>CM046000.1:85879638-87371038 GCA_025175895.1 Wurfbainia villosa | reverse complement strand
ATAAACACGAAAACCGGCGATCCGGACATCGTCTATTCCGCGGCTAGTCGTAGAATAGAGGATGGTCGCTTGAACAACTAGTTTGTTCAAGTGACCTCTCTAAACGAATAGCACGACGATGACTTGGTGGTTTGGGCAATCCCTTTTGTCTAGGATTAAATTTTTTTAATCCGAGGACATCGAAGGGATCGCCATGGACAAGCTACCGAGGTGAAGTGGGAAGCGAAGTTTCCCCTCACGGACTCGATAAGCAAAACCCTTCAATCGGTATTAGAGACAAGGTTTCCGGTTTTGTGTATTTAGGATGCGGTTAATTTTTATACACTTTTTCATATATTATATGTGCCGGATAATAGTAGGATATACGTAGTTTAACTCTTTGGTTGCAGACATAAGATCCGACTATTATGGCCATATGTGTGTATGTGATTGTATGTGTGTAAATATTTATTTTGTTGAATCCTCGGGGTTGACGAGGCTAGTATTTAGTTTTTGGTAAATTAAATACGACATTGTTTATCCACTCTCTATTTTATTTTACTTTTGATCTAGATTTATGTACACTCCCTCGTGGAGTATAGGATCGATGGATGTAAATTAAAATAGATTTTAGTCTCGGCTTGGATCTCCAGATGGCTCGTACATGGCGTAGGAGGAGCGGACGAGATGGCGATGCGACGGGAGACATATTGAAGACAAAAGCCATAATAGTTGGAAAATAATTTTATTTTTCATATTTATTGCTTTTTGTTTGATATGCATGTCGTAGGCTAGGAAAATTCCTCAATTTCAAATTACTAAGTGGGAGAGGGATATTTTTTATAAATTCCCGCGGCCTCCATTACGATTTGACAAGTGATGCAAACAAACTTGCGTGTCGGCTCTGAGTGCCTTCCTCCCCATCGGATGGATTTGTTTGCGGATCACAAGGTCGAATATGGTTATAGGAAATTATTAAGGAGCATATGTACTTGCCCATCGTAAGGCACATAACCCGAGATAATTACCTTAGTACCGAGTAATGGTGAACACTTAGATACAAATATAAGTATCCTCCCAATCGGAGTCATTGCTTTTATTTGTAGGGCCAAAGAGGAACCAACTATTAATTTTACTTGTCAAAAAGTTAGGTTGACAAGATAGTAAAATTAATGGGTAAAACCTCCTCTTACAAATGTAGAATACGTATACGTCCACACTATCGTGGCATACGATATTCTCGGTGTTTTGAGGTGTTGGTTGATTTTAAAATTTTATTGTTTGAGGAATCAATAATTTTTTGAAATCTAATGTTTTGATTTATGTGATTCTTAGGTTTTCATTCAAAATGACTTTCAACCCACTTGCTGTGATATTGAAAGAGAACAAACTTACTGGACCCAACTATGTAGATTAGAAGAGGAATCTAGACATTGTCTTGACTGCTGAGGAATACAATATGTACTCCTCGAAGAGTGCCCTCCCAAGCCTGCAGATAATTCTGGGGAAAAGGAGAGAGAGAGATATAAGAAGTGGATCAAGGCCGATGAGATGGCGCGGTGTTACATTTTGACATCTATGTCAAATGTATCAGAACATCCGTGATCAAGCCATGTCCACTGCTTATGATATGATGCTCAATCTCAATGAGCTTTTCGAACACCAGAATTGGGTTGCGAGGCAAGAGGCCATGACAAACTTGATTTTGACCACCATGATCGAGGGAACACCCGTGAGGGATCATGTTCTCAAGATGATGGCTCATTTGAATGAGCTGGAGGTCCTAGGAGCTAAGATCGATGGGAAAACCCAGGTCGATATCATACTCCAGTCTCTGCCTAGGAGTTTTGAGCAGTTTCGCCTCAACTACAACATGAACAAGAGGTTGTATTCGTTGGCGGAACTTCTGACAAAACTCCAGGCTGCAGAGGGACTATTTTGTCAGAGTGCTCAGGCGCATGCCATGGTGACCCAAAAGGTTTCTACTTCTAACCCGAAAGGCAAGAAGAAGAAGAAACAAACCGGGGCAAAGGCGGTGGGAGGTACTCAGGGAGTAGTGAAGAAGCCAAAAGGCAAGTGCTTCACTTGTAAGCAGACTGGACACTGGAAGAAGGACTGCCCCAACCGCAAGAACAAAGGTATATCTTTTGGTCTAGTCGTTGAAACATGTTTAGCGGTGTTATCTACCAGCACCTGATGTGTAGATACGGGAGCCACTGATCATGTCTGCAATACTTTGTAGGGGTTCTAGGAAACCAGACGACTGGTTGAGGGGGAGATTACCCTGTACTTGGGCGATGCCACGAAGGTGGCGGCTGTTGCAGTGGGAGATGTTCATTTATCTTTTGAGAAAAATAAACTTTTGGTTCTTAAGAATTGCCTTTATATACCCTTATTTAGAAAGAATTTAATTTCGGTTTCTAAATTGTTTATGGATGGATATTCTATTTCTTTTAATGACAGAGTTGTTATAAGAAGGAATAGGGACATTATCTGTTCGGGTGCATTGATAAGAAATTTGTACACACTTGAACCAAAACCTCCCACGATGCAAATTGAAGTTAATAACTTATCTTCTAATTCCAATAAGAGAAAAGAACCTTCGAAGATGAACCAAACATATCTTTGGCATCTTAGGCTTGGTCACATTAACCTAAGTAGAATTCAAAGGTTGATAGCTGATGGACCTTTGGGTACATTAGTGGTGGAGGATCTCCCAACCTGTGAATCTTGCTTGGAAGGTAAGATGACCAAGAGGCCTTTTAAGGCCAAGGGGTATAGAGCCAAAGATGTGTTAGAATTGGTTCATTCTAATTTGTGTGGTCCTATGTCTATCCAGGCTAGAGGTGTTTTTGAGTATTTCGTCTCTTTTATAGACGATTACTCAAGATATGGATACATTTACCTGATGCGCTGCAAGTCTGAATGCTTTGACAAGTTCAAAGAATTCAAGGCTGATGTGGAGAAACGTCAAGGTAAAAGTATCAAGACACTACAATCTGATCGTGGTGGTGAGTACCTCTTGGGAGAGTTTAGGAACTACTTATCAGAGGCTGGGATTCAATCCCAATTGACTGCACCTGGCACACCCCAGCAGAACGGTGTAGTAGAGCGAAGGAATAGGACTCTTATGGAGATGGTTAGATCGATGATGAGTTATTCTGACTTGCCAGATTTGTTCTGGGGATATGCTCTAGATACAATAGTGTACATTCTGAACTTGGTACCATCTAAATCAGTGCCTTGTACTCCCACAGAGTTGTGGACTGGGCGAAAGCCTAGTCTAAGACATATTCAGATATGGGGGAGTCCAGCACATGTGCTGAAGGCAGATGCTGGTAAGTTGGAACCTCGTACAGAAGTACACATGTTCATTGGCTATCCCAGGGGAACGAAGGGTGGATTGTTTTATAGTCCTAGAGATCAGAGGGTGATCGTTAGCACGAATGCCAGATTTCTAGAGGAAGACTATGTGATGAGCCACAAGCCCAAGAGTAAAATTGTTCTGGAGGAGTTAAAAGGGGAAGTCACTTCTTTAGTACCACCGGTATAAGAGGATATACCACATGTCACTGCACCGCGTGTCACAGAGGATACACAGGTTATACCTCATCGTAGTGGGAGGGTTGTGAGACAGCCTGATAGATTCATGTTCTTGGGAGAATTTTCTGATTTGGTCCCTGGCAAACATGAACCTGATCCCTGGACATATGACGAGGCAATCCAAGATAAAGATGCAGTATCTTGGCAAAGTGCAATGAATGCTGAGATTGAATCTATGGATTCAAATTAGGTCTAGGAGCTAGTAGAACCACTCGATGGTATAAAAACCATTGGATGCAAGTGGATCTACAAGAGAAAGAGAGGAATAGATGGGAAGGTTGAGACCTTCAAAGCGAGGTTTGTTGCGAAGGGGTATACTCAGAAAGAGGGTATCGATTATGAGGAGACCTTTTCGTCGATAGCCATGCTTAAGTCTATCCGGATTCTCTTATGCATAGCAGCTCATAAGGATTATGAGGTGTGGCAGATGGATGTCAAGACAACTTTCCTTAATGGAAGTCTTGAGGAAAACATCTACATGAAGCAACCAGAGGGATTCATTGCTAAGGGCAAAGAGCATCTTGTATGTAAGCTTAATCGGTCCATTTATGGATTGAAACAAGCTTCGAGGTCTTGGAACATCAGCTTTGATGAGGTGATCCAGTCTTATGGATTTATTCAAAGTCCGGATGAGTCTTGTGTATACAAGAGATGTGACAGAAACATAGTGGTATTTCTTGTACTATACGTAGATGACATTTTGTTGATTGGCAACAATATCAATGTGTTATCGGACGTAAGGGTATGGTTGTCCAAACAGTTTGATATGAAAGACTTGGAGGAGGTGGGACACATCCTTGGGATCAAAGTTATAAGGGATCGCAGGAAAAGGATGTTGTGCTTATCCCAAGCTTCATACATAGACACGATTATGGAGCGTTTTAGCATGCAGAACTCTAATAAAGGTTTTCTACCTTTCAGGCATGGAGTTCCTTTATCTAAGGAGATGTGTCCTAGATCATCTGAGGAGATAGAGGAGATGAAGGAGGTTCCTTATGCTTCGGCAGTAGGAAGCCTCATGTATGCGATGCTCTGTACGAGACCAGATATCTGCTTTGTTGTGGGCATGATCAGCAGATATCAGAGTAATCCAGGACAGGAACATTAGACTGCGGTAAAGCATATATTGAAGTACTTGAGAAGGACTAGGGATTATATGCTGGTTTACCGGGCAGACCAATTACTCCCTGTGGGTTACACGGATTCCGACTTCTAATCTGATAGGGATAACAGTAAGTCTACCTCAGGTTTTGTGTTTACTTTGGGAGGTGGAGCCATTGTATGGAGGAGTGTCAAGCAAAAGTGCGTGGCGGACTCCACCATGGAAGCTGAGTATGTGGCGGCCTCTTAGGCGGCCAAAGAAGTTGTATGGCTAAGGAACTTCCTGATGGAGTTGGATGTGATTCCTAGTTTGCCCAGAACTATCACAATTTATTGTGATAATAGTGGTGCAGTTGTAAACTCGAAGGAACCACGAGCCCATAAGGCTAGTAAACACATAGAGCGTAAGTACCACCTGATACGAGAAATCGTAAAGTGAGGAGAAGTTGCTGTGGCCAAGATTGCATCAGAGGATAACCTGGCAGATCCTTTCACTAAGGCCCTTCCGGCGAGAGCCTTTGATAGGCATGTGGAGGGAATGTGGATCAGATGTATGACAGTTTGAAGACAACATAGTCTTTTAGTATAAGTGGGAGATTGTAGGGATGTATACTGAAAAGTCTATCTTTTGTATGAACATCTTTATTTTAAAATAAGAATCACATGATCATTGTTTGCATATTTTTATGGTTATACAATATTGTCTAATATTTTACATTGTAAAGGCTCACAACCGAGATGACTATGGACAAACCATCGGAATGGTTGTAGTGTGATTTGGTATTGGTTTGTCTTGACCATAGAATTACACTAGTGCACTTTGTGTGTATTGAGCAGGACCAACTTAGAGGTGATTCGATTTATTGCTTACTACATAATCGAATCGGACCTCAGATATTATTTAGTACATGCTCTTAATCCCGATATAATAACGGGCACATATACTTAGTACTCATCTCTTTGATTTACCAATGAGCGAGATTTATAGATTAAATCGATAGGCTCGGGAAGTTGGGAGATGATATTATTTATATGGTGTGTCGTTGATTATAGGAGGAAACCGTGTCCTATATATTAGGATGATGATGTCCCCTTGAGGAGCTCATAAGATTTATCATGTAAACCCTGCAAGTGGACTTGGTCCGGCATGATGAAAAGGTTGAGTGGTACTACTCAAGGAGTTAGATGTTGATTAATTAATGGTCAGTAAATTAATTAATCGACGGACATTCGAGATCTTAAACACGGAGAGAAAATGTACAAATAATATATGGATCTCATATTATCATATGGGGGTTGGTGAGGTAGATTAATGATGAACCTTTAGTGGATTGGATCATCATTAGTGGATCGGACTTTATGTGGGCTTGATCCATGGGTGGCCAAGACCCAACTCCTCCTCATGGTCCCTAATGTAGTCTATTAACACCTCATGATGCTTAGATCCAATGGATAGAAACAAAACTCTAAGATTCATTGGTAGAGATTAAATCTCTAAGATCCGACGGTTGAGATTAAACCTCTAGATCCGACGGTTGAGATTAAATCCCTAGAACCAATGGATGAGATTAATTCATGACTTATCCCTAACTCTATAAAAGGATGGCATGGGAGTTGGTGTGAATGACATTGAAGGAGAGCTAGAGTTTGGGCGGCAAGAAGGAATCCTAGTTGAGATAGGATTAGGATTAGGGTTTGGAGGCAAGGGTGACACCAAATAAGGAAGGTTTTCTTCTCTTCTTCTTCCTCTTTTGGCCAACGTCCAGAACCTCTCCAACCTCTTTTCCAGTCTTGGCCAGCACCCAAAAGCCCCCTTCTCCTTCTCCTTAGGTGGTGGAAACAAGATATAGGGCTTCCCTTGGTGTCTTGGGTTTTCCACCATCTTCTCCTTCACCTAGTTGGCCGGCGGTAAGGATAGTTTTAGTTCCTTGTTGGTTGTTTCTAGAGAGGAGAAAAACCTTATTTCTATTCTTCTTCTTGCTTTGGAAGAGCAAGGAAGGAAGATTTGCGATCTAGGAGCTTCGACTTTTGGTAGATCATCGCCCACACGACGTCCAAAAGGAGGAAGGTCATACATTAGAAGATCGAGAGGTATACCTATTCTACTTTCTTCTTTTGTTTATTGCTTGTATTTGTTTTTCAATTATAAGCATGTTATAAATCTGTAAATGGTTAAATAATACTTGGATCCCGAGTATAAACACGAAAACCGACGATCCAGACATCGTCTATTCCGCGGCTAGTCGTAGAATAGAGGATGGTCGCTTGAACAACTAGTTTGTTCAAGTGACCTCTCTAAACGAATAGCACGACGATGACTTGGTGGTTTGGGCAATCCCTTTTGTCTAGGATTAAATTTTTTTAATCCGGGGACATCGAAGGGATCGCCATGGACAAGCTACCGAGGTGAAGTGGGAAGCGAAGTTTCCCCTCACGGACTCGATAAGCAAAACCCTTCACTTAAAACTCAAATCGAGATGTGGATCATAATCCAAATGGGATTCACACTTCCGACTAATGAAGTGGGTGAATCCTTGGATTATGACCAATGGACCATTGCGACAAAAAGACAAGTCGAAGCCGACGCCAAAGCAACTCAAATCCTCCAATGCATCTTGTCCAAGGAGGAGCTTAATCGCGTCGGCCCCTTCATCAGTGCAAAGGACCTTTGGACAAAGCTAGTGGAGCTACACGAAGGGACCGATGAAGCCAAGGTATGTAAGCATGATCTTTTGTTTAATAAACTATATAATCTAAAAATGCAGGAACACGAGTCCGTGACGCAACTTCACGCCCACGTTCAAGACATAGTCAATAATCTACATGCTATCGGGCAAAAGGTCGAAAACCGCGACCTTATAAGGTATGTTCTTAACTCTTTTCCGAGGACTACCTTGTGGGCATCCATGGTCGATGCCTACAAGGTCTCCAAGGATCTTTCAAAACTTAGGTTAGATGAATTATTTTCTAATTTTGAACTTCATGAGCAGTCTAACTCGGAACCCGAGAAGGGTATAACACTTTTTGTAGGTTCAAGGAAGAAAACCGCAAGCAAGCCACCCCTGAAGGAAGAAGAGGATGAGTCCGATTCGGAGGTCGACTCGGAAATGGAGGCCGGACTAGTCAACCTAGTTCGGAGGATAGTCAAGGGTCGAAAATGAACCGTCACTCGACCCAACGAAGGTAAGACTAAAAGTTTAAATATTAGATGCTACGAATGCAACAGGTTTGGACATATCAAGTCTGAATGCCCAAAACTCAAGAGCAAAACGCCAAAACACAAAAAGGCACTCAACGCTACTTGGGAAGAAGCATCTAAGGAAAAAGATAATGATCGTGTTCTCATGGATAAACCGGTGGAATCGGAGACGGAGTCAGAACCGAAACTTGAATTGGAAATTGAAGACAAGTTGGACTGCGAAGCACTATTCAAGACAAGCCACGGATACGCATCCGGTTCAAAAGATACACTCAAGGTAAGTCAATCCCTCATTAGTACACTTTATAGTGCAATTAAGTTTTTAACTAAAAAATTAGCTAAGTCCGAGTCCAAGGTCGAGACCCTGGTTGAGGAAGTTAAACTCCTCAAACATGAGGTCTCCCTAACCTCTTCGACTAGTCGAGTTCAAGAGGAGGACTCAACTTGGGTTGAAAAACTCGAAGTTGAGAACTCACTCTTGAAGAGTCAAGTCGAAGATCTTAGGAACATGTTGGAAAGGTTTACTTTGGGATCCAAAGGACTTGACCTCCTACTTGGATCGCAAAGGGTCGTGTACAACAAGGTCGGACTAGGGTTTAGCTCAAACACGACCAACAAGTCATATATGTCGATTGCAAGTTGACATAAAAAATGTGTCCAAGTATGGATCCCTAAGACCACCTTGATTTCAAACTTAGGATTGAACCAGTACTTGATTCCCAAGGACCAAATCCACTATGTGGAGAGACCGAACCGATTCAACGGTCCAGGGGGAGCTAGTACGAAACTTGTGTGTATTTTAACTTAGAAAATTGCATGCTTAGGTTCTTTATTTAGTTTGATTTTTCTTTTTTAGAATGTCTAGATAGGACTATAACTCGTCAATACTTGATAACATAGTACCAGGATGCAGCGAGATGATAGTACGCTAGGAAAGCGGAGTCTTGTGTATTCGGGCTAGATAAGGCGTATCTAGTTCGGTGCACTTGACCGAGCGGAACTAGCTGAAGCTACCTCGCCATATCCTAGACTAGTTAGACTAGGAAGTGGTCTTAGGTGAGTCAAGTCTCTATTTTCTTGAAAATGGCTTTGTCTAAGGAAGTGGTCGTTGTTCCGATCAAAGAAGGCCTCTGTGCCTCGCCATGACCTGGAAGCCATGATCTTGAAAAGGTGACTTGATGAGCCTAAGGTCAAATCCGAATATAACGCAAGATTGACAAGTGTTAAAGTCATTAAATTTAATTCAAGTAAAATTGGAAGTCATCTCACAAGAACATATAGGGTTAACATGTTTGATCATGTAGACATGGGTGAGATGATTTAGGTTAATAATTTTCAACCAATCTTTAATAAATCTAATATCCGATCCAACTACCTTGCGTGTAGGATCAATGTATGTTGGACAGTGGTTGCTCCCGACACATGACCGGGGATCAACTCAAGTTTTCAAAGCTTCGATTCAAACGACAAGGATCGGTAGCCTTCGGAAACAACGACAAGCTCAAAATCATCGGATCAGGTGATATTGAGCTAAACTCTAACTTTATTATTCAAAATGTCTTATTAGTAGAAGATTTTCAATATAATTTACTTAGTGTAAGCCAATTGTGTGATAATATCTATAAGGTCATATTTCTAGAAAATGAATGCGTAATTAATACAAATGAAACCTCTAAAACAATCCTTAAGGGAACCAAAAATAACAATATTTACACTATTAACTTAACTAACTCCTCAACTAAGTGTCTTATGACACGGCAAGATGAATCATGGTTGTGGCACCGACAACTCAGTCACTCACACCCAAGACTCATCCACAAGATGAGTCAGAGTGACCTAGTCAGAGGCTTGCCTAACCTAATAACTTGAACAATAAAATATGTAATGCTTGTCAACAAGGTAAACAATCTAGGACACAACATCAACTAACTAATCAAGAATGAACCAAAAGTGTTATTGAGCTCCTGCACATGGATCTATTTGATTCACACGGAGCTGAGTCACTTAATGGGAGTAAATTCTGCTTAGTCATAATTGATGAATATTCTAGGTTTACTTGGGTTAGGTTCATCAAACACAAAAGTGACACCCTAGATCAATTAATCAACCTATTTAAGTTAATAGAAAATCAACAAAGCATTAAAATTAAAAGACTTAGGACTGATCATGGTGGTGAATTCAAGAACCACAGGTTTACAGAATTCTGTAATCTAAATGGATACCATCATGAGTTCTCTTGTCCTAGAACCCCACAACAGAATGGCCTAGTAGAACATAAGAATAGAACCCTACAAGAAGCCACTAGGACAATGTTAAACGAGTATAATCTACCCGATAGGTTTTGGGCGAAAGCCGTGAGTATGACATGCTATGTCCAAAATAGGATTTTTATGGTAAAGAAGCACCTTAAGACCTCATACGAGATTTATCACGATAAAATACCTAACATCAAATACTTTAGGGTATTTGGGTGTAAAGTACATATCCTAAACACTAAGGATTACCTAGGGAAGTTTACATCCAAAACCATGACCGGAATCTTTCTAGGATACTCGACTACAAGTAGGGCTTATAGAGTATATAACCATGATACCCTTAGAGTCGAGGAGACTATCAATATAGTATTTGTTCGTTTCAGTTACGTATTGCTTTTATGGGGTAACAAGAGATTAGTTTACCTCTCATGTCTAACTCTGATCCGGAGATCAGGTCTAGTATTAATCCTAACCTAAGTCAACCAAGCCACTCTATCGACCAAGTGATAGATGACTCAAACTAAACTAGAACTCAAATGAGTCATCCTATTGACCAAGTAGTAGACTCAAACCCAAACCCAACTAGGACTCAAACGAATCATCCTATCGACCAAGTGATAGGTGATCCAAGTCTAGGAGTTCGAACTAGAGCCTCACACAGAAACCTTAGTCATATCTCCTTGATTTCTAAAATTGAACCCAAGACTATTGACCAAGCTCTTCTTGATCCCGATTGGATTATTGCAATGCAAGAAGAGCTGGCCCAATTCACTAGAAACGAAGTATGGGAATTAGTACCACCACCTAAAGATAAAACAATCGTTGGAACAAGGTGGGTGTTTAGAAATAAACTTGATGAAAAAGGTGAAGTAGTTAGAAATAAAGCTAGACTAGTCGCTAAAGGGTTTAGTCAAGTCGAAGGTTTAGATTACGATGAGACCTATGCCCCAGTAGCTAGATTAGAGTCCATTCGAATGCTATTAGCATATGTTGCACATCGAGGATTCAAGTTGTTTCAAATGGATGTGAAATCAGCATTCTTAAATGGATACATTAAAGAAGAGGTTTATGTTAGTCAACCCCCCAGTTTCGAAAGTTTAGACAAACCCGATGATGTGTGTAAATCATGCTATGTTTTCACTACTTCATATACATGCATTTTATCTCATTTCATGTCTTAGGAATGTATTTTATCATGATTTAGTTAAGTTTAGCATATTTTGGACAAAGAGAATGCTTTTGGGTGTTTTTCATGTTAACAGGGCAAAGAAGCAGGCGTATCAAAACAACACAGGCGTGTCATCAGTGACACGCCCGTGTCAAGAGTTCCAGCCTTCAACACACCCTGGTTCAGCAGCCGACACGCCCCGTTCAAAGCGTTGACACGACCGGCGTATCAAAACAACACAGGTGTTTTATCAGTGACATGTCCGTGTCAGGAGTTCCAGCGCTCAACACGCCCCAGTTCAGCCTTCGACACGCCCCAATTCAAGCGCAACACGCTCGGTGGGAAGCCCGCGACACTCCTGTGCCCTCATTTGGCACGGGCATGTTGGCCTGATTCCAGATTTCCTTTTCTGCGAGCAACTCAACGAAACCGCGATCTTCGTCTCAATTAAAGGAAAATCTTTTTACCTTAATTAAAGAGGAGGCCAAGGCTATAAAAGAGGAGATATTCTAACGCTAAAGGGGAGGACGGCGGGTGGTCAAAAGGACGACAGAAGAAGGAGGAGAAAGAAGGAGTCGATGACAGAGGAACACAGATGGCACTAAGTATCGTAATTTCTTTCTCTAGTAATTCTTGCCAGACTATGGAGTAGTGTCTTGTAATCTTAGGATGGGGGAGTAGCCCTTGACGATTTATGATGGATGATGTAATCTATACTACTTGAATTATTGTTTGTTTTGATCTGGTTTTTGGATTCTTATTGATAAACCTAAGGAGCTAAGGGGAAGTACCTAACAGTGAACCCAAGTTCCCGAAACCCAGAACCAATTAGGGATTAACTCCTTCCAAGTAGCGGTAGTGTATCTATGAGGGCTTGCGGGGGTCTCGTGACAGGTCCCCTTAGCTGATTATGGTCCCGTGTGCAAACCTACCATGAAAAGGAAATTTAGACTCTAAAGGAACTCTTATAGACTTAATGGATCTATTAAATCCGGTTTTTACCAAGTAACGGAGGTAAGACTAGGGAGGTTTGCGGGGGTCTCATGACAGGTCCCCTTAGCTGATTATGATCCCCTACGCTCGAATACCTTGACAGGTAAATTGAGTTTGATAGAATGCGATTAGCGTAGACCTTGAAAGGGGCCGTTGATTTACCTTAGGATAGGTTCCATCAAAAAAACTCTAATAGGGGTAGGAAAGAATTAAATCACCTTATAAATCGTCGACGTGATGAAACCCATATCCTGAGATTCTCCTTAACTATTGACTTTTAGCTCGTTCTTCTCATTCGTTGTTCTTGACTGCTCAGTGTCTTTGCTTAATCCACAAATTAATTGACTAGATAACTTGGTATCACGATCATTCAGTAATTATCCCAATCCCTGTGGGATCGATATTTTTATTACTTGACGACAACCGTGCACTTGCGGAAAATAACACATCAAGTTTTTGGCGCCGTTGCCGGGGATTGGCACTCAATATTGAATTGAGCGTGATCTAGTTAATCTAGATTTCTATTTTTGTTCCTATTATTTATGTCTGTTCTGAATTATTGTTTTGGGAGCCTCTCTTGTTGTTGCATGCACATACTTAATAGGGAAATTCTCGATATTGATCCTGAGGTAGAGAGAACGTTCCTTGCTAGAAGACGATTTCAGCAACGTCAGGAAGACAATCTGACCTCCAACATGGCTGATCAAAACGAGAATAAACCTTTAAGGGATTATGCAGCACCTAGTACAAGGGGATTGAGATCGAGTATTAGAAGACCACCTATTGAAGCGAACAATTTTGAATTAAAACTGGCTCTACTGTCCATGGTCCAACAACATCAATTCGAAGGAGCACCCACTGAAGATTCAAATATGCACTTGGAAGTATTTTTGGAATTTTGCGAAACTTTAAAACTGAATGGAGCCTCAGCTGATGCTATTAGATTGCGCTTGTTTCCTTTCTCATTGCGGGACAAAGCTAGAGCCTGGCTACACTCTCTTCCAGCAGATTGCATAACTACCTGGGATCAGCTGGAGCAAATATTTTTAGACAAGTATTTTCCACCCAGAAAACTGCAAGTCTTCGTCATCAAATCACTAATTTTGCGCAAAAGGATGGAGAAACATTATTTGAAGCATGAGACAGATTTAAGGGATTACTACAACAATGCCCTCATCATGGGGGAAGTGGCTCATTGTTCATACTTTCTACAATGGAATCTCGTATGCTACTAAAGTTTCTCTTGATTACGCTCTGAGGAGGAGCTCTTATGAACAAAACATTGGATGAAGCTTTTGAGATCATCGAGAATGTGGCAATGAATTCTCACCAATGGGCTACAAAACGAGGATATCAAACTAAAATGCCAGGTAAGTTTGAGGTAAGTACCCTTGATCTACTCAGTGCAAAAGTCGATGCGTTAACTCAAAAGCTCGAACATTTTAATGTATCAGCTGTAAACTCATCTAATGTCACTTGCGAGATCTGTGGTGTAACAGGACATGTAGCGATGAATTGCCAAATCCTACACGCACCATCTGCAGGAGCTGGGATTGAGCAAGTAGATGCACTAAATAATTTTAATCAGAAGCCTAATGGTGGCAACCCTTACTCGAACATGTACAATCCTGGTTGGAGGAATCATCCCAACTTTTCGTATAGAGCCAACCAAAATTCTTCTGGACAGAACAGTTTTGGAGCACCTTCGGGATTTCAGCTAGGACCCAAGTTGAGCTTAGAAAAGATGATGGAAAATTTTATTACGTGTCAGGGGAAGATAAATGATGAATTTCGACAGCATATTGTAGAATCAAATCGACAACATCAAAATAATACTGAGGCAATCAAGCAATTGGGAGGCAAGGTTGATAATTTGACTAATCACACAAGAATGCTAGAAAATCAAATTTCCCAAATTGCTACCAAGATCAAGGCGCGCGATTTCTGGAAATTGTATAAACCCAAATTGAGCATTGTAATTCCATAAGTTTGAGAAGTGGAAGGATTTTAGAAGGAGACAGAGCTCAACAAGCGGCCCCTGTGCTAAAGGACACGAGCGTGTCAGAGTTGGAAGAAGACAGCAGCACGCCTAGGATGAATAGAAAAGGAAGTCGACACACCCTGACCCAGGGCGTGTTGTTCAACACGCCTGAGGGAGAGAATTCCCACGAGCGCGTGGCAGCCGACACACCCGTGTCGGGTCACTCCAGCAGCCAACACGCCCAGCCTGTGCCGAACGACATAGGCGTGTCGAATAAGGAACCAAGAACATATAAGCCCCTATCCGTTCCTCGTGAGGTCGATTAAGGAAAAATTGGATGAACAATTTGGTAAGTTCCTTGAGGTAATTAGGGAGCTATATATCAATATACCTTTTATAGAAGCTCTTTAACAAATGCCTACATACTCCAAGTTCTTGAAGGATATCTTAACCAATAAAAGAAAAGTCGATGAGCATGTAATAGTGGCTCTTACTGAGGAGTGCAGTGCTTTAATTAAGAACATGGTACCTCCCAAACTAAATGATCCGGATAGCTTTTCTATCCCTTGCATAATTAATGACTCAAATTTTGATAAGGCTTTTTGCGATTTGGGCGCCAGTGTCAATCTGATACCTCTTTCCATATGCAAGAAATTGGATTTGGGAGAAATGAAACTAACTACTATGGCCTTGCAGTTAGCCGATCGCTCCATTAGATATCCTTTGGGAATCTTAGAAGATGTACCAGTGCAGGTGGGAAATTTTATTATTCCTGTCGATTTTGTAGTGTTTGACATGGATGAAGACCCATGCATTCCACTCATTTTGGGGAGACCTTTCTTGGCTACTGTAGGGGAAATGATAGATGTCAAGAACCACAAACTCTCACTTGCATTTGGATGACAAAATTGAATTAGACCTTTCAAAAGCTGTTAAACAACCTTCTGTTTTTGATGTTTGTTGTAGGATTGATAGTTTCCAGTCAATAGCACTAGAAGGAGCACCAGAACAAACTTATCTTAATAAGCTCGAAGGGGATTTTGAGGATAAAGGGCTGGAGATTTCCGACCCCAACCTAACACCACAGAGCTGGTTGAGGAGGAAGAGGGGCAGAGCACACTCCTCGAGCCATATCTCCAAAAATAGGGAGTAACTGAGGGGTCAAGCTAACGAACTTAAACAAGCGCTTCTTGGGAGGCAACCCAAGCTATTTTCATTTTTTTAGTCATTTTATTTTATTTTATTTTGAGTTTTATATTTTTTTCAGGTTTACAGGACATGACATGTTAAACGTGCCACTGCGTGCCAAATTGACACAACCTGCCTATGCTGAACGACACAGGCATGTTGAGGTTACCCAAAGACAACACAGGTCGAGCGTGCTGCTGAGCACGCCTGTGTCGCACATTTCTCAACTGTGGCATGCCTGGGCCGGACTGCGGCATGCCTGGAGAGGCTCGAGCATGCCTATGTCGCGCTTAAACGGGTCGGGTATTTGCGTAAGAGGATGCCCGACACGCCTATGTTGCGGATAGCCCTCTAAAGCTAGCCCGAGCACGCCCTAATTTTTCCACTCGAGAGAGACCGGCGTAGGTGGGCAGACGAGGATGCTAGTAGCGAAGACGATGACCATTGACCACCTTGAACTATTTTGTGAGTTTCGATGCACATCCTTTACTGCTTATGCTGTTTCTACTTAGATTTTTAGTTTGGTTAGTGCTATTTTGTTTGCATCTTTTCTTATATCATAACATTGCATTTTTATATCATCTAGCGTAATACAACTGAACATTGGTCGGATCATGATATTCCTTTTTGCCTATTTGATAAGAACCCTATTTCACTTCTAACACGGTCTATAGGTCTGAGGTATCCAAAAAAAGATTTAAATCCCCCATATCGGACGAGCACTCGATTTTCCATTGTAGACTTGCCTGCGCAACTTGGTTACTGGAGAAACACTTTCACTAGAAGTATGATTAAAAAAAAAATTAAAACTGGAATTGTTTTCAAGCACCCCTTTGAGACCAAGTAGTTACTGGGGAAACACCTAAAAGGTGCCCCTTTGAGACTGACTAGTTACTGGGGAAATGCTCTCTATAAATTCCTTTCTTTCTTTCTTAGAAAGTGCTCCTTTGAGACCTTTTGATGATAGGTAAGGATGATCCATGCATTAAGGCGTAAGTGCCTCTATGCCAGAAATAAGAATGCTCTACGATAGAAGGGATGTCAAATCTGGATTGGTATCCAATGACTTTAGTCAACTTTTCACGTGCACTATATAGGGATCTTTCAAGCTTGGCAACTAGGAATGATTTGAAAAGATTAAGTTCAGATTGTATACCTCTGGATGGTGTCTAGCATTCCCACAAATAAGTTGTCTTTTGAGTATTCTTTGCTTGAGGACAAGCAAAAGTTTAGGACTAGGGGATTTTGATGTGTGTAAATCATGCTATGTTTTCACTACTCCATATACATGCATTTTATCTCATTTCATGTCTTAGGCATGTATTTTATCATGATTTAGTTAAGTTTAGCATATTTTGGACAAAGAGACTGCTTTTGGGTGTTTTTCGTGTTAACAGGGCAAAGAAGCAGGCGTATCAAAACAACACAGGCGTGTCATCAGTGACACGCTCGTGTCAGGAGTTCCAGCCTTCAACACGCCCTGGTTGATGAGTCGACACACCCCGTTCAAAGCGTTGACACGGCCGGCGTATCAAAACAACACAGGCGTGTTATCAGTGACACATCCGTGTCAGGAGTTCCAGCGCTCAACACGCCCCAGTTCAGCCTTTGACACGCCCCAATTCAAGCGTAACACGCTCGGTAGGAAGCCCGCAACACGCCTATGCCCTCATTTGGCACGGGCGTGTTGGCCTGATTCCAGATTTCCTTTTCTGCGAGCAACTCGACGAAGCTGCGATCTTCGTCTCAATTAAAGGAAAATCTTTTTAACTTAATTAAAGAGGAGGCCAAGGCTATAAAAGAGGAGATATTCTAACCCTAAAGGGGAGGACGGTGGGTGGTCAAAAGGACAATAGAAGAAGGAGGAGAAGGAAGGAGTCGACGACAGAGGAACACAGATGTCACTAAGTATCGTAATTTCTTTCTCTAGCAATTCTTGCCAGACTATGGAGTAGTGTCTTGTAATCTTAGGATGGGGGAGTAGCCCTTGACGATTTATGATGGATGATGTAATCTATACTACTTGAATTATTGTTTGTTTTGATCTAGTTTTTGGATTCTTATTGATAAACCTAAGGAGCTAAGGGGAAGTACCTAGCAGTGAACCCAAGTTCCCGAAACCCAGAACCAATTAGGGATTAACTCCTGCCAAGTAGCGGTAGTGTATTTATGAGGGCTTGCGGGGGTCTCGTGACAGGTCCCCTTATCTGATCATGGTCCCGTGTGCAAACCTACCATGAAAAGGAAATTTAGACTCTAAAGGAACTTTTATGGACTTAATGGATCTATCAAATCCAGTTTTTACCAAGTAACGGAGGTAAGACTAGGGAGGTTTGCGGGGGTCTCGTGATAGGTCCCCTTAGCTGATTATGATCCCCTTCGCTCGAATACCGTGACAGGTAAATTGAGTTTGATAGGTACAGTTAGCGTAGACCTTGAAAGCGGCCGTTGATTTACCTTAGGATAGGTTCCATCAAAACAACTCTAATAGGGGTAGGAAAGAATTAAATCACCTTATAAATCGTCGACGTGGTGAAACCCATATCTTGAGATTCTCCTCAACTATTGACTTTTAGCTCATTCTCCTCATTCATTGTTCTTGACTGCTCAGTGTCTTTGCTTAATCCACAAATTGATTGACTAGATAACTTGGTATCACGATCATTCGGTAATTGTCCCAATCCCTGTGGGATCGATATTTTTATTACTTGACGACAACCGTGCACTTGCGGAAAATAACACATCACCCGACCATGTCCTTAGGTTAAAGAAAGCTCTCTATGGACTTAAACAAGCTCCTCGAGCTTGGTACGAGAGACTTTCGATTTATCTTAAGTCTAAAGGTTTTAACCAAGGTGTAGTTGACCCAACCCTTTTCATAAAAACCTTAGGTAAAGACATATTCATAGCCCAAATCTACGTAGATGATATTATTTTTGGAACCACCAACTCGGTCCTACTAAATGAATTCATTTCACTTATGGAAAGTGAATTTGAAATGAATTTAGTAGAAGAGTTGAGCTTCTTCTTAGGTCTACAAATTAAACAAACTAAAGATGAAATATACCTACATCAGCATAAATATACTAGGGAATTAATTAAAGCGCTTTGGAATGCAAGGCGCTAAAATTATTAATACCCCAATGGCAACTAATGTGAACATAGAAGAAGATGTAATTGGAAATTCAATTGATTTAAAATACTATAGGAGCATAATAGGGAGTCTCCTTTACTTAACTGTGAGCCGACCTGATATCCTATTTGCAGTAAGTATGTGTGCAAGGTTCCAAACCTTTGCCAAGGAGGCTCACCTAACTCTAGTCAAGCATATCCTTAGATATCTAAAGGGTACACTTAATGTCGATATTTGGTACCCTAGATCTACCAGAGTTGAACTAACGGCTACTCGATTCGGACTATGCCGGTAGTAAGCTCGATAGAAAGAGTCAGTGATTGTTGTCAACTTCTCGCTCGAGTCTAGTAAGTTAGTGCGAGGAAGCAACACGTGTTGCCTTATCTACCTCACAGAATACATCGCGATGGGTGAGTGTGTCACTCAGCTTCTTTGGATGAAGCACACTCTCTGCGACTTTGAGTTAGACTTTACGAACACTAAACTCCACGTACATAACATTAGTTCAATTAACCTTACTAAGAATCCGATATGTCACTCTAGGACCAAACATATAGAGGTCAAACACCATTTCATTCGAGAACATGTGGCCAACGGAGCCATACAACTCGAATACATTGAATCGAAGTCTAACTTGGCAGACCTATTTACTAAACCCCTACCCGAAGCCGAATTCAGTCTATTAAGACGAAAATTGGGCATGTGCGTAGTAGAATAGGAACTTGCAAATTATATTACTACTATTTCTTACTTTTCATTTTCATGGAACTAGCATAGGACATACCTTAGATATCATGCACCTATAGATTTAAGGAGTCAATACATCTCACAACACATAGGACTAATGTGTTTGTGTACTTAGCCATGTAGATGGGCATGAGATGTTAGGACCTTACTCCTAGTTCCAGATGTAGAGCTAGTGCATCGCCATGAACCATGGAGTATAATCATACATACTAATCGACTCTGACCAGGACTGGTTGATCTTTTGTATCAATCAAACCAAATATGAGTCGAACATTTTATAGATGAGCTTATTTTCAATATATTATTTTCAAAATAATGTGGAACATGCTTGTACTTTAAATTTAATACTTATTTTTTGTTGTTCCACACACCCTCACTCTTTTCGATATATGGCAAAAGGGGGAGAAAAAGGCCAAAGTTAAGGGATCAATTTTTTTCATATGGCCAAAGGTTAAGTAAATGTTTACTTAACTTTAAGTTAACTTGTTTTTGGTAACAAAATGGAAGTAAAGGCCAAGCTAAGAGAATTCTTAACTTAAACACATTTACTTAACTTTAAGTTAACTTGTTTTTGTTAACAAAATGGAAGTAAAGGCCAAGGTTAAAAAATCAATTTTTTGATTTCTTAACTTAAAACTTATTTTAAACACTATGGCCAATATTAAGTAATTTCGATTACTTAATTCTTTTTTAGTAGCAAACATCAAGGGGGAGAGTTAAAACTCTTTCTCAAGTACTCACCCTCGGTCAAGGGGGAGGATTCCTCAAGGGGGAGCACTTGAAAAAGAGTTTTTATATATACTTTTGCTTATTCATGCATATCTCATACTCATTTTGCTTAATGCACTTAATTTATTTTACTTAACTTTGTGTTGATTTGCCATAAATCAAAAAGGGGGAGATTATTGGTGCAGTAGGCACCTAAGTCGAACCTGAGTTTTGATTATAGCAAACGATACAAAGTTAAGCTTATATTGTTATCTCACGAGCTAAATCGAGTGTGCAGAAAAGTGCCAACGCTGGAGCTGAAGGCTAGCGACACCCAGAAGAAGCTGCAATGGTCGGGCGACTGACTTCGGAGGGAGCCGAAGGAATCGAGTGGAAGGCCAGAAGCGAAAGCGACACAGTAAGTATCAAGGTAAGCTCGTGTGTGTGCGAGAGTAAGTGAGGTCGTATCTTCTTTACGGGGATGATCTTAAGCATAGATCCGACCAAGGACATCCTATAGGTGGTTTAGGTCGAGATCGGACGGTCGAAGGCCATCGAAATAATGTTTTTGTTAAGCTAACTTTGCCTTGCAGCTAGCATCAGTCGACTGCCAGCTTGGAGGACTCGACTGTTGTCCATCAGTCGACTGCCTGCGGTCAACATTCGACTGATGCTGCCATCAGTCGACTGATGGTCAAGGATCAGCTTTGAGGAGTCAAGGCTTATCACCTCATTTCAAGGGGAGTGGTGCTCAAATGTGATTGGCTAGGGTTCCTCTCGAAAAGGGGCTCAAAGGTTATAAAAGGAGGGCCTATCCTAGGGTTTCTTCATCAATTCTAAGCTTCCAAAAGCCTCCGCCAAGCTACAACTTTCCGACAACGAAGTGCTTCTTCTCCGACGTCTAGGTTTTAATTATTTTCATTTTATTACGTCAGTTTAAGTTTTTATTTCAGTTCAATACTTTCAATTCTCGGAGCTTTTATCGTAACGAGGAGAGGGGGAGTGTCCCTCTACCTCAAGTTTTGTGTTTTATTTGTATCGATTAACTCCTACCTCTAACGAGGAGGAGTTCTTTAGCGTATTTGCCCTCCGTATGTGGTCAAGGACCACTAGGGCCTTGGAGTAGTAGCCAAAGGCTATGAACCAAGTAAAATTTGCTTCTCTCATTTACTTTACATTTACCTTTCCGCTGCGTATAAGTGTTTGAAACGAATTCGAAAAAAAAGAGTTTATCACTATTCACCCCCCTCTAGCGATCCGCTTCGATCCAACACCAAGGAGGTCAATGTCTCATATCCCAAAGAGATTTTACAATTCTCCCCCTTGGTCTCATATCACTTAAGAAAGGCAATCCTATAAACTCTCCCAATTTTCAAATTGGGTATCTCAAATTCCCATTTTTCCCCCTTATGAGGAAAATCATCCCATGATGGATAGCTCCCCCTAAAGGCTTGCTCCCCCTTGACCATTGTACCAACAATATCCTTGGGAAGTCCCTAAGCCTATAGGAACTCTAAACCATCAAAAATAAGGTTAAAAAAAAATTCAACATTGAACTTTCCCACACCTAAAATTTGATACATACCCTAACAACTCTCCTAATCCATATCCAATGAATTTTCACCCTTTCTAATACTTCCCAAAGCACATCCTAGGGTTAGAAGCAATTAGGGAACCCTAATATAGCTGAAATCAGGCTAAACAAACCTTGTTTAGTCGAAATCAGGTTGGCAGTCGACTCCTTCAGATACCAATCGACTGCACTACCCATCAGTCGACTGCCATCAAGCGGCAGTCGACTGATAACTGAAATTCTGAATTTCAATTATCAGAATTGAAATTGCAAAAATCATAAGTAATTATATGTAATTCAAAAAATCATAAAAATTCATACATATAATACTTATAACACATACAATGGGTGAAAAATGTGTGAAAAATATTTTACCCATAAAATAGGAAATTGACATAAAATTCAAAAGTGAAGAAAAACTTCAATGTTTTAACTCACTTTGTATCAAATTCATCAATAGTGATTGCTATCAAAAGATAGACTTCACCAAGGTTTTCTAAAATGATTTTAAAATGTTTTTGAAAACCTATATTGGATCATGTTCTTTGGGCTTAATGTACATGGCTTGAACATAAGTTTTCCCAATGATCTATCAATAACATAAGATGAGTTTTAGTTCATCTAGATGCAAAAACTATGCACCTTAAACTTAACTCATATCCTAGCATCTCACATGTATCTAGGGTGTATAAAACACACACAAGTCAATGTGATTGTGAGATATGGGTTTTGTTCTCCTAATGTAGGATTTCATGCATTTTCTAAGGCAACCCTACTTAATTATCTTATACATGGGACTTCAAGTCATGTCATAGTCCTTAAATCAATTTTAATTACTTTAAATGCATGAATGATTATGGCATAAATGATAACATAAATAAACATGGCCAATGATCATGATGTCATGACATATAATATAATCCAAATATACATGATATTAAAAACTAACCCTAAGCATGATCATGACATATTATATAATTAAAAATAGATATGATGTCATGACATGTTATATGACAATCATAGCATGACAAATAAAATGTATAGGTATAATAATACCTAAGTTTTAATATTTATTGCCATTTGTTATTATTAAACTCATTTTTCCATATTGTCAATTATCTCCAAAGTGTACCAAAACCCAAAAATGACACACTAAGACCTCTAAACCTAATTTGTGCCAATTTGATTGATTTTTCATAATCTTCAAGGTATATTGGCACATCCTAAAATCTTTTAGGATGTAAAATAAAACCTATTTCCAAGGTATCCATAACCTTGAAAATAACCTAAAGTGTCACCTTTACCATGGTTAGGTTAACTACCTATCCATTCAAGGTTGGCACACCTAAACCCATCTAACGTGAATCGATTACGCTCCTAGGAATCCAATACCTATTGGAGCTCCTTTGTAAGATACGAAAAAAAATTATTAAATAAAATAAAATAATGGCCTTTGTTAATTGAGAATTAACTCGGGAATTCATATAAATTTATCTGGATTCAAAAGGAGACCATACGAGGGAGATTTGAGCTTGAACAGGTGGTTGGGTCAACTTAGGCTAATTCGGATTTGACCTAGGCTAGCTTAACCACAAGCGATGGGGTTATAAGGTCGAACCGGACGCAGATTCTGTTAATTCCTTTCCCAGCCGCGATTTCTTCTCCCCAAATCCCGATTGCACGATTCTTCCCTGTTTCGTCGCCGCGGCTGATCTCCTCCGACGCCCACCCGATCGGCAATCGCCTTGGATCTCGGCTCGCTCGCTTCCTTGTCCTTTCGTCATCATTTTATATCGTGTTGAGCTGAGCTTCGGTCGACCTTTGGGGTCTCTCGTCGACGAATAACGCATGTGAGTTGGTGATTTCAAGAGGAGAAGCTGGTGGCTTAGGGTTCTCGATGATGACCCGATCTGGTGCGCGACTCCTACAAGTTTTGCTGTTTTCTCTTCTTCTCCATTGTCTACTTGGCGATGATTTTTCTGACTTGGATTATTGTTATCCCGCGAGCTGATGTTGGCACTTTCGGTAGGAGATACAGCCGGCGGGAGGGACTCCGGTCGAACTCCGTCGGGTAAGAGACCTCGTTGGGAGCTAGGATTTCCATCGGGAGCTGCCGGATTTCGATGGAGGTCTAGAACTGGTAAGCTTGATTACTGTGTGTTGTTCGATCGGGGTGATTGGCGATTGAGGAACTGGGGGGGGGAGAAATGTACTATCATTGATCCAGATCCAGTGAGGTTGGAGTTTGGGACTGCTTCGGTGAACAGGGGTTGCTGCCGGAGATGTTCTGTTTGGTGTCGGGTGTGAGGATTTTGTTTGACCTATGCCGATGGGTTGTTTGGGTGTAGGGATTGAACGGTGGAGTTTATGGTATAATATCTGTTTTCCTTTGGTTGATTTGTGTAGGAGATCGATTTGTTATGGTGTTGAGCTGTAATCGGTTTGGTGTTTGTAGATGATTAGAGAGCTGTAGATGATGAAGTTACCATGGCAGTGAAGAAGGTAAGTGTGAATTGATTGGAGGCAGTGATTTGGAGATTTAGGTCAGCTTGGAAGGTTGTGAGTAGTGTTTAGATCCATATATTTCAATTGATCTATGTAGTGTATCGGATTGGGATAGTTGGAGTTAACACGTATTCGGAGAGGGATGCGAATATAGAAAGAATTATTATTTTGTTCGTATAATTATCAGAGACGTGTACTTAACCATGATTGTTATTATTGTACAGGTTTGGGATACGAAGCGGGTCCGCGGCCGTGAGGATTAGTCGAGCTTCGTATCAGGTGGGTAATATCTACCTGGTCCGGTAGTTTTGATCAAATTCTAGTGCATGAATTTGGATATATGTTTATACCTATTTACCTTAAATTCACTCTTATTTAATCATATGCTTGTATGCCTTGACCTTTGAGATATATACTCTGGTACTTCATTAATTATCTAGCTCGGATAGGAACTACAAACCCTATTATGTATTAGCTGATGGATGTTAAGTAAGTACTAGTGGTTAGGGTTATCCTTGTGACCTCAGATTGGATTACTGTGTTACATCACTAGGGTTAGGTGATGGATTGGATTATGGAGTTGATTGTCATATCATACCCGTATTAGCGGTGCATCTATTGTGGATCTAGTTGTCTGTGCATAGATAAGTATGTGGTTGTTAGTATGTGACCATGGACTAGAGGTCCTAGCGTGATGGTATATCCATTATGGATTGTGTGCCTATGTATGGTTATATGGATGGTCGATAGTATCTCGCTACTGACTAGAGGTCTTAGCATGGTTGTTTGTCAGAGGTGTATGACTCTTTGTGCTATAGAGAGAGTCTTGTGGATTGTAGTCCTTGTATAGTTGACTTTTGGTTGACCAGGACTCCCCGTGGGATAGGGAGTGTGGCGAGGATACACGTATGGAGCTATGCATCATTACATTGCATGCATGTTGTTGACTGGGTCTCCCCTTGTGGTTGAGATGGGTCGTCAGTCATCCTGCCTCCTCGGCCACTCGGGGTAGTGGTTGCAGAGTTGAGGGAAGAGCATTATTGTGCATGCCGTTCTCGGCCACTATGGATGGTGGTAGCTGGAGATGTGCACTTGGCCACTGTGCAGAGTGGTAGTTAGCGCACTCACCCACAATAAACGGTGGTCGTGTGATGTGCAGTTGTCCTGGGTGCAGTGCTCGTCTACTCATGGGTAGGGACGGAGCGGCTAGCGGTGAGGACCCCGTGTGAGTAACATATAGCTCTATGGCGGCTAGCTACTGTTTCATACTACCCAACTCGGTCACTCGAGAGTGGTGGCGACTGGAGTCGGGATAGTTGTCATATCGTGCCACCTAGGCCACACTGGGATCGTGGTAGCGAGTTGGGTGCGCATGCGTGACCATGCATATGCATTGCTGCTATATATGTATGCATGTATTTGATATATGTTTTACATATGCCTGTGAGATGCTGCATTTGATTGAGCTATGATTGCTGCATATGGTTGTTTCATCATGATACATGTCATCTGCATTTTTATATACTGCTATGTGTTGAGCATGATACATGCGTTGATTGATCGTTATATGCATTTGATTAGCATCATGTCATTGTGTGACGGACCGGGTTGTTATTACGGTGATCATATCGCTCATATGTTGGAGTATTGGTCAGGTATGGGATTGACTTGGTACATTATATGAGTTATGTTATAGTAAATCTGTTCAGGATGATCTAGCATATGGTGTTACAGACCGTCAGGTACGTTAGTACATTACTTCATGTTCAGTTGATCAGTTTAGTATATATACATTGAGTATGACTATACTGTGGTTACTTGTTATTAGATTTGGATAGGACTGTATGTCTATTTGACTCATGCTGTATACCTGTAGATCTTCACATGTATACTTGTAGATTTCTTTACCCTATATGTTCATGCACTTTCTATATATTACCCCTGAGTTTATACTCACCACCCCTGGACCCTGGGTTTCTTGTCGCCCAGATTACAGGTAGAAGATTCGTTGGACGTTCGGAGCTCCGCCAGCTGATCCCATCTCACACCGAACAATTTGGGGTTTTCCACGTATTTGCTTCCGCTGTTGTTTTGTATTATGGCCATGTATAATTAATGTTGTATTTGGCTGTTGGTTTGTATGTTGTTTTTGTGTAGTATGTTAGAGTCGCACCGGTGAGCACCTTTTGTGTTGTTGTGGATATATTGTTTGGTATTGCCCATATATATATTGTTGTTGTGGGCCTACGGGCCTTGTATTAACCCGATATGTTGCCACGTACAGGGGAGATGTCGTCCGTTTGCTTTTCGGCACGGCATACTCTCGGGGCATGACAATTTTATTGGTATCAGAGCCCTAGGTTGCGAAGTCCATTTGGATTTTATTTCGTTCGGACATCGAGTTTTGCTTTACTCGGTTTTGGTTAAGTGAGTTATGGGATCTGGCAAGGGACATCTCAGCTACAAGGTTTAAGGTATGTTAATTGTTATTACATATCCTATTGGTTATGCATTTAGTTGCTTATAACATGGATGACTTGTAGGATATTGGTTAGTATTTGTAACCGTGGTTTAAGTTGACCACGGGAACGACATGTTGAGGTTATTAGACATGTACCTGCTATCGAAAAGGGTGAATTACCTTTGAGAGCCGGTGATCTCGAGTCGGGCGAGGGTTAGTAGTCACATCTCTTGTGGAGATCAAGGATTATAGTCCTAAGATTTTCACTAATTATGTTAGTTAGATCATTACCTATGGGATATTGGACTGCGAGTATACTATTCTGATGCGGATAGTAGAAAATTAGGGGATGATATTCATAGGAATGTTGATCCCTGAGATGGTCGTTCTAGGTTGTATAACTTTGAGAGTACTTTTGAGTACTTAACTCGTGTTATACGAAGAAAGTAGTGTTAGTGGAATACCATTATCCGGATTTAGCCGGTACTTGGTCGAAGAGATGGAAAGTAACCTACGGGAAATAATGTATCACTTGGTCACAGTACAGTGATGTTGTGAGATAGTATTTCCCCATGTCATTTTCTTTGACTCATTGTCAGGGAGTTCTTGGGCATCGAGTAGGGTGATCGTTTGGTAACGAAGGTACCAAGCAAAATTGTTAGACTTGTGAGGGTTACGACCACCTAATAGCTCGAGAATGTGATTGACATGTCTTAAGCCACCCACAGTTTATTGGTTGACATTTTGATCTGGATGTTTGGATCTTCTATCAGATCTTACCAGAAGGCATTAGATGGAGTCATGTGTATAGAATGACACCGTAGTAAGTGTTTTAAGAGTTGAAGATTTGATAAGCAGATATTGCAAGTCAAATTATTGGAATTAGAAGTCTCCAAATGTTGGATAAAAAGGAGCAAGATTAAAGTCATGAGTCACGAGCGACTATTGGAGAGTTTTCCGATCATAGAAGACCGATTGAAGATTGTCAGTAGCTTCTCATGTTTATCAGTGAACTCAGAGGAAAGACTCCGAAAGGAGATTATGTGTGTGTGCGATCACGGGTTTCGGCGAGACCGCGAGGCAGATTATCCGATGGACCATTGTAACTGTTTCTACTATAAGCAGCCGGTATCTACGAGGAGAGTATGTATTTTGAAGACACAGTGGAAGACTATGGATGATGCTTTCGAGCGGACGATCCACAACCTCGGAAGCCGAGATCATGACAGAAGAATGGAATATCACATCAGCAATGATCTACTACCCCAGATATAGTTGGAGCTCTTTGATACTTTCATCCGGAAGAAGTAAATTACTCAGTAGTATCAGCCGAAGACATCTCAGAAGACCCAGACCTTCAGATAACAACTGTTACTTTTCCAGACGATGACAACTGTTACTTTCCCAGACGACGACAACTGTTACTTTCCCAGACGTGGTTATGCTTTATACAGAGGAGAGATTTTACGATGATGGTCGTATCTACGCAGTATTCTCCAGTTGCAGCTATACCTTTCACAGAGATGGAACGTGCTATGATGTTGACAGTTCTTCAGTATTATACAGCCGGATGTGTATCCTTTGCCAGTATAACAGTGTTTACCATCTCCACTGCAGTTGCATCAGTTTGTACTTCAGGTTCAGCAGGTGATTTCAGTTCCTCCATGATAGTATTTTGTATTTACATGAGCTCAGCTGTCCAGAACAGATGTTGGGCGAGTTTACATGGTTACTCGAGATGAAGTATAGAAGACCGAAGGATCGGTCCTTCGGGGTATTATTTTAGGTTATCCTATTTGCGGATATATCGAGAGATACTGGTAGTTTATATGTATCTTTGTCTAGAACATTCTTGGATAGGGTTCGAAGGGTTCCTATCGACTTGTGGGTTGGTGATTTTCTCTACCGTCAGGTGAGATGTTGATCAACAATCAAGAAGTCAAGGGATACCCTTAGCCTTTGCTAGACATACCTCCACTATAGACATATCCTTACGGATAGTTGGATTGTTGGAGCGTTGGTATACTAGGACTCTCGGATGTACGTATAATTCGAGAGTATTCGGATGTTACGGATGAACTCTCAGGCTGGTCACTGCATGGGCAAGTGGAATATGCGATTGAGGTGATTTCGGGAATAGTCCTGATATTGGGGACCTCATACCGGGAGATGATTTTATGGGTATCAGTGTTGCTAAACACTATGGGAGATTTATCTGCCTCAGTGTTCTTCTTGAGAAGACTTGTAACTCTTTGTTAGAAGAGAGTCAGACCTTGAGTTTATGCATCGATTATCGAGGATTGGAATGCAGTAGTTGTTGAGAATGAGTATCCTTCGTTAGGGATAGATGATTTATTTAGATCAGCTAAATGACACCTGTGTATATCCTAGGGTTGGTCTATGACTGGAGGTTTGATATTGTAGTGACTTAGTGTCATACAATTATCATTGTCGGTGTGATGATTGAGCTATCATTAGCATAGAGTAAAAGGGATACAGGTGTGTAGAAGACGATATTTCATACTTGGTATGAATTTTAGGAGATGTTGATAATGTTGTTAGACTTATCGACGATTTAGTCGTTCATGAACTTGAGGAATCAAGTACTCTTGGAGTATTTGAGACCGATTGTCATCATATCTGTGGAGGATATATTTATGGATATATTCCCAATCTTGAGGGAAGTTGTGGTTTCCCTAGATTGATTTGGTGTTTACCAGAGATAAGGATAGGATATTCTAGCGATACTATACTGCTGACTTGTTGGATCAAGAAGGTGATGGAAATCACTTGGTCGGAAGTTGGGAAGCTAGGTTTCAAGGCCTAAAAGGTGACTGACTTTTGGGTCAGTGTTAGTTAATCTGTCTGATATGGATGGAAGGGTATTGTACGCAGATGCATCATTTCAGGGATTGGAGCAATCCCGATGCAGTTGAATGAGACGTATATTATGCGTATGCTAGTTGAGAAACTAGCGAGATTAGTCATTATAGCCTTCCAGTTACTTTCAGTTTTGGGTCACAGAGTGAATTTTGGACATTAGATTAATTTCTCTTGCGAGAATAAATCTCCGTCTCTAAGAAGGATAGTGGTTTCCAGAATTGTATTTCGATTTAGGAAGAGTTGTTCAGAAGACTCTTCATTCGAGAGTGATGATTTATTCGGAGTGTATCCGAAAATAGTGAGTATTGAGACGTTCCGATTGGTGGAACGATATGTGGGACATGGATGATTCCGTAGTTTGATGTTGGTATGCCCACTAGCAAAGGTGGAATATTGTGATCGATAGGGTTACGTACCGTGATGAAGTGGAAGCCTAGTGCGTTAGACCGTGTTGGGAGATTATCTAGGAATCGGAAAGGACTTGAGGTGATTTGGGTAATCGAGGATCGATTAGCTAGGTCTGCTCATTTTCTTCCGAGCCGTAAGATGAATTTCGTTGGATCGCTTGATGGAATTATATCCATGGAGTATCCTTGAGTATCATTTCTGATAGTGATTCATGATTCATCTTACGATTCTGGCAAAGTTTCCCATCGGTTACGGGTATAGAGATCCACTTTGGTACAATTACTTATCTTTTAATAGGTCGGTTGAGAGTGTATATAAGAGCTAGAATGTAATACTCGAGCTCAGTACCCTACTTAGTGTTGGATCGAGAAGCGTCGCTAGAGGGGGGGTGAATAGCGATCGTAAAACTTTCGTTTTCATTCGTTCGATACGCAAAGTAAACGAGTAAACACAGCGGAAAATAAAATGACACGTTTATTTTACTTGGTTCACAACCCAGTGGTTGCTACTCCAAGGCCCTATCGGTCCTTGACCGCGTACGGAGGGCAAAGCACTATAACGTCTCCTCCTCGTTGGAGGTAGGAGACAACGATCACAAAATCCGGAAGTACGAGGATGAGGCAACAAGCCTACCTCACCTCGTTAAAAAAAAAACAACGAATACAATAATAAAAAGTATTACTAGATGCTGCTGCCGACGAAGAAGATCTGAGGTTGTCGTCGTGTAGGCGTTATGTCTGTGTTGAAGCGTTGTAGTTGTAGGAGCACTTGATTAATAATTGATGTGATTTGGAGTGGTATCCTCCCCTCGTTTTATTTACTTTGTCCTCTGAAATTGTATCCTATTTCTTTGGAACGGATCATGGATTTTTCCAAATTTTATCGCGAAGTGGCCGCGTCAAACGTTATCCGTTTTGACCTAACACAAAATTTATTTAATTTTGAACTAAAGTATCTCTTTCAAAACTCACCAAGGGTTAAGAGGGAGTTTTGGTTAAGGGGGAGTTTTTGAAAATGACATTCATCATTTACTATACTTGGTTTATGCTATAATTTCCCTTAACTTTGTGTTGGTTTGCCATAGATCAAAAAGGGGGAGATTGTTGCAGGGGCACTAGATAATCGAACCTGTGTTTTGATTATGGCAAAGACACAAAGTTAAGTTTATCATTATCTCACGAGCTATCAAAGTGTGCGAAAAGTATTAAAGGAGCTAACGCTAGCGACACCGGAGAAGCCGTGGTGGTCGACACTCGAGTGACCGGAGGAGCGAAGGAATCAAGTGGAAGGCGCGAGAGCTATCGAGGTAAGCTCGTTTGAGTGAGAGATTGTAGGTTGTGTCCTCTTTACGAGGGCGACCATATCGCGATCCGATTAAGACTTCCGTGGAAGGTCTAGGTCGAGATCGGACGTCGAAACCGTCGCATTTATCATTTTCGAGCTAACCTCTTATTGCGTGGAAGTGGTGGTCGGATCATTCGACACATAGCGATCGATGACTCCCATCACCGATCGATGGGCATCGCGATCGCTATGTGTCCAGCAATGACCGCCACTGGCCACTTCCTCGCAATAAGAGGTTAGCTCGAAAATGATAAATGCGATTTTTGACCGTCCGATCTCGACCTAGACCTTCCACGGAAGTCTTAATCGGATCGCCGCTATGGTCGCCCTCGTAAAGAGGACACAACCTTACAATCTCTCACTCACACGAGCTTACCTCGATAGTAGCTCTCGCTCCGCCTTCCACTTGATTCCTCTCCCCTCCGAAGTCACTCGAGTGTCGCTCGACCACCACGGCTTCCTCCGGGTGTCGCTTAGCCTTTAGCTCCAGCTTTAATACTTTTCTGCACACTCGATAGCTCGTGAGATAACGATGTAAACTTAACTTTGTGTCTTTGCCATAATCAAAACACAGGTTCAATTATCTAGTGCCCCTGCACCAACAATCTCCCCCTTTTTGATCTATGGCAAACCAACACAAAGTTAAGGGAAATTAAAGCATAAACCAAGTATAGTAAATGATGAATGTCATTTTCAAAAACTCCCCCTTAACCAAAACTCCCTCTTAACCCTTGGTGAGTTTTGAAAGAGATACTTTAGTTCAAAATTAAATAAATTTTGTGTTACTCCCCCTTAACTTTCGCTCTTCTCCCCCTTTTGCCATAAATCAAAATAAACGTTGGGGTTTGTTATAAAAATAGGGGTTGAAAGACAATATGGTATATGCATGCATCAAAATAAATCAACTATGAGTCCAAGCATGCGTCTAGCAGTAATTAGATAGATTGGTTCGAGGTATGTCCCTCAGCACCAATAATCTAAAGGTTTGTAATATAACCCTTTAGGGTTAGTTTGCTCTCCCCCTTAGTCAAATATATGAAGTTTAAGAGATGTAGGGGGCGCTAAACTTTGGCCTAAGGTTTGTTAAGTACAATAGTTGAAAAAAATAAGTAGTATTTTGAAGAGGTTGTTTTAACTATATTTCAATTATCCTTAACATCTGTGTCTATATGATCAAGCATGTCATACTTATGTGTTTTTGTGAGCTGTCGTTAACGTAAGTTGATTAAGGGTATTTAGGTTCAAGTAATTTTATGTTAGATTTGGATTTGACCCTAGGCTTGTCAAGTTTACCTTTTCAAGATCATGGCTTCCAGGTCGTGGCGAGGCACAGGGGCCTTCTTTTATCGGATCATCGACCACTTCCTTAGACAAAGTCATTTTCAAGAAAATGATGACTTGACTCACCTAAGATTATTTCCTAGTCTAATGGTTATTTTTGAAAAGAGGCTCCCGAGGCTCAATCTTTTAGGATTTTAGTTGGTTATGTTGAGTTCAAAAGTTTTAAAGCACAAACTTTTTAAGTTAAAGCATGCAATTTCTAAGTCAAAGCACAAACATGTTTTGTACTGGCTCCCCCTAGACCGTTGAATCGGTTCGGTCTATCCACATAGTGGATTTGGTCCTTGGGAACCCAGTACGTGTTGGATCCTAGAGTTGAGATCAAAAGGTTCTTAGGGACCCATGCTTGGACTCTTTGATGACTACCATTTACGATAGACATATATGACCTATTCGTAGTCGTTGACCTAAATCCGAGTATGGCTTTGTTGTACACTGCTCTTTGGGTTCCAAGTAGTCGATTAAGGTTCTTAGATCCCAACGTGAACCTTTCCAACCTAGCCTCAACCTCTTGAACTTGGTCTTTTAAGAGAGAATTCTCCTCCTCAAGTTTTTCAATTTGAGTTGAGTTTCCCTCTTGAACTTGACTAGTTGAAGGGGTTAGAGTAGCCTCTTGCTTGAGGGTTTCAACCTCCTCAAGTAATGACTCAACCCTAGACTCGGACTTAGTTAATTTCCTATAAGCATTTTAATTGTATTGTAAAGCGTACTAATTAAAGAGCGATTAACCTTGACTTTCCCTTTTGGTTCGGCTTTGAGTTTTCTCTCGATTCTCTCGAAATAATCTTCGGGGTCGGAGTCGGAGTCGAAGTTATAGTTGGACTCGGCTTCGGATTCTGACTCGGACTCCTCCGTTCTTGCCATGTAAGCTATGTCTTCTCTGTTGTCCCAAGTTGCATGGAAGGCTTTTCTTGCTACCTTTTTCTTTTGGTTCTCATTCTTCAATTTCCTTCTTTGTCCTGCAAGTAGAGCAATACCTCTCTCGGCCCGGACCACGTTAGTTTGCTCATGAAGTTCAAACTCAGAAAATAATTCGTCTAACCTAAGCGAAGGTCCTTAGAGACCTTGTAGACATCGACCATGGATGCCTACAAGGTAGTCCTAGGGAAAGCATTTAAAGAGTACCTTATAAGGTCCCGGTTCTCTATGGCTTGCCCGATCGAATGAAGACCGTTGACGATATCTTGGATCCGCGCATGTAGTTGGGTGGCGGTCTCATGATCCTGCATCTTTAGATTATACAGTTTATTTAAAAGTAAATCTCTTTTACATACCTTAGCATCGGCCGTCCCTTCGTGTAAGTCAATCAATTTATTCTAGAGGTCTTTGGCGCTAATGAATGGTCCGATGCGGTTGAGTTCCTCCTTGGACAAGCCGCATTGCAATATTTGGGTTGCTCTTGCATCGGCTTCGATTTGCCTCTTGATTGCATTTGTCCACTTGTTGAAATCCAAGGCCTCTCCTTGATCATTGGTGGGTAGAGCAAAGCCGGTTTGGATTATTATCCAAGTCTCGACTTGTGTTTTCAAGAAACACTCCATCTGACCTTTCCAATAACGGAAATCATCTCCGTTAAAGAATGGAGGTCGGGTGGTGCTATACCCCTCAATGTGAGCCATTAAGTCTCTTGCAAAAATACAAATAAAACCAAAGAGAATTCCAAGACTTGGTCTTGGATTAGTAGTCTTGAAATAATAGGAAATAAACAGAAATAAATAAGAAGAATAAGAAACTAAAACAAATTAGAAACTTACGACCTTCGGTGTCCCCGAAAGGCTACTGAACATTGGATTTTGGGGCTGGAAACAGCTTGTTACGAGGGTAAACCCTCGTAAGAAATGTAGATCTTTCTGAGAGCTTCAATTTGGTACGTAGATCGTTATGTGAGTCCACTTGTGCGAAAAGTTATGGCCGTTTTACTGTCGGCTACTCCAAGAGAGAAAACTTGCAAGCACACAACCAAAAGAAACGTACCAAGACTTCGTCTTGGATTAGTAGTGCGGGAGGAATAAAAACCAGAGAAAGATACGAATCGAAAAATACGAACAAAAAAACCAAAACGTGCTAGATCGGTGGTTTCACCAAATCTTAGCGCCCCCGCTCTGATACCAATTGTTGGATCGAGAAGCGTCGCTAGAGGGGGGGTGAATAGCGATCGTAAAACTTTCGTTTTCGTTCGTTCGATACGCAAAGTAAACGAGTAAACACAGCAGAAAATAAAATGACACGTTTATTTTACTTGGTTCACAACCCAGTGGTTGCTACTCCAAGGCCCTATCGGTCCTTGACCGCGTACGGAGGGCAAAGCACTATAACGTCTCCTCCTCGTTGGAGGTAGGAGACAACGATCACAAAATTCGGAAGTACGAGGATGAGGCAACAAGCCTACCTCACCTCGTTAAAAAAAAACAACGAATACAATAATAAAAAGTATTACTAGATGCTGCTGCCGACGAAGAAGATCTGAGGTTGTCGTCGCGTCGGCGTTATGACGGTGTTGAAGCGTTGGCGTTGTAGGAGCACTTGATGAATAATTGATGTGATTTGGAGTGGAATCCTCCCCTCCTTTTATAGACTTTGGCCTCTGAAATTGTCTCCTATTTCTTTGGAACAGATCATGGATTTTTCCAAATTTTATCTCGAAGTGGCCGCGTCAAACGTTATCCGTTTTGACCTAGCGCAAAAGCTGAGTCGTCGCCATCAGTCGACTGATGACTCCCATCAGTCGACTGATGGGCATCAGTCGACTGCTATGTGTCCAGCAGTCGACTGCCAGCTTGGCCACTTCCCTGCAATAAGAGGTTAGCTCGGAAAATGATAAATGCGACGGTTTCTGACCGTCCGATCTCGACCTAGACCTTCCACGGGAAGTCTTAATCGGATCGCCGCCTATGGTCGTCCTCGTAAAGAGGACACAACCTTACAATCTCTCACTCACACGAGCTTACCTCGATATTAGCTCTCGCTTCCGGCCTTCCACTTGATTCCTTCGGCTCCCTCCGAAGTCACTCGAGTGTCGCCCGACCACCGCGGCTTCCTCCGGGTGTCGCTTAGCCTTTAGCTCCAGCTTTAATACTTTTCTGCACACTTGATAGCTCGTGAGATAACGATGTAAACTTAACTTTGTGTCTTTGCCATAATCAAAACACAGGTTCGATTATCTAGTGCCCCTGCACCAACACTTAGTCACTTGAGGTGTGACTTTCTCCAGATATTTGAGATGGTTGTTGTGACATCTCATATTCATACATGAGTCGGAAATTTGGGGACCAAATTTTTATTAGTGGGGGAGAATGTAAGATACGGAAAAAAAAATTATTAAATAAAATAAAATAATAGCCTTTGTTAATTGAGAATTAACTCGGGAATTCATAGAAATTTTTCTGGATTCAAAAGGAGACCATACGATGAAGATTTGAGCTTGAACAGGTGGTTGGGTCAACTTAGGCTAATTCGGACTTGACCTAGGCTAGCTTAACCACAAGCGGTGGGGTTATAAGGTCGAACAACCTTGATTCCGTTAATTCCTTTCCCAGACACAATTTCTTCTCCCCAAATCCCGATCGCGCGATTCTTCCCTGTTTCGTTGCCGCGGCCGATCTCCTCCGACACTGACCTTGTCCTTTCGTCGTCATTTTATATCGTGTCGAGATGAGCTCCGGTCGACCTTTGTTGTCTCTCGTCGGTCGACACCGCGCTTGCGAGTTGGTGATTTCAAGAGGAGAAGCTGGTGGCTTAGGGTTCTCGATGATGACCCGATCCGGTGCGCCACTCCTACAAGTTTTGCTGTTTTCTCTTCTTCTCCATTATCTGCTGGCGATGATTTTTTTGACTTGGATTATTGTTATCCTGCGAGCTGATGTTGGTACTTTCGGTAGGAGATCCAGCCGGCGGGAGGGACTCCAGTCGAACTCTGTCGGGTGAGAGACCTCGCTGGGAGCTGGGATTTCCATCGGGAGCAGCTGGATTTCGGCGGAGGTCTAGAACTGGTAAGCCTGATTACTGTGTGTTGTTCGATCGGAGTGATTGGTGATTGAGGAACTGGGGGGGAAGAAATGTACTGTCATTGATCCAGATCCAGTGAGGTTGGAGTTTGGGACTGCCGGTGAGCGAGGGGGTTGCCGGAGATGTTCTGTTTGGTGTCGGGTGTGAGGATTTTGTTTAACCTACGCCGATGGGTTGTTTGGGTGTAGGGATTGAACGGTGGAGTTTATGGTATAATATCTGTTTCCCTTTGGTTGATTTGTGTAGGAGATCGATTTGTTATGGTGTTGAGCTGTAATCGGTTTGGTGTTTGTAGATGATTAGAGAGCTGTAGATGATGAAGTTACCATGGCAGTGAAGAAGGTAAGTGTGAATTGATTGGAGGCAGTGATTTGGAGATTTAGGTCAGCTTGGAAGGTTGTGAGTAGTGTTTAGATCCATATATTTCAATTGATCTATGTAGTGTATCGGATTGGGATAGTTGGAGTTAACACGTATTCGGAGAGGGATGCGAATATAGAAAGAATTATTATTTTGTTCATATAATTATCGGAGACGTGTACTTAACCATGATTGTTATTATTGTACAGGTTTGGGATACGAAGCGGGTCCGCGACCGTGAGGATTAGTCGAGCTTCGTATCAGGTGGGTAATATCTACAGTCATTAGTTTTGATCAAATTCTAGTGCATGAATTTGGATATATGTTTATACATGTTTACCTTAAATCCACTCTTATTTAATCATATGCTTGTACTGCCTTGACCTTTGAGATATATACTCTAGTACTTCATTGATTATCTAGCTCGGATAGGAACTATAAACCCTATTATGTATTAGCTGATGGATGTTCAGTAAATACTAGTGGTTAGGGTTATCCTTGTGACCTCAGATTGGATTACTGTGTTACATCACTAGGGTTAGGTGATGGATTGGATTATGGAGTCGATTGTCATATCATACCCGTATTAGCGGTGCATCTATTGTGGATCTAGTTGTCTGTGCATAGATAAGTATGTGGTTGTCAGTATGTGACCATGGACAAGAGGTCCTAGCGTGATGGTATATCCATTATAAATTGTGTGCCTGTGTATGGTTATATGGATGGTCGATAGTATCTCGCTATTTACTAGAGGTTTTAGCGTGGTTGTTTGTCAGTGGTGTATGACTCTTTGTGCGATAGAGAGAGTCTTGTGGATTGTAGTCCTTGTATAGTTGACTTTTGGTTGACCAGGACTCCCCGTGAGATAGGGAGTGTGGCGAGGATACACGTATGGAGCTATGCATCATTACATTGCATGCATGCTGTTGACTGGGTCTCCCTTGTGGTTGAGATGGGTCGTCAGTCATCCTGCCTCCCCGGCCACTTGGGGTAGTGGTTGTAGGGTTGAGGGCAGAGCATTGTTGTGCGTGCCGTTCTCGACCACTATGGATGGTGGTAGTTGGAGATGCGCACTTAGCCACTGTGCGGAGTGGTAGTTAGCGCACTCACCCACTATAGACGGTGGTCGTGTGATGTGTAGTTGTCCTGGGTGTAGTGCTCATCTACTCATGGGTAAGGACGGAGCGGCTAGCAGCAGGGACCCCCGTGTGAGTAGCATATAACTCTATGACGGCTAGCTACTGTTTCATACTACCCAACTCGGTCACTCGAGAGTGGTGGTGGCTAGAGTCGGGATAGTTGTCATGTCGTGCCACCTAGGCCACACTGGGGTCGTGGTAGCGAGTTGGGTGCGCATGCGTGACCATGCATATGCATTGCTGCTATATATGTATGCATGTATTTGATATATGTTTTACATATGCCTGTGAGATGTTGCATTTAATTGAGCTATGATTGCTGCATATGATTGTTTCATCATGATACATGTCATCTGCATTTTTATATACTGCTATGTGTTGAGCATGATACATGTGTTGATTCAGACTGTTATATGAATTTGATTAGTATCATGTCATTGTGTGGTACGGACCGGGTTGTTATTACAGGTGATCATATACTGTTCATATGTTAGAGTATTGGTCAGGTATGGGATTGACTTGGTACATTATATGAGTTATGTTATTGTAAATTTGTTCAGGATGATCTAGCATATGGTGTTACAGACCGTCAGGTACGTTAGTACATTACTTCATGTTCAGTTAATCAGTTTAGTATATATACATTAAGTATGACTATATTGTGGTTACTTGTTATTAGATTTGGATAGGACTGTATGTCTATTGGACTCATGCTGTATACCTGTAGATCTTCACATGTATACTTGTAGATTTCTTTACCCTATATGTTCATGCACTTTCTATATATTACCCCTGAGTTTATACTCACCACCCCTAGACCACAGGTTTCTGCCGCCCAGATTGTGTAGAAGATTAGTTGGGCGTTGAGACTCATGATCCCATCTCACACCGAACAATTTGGGGTTTTCCACGTATTTGCTTCCGCTGTTGTTTTGTATTATGGCCATGTATAATCAGTGTTGTATTTGGCTGTTGGTTTGTATGTTATTTTTGTGTAGTATGTTAGAGTCGCACCGGTGTGCACCTTTTGTGTTGTTGTGGATATATTGTTTGGTATTGTCCATATATATATTGTTGTTGTGGGCCTACGGGCCTTGTATTAACCCGATATGTTGCCACGTACAGGGGAGATGTCGTCCATTTGCTTTTCGGCACGACATACTCTCGGGGCGTGACATCCTTGGGTTTACTAGGTATTCACTAGGGATAACTTCCCTAGATACCCTCCTAATGACCCTCCAAGGCTTAGAAGCCTTGGTCACTTGGTCTTGCCTAGGTTAACTCTAGGGGTGACTCCCCTTGTAACCTTCTTAGTGGCCTCCCTAGGTTTCCTTGAAACCCTAGCCACTAGGCACACACCTTGGTTACCCTTAGGGATGACTTCCCTAGTAACCTTGGTTTTTCTAGACCTAGTTTGAGTTCCATAATCAAATGGAACATTGTGGTAGGTCTCCTTAGGCTTAGGTTTGTGACTCAAACCTTTCTTGCCCTTGGTGGACTCTTGTCTCCTAAAACCTAGGTTTTGTCTCTTAGACCTAGATTTTTGATCCTTTGACCCTTGAATTTGATTTTGCATTTTTGCAAGGGTCTTTTTTAATTTCTCAAACCTTGACCTCAAGGCTTGGTTTTCTAGTTCTAATTGTCCAATTTTTGATTCTTCATCTATTATTTGGACATTGTTTTTCCTAGGCATATGCCTAGTCCATTTAGGGTTAAAACCTAGGTGGTCTTCAATCTTCCTAATGCTTACCTTAGGTAAAATATTTTTAGGAACATTAGTCCCAAATTTTTCCTTATTCCTAAGGTTGACACTCTTAGCACCTAAACAATAAAACCTATTTTTACTAGCATGCTTTTGTTCATGAGAAATAGCAAGATTATTAACATAATTCCTAGCATGCTTTTTAACATAAGTTGAAGGTGCATTATTAAAATATACCTTAGGGTTAGCCTTAGCTCCCCCTACATGTGATGCTCCTTCCTTATTTTTAATTTCCTTCTTCCTAGGGCATTGACTTCTATAGTACCCCTTTTGATGGCACTTGAAGTATACTACGAGTTCCTTACTCTTGATGGTTGAGGCTCCGGTCTCCTTGATCTTTGGCACCGGTGGAGCCTTCTTGACCCTTTTAGGACACTTACTCTCATAGTGTCCTTGCTCCCTAAACTCAAAATATATTATATGATTTTTAATTTTGACTACAATGTTTGAGTTACCTAGGTCATCAGTGGATGTTTGGGCTTATTCATCTTCTCGGAGGTAGAAGGTTCCTCTTGAGTTGACTCCGGTATTGAAGATGGTGTCTCCTCCTCCTCAATCCTAGAGGTGGAGACCTCTTCCACTTCTTCCTCTTTCGATTAGAATCCGGATGTTGATTCTCTATCAATTTCCAAATCCTCACTTGCTTGTGAGGAAGTGTTTTCTTCTTCTTCGAGCTCCTCCTCTTCTTGAGCCGGTGATGGATCTTCATGGAGCTTAGCTACTTTTTCCCATAGCTCCTTGGCATCTAGATATTCACCTAACCTAGACACAATATCGTTAGGTAATGAATTTAATATCAATTGCATTACCTTATCATTTCTCTTGAAGGCTTGGACTTTCTCTTTGGTCCATCTCTTCTTCTTGAGGTATCCACCTTTTGGACCTCTTGGAAATTCAAAACCCCTCACTAGGATCATCCAATCTTCGAAGTCCATCATGAAGAAGTTCTCCATTCGTGCCTTCCATTGCTCGAACCCTTCTTGTCCATAGAAATTGTACGGGATAGGTGTGTTGACATCCCTTCCTAGTCTTTCTTTAAAATCCATCTTCCCTCTAGCATCTTTGCTCCTGGGTGTTAGTCCGTAGAAGAGCTTGAAGCTCTGATACCAATTGTAGGGACTGTCGTGACCGCTAGAGGGGGGGGGGTGAATAGCGACATTGTCGTTTGTCAATGGATTATGATCGCAATCATGTGCTTGCTACAATTTGATTAGTGCGCAGCAAAAATAATAGAAATAAAGCAATAACAAAATACAAGCACACAAACACAATAATATAACGTGGTTCGAAACCGAATGATTCCTACTCCATGGATTGAGCTCTACAAACCCGAGTGATGACAACACCACTAATAGAACTCCTTCTCGACAACACGTCGGAGGCAGAGAAACCTTGTACAAGTGTTTACAATAGTAAACAAATAGATACAAGCAAATACAAATATGAAATACACTACAAGTAAAGGAAAAATACTTTACAAATGCTCTTTTGATTGCTTGATCTTTGGTTGCTTGAATTGCACTTAGAGACCCTGATTTGTAGTAACAAATTGCCCCAAACACATCTAAGAATAGGTGGCGAAAATAGTTAGTGCAATCAATCCCATCTAATGTTTCAATGTTTAACAACAAGGTTTAAGTCAAGGAAATAGAAATCTAGTTTGAGCTAGAGTGTAGTCAAGACATTACCTCGACTGATACAAACCTAAGGTCACTAAGTTAGATGTTTAGAGTGACATTAGACCTTGGGAGAAATCCAAGGGTAAGCCTTGGTATGGATGAGAAATCCAAGGGTAGCCTTGGTATGGATGGAAATCCAAAGGGGAACCTTGGTAGAGGAAGAGTACAAGCTGGCCGAAGGTCCGGAAGCTTGGTGATGGAGAGGGCATAGTAACGTGCTCGTTCTCCATTAGGAAGAGTACAAGCTGGCCGGAGGTACGAAAGCTTGGTGATGGAGAGGGCATAGTAACGTACTCGTTCTCCATTGGAATTAGAGAGGGCACAAGGGAGTGCTCAGTCTCTAGCTAGTGTACTCATTAGTAAGAGAGGGCACAGTAACGTGCTTGTTCTCTTACTAGGGTATATGAGCCCAATACTCGTTAGACAGAGAGGGCACCGTAACGTGCTCATTCTTTGGCTAGGGTACTGAGAGTACTCGTTAGACAAAGAGGGCACCGTAGCGCCGCTCTTCGTTCTAGGGTACATGGAGTACTCGTTAGGCAAGGAGGGTGTCGTATCACACTCAGTCTTTGTCTAAGGTAATTATGGCATTCATTAGTTGGAGAAGTCACTGTAACATGCTTGGTCTCTTACTAGGGTGCTTGAAACTCTAGGAGTGGCAGCTTACTAAAGAAGATACTCATGTGCTTCAAATATTTACCGCATCAGTCGAGCCACCATGGGGGTCAGCTCGACTGGCACTCTTGCACAAAGGCACAGAATCGAGATGGCTCGACTACCAGCTCGACTGATTATCATTTGGTATAGCACAGAATCAAGCTGGCTCAACTACTAGCTCGACTGCTCACTACATGGAACAAGATGTAACCAAGCCCACCAATCATGGGCTCAATTGTATACTCTGATCGCCAAACTCTAAACCCTATACCAGTTGAGTCAATTTGGTAAGCGGATCAACTGGTAGCTATAGATTCGGTCACAGAACTGAGCCCAGCTTGGTTGCGGGCTCAACTGACAGGTGTTTTTCGAGCACAGATGCGAGTCAGACTCAACTGTGGGCTCGACTACAGTGTCGGCAATGGGATGCTTCCGTTTCGAGTAAAGATTCAGATGGGACAATTTTAGATTGGAGGAGCAGGTTCCTTTCCTGGCAAACCACCAGAGGTTGGAGGTGGTTACGGGGACAAGCTCAGGTGGTCTAGTTTTGGTCGGGTGTGATTTCTAGGGTTTCAATGGAGGAAGATAAAAGGCTTGCTGAATAACAAGAGAAGCAGTTCTGGAGCTCCAATTTTCATTTTGGGTTTGACAAGCTTCCTGTGATTCATTCTGAAGGAGGAGAAGAAAAAACCTTGCTCTCACCTTGCCTCCTCTCCAACAAGTGCTCACAACTGCTACCAATCATCTTCTTGCAAGTGCTACAACTTCATCCTCAACACAAGAAGCCGAACAATAATCTGTAACTTGGTTTAACTTCTTAGCTTACTATTCTTGATTATCTTCATTGCATTGTAAGCTTGTAAAAGGTGAAGTTTTTCACCTTCGGAAACATTCTGATCCATTCATAGTAGACTTTCCTTTTGAGCTGCCCGTAGAGTAGGAACTACTGAATTCCGAACCATATAAATACCTGTGTATTGGTTGTGTTTGTGCTTTGTGCTTTGTTTTCTATTTCCGCTGCGTAATCCTCTATTTTGTAGTAGAAGTTGAGCTAGATTTTTCAACTTGCTATTCATCCCCCCTCTAGCGAGCCTCGATCCCAACAAAAACCTTCTCCTCGAGCTCCCTTTAAAGCTTCTCCTTGGCCTGGATTCTGCCTAGCAGTCGATTGATCGGGACCATCAGTCGATTGCTCCTATAGTCATTGTCTCATAACAGAATGATCCATGTCGGATAAGTTCCAACGGATATGACATCAGTCGATTGATCATGCCCATCAGTCGACTGATGGCTCAATCAGTCGAGTGCTCGGGTTGATCACTCGACTGAAAGGCTTTCTGTGCTCGAAAGCCCGGATCAGTTGACTGCTCAGGCCATCAGTCGACTACCCAATGTTGACAGTCGACTGCTAGGCCATCTTCCCACAGTCAAACCCTAGTTGACTCCCATCAGTCAACTGACCATAGTCCCAGTCGACTGATACACCTCAAACATGAGGTTTTAACCCAAGTATGGTGCCCCCATACCTACTAGACCACCCTTAGCCTAGACCTAAGCCTTCTAGCCACCTCCATCAGTGTCACGCCTATCGGATCCCTCCAAGTCATCCATGACTTGTTCATCCATACGCTAGCATTCAAGTGCTTGCATCAACTATTGTCATGCTAACCTAGTCTACACCGCCAAGGCACATTGGACTTACGCTGCCAAGACTCCCGCTTGGATTTTACGTCGCCAACCATTAGACTTATGCCACCAAGACTCCCGCTTAGACTTTATGCCGCCAATATTCTTCTTGGACTTCTCAAATGCCAAGACTCAAGCTTAGACTTTCCCTTGCCAACCCATGTTGGACTTTCTATGCCAAGACCCATGCTTGGACTTTCCTTTGCCAAGACCCATGCTTGGACTTTCCTTGCCTACCCATGTTGGACTTTCCCTTGCCAAGACCCATGCTTGGACTTTACATGCCAAGTACTCAAGACTTGGACTTTTCCAGTGCCAAGTGTCCCACTTGGACTTTCCATGCCAAGTACCCATGACTTGGACTTTACCATGATAATCACATTGTCATATGTTTTTGTCGAACATCAAAACATCACTCGAGTTAAACTCGAGTTTGGTCAATCGTGACCTGGGCCGATTACACCAACAGATAGTACGCTAGGAAAGCGAAGTTTTGTGTGTCCAACTTAGATAAGGCGTATCTAGCTCGGTGCACTCGACTAAGTGGAACTAGCTGAAGCTACCTCGCCGTCTAGTTAGACCAGGAAATGATTTTAAGTGAATCAAGTTATAATTTTCTCGAACTTGGCTTTGTCTAAGGAAGTGGTCATTGTTTTGATCAAAGAAGACCTTTGTGCCTCGCCACGACCTGGAAGCCAATTTCTTGAAAAGGTGACTTGATGAGCTTAGGGTTAAAACCAAATCTAATGCAAGGTTGACTAGTTTCGATTCATTAAAATTAATCAAGTAAAATTGAAGTCATCTCACAATAACACATAAGGATAACATATTTGATCATGTAGAAATGAGTGAGATGAACTAGGACTAATAATCTTCAACCAACCCTTAAAATTCCAATATCTGATCCAACTACCTTGTGTGTAGGATCAATGGATGTTGGACAATGGTTGCTCCCGACATATGATCAGAAACCAACTTAAATTTTCGAAGCTTAGATTCAAACGACAAGGGTCAGTAACTTTCTGAAACAACGACAAGCTCAAAATTATCGGCTCAGGTGATATTGAGCTAAATTCTAATTTCACAATTCACAATGTTTTATTGGTTGAAGATTTTCAATATAATTTACTTAGTGTAAGTCAATTGTGTAATAACAACTATAAGGTCATATTCTTAGAAAATGAATGCTTAATTAAAACAAATGAAATCTCTAAAATAATACTTAAAGGAACTAGGAATAACAATGTCTACATTATTAATCTACCTAACTCCTCATCCAAGTGTCTTATGACACAGCAAAAGGAATTTTGGTTGTGGCACCGACGACTTGGTCACTCACACCCAAGACTCGTTCACAAGATGAGTCAGAGTGACTTAGTCAGAGGTTTGCCCAACCTTAACAACTTAGACAATAAAATTTGTAATGCTTGTTAACAAGGTAAACAACCTAGGACACAACATCAACTAAGTAACCAAGAACAAACCAAAAGTGTGCTTGAGCTCATTCATTTGGATCTATTCGATTCTCATGGAGCCAAGTCACTTAATGGGAGTCAATTTTGCCTAGTCATAATTGACGACTATTTTAGGTTTACCTGGGTTAGGTTTCTTAAACACAAAAGTGATACCTTAGATTAACTCATCAACTTTTTTAAATTAATCGAAAACCAAAAAAACCTTAAAATTAAAAGACTTAGAAGCGACCATGGTGGTGAATTCGAAAATCACAGGTTCACAGATTTCTGTAACCTAAACGGATACCACCATGAATTATCATATCCTAGAACCCCACAACAAAATGGCCTAGTCGAGCGAAAAAATAGAACCCTACAAGAAGCCGCTAGGACCATGTTGAACGAATATAACCTACCCGATAGGTTTTGGGTAGAAGCCATTAGTATGTCTTGTTATGTCTAAAATAGAATTCTTATGGTAAAGAGGCACCTTAAGACCTCATAGAAATCTACCATGACAAAGTACTTAACATTAAATACTTTAGAGTATTTGGATGTGAGGTACATATCCTAAACACTAAGGACTACCTAGGAAATTCACATCCAAAACCTCCACCGATATCTTCCTATGATACTCAACTACAAGTAGAGCCTATAGGGTATATAACAATGACACCCTTAGAATTGAGGAAACCATCAATGTAGTATTCGACGAAGGAAATGAACCCACAAAACCCTTAGTAAAGCCAACTAGCGAATCGATTCGTATCGGACTGACTGATCTTGAAATCGAGTCTACTATTAATCCTAATCCGAGCCAGTCTAGGATTCAATCAAGTCCTCCTATCGATCAAGTGATAGGTGAACCTAACCCAAGTCATTCTAGGATTCAATCGAATCATCCTATAGACCAAGTAATAGGTGATCCGAGCCTAGGGGTTTGAACTAGATCATCATATAGAAATCTGAGTCAAATCTTCTTAATTTTGAAAATTAAATCCAAAACCATTGAACAAGCTCTTCTTAATCCCGATTGGATTATTGCAATGCAAGAAGAGCTAGCTCAATTTACTAGGAATGAAGTTTGGGAATTAGTACCACCACCTAAAGATAAATCAATTATTGGAACAAGGTGGGTCTTCCGAAACAAACTTGATGACAAAGGTGAAGTAGTTAGAAACAAAGCGAGATTGGTCGCGAAAGACTAGAATCCATCCGAATGTTGTTGGCATACGGTGCACATCAAGGATTTAAATTGTTTCAAATGGATGTCAAGTCAGCATTTTTGAATGGACTTACTAAGGAAGAAGTGTACATTAGTCAACCCCCAGGATTCGAAAGCTTAGATAAACTCGACCATGTGTTTAAACTCAAGAAAGCTTTATATGGACTAAAACAAGCTCCTAGAGCTTGGTATGAAAGGATTTCTGTATACCTTAAGTCCAAAGGGTTTAGTCAAGGCTTAGTCGACCCGACCCTTTTCGTAAAATCCGTAGGCAAAGAAATTTTTATAGCCCAAATCTACGTAGATGACATAATATTTGGAACTACTAATTCGATCCTACTAAACGAGTTCATTTCACTCATGGAAAGTGAATTTGAAATGAACTTAGTAGGAGAATTAAATTTCTTTCTAGGATTACAAATTAAACAAACTAAAGAAGGAATCTATTTACATCAACAAAAATATGCTAAGGAATTAATTAACTGATTCGGAATGCAAAATGCTAAAATCATTAATACACCCATGGCAACAAATGTTAATATAGGAGATGTAGACGGAAAACCTATTGACCTAAAGTACTATAGGAGCACAATAGGTAGTCTCCTTTATAGCTTAAGTCGACTGACATACATACTATTCGCAGTAAGTATGTACGCTAGGTTCCAAACATGTGCTAAGGAGTCTCACCTAACATTAGTTAAGCGTATCCTTAGGTATCTAAAGGGAACGCTAAGACTAGGTATTTGATACCCTAGATCTACCGAGTTCGAACTCATCGGCTACTCCAACTCGGATTATGCCGATAGTAAACTCAATAGAAAGAGTATGAGTGGTTGTTGTCAACTTCTACTCAAGTCTAGTGAGTTAGTTGGTACAGGTAGAAAGCAACACGTGTTACCTTATTTACCACTGAAGCTGAATACGTCGCGATGGGTGAGTGTGTGGCTTAGCTTCTTTGGATGAAGCACACTCTCCAAGACTTTAACTTAAACTTCAACAATATTAAAACTCACATAGACAATATTAGCTCAATCAACTTAACCAAAAATCCCATATGCCACTCTAGGACCAAACATATAGAGATCAAACACCACTTTATTCGAGAACATGTAGCTAACGGAACCATACAACTCGAATTCGTGGAATTAAAGTCGAATCTAGCGGACCTATTTACCAAATCCTTACTCGAAGCCGAATTTAGTCTACTAAGATGAAAATTGGGCATGTGCGTAATAGAGTAGGATTGACAACATATATTTTTATATATACTCTATTATTCACTTTTCTTTTCATGTTAATGGAACTAGCTTAGGGCTTACCCTAGATATCATGTACTTATAGATTTAAGGAGCCAATACATCTCATAACACATAGGACTAATGTGTTTGTGTACTTAGTCACGTAGATGGACGTGAGATGTTAGGACCTTACTCCTGGCTTCAAATATAGACTTAGTGCATCGACATGAATCACAGAGTATAATTTCATAAATTAACCAACTCTAATCAGGGCTTGTTGATCATTTTATATCAACCGAGTCAAATAGAGTTGAACATTCAAATAGAGTTTAACCTACTATTTTCAAAATTTATTTGGATCATGCTTGGACTTAATACTTATTTTCCGACTTATGTTTTTCCAAAAGCCCTCGTTCTTTTTCGATTTATGGCAAAAGGGGGAGAAAGGCCAAAGTTAAGGGATCAATTTTTCATAAATGTTTACTTAACATTTTTAGAAGGGGGAGAAAGGCCAAGGTTAAGAAATCAAGTTTTGATATCTTAACTTAAACACTAAGGCCAATATTAAGTAATTTCGATTACTTAATTTATGTAGCACGCATCAAGGGGGAGGATTAAGATCCTTTTTCAAGTACTCACCCTCGGTCAAGGGGGAGGATTCCTCAAGGGGGAGCACATGAAAAATGTTTTTCATACTCCTACTTAACTTACTAATCTAAGTATACTCATTCCTTCATATTCATGTTTTATGGTTATCATTTACTTAATGCACTTACTTAACTTTGTGTTGGTTTGCCATAGATCATGTAACGCCCGCCCTTCCCATACCTCAGAGGGGAGTGAAGGGCGGCGCTACACGATCATACATACATGCATATACATACAACGGAAGCATTTAAAACAATAAAATCCCTTCTTAAGCTAACTATATTAACCTAGTCCATCTAACAGATTAATTATGATGTAACGGTCTTAGCAATTTTCTTAACTAAACATGTACTAAAGAAATTCGAGATTTATATAATAAACGGGAGTGACAACTAAAACAAAAACATCATCTAAGTCTTAACACTGAACGGTAAAACATGCATAATCTCCCCAACCCATAAACTAAATCTTATCCACCATGCCACTGCCACACACATCTTTGCCTCCTGCTGCTCCCTTCAATTATTCCATTCCTTGCCTTGCTCTGCAGTACAAGGGAAAAACGACACTATCAGCACATATGTTGAGTAAGATCCTTTCCTACTCACAAAATCCATACGACATAAATTACACATAAGATAGTGACACGTTCATTTAACTAACATATAGTCATAGCATGGATGTAACTATTAAGATGATCATCAAGAGGCATATAGACTTAGCATTCAAAATTCATGAGTAAAGCAAATCCGTGACATGATCATCTAGGACATGTATCCTCATGGCATTTTTATCACAATAACATAATATCTCATAATAACATAGACATGGAATAGTTATATGCAGAATGCTCTTTGAAAACATATACTTTCATAAGTACTTAAACATAATCTCAACATTAGGGCCCGACATTGTATCCATGACTCGGTCCAGCCCATTTGGCGGTCCATTCGGCGACCCATTTGGCGACCCCTTGTGGTCGTCGACCGTCGACCGTCAGCACGTCGACCGTGTCATTACCACTAGGCCCGTACTTCGACCTAGGGGTAACTTTGGATACAAGCCATGCGTAAAGTAAAATAGCATACATGTTCTCTGACATAACATAAAGAGTGTTCTTGTCCCCACTCTTAGGGAAACATTTCTTAACCAATTCATATTCATAAGCCTTACGTAACCATAGCATAGGGGTGCCTATCGTTCATGAACATAAACAGGTACATCATAATAAAATGAGCAAAACTTAACATATACATTATGATACAATGGTTCTACATCAGCCGTTAACATGGACATAAGGTATGAAATCATGTAAATATATCGTCTAACTAGCATCATATCAATACCATATATATACCTAGCATAACATGGAAAATCATTCGGAATCATGTTCGGAAATATATATATATATATTTATTTTCTTGTCCTTTTTAATCTTCCCGAGCCCGACACCGGTAGCTGCGTTAGACGACACACATGTCATGGTAGCCAGCGCCTTTGCTAAGCTAGCGGCACCTCCAGGTGGTCGAAGCGACACGCTGGCGCCAGAGAGGCATGCTTTGCGCTGGGAAACACGCTGCGCCCGAGTTGTTTGGCCAGACATGCACGTGCCCGGCGGCATAGGCGTGTCATCACGTGTTTTGCTTAACAAAATTTATACGAACCTCATCCTAGGGTCTTAAGCAATATCAACCATGGAACCTTGAGTAAAGTTAATCATATGCAATACAGGGAAAAGAAGAACATGAAAAACTCTTTATTGCATAGCACAACATTAGGAACATGAAATCCATTCGAGAGAAACCCATGTACCTGCAGTGAGGGAATTCTTACCTTAGATTGCTTTAACTTATATTTGTAAAACCTAATGAGATGAAACCTTACATCTGCCTAGCAAATTTGCCCTCCAAGGTCTCTTGAATCCCACCTTTCCTTGGATTCGGCGGAGAAGACAACCCTAGGAGAGAATTCTCCTTGATGTGTGGTTCGGCGGTGGAGGGATCAAGAGAGAGTAGAGAGGTGACCTCTAGGGTATTAGGGAGGTTAAATTTATAACCATCAAGGCTTAACCTATTCCCTTATAAATTTCCTTAAATTTCTCTCTTTAACAGAATTAATTCCTTCTTCAATTAAATTCGTGACTTCTCCCTAATCATATAAAATTTTTATTGGTTTTTTTTTTGTGACTCACCCCTTCTTGTCCGGTTTTCTTTTCTTTTATCTTTTCTTTTATTTCCTTTAAATCCCATGTAAGCCTATTATCATCATGCATAATTATTTTTATTTTCTTTAACCCACATAAGGGCCCCTTTATTATCATGCCTCATTATCTATAAAACTCCTAAGATTTTTTTTCGGTCGTTACAATCCCCCATACCTTATAAAAAGTTCGTCCTCGAACTTAGAATAGTTCTGGGTATCTTCATTTCATATCATCCTCGTATTCCCAGGTGGCTTCTTCATATTGTTGACTTTGCCACAAAACCTTTACTAAGGGCACTTCTTTATTTCTTAGTCTTTTGACTTCCCGGTCCAGTACTCGGATCGGTCGACTTTCGTAACTCAGGTCCTCCTGAATTTGCACTGTCTGTGGCTCAACCATCTGGTCTCTACTGGAAATGCACTTCTTGAGCATCGACACATGGAACACGTTGTGAATAGCTGACATCTCCTGAGGTAGCTCGAGCTCATAAGCTACCTTGCCAACTCTTTTCAGGATCGGATATGGTCCTACGTATCGCGGACTTAGCTTCCCTTTCTTCCCGAATCTCATTATTCCTTTCATAGGAGCTACCCGAAGAAATACCAAATCTCCGACATTGAATTCCAAAGGTCTACGTCGCTGATCCGCATAGTTTTTCTGCCGAGTCTGAGCAGTCTCTATTCTTTGGCAGATATTCTGTATCGCTCGGGTGGTGTCCTCGATGAATTCCATCCGAGGTCCCATCTCTTTCTTCTCACCACCTTCGTACCAATAGATTGGAGACCTACATCTCCTCCCATATAAAGCTTCATAAGGTGCCATTCCGATGGTAGCCTGATAGCTATTGTTATAAGCAAATTCCGCTAGACATAAATATCGGCACCAGCTCCCTTTGAAGTCCAGGGCACAAGCTCGTAACATGTCTTCCAGTACTTGGTTCACCCTTTCTGTTTGTCCATCTATCTGAGGATGAAAGGCGGTACTGAAATACAGCTTCATGCCAAGAGCCTTATGAACGCATTCCCAAAACTGTGATGTGAAGCGACCATCCCTATCTGAAATGATGGTCTTGGGAATACCATGCAGTCTGATGATTTCCTTAGCATATAATTGAGCCAGTTGCTCAATCGAATAGGTCATCTTGATTGCTAGGAAATGGGTGGACCATAATCATCAGCGATAACCCATATTGCGTCATATCTGTTCATAGTCCTGGGAAGACTTGAAATAAAGTCCATAGAGATGTCTTCCCATTTCCACTCTGGAATTTGGATCGGTTGCAGAACTCCTCCAAGCCTCTGATGTTCTACTTTAACTTCTTGTGGTCAAGTCAAATGCTTGACGTCCTCTTCATACTGGACCACCAGAATTTCTCTTTCAAATCTTGATACATTTTGGTGGATCGCGGATGCATAGAATAGTCCCATGAGCCTCCTCCAATATCTTCTTGCGTAGTTCTGGATCATTAGGGATACATAGATGATCCCTAAGGTATAATATTCCGCTATCAGCGACACAAAAATCCTCAATTTTTCCTTCTAGGATCTCCTGCTTGATCCTCTGGAGGTTTGGATCACTACTTTGTTTTGCCAATATGTCATCGAATAGTGATGGTACTATTGCCATGGTCGAAAGCTGTCCGGAAATAACCTCGATTCCATAGCTCATGATTTTCATCTCCAGCGGTCGAGACAATCCCGATAGAGACATCAAGGTGGCACTAGACTTCCTGCTGAGTGCATCAGTCACTTTGTTCGCTTTCCCAGGATGGTAAAGGATCTCGCAGTCATAGTCCTTCATGAGTTCCAGCCATCTACGTTGTCTCATATTGAGGTCCTTCTGAGTGAAGAAATACCGTAGACTCTAATCATCCGTATAAATCTTGCACTATGCTCCATACAGATAGTGCCTCCATACCTTGAGAGCGAAGACCACAGCTGCTAGCTCTAAATCGTGAGTGGGATAGTTCTTTTCATGTTCCTGAAGTTGCTTAGAGGCATAGGCAATAACTTTACCCCTCTGCATAAGTATAGCTCCGAGTCCCAATCCGTAGGCATCGCTGTACATGTCGAAGCTCTTGTCGTTCTCTGGGAGAGTAAGGATTGGAGCACTTGTAAGTCTCCTTTTCAGCTCCAAGAAACTCTTCTCACATTCCTCTGTCCATACATACTTCTTGTTCTTCTGGGTGAGAACTGTCATAGGTGCTGCTATTCTGGCGAAGTCTTCTACGAATTTCCGATAATAGCCCGCTAATCTAAGAAAACTCCTCACTTCGCTAGCATTCTTTGTCTTGCTCTAGTTACTCATAGATTCAATCTTTCTTGGGTCTACCATAACTCCATCTTTGGATATAATATGACCCAGAAAAGATACTTGATCGAGCCAGAATTCACATTTGGAGAACTTGGCATATAGTTGCTTTTCTCGAAGAATCTGTAATACCATCTTCAGGTGTTCGGCATGCTCTTCTTGATTTCTCGAATAGACGAGGATATCGTCAATGAAGACGATCATGAACTTGTCAAGAAACGTCGAGAATACCCGATTCATCAGGTCCATGAACATAGCAAGAGCATTCGTCACTCCGAAAGGCATGACTACGAACTCATAATGTTCGTATCTTGTTCGAAAAGCTGTCTTCGGTATATCATCTGGTTTCACTTTCACTTGATGATAGCCAGACCTTAGGTCAATCTTAGAGAAGACGGTGGCACCCTTTAACTGGTCGAACAGGTCGTCAATCCGTGGTAAAGGGTACGTCACATTATTTAGCGCTCGGTAGTCTATGCACATTTGCATAGACCCATCTTTCTTCTTTACCAACAGTACTGGAGCTCCCTATAGAGAGCAAAATATTGTCTCATCGACTCTATTACTGCGTCTTCCATATATTACTGTCTCATCGACTCTATTACTACGTCTTCCGTATATTACTGTCTCATCGACTCTATTACTACGTCTTCCAACCATGCTTATCTTCATTATAATAAGGCTAGCATAAGATTATCATGCATATATTCATCTCATCGACTCTATTACTACGTCTTCCATATATTACTTGTCTCATCAACTCTATGACTACGTCTTCTAGCCATGCTTATCTTCATATATTATAATAAGGCTAGCATAAGGTTATCATTCATATTTATTTATGCATATTTAAACTAAAGGCTAGCATAAGGTTATCATACATATATTCATGCATATTTAAGCTAAAAGCATTTCTTATCTTACATGAAAGAAAAAGAGTAGGCATAGAATTTCTTACTTGGAGCGGCAGGATTTGGAGCTTGATGTGTGTGTAGTGGAAAGGCAGAACTGGGCTCTGATACCACCTTCATACTAATGCCCGCCCTTCCCGTACCTCAGAGGGGAGCAAAGGGCGGCGCTACGCGATCATACATACATGCATATACATACAGCGGAAGCATTTAAAACAATAAAATCCCTTCTTAAGCTAACTATATTAACCTAGTCCATCTAAACGATTAATTATGATGTAACGGTCTTAGCAATTTTCTTAACTAAACATGTACTAAAGAAATTTGAGATTTATATAATAAACGGGAGTGACAACCAAAACAAAAACATCATCTTAGTCTTAACACTGAACGGTAAAACATCCATAATCTCCCCAAACCATAAACTAAATCTTATCCACCATGCCACTGCCACACACATCTTTGCCTCCTGCTGCTCCCTTCAATTATTCCATTCCTTGCCTTGCTCTGTAGTACAAGGGAAAAACGACACTATCAGCACATATGCTGAGTAAGATCCTTTCCTACTCACAAAAGCCATACGACATAAATTACACATAAGATAGTGACACGTTCATTTAACTAACATATAGTCATAGCATGGATGTAACTATTAACATGATCATCAAGAGGCATATAGACTTAGCATTCAAAATTCATGAGTAAAGCAAATCTGTGACATGATCATCTAGGACATGTATCCCCATGGTATTTTTATCACAATAACATAATATCTCGTAATAACATAGACATGCAATAGTTATATGCAGAATGCTCTTTGAAAACATATACTTTCATAAGTACTTAAACATAATCTCAACATTAGGGCCCGACATTGTATCCATGACTCAGCCCAGCCCATTTGGCGGTCCATTCGGCGGCCCATTTGGCGAACCCTTGTGGTCGTCGATCGTCGACCGTCAGCACGTTGACCGTGTCATTACCACTAGGCCCGTACTTCGACCTAGGGAAAACTTTGGATACAAGCCATGTGTAAAGTAAAATAGCATACATGTTCTTTGACATAACATAAAGAGTGTTCTTGTCCCCACTCTTAGGGAAACATTTCTTAACCAACTCATATTCATAAGCCTTACGTAACCATAGCATAGGGGTGCCTATCGTTCATGAACATAAACAGGTACATCATGTTGAAAGTTAATCAATAATCAAGACAAGCCATCATGCAAGAAGACAAAACAAATCAATGCAAGGAGGCTCATTAAATGCAACATGCAAGTCACCATGCAAGAAGACAAAACTAATCAATGCAAGGAGGCTCATTAAATGCAACATGCAAAAAGGTCTTGATGCTCAAAAGAAGGCAACGGTCTTATTCTTCCAACGGTGGTTTTTTTTCATGCAAAGCTCATTAAGAGCATGTAACCCTATAAAACCCCCTTTGTATGCTTGCTTTCATTCAAAAGGAAAAACATTCATGTATTCTCCTCCTTCCCTCTTAACAAGCTTTGAAGTTCATACCAAAGCTAAGTTTCACCATTCTCCTACTTCTTACAACAAGCTTTGAAGTTAATACGAAGCCGAGTTTCATCATGGTATCAGAGCAGCAAAGTCTAGCCTTTCCGCAACTAAGCTCACTTCCCCCACAACTCTTTTCCTCTCTTCTTCTTAATTCCTCCAACTATATTCAATGGTCCGGATTTATTAAGAGGATCGTAAGTACATATAACCTTGAAGATCAAATTCTTCAGGATCCTCCTAACGAGGTTCATCTCCTTCTTTCCTTAGATGAAGCTCACAAAAGTATGGTTGCTTGCTCTCCTAGTGCTAAAGCCTTATGGGATCATCTCTCGGCGATATACGGGCAGACCAACAACATTGGAAGGATCTTTGAAATAAGAAGACAGATAGTGGATATGAGGAAAGAGAAAAAGACTCTCCCACAACTCTTTGGAGAATTTGGTGCCTTATGGAGTGAGCTTGAGGTTCTCCGACCATCAACCACTGATCCAACAATAATAATAAAGCGACAAAATGAAGACAAGGTATTTAGTCTTCTTATGACTCTCGGTGACTCATTCTCAACTATGAGACAGGAAATTCTACGAATGCAAAATCTCCCTGCATATCATGAAGTTTTGCAAATCATCCAAAGAACTGAGTCAAGCTTTAATATTGAAGAAACTTCAAACAAAAAAATGGAAGTTCATGGGTTCAAGATTAACGAAGTTCATCCAAAAGAAGAGGTATGTCCTAATTGCAAGAAGAAAGGGCATACAAAGGACAAATGTTGGTTTCTTCATCCTCATTTAAGACCAAAGTCATTTGAAAGAAGGAACCGTGCAAACATTAAAAGTACAAACTTCTGTGGAAGAACATCAAGAAAACTCTACAACAGGTATATGCTTAAACTCCACTCTAGATACTAAACATTGGATTATTGATTCTGGATGTGATTATCATATGGTAAGAGATAAAAATAAAGTCCTAAAGTTTAGAACCTTAGAAAAATGTAAGACAGTTAAGGTGGCTAATGGTCAAAACATAACAGTAAATCAAATAGGAGAAATAGAACTACTAGGAAAGCCAAGTGATGCCCTATATGTTCCAAATTTTACTTCTAATCTAATGTCTATTAGTAAAGTAACTAAGGAACATGGTTGCAAGGTTATTTTTGATCCTAACAATGTGTCATTTCAGGACATCAAGACAAATCTTTTGATTGGCAAGGGATATAAAAGGAATAACCTTTATGTCTTGGATCATGACTATCAAGTCTTTAAAGCAAGCCAGGAGGACTCCCAACTTTGCCATGCCGACTAGGTCACCCTAGCAATCATGTCCTAAAATATTTCTTCCCTACAATTAGTTTAGATAATAGTATTTGTGAACCATGTATTCTCGGGAAGGAGACAAAAGCAAACTATCCTTGTTCTATCACTATATATGAAAAATCCTTTGATCTAGTTCACTCTGATGTATGGACCTCTCCAATTTTGTCTAAACAAGGTTATAAATACTTTGTTACATTCATTGATCATAAAACTAGATACAATTGGGTTTACATGATCACTAACAAATCTCAAGTGTTTGAGGCTTTTAAAACCTATAACAATTATATCTCAAGGCAATACAATGGCAATATTAAGATCCTTAGATCCGATAATGGTGGAGAATACACAAGCAATAAAATGAGAGACTACTTAAAAGAAAGGGGAATTATTCATCAAACCTCTTGTCCTTATACGCCTCAACAAAATGGGGTAGCCGAAAGGAAAAATAGACATCTATTAGAAAGCAAGAACTCTCCTAAATCATGCTAATATTCCCAAAATATTCGGTGTGAAGCCATTAGCACATGACTCATCTAATAAATCTAATGCCAAGAAAACTTAGGAGGAAATCTCCAATAGAACTCCTATATGATAGAAGGCCTAACATCTCTCATTTAAAAATTTTTGGGTGTATATGCTATGTTTTCTTTCCATTACAACTTAGAACTAAATTAGATGATAAAGGAAGGAAATGTGTTTTCCTTGGATATGCCACCTCGAAAAGGATATAAATGCTTTGATCACCTACTAACAAGATGTACACATCAAAGGATGTGATATTTGTCGAAAATGAGTTTTTTTTATTCAGAAACAAAGGAGGAAGAGATAACAAAGGAAAGAAACTCAATTAGTAGTTATCCTCTATTTCCTGAAGAAATGCAGGATCCACCGCAAAATAGCAACCTAGAGGTTCCAGAAAGCTACTTGAGAAGGAACTAATCTAGAATCGAAAGAGGAAAGCCTAGACCAAGGGGGAGAGACTGAAATTCCGTCTCAATTAAGCAACAATAGAGGGACAATAGAAACTGCACATCTACCCTCCTCTCCTCCACCACTAAGGAGGTCGACAAGAATAAGGTATCCTTCATCTGAATGGATTAATCGTAGAACATACTTTCATTCTGGCATGTTATATCATCCTATCTCTGATTATTATACCACTAATAATATCTCACCAAGTCACCAAGCATTCTTGAGTGGCATAGATAAAACACAGGAACCTAGAACATATGAGGAAGCAAAAGGACAACAATCTTGGCAAAAGGCAATGGAAGAAGAAATCAATGCCTTGGACAAAAATGGCACTTGGGAGATCACAAATTTGCCTAAAGGAAAGAAACCCGTCGGGTGTAAATGGGTATACAAGATCAAGCATATGATGGTACCATTGAGCGACACAAAGCCGGACTAGTCGCCAAAGGATACACTCAAACCTATGGAATTGATTATAAGGAGACATTTGCACCGTGGCCAAGATGAACACCATCCGAGTCTTACTTGCCCTCATGATAAATATGGATTGGCCACTTTATCAAATGGATGTTGCCAATGCTTTTCTCTGAGGAGAGCTTGAAGAAGAGATCTATATGGATATTCCAGAAGGAATTCAAAATAGATATGAGGGGAAGGTATGCAAACTGAACAAGGCCATATATGGTCTCAAACAATCTCCAAGGGCATGGTATGCCAAACTCAGCTCAGCTCTCTTAAGTTATAAATTCAAAAAATGCAGTAGTGATTCCTCATTATTTGTTAAAGTAGAAAATGATAAAACTATCATCATTCTTATATATGTAGATGATCTCATTATTACAGGAAATGATATAAATCTAATACAACAAGTTAAGTGCTTTCTCAATTCTAAATTCGAAATAAAGGATTTAGGAAAACTAAAGTACTTTCTAGGTATAGAACTAGCCTACTCTCCTAATGGACTAGTTCTATCCCAACGGAAGTATACACTTGATCTCTTACAGGAAACTGGAAAACTTGGAGCAAAACCAACTAGTAGCCCCTACTTCACATCTAAGAAAGGAAATGATGATGGAAATCCATGGGAGGACATTCAACAATACCTAAGGTTAGTAGGTAAATTGATTTACCTAACCATTACTCATCTGGATATTTCATATGCAGTAAATCAAATTAGCCAAAACATGCATGCACCAAAGGAGAGTCATTGGAAGGCGTGAGAGAATTCTTCACTATTTGAAAGGGACACCGGAAAAGGAATGCGGATGAGGAATAACCATAAAGCGAAATCGTGGGATATTGTGATGCAGTTAGGCGGAGATCACAAAGATAGAAGATCAACAACAGGATATTGTATGTTTGTTGGAGGAAATTTGGTGTCTTGGAAAAGTAAGAAACAATATGTCGTGTCAAGATCCAGTGCTGAAGCAGAATACAGAGCAATGGCGACAGCCACAAGTGAACTCATATGGCTAAAAGCCTTAGTTGAAGAGTTGGGGTTCCCCGTCAGTTCCCCAATCAGATTATACTGTGACAATCAGTCAGCCATTCACATTGCAACAAATCCGATTTCATGAAAGAACCAAGCACATTGAAGTGGATTGCCACTTCATTAGGGAGAAGATTGATGAAAAGATCATCACCGCTCATCATATCAACGGACAAGATCAACCAGCAGATATCTTTACTAAGGTTACCACTACTCAACATATGAAGAACATCCTTGACAAGTTAGGTGCCATTGACATGTACGCACCTAACTTGAGGGGGAGTGTTGAAAGTTAATCAATAATCAAGACAAGCCATCATGCAAGAAGACAAAACAAATCAATGCAAGGAGGCTCATTAAATGCAACATGCAAGTCACCATGCAAGAAGACAAAACTAATCAATGCAAGGAGGCTCATTAAATGCAACATGCAAAAAGGTCTTGATGCTCAAAAGTAGGCAACGGTCTTATTCTTCCAACGGTGGTTTTTTTTCATGCAAAGCTCATTAAGAGCATGTAACCCTATAAAACCCCCTTTGTATGCTTGCTTTCATTCAAAAGGAAAAACATTCATGTATTCTCCTCCTTCCCTCTTAACAAGCTTTGAAGTTCATACCAAAGCTAAGTTTCACCATTCTCCTACTTCTTACAACAAGCTTTGAAGTTAATACGAAGCCGAGTTTCATCACATCATAATAAAATGAGCAAAACTTAACATATACATTATGATACAATGGTCCTACATCTGCCGTTAACATGGACATAAGGTATGAAATCATGCAAATATATCGTCTAACTAGCATCATATCAATACCATATATATACTTAGCATAACATGGAAAATCATTTGGAATCATGTTCGGAAATATATATATATATATATATATATATATATATATATATATATATATATATATATATATATATATATATATATATATATATATATATATATATATATATATATTTATTTATTTATTTATTTATTTATTTATTTATTTTCTTGTCCTTTTTAATCTTCTCGAGCCCAACCAGTAAACTGCATTGGGCTGACACACACGATGTCGTAGTGGCCGCCGCTATGCTAAGCCAGAAGGAATGCCTTTGCTAAGCAAGCGGACACCTCAGATTGGCCAGCTTTGGCGCCGGCGGCATGCTTTGCGCCGGGTATGCGCTTTGCACTTGAGCTGTTTGGCCCGCACGCCTATCGGCGGCATAAGCGTGCTCCCACGCTGCTCACCCTGACGCACTGTGTCGGGTGGCGTGTTGGCCTCTGTACATGTTCTGCTTAACAAAATTTATACAAACCTCGTCCTAGGGTCTTAAGCAATATCAACCATGGAACCTCGACTAAGGTTAATCATATGCAATATAGGGAAAAGAAAAACATGAAAAACTCTTTATTGCATAGCACAACATTAGGAACATGAAATCCATTCGAGAGAAATCAATGTACTGCAGGTGAGGGAATTCTTACCTTCGATTGCTTTAACTTATATTTGTAAAACCTAATGAGATGCAACCTTACATCTGCCTAGCAATTTGCCCTCCAAGGTCTCTTGAATCCCACCTTTCCTTGGATTCGGCGGAGAAGACAACCCTAGGAGAGAATTCTCCTTGATGTGTGGTTCGGCGGTGGAGGGATCAAGAGAGAGTAGAGAGGTGTCCTCTAGGGTATTAGGGAGGTTAAATTTATAACCATCAAGGCTTAACCTATTCCCTTATAAATTTCCTTAAATTTCTCTCTTTAACAGAATTAATTCCTTCTTCAATTAAATTCATGACTTCTCCCTAATCATATAAAATTTTTATTGGATTTTTTTTTTGTGACTCACCCCTTCTTGTCCGGTTTTCTTTTCTTTTATCTTTTCTTTTATTTCCTTTAAATCCCACGTAAGCCTATTATCATCATGCATAATTATCTTTATTTTCTTTAACCCACATAAGGGCCCCTTTATTATCATGCCTCATTATCTATAAAACTCTTAAGATTTTTTTTCGATCGTTACAGATCAAAAAAGGGAAGATTGTTGGTGTAGTAGGCACTAGAGTCGAACTTGAGTTTTGATTATAGCAAATACACAAAGTTAAGTTTACTTTGTTATCTCATGAGCTGAATCAAGTGTGCAGAATTGCTAAGTTAGCTGAAAGTCAGTGACACCCGAAGGTTAGCCGTGGTGGTCGGACAACACCGGGAGGACTTCGGAAGGAGCCGAAGAACTCAAGTGAAGACCAGAAGCGAAACTTCAAAGGTAAAAGTTGAGGTAAGCTCGTGTGAGTGAGTGTAAGTGAGGTCATGTCCTCCGTACGGGCATCCTTAAGCGATGATCCGACCAACCAAGACCTCCCATGGAAGGTCTAAGTCAAGATCGGATGGTAAACGACCATCGAACTTACTTATATTAACTGCATTTTTGAGCTAACACTTCATTGTAGCTAGAAACCCTACCATCAATCGGTGGCTTGCATCGATCGTGATACCTCAACAATCATTGGAAAGGGTAGCGTGATGATGGTCAAGGATCAGCCTCGAGGATAGTCAAATCTTATCTCCATTTCTCAAGGGCAAGGTGGCATCACCTCATGAAATCTCATCTCAACGATTAGGGTTTCACAAGGCTATAAAAGTAGGGGTTCTCCACCCCTTTTCCATCATTCAAAGTGCTTCCAAGTTCTCCCGCAACGCCATGACTCTCTGACAATCCTACATCGATGAAGCGCTGCCGAAACGCCGACGACCCTAGCTTCTTCTTCTAATTTTTTAGTCGTTGATAACTCTCAAGTTGTTATTGTATTCAATTTTTTTTTGTACTTCGAAGATTTTAATCATAATAAGGAGAGGGGGAGTGTCCCTCTACCTTAGTCTTTTTTCCGAGTTCTTGTATTCCGTTGTCTCCTACCTCTAACGAGGAGATTGATTTAGTGCATTGCCCTCCGTATATGGTCTCGGACCACTAGGGCCTTGGACTAGTAGCCGAAGGCTGTGAACCAAGTAAAAAACAAAAGTGCCATATTTAATTTCTACTGCATTCACTCTTACTCGTGTTTTATACCGAACGAAAATGAAAAGTTTCTCCCCCCTCTAGAGATCAAATCGATACAACATTCTTAACCTTCTTAGGGCACTTGCTCTTATAGTGCCCATATTCCTACACTCAAAATACATAATATGATTTTTATTTATTAAGGTGCTTGAGTTACCTAGTTCAATGGTGGTAGAATTTTGAGCTTCTTCATCTTCTCGACCGAAGGTAGATGATAATTCTTGAATTTGCTCTGGCATTGAAGATGACCTAATCTCCTCCCCCTCAATCCTAGAGGTGGAAGCTTCTTCTACCTCTTCCACCTCTTCTATCGACCCAGATGTTGACTCCTCTTCAACTTCCGAATCCTCACTTGCTTGTGAGGATGAGCTTTCTTCCTTCTCCTCTTCTTCTTCTTGTTGGTGCAATCGGCCCATGTTGACTCGAGCAGTACTTTGATAGTATTTTGATGATAGACAAAACTCATGACATGGGATTGTCATGGGAAAGTCCAACATGGAGTTGGCATGGAAAATCCAAGCATGGAGCTTGGTGTGGGAAAGTCCAACATGGAGTTGACATGGAAAATCCAAGCATGGAGCTTGGTGTGGGAAAGTCCAACATGGGGTTGGCATGGAAAATCCAAACATGGAGCTTGGTGTGGAAAAGTCCAAAGCATTGCGAAGCCGTGCACTTGGTGCTTGGTGAGAAATGCATTGCGAAGTTGTGCGCTTGGTGCATTTGGGAAGTCTTGAGGACTTGGTAAGTTGACTAGGCTCGGGGTCCTTGAGTCGGTGAAGGATGGCATTGTGAAGTCGTGTGCTTGGTGCATCCGAGGGACCGCCGGACAGGGAGCGAATGGAGTGAGGCCCAAGGGAAGCATACTTCGAGGGCATGAGATGTGAAGGATGGCATTGCGAAGTTATGCGCTTGGCGCATCCGAGGGACGTAGGCCGAGGGAAGAGAGCTTCGATAGGGAACTCCATGAGGGATGATGTGGACTTAGCCAAGTGGCTAAGACTGGTTGTCGGATGCTCAAACAACTTGATGTTTGAGGTTTTACCCGACATCAGTCGACTGTCATAGGTGTCAGTCGACTGCTCTAGGTCGTATGGGATAGATCAGTGTTCGACTGAACAGAGTCTGGCTAATCAGTCGACTGCCATGGGGGGGCAGTCGACTGTTGAGGACATCAGTCGACTGCTTAAGGGAAGCAGTCAACTGATTGCACTGTGCATGGGTACAGAAGCTAGTCGAGCTCGCCAGCACTCGACTGATGGGTTACCAGTCGACTGATGGGTGCCATCAGTCGACTGATGTGTGATCCAATGGAACTTGACCAATGTGGATCTGGCCGTTGTGAGACAACGGCTACAAGACCAGTCGACTGGTGCCTTTTGGCAGTCGACTGATGCGCTCAAAATCAGCTTGATGTAGGTTATAAATGGAGCTCAAGTGGGAGGATTTCGCCAAGACTTTAAGGAAGCTATTGGAGGGGAATTGTTGCCGCATTCCAGTCCTTCAAGAGCCATCCAAAGCAAGCAACAAGAAAGGGTTCAAAGCTAAGAGTTGTAAAGCGTTATTTACTTGTATTTCTTAGTGTCTTTGTATTTCTTGTAGTATTACTGTTGTAATAACTTGTGAGAGGTTTCTCCACCTCCGACGTGTAGTCGAGAAGGAGTTTAGTTAGTGTCGTGCGCATAACTAGAGCTCGGTGAGCTCGCCCGTGGAGTAGGAACCATTCGGTTCTGAACCACGTATATCATGTTGTCTCTTGTGTGATTGTATTTGTTGTTAGTATTCATATGTGTATTAGTATTCCGCTACGCTAACAACAATTGTAGACGAGCACGCAACGAGAACGAGCAAATTCCACCGTACGACGATTGAGGGCTATTCACCCCCCTCTAGCCTGCCAACACATACACACCGATCGACCCTACAAGTGGTATCAGAGCCAAGGCGCTTGTCGAGGACTAACCGCCGACACAAGCACTACAAGATGGCCGGCTACAACATCCATCCTCCGAAATTCGATGGAGATTTTTCTTGGTGGAAGAAAAGGATGGAGGTATATCTCGAAACCGACTTTGATTTTATGATTATTGTAGAAAATGGTTTTGAGATGCCTAGGGACAAATACAACAAGCCAATTGAGAAGTCAAGGTGGACCCAAGACCAAGTTAAGGACTTCAAGACAAATCTCGAGGTAATAAAATTATTTAGTGATTTGTTACCTAATCATATTTGGTCTAGATTGGGTGACTATAGGGATGCAAGGGAGCTATGGAATAATATAATAAAATTCCAAGAAAGAAGCACCCACAACATTTGAAGATGTTGATGATTTAGTGGAGACCTCCACCTCTAGCATTGAGGGGGAGGAAAGGGTTTCTATTCCGGAGCAAGATCAAAATGAAGCTTCTACCTCTGGAAGAAGTGAAGAGGCCTCCACCACCTCCCTAGGTAACTCAAGTGTTATTATTTTAAATAAAAATCACATAATATGCTTTGAGTGTAGGGAGAAAGGGCATTACAAGAGCAAATGCCCTAAATTGGCTAAGGAAAAGGCATTGGCACCAAAAGTCAACTCAAAGTCAAAGGATGCCGGAGTCCCCACAACTAGAAGCAAAGAGCACATTGTGTGCTTCAAATGCAATCAAAAGGGAGGGACACTACCGAAGCCAATGCCCTAGGGGGAGGAAGAAAGGGCAAGAAGGTGCATCTCAAGTAGGGGGAGCTTCCAAAGCTAACCCTAAGGTATATTTAAATAATGCACCTTTGATTCCTAAAGTTAAAAAGCATGCTAAGAATTATTTTAGCTCTCTTGCAATCATTAATGAAAAGCATGCTAGTAGGAATAAATATGTGTGTTTAGGTGCAAAGCATGTTAGTTTCTCTAAGGACAAACCTAGGACCAATAATACTAGACCAATCTTGCCTAGGGAATCAATTAAGAGAATTGAAGAAAACTTGGGCATTAACCCCAAGAAATCTAGGCATATGCCTAAAAAGAAAAAAAAAATCCCAAAAATCAAATGATAAATCAAAATTGGGAAGATTGGAGGTGGAGAATCAAGCCTTGAGGTCAAGGCTAGAAAAATTGGAGAAGACCCTAGCAATAATAACAAATTCAGATAAGGGGTCTAATGTACAAAAATCAAGGCCTAGGAAACAAGAACGGTCTAAGGGCAAGGAAGGTTTGGGTCACAAACCTAAGCCCAAGAAGACTTATCATAATGTTCCATTTGATTATGGAACAATTTCTAGGTCTATAAAAACCAAGGCTAATAGAGAAGTTATTCCTAAGATTAGCCATGGTGTTTGCTTAGTGGCTAAGACCTCAAAGAAATCAAATGTAGCCACTAGGAAGGTCAAAGGAGGAGTCACCTCTAGAGTTGACCTAGGAAAGACCCATTTGACTAAGGCTTTAAAGCCTAAAAGGGTCATTAGGAAGGTATCTAGGGAAGTTATCCCTAGAGAATACCTTGTCTCCAAGGAGCTCCAAGAGGTATTGGGTTCCTAAGAGCGTGATCGATTCACACTAGGTGGGTTAGGGTGTGTCAACCCTAAGTGGATGGGTAGTTAACCAAGCCATTGCGAGTTGAAATATTAGGGTGTGCCAATATGGTTTGAGAAGATGAAAAATGATTAAATTGGCACAATTAGGTCTTAGAGGTAGTGGTGTGTCATTTTGGGTTTTTGACACATTAAGGCAAAAATGGACTTAACCCTAGAAATGACAATTTGGATTTAGCACTTAGGTATTTTATACCTTAGTATATTTTACTTGCCATGATTTGTTTTCCTTGCCATGTCATGACATCATTTTCATTTTTATCTATAAAAATATCATGATCATGTTTAGAATTATTTTTAGATGTCATGTATGCTTAGATGTCTCTCACAAGCCATGACATCATGACTTTGGCATATGCTTTTATCTATATCATATCTATGCCATAATCATCATCATGCATATAACTAAAATGAAATTAAGGATAAGGCATGATTTGATGGGAATCAAATAATATTGCCTAGAAATATGCATGAAACCATTAAAAGAACAAAAACCAACATCTCACTAGAAACTTGACTTGTATGTGTTTTACAAATCTAGATATAAAGTGAGATGTTTAGGAAAAAGAAATTAAAGGTTTTAAAAACATTTTGAAAAACCTTGGTGAAGCTTATCTTTTAATAGGTATCACCATTGAATGTGATGATACAAAGAAGGCTCAATATTGAAGCTTTTCTTAACTTTTGGAATTGTATCAATCTCTTAATTTAGTCGGTAAAATAATTTTCTAATATTTTTCACCCATAATGATTGTGATAAGTAATATACATACCAAATTTCAAGATTTATCAACTTATGTATATTTACTTACGAATTTCAGAAAATTATTTCTGAAATTCAGCAAACTGCAAATGCAGTTATCAGTCAACTGATGCCAAGCCTAGTCGACTGGTAGCAGACAGAGTCGACTGGCACATGCTGATTTCGGGTAAACCTTGTTGGTTAGGCCCATGTTCAGTTGTGTTTTGGTCCCCTAACCACTCCTAACCCTAGGACATGCTTGGGAGAGCATTAGAAAGGGTGGAAATCCATTAGACATAGATTAGGAGATGGGTTTAGGGAGAGTATCAATTTTAAGGTGGATGGAAGTTCATTGTTGAACTTTGCCTTAATTTTGATGGTTTTATGTTCCTATTGGCTTAGGGACTCTCCAAGGACATTGTTGGTGCAATGGTCAAGAGGGAGCAAGCCTCTAGGGGGAGTTATCCATCATGGGAAGATGGATGTGTATTTCCTCATGGGAGGAAAATTGGGTTGACTCTCTTTAAGTGATATGGGATCACTAGAAAGATTATAGGCATGTGTTCCTCCAAGGGAGAGATTGTAAGATCTCATTGGGATATGAGACATTCATATCCTTGGGGAGGACTTTTTTGATGTAATGTCAAAAAGGGGGAGAAGTTACCAAGTTACCAATTAGGTTTGGAATTCTCATTTGGGATGTGAGAATTACCAATATGGGAGAATTGGTAGACTTGAGATGGTAGTTTTGTCAATCATCAAAAAGGGGGAGATTGTTGGTGCAATCGGCCCAGGTTGACTCTAGCAGTACTTTGATAGTATTTTGATGATAGACAAAACTCATGACATGGGATTGTCATGGGAAAGTCCAACATGGAGTTAGCATGGAAAATCCAAGCATGGAGCTTGGTGTGGGAAAGTCCAACATGGAGTTGGCATGGAAAATCCAAGCATGGAGCTTGGTGTGGGAAAGTCCAACATGGGGTTGGCATGGAAAATCCAAGCATGGAGCTTGGTGTGGAAAAGTCCAAAGCATTATTGCGCTTGGTGCTTGGTGAGAAATGCATTGCAAAGCCATGCGCTTGGTGCATTTGGGAAGTCTTGAGGACTTGGTAAGTTGACTAGGCTCGGGGTCCTTGAGTCGGTGAAGGATGACATTGCAAATTCGTGTGCTTGGTGCATCCGAGGGACCGCCAGACGGGGAGCGAATGGAGTGAGGCCCAAGGGAAGCATACTTCGAGGGCATGAGACACGAAGGATGGCTTTGCAAAGCCATGCACTTGGCGCATCCGAGGGACGTAGGCCGAGGGAAGAGAGCTTCGGTAGGGAACTCCATGATAGATGATGTGGACTTAGCCAAGTGGCTAAGATTGGTTGTCGGATACTCAAACAGCTTGATGTTTGAGGTTTTACCCGACATCAGTCGACTGACATAGGTGCTAGTCGACTACTCTAGGTCGTATGAGTTCAACCAGTGTTCGACTGAACATAGTCTGGCTGATTAGTCGATTGCCATGGGAGGCGGTCATTGTTGAGGACATCGATCGATCGCAAGAAGCGATCGACTAATCGCGGTACGCGAGCATAGAAGCTAGTCGAGCTCGCCAGCACTCGACTGATGGGTTACCAGTCTATTGATGGGTGCCATCAGTCAACTGATGTGTGATCCATTGGAACTTGACCAATGTGGATCTGGCCGTTGTGAGATAACGACTCTGAGGACGATCGGTGCCTTTTAGCGTGATCGATACATGCGAAATTAGCTTGATGCAGGTTATAAATGAAGCTCAAGTGGAAGGATTTCGCCAACACTTTAAGGAAGCTATTTAAGGGGAATTTTTGCTGCATTCCAGTCCTTCAAGAGCCATCCAAAGCAAGCAACAAGAAAGGGTTCAAAGCTAAGAGTCGTAAAGCGTTATTTACTTGTATTTCTTAGTGTCTTTGTATTTCTTGTAGTATTACTATTGTAATAGCTTGTGAGAGGTTTCTCCACCTCTGACAGGTCACAAACCCCAAAAATCAAATGATAAATCAAAATTGAGAAGATTGGAGGTGGAGAATCGATCCTTGAGGTCAAGGCTAGAAAAATTGGAGAAGACCCTAGCAATAATAACAAATTCGGTTAAGGAGTCTAATGTACAAAAGTCAAGGCCTAGGAAACAAGAACGGTCTAAGGGCAAGGAAGGTTTGGGTCACAAACCTAAGCCCAAGAAGACTTATCATAATGTTCCATTTGATTATGGAACAATTTCTAGGTCTATAAAAACCAAGGCTAATAGGGAAGTTATTCCTAAGACTAGCCATGGTGTTTGGTTAGTGGCTAAGACCTCAAAGAAATGAAATGTAGCCACTAGGAAGGTCAAAGGAGGAGTCACCTCTAGAGTTGACCTAGGAAAGACCCATTTGAAGCCTAAAAGGGTCATTAGGAAGGTATCTAGGGAAGTTATCCCTAGAGAATACCTTGTTAACCCAAGGAGCTCCAATAGGTATTGGGTTCCTTGGAGCGTGATCGATTCACGCTAGGTGGGTTAGGGTGTGTCAACCCTAAGTGGATGGGTTGTTAACCTAGACATTGTGAGTTTACACATTAGGGTGTGCCAATATGGTTTGAGAATATGAAAAATGATTAAATTGGCACAATTAGGTCTTAGAGGTAATGGTGCCATTTTGAGTTTTTGACACACTAGGAGGATAAATGGCATTAAGGCAAAAATGGACTTAACCATAGAAATGGCAATTTGGATTTAGCACTTAGGTATTTTATACCTTAGTATATTTTACTTGCCATGATTTGTTTGTCTTGCCATGTCATGACATCATTTTCATTTTTATCTATAAAAATGTCATGATCATGTTTAGAATTATTTTTAGATGTCATGTATGCTTAGATGTCTCTCACATGCCATGACATCATGATTTTGACATATGCTTTTATCTATATCATATCTATGCCATAATCATCATCATGCATATAACTAAAATGAAATTAAGGACTATGACATGATTTGATGGGAATCAAATAATATTACCTAGAAATATGCATGAAACCATTAAAAGAACAAAAACCCACATCTCACTAGAAACTTGACTTGTATGTGTTTTACACATCTAGATATAAGTGAGATGTTTAGGAAAAAGAAATTAAAGGTTTCAAAAACATTTTGAAAAACCTTGGTGAAGCTTATCTTTTGATAGCTATCACCATTGAATGGGATGATACAGAGAGGGCTTAATATTGAAATTTTTCTTAACTTTTGGACTTTGTATCAATCTCTTAATTAAGTGGGTAAAATAATTTTCTAATATTTTTCACCCATAATGATTGTGATAAGTAATATACATACCAAATTTCAATATTTATCAACTTATGTATATTTAATTACGAATTTCAGAAATTCATTTATGAAATTCAGCAAACTGCAAATGCAGGCAGTCGACAGGCATGAATACTAGTCGACTGATGCCAAGCCCAGTCGATTGTGTTAAATACTGAAGATTTTAAATATTAAAATAAAATGGCCAACGAATTAAGAAATTTATCCTGGAAATATTTAGGGATTTTTAGAGATTTTTAGGAATTTTTCCAGAATTTTTCTGGAAAAATATGGAGCTTGTACGAGATAATTACGGAGATAGGGAAAACAGGCTTTTAAAGGGCCTATTTAGTCTAGGTTTTTCTATTTTTCTAATTTCTGGATTTCTCTTTTTCCACGCCGCGCCCGACGGTTCCCTCTTCGCGAAACGCTCAGCCGATTTCCTTCTTCCCCCGCGCCCGAAACCACCGCAACCAACGCCCGCCCTCTTCCTCTTCTCGATTTTTTTCTCCTCGTGGCGGACGGCGGCGATTGAAGCCCCTCTCCGCTGCTGCTCGCCTGAGCCGCACGCGTCGATGGTTGCGGTGGTTTCGGAAATAAATTGTCGCCGTCCGATACCAAATAAATTGTCACGCCCCGAGGGAGTCCCCGCCAGACGAAAATCCGGCAGCATCTCCCCTGTACGGGTGACAATACCAATTTTATACAAGGCCTACACGGCCACTATACATCGGTCAACACGACCGGAATCATACCACATCACACGCAGATAATAATAAGGCCTCAGGCCAACAAATCTAGGTAAACAAAAGTCTACTCTAACTAGACTTACCCCTTCTGCCATCTGGGCAGGAATACTCAACCGAAATCCAATCGAAATAAAAAATCCGATCAAAGGTCCCTAAGGACATACCAAAACATCCACAGGTACAAATATCCAACTCCAGTCCTAAACATATATTCTAATCCAAATACCCAAAAACCGTAAACACAAATAACAAAATACACTTCCACGACGAGGGGTTTGGCGGTGGACTCTCTGACTGACTCCATCTGAAATAGATATAAATCAACGGGTGAGTTCAAAGAACTCATGTATAGTAGATATGCAAAGTAAGGTATAGCTAACAATACTAATCATGCCAGTACAGTCTCATATATATGGTAAGCAAGAAATAAATGCAAAAGGACTGTACTCACCTGAGTCTCCTACCCTGATATAGGAGCATGTGCCCTACTATAAGAGATAAAGTCATCACCATATAAGAACATGAATCTGATGCATGACAATCATATGCAACATCCAAGGCATCAATAAAATGCAAAGAAACACAATACAAATGCGATCCATGCAAAAATGCATGCCGTACAATGACATGGTCACCCCGACGCTTGATCGCCTCCTACACGCAATGGTGAAGCCGAGTGGGTAGGGCTATGACAAGCTGTGCACTCTGCCATCGCTCTGAGTGGCCGAGTGGACGAGGATCTTTGTCCGAGTACACCTATCCTCCTGCCCCCAAACATAGTGGGGAGCTAAGCAGGAGGGATCTGCCCATACCGCTACGCGCCTCGTCGCTACCCATGAGCGGTCAGTGAACTGTGACAGCTCGCACACACCTCTGATGTACCACTAACCCAGGTGGCGGTGTATGCGAGCCATGTAACTAGCTGCGGGCTCAACAATAATGGAACCCCGTCCAGCCAGCATGCAATCATGCAAGATGGTGCATGATACTAAAGCATGTAAATCCTACTCAAAATACCTATCCGAATAATATGTACAATCAATATGTACATATCCATAATCCAAATACTATGATCCAAGTAAAACAGGAAGATATAAACATACTGATCAAATGCATGTATCTAGTAGGCACAAAAACATACTAGGCATATAAACATGAAAAGTATTGCATGCTATCCTAACTAACATATCAACTTGACTATATCTAAAAGATAAGTCAAAGTACCCGCCTTATATAATGCTCGTGATAACTATCTTCACGCCCGTGGACCTGTCCCGTGACCGAAATCTGCATAAAACAACCGTTATGATTAAGTACAATCATACAAAGACTGATCGAATCGAATCCTACATCGACTTCGTAACCCGATCAACTGAATTGATCTAATTACCCACATAACCTAAACAAGTCTACACATCAATCCCTATCGACCATTAAACCAATTAACAGCCTAATCGTTGCCCAAAATCCTGTACAACATATCCCAAATCCTCAACCTTCAATTTCACACCACTAATCAGATTTACAGCCACATCAACACCCAATAAAACCTCACAGCTATTTATAACCATTAATTCTCCCGCCCACAGTCGTACGACCATTCACAACTCAACTACAATAGACTCACAGCCACACATCTTTTCACACAACCGTACCATCAACGATTCCTAAACAGAACCCTCCATTCACGCACCATACATGAATGCCTTGCAAAATCCAACAATTAACAAATGAAAAGAGGGTAAATCAAGCTTACCAGCCCTAGGAACTCTTTTCCTAAAGTCGCCTCCCGCACCGTCACTTTACTGACCCTTCTTCTTCCTCGCCTGACCATGTACACGCAAGCACCAACGGACCACCGAGCCCTTCTTCCTCGTGCCGGCCTCCTCTGCCCTAGACGACGGGCGTCGCCCAATCTGCCTCCTCACCGCCGCCGTGTCGCCACCACAAACACACGACACCTTTGTTTCGATGCTACATCGCAGCCCATGCGCGACACCTGGTGCCCCGCCACCACGCCGACTGGGTTGCCACCGCCGCCGTGATCGCCGGCAGGCTACCAACACCATCGTGTTCTAATTCAAATTCCGGCGCCCCACAACTTGATTTTTGTCAAAGCAAGTGGTTTCCAGCAGACTGAACGAGTTGGGAAGGAGTGACACCGGCGAATAGGGTACTTAGCCTGGAGGTCTAGAGTTCGAATCCTGGGGAAGGCAAAAAACCCACTTCCAAGGGTGGGAAGTCCATGTGAGTAACGACGGGCTATGTCAACGATCGCCGCCGCGGCGCGACACGGTCATCTTCGATCGTCAATATCGTCGCTTATTAAGCCACCGACGTCGTTCACTCCGAGCGAGTTTACTGATTCGATCTACTCCAGTACACTAAAGTTTATGAATCCTGGTAACCAAGTGATCCTTGATCACTTGGTTACCAGGATTCATAAACTTTAGTACTTAGCCTGGAGGTCTAGAGTTCGAATCCTGGGGAAGGCAAAAACCCACTTCCAGGGGTGGGAAGTCCAGGTGAGTAACGACGGGCCAACAGGGGCGACGGTCGTTGACCAGTAGGGGTCACCGAATTCCGCCAACAGGGGCGACGGTCGTTGACCAATAGGGGTCACCGAATTCCGCCAACAGTGGCGTGTGCGCTTTATGTTAAATACTGAAGATTTTAAATATTTAAATAAAATGGCCAACGAATTAAGAAATTTATCCTGGAAATATTTAGGTATTTTTAGAGATTTTTAGGAATTTTTCCAGAATTTTTCTGGAAAAATATGGAGCTTGTACGAGATAATTACGGAGATAGGGAAAACAGGCTTTTAAAGGGCCTATTTAGTCTAGGTTTTTCTATTTTTCTAATTTCTGGATTTCTCTTTTTCCACGCCGCGCCCGACGGTTCCCTCTTCGCGAACTGCTCTTCTTCGCGAAACGCTCAGCCGATTTCCTTCTTCCCCCGCGCCCGAAACCACCGCAACCAACGCCCGCCCTCTTCCTCTTCTCGATTTTTTTCTCCTCGCGGCGGACGGCGGCGATTGAAGCCCCTCTCGCCGCTGGCCGCGCCAGCGTCGATGGCTGCAACGATGGCCGCGCGGGCGCAGCTTAGCATCCGCCGTAGCGCCTCGCGAGCACGAAGCGACCGCGGCCGCAGGCGCCTTCCGCTGCCGCCTACCCTCGGCCACTGTCGCCGTCTGCGCCGGCGACTCTTCACTCTGGATCGCGCGTCGCACCGACCGCCCCTTTTGCCGGTGCGCCGCCACAACCGCCCCAGCCTCCTTTTCCCCTTCGCTGTGATTTCTGGCCGGTGGTCGCCGGAGATAGGTAAGCTTTGCCCCTCTCCCTTGTTTTGGACGAGATTTAGGGTTAAGGTGAGATTTTCCTTCACTCAGCTTGATCTGTTGACTTGTGGCAGTAAGGGGGAGCGCTGGACTGTGCAGTCGTGAGGGGTTGGGAGGGTTGTTGATGTAGACTGCTCTGCTGGTGGTCATCGGAGCAAGGGCAACGATAGTTTCCGGCAGATTGAGCAATTGGGGAGGTTCCATCGCAGGTATAACATGAACTAGTTTCTTCCTTGCCTACCGGTTGTTTGATTTGGTGGATGTGTCGGCTGTGAATATTGTTTGAGTCGCTGAAATTTGAGTTGGGGATCTGATTTGGGGGATATTGGCTGTCGGTGGAATTTCTAGGGCGGGTGAGCTTGATTGGTCGATTTGGGATGATTCCGGAGTTATTCGATTGATCGGTATGGATATTTGTGGTAGGAAAAGGATTATTAAGACGATTGGAAAATTTGGGAGAATTGGAAATTGATTTGGGGCAATTGGGTTATGAAGGAAATTGATTAATTATTCGATTTGTCGTTGAATTGTATATTTTGTGCTTGACTATAATTATGTTATCTCGAGTTTGGCCAGGCGGGTTCGATATGTGACGATTGATTTGGTTATTCTTGCGGATATATATATACAGGCGGGTATTATGACTTAACGTTTAGATTAAGTCAAATTGATATGCTAGTTAGGATAGCTTACAATAATTTTTCATGTTTATATGCCTAGTATGTTTTTGGTGCCTACTAGATACATGCATGTGATAGGATATGATTATATTTACCTGTTTGATTTGGATCATAGTATGTGGATTAGGGATATGTACATATTGGTTGTACATATCATTCGGATAGGTATATTATGAGTAGGATTTACATGCTTTAGTATCATGCACCATTTTCGCATGATTGCATGCTAGCTGGACGGGGTTCCATTATTGTTGAGCCCGCAGCTAGTTACATGGCTCGCATAATAACGCCACTACTCATGGGTTAGTGGTACATCGTGAGGGTGTGTGCGGCTCGTTCGACTCCGGGTCCGCTCATGGGTAGCGATGAGGCAGTGTGGTAGCGGGCAGGGATCCCTCCTCTGGTCTATGACACCGGGAGATGAGAGCTTAGCTCCCCCACTATGTTTGGGGCAGGAGGATAGGTGTACTCCGACAAAGATCTGTCCACTCGGCCACCAGAGCAAGTGATGGCAGAGTGCACAGCTTGTCATAGCCCTACCCACTCGGCTTACCATTGCGTGCAGAGGCTAAGGCCAGGGGGTGACCATGTCATTGCGCACATGCATTTTGCACCGATTGCATTTTGTATTGTGTTTCTTTGCATTATTGTATTGATGCCTTGGATGTGCATATGATTGTCATGCATACAGGATACATGTTTATATATGGTCGACTCTATTACTTCTAGTCGCACATGCTCCTATATCGTTAGAGATCGTAAGTACATCATTTAGTATTTCTTGCTTGCATACCCTATTTATGTGAGACTGTACTGGCATGATATTTTTATTGTTGGCTATACCTGATTTTGCATATCTACTATACCCGCAGAGTTCTTTGAACTCACCCCGTTGATTATATTTATTTCAGGATGAAGCTGTCAGGAGAGTCCAGCTGCCAAACCCCCTCGTCGTGGAAGTGTATTTGGTTGTTTTTGGTTTTGGATATCTTGTTTAGAAGATGTATTTAGGACTGGAATTGGATTTATGTATTCGTGGGTTTTTGGTGTCCTTATGGACCTCTGTTCGGTGTTTTCTTCGGGATTGGATTTTGATTGAGTATTCCTGCCGGATGGCGAAGGGTAGGTTTATATGTGATATACTTTTGATTAGGTCATTTGGTTGATGGCACGAGGCCACGTGTGAGTTTGGATTCCGGTCGTTTTGACCGATGTATAGTGGCCGTGTAGGCCTTGTATGTAAATTGGGATTGTCACCCGTACAGGGGAGATGCTGCCGGATTTTTGTCTGGCGGGGTCTCCTTCGGGGCGTGACAATTTATTTGGTATCAGAGCGCCTAGGTTTTCGAGTTCCTAGGGGTTTTTGGATTTTTTCGGAGTTCGCCACATTTGGCAGGTTTTACAAGGTAATTTGGAAAATTTTGGATTGGTATGGATTTCCGACGATTTTTATATTTCGGAAATTCGAGGATTTATGACGAGGTCAATATGGGGATTTGGCAGCGACAGAACTTCTCCTGCGGCAAAATAGGTATGATGAAAATTTTATATATTTTTACTTCTAGTAACATCTGTTCTAGTAGCATCTGTAATAATTTAATGTATATGAGATTTAGGTGGGCGGTGCACTGAGACGCGTGGTGCAGGGTAACCACGCAAGAGGACAGTGAGATCTCTGGTTATGGAGTTGTCAGAAAGGGTCTATTGAGTTTTGACTCATGTGCAGACTCGTAGTAGGGGTCGCCCACCAAGGTGACCAACCGGAGTTGCCGTAGTGTTTATACTCCAGGTTAGATTTGGCTATGTGTTTAGTGGATAACAGGAAATAACATTTAGTGTATTGATCACTATTCGTAATCGTGGATGGAGTTGACCACAAATGACTTGTTCAGTTTGTGAGTCTTGGACCTGTGACGAAAAGATGCATTGCCTTTTTGAGAGCTGACTGATACCGAGGCAGAAAAGCAGGGTCAAGTCATCACATTGGTTGTGGAAATCAAGGACTACAGTGTTAGAGATTTTCACTGATTATGCTAGGCAGATTATTACTCTGTGGGGCAATGGACAAAGAATGTATACTATTGTTGATACAGTCCTTGGAGGTTTAAGTTACGAAGTTCCATAGGGATTTTGATCCTTGAGCGGCTTGAGCCTTAGATTGATAACATTGAAAGTATTGTTAAGTACCTAACTGGTATTTATATAGGAGTGGAGATAGTTTCTTACTATTGCAATGATCAAGTTGTTGCTTGGTGGAATATGTAGGAGAATTTTGGAAAAATAACCCATTACGGGATCATGGGTTCAGGATGTTTTCGGAAGGCAATATTTCCTTATGCTATTTTTGTATGACTCATTGTTGGGAAATGCTTGAGCCTTAAGTTGAGTGATTAATTGATAATGGAGTTTCACTATAGAGTTTAATAGACTCGCGGAGTTTACCCCCTCCACTTAATGGTTTAAGATACTGATTGAGTTGCCTTCGATCACCCCCAATTTATTTGCTTACATTTGGATTAGGATAGTTGGATTTTTCCATCAGATCCTATCGGGAGGCATTAGGGTGAGTCATATTTATAAAAATGACTGCAACAAGGGTCTCAAGAGAATAATGTAGTCAATCTAGTGATAATAACCTACACTTCGGATAAGGTAACGGTAGGAGACGTGAACGTGCTTTTCTAGCTGAATTCACGTGACATTATTGCATTCCCATGTTGATGTTCGATATTGATCAAGGCTCTGAAAGATGGATGAAACACCTCATTTCCCAGTTGAAAACAGGGATATGGATTTAAGTTTTCTCCTCAGATATATGTCGCTATCAGAAGTGGTTTGTACACTTGTGGAGATATGAGGCTGGTTGTATGGTTCGTGAAGAAAAGGAGAGGAAGAGGTGTATACACCTAGATGCATACAATTATCGAATTCTTATTCTAGGTCACTGTGAAATAGGGAATCCATTAAGAGAAGAAGTTGGATGAGTTTACATCTTTACTCGAAAGGAGTTGTAGATGGTTGAAGGATTGATCATTGAGGTATTACTATAGTTTACCTTACTTGATGATATATTGAGAGATACAAGTGTTTACAGATATCTGTGGTTAAAACATGCACTGATAGGATTAAAAGGATTTTCATATTTGGATCATGTGGATTAATAGTGTTTCCACTGATAGGTGAGATATTGAGATGATTACTGTGATGATTATCAGAGAGGTATGGAAATGATTTTTTGATGTTTAGAGGTTGATTGATGGAAATGTTATATTATGGTGAGAGAGTTGACTTAATTGTTTCATAGTTGACTTGGTTGATATGATGTGAATATCTGGATATTAACTTGGAGGTTATGCTTGTGACATGATGGTATAAGAAGGTCTCTGATGTGTGATAATTCGAGAGTAATCGATGTAGTGTTGGAGGAACTTTTAGGCTTGCAGTATAGCAAGTAGAGTAGGCGATCGGAGTGATTTGAAAATAGTTTCGATATCGAAGATCCCCCGTGAGATAATTTATTTGTCTTGAGGTAATGTTATTTTTACGAGCCTAATATGTTTACTTATGGTGCGTTGGCTGAGGGCTAGTGTAAAGCGCACAAGGTTGTTAAAGCTCGTGATGTACTCAAGGCAATGTCATTCAATTGGCTGTAAGCCAATCGAGTTGCTTGGATACCGTCATCGATCGGTCTTTCAAAGTTGACAAGGTTGATGGTGCCGAGAGGTATTTGTTAGAATGACGATTGTTCCAGGGGACAATTTAGTTGGCATCAGTGTTGCTTAACACTATGGGAATTGGAAGAATCTAAGTTCCAATTAAAGGAGGTATTGGATGGGATATTTGTTGTCCCAGTATTTTATTCTTGAGAAGCTCTGGAATTTATTGTTCAAAGAGATATGAACCTTTGAGGTTATACATCAATTATTGATAATGGAATGCGGTAGTGGTAGAAGGAAAAGAATATCCTTCATGGTGGATCGAGGATCTATTTATATCAGCTATAGGACACCTGTGTATACTCTAGGATTGATTTATGATTGGTGTGTTGATATTGTAGTGACAGGGTGTCATACAATTATCAAAGTTATAGGGATGATTGATATATCATCAGCCTAGAGTAAAGAGGATGCAGGTGTATAGTGATGACAATTTCATACTTGGTATGAATTGTACGAGGTTTGATTATCTTGTTTGACTTATGACGACTTAGTCGTCCAGGGATTTAGGAAATCGTGTATTCTGGACACGATTGGATCATTTATGATGGTGGCAGTTGGAGTTGAGCACTCGGCCACCGTAGATGATGGTTTTCTGGTATTGATTTGATCATTACCATAGATATGGATAGGATACTCTAGCAGTATTACATCGTTACTGGTTGGATCAGGAAGGTGTTGGAATTTATTTGGTCTGAAGCTTGTGAACATAGTTTCAGGGCTCAGACGATGGTTGACTTTTACACCAGAGTTGTTTGATCATTCTCGGGTGGAAGGAAGGGTATTGTATGTGGATGCAATGTTTCAGAGAATAGAACATTTTTGATGTAGTTGATCAAGACGTATCCCATGTTTACGTCAAATGAGGAACTACGAGATGAGTTGTCATATATATATATGACGTGGACCTAGTAGGAGTTGTTGTGTTGTTTTGTAGAGGTGAGGAGCAGATATGCTTATGAGGTTTAAGCTAGCTACTGTGTAGTTGCATTTGAATTTAGGAAGAGTTACTATTGATTCGGGAACAACAGATAGATCCCTGTTGGGATGATAGAGAGCATTTACCATAGAGTTGTACTTTTGCTCTACCGGTTCGGAATTAGTGATATTGGAATTTGTATGTAGTAGGTGGCTAGATAGCTACCTAGCATTTTGACTGGCTATGAGTCCCGGTTGTGGTAGCATGTCGTTGTCCGTAAGTAGTGCCTTTTGTGTTACCTGGAGAGCCACGAGGCTTTATCATGATATTTTGATAAGTATTGCTGAAGATTGCAATAGGTTCTATATGTTGCAGATGTATAGGATTGTATTCGGAAAATAGTAAGTATTGAAACGTTCTCTGTGGAGGAACGACATGCGGAATATAGTTGATTTGGAAGTCTGGTAAATGTGGTATATAAATAATCAGTAAGGTTCTGTAACAAGAGGAAAGTGGGAGCCTAGTATGATGGACGGTGTTGGGAGATTATTTGGAATTCGGAAAGGACTTAGTATGATTAGCTAAGTCCGCTCATTTTCTCTAGATCCATACGATGAGTTGTTGGATCGCTGGATAGGTTTATACTATGGCGATTTCCAGTTCATGGAGGATCTTTGAGTATCGTATGTGATAGCGATTCAGGATTTACCTTAGGATTATGGTAAAGTCTTTAACAGGTCACGGATATATAGCTCCACTCGGGTACAGATAGATACTTATGATAGGTGGACGAAATGAAGATACTATTCATATTTTGGAAGGGCTGCTAGAAGCAAGTGTGATTTGATGTTAAGAGATATCAGTAACCCCACTTAGTCACTTGAGGTGTGACTTGTCTCCAGATGCTTGAGATGGTTGTTGGGACATCTCGTACTAATATACGAGTAGGAAATTTGGGGACCAAATTTTTATAAGTGGGGGAGAATGTTAAATACTGAAGATTTTAAATATTAAAATAAAATGGCCAACGAATTAAGAAATTTATCCTGGAAATATTTAGGGATTTTTAGAGATTTTTAGGAATTTTTCCAGAATTTTTCTGGAAAAATATGGAGCTTGTACGAGATAATTACGGAGATAGGGAAAACAGACTTTTAAAGGGCCTATTTAGTCTAGGTTTTTCTATTTTTCTAATTTCTGGATTTCTCTTTTTCCACGCCGCGCCCGACGGTTCCCTCTTCGCGAACTGCTCTTCTTCGCGAAACGCTCAGCCGATTTCCTTCTTCCCCCGCGCCCGAAACCACCGCAACCAACGCCCGCCCTCTTCCTCTTCTCGATTTTTTCTCCTCGCGGCGGACGGCGGCGATTGAAGCCCTCTCATTCGCTACTTTGAGCCGAGCCGACGCGTCGATGGCGGACCAGCGTGGCCTGGCAGCAAGCATCTGCCGTAGCGCCTCCTCGCGAGCACGAGCGACCGTTGCCGCAGCGCCCTTCCGCCGTCGCCTACCCCTCGGCCACCAGCGTCGCCGTCTGCGCCGGCGACTCTTCACTCTGGATCGCGCGGCGCATGCAAGCCACCCCTTTGCTTCGGCCACACAACCGACCTCCTTTTCCCTTTGATTTCGCCGGGTGGTCGCCGGAGATAGGTCAGCTCCGCCCCTCTCCCTTGTTTTGGACGAGATTTAGGGTTAAGGTGAGATTTTCCTTCACTCAGCTTGATCTGTTGACTTGTGGCAGTAAGGGGGAGCGCTGGACTGTGCAGTCGTGAGGGGTTGGGAGGGTTGTTGATGTAGACTGCTCTGCTGGTGGTCATCGGAGCAAGGGCAACGATAGTTTCCGGCAGATTGAGCAATTGGGGAGGTTCCATCGCAGGTATAACATGAACTAGTTTCTTCCTTGCCTACCGGTTGTTTGATTTGGTGGATGTGTCGGCTGTGAATATTGTTTGAGTCTGAATTTGAGTTGGGGATCTGATTTGGGGGATATTGGCTGTCGGTGGAATTTCTAGGGCGGGTGAGCTTGATTGGTCGATTTGGGATGATTCCGGAGTTATTCGATTGATCGGTATGGATATTTGTGGTAGGAAAAGGATTATTAAGACGATTGGAAAATTTGGGAGAATTGGAAATTGATTTGGGGCAATTGGGTTATGAAGGAAATTGATTAATTATTCGATTTGTCGTTGAATTGTATATTTTGTGCTTGACTATAATTATGTTATCTGCAGGTTTCGGTCACGAGGCAGGTTCCCAGTCGTGACGATTTGGTTATTCTTGCGGATATATATATACAGGCGGGTATTATGACTTAACGTTTAGATTAAGTCAAATTGATATGCTAGTTAGGATAGCTTACAATAATTTTTCATGTTTATATGCCTAGTATGTTTTTGGTGCCTACTAGATACATGCATGTGATAGGATATGATTATATTTACCTGTTTGATTTGGATCATAGTATGTGGATTAGGGATATGTACATATTGGTTGTACATATCATTCGGATAGGTATATTATGAGTAGGATTTACATGCTTTAGTATCATGCACCATTTTCGCATGATTGCATGCTAGCTGGACGGGGTTCCATTATTGTTGAGCCCGCAGCTAGTTACATGGCCTGCACACATTGCCACTCATGGGTTAGTGGTACATCAGGAGGGTGTGTGCAGTTGCTCTGTCAGGCTCCGCTGGTCCGCTCATGGGTAGCGATGAGGCAGCGTGGTAGCGGGCAGGGATCCCTCCTCTGGTCTATGACACCGGGAGATGAGAGCTTAGCTCCCCCACTATGTTTGGGGCAGGAGGATAGGTGTACTCCGACAGCATCCTGTCCACTCGGTCACTCAGGAGCAGTGATGGCAGAGTGCACAGTTGTCATAGCCCTACCCACTCGGCTTCACCATTGGAGGAGGCCGACCAAGGCGTCGGGGTGACCATGTCATTGCACGCATGCATTTTGCACTGATTGCATTTTGTATTGTGTTTGCTGCATTATTGTATTGATGCCTTGGATGTGCATATGATTGTCATGCATACAGGATACATGTTTATATATGGTCAGGACTCTATTACTTCTAGTCAGGCACATGCTCCTATATCAGGGTAGGAGATTCAGGTAAGTACAGTCATTTTGTATTTCTTGCTTGCATACCCTATTTATGTGAGACTGTACTGGCATGATATTTTTATTGTTAGCTATACCTTATTTTGCATATCTACTATACCCGCAGAGTTCTTTGAACTCACCCCGTTGATTATATTTATTTCAGGATGAAGCTGTCAGGAGAGTCCAGCTGCCAAACCCCCTCGTCGTGGAAGTGTATTTGGTTGTTTTTGGTTTTGGATATCTTGTTTAGAAGATGTATTTAGGACTGGAATTGGATTTATGTATTCGTGGGTTTTTGGTGTCCTTATGGACCTCTGTTCGGTGTTTTCTTCGGGATTGGATTTTGATTGAGTATTCCTGCCCAGATGGCAGAAGGGGTAGGTTTATATGTGATATATACTTTTGATTAGGTCATTTGGTTGATGGCCTGAGGCCAAATTATATAACTGCGTGTGAGTTTGGATTCCGGTCGTATTGACCGATGTATAGTGGCCGTGTAGGCCTTGTATGTAAATTGGGATTGTCACCCGTACAGGGGAGATGCTGCCGGATTTTTGTCTGGCGGGGTCTCCTTCGGGGCGTGACAGATTGGTAGCTGACAGAGTCGACTGGCACATGCTGATTTCGGGTAAACCTTGTTAGTTAGGCCCATGTTCAGCTGTGTTTTGGTCCCCTAACCACTCCTAACCCTAGGACATGCTTGGGAGAGTATTAGAAAGGGTGGAAATCCATTGGACATAGATTAGGAGAAGGGTTTAGGGAGAGTATCAATTTTAAGGTGGATGGAAGTTCATTGTTGAACTTTGCCTTAATTTTGATGGTTTTAAGTTCCTATTGGCTTAGGGACTCTCCAAAGACATTGTTGGTGCAATGGTCAAGAGGGAGCAAGCCTCTAGGGGAAGGTATCCATCATGGGAAGATGGATGTGTATTTCCTCATGGGAAGATGGATGTGTGTTTCCTCATGGGAGGAAAATTGGGTTGCCTCTCTTTAAGTGATATGAGATCACTAGAAAGATTGTAGGCATGTGTTCCTCCAAGGGAGAGATTGTAAGATCTCAATGAGATATGAGACATTCATGCCCTTGGGGAGTACCTTTTTGACGTAATGTCAAAAAGGGGAGAAGTTACCAAGTTACCAATTAGGTTTGGAATTCTCATTTGGGATGTGAGAATTGCCAATATGGGAGACTTGAGATGGTAGTTTTGTCAATCATCAAAAAGGGCGAGATTGTTGGTGCAATCGGCCCAGGTTGACTCGAGCAGTACTTTGATAGTATTTTGATGATAGACAAAACTCATGACATGGGATTGTCATGGGAAAGTCCAACATGGAGTTGGCATGGAAAATCCAAGCATGGAGCTTGGTGTGGGAAAGTCCAACATGGAGTTGGCATGGAAAATCCAAATATGGAGCTTGGTGTGGAAACGTCCAAAGCATTGCGAAGCCGTGCGCTTGGTGCATTTGGGAAGTCTTGAGGACTTGGTAAGTTGACTTGGTTCTGAGTCCTTGAGTCGGTGAAGGATGACATTGCGAAGCCGTGCGCTTGGTGCATCCGAGGGACCGCCGGACGGGGAGCGAATGGAGTGAGGCCCAAGGGAAGTATACTTCAAGGGCATGAGACGTGAAGGATGACATTGCGAAGCCGTGCGCTTGGCGCATCCGAGGGACGTAGGCCGAGGGAAGAGAGCTTCGGTGGGAACTCCATGAGGATGATGTGGACTTAGCCAAGTGGCTAAGACTGGTTGTCGGATGCTCAAATAGCTTGATGTTTGAGGTTTTACCAGACATCAATCGACTGGCACCTATCGACTGGCATAGGTGCGAGTCGCTCTAGGTCGTATGGGTTCGGTTAGTGTTCGATCGAACGAGTCTAGCCGATCACGATCGCCATGGAGGGCATTATGATCGCCATGGTAGGGGCCGATCGTTGAGGATATCGATCATCGCTTAAGGAAGCGATCGATCGATCACTGTGCATGGGCACTGAAGCTAGTTGAGCTCGCCAGCACTCGACTGATGGGTTACAAGTCGACTGATAGGTGCCATCAGTCGACTGATGTGTGATCCGTTGGAACTTGACCAACGTGGATCTGGCCATTGTGAGACAACGACTATAGGACCAGTCGACTGGTGCCTTTTGCAGTCGACTGATACGCGCGAAATCAGCTTGATGCAGGTTATAAATGGAGCTCAAGTGGGGGGATTTCGCCAATACTTTAAGAAAGCTATTGGAGGGGAATTACTACTGCATTCCATTCCTTCAAGAGCCATCCAAAGCAAGCAACAAGAAAGGGTTCAAAGCTAAGAGTTGTAAAGCATTATTTACTTGTATTTCTTAGTGTCTTTGTATTTCTTGTAGTATTACTGTTGTAATAGCTTGTGAGAGGTTCTCCACCTCTGACTGGTCACAAACCCCAAAAATCAAATGATAAATCAAAATTGAGAAGATTGGAGGTGGAGAATCGAGCCTTGAGGTTAAGGCTAGAAAAATTTGAGAAGACCCTAGCAATAATAACAAATTTAGTTAAGGAGTCTAATGTACAAAAGTCAAGGCCTAGGAAACAAGAACAGTCTAAGGGCAAGGAAGATTTTGGTCACAAACCTAAGCCCAAGAAGACATATCATAATGTTCCATTTGATTATGGAACAATTTCTAGGTCTATAAAAACCAAGGCTAATAGGGAGGTTATTCCTAAGACTAGCCATGGAGTTTGCTTAGTGGCTAAGACCTCAAAGAAATCAAATGTAGCCACTAGGAAGGTCAAAGGAGGAGTCACCTCTAGAGTTGACCTAGGAAAGACCCATTTGACTAAGGCTTTAAAGCCTAAAAGGGTCATTAGGAAGGTATCTAGGGAAGTTATCCCTAGAGAATACCTTGTTAACCCAAGGAGCTCCAATAGGTATTGGATTCCTAGGAGCGTGATCGATTCACGCTAGGTGGGTTAGGGTGTGTCAACTCTAAGTGGATGGGTAGTTAACCTAGCCATTGTGAGTTGACACATTAGGGTGTGCCAATATGATTTGAGAAGATGAAAAATGATTAAATTGGCACAATTAGGTCTTAGAGGTAGTGGTGTGCCATTTTGAGTTTTTGACACACTAGGGGGATAAATGACATTAAGGCAAAAATGGGCTTAACCCTAGAAATGGCAATTTGGATTTAGCACTTAGGTATTTTATACCTTAGTATATTTTACTTACCATGATTTGTTTGCCTTGCCATGTCATGACATCATTTTCATTTTTATCTATAAAAATGTCATGATCATGTTTAGAATTATTTTTAGATGTCATGTATGCTTAGATGTCTCTCACATGCCATGACATCATGATTTTGGCATATGCTTTTATCTATATCATATCTATGCCATAATCATCATCATGCATATAACTAAAATAAAATTAAGGACTATGGCATGATTTGATGGGAATCAAATAATATTGCCTAGAAATATGCATGAAACCATTAAAAGAACAAAAACCCACATCTCACTAGAAACTTGACTTGTATGTATTTTACATATCTAGATATAAGTGAGATGTTTAGGAAAAAGAAATTACAGGTTTCAAAAACATTTTGAAAAACCTTGGTGAAGCTTATCTTTTGATAGCTATCACTAGTTAAAGGGATGATACAGAGATGGCTCAATATTGAAGTTTTTCTTAACTTTTGGACTTTGTATCAATCTCTTAATTTAGTGGGTAAAATAATTTTCTAATATTTTTCACCCATAATGATTGTGATAAGTAATATACATACCAAATTTAAAGATTTATCAACTTATGTATATTTACTTACGAATTTTAGAAATTCATTTATGAAATTGATGGCTGCAAATGAAGTTATCGATCATTGGCATGAATACTGATCGTGATGCCAACTGATCGGTAGTGATAGAGTCGACTGACACATGTTGATTTCGGGTAAACCTTGTTGGTTAGGCCCATGTTCAGCTGTGTTTTGGTCCCCTAACCACTCCTAACCCTAGGACATGCTTGGGAGAGTATTAGAAAGGGTGGAAATCCATTGGACATAGATTATGAGAAAGGGTTTAGGGAGAGTATCAATTTTAAGGTGGATGGAAGTTCATTGTTGAACTTTGCCTTAATTTTGATGGTTTTATGTTCCTATTGGCTTAGGGACTCTCCAAGGACATTGTTGGTGCAATGGTCAAGCCTCTAGGGGGAGGTATCCATCATGGGAAGATGGATGTGTATTTCCTCATGGGAGGAAAATTGGATTGCCTCTCTTTAAGTGATATGGGATCACTAGAAAGATTGTAGCCATGTGTTCCTCCAAGGGAGAGATTGTAAGATCTCATTGGGATATGAGACATTCATACCCTTGGGGAGGACCTTTTTGATGTAATGTCAAAAGGGGGGGAGAAGTTACCAAGTTACCAATTAGGTTTGGAATTCTCATTTGGAATGTGAGAATTGCCAATATGGGAGAATTGGTAGACTTGAGATGGTAGTTTTGTCAATCATCAAAAAGGGGGAGATTGTTGGTGCAATCGGCCCAGGTTGACTCGAGTTTGACTCGAGCAGTACTTTGATAGTATTTTGATGATAGACAAAACTCATGACATGGGATTATCATGGGAAAGTCCAACATGGAGTTGGCATGGAAAATCCAAGCATGGAGCTTTGTGTGGGAAAGTCCAACATGGAGTTGGCATGGAAAATCCAAGCGTGGAGCTTAGTGTGGAAAAGTCCAAAGCATTGTAAAGCCATGCACTTGGTGCTTGGTGAGAAATGTATTGCGAAGTCGTGCACTTGGTGCATTTGGGAAGTCTTGAGGACTTGGTAAGTTGACTTGGCTCGGAGTCCTTGAGTCGGTGAAGGATGGTATTGCGAAGTCGTGCACTTGGTGCATCCGAGGGACCGCTGGATGGGGAGAGAATGGAGTGAGGCCCAAGGGAAGCATACTTCAAGGGCATGAGACGCGAAGGATGGCGTTGCAAAGTCATGCGCTTGGCGCATCCGAGGGACGTAGACCGAGGGATGAGAGCTTCGGTGGGGAACTCCATGAGGGATGATGTGGACTTAGCCAAGTGGCTAAGACTGTTTGTCAGATGCTCAAATAGCTTGATGTTTGAGGTTTTACCCGACATCAGTCGACTTGCATAGGTGCTAGTCGACTTCTCTAGGTCGTATGGGTTCGGTCAGTGTTCGACTGAACATAGTCTATTGATCGATCAATCGCTTTGGGAGGGCAATGATCGTTGAGGATATCACGATCGCTTAAGGGAAGCATCGATTACACCGCATGCATGGCAGGCTAGTCGAGCTCGGCCAAAGACTGACTGATGGGTTACCTGTCGACTGATGGGTGCCATCCGTCGACTGATGTGTGATCCGTTGGAACTTGACCAATGTGGATCTGGCCATTGTGAGACAACGGCTACAGGACCAGTCGACTGGTGCCTTTTGACAGTCGACTGATGCGCACGAAATCAGCTTGATACAGGTTATAAATGGAGCTTAAGTGGGAGGATTTCGCCAAGAATTTAAGGAAGCTATTGGAGGGGAATTGCTGCTGCATTCTAGTCCTTCAAGAGCCATCCAAAGCAAGCAACAAGAAAGGGTTCAAAGCTCAGAGTTGTAAAGCGTTATTTACTTGTATTTCTTTGTGTCTTTGTATTTCTTGTAGTATTACTATTGTAATAGCTTGTGAGAGGTTTCTCCACCTCCGACGTGTAGTCGAGAAGGAGTTTAGTTAGTGTCGTGTGCATAACTAGAGCTCGGTGAGCTCGCCCGTGGAGTAGGAACCATTCGGTTCCAAACTACGTATATCGTGTTATCTCTTGTGTGATTGTATTTGTTATTAGTATTCATATTTGTATTAGTATTCCGCTGCGCTAACAATAATTGTAGACGAGCACACAACGAGAACGAGCAAATTCCACCGTACGACGATTGAGGGCTATTCACCCCCCTCTAGCCGGTCAACACATACACACCGATCGACCCTACACTTCTTGTGCTGAGTGAGGCTCCTCATTGAATCTTGCTAACTTGCTCCATAGCTCCTTGTCATCCATGTAATCCCTTAAACTACACAAAATGTCATTAGGGATTAAATCAACTAAGAATTTTATTACTTTCTTATTTTTCTCGAATTATTGGAGTTGTTCCCCGATCCACTTCTTCATTTCGAGGAATCCTCCTTTTGACCCTTTTGGATATTCAAATCCTTCCATCAATGTAGACAAATCCTCGAAGTCCCTCATCAAAATGAATTCTTTAATCATTGTCTTCCATTGATTGAAGCCTTCTCATCCATAGAGCGCATATGGAACCGGCCGGCGTGTTGTTGTCTCATCCCAACTTTTCTTCATATTCCATATTCTTACCTCTAGCGCTTTGCTCTCGATTGTTAATATGTAGAAGAGACTCGAGCTATGATACCAATTGTAGGATCTTCGGTAAGCGCTAGAGGTGAATGAATGGCGTCTTGATTAAGCAGCGTAATTCGTGTGTGTCCGTCTACAAAGCTTGTTATCTTGCATGAAATAATAATGCAATACAAAATGCGATAAATACAAACACAACACGAGAATATAACATGGTTCAGAATCTTAGGATTCCTACTCCACGGGTTGAGCTCAAACGAGCCCTAGCGATGCAAACACCACTAATAATAAAAAATACTCCTCGGCAACAAGTTAGAGGCGAAGAAATATCTTACAATAGATTACAAAAGTAATACACGATAAAACAATCAAATACAAATGAAATACACAAAACAATGTAAAGAAAACTTTACAACTATTGTTTTGGATGCTTGCTTGTTTGATTGCTTGAACTGCACTTGAAGACCCTGATTTGCACCAGCAAATCGCCCAAGAAATCGCTGCTAAATCCTCCCTTTCGAGCTCCCTTTAAAGCTACAACTCGAGTTGATTTCCACCTGGCAGTCGACTGTCGTAAGGCCCTAGTCGACTGCTCCTATAGCCATTATCTCACAATGACTTAATCCACGTCGGCAAAACTCTAACGAATACACTGGCAGTCGACTGCCATTAACCATCAGTCGACTGCCAACCTCGTAGCCAACTGATCAATCGACTATTAAGCATTCTGAGTACCAACAATCTGTAGGGAATTCTTTATGCCAAATGGCATATGCGCAACGGAAAAATTAGGATCCCTTCCAAGTGATCCATGCGAAAGCAAACTCGTATAAATAAATTTCTCTAAACCAAGCCTATCTTATAGGAGAGTTCTACCTTTGTTGCGTGCCCTTTTTCCTTTCGGTTTGTTGGATCTTTAGCACGTTCAAGTGTCCGTGCCTCTATACGTATCCACACGAGCACGCTCTTGTCTCACAAAAGGAAAACTAGAAGAGTTCTCCTTTACTTCTTGCTAGAGAAGTCCCTAAAGGAGAGGAAGAGAGGGAAAAGGAGAAAGGAAGAAGAAGACTCCTCTTCTTGCTAGCCTACACTCACAAACCCACACAACTAAAGCTTCCACCAAGCTTTCTCACCACTAACACAACCAAAGCTTCCACCAACAACAAAAGCCAATGCTTTCTTTTGGCCGGCCACTTGAGGTGTCTTTTATAGGGTTGGAAAAACCCTTTCACCTCCACACATTCAATGCAATCCATTGCATTGAGACATATCCTTGTTTGGCCGGCCACTTAAGGAGACAAAACCATTTTGTTTCCTTCCACCTTAACTAGCTTAGGTGGATGCTTAGGTGGCATGCTTATGTGGCATTCTTATGTGGCATTCATGCATGTTGAATTAATCTTATTAATTCAATTAAGCTTATGTTATCATATTGAATTAATCTTATTAATTCAATTAAGCTTATGTTATCATATTGAATTAATCTTATTAATTCAATAAGGTAACATATTGAATTAATCTCATTAAATCAATTAGCTAAAATTCTCATTAAGCTTAAAGTCCAAACACCATTTTGTACTTAAGCTTATTCCCAAATTATTCTAGTCAAACTAGAATACTCTAATTCCTCTAATTATCATGCTCTTTGTGTGTGACCCTATAGGCTCTCATAACGTTGGCAAGGACCTAAACTCTTTAGATACACAAGCAATGAGCGGCATCTAGCAATACATCATTGCTACCCAAGTTACGAGATAAGTCAAGATCCGACTAACCTTTCCGTGACTACTATAATGTATGACCGTGTCCTTCTATCCTTGATATCAGATTGATCAATGAGGCATAGACCGTGTCATCCTCGATCAATCTATGTGTTTCTTGATCCCTGAGTAAACTAACTCAAACAAATGAGCTCAATATCTCATATTGACTCATTCGAGCATGGCCATGCGTTTTAGTAGTTCTACTCAATCAAGGGGCCCACCGATATCACTCTCGTCATATGAGAGGGATAGATCCCATCTACATCACTCACATCCCTCCGCATAATTTGTTATATACCCAGTAATCGCCTTTATGGTCCACCCTGTTACGGGTGACGTTTGACGATACCAAAGTACACAACTCCTTATGTAGGGAACCGTAGTGACTTCAGGTCTGAGGACTATTCATACCAATAGTCACATGAGAAAGTTTATGACACTCATATAACGATCCATGAAACTTTCTCATGGCGGGTCAGTTCAGTATATATTCTCTAATATATACACATGTGTCATCAATTGACCTACATGCTAGTCTTTATGTATTAATATTGCCCTTGCATATTAATACTTGACTAGGAACATTTAGAAAGTGTTCTCTACAGCCTCTCATAATCAATTCTGCCAATTGATGTGCTGTAGATAAGAACCTACTTTTCTAGGGCATTACTATATTTAATTTAGCTGGCACAAGCAAGACTTAAATATAATAACCAATCCTTTGCCTTTATAGAATATGATACAAAATGTTCCCTATTCAACCATCACATGATTGGTTCTTAGGGCTATAACTAACACAATCGACTGTCATCCATGGCAGTCGACTGCCCAATGCTGGTAGTCGACTGCTAAGGCTATATGTCGCAGTCGAACCCTAGTCGACTGGTCATAATCCCAATCGACTGCTACAAATCGACTCGGCTGTCAAGTGTCAAAACACTTGGCCAATCGACTAGTCCAAAACCCCAGTCGACTGATAACCTCGACCATGAGGTTTAACCCCAAGTATGATGCCCTTATACTTGCTAGACCACCCATAGCCTGGACCTAAGCCTTCTAGCCACCTCCATCAGTCTCACGCCTATCAGATCCCTCCAAGTCATCCATGACTTGTTCATCCATATGCTAACCTTCAGGTGCTTCCATCGGCTATTGTCATGCTAAGCTGGTCTATATCGCCAAGGTGCATTTGGACTTACGCTGCTAAGACACACACTTGGACTTTACACCGTCAACCATTGGACTTATGCTGCCATGACTCTCGCTTGAACTTTACGCTGCCAATATTAACCCTTAGACTTATCTTGCCAACCCATGTTGGACTTTCCATTTGCCAAGACTCAAGCTTGGACTTTCCCTTGTCAAGACCCATGCTTGGACTTTCCATGCCAACCCATGTTGGACTTTCCAATTGGCAAGACTCAAGCTTGGACTTTCCATGTAAAGTACTCAAGACTTGGACTTTCCTTTGCCAAGACCCATGCTTGGACTTCTCCATTATGGTCAACCATATAGTCAACTCATTGTCAAACAATGGTCAACTCATTATCAAACATCAATGTCAAATATCAAAACACTAACATCAAATCACTACTCGAGTCTGGTCAATCATGACCTAGGCCAATTGCACCAACAGTTGGAGGTTTTGTTAGTAATATATGAGAGATGTCCTAAGGCAATCGCCTTATGGTTGTTCCATTTATTTGATAAATGAAGATTCACTATTTGAGTATACGTGTTTTCATGTATTCAATTGGATCTTAAACTCATTTATTGGATGTCTGTAATACGATTCATAGCATGAGAGAATTTATGATTGGATCACAACTAGTGAGTTTCTCTACATGTGTAATTGTGATGTATTGGAATTATCTCCAGTCGATGAATGGTTCTGGGATCAACCGTTGATTTTTCAGTCAATTGGAGATCATGATGTACTACTAGGTGCCACTCATGATCATTCTATAATTAATAGTTAATTGTAGACGACCAACATAAGTCGGGAACCTATTTGGTCACATGCACAATGAGTGTAATCCGAAGGATTTAAAACGAGTTTGAGAATAGGATTCTCAGATCGAGAGACACTTGGTTTGGTTGGACCAAACAAAGAGCAAGTGTGAAATTGTTTCAGTCGCATCAGAAGCATGGATGGGTCAAGTATAATGGAGATATGATGGATGAACTAAATCGGTTTGGTTCTAATCCAATGGTGGAAAATAAACCAAAGAGGTTTGGTTTGTTTTAAACGAATGAACCGAAGTTGGTTAGATTCGTTTTAACTTAAAATAGACCAACGTGGTTTGGTTTATTTTAACTTAAGTTATTAGAGTGGGTTAGCGGGTTTTGGTTATGAACCAAAAACCCCTAGGAGAAGGTTTCTTGATGGATAAGAAATACGCTCTCTATAAAATACGGCTTAAGGGTTTTGGAAACCCTAATAAACCCAAAATGTTGCCACCCAACCCAACTCCTCTTCTCCTTGCTCTTGCCGCCCAAGCCCTTGCTGCCCAAAGGAGCTGCTGCCGTCAGCCACCCACCAGCTGTCGGCATCCCTTGGGCCACCCTCTCTTCCACCTATACAATCTGTCCAGTTTTGGATAGCTTGTTCTCCTTTGTGTGGAGAGGTCGTTTGGTTGGTGTTTAGCACTCCGACAGTGACCTACTTGCCGAGGATTGGTTCTCCGGCAATCCTCATAGGTGAAGGGTTAAGTTTTTCATCAAACGGTTGACAAAAATCACTTTTGACAAGCGAGTTTGTGAAAATCATTTTGAGATCGTCTCTCGGATCACATCGTCTTCGACTTGAGGTTAGTGACTTTTGCGAAGGCGAGGCTCATGGCTTTGTAAAGCTATCCCGACGATACTCTGCATGGATACGGACAGAGGCGATTCTTGCGAGAGTCGCTATGGTTGATGTCATTCCTGCTACACGTGATCCGTCTGGTATACCTAGTATAAGTTTCCTTTTATTGCAAAATTTTAAATAGTGATTATGTCTACACATGTTGTATCCTGCATGTGTGTGATGTGTGTGTTGTAATAAATTAGATTTATTGCTTTTATTGCTTCCGCTGTGTGTATGTTTATGAAACGTGTTTGAACACACACTCATGCCAATGTCGAAAACCCAATCGTGGTATCGCCATGTTCCGACATAATCGTAAAATTATTTTGTGATAGTCATAATTATATTTATAGAAATTTTCTACTTTTGAAAAGTTTAGAAGTATTTATAGAAATTTTCTACTTTTGGAAAGTATAGAAGTATTTATGTAAATTTTCTACTTTTGGAAAGTTTAGAAGTATTTATGGAAATTAACACTTTCCCTAAATAAAATATATGATTATATTTGGAAATTTGTTTCCTAATTTAATCATGATTTGATTTGGGAATCAAATCTCAAACATATTTTATTTTCATAAATAGTTATGACAAATAAGGAAATTCAAATTGAAAATTTCCTAATATGATTAGAAAATTACAATTTAGGAAATTTATTTCCTAAATTAAATTTGACTTTCCTTAATTAACACTTTCTATAAATAAAATATGTGATTAAATTTGGAAATTTATTTTCTAATTTTAATCATGATTTGATTTGGGAAATCAAATCTAAAACATATTTTATTTCCAAAATAGTTATGTCAAATAAGGAAACTATTTGTGCATGCCATAATTATATGTCATGTAATTGCATTAGATGCATATCATTATGTCGTGTGTTGTGACATGTAGATATATGTCATGTGTGTCATGTCATGTAGATAATAGTTATTTGCATGTAAAGAGGATGAGACATTAAAACCCTTACACAATATTAAAGCCTACACCTTTCTTTAATATGGTTAGAACCGGAGTTCTATTTCTTGTTTGGGTTGTTGGACTCACTCCAAGCTCGGCTCGAACCTGAATATGTTCAAATCATTGGAATAGTTCAACACTAATATGGTAAGAGTCAAAGGTCAATCGTTAGTTTGGGTTGTTGGACTTACTCCAAGCCTGGCTAATTGGTTGAATGCGCTCTAATCATATTAAAATTATTTCGCGATTAATGGGTCGACTCTAACTCAGAGCATCGATTTGTTGGACTCACTCCAAGGTCAATGTGAAGAGAGGTGAATTTGGGTGTTATGCATATGATGCATATTTGTTAATGTGTTAGTAACCCAATGTATATGTGAACATTCAATTAGTTGATAGCACATTGTGATAGTTACATATACGTGATATGTAATCGGTATACTTGATACCTACCATCATAGCTAAGAATGGCTTGTTGGACTCACTCCAAGGTTGATCTTATCTATGTTGGATATCAACACATTCGGAGATAGACCTACAATCTCCCTAATTAATTTTGAGGGGTTTTTTTTAATTCAAAAACTAAATGGGATTTTGTAAATGTATGTTGATGCATTTTAAAATCATTTTCTCATATATGCTTGATTTGTATTTCTAGATTAATCGATTGATCATGACGTCTTTGAATTTGTGCTTGATTTTGGATTCAAATAAATTGACTAGGCCGAACTTTTTGGACTGACTTAAAAACTTGAGAATACTTCTCAAGGTGAAAAATCTTGCGTATGTCCTGGAAGAGCCTCTTCCCACCCGTCCGAAAGATGATGCAACTCCGGATCAATTGTTGGCCTATCAGAAACATGTGACTGATTCTGAATTGGCGAGTTGCATCATGATAGCTACGATGCCACCCGAGCTTCAGAAGCAACATGAGCATATGGATTCTAATACCATAGTCTTCCATCTTCATGAGTTGTTTGATGAGCAAGCGAGATCCGAAAAGTTCAAAGTCTCCAAGCTCCTCTTCACCTCTAAAATGCAATAGGGTTCATCTGTGGTGCAATTTGTGCTCAAGATGAATGGGTACATCGAGTGGCTGGCTACACTCAGTTTTGTGATGGATCATGAATTAAGTATTGACTTAATTCTACATTGTTTGCCCAAGAGTTTCTCACAATTTGTGATGAACTACCGGATGAACAAGATTGAAACCATAATTTTTGAGCTCCTCAATATGTCAAGACCTGGAGCCTTCATGAAGCATGAGGAGAAGATTTAGTTGATTCCTCGAAGAAAGGTTCTAAGAGAAAATCAAAGGAACAACAGAAGGGGAAGAAGAAGAAAAAGGCTAAGAAGATGGAACCAGCTCAAAAGGGCACTTGCCATCATTGTAGCAAGGAGGGCCACTGGCAAAGAAACTGCAAGATTTATCTTGAGTTCGTGAAGAAGAAGAAGACATCCGATGCCCCATCCTTTTCAGGTATTTTTATTTTTGATTGTCATTCTATTTTTTTAGACACTTGGATATTGGATATTAAGTGTGGCTCACATATATGTAATGACATACAGGGGCTAAGGAATAGAAGAAGACTCATCAAAGGAGTCAAATTTTGAGTTGGCAATGGAGCAAAGGTTACTGCAGTCGCCATCGGAACTTATTTGCTGAATCTCCCTACAGGTCTAGTCTTAGAACTAGACAATTGCTTTTATATTCCTTCATTAATAAAGAACATTGTTTCTATTTCCTGCTTAAATAGAAATGGGTATCATTTGACTTTTAGTAACAATTGTTATTACATAACTTTGAATGACATGCTTTATGGGACTGAAACACTGTGCAATGGTATATATACGTTAGACGTATCCAGTGACATTCTCAATATCGAAGCGAGCAACAAGTATGCTCAAAAAGATAATCAATTAGACTTCTACATGTTGAAATGTTCGTTCAGTTTACGTATTGCTGCATAGCAATGATATGCATCTAATGCTGCGATTTATCATTGACATACAATTATAGATCGGTATCTGAAATAGTTTTCATATTTATCATGTGGAAGCAGTTCATTTTTGGAAATAAGGCCAAAGGGTATCCAACTCTCCTCACTTGGTTCATCTTGATTCATGTAGTCCTAATGAACTCAAGCTCTAGGAGGCTATAACTACTTCATTAGCTTCACCGATGATCACTCACGGTTTGGGTATGTGTTCTTGATGAAACACAAGTCTAAAGCCTTTAAAAGGTTCAAAGAATTCAGAAATGATGTAGAGAAACAACTTGGTGAGAGTATTAAAATACTTCGATCAGATCGAGGTGGAGAATACTTGAGTCAAGAGTTTCTGGATTATCTAAGGGACAATGGTATATTGTCTTAATGGACTCCGCCATATACACCACAACTTAATGGTGTATCTGAGAGGCAAAATCGGACCTTGTTGGACATGGTCAAGTCAATGATGAATCACGTGAATCTTCTTAAGTCCTTTTAGGGCCATGCACTTCAGACAGCTATTTACTGGTTAAACAGAGTCTCAACCAAGGTAGTCTCTACTACTCCATATGAGATATGAGTAAGAAACCTCATTTATCTTATTTGAAGATATGGGGTTGTCCTGCTTATGTGAAATTGGATGCTAAGTCGATGAATGTATATTTGGATACCCTAAGGAAATGAGGAGTTACCAATTCTATCATCCCTTGGAACAAAAGGTGTTTGTTTCAAGGAATCTTTGTGTTTCTAGAAGAGTTTCTCTTGCAAGAAAACAGTGGGAGTGTCATTGAACTTGAGGAGGTTCAAGAGACTCCAGTAGACATTGAGGAGATACCTGGTCAAGCATTTTGACTAATGAGGCATAGTGATGAGACATCGACTGAACCTATTGTGACACCACATCTTCGTAGATCAGGTAGGACACACAATATTCCTGAGAGATATGGATTTCTCATAAGTGAATTGAATGATGTGTTACTCATTGACGATGAGGAGCCTACCAATTATGAAGAAGTTCTGAAAAGTTTAGAAAGGGACAAATGACTTGAAGCCATGAAGTCGGAAATGGATTCCATGTATGAAAATCAAGCTTGGAACTTTGTGGACCCACCTGAAGGCATTAAGCCTATAGTGTGCAAGTGGGTTTTCAAGAAGAAAACCGACATGGATGGTAATGTGATTACCTTTAAGGCTAGATTAGTGGCCAAAGGCTATCATCAAAAACAATGTGTTGATTATGACAAGACATATTCACTGGTAGCTATGCTTAAATCCATTAGGATGCTCCTGGCCATAGCAACTCATTATGATTATGAGATATGACAGATGGATGCGAAAATGGCTTCCCTTAATGGAAACCTACTCGAGGACGTGTATATGATACAACCTAAGGGTTTCACATCGATTGATAAAACCAAGGTATGTAAACTTCGACGGTCCATTTATGGACTAAAACAAGCATCCAGGAGTTGGAATATCTGTTTTGATGAGATAATCAAAAGGTTTGATTTCTCACAAAATCTAGACGAACCCTGTGTGTACAAGAAGGTTAGTGGGAGTGTAGTCGTGTTCCTAGTGTTGTATATCGATGACATATTACTTATAGGAAATGATATATTTGTCTTACAGTTGGTTAAAATTTAGTTATTCAAAACATTCTCCATGAAAGACTTGGGAGAAGCAACCTACATCCTCAGGATCAAGATTTATAGAGATAGATCGAAATGGTTGCTTGGTCTTTCACAGTCTATATATAGAGGTCGAGTGCTAAAGAGGTTTAACATGTCGGAATCCAAGAAAGGTTTCATTCCCATCAGAAATGGGATACACCTTTCGAAGTCTATTTGTCCACGCACAGAAGATGAGAGGATTTACATGAGTAAGATTCCCTATGCATCCGCAATATGATCTATCATGTATGTTATGTTATGTATGAGGTCGGATGTATCGTATCCTCTGAGTGTCACGAGCAAATATTAGTCTGATCCAGGAATGGATCATTGGGCGGCTATTAAGACAATACTTAAGTACTTAAGAAGAACTAAGGATGTGTTCCTAATATATGGAGAAGGTGATATGGTAATACGCAGGTATACGGATGTCAACTTTTAGACAGACAAGAATGATTCCAAATCTCAGTCTGGGTACGTATTTATCTTAAATGGAGGCACAATAAGTTAGAAAAGTTCCAAGTAAGACACTATAGCAGATTCTACCACTGAGGCAAAATACATTACAACTTCGGAAGTAGCAAAGGAAACAGTTTGGATCAAGAAGTTTGTCTCTGAACTTGGTGTGGTTCCAACCATTGTTGAAGCAATACCAGTCTACTGCGACAACAATGGAGCGATTGCATAGGCAAAAGAGCCAAGGTCTCATCAACGATCCAAACATGTGCTTCGCCGCTATCATCTGATCAGGGAGATCATCAGTAGGAAGGAAATACAAATCGAGAACATTCCCACTGAAAGGAACTTAACGGACACTTTAACTAAGGCCTTACCTTAAAGTAAGTTTAAGGGTCATGTTAGAGCTTATGGTATTGGATACCGTGGCGATTGGCATTTGGCCAAGTGGGAGTTTGCTAGTAATATATGAGAGGTGTCCGAAGGCAATCACCTTATGGTTGTTCTATTTATTTGATAAATGAAGATTCACTATTTGAGTATATGGATTTTCATGTATTTGATTTGATCTTAAACTCATTTACTGGATGTCACTCGATTAACAGCATGAGAGAATTTGTGATTGGATCACAACTAGTGAGTTTCTCTACATGTGTAATTGTGATGTATTGGAATTATCCCTATTCGATGAATTGATGGATTAGGATGCCATCAATTCTATTGAGATTAGCACGAGGTATACTCTTTGATTTATCCAAGCAGTTGTTTCTCACTGGCTAGAGACAATTAGATGCTCGGAGTTAATCATGGATGCTAGTTATAGTAACTAGTTCATTGGAGTGACCAGCTGTAAGACTTCATATGACTCTCTGCATATAAGGATATGTCAATGAAGTTCTTACAGCAGCTTAAGTGCGATGTTCCTTCGACTTGCGGTATTCAAGTCATCTTGGTCATGAAGACTTATGCTTTGACATCTTAAGTAAGCATCTCCTAGGAGATGTGGACCCGGGATGATTGGGTATAAGTCGAAGTGACCGAAGGTATTTGAATAGCCTACAAAGGATTCACCGCTCCTTGCGAGGAGATATATACCCTATGGTCTCTCGTCAGATTGTTACTAAAGTCTTTAGTCAAAGCATTACATGTTTAAAGTATGGTACTCTTGGATACATGTGCAGTAACTAGAATCCGAAGGATGAGGAAGTAATACATGGGCTAAGTGTGACATAGTCAACCTAGTGAAGACTGACACAATAGACCATGTCCTGAACCAAGTGGGTATAAGATGAGTGAAAGGAATGAGACACGATTCATTGTAGTTGCTGAAGGGTTTCAGAAATGGTTCTGGGATCAACCGTTGATTTTTCGGTTAATTGGGGATCATGATGTACTACTAGGTGCCACTCATGAACGTTATATAATTAATGGCTAATTGTAGACGATCAACATAAACTGAGAACCTATTTGGTCACACGCACAACGAGTGTAATCCGATGGATTTAAAACAAGTTTGAGAATAGGATTCTCAGATCAAGAGAGACTTGGTTTGGTTGGACCAAACAAAGAGCGAGTGTGAAAATGTTTCAGTAAAGTATAATGGATGGGTCAAGTATAATGGAGACATGATGGATGATCCAAATTGGTTTGGTTCTAATCCAATGGTGGAAAATAAACTAAAGGGGTTTGGTTTGCTTTAAACGAATGAACCGAAGTTGGTTCGGTTCATTTTAACTTAAAATAGACTAATACGGTTTGGTTTATTTTAACTTAAGTTATTGAAGCGGGTTAGCAGATTTTGGTTATGAACCAAAAACCCCTAGGAGAAGGTTTCTTGATGGACAAGAAATTTGCTCTCTATAAAATACTGCTTAAGGGTTTTGGAAACCCTAATCAACCTAAAAGGTTGTCGCCCAACCCAACTCCTCTTCTCCTTGTTCTTGCCGCCCAAGCCCTTGTCGCCCAAAGGAGCTCCCGCCACCCCTTGCTGCTGCCGCCCCTCCTTGCCGCCGGCCACCCACCAGCCGCGGACATCCCTTGGCCACCCTCATCCGCTGGCCAACCGTCTTGTGATGACCAGGAGTAGCCGCAAACAGTCGACCACTTCTTCCACCTATACAAGTTGTCGATTTTGGACAGCTTGTTCTCCTTTTCATGGAGAGGTCATTTGGTCGGTGTTTAGTGCTCCGATAGCGACCTACTTGCCGAAGATTGGTTCTTCAGCAATCCTCATAGGTGGAGGGTTAAGTTTTTCGTCAAACGGTTGATGAAAACCGCTTCCGACAAGCAAGTTTGTGAAACTTGTTTTTGGATCCTAATTTATTTCGGATTATGATCGTCTCTCGGATCACATCGTCTTCGACTCGAGACTAGTGACTTTTGCGAAGATGAGGCTTGTAGCTTTGTGAAGCTATTCCGATGATACTCGGCGTGGATATGGATAGAGGCAATTCTAGCGAGAGTCGCTACGGTTGATGTCATTCCCGCTATACGTGATCCGTCAGGTATACCTAATATAAGTTTCCTTTTACTGCAAAATTTTAAATAGCGATTATGTCTACACATGTTGTATCCTGCATGCGTGTGATGTGTGTTGTAATAAATTAGATTTGTTGCTTTTATTACTTCCACTGTGTGCATGTTTACGAAACGTATTCAAACACACACTCGTCGCGGTGTCGTGGAAACCCAATAGGTAAGAGATGTGATTTTTACAAAAGATTAAGGAGGCGGTAACAATCTTACCGCTCCTTATAGAATTGAAGTACAAATGAAAGTAATGAAAATAAACGTAACAATACCGACTCAAGATGATATAAGTGAAGCACATGGTCGGAGTAGTAGAATTATAGCAACATTGGATGCACAAGATGAGAGCACAACAACTTAGGAATTCATCTCTAGGGTTTCTTATCGAAGTTACTTTTACAGGTACAGTCGACTCTAAGCATCTAACTTTGTCCAGATCTAGATCCGATGCAGCTGCAGTTTATCTCAACCTATTTGATCATTGAGTCCCTTCCAGTCGATTGGAGTTAACTTGAACTATTTTCCTGCATCACAAAGTTAGCACAGAAAGCATAGCGTTCAATGAGTAGTAATGAGTAATGACAGTCTTCCGACTGTTCGATCTCGACTTTGATATTGCCCCCTGGAACCCTTAGTTGGATCAACGCCTAAGGTTGTCCCGGTACCAAGGACGCAACCTTATCATCACTCCTCACAAGGAGCTTACCTTTGCCAAACCTCGAGTCCTCTAACTTGTTTGGACTTTCTTGCTTAACTTTTGATCTTTAAATCACCATGACTTCTTTCTGGTGTCTAGACTCTTCTGACCCATTACGAATCTCTCACTTGGTCTCTTTGACCATCCCAGCTTCCTTCACCTAATTTCTTTGACCACCACAGCTTCTTTCTGATATCCAGATTCTGCTGACCCATTACGAATCCTTCACTTGATGTCTTCGATTCTGCTAAGACTTCCTTGCCTAGTCCTACTAGAACTTCTTACCTGCTAAGTACCGTAAATTCAACACACCATATCAAATCAAACAATTATATATTATTAAACATAGAAATCCTAAAGACTGATTACATCAAAAGCAAGGACCCTTGCTGGCATTAATAATGTCGAATTCTTGTTCTTGGATACCCTCTGTTGGTGCAATCGGCTCAGGTCACGATTGACCAGGACTCGAGCTTGACTCAAGAGATGTTTTGATGTTCGACAAAAATATATGACAATGTGATTGTCATGGTAAAGTCCAAGTCTTGGGTACTCGGCATGGAAAGTCCAAGTGGGACACTTGGCATTTGGAAAGTCCAAGCATGGGTCTTGGCAATGGAAAGTCCAACATGGGTTGACAAGGAAAGTCCAAGCATGGGTCTTGGCATGGAAAGTCCAACATGGGTTAGCAAGGAAAGTCCAAGCATGGGTCTTGGCAAGGAAAGTCCAACATGGGTTGGCAAGGGAAAGTCCAAGCTTGAGTCTTGGCATTTGAGAAGTCCAAGGGGTTTAATATGTTGGGTTTCTGGCACCGCGGCGTGTGTGTGTTCGATCATGTTTCGTAAACATTAGCACAGCGGAAGCAATAAAATTAATAAATCTATATTTATTACAATACACACATCACACGCATGCATAGTACAACATGTGTAGACATAACCGTAAATTTAAATTTACAATAAAAGGAAATTTCACTACGTTATACCTTTCGTATGACGTGTAGCGGGAACGGCATCAACCGGAACGACCCTCGCTAGAATCGTCTCTATCCGTATCCATGCCGAGTATCCTCTGGATGACTTCGCTAAGCCACGAGCTTCGTCTTCGTATGGGTTACTAGCCTCGTGTTGAAGACGACGTGATCGAGAGATGATCACGATCCGAATCCAAATTCGGATCCAAAAACGAGTCCTCAAAACTCGCTTCTCCGGAGAGGTATTCGTCAACCGATTGACGAATCCTTCGTCCTCCACCTCAGAGGATTACCGGAGATTGAATCCCCGGTAAGTTAGCCGCTGTCGTAGCTCTAACCGTCGTCCAAACGACGCTCCGACAAGAGGAGAACAAGCTGTCCAGAAAACTGGACAGCTTTGGTGGAGGAGATAGGCGCCGGCCAACCAAGGGAAGATAAAGCTCACCTTGATGCCAAACCTAAAGGAGATCACCGGAGGGTCGCCGGAGGATCACCGACCGAAGCTTGGACGCAGGCAACAACTTGGACGGCGGCACAAGAGGTTGGGAGGCAATGGAGGTTGGCGCCAACTCGGGATGAGGTGGGAGGCAACTTGAGCTAGGGTTTTTGGATTAGGGCTTAATTATCCCTTAAGCCCTCTTTTATAGAGAACTAATTCTCTTAATGGTTATTGGATCATAACCATTAGGCCCGTTAACCCGCTCCATTAAGATAAGTTAAAATAAACCAAACCATGATGGTTTATTTTAAGTTAAAACGAACCAACTTTTGGTTCATTCGTTTAAAATAAACCAAACCCTTTGGTTTATTCTCCTCCATTGGATTAGAACCAAACCATTTTGGTTCATCCATTATGTCTTCATAAGACACGGCCCATCCACGCTTCCATTGCGACTGAAACGATTTCATGCTCGCTTTATGTTTAGTTCAACCAAACCTAGTTTCTCTCGGTCTGAGAATCCCATTCTCAAGCTCGTTTTAAATCCTTTGGATTACGCTCGTTGTGCGTGTGACCAAATAGGTTCTCGGTTTATGTTGGCCATCTATAATTAACCATTAATTATAGAACGATCATGAGTGGCACCTAGTAGTACATCATGATCCCAAATTATTCGAAAAGATCAATGGTTGATCCAGAACTATTTCTGAAACCCTTCAGCAGCTCGAATGATTCGTGCCCCATTCCCTTCACTCATCTTATACCCACTTGGTTCAGGACATGGTCTATAGTGTCAGTTCCCACTAGGCTGACTACGTCACACCTAGCCCAAGTATCATTTCCTCGTCCTACGGATTCTAGTTACTCCACATGTATCGAAGAGTACCTTACTCTAAACATGTAATGCTTTGGCCAAAGACTTTAGTAACAATCCGACGAGAGGCCATGGGTATACATCTCCTCGCAAGGAGTGGTGAATCCTTTATAGGCTATTCAAACACCTTCGATCATTTCGACTTATACCCAATCATCCCGGGTCCACATCTCCTTAGAGATGTTTGCTTAAGATGTCAAAGCATAAGTCTCCATGATCAAGATGACTTGAATACCGCAAGTCAAAGGAACATCGCACTTAAGCCACAGTAAGAACTTCATTGACATATCTATATATGCAGAGAACCATATGAAGTCTTACGACTGGTCACTCCAATGAACTAGTTACCATAACTAGCATCCATGATCAACTCCGGACATCACAATGTCTCCAGCCAGTGTGAATCAGCTGCTTGGATACACCAAGGAGTATACCTCGTGCTAGTCTCGACAGAATTGATGGTGTCCAAATTCATCAATTCATCGACTAGGGATAATTCCGATACATCACAATTACACATGTAAAGATACTCACTAGTTGTGATCCAATCACAAATTCTCTCATGCTGTATATCGCATCGTGGACATTCAGTAAATGAGTTTAAGATCCAATCAAATACATGAAACATGTATACTCAAATAGTGAATCTTCATTTATCATATAAATGGTTCATACATAAGGCGATTGCCTTAGGACATCTCTCATATATTACTAACAGACTCCCACTTGGCCTAATGCCAATCGCTACGGTATCCAATACCATAAGCACTAACATGACCCTCAAACTTACTTTGAGGTAATGCTTTAGTCAAAGGATCCGTAAGTTCCTTTCAGTGGGAATTTTCTCGATTTGTATTTCGTTCCTACTGATGATCTCTCTGATAAGATGATAGCGGCGAAGCACATGTTTGGATCATTGATGAGACCACATCAAGTTCAGAGATGAACTTCTTGATCCAAACCGCTTCCTTTCTTTGCTTCCCGCAATGTATTCTCGCCTTAGTGGCGAATCCGCTATAGTGTGTCAAGCTTGGAACCTTTCCAACTTATTGCGCTCCATTCCGTGTGAATACATACCTGCATAAAGACATGGAATCATCCTTGTCCGTCGAGTCGCATCCGTATACCCACGATCACCATGTACCCTTCTCCATATATTAGAACACATCCTTAGTTCTTCTTAAGTACTTAAGGATCGCCTTAACACCACCCAATGATCCATTCCTCGATCGATCGTATCCGCCGTGACACTCAGAGCATACGATACATCGGGCCTCGTGACATAACATAGCATACATGATAGATCCTATTGCGATGCATAGGAATCTTACTCATGCAAATCCTCTCGCCTTCTCTCGAAGGCGGACACATAGACTTCAAAGGTGTACCCCATGCCCGATGGGTAGGAAACCTTTCTGATTCCGACATGCTAAACCTCTTTAGCACTCGGTCTATATATGTAGACTGAAAGACCAAGCAATTGTTTCGATCTATCTCTATAGATCTTTAATCCCGAGGATGTAGGTTGCTTCTCCTGTGTCTTCATGGAGAATGTCTTGGATAACCAAACCTTCATCGATCAGAAGATTGAGACATCGCTTTCCTATAAGTAATATGTCATCGACATATAATACTAGGAACACGACTGCACTCCCACTAACCTTCTTGTACACACAAGGTTCGTCTAGATTTTGTGAGAAATCAAACTTTTGATTGTCTCATCAAAACGGATATTCCAGCTCCTGGATGCTTGCTTCAATCCATAAATGGACCGTCGCAATTTGCATACCTTGGTTTTATCAACTGATGTGAAACCCTCAGGCTGTATCATATACACGTCCTCGAGCAGGTTTCCATTAAGGAAAGTTGTTTTCACATCCATCAGCCATATCTCATAATCATAATGAGCCGCTATGGCCAGGAGCATCCGAATGAATTTAAGCATAGCTACAGGCGAATAGGTTTCATCATAATCAACACCTTGCTTTTGACGATATCCTTTCGCCACCAATCTAGCCTTATAGGTAGTCACATTACCATCCATGTCGGTTTTCTTCTTGAAAACCCACTTGCACCCTATAGGCTTTATGCCTTCAGGTGGGTCAACCAAGTTCCAAACTTGGTTTTCATACATGGAATTCATTTCCGACTTCATGGCATCAAGCCACTTATCCCTTTCTGAACTTGTCAGCACTTCATAACTTGGTGGCTCCTCATCATCAATGAGTAACACGTCGTTCGATTCACTTACGAGAAATCCATATCTCTCGGGAATATTGCGTGCTCTACTAGATCTACGAAGATGTGGTGCCTCAATAGGTCCAGCCGATGGCTCATCACTATGAGTCATCGGTCGAAGTGCTTGACCAGGTATCTCTTCAATGTCTACTGAAGTCTCTTGAACCTCCTCAAGTTCAACGACACTCCCACTGTTTTCTTGTAAGAGAAACTCTTTCTCTAGAAACACAGCATTCCTTGAAACAAACACCTTTTGTTCCAAGGGATGATAGAATTGGTAACCCCTCGTTTCCTTAGGGTATCCAATAAATAGGCATTTATCAGACTTAGCATCCAATTTGTCTGACACAGTCCGCTTCACATAAGCAGGACAACCCCATATCTTCAAGTAAGATACATGAGGTTTCTTACTATTCCATATCTCATATGGAGTAGTAGAGACTACCTTAGTCGGGACTCGCTTTAACAAGTAAACAATGTCAAGTGCATAGCCCCAAAAGGACTTGGGAAGATTCGTGATTCATCATTGACTGACCATGTCCAACAAGGTTCAGTACGCCTCTCAGATACACCATTAAGTTGTGGTGTATACGGCGGAGTCCATTGAGACAATATACCATTGTCCCTCAGATAATCTAGAAACTCTTGACTCAAGTATCCACCACCTCGATCTGATCGAAGTATTTTAATACTCTTTCCAAGTTGTTTCTCTACTTCATTTCTGAATTCTTTGAACCTTTCAAAGGCTTCAGACTTGTGTTTCATCAAGAACACATACCCAAACCGTGAGTGATCATCGGTGAAGGTAATGAAGTAGTTATAGCCTCCTAAAGCTTGAGTTGACATGGGTCCACATACATCAGTATGTATTAGACCTAGCAACTCTTCCACTCGTTCACCTTTTCCAAAGAAAAGGTAACTTAGTCATCTTGCCTTTTAAGCATGATTCGCATGTATCGTATGAATCCAATTCAAACGATTCCAGAATTCCACATCGGTGTAATTCGGACATGTGTTTCTTACTTGCATGGACAAGACGACAATGCCACATATAGGAGTCTAATTAATTATCTTTTCGAGCACGCTTGTTGCTCGCTTCGATATTGAAAATGTCACTGGATACGTCCAACGTATAAATACCATTGCTTAAAGTTCCGGTCCCATAAAGAACTCCATTCAAAGTTATGTAACAACAATTGTTACTAAAAGTCAAATGGTACCCATTTCTATTTGAACAAGAAATAGAAATAATGTTCTTTATCAACGAAGGAACATAAAAGCAATTGTCCAGTTCTAAGGCAAGTCCTGTAGGGAGTCTCAACAAATACGTTCCAATGGCGAGTGCAGCAACCTTTGCTCCATTCCCAACACGTAAATTTTGTTGGTGCAATCGGCCCAGGTCACGATTGACCAGACTCGAGTGATGTTTTGATGTTTGACAAAGGGATTTGACAAAGTGGTTTGGCATTGATGTTTGACATTAATGTCGGTTAATATGTTGGGGAGATTGTTTATACAATCGACCCAGGTTATAATTGACTTTAATGGTTGACTAGGGTTGACCATGTGATTATGGGAAAGTCCAAGCATGGGTCTTGGCAAATGGAAAGTCCAACATGGGTTGGCAAAGGAAAAGTCCAACATGGTTTGGCAAGGAAAAGTCCAAGCATGGGTCTTGGCAATGTAAAAGTCCAAGCATGGGTCTTGGCAAATGGAAAGTCCAACATGGGTTGGCAAAGGAAAAGTCCAACATGGTTTGGCAAGGAAAAGTCCAAGCATGGGTCTTGGCAATGTAAAAGTCCAAGCATGGGTCTTGGCAATGTAAAGTCCAACATTGGTTGGCAAGGAAAGTCCAAGCATGGTCTTGGCATGAAAAGTCCAACATGGGTTGGCAAGGGAAAGTCAAAGCTTGAGTCTTGGCATTTGAGAAGTCCAAGGGTTTGATATTGGCAGTGTAAAGTCCAAGCGGGAGTCTTGGCAGCATAAGTCCAATGGTTGGCGGCGTAAAGTCCAAGCGGAGTCTTGGCGGCGTAAGTCCAATGTGCCTTGGCGGTGTAGACACCGTTAGCATGACATAGCCGATGGAAGCACCTGGAAGCTAGCGCGATGGATGAACAAGTCATAGATGACTTGGAGGGATCCGAGAGGCGTGAGGCTGATGGAGGTGGCTAGAAGGCTTAGGTCTAGGCTAAGGGTGGTCTAGCAAGTATGGGGGAACCATACTTGGGTTAAAACCTCATTCTTGAGGTTGGCAGTCGACTGGCATTATGGCCGGTTCGACTGCCGTAAGTCGACTTGAGTTCGACTGCCAGGTTAGAGCTGGGATTGCTCTGCGATCATTGCTCATGGGAAGCGATCGCTAAGGATGGCATGATCGCCCGAGTGTCGAGCAGCTGACGCTCGCGAGCCGATCGGCGGTCGACTACGGGCGTTGTCGATCGGCCCGATCGCCAATGTTGGCAGTCGACTGCCAAGAGATCCGTTGGAGTTTTTCCAGCGTGGATCAATCCGTTGTCTCACGACAACAGTGGCATCAGTCGACTGGTGACTTATGGCAGTCGACTGATAGGCAGAAATCCAGCCCGACGCAGGTTATAAAGGTAGCTCAGAAGGAGGGTTTTTGCAATCGATTTCTTGGACGTTTTTGAGGCGATTTGCTGCTGCAAATCAGGGTCTTCAACCACGATTCAAGCGATCAACAAGCAAGCGATCTAAAGAGTTTTTGTAAAGTGTTCTTTACTTCTCTTGTTGTATTTCCTATTATATTTGCTTGTTGTATTTAGATTATTGTTGTAATCTTATTGTAAGAGGTTTCTCCACCTCCGACTTGTGTCGAGAAGGAGTTATTTGATAGTGGTGTGTGTTTGGCATCGCTAGGGCTCGTTTGAGCCCAATCCGTGGAGTAGGAACCGTTACGGTTCCGAACCACGTTATATCATCGTGTTCGTGTGTGATTGTATTTCGTGTATTGCTTTTATTATTATTATTCCTCTGCGCTAACACGAATTGTAGACAAGCACGCGAACGATTTCCATCTACGTACGATCATCTACGCTATTCACCCCCCCCTCTAGCGGCCTCAAATCCCCAACAAGTGGTATCAGAGCTCGGCGGCTCTTCAACGGATTAACAACCGGGAGCAAGACGCTAGAGGGTAAAAGATGGAAGTCCAAGATCAATTAGGATGGGACATCAACACACCGGTCCCTTATTCATTCTATGGACGAGAAGGTTTCAATTCTTGGAAGGCGAGAATTGAAGAGTTTTTGATGATGAGAGACCTTGAGGAATGGTCCGCCTTGATGGAAGGATTTGAATATCCTAAGGGACCAAAGGGAGGATTTCTCAAGAAGAAGAAATGGAGTGAGGAGCAACTCCGGCAATTCGAGAAAAATAAGAAGGTAATCAAATTTATATTTCATTTAGTACCTAATGACATCTTGTGTAGCCTAGGTGACTATGTGGATTGTAAAGACGCCAAAGAGGTATGGAACATTTTGGCGAAATTCCATGAAGAACCTCATTCAATCCAAGAAGACAAGGAGGATGAAGAAGAGAGCTCATCCTCAAGTGAAAGTAAGGAATCGGAAGAAAGTGAGGAGTCAACTTCCGGATCGGAAGAGAAAATAGAAGAGGTGGGAGAAGCATCCACCTCCGTGATTGAGGGGGAGAGACCATCTACACCGGGGCAACCTCAAGAAGTGCCTTCAACATCCGGTCAAGATGAGGAAGCTCAAAATTCAACTCCGGCACCTACCACGGACCTAGGTAACTCGAGCATTTCAAATAATAATAAAATTCATATTATATGCTTTGAGTGTAGGGAGCAAGGACACTACAAGAGTAAGTGTCCTAAACGGATTAGGAAAGCTCCACCGGCTCCAAAAGTTAAGGATGTCGGTCCCTCAATACAAAAGAGAAAGGAGCAAGTGATTTGCTTCAAATGCCGGCTACCGGGACATTACCGGAGTCAATGCCTAAGAGGGAAGAAGAAGGGGCAAGAAGGAGCTACACAAGTAGGGGGAGCTAAGGCTAACCCTAAGGTATATCTTAATAATGCTCTTTCTAATAGTCAAAAGCATGCTAGAAATAATTTTAGCAATCTTGCTATTTATCAAAAAGAGCATGCTAGAAATAGAGAATATTGCTTAGGAGCTAAAAATATTCACTTAGATAATAGGAAGAAATTTGGGACTAATGTCCCTAAAAATAATTCATCTAAGGATAAACCTAGGTCAAATAACACTAGACCAATTTTACCCAGGGAGACCATTAGAAAGGTGCAAGAGCACCTAGGTTTCAATCCTAAGTGGACTAGGCATATGCCTAGAAAGTCCAATGCCCAAGACTTAAATTCTAAAATTGGGCAACTAGAAAAGGAAAATCAAGCCTTGAGGTCAAGGCTTGAAAAACTTGAAAAGACTCTTAAAGTTATGCAAAATCAAATGCAATGGTCAATTAGTCAAACTTCTGGGTCAATTAGTCAAAGTCAACACTTAGGACTCAAGAAGCAAAAGTCAACCAAGGGCAAGAATGGTTTGGGTCATAAACCTAAGCCTAAGGTGGCTTATCATAGTGTTCCATTTGACTATGGAGCACAAACTAGGTCTAGGAAGACCAAGGCCAATAGGGAAGTCATCCCTAGAGTTGACCAAAGGGTGTGCCTAGTGGCTAGGGTTTCTAGGAAACCTAGGGTGACCACTAAGAAGGTTGCAAGGGGAGTTACCCCTAGAGTCAACCTAGATAAGACCCAAATGACCAAGGCTAATAAGCCTAGGAGGGTCATTAGGAAGGTATCTAAGGAGGTTATCCCTAAGGAATACCTAATTAACCCTAGGAGCTCAAATCGGTTTTGGGTTCCTAAGAGCGTGATTGATTCATGCTAGGTGGGTTTAGGGTGTGTCAACCTTGATTGGATGGGTAGTTAACTCAACCATGGCAAAGGTGGCATTTTAGGTCATTTTCAAGGTTATAGTTGCCTTGGGAATGTGGTTTGATTTTAATCCTAAAAGATTTTAGGGTGTGCCAATGTTACTTGAGAAGTTTGATAAAATGATCATTTTGGCACAATTTAGGTTTAGAGGTTAGTGTGTCATTTTGGGTTTTTGGCACACTTGGGAGAAAAATAGAGATATGGCAAAATATATCTAATTATATAAAATGGCAATTAATATTAAAATTTAGGTATTACATACCTTTATATCTTATTTGCCATGCTTTGTTTGCCATATAACACGTCATGACATCATGCTTAATTTTAATCATATAAAATGTCATGATCATGTTTAGGGTTTAGGTTAATGTCATGAGTTTTTAGTTTATATCATATATCATGACATCATGATCATTGGCCATGTTTTAATTTTTGCTATCATTATGCCATGATCATTTCATGCATTAATTTGATTGAAATTGATTTAAGGACAATGACATGACTTGGAGTCCCATTTATAAGGGAATCAAATAGAGTTGCCTTAGAAAAATGCATGAAACCCTAGTTTAGGGAGAACAAAACCCACATCTCACATCCAATTGACATGTATGTGTATTTATACACCCTAGATACATGTGAGATGCTAGGATATGAGTTGAGTTCAAGGTGCATAGTTTTTGCATCTAGTTGAACCAAAACTCATCTAATTTTATTGGTGGATCATTAGGAAAGCTTGTGTACAAGTCATGTACATAGAGCCCAAGGAATATGATCCAAAATAAGGTTTTGAAAACATGTTAAAATCATTTTGAAAAACCTTGGTGAAGTCTATCTTTTGATAGCAATCACCATTGATAGAGTTGATACAAAATAGGGCCAAAACATTAAAAATTTCAATGGTTTTGAGTTTTGTATCAAACTCACTATTTTATGGGTAAAATAATTTTCAAATATTTTTCACCCATTGTTTTGGTCATAAGTATTATACGTATCAAATTTCATGATTTTTTGATATACGTATAATTAGTTATGATTTTCTGAAATTGGATTCTGATAGCTGAATTTCGAAAAATTTCCTACGATCGAATTGGTGGCGATCGATCGATATGTATGTGGCAATCGATGATCTTGTCGAGTCGATCACAGTCTGATTTCGGGTTAACAAGGTTGTTTAGCCCGTTTTTAGCCATGGTAAAGGTCCCTAACCACTCCTAACCCTAGGATATGCTTTGGGAAGCATTATGAAGGGTGAAAATTCATTGGATATGGATTTGGAGAGGTGTTAGGTCAAAGTATCAATTTGAGGTGGTGGAAAGTTCAATGTTGAATTTCCAACCTTAATTTTGATGGTTTAGAGTTCCTATTGGCTTAGGGACTCCCCAAGGACATTGTTGGTGCAATGGTCAAGGGGGAGCAAGCCTTTAGGGGGAGGTATCCATCTTGGGATGATGGATGTGTTTTTCTCCTTGAAAAGGAGAAGTTATTGGGAAAGTATCATCAATTGGGAAAATTGATGATTTTTTATACCCAATTTGGAAATTGGGAGAGTGAATAGGATTGCCTCTCTTGAGTGATATGAGACTTATCACTAGGAAGATGGTAGACATCCTAGATATTTTTAAATCAAGGGGGAGATTATAAGATCTCATTGGGACATGAGACATTGACCTCCTTGGAGAGATAACCTTTTTGATGTTAGTCAAAAAGGGGGAGAATGTTTGGGAGAACATTTGGAGAGTGTTTACCAATTTGGGGTAATTGGTAAGGGATTTGAGTTAGTGGTCTAACTCAGATGATTTTTTTGGTTTTTGTCAAACATCAAAAAGGGGGAGATTGTTGGTGCAATCGGCCCAGGTCACGATTGACCAGACTCGAGTTTGACTCGAGTGATGTTTTGATGTTTGACAAAGGGATTTGACAAAGTGGTTTGGCATTGATGTTTGACATTAATGTCGGTTAATATGTTGGGGAGATTGTTTATACAATCGACCCAGGTTATAATTGACTTTAATGGTTGACTAGGGTTGACCATGTGATTATGGGAAAGTCCAAGCATGGGTCTTGGCAAATGGAAAGTCCAACATGGGTTGGCAAAGGAAAAGTCCAACATGGTTTGGCAAGGAAAAGTCCAAGCATGGGTCTTGGCAATGTAAAAGTCCAAGCATGGGTCTTGGCAAATGGAAAGTCCAACATGGGTTGGCAAAGGAAAAGTCCAACATGGTTTGGCAAGGAAAAGTCCAAGCATGGGTCTTGGCAATGTAAAAGTCCAAGCATGGGTCTTGGCAATGTAAAGTCCAACATTGGTTGGCAAGGAAAGTCCAAGCATGGTCTTGGCATGAAAAGTCCAACATGGGTTGGCAAGGGAAAGTCCAAGCTTGAGTCTTGGCATTTGAGAAGTCCAAGGGTTTGATATTGGCAGCGTAAAGTCCAAGCGGGAGTCTTGGCAGCATAAGTCCAATGGTTGGCGGCGTAAAGTCCAAGCGGAGTCTTGGCGGCGTAAGTCCAATGTGCCTTGGCGGTGTAGACACCGTTAGCATGACATAGCCGATGGAAGCACCTGGAAGCTAGCGCGATGGATGAACAAGTCATAGATGACTTGGAGGGATCCGAGAGGCGTGAGGCTGATGGAGGTGGCTAGAAGGCTTAGGTCTAGGCTAAGGGTGGTCTAGCAAGTATGGGGGAACCATACTTGGGTTAAAACCTCATACTTGGGTTAAAACCTCATATTGCTCGATTGCTCATAGAGTAGTCATTTGCCAAGGGATGGCATTGCCCGATCAGTGTCGAGCCGCGAGCGCCCGTGTCGACCGAGCGATCGACTCAGCGTTATCGATCGGCGCCAATGTTGGCGATCGGCGCCAAGAGATCCGTTAGTTTTCAGCGTGGATCAATCCGTTGTCTCACGACAACGATGGCATCGATCGAGTGACTTATGGCGGTCGGATGATAAGCGGAAATCGGCCCGGCGCGAGTTATAAAGGCAGCTCGGAAGGAGGGTTTTTGCAAGCGATTTCTTGGACGTTTTTGAGGCGATTTGCTGCTGCAAATCAGGGTCTTCGACCACGATTCAAGCGATCAACAAGCAAGCGATCTAAAGAGTTTTTGTAAAGTGTTCTTTACTTCTCTTGTTGTATTTCCTATTATATTTGCTTGTTGTATTTAGATTATTGTTGTAATCTTATTGTAAGAGGTTTCTCCACCTTCGACTTGTGTCGAGAAGGAGTTATTTGATAGTGGTGTGTGTTTGGCATCGCTAGGGCTCGTTTGAGCCCGATCCGTGGAGTAGGAACCGTTACGGTTCCGAACCACGTTATATCATCGTGTTCGTGTGTGATTGTATTTCGTGTATTGCTTTTATTATTATTATTCCGCTGCGCTAACACGAATTGTAGACAAGCACGTGAACGATTTCCATCTACGTACGATCATCTATGCTATTCACCCCCCCCCCCCTCTAGCGGCCTCAAATCCCCAACAAATTTGACTCTCCCTTGACGAGTCTTCTTCTATTTCTTAGCCCATGTATGTCTTTACATATATGTGAGCCACACCCAGTATCCATTACCCAAGTGTCTGAGGAAATAGAATGACAATCAATAACGAAGATATCTGAGGAAGATGGGGCATCCGATGCCTTATTCTTCTTCACAGACTCAAGATAAATCTTGCACTTTCTTCGCCAATGGCTCTCCTTGCCATAATGATGGCAAGTTTCCTTTTGTGCTAGTTCTACCTTCTTAGCCCTTCTCTTCTTTCCCTTCTGCTGTTCCTTTGACTTCCTCTTAGAACCTTTCTACGAGGAATCTAACAAAGACCGGCCCCCTACTCATGCTTCTCAGAAGGCTCCACAGTCTTCAGCATGTTGAGCAGTACCACAGATGAACCTTCTTGCATCTCAGAGGTGAAGAGGAGCTTGGAGACTTCGAACCTTTCGAATCTCACTTGCTCATCAAACAACTCATAAAGATGAAGGACTATGGTATGAGCATCCATATGCTCATGCTGCTTTCGCAGCTCGGGTACCATCGCCCCTAGCATGATGTAACTCACTTGCTCAGAATCACTCACATGTTTCTGATGGGCCAACAATTGGTCTGGTGTTGCATCATCACTAGGACGGGCGGGAAGAGACGCTTCGAGGACATACTCAAGCTTTTCTGCCTTGAGAACAATTCTCAAGTTTCTAAGCCAGTCCAAGAAGTTCGGCCCAGTCAATTTATTCGAATTCAAAATAGAGCGCAAATTCAAAGACATCATGATCAAGCGATTAACCTAGAAATACAAAACGAGCATATATGAGAAAGATGATTTTAAAATGCATCCACATACATTTACAAAATCCCATTCATTTTTTCGAATTCAAAAACCCTTGAAATCAATTCGGGAGATCGTAGGTCAATCTCCGAATGGGCTGATATCCAATATAGATAAGAACAACCTTGGAGTGAGTCCAACAAGCCATTCTTAGCTATGATGGTGGGTATCAAGTATACCGATTACATATCATGTATATGTAACTATCACAATGTGCTATCAACTAATCGAATGTTTACACATACATTGGGTTGTTAACACATTAACAAGTATGCATCATATGCATAGCACCCAACTTCACCTCTCTTCACATCGACCTTGGAGTGAGTCCAACAAATCGATGCTCCAAGTTAGAGACGACCCATTAATTGCGAAATAGTTTTAATATGGTTAGAGCGCATTCAACGAATTAGCCAGGCTTGGAGTGAGTCCAACAACCCAAACTAACGATTGACCTCTGACTCTTACCATATTAGAGTTAAACTATTCTAATGATTTGAACATGTTCAGGTTCAAGCCGGGCTTGGAGTGAGTCCAACAACCCAAACAAGAAACAGAACTCTGGTTCTAACCATATTAATGGAAGGTGTAGGCTTTAATATTGAGTTAGGGTTTTATGTCTCATCCTCTTTGCATGCAAATAACTATTATCTACATGGCATGGCATACATGGCATACATCTACATGTTACGACACGCATGGCATAATGTTATGCATCTAATGCAATTACATGGCATACAATTATGTCATGTACATAATTTCCTTATTTGTCATAACTATTTATGGAAATAAAATATGTTTAATATTTGATTCTCCAAATCAAATCATGATTGAATTAGGAAACAAATTTCCAAATCTAATCACATATTTTATTTATGAAAATAATTGATTAAGGAAAATCAATTTAGGAAACCAATTTCCTAAATCATCAAAACTACTTATGGAAATTGAATATTTTAAGATTTGATTCTCCAAATCAAATCATGATTAAATTAGGAAACAAATTTCCAGAATCTAATAAAATATTTTATTTATGGAAAATATCAATTTCCATAAATACTTCCAACTTTCCAAAAGTGGAAGATTTCCATAAATACATCTAGACTTTCCAAAATTGAAAAATTTCCATAAATACTTCTAAATTTCCAAAATTAGAAAATTTCCAGAAATAACATTATGACTTCATAAAACCATTTTTACGATTATGTCGAAACACAACTGGGCTCACGATACCCTTTGTTGGGTTTTACGCATGGCGTGTGTGTGTTCGATCATGTTTAAGTAAACATGATGTGAAGAAATAAAAATAATAAATCTACATTTATTACAACACACACAACACACGCATTCATATTACAACAATTGTAGACTTTACCGTAAATTTAAATTTGCAATAAAAGGAAATTTATCTACGTTATACCTTTCGTATGGCGTGTGGCGGGAGCGGCATCAGCGGAGCGATCCTCGCTAGAATCGTCTCTATCCATATCCGCCGAGTATCCTCTGGATGACTTCGCTAAGCAGCGAGCCTTAAATGCGGGTTACTAGCCTCGTGTTGAAGACGACGTGATCGAGAGATGATCATGATCCGAATCCAAATTCGGATCCAAAAATGAGTCCTCAAAACTCGCTTCTCCGGAGAGGTATTCGTCAACCGATTGACGAATCCTTCGTCCTCCACCTCAGAGGATTACCGGAGATCGAATCCCTGATAAGTTAGCCACTGTCGGAGCTCTGGCATCGTCAAGCGATGCTCACGGCGAGAGGAGAACAAGCTGTCCAGAAAACTGGACAGCTTTGGTGGAGGAGATTGGCGTCGTCCAACCAAGGGAAGATAAAGCTCACCTTGATGCCAAACCTAAAGGAGATCACCGAAGGGTCACCGGAGGATCACCGGCCGAAGCTTGGACGCCGGCAACAACTTGGACGGCGGCACAAGAGGTTGGGCGGCAATGGAGGTTGGCGCCAACTCTTAGAGGATGAGGTGAGCTAGGGTTTTTGGATTAGGGCTTAATTATCCCTTAAGCCCTCTTTTATAGAGAACTAATTCTCTTAATGGTTATTGGATCATAACCATTAGGCCCGTTAACCCGCTCCATTAAGATAAGTTAAAATAAACTAAACCATGATGGTTTATTTTAAGTTAAAACGAACCGAACCAACTTTTGGTTCATTCGTTTAAAATAAACCAAACCCTTTGGTTTATTCTCCTCCATTGGATTAAAACCAAACCATTTTGGTTCATCCATTATGTCTTCATAAGACACGGCCCATCCACGCTTCCATTGCGACTGAAACGATTTCATGCTCGCTTCATGTTTGGTTCAACCAAACCTAGTTTCTCTCGGTCTGAGAATCCCATTCTCAAGCTCGTTTTAAATCCTTTGGATTACGCTCATTGTGCGTGTGACCAAATAGGTTCTCGGTTTATGTTGGCCGTCTATAATTAACCATTAATTATAGAACGATCATGAGTGGCACCTAGTAGTACATCATGATCCCCAATTAATCGAAAAGATCAACGGTTGATCCAGAACTATTTCTGAAACCCTTCAGCAGCTCGAATGATTTGTGCCCCATTACCTTCACTCATCTTATACCCACTTGGTTCAGGACATGGTCTATAGTGTCAGTCCCCACTAGACTGACTACGTCACACCTAGCCCAAGTATCATTTCCTCGTCCTACGGATTCTAGTTACTGCACATGCATCGAAGAGTACCTTACTCTAAACATGTAATGCTTTGGCCAAAGACTTTAGTAACAATCCGACGAGAGGCCATGGGTATACATCTCCTCGCAAGGAGTGGTGAATCCTTTATAGGCTATTCAAACACCTTCGATCATTTAGACTTATACCCAATCATCCCGGGTCCACATCTCCTTAGAGATGTTTGCTTAAGATGTCAAAGCATAAGTCTCCATGATCAAGATGACTTGAATACCGCAAGTCAAAGGAACATCGCACTTAAGCTACAGTAAGAACTTCATTGACATATCTATATATGCAGAGAACCATATGAAGTCTTACGGCTGGTCACTCCAATGAACTAGTTGTTAGAATGTATACTGAAAACCTAGCTTTTCTTGTATGAACATTTTATTTTGAAATAAGAATCACATGATCATTGTTTGCACTTTATATATTTATATGTGTGCATATTGTCTAATATTTTACATTGTAGATAACATGGTGCTTGGTGTGGCACAGAAGATCATGTTATCAGTTCCTTGTAAAATATAAGTAGAGGCTCACAACCAAGATGGTTTTGGACAAACCATTGGCATGCTTGTATTGTAGCTTGGTATTGTTTTGTCTTGAACATTGAGTTACACTAGTACACTTAGGTGTATTGAGCAGGACTGACATAGAGGTGATTCAATTTATTGCTGACTACATAATTGAATCGGACCTCGGATATTATGTTGTACATGCTCTTAATCCCGATATAATAACGGGCACATGTACTTAGTATTTATTTCTTTGATTTACCAGAGGGTGAGATTTAGATGGATTAAATCAATATGCCCGGTAAGTTGGGAAATAATATTATTTACATGGTGTGTCGTTGATTATAGGAGGAAACCGTGTTTTATATATTAGGTTGATGATGTCCCCTTGAGGAGCTCATAAGGTTCATCATGTAAACCCAGCTGGTTGACTTAATCAACATGATGATAAGGTTGAGTGGTACTACTCGAGGAATTAGATGTTAATTAATTGATGGTCAGTAAATCAATTAATTGACAGACATTCGATATCTTAAACACGGGGAGATGAATGTACAAATAATATATGGAGCGCATATTGATTTATGGGGGTTGGTGAGGTAGTTCAATGATGATCCTCTAGTGGAATGGAACATCATTGATGGATCAAGTTTGTGTGGTTCCGATCCATCGGGTGGCCAAGATCCAACTCCTCCTTATGGTCCCTATCGTAGCCTAATATAATCCTTGTGAAGTCTAGATCCAACAATGTAAAACAAAACCTAGAACCAACGGTTGGGATTAAATCCCTAAGATCCGATGGTTAGGATGAAGTCCTAGAATCGACGGTTGGGATGAAATCCTAGATCCGACAGTTGGGATGAAACCCTAGATCCGACGGTTGGGATAAAACTCTAGATCCGACGGTGGAGATTAAATCCCTAAGATCCGATGGTTAGGATGAAACCCTAGAATCGACGATTAGGATTAAATCCCTAGATCCGACGGTTGGGATAAAACCCTAGATCCGACGGTTGGGATGAAATCCTAGATCTGACGGTTGGGATGAAATCCTAGATCCGACGGTTGGGATGAAACCCTAGATCCGACGGTTGGGATAAAACCCTAGATCCGAAGGTGGAGATTAAATCCCTAGATCCGACGGTGGAGATTAAAGGTGGCTTAAGCCCAATTCTATAAATAGGGGGCTTAGGTTTGGGCGGCAGGATTATTGATTTCGAATTGGAGTTAGGGTTTTGGGTGGCTAGGGTTTTTGGGCGGCTAGGGTTTGAAGCAAAGTGGGCGGCAACCTTCATCCTTCTTGTTGATTATGGCGCCCATCTCCTTTGATCATTCCTTGGCGCGCCCATCCTAGAGGCCTCTCCCTTCTTCCTTGGCCGGCGGTTCTCCTCCCATTGGTGGCCGGTTCTCATCCTCCTCCCTATTCTCCAAGGTGGCCGGCGGTTCTCCTTCATTTGGTGGCCGGCGCATCATCCATTTGATCCTTGGCCGGCGGTTGCACCAAATTCCCTAATTTGGTGGCTGGCTCTAGAAAGGATAGGTATTTGTAAGTTCTTTTCTTTGTTCGCAGCGGACAAGGTAGAGAATAAAGCGATCTAGAAGGCTTCTACTCGTGGAGGATCTTCGTCCACACGTCGTCCACGAGAAGGATAGGACATACGGTAGAAGATCGTAAAGTATAAAGTTATTTTAACTTTATTTACAGATCTGAGCATGTTCTTTTATGTTTTGATTATGCATGTGTGAATTAGTAAATATATTGTATAATCATGGACCCCGAAGACAAACACAAAAACCGGCGATCCGTCTGCTTCCGTCTCTTAACTAACCAACTAGAAGAGTTGTGTTGCTTGAACAACTAGTTTGTTCAAGCGACCACTCAAGTTGTTAGCACGACGACGAAATGGTGTTGCTAAGGAATCTCATCCCATCCGGATTAATCCTTTCATTAGTGAAAATTTTAATCCGGGGACATGGGAGCCAATGAGCCTCCAAAGCGACTCCCTACAACTGGTATCAGAGCCACGGTTTCCGGTTTTGTGTTTAGGATTCGGTTAATTTTTATGCTCTTATTCATATATTATATGTCCTGGATAATAGTAGGATGTGCGTAGTTTAACTCTTTGATTGCAGGTATAAGATCCGACTATTATGGCCATGTGTGTGTATGTGAATGAATGTGTAAATATTTATTATTTGAATCCTCGGGGTTGACGAGGCTAGATTAGTATTTAATTTTTGTAATTAAATACGGCATTGTTTAGCCGCTCATTTTAGTTTACTTTCGATCTAGATTATTTTTACACTCCTTCGTGGAGTATAGGATCGATGGATGAAAATTAAAATTATTTATCTCGGCTCGGATCTCTTTGGTGACTTGCGCACGGGAAAAAATGGAGCAGACGAGGTGGCGACACGACGGGATGCATATTGGAGGACAATGCCATAATAGTTGGAAAAATTCTGTTTTTTCCATATTTATTGCTTATTTGTTTTATATGCATGTTGTGTATGATTTAAAATTCCTCATTTGTAATTTACTAAGTGGGAGAGGGACATTTTAATTAATTCCCGCGGCCTCCATTACAATTTGACGTGTGATGCAACAAACTTGTGTGTCGGCTCTGAGTGCCTTCCTCCCTGAGGACGGATTTGTTTGCGGATCACTAGGTCAAATAATGGTTATAGGAAATTATCTAGGAGCATGTGTACTTCCACAGAGGTAAGACACATAATCCAAAATAATTTCCTTAGTATCGTGTAATGGTGCACACTTAGATGCGAATAAAAGTATCCTCCCCATAGGAGTCACTGCTTTTATTTGTAGGGCCAAAGAGGAACCAACTATTAATTTTATTTGTCAAAAATTAAGGTTGACAAGATAATAAAATTAATGGGTAAAACCTCCTCTTACAAATGTAGAATTCGTATATTGTTTGTTGATTTCAGACATTCTCGGTGTTTTGAGGTGTTGGTTGATTTCAGAATTTTATTGTTTTGAGGAATCAATAATATTTGAAATCTAATATTTTGATCATTGTGATTTTTAGGATTTTCAAATGGCTTTCAACCCACTTGCTGTGATTTTAAAAGAAAACAAACTTACTGGTCCAAACTACATTGATTGGAAAAGAAACCTGGATATTGTCTTAACTGCGGAGGAGTACAAATTTGTACTCTTCGAGGTCTGTCCTCCTAAGCTCACCGATGACTCTGATGAAAAGGAGAAAGAACGTTATAAGAAATGGGTCAAGGCAGATGAGATGGCGCGGTGTTACATTTTGGCATCTATGTCAAATGTGCTGCAACATCAGCATCAGGCCATAGCCACAGCTTATGACATGATGTTCAATCTCAAGGAACTTTTCGGACATCAGAGTAGGGCGGCTAGGCAGGAGGCTATGAGAAACTTGATGACGACCTCCATGATCGAGGGAACACCCGTTAAGGATCATGTTCTCAAGATGATGGCTCATCTTAATGAGATGGAAGTCCTCAGAGCTGAGATCGATGGGGAAACCCAGGTCGATATCATTCTCCAGTGTCTGCCTAGATGTTTTGAGCAATTCCACCTCAACTACAACATGAACAAGAGGTTGTATTCGTTGGCGGAGCTTCCGATGTAACTCCAAAGCAGAGGGCTTTTTTCACAAAGTGCTCAAGCCATGGTCGCTCAGAAGGTTTCTTCCTCTAAACCGAAAGGTAAGAAGAAGAACAAGCAAGGTGGAGCAAAGAAAGTGGCAGTGGGACCTCAGGAAGGAGTGAAGAAGCCAAAAGGCAAGTGCTTCACTTGCAAGCAGACTGGACATTGGAAGGCGGACTGTCCTCGCCGAAAGAACAAAGGTATATCTTCTTGTTTAGTTGTTGAAACATGTTTAGCGGTGTTATCTACCAGTGCCTGGTGTGTAGATACAGGAGCCACTGATCATGTCTGCAATACTTTGCAGGGGTTCCAGAAAACCCGACGACTAGCTGAGGGAGAGATTACCGTCTTCATGGGCAATGCTTCAAAGGTGGCGGCTATTGCAGTGGGAGACGTTTATTTATCTTTTGATAGGAATAAAGTTTTGGTTTTGAGAAATTGTCTTTATGTACCTACTTTTAGAAAGAATTTAATTTTAGTTTCTAAATTATTTTTGGATGGGTATTCTGTTTCTTTTAATGACAAAGTGGTTATAAAAAGGAACAGGGAGATTATCTGTTCTGGTATATTGGTTGGCAATTTATATACTCTTGAACCAAAAACTCCCACGATGCATATAGAAATCAATAACTCATCTTCTAAGTCTAATAAGAGAAAAGAACCTTCGCAAATGAACCAAACATATCTTTGGCATCTAAGGCTTGGTCATATTAACCTAAGCAGAATTCAAAGGTTGATAGCTGATGGACCTTTGGGTTCATTAGTGGTGGAGGATCTCCCAACCTGTGAATCTTGCTTGGAAGGTAAAATGACCAAGAGGTCTTTTAAGGCCAAGGGGTATAGAGCCAAAGATGTGCTAGAATTGGTTCATTCTGATTTGTGCGGTCCTATGTCTATCTAGACATTCTCTTTTATGGATACATTTACTTGATGCGCCGCAAGTCTGAATGCTTTGACAGGTTCAAAGAATTCAAGGCTGATGTGGAGAACCGTCAAGGTAAAAGTATCAAGACATTACGATCTGATCGTGGTGGCGAGTACCTCTTGGGAGAGTTTAGGAATTACTTATCAGAGGCTGGGATTCAATCCCAATTGTCTGCACCTGGCACACCCCAGCAGAATGGTGTAGCGGAGCGAAGGAATAGGACTCTTATGAAGATGGTCAGATCGATGATGAGTTATTCTGAGTTACCTGTTTCATTCTGGGGGTATGCACTGGATACGGCAATGTACACTCTGAACTTGGTTCCATCTAAATCAGTACCTTCTACCTCAGAGAATTGTGGGTGGGCGAAAGCCTAGTCCGAGACATATTCGGATATGGGGAGTCCAAAGACATGTGCCAAGGCGATGGTAAGTTGGAACCTCGCATGAAGTGTGCATGTTTGTTGGCTACCCTAAGGGAACGAAAGCTGGTTTGTTTTATAATCCTAGAGATCGGAGGGTGATCGTTAGCACGAACGCCAGATTTCTAGAGGAGGATTATGTAATGAACCACAAGCCCAAGAGTAGGATTGTTCTTGAGGAGTTGACAGGGGAAGTCCCGACTTGCACTCACCGCAGACAAGAGGAGACACCACAAGTCATCGCACGCGTGTCACATGAGCATACAGGAGGCACCTCGTCGTAGTGGGAGGGTTGTTAGACAACCCGATAGATTCATGTTTTTGGGGGAGTCTTCGGACTTAGTCCCTGGTGAACATGAACCTGATCCCTGGACATATGACGAGGCAATCCAAGATAGAGATGCGGTATCTTGGCAAAGAGCGATGAATTCAGAGATAGAATCTATGGATTCTAATCAGGTCTGGGAGCTAGTAGAGCCACCCGATGGTGCAAAAACCATTGGATGCAAGTGGATCTACAAGAGAAAGAGAGGAGTAGACGGGAAGGTTGAGACCTTCAAAGCTAGACTTGTTGCGAAAGGGTATACTCAAAAAGAGGGTATCGATTATGAGGAGACCTTTTCGCCGGTAGCTATGCTTAAGTCTATCCGGATTCTCTTATCTATAGCTGCTCATATGAATTATGAGATTTGGCAGATGGATGTCAAGACAGCTTTCCTTAACGGAAGTCTTGAGGAGAACATCTATATGCGGCAACCAGAGGGATTCATTGCTAAAGGCAAAGAGCATCTTGTATGTAAGCTTAATCGGTCCATTTATGGATTGAAGCAAGCTTCTAGATCTTGGAACATCCGCTTTGATGAGGTAATCCAGTCATATGGATTTATTCAAAGTCTGGATGAGCCTTGTGTATACAAGAGATGTGACGGAAACGTAGTGGTGTTTCTTGTACTATACGTAGATGACATTTTGTTAGTTGGCAACGATATCAAAGTGTTATCAGACGTAAGGGTATGGTTGTCCAAACAGTTTGATATGAAGGACTTGGGAGAAGTGGGACACATCCTTGGGATCAAAGTTATAAGGAATCGCAAGAAAAGGATGTTGTGCTTGTCTCAAGCTTCATACATTGACACTATCCTTGCTCATTTTAGCATGCAGAACTCCAAGAAAGGTTTTCTACCTTTTAGGCATGGAGTTCCTTTATCTAAAGAGATGTGTCCCAAAACATCAAAGGAGATAGAGGACATGAAGGCGGTTCCTTATGCTTTGGCAGTAGGAAGCCTTATGTATGTTATGTTATGTACGAGACCGGATATCTGCTTTGTCGTGGGCATGGTTAGCAGATATCAGAGTAATCCTGGACAGGGACATTGGACTACGGTAAAGCATATATTGAAGTACCTGAGAAGGACTAGAGATTATATCTTTGGTTTCTGCAGGCAGATCAATTAGTCCTGTGGGTTACTGATTCAGATTTCAAATCGATAGGGACAAGAGTAAGTCTACCTCTATTCCCCTCTAGCACACGCTATTCACCCCCTCTAGTTAACATTTCCCTACATTTGGTATCAGAGCCCGGGGCTCTTCTACGGACTAACCGCCGGGAGCTAAAGATGCTAGAGGGTGAAGATGGAGTTGGAAGAACAACTAGGTTGGGACATTAACACACCAGTGCCCTACACCCTATATGGATGAGAAGGCTTCAATTCTTGGAAGAGAAGAATTGAAGATTTCATTATAATGAGAGACTTTGAGGAATGATCTATTTTGATGGAGGGATTTGAATATCCAAAAAAACCAAAGGGAGGATTCCTCAAGAAAAAGAGATGGAGTGAGGAACAACTCGAAAGATTCGAGAAAAACACCAAGGTAATAAAATTTTTGATTGATTTAATACTTAACAATATCTTGTGTATGTTAGGTAATTATATAGATGCCAAGGAGCTATGGAGCTAAGTGGCTAAGCTCCATGAAGACTCATCACCGGCTCAAGAAGAGGAGGTCGAAGATGAATCCTCATTCTCACAAGTGAGTGAGGATTTGAAAGTTGATAGGGAGTCAACCTCCAAATCGGTGGAAGAAGAGGAAGAATTGAGGGAGACCACCACCTCTAGAATTGAGGGGGAGGAGATTAGGGCATCCTCAACACCGAAACAACAAGAAGAAGCATCTACATCCGGTCGAGAGGAAGAGAAAGCTAAAAAGATCCTCACCACCACCCTAGGTAACTTAAACAATTTGGTTTTAAACAAAAATCATATAATTTGTTTTGAGTGTAGGGAATCCGGGCACTACAAGAGTAAGTGCCCAAAAAGAGTCAGGAAGACTCCTCTGCATCAAAAGTCAACACAAATTCGAAGGATGTCGGTGCCTCAAACAGGAAGGTCAAGGAGCAAGTGTTTTTCTTAAAATGCCGACAAGCAGGGACACTATGAGTCAATGCAAGGGGAAAAGAAGGGGCAAAGGGGAGCATCACAAGTAGGGGGAGCCACTAAGGCAAACCCTAAGGTATATCATTTCAATAATGCTCATTCTTCTAGTTTTAATGTCAAAAAGCATGCTAGAAATAACTTATGTAATCTTGCAATTATTCATGAAAAGCATGCTAGGAACAATAAATATTTTTGCCTATGAGCTAAGAATGTCCACTTAGATAATAAAGAGAAATTTGGGACTAATGTCCATAAAACAAATTTATCTAAAGATAAATCTAGGTCAAATAATTCTAGACCAATTTTACCTAGCGAGACAATTATAAAGGTACAAGAACACCTAGGTTTTAACCCTAAATGGATTAAGCATATGCCTAGGAAGAACCATGCCCAAGGATCAAATCAAAATTCAAAAATTGGGCAATTAGAGGTTGAAAATCAAGCCTTGAGGTTAAGGCTTGAGAAACTTGAAAAGACCCTAGCAAAGATGCAAAATTCAACTATAGGATCAAATGGTAAAAGTCAAGGGTCTAGATCTCAAAGTCAACACCTAGAGCCTAAGAGACAAAAGTCAACCAAGGCAAGAAGGGTTTGGGTCACAAACCTAAGCCTAAGGTGGTTTATCATAGTGTTCCATTTGATTATGGAACACAAACTAGGTCTAGGAAGACCAAGGTCAATAGGAAAATCATCCCTAGAGTTGACCAAGGTAGGTGCCTAGTGGCTAGGGTTTCGAAGAAACCTAGGGAAGCCACTAAGAAGGTTACAAGGGGAGTCACCCCTAGAGTTAACCATGATAAGACTCAAATAACCAAGGCTAATAAGCCTAGAAGGGTCATTAGGAAGGTATCTAGGGAGGTTATCCCTAAGGAATACCTAGTAAACCCTAGGAGCTCAAATAGGTTTTGGGTTCCTAAGAGCGTGATTGGTTCACGCTAGATGGGTTTAGGGTGTGCCAACTTTAAATGGAAGGGTAGTTAACCTAACCATGGTAAAGGTGACACTTTAGGTAATTTTCAAGGTTATGGATACCTTGGAAATAGATTTAATCTTATGATCCTAACAGATTTTAGGATGTGCCAATATATTTTTGAAATTATGAAAAATCAATTAAATTGGCATAATTTAGGATTAGAGGTCATAGTGTGCCATTTTGGGTTTTTGGCACACTAGGGAGAAAAGTAATAATATGGAAAAATATATTTAATTATATCAAATGACAAATTCATATTAAAATTTAGGTATTATTATACCTCTACCTTTTATATGTCATGCTTTGATTGTCATATAACATGTCATACCATCATATTTATTTTTAATCATTTAAAATGTCATGATCATGCTTAGGGTTAGGTTAAATGTCATGTATGCTTAGATTGTATCATATGTCATGACATCATGATCATTGGCCATGTTTACTTATGTTATCATTTATGCCATGATCATACTTCATGCATTTAAATTAATAAAAATTGATTTAAGGACTATGACATAACTTGAAGTCTCATTTATAAGCGAATCAAGTAGAGTTGCCTTAGAAAATGCATGAAACCCTAGATTAGGAGAACAAAACCCACATCTCACATCACATTGACTTTTGTGTGTATTTATACACCCTAGATACATGTGAGATGCTAGGATATGAGTTAAGTTTAAGGTGCATAGTTTTTGCATCTAGATAAACTCAAACTCATCTAAAATCATTGGTGGATCATTGGGAAAGCTTGTGTACAAGTCATGTACATTGAGCTCAAGGAACATGATGTTAGGGCAATCTCTTGCCATGATTAGGTTTTGATGTGTGTGGCAAAGGGTTTAAGTTAGCTTGTTATGATGTGATATGTGCGTTGAAGTCGTGCAGGACTTAGTAATTCGCACATGGAGTCGTGGCGAGTTTCACATCTCATGACTCGGTCCTTGAGTCGGTGAAGGATAGCTTTGCGGAAGTCGTGCGCTTGGAGCATCAGGAGGCTGTCGGACGAGGAGCTTGGAGTGAAGCCGGAGGAAGTAGACTTGAGGCAAGAGGCGAAGGAGCATTGTAGAGTCGTGCACGATCTGCCGAGGGGCGTGGCATGAACGAAGAGAACCGAGCGAGGACTCCGAGAGATGAGAATGAGCGAATGTAACCCGGGAAGGGGTAGCTCTTAGGTGAAACTTGGCCATTTGGCTAAGTGTCGGATGGGATTTCCCGACACCAGTCGACTGCCATGTCATGGTAGTCGACTGCTCTGAAATCGATGGATTCGATCGGTGGTTTAAGTCGGTGAATCAAGTTGATCGGTCGGCTGCGCCGGCGATCGGTAAACGATCGGTCGACTACCAAGGGATGCGGTCGTGATGTCAACGTACTGCAGAGCATAAATGGAGTCGACCTCGTTGAGGACTCATTGATCGACGTCGGTGATGGCCCATCGGTCATGCTGTCTGGATTGGATGGAATCCAGCGTGGAACGTTATTGGGCAGCGGCTACGGGATCGATCGGTGATCGAGGGCATCGATCGGCCCGATGTGTCAGGAAGAAACCCTCTTCCTCTATAAAAGGAAGGGTGGGGCTTTGGGAGGCTAATGCTTGAGCTCTAAACTTCTCCCAAAGTGCCATACGATTCCTACTCTTCTTACTTGTTTTAATTCCATTCTATTGTAAGAAGAGATTGTAAAGAGGTTACCTCCACCTAGCTTTGTGCAAAGGAGAGATCTAGTGGATAGATTACGGAGTGATTCACCGTGGACGAATCGGACCGTGGATTAGCGGCGTAGCCATGAACCACGTTACATCTTCTTTGTTAGCGTTTGTATTTTCGTTTATTGCTTTGTCTTTATTGTTTATGCTTCGCTTTGCGCTAGCGATTGTGTAGGCAGGCAAAGCGAAAGAGAGAATTCGACATTCATCGTAAGAGGGTTATTCACCCCCTCTGGCGATCTCCCAACAAGTGGTATCGAGCGAGGTTGCTTGTCACGGACTAACCGCGCAACAAGCATTTCATCAAAGATGGCGGCTCGAACATTCATCAGCCGAAGTTGAAGGGAATTAAGCAGTGGAAGAAGCGAATGGAGGTATTCTTCGAGACCGATTTTGATATTATGCTTATAATGGAAAATGGTTTCGAGTTGCCTAGGGATGAAAGGGGTGAACCAATTGAAAAATCACGTTGGACTAAGAAGCAAAGAGAGGAACACCTTGCAAACTCAAAGGCAAAACATCATCTTCTCAATGTGCTCCCTCAACAAGAGATCAGCCGGATCGGAGAATGTGCTAGCGCCAAAGAGATGTGGGAGAAGCTTGTAGAACTCCATGAAGGCACATCGAGGCCAAGCTAGCAAGGAGAGATGTCTTCTGCTCACAACTCAACAACATTAAACTAGAAAAGGGAGAAAAGGTACTTTCCTTACATTCTCGTTTCAAGGAAATTATAACCGGTTTGTCAAGTGTAGGTGAGAAGTTATCAAATCGGGATATGGTAATGAAGGTCATAGATGCCTTTCCCCGGTCCTCAAGATGGAGCTCCACGGTGGATTCTTTTTACATCTCCAAGAACTTGGAAGTAAGTACCTTGGAGGAGTTTTTCTCAATAATGGAGCTCCACGAAACAAGGCTTGAAGGAATACAAGAAGAGCCAAAGTTTCCAACTTCAAGAGGAGTAGCTTTGATAGCAAACAAGGGGAAGAAGAAGATAGAGATCCCCTCCTCCTCCGATGACGAAGCGTCTTCCTCCTCCTCCATGGATAGCACCGAAGAAGCCTATATGGTAAGGAGGGTAAGACGTGCGTTAAAAGGGTTTCAATTTAATAAATCTCATGATAGGAGAAGAAGACCTAGGGGGAAGGTCATATGCTACAATTGCCAAGGAGAGGGGCACATAAGGGGCAATTGTCCTCTCCTAAACAAAAGCAAGGAAGAAAGGAAGAAGAAAGAAGAAAAGAAGAAGAAAAAGGGGAGTAAAAAGAAGGAAGAGGAAAAGAAGGCCAAGGAAAAAGGAAAGGCCATGGCTCTCAAAGCAAAGACATGGGATGACCTTGCTTCCTCATCCTCATCAGAAGAAGAAGAACATGTCTACTCAAATTTAGCACTAATGGCTTTTGATGATTTGGATTGTTCCTCCTCCTCAAATGAAGGATCAAGCACAAGTGGGGAGAGCTCAAATGAAGGGGGAGCCTCCTCTACATCCTCCTCATCCGAAGAAGAAGAAGAGGACATGGAAGCTATGGTAACGAATCTAACTCCTAAGAAAATAGTTTCCATGGTTTCAAGCTTAACTAGGGATTTATTTAGAGCTAAGAAGAAGAACAAAAGCATGCTAGATCAAATTAAGGACTTAGAAGAGAAGTTAGAAAAAGCATGCTTAAATGATAATATTTCTTCTAGCTTAAATGATGCATGCTCACATGATAACTATATGTCATTTAATGTTAGTGATGCATGCATGGATGAAAATAGGGCTCTAAGGGAAAAGGTAGATTACTTGACAAAAGCCCTAGAAAAATTCACTATAGGCTCCAACACCTTGAACATGATCATAGGGAGGCAAAGAGCTAGCTTCAACAAAAAGGGCCTAGGTTATAAAGAAAAGAAAAATGAAAAGGCCTACAAATGCCTAATTGCTAGGGGACAAGATAAGAAGAAGGTAATTGCTAGGAAATGGATCCCCAAGGAGTATCTAGTGAACCCCATAGGCAAGAACTTATTTTGGGTTCTAAAATCCGTCCTTAAGGGTTAGGATAACCCTAGGGTAGTCAACCATATGCAATTGACCTATATCATATTTTGGTTGACTTAGGATGGCGGGACAACATTTTTAAATAGTGTTAGGTGATGATAATGTGCCTATAAATAGTTAATAATGCTTAAATCATGATGATTAATGTAATTGCTATGTATGTTTGCAATCATGATTTATGATTTGGCACATCATCATGAGAAATAGGTTAAATCATGCCTTAGGTGATATCTTGCTTATAATCATATGCATGATTATAATTTGATGAATACATGTATTTCATGATCATAATGTAGAATTCATTCATATATGCCTTTATGATCATGAGGATTATTAGGTTGATACTTAACCTTGATAGAATTGTATAAATATAATGGTTAAGTATATACAAATACCCTCTAGGATGCATCTCACACTCACCATAGGCTACTTTGATTGAAAACTTAGCATGGGTGAAATGTTAGGATGATACAAATGTCCACTAATATCTATGGCATTTAGATGGTCATTTAAAGTATCATAATAGCAATAATAGCCAATCATGAGGAAGGCTTATGTTTAATTCATAGACATATTGCCCAAAGATCATGGTTGGATATTTCATATGTTTTCAAAACAATTTCTTAATCTAAAATCTATGTATTCATGTTTTGAAACAATTGGAACCAAAACTAGGTGTTAAACTTGATACTCACATGATCAAAAATCTAGTGGTTTTTAAATCTTTTGGATTTTTGGCAAATACGTGAAAATATAATGATTTTTTATGAAAAACTATTTTTCATTGATAGATATACTTAAAAGAAATATGTTCCCCAAATTTCATGATTTTTTGAATTTTTTGGAATTTTTAATGCATTTCTGAAATTCAGTCCGAAAATCAGAAAGTTCTGAAATTCGCGTACCAGTCGACTGGTAGTCTGAACCAGTCGACTGATGGCCTGAAAATCAGAACAGTAAAGGCCGAATTCAGGTTTTTAGACTAATGTTTGATATTTTCCTTCTATTAGACTTGATGCCATGAGTTTATAACTTAGTGTTAATCTTTTTGATGGTGTCAAAGGGGGAGAAAATATTATGTTAAAGTTGATTATGATAGGGGAGAATTTGTAGAGAGAGTTTCATGGATTAAGGGGGAGTTGCATGTTGCTATATCATGATTATGTTTACATGCTTTCTTACCTTAGAAATTTTTATCAAATATTTTTACCTAACTTAAACGGATTGTCACACATCAAAAAGGGGGAGATTGTTACGGCAATCTCTTGCCATGATTAGGTTTTGATGTGTGTGGCAAAGGGTTTAAGTTAGCTTGTTATGATGTGATATGTACGTTAAAGTCGTGCAGGACTTAGTAATTCGCACATGGAGCCGTGGCGAGTTTCACATCTCATGACTCGGTCCTTGAGTCGGTGAAGGATAGCTTTGCGGAAGCCGTGCGCTTGGAGCATCCGAGGGACCGCCAGACGAGGAGCTTGGAGTGAAGCCCGGAGAAAGTAGACTTCGAGGCAAGAGACACGAAGGAGCATTGTAGAGCCGTGCGCCTGATGTCTGTCGAGGGACGTGGCCGCGAACGAAGAGAACTTTGAAGGCGAGGGACTCCGAGAGATGAGAATGAGCGAATGTAACCCGGGAAGGGGTAGCTCTTAGGTGAAACTTAGCCATTTGTCGATGGATTCGATCGGTGGTTTAAGTCGGTGAATCAAGTTGATCGGTCATGTCGGCATGGGTCGGACCGATCGGTGATGCGATGATTGGTCGACTACGAGGGATGACGGTCGGTGATGATCCGTGCACGCAGACGCGAGTGGAGTCGACCTCGTTGAGGACTCGACTGATCGAGCACCAGTCGACTGATGGTACCATCAATCGACTGATGCCAATACCGTTGGATGGAATCCAACGTGGAAAGCGGTCGTTATTGGGCAACGGCTACGGGATCAGTTGACTGATCGAGGGCATCAGTCGACTGATCCTGTGTCAACGGGAAGAAACCCTCTTCCTCTATAAAAAGGAAGGGGGTGGGGCTTTGGGAGGCTAATGCTTGAGCTCTAAACTTCTCCCAAAATGCCATACACGATTCCCTACTCTTCTTACTTGTTTTAATTCCATTCTATTATAAGAAGAGAGATTGTAAAGAGGTTACCTCCACCTAGCTTTGTGCAAAGGAGAGATCTAGTGGATAGATTGCGGAGTGATTCACCGTGGACGAATCGGACCGTGGATTAGCGGCGTAGCCGTGAACCACGTTACATCTTCTTTGTTAGCGTTTGTATTTTCATTTATTGCTTTGTCTTTATTGTTTATGCTTCCACTTGCGCTAACGATTGTGTAGACGAGCAAACGAAAGAGAGAATTCCGACATTCATTGTAAGAGGGCTATTCACCCCCCTCTAGCCGACCGTCCCGATCTCCCAACAAGTGGTATCAGAGCGAGGTTGCTTGTCACCGGACTAACCGCCGCAACAAGCATTTCATCAAAAGATAGCCGGCTCGAACATTCATCCGTCGAAGTTCGAAGGGGAATTCACTTGGTGGAAGAAGTGAATGGAGGTATTCTTCGAGACCGATTTTGATATTATGCTTATAATGGAAAATGGTTTCGAGTTATCTAGGGATGAAAGGGGTGAACCAATTGAAAAATCACGTTGGACTAAGAAGCAAAGAGAGGAACACCTTGCAAACTCAAAGGCAAAACATCATCTTCTCAATGTGCTCCCTCAACAAGAGATCAACCGGATCGGAGAATGTGCTAGCGCCAAAGAGATGTGGGAGAAGCTTGTAGAACTCCATGAAGGCACATCCGAGGCCAAGCTAGCAAGGAGAGATGTCTTCTGCTCACAACTCAACAATATTAAACTAGAAAAGAGAGAAAAGGTACTTTCCTTACATTCTCGTTTCAAGGAAATTATAACCGATTTGTCAAGTGTAGGTGAGAAGTTATCAAACCGGGATATGGTAATGAAGGTCATAGATGTCTTTCCCCGGTCCTCAAGATGGAGTTCCATGGTGGACTCATTTTACATCTCCAAGAACTTGGAAGTAAGTACCTTGGAGGAGTTTTTCTCAACAATGGAGCTCCACGAAACAAGGCTTGAAGGAATACAAGAAGAGCCAAAGTTTCCAACTTCAAGAGGAGTAGCTTTGATAGCAAACAAGGGGAAGAAGAAGATAGAGATCCCCTCCTCCTCCGATGACGAAGCGTCTTCCTCCTCCTCCATGGATAGCACCGAAGAAGCCTATATGGTAAGGAGGGTAAGACGTGCGTTAAAAGGGTTTCAATTTAATAAATCTCATGATAGGAGAAGAAGACCTAGGGGGAAGGTCATATGCTATAATTGCCAAGGAGAGGGGCACATAAGGGGCAATTGTCCTCTCCTAAACAAAAGCAAGGAAGAAAGGAAGAAGAAAGAAGAAAAGAAGAAGAAAAAGGGGAGTAAAAAGAAGGAAGAGGAAAAGAATGCCAAGGAAAAAGGAAAGGCCATGGCTCTCAGAGCAAAGACATGGGATGACCTTGCTTCCTCATCCTCATCAGAAGAAGAAGAACATGTCTACTCAAATTTAGCACTAATGACTTTTGATGATTTGGATTGTTCCTCCTCCTCAAATGAAGAATCAAGCACAAGTGGGGAGAGCTCAAATGAAGGGGGAGCCTCCTCTACATCCTCCTCATCCGAAGAAGAAGAAGAGGACATGGAAGCTATGGTAACGAATCTAACTCCTAAGAAAATAGTTTCCATGGTTTCAAGCTTAACTAGGGATTTATTTAGAGCTAAGAAGAAGAACAAAAGCATGCTAGATCAAATTAAGGACTTAGAAGAGAAGTTAGAAAAAGCATGCTTAAATGATAATATTTCTTCTAGCTTAAATGATGCATGCTCACATGATAACTATATGTCATTTAATGTTAGTGATGCATGCATGGATGAAAATAGGGCTCTAAGGGAAAAGGTAGATTACTTGACAAAAGCCCTAGAAAAATTCAATATAGGCTCCAACACCTTGAACATGATCATAGGGAGGCAAAGAGCTAGCTTCAACAAAAAGGGCCTAGGTTATAAAGAAAAGAAAAATGAAAAGGCCTACAAATGCCTAATTGCTAGGGGACAAGATTAGAAGAAGGTAATTGCTAGGAAATGGATCCCCAAGAAGTATCTAGTGAACCCCATTGGCAAGAACTTATTTTGGGTTCCAAAATCCGTTCTTAAGGGTTAGGATAACCCTAGGGTAGTCAACCATATACAATTGACCTATATCATATTTTGGTTGACTTAGGATGGCGGGATAACATTTTTAAATAGTGTTAGGTGATGATAACGTGCCTATAAATAGTTAATAATGCTTAAATCATGATGATTAATGTAATTGCTATGTATGTTTGCAATCATGATTTATAATTTGGCACATCATCATGAGAAATAGGTTAAATCATGCCTTAGGTGATATCTTGCTTATAATCATATGCATGATTATAATTTGATGAATACATGTATTTCATGATCATAATGTAGAATTCATTCATATATGCCTTTATAATCATGAGGATTATTAGGTTGATACTTAACCGTGATAGAATTGTATAAATATAATGGTTAAGTATATACAAATACCCTCTAGGATGCATCTCACACTCACCATAGGCTACTTTGATTGAAAACTTAGCATGGGTGAGATGTTAGGATGAGACAAATGTCCACTAATGTCTATGGCATTTAGATGGTCATTTAAAGTATCAAAATAGCAATAATAGACCAATCATGAGGAAGGCTTATGTTTAATTCATAGACATATTGCCCAAAGATCATGGTTGGATATTTCATATGTTTTCAAAATAATTTCTTAATCTAAAATCTATGTATTCATGTTTTGATACAATTGGAACCAAAACTAGGTGTTAAACTTGATACTCACATGATCAAAAACCTAGTGGTTTTTAAATCTTTTGGATTTTTGAAAAATACATGAAAATATAATGATTTTTTATGAAAAACTATTTTTCATTGATAGATATACTTAAAAGAAATATGTTCCCCAAATTTCATGATTTTTTGAATTTTCTGGAATTTTTAATGCATTTTTGAAATTCGATCCGAAAATCAAAAGTTCGAAAATTGCGTGTCGATCATTGGTAGTCTGAACGATCATTGATGGCTAAAATCGAGCAAGAAAGGCCGAATTCAGGTTTTTAGACTAATGTTTGGTATTTTCCTTCTATTAGACTTGATGTCATGAGTTTATAACTTATTGTTAATCTTTTTGATGGTGTCAAAGGGGGAGAAAATATTATGTTAAAGTTAATTATGACAGGGGAGAATTTGTAGAGAGAGTTTCATGGATTAAGGGGGAGTTGCATGTTGCTATATCATGTTTATGTTTACATGCTTTCTTACCTTAGAAATTTTTATCAAATATTTTTACCTAACTTAAACGGATTGCCACACATCAAAAAGGGAGAGATTGTTAGGGCAATCTCTTGCCATGATTAGGTTTTGATGTGTGTGGCAAAGGGTTTAAGTTAGCTTGTTATGATGTGATATGTGCGTTGAAGTCGTGCAGGACTTAGTAATTCGCACATGGAGCCGTGGCGAGTTTCACATCTCATGACTCGGTCCTTGAGTCGGTGAAGGATAGCTTTGTGGAAGTCGTGCGCTTGGAGCATCCGAGGGACCGCCGGACGAGGAGCTTGGAGTGAAGCCCGGAGGAAGTAGACTTCGAGGCAAGAGACGCGAAGGAGCATTGCAGAGCCGTGCACCTGCAATGCTGTCGAGGGACGTGGCCGCGAACGAAGAGAACTTCGAAGGCGAGGGACTCCGAGAGATGAGAATGAGCGAATGTAACCCGGGAAGGGGTAGCTCTTAGGTGAAACTTGGCCATTTGGCTAAGTGTCGGATGGGATTGCCGATCATGTCATGTCATACATCGGCATGCTCTGAATCGATAGTTCAATCGAGTTGTTTAAGTTAATTGAATCAAGTTGATCGTTGATGGCATGGGCGATCGGTGATGTCTTGATCGATCACCGAGGGCGCGGCCCGATATGATCACTGTCTGCAGACGCAGTGGAGTCGACCTCGTTGAGGACTCGACTGATCGAGCACCAGTCGACTGATGGTACCATCAGTCGACTGATGCCAATACCGTTGGATGGAATCCAACGTGGAAAGCGGCCATTATTGGGCAACGGCTACAGGATCAGTCGACTGATCGAGGGCATCAGTCGACTGATCCTGTGTCAACGGGAAGAAACCCTCTTCCTCTATAAAAAGGAAGGGGGTGGGGCTTTGGGAGGCTAATGCTTGAGCTCTAAACTTCTCCCAAAATGTCATATACGATTCCCTACTCTTCTTACTTGTTTTAATTCCATTCTATTGTAAGAAGAGAGATTGTAAAGAGGTTACCTCCACCTAGCTTTGTGCAAAGGAGAGATCTAGTGGATAGATTGCGGAGTGATTCACCGTGGACGAATCGGACCGTGGATTAGCGGCGTAGCCGTGAACCACGTTACATCTTCTTTGTTAGCGTTTGTATTTTTGTTTATTGCTTTGTCTTTATTGTTTATGCTTCCGCTTGCGCTAACGATTGTGTAGACGAGCAAACGAAAGAGAGAATTCCGACATTCATCGTAAGAGGGCTATTCACCCCCCTCTAGCCGACTGTCCCGATCTCCCAACACATGATCCAATATAGGTTTTCAAAAATATTTTAAAATCATTTTACAAAACCTTGGTGAAGTCTATCTTTTGATAGCAATCACCATTGATGAAGTTGATACAAAGTAGGGCCAAAACATTGAAAATTTCAATGGTTTTGAACTTTCTGTCAATTTCACTATTTTATGGGTAAAATAATTTTCAAATATTTTTCACCCATTGTATTGGTTATAAGTATTATACGTATGAAATTTCATGATTTTTTGAATTATGTATAATTATTTATGAATTTCCAAAATCCGTTTCTGATAACTAAAATTCGGAAATTTTAGTTATCAGTCGACTGATGGAGATGACAGTCAACTGATAACTGAAGGACTCAACTGCCTATACTGACTTCGGGTAAAACAAGGATGTTTAATCTCATTTCAGCTATGGTAAGGTTCCCTAACCACTCCTAACCCTAGGATATGCTTTGGGAAGCATTAGAAAGGGTGAAAATCCATTGGATATGGATTAGAAGAGTTGTTTAGGGTTTGTATCAATTTTAAGGTGAGGAAAAGTTCAATGTTAAACTTTAGGCCTTAATTTTTATGGTTTAAAGTTCCTATTGACTTAGGGACTTCCCAAGGACATTGTTGGTGCAATGGTCAAGGGGAGAGCAAGCCTTTAGGGGGAGGTATCCATCAAGAGATAATGGATGTTATTTTTCCTCATGAGGAGGAGAAATGAGATTTTGAGATACCCAATTTGGAAATTGGGAGAGTGTATAAGATTGCCTCTCTTGAGTGATATGGGACTTATCACTAGGAAGATGGTAGGCATCCTAGGTATTTTTGGATCAAGGGGGAGATTATAAAATCTCATTAGGATATGAGACATTGACCTCCTTGGAAAGAACCTTTTTGATGTTAGTCAAAATAGGGGAGAACTTATTGGGAGAATGACATCAATTGGGAAAATTGATGGGGATGATTGGTTTAAGTTAGATGGTCTAACTCAATGGTTTGTTTGGTTTTTGTCAAACATAAAAAAGGAGGAGATTGTTGGTGCAATCGGCCCAGGTCACGATTGACCAGGACTCGAGCTTGACTCGAGAGATGTTTTGATGTTCGACAAAAACATATGACAATGTGATTATTATTGTAAAGTCCAAGTCTTGGGTACTTGGCATGGAAAGTCCAAGTGGGACACTTGGCATTTGGGAAAGTCCAAGCATGGGTCTTGGCAATGAAAAGTCCAATATGGGTTGGCAAGAAAAGTCCAAGCATGGGTCTTGGCATGGAAAGTCCAACATGGGTTGGCAAAGAAAGTCCAAGCATGGGTCTTGGCATGGAAAGTCCAACATGGGTCTTGATATGGAAAGTACAATATAGGTTGGCAAGGGAAACTCCAAGCTTGAGTCTTGGCATTTGAGAAGTCCAAGGGGGTTTGATATTAGCGGCGTAAAGTCCAAGCGGGAGTCTTGGCAGGATAAGTCCAATAGTTGGCGGTGTAAAGTCCAAGCAGAGTCTTGATAGCGTAAGTTCAATGTGCCTTGGCGGTGTAGACACCGTTAGCATGACATAGCCGATGGAAGCACCTGAAGGCTAGCGCAATGGATGAACAAGTCATGAATGACTTGGAGGGATCCGAGAGGCGCGAGGCTGACGGAGATGGCTTGAAGACTTAGGTCTAGGCTAAGGGTGGTCTAGAAAGTATGGGGGAATCATACTTGGGTTAAAACCTCATGTTTAGTCAACTAGGATTTGTGCAGAAATTGGCCTAGCTGATCGTGGTGGAGGTGGGCTGATCGATTTATTGATCGTGATCTTGTGATCACCGGTCGTGGTGCTCAGAATTTGGGCAATGTAGTTGAGACTCAACCGCGAGGGAAGCAATGAGTGAAGGCTCCATCACCGACTAATGGGTGTTATCACGATCGATGATGGATCCGCTGGATCTTTCCAACAGTGGATCTTCCGTTGTCTCACGACAACAAGGCATCGATCGATGGTCTTGAGCAGTCGATTGATCGGCGATTTCTAGCCCAGGCAGAAGCTTTAAATGGAGCTCGTGGAGGAAGAAATCGACAAGGTTCTTTGAGGCATTTTGGGGCAAGTTGCTACTGCAATTCAGGATCTCCAAGTGCTACTCGATCAACCTAGCAAGCAAGAATTTAAAATACTTTTGTAAAGTGTTTCTTTGCATTCTCTTATTGTATTTCATATTGTATTTGCTTGTTGTATTTAGTTTATTGTTATAAACTATTGTACAAGGTTTCTCCGCCTCCGACTTGTGTTGAGAAGGAGTGTTTATTAGTGGTGTGTGATTGACATCGCTAGAGCTCGGTTGAGCCCAATCCGTAGAGTAGGAACCGTTCGGTTCCAAACCACGTTAAATACTTGTATTTGTATGTTTGTCTATTTCTTTATTGCTATATTATTATTTCGCTGTGCGCTAACGAAGATTGTAGAGACAAGCACGAACGAATTCCATCAACATACTAGCACGCCGCTATTCACCCCCCCCTCCCTAGCGGTTAACATTTCCCCTACACCCTCCCCCTTGAAGCATTCACCGACGGTTAGCTACTTGCCTTTTGATAGATTACTGAATTCAAAGAAGAGCAGCTCAAGACCAAAAGTGGCCTAAGATCATGGCTAGGTATCCTAAACTATGCAAGAACTTACATTCCCAATCTAAGTTCTAAACTAGGACCTCTTTATGAAAAAACATCACCACATGGAGATAAGAGGATGAAGCCATCAGACTGGGAGATTGTGAAGCAAATCAAAGCCCAGGTCCAACAGTTATCGGACTTAGAAGTTCCTCCTGAGAAAGCTTATATTATTCTTGAAACAGATGGCTCTATGACCGGATGGGGAGTAATTTGTAAATGGAAGAAAGCCAAATATGATCCTCGAAGCACAGAGAAGATATGCACATGGAAAGTTTCCCACAGTGAAATCGGCAATTGATGCAGAAATATATGCCGCAATGGAAACTATGAGTGCTCTGAAGATTCATTATCTTGACAGAGAAGAAATTACATTAAGAACTGATTATCAGGCGATAATCAGTTTTCACAATAAGACTTCAAAAAATAAGTCATCACGTGTCCGATGGATGACTTTCACGGATTTCATAACCGGAACAGGAGTCAAAGTAAATTTCGAGCATGTGGATGGGAAACTTAATATTTTTGCTGATTCACTATCACGTCTTATTGAAGGACCAAAAATGATCAACATGATCAGAACTGAAGATGAATTTACAAGAATCCTTCATCCTGAGATAACCACATCAGTTGAGTATAAATTATTAACTCAATATAAAACTCTGATTGCAGCAATGAAGAAGATATATTCCTTCCTGAGGAATACGACAAGAGAAGAAAGATGACAGACATCGAAGAAAGTGTCATCCAACAACTTTCCTTCACCTTAGAAGATTATGGACTGATCTATAGGAATGTACAAGTGCTATGTGATAACATTAGTACTATACATCTCACCAAAAATTCGGTTCATCACTCAAGGACCAAGCACATTGAAGTGAGACATCACTTCATTAGAATCAGGTAGCTAGGGGAGACATTGAACTCAGCCATGTTGAGTCCAAGTCTGACCTAGCCGACATATTCACAAAACCTCTTCCTGAAATGAGTTTATCCATTTGAGAAGAGAGTTGGGCATGTGTGCTGCTAAATGAAAGAGGATCTCTCCATGATCTTAGGTTAAAAAAAATCCATTTAACAAGAGAAATGGGAATTTAAAATGGGAAGACATGGGATCATCTCACAAAAATGATAAGGATCACAAAACTATTTTTGTATTGCTAGAAATGGGGTGAGATGATAGAATCAACCACTCTATTTCAAATGTTCATTGCATCCCTGAGATAGAGAGGTTGACGAGACAAAAATCACTAACGTGACTAGTTATGGGGAAGACCATTACACATTCTTATGTTTGTGGTTCCAAGATCTTAACTAGACATTCCAACCAAGTAAAATTAGTTGGATCCTCTTTGAGACCAAGAACATAGATACCAACTACTTAAAACAATCAAAAGGGTGTTTAGGTTATCATATCAAGTGTATTTAACACTTACCTAAGTCTTAGAAATTACACAAAACTCAGTTGGAATATTGAAACCCAGTTATTTAAGCCTATCAACCGAGACAGACTCGACCAGCGCCCCGACTGGCACGAGTTTTTAACACTTAAAATCGAGTGTGCTTCGACTAGCGCCTCGACTGGCCAATTCTGATCACACTCAGAATCGAGTGCGCTTCGACTGGCACCTCGACTGGCCAATTTCGATCACGCTCAGAATCGAGTGCGCTTCGCCTGTCGTCTCAACTGGTGTTACCAGTCGAGTCGACCCACTCATTGCCTCGACTGATGTCTTGCGAATTTAAACCCTAAACCCTTTCATTCCGTGATTTCTTCTTCCCAACAATCATGCTCTCCCGACTGCGACAAGCGCCAGTTGAGCTCTTCATCTCCATCCAAGCTTTACAACCTCAAGACAAGCCTTCTCTAGACTAGGGTAAGGATCTTCTTCCTTCTCCTTGCCATTTTCTCTTAACCCTAACCCTAATCTCTGACCACTCAACCACAACTAGGGTTATAGCAGGAAAAATTCGTCTGCTGCAGCAAGCACTTGTTCTTGGTTCTATGGCACCCAATTAAGACTTCTTCCTTACTCTCCTTATGATTTTAGAGGATTTCTAAGCAACTAATCACTTTCCCCACTTGACATACATCATTTCATTCCTTGCATTCATTCATGGGTCAATCTTGTGCGCATGACATATTTGACACATGCCATTCTGGACTAAAAAGAAAGGAACCTGAGTCCTCCACCTCTAGGCCCTCACGAGAGAGGCCTTGCTCGGACCATCGTTTCCCCACGGAATATCATTTGCACACCTTTAGGACCCACGAGTTTGAACTCCTAAGCATCCGGTCCATAGATGGTCATTTCTTTTCCAATAATGCACCATATGTTAGTGAGATGGTTGAGCACTATATACTCGGTAAGTTAGTCTACTGCGATCACAATATCAATGAAGACTTACTTATCGAATTCTAAAACAACCTACAACCCACTGAAGATAGGCTTATCTATAAGTCTAACGTAGCCAAAACTGATGTCACTCTTACTCCAGCCATCTGGAGATGATTTCTAGGATGTAGAGAGTCCTCCTCTAACCTAGAATGCTATCCAACTCTTCCTGAAAATTTGGAAGGCTTTGACCTCAATTCCATCCACGAATCCTTATTTAGACGTCCTAGAGATGAAGGAGTAAATTTGGTGTCAGCCCTGGCACTAACGGCTCCTGACAACATCTTATACAAAGTCATTGTCGGATGCATTTTACCCATAGTCACCAAATGGCAAGCCAAAGTTAGGCCACATCATTTATTGGCTCTCCACCTTCTCAAAAACCACCTTGATTTTAACATAGCTTTGAACATGTTTATGTGTATTATCCATTTCTCCATTCCAGTCAAGAAAAAGGTTTATATGCCTTTTGGTCACATCCTCACATTCTGGTTAGAGTCCCTAGGCATAAACACATCCAAGGGAAAAGTAAGGCAGGTAAAAAGGTTGGACTATATCCATTGGAGGAATTTATCTTTAGCTGGCATGATTCGCATGCGTACAGGAGAAATTCAATGGAAGGATGATCATCAAGGTGAGGAGCATAGGGATCTTGAGGAAGAATCTGATCTTCCTGCTGAAGAACCACACCATCCGGCTCCTAACCAAGCTGATCAATTTGACCACTATCACGGAGCAATTATCACAATTCCGTGAAGCATATGAGATGTTTGTGAACACAATCACAACGACGATATCAGATTTCCATCTACAAACCAACCTACGATTGACTCAAATCCAAGACACCCAAGATAAAATCATTCAAGAATAGAAGGAAATCAAAGAGATCATGATCAGTTGGGGAAGTAGCTCGGAGGAACCTTCTACATCAGCCCCCAACAAATAGAATCACGTTAATGATCTCAAATTGTGTCAATTCACCTAGGATGGTTGTACTATGGATATTTGATTGTGTGTTCAAACTTCTAACTTTGATTATTCCTGTGAAACAGTTTTTGTGAAACAACAATTTTTTGGAACGTCAACTTTTTGTTCATTCTATTTTTTGTTGTGTGATCTGTTATTGATTATGTGTAGTTGAGTCAGTTAGTGTCTATCAAACTTCTTGTTGTATGTGCAATTCTTGTTAGCGCCACCCGAACAACTCAAACCTTGACTCCATCCCACCATTGTTAGTACAATCGTTATGTGTGCACCTAATCAACCCTAAAAGAATGTTTGATTGAGGGGGAGCTACGGTTTGGGAAATCCACAGCATTAGTGTCACGCCCCGAAGAGACCTGCCGCGGACAAAATCGGCGGACATCTCCCTGTCCCCAATTTACATACAAGGCCTACACGGCCACTATACATCGGTCAACACGACCGGAATCCAAACTCACACGCAGTTATATAATTAGGCCTCAGGCCTTCAATCCAAGTAAATAAATAAACAATCTATCACATCTAAACCTACCCCTTCTGCCATCTGGGCAGGAATACTCAACTGAAATCCATCCAGAACAAAACTCCGAATAAAGTCCCTAAGGACACCAAAAATCCACAAATACATAAATCCAATTCCAGTCCTAAATATATCTTCTAAACAAGATATCCAAAACCAAAAACAAATAATCAAATACACTTCCACGACGAGGGGGTTTGGCAGCTGGACTCTCCTGACAGCTTCATCCTGAAATAGATATAAATCAACGGGGTGAGTTCAAAGAACTCTGCGGGTATAGTAGATATGCAAAATAAGGTATAGCTAACAATAAAAATATCATGCCAGTACAGTCTCACATAAATAGGGTATGCAAGCAAGAAATACAAAATGATCAGACTTACGAATCTCCTACTCCGATATAGGAGCATGTGCGACTAGAAGTAATAGAGTCTGACCATATATAAACATGTATCATGCATGACAATCATATGCACATCCAAGGCATCAATACAATAATGCAAAGACAAACACAATACAAAATGCAATCCGTGCAAAATGCATGCCGTACAATGACATGGTCACCTCGACGCCCTACACCGCCACACGCAATGGTGAAGCCGAGTGGGTAGGGCTATGACAATCTGTGCACTCTGCCATCATCGCTTCCCGAGTGACCGAGTGGAGTGGACGATCTTTGCCGAGTACACCTATCCTCCCGCCCAAACATAGTGGGGAGCTAAGCTCATCTCCTGTCATAGACTGCAGGAGGGATCCTGCCCGCTACCACGCCGCTCATCGCTACCCATGAGCGGACCGGTGAGCTTGAGAACAATCGCACACACCTCACGATGTACCACTAACCCATGAGTGGCGGTGTGTGCGAGCCATAATGGCTGCGGGCTCAACAATAATGGAACCCAATCATGCAAAATGGTGCATGATACTAAAGCATGTAAATCCTACTCAAAATACCTATCCAATAATATGTACAATCAATATGTACATATCCATAATCCAAATAACTATGATCCAAGTCAAACAGGGAAATATAATCATATCCTATCACATGCATGTATCTAGTAGGCACCAAAAGTATACTAGGCATATAAACATGAAAAAGTTATTGTAAGCTATCCTACTAGCATATCAATTTGACTTAATCTCAAAGTTAAGTCAAAATACCCGCCTGAATATATATCCGCAAAAGAACCAGATCGTCACGACCGGAGACCTGCCTCGTGACCGAAACCTGCATAAAGCATGACTATAGTCAAGCACAAAATACAATTTACCGACAAATTGAATAATTAATCGATTTCCTTCATAACCAGATACACCAAAGTAAATCCATCAAATCCAAGCACACGACAACGTGCTAAATTACTACTATGTATCCCCAAGTAGATCCTCAACCCGTAGATCACAAATTGTGATTAACTCCTCAATCCAAGAACATATCCTTGCAATTAATCTCACCATGATCAATACTCATCATATGAAAATATTATCCATCTCACAACAATTGATCTATTCAAATCCTACATCGACCTCATATTCGTTCCACTAGATTGATTTAAATTATTCTATTCAACCTAATCAATCCTCCATACATAATTACGACCGATCATAAATATGAATCCAACCTAACTCTAGGTGACATACACACGACTCAACCAATCCTTACCTCAAACACGATCCAACACTTGGATCCCACAATTTGGTACCCACAAATCCATTTACAACCCTTCTCAGTCAACCAACACTCAATAGAAACCAACAGCCAACACAACGACTACATACAGAATTTAATAAATGAAACACACAGGTTAAATCTCACTTACCGGCAATAGGAGCTACGCCAACATCTCTTCCCTTATCCCCTGCTCATGCACAATTTTTCCCTAGATGCATCTGTTTAAAAATGTTGCCAGCACCATCGACCATCAACGAAACCTCCAGTCGCGCACAGCCGGCGCAACTCTCCAATACCTGCCCGTACACAAAATACACACGGTACAAATTAACCACTCAAACCGGCAACCTCCGTCGACTTACTCCGCGAAGATACTCCCCCCCCCCCCCAACATCAGATCACCTCCATAATCAATAACATCAAACCATCTGCTGATAAAAGAAGGGGGGTCGAGATTTACCAGTTCCTGAGACTCCGTCGGCAGAGAGTTCCCCAACCCTGCCCTATTCGCCGAAAGACCCATTGCACGCCACTGCCCTTGCTTGGCAGCGATGGAGCAGCTCACGATCGGGACACTGGGGAACGCCGCTTCTCCAACCTTCCAGTCCTAATCGCCGCAAACACCGAGATCGAAATGGTTTCCAGGCGAATCGCGGATGTTCGGACACCTGCAGGGATCGATCTGTAGCGTGGGTGGCTTAAGGCTCGACGGTACGGCCGGGCGCAGAAGCGGAGGGGGCGATGCGACGCGCGATCCGAGTGGAGAGTCACCGGCAGACAGGCGGCGACGCCAGTGGCCGAGGGCCAGGCGGCCGCAAGGTCGAGAGCAAAGGCGGCTGGCGCGAGAGCGAGCGCAGAGAAGGCGACGCAGAGGCGCGTAGCCGCAATCGCGAGGAGAAGAAGAAACCGCAGAGGGGAAAGAAACAATCGAAATTACCTAGATTTATAACCTAGGTTAATTTATCCCCTTTTAAAGCCTATTTTTCTTATCCTCGTAAAAGTCTCAGACGAGTCCATTTAAATCCAGAAAAATTCCGGAAAAATTCCAAAAATTCCCTAAAAATCCCGAGATATTTCCAGGATTATTTCCCCGAAATTTTGGCCATTAAATTTCGTATTTTAATTTCAGTATTTTACAATTAGTGGGAGCTTTCCGTATATTTTATACCCCAAGCCTAACAATACCCTAAGATTTGAGTGTCACCATGTTAGAATAACATTTTAAAACCATTTTATAAAACCTTGGTGAAGTCTATCTTTTGATAGCAATTACCATTGAGAGAGTTGATACAAAATAGGACCAAAACATTGAAATTTTCAATAGTTTTGAGTTTTGTATTAAACTCACTATTTTATAGGTAAATTAATTTTCAATTATTTTTCACCCATTGTATTTGTGATAAGTAATGTACGTATAAAATTTCATGATTTTTCAACTTATATACATTTACTTATCCTTTTTCGAAGTTCAGTTTCTGAAAACTAAAATTCAAAAATTTCAGTTATCAATCGAGTGCCATCCAGGGCACTCGACTGATGGGTGGGAGACTGCCTTAGCGGCGCTCTGGGCAAAATCGCCTCGAGGCGCCTGGCGATAAGCAAAATCACCTAGCAAACCGCCTGGCGGCGCGATCGCCTCGTGGCGGGAAAAACCGCCTAACGATAAAGCGCCCTAGCGCAAACCGCCTGGCAAAGAAATCGCCCACACAAAATCGCCCTGGCAAACCGCACCAGAGAACTTCTCTGACGAAGAACTACCCTGGCAAAAAATTGCCCTGAAACTCGAAGTTTTTGTCGACTGATGTTTAGTATCAGTTGACTGATGTGTGTGTGGCAGTCAAATGATTACTGTCTGTTGGATCGAGCGGATCGCTAAAGGGGGGGTGAATAGCGATAAAACTTTTTCTTCGACTTCGTTCGGTAGACAATTAAACGCAGCGGAAAGGTAAATGAAAACTAAAAGAGACAAGTAGATTTTTTACTTGGTTCGTAGCCTTCGGCTACTACTCCAAGGCCCTAATGGTCCTAGACTGTGTACGAAGGGCAATTCACTAAAACACTCCTCCTCGTTGGAGGTAGGAGTTTGACGATTACAAAAACCTTCGAAAGTAAAAGATAGAGAGACAAACCCTCTCTTCTATTAAGGTAAAATGCAACGATAGAAAATCTCAATTAACAAAAAGAATTGCAATATTAAAGAGACGACAAAGTAAGATTATACCAACAACTAGGAAATAGAAATTAAGCTAGGGTTGTTGGTGTTTCGACAGCACTTCGTCGTTGTAGAGTCGTCGAAGAGTCGTAGCGTTGCGGAGGCTTTTGAGCACTTAGAATTTATGAGAAAATCCTAGGAGAGGCCCTCCTTTTATAGCCTTTGAGCCCCTTCTCGAGAGGAACTTTAGCCAATGAGATTTGAGCACTCATCCCCTTGAAATGAGGTGATAAGCTTTGACTCCTCGAAGCTGATCCTTGACCATCAGTTGACTGATGGCCATCATCAGTCGACTGATGGCCATCATCGATCGATGGATCGCATCGATCGAATCTTGACCGCAGTGATCGGATCGATGGATGACAATCGAGTCCTCCAAGTGGCGATTGGTGATCGATGCTAGCTGCAGGGCAAAGTTAGCTTAACAAAAATATTATTTCGACAGCCGCTGACCGTCCGATCTCGACCTAGACAATCTATAGGATGTCTTTGGTCGGATCTACGCTTAAGATCATCCCCGTAAGGAGGATATGACCACTCTTACTCTCACACACACGAGCTTACCTCGATACTTACTGTGTCACTTTCGCTTCCGGCCTTCCACTCTGAAATCACTCGAGTGTCACCCGACCACCGTGGCTTCCTCCGGGTGTCGCTAGCCTTCAGCTCCAGCGTTGGCACTTTTTTGCACACTCGATTTAGCTCGTGAGATAACAATATGAGCTTAACTTTGTATCATTTGCTATAACCAAAACTCAGGTTCGACTTAGGTGCCTACTGCACCAACAATGTCATTAGGAGGGTTGTCAGAATGATGTATCAAACTCAAGGTGAGGGAAAATTCAATGTTGAACCTTTAACCTTAACCTTGATGGTTTAAAGCTCCTATAGGATTAGGAACTTCCCACGGACATTGTTGATGCAATGGTCAAGGGGGAGCAAGCCTTTAAGATCCATCATGGGATGATGGAAGTGTTTCTTCCTCATAAGGGGGAGAAATTGAAAAACTTGGCATACCCAATTTGGATATGAGACTTTGACCTCCTTAGGGAAATTTTTTTTTGATGTGTGACAAAGGGGGAGAGTATGAGTTTAAAGTTATTAGTGATATTTGTGATATAATAGACGTTGCCTTTGTTTTTTGATGTGTAACAAAGGGGAAAATTTCTGCCCATTACATGTAAAATTTCTGCACTCCAAGTTATATCATCCCTATTACATGAATGATAAATTACTGATATGAAATATTTCTGCACCTCATGCTAAATTACTGATATGAAATATTTCTTCACCTCATACTAAATTACTGATATGAAATATTTCTGCACCTCATGCTAAATTACTGATATGAACTATTTCTGCACTTCATGCTATATTTCAGAATTTGAGACGAATTGAATTTTATATCACCTAAACTTAAACCATATTGTTAAACATCAAAAAGGGGGAGATTGTTAGTGCAATCAAGCCCATCGAATGTTTCAATATTTAACAACAAGGTTTAAGTCAAGAAAATTGAAATCTAGGTTGAGCTAGAGTGTAGTCAAGACATTACCTCAACTGATTCAAACCTAAGGTCACTAAGTTAGAAGTTTAGAGTGACATTAGACCCATGGATGAGAAATCCAAGGGTAGGCCTTGGCATGGGAAGTCCAACCTGGAGTTAGCATGGGAAGTTTAAGCTTAGGTCTTGGCATGGGAAGTCCAAGCATAGGTCTTGGCATGAGAAGTCCAACATGGGTTGGCAAGGGAAAGTCCAAGCTTGAGTCTTGGCAATTGAGAAATCCAAGGGGGAACCTTGGTAAAGGAAGAGTACAAGCTGGCTAGAGGCCCGGGAGCTTGGTGATGGAGAGGGCATAGTAACGTATTCATTCTCCATTGGAGTTAGAGAGGGCACAAGGGAGTGCCTCGCTCTAGCTAGTGTACTCGTAGTAAGAGGGGCACAGAATGTGCCTGGCCTCTTACTAGGCACATGGGTCCAATACTCTAGGCAAGGAGGGCGAGTAACGCGTTCTTTGTCTAGGGTACTAGGAGTACTCGTTAGTCAAGGAGGGCGTAGTAACATGCTCGTTCTTTGTCTAGGGTACATGGAGTACTCGTTAGGCAAGGAGGGCATAGTAACGCCCTCGTTCTTTGCCTAGGGTACTTAGAGCATTAGTTAGTTGGAGAAGGCACCGTAACGTGCTTGGTCTCTTACTAGGGTGCTTGAAATGGCAGCTTACTAGGAAAGATACTCATGTGCTTCAAATATTTCCAGTATCAGTCAAGCCACCATAGGGTCAGCTCGATTGACACTCTTGCACAAAGGCACAGAATCGAGCTGGCTCGACTACCAGCTCGACTGCTCACTACGTGGAACAGCACAGAATCGAGCCCAGCTCAACTGCGGGATCGACTGCTCTAGGGCACTTTGTCGCCAGGGCAGATTGTCGCCAGAGCACTTCCACCAGAGCAGTTTTCAATCGAGTCAATTTGGTAGCAGCTCGACTGGTGGCTATGGATTTAGTCACAGAACCGAGCCCAGCTTGGTTACGGGCTCGATTGACAGGTATTTTTCGAGCACAGATGCGAGTCAGACTCGACTGGGGGCTCGACTGATGGAGGTGGCAATGGGATGCTTCCGTTTCGAGTAAAGATTCAAATGCGCTGACTTTCGGTTGAAGGAGCAGGCTCCGTTCTTGGCAAACCACCAGAAGTTGGAGGCAGTTATGGGGACAAGCTCAGGTGACCAGAGTTAGGTCGGGCGTGGTCTCTAGGGCTCTAATGGTGGAAGACAGAAAGCTTGCTGGAAGAAATGGCTATATAAAGAAGAAGAAAAAACAGAGGTTGAAGACTTGTTTAAAAATGCAAAAGCTCCAGTTTTCATCTAGAGAAAAACAAGCTTTCTGTGATTCATACTAAAGGAGAAGAAGAAGAAACCACGCTCTCATCTGGCCTTCTCTCCAACAAGTGTGATGTCGATCATCTTCTTGCAAGTGTCACAACTTCATCTTCAAAGCAAGAAGCTGAACAACAATCTGTAACTGGTTTTTAATACTTAGCTTACTGTTCTTAAAGTATATTCATTGTACTGTAAGCTTGTAAGAGGTGAAGTTTTCACCTCCGGAACTATTCCGATCATACATAGTAGACTTTCCTTTTGAGCTGCTCATGGAGTAGGAACTGCTGAGTTCCGAACCACGTAAATACCTGTGTTTGGTTGTGTTTGTTCCTTGTGTTCTAGTTTTTCTATTTCCACTGTGTAATCCTCTATTTTGCAGTCAAAAGTGAGTTAGAATTTTTTAACTCGCTATTCACCCCCCCCCCTCTAGCGAGCCTCGATCGCAACAGGGGTGTCTAAGGAAGGGGAATGCTTCCACTACGGTGAGACCGAGCATTGGAAGAGAAACTGCAAGCTATACCTGGAAGAGGTGAAAAAGAAGAGAAGTGAGACTTCTACCTCAGGTATATATGTTATAGAAGTCAATTTATCTATCTCGTCTTCTTGGGTACTAGATACCGATTGTGCTTCTCACATTTGTACCAATGTGCAGGGCCTTCGAAAGACTAGATCATTGACAAAGGGCGAAGTGGTCCTACGGGTAGGCAATGGAGCAAAAGTTACCGCCATCGCTGTAGGGACATATTTCTTATCTTTGCCCACTGGGCTTATCTTAGAACTAGAGGACTGTTGTTATGTGCCTTCCTTGACGAAAAACATTATCTCCGTTTCTCATTTAGACAAGAAAAGGACAAGTGTTGTTCCGTTTATTTACATGATATATTTTTTTTGTAGTGCACACCTTGTGAATGATCTCTATCTTCTAGATCTTAAAACCCCAGTCTATAACATAAATACCAAACGGTTCAAATCTAATGATCTGAACTAAACATATCTCTGGTATTGTCGCCTGGGTCACGTAAATGAGAGTCGCATATCCTAGCTCCATAAGGGTGGATTACTGAACTCATTTGATTTTAAATCATATGAGACATGCGAATCTTACCTTCTGATGACCAAGACTCCATTTAGTGGACATGGCGAACGAGCTACTGATTTGTTAGAACTCATACATATTGATATATGTGGGCCTTTCAATGTAGTAGCTAAAGGAGGCTATCAATACTTCATTACTTTTACCGATGATTTCAGTAGATATAGATATGTATATCTTATGAGACACAAATATGAGTCCTTTGAAAAGTTCAAAAAATTCAAGAATGAAGTACAAAACCAACTTGGTAAGAGTATAAAAGTGCTTCGATCAGATCAAGGTGGGGAATACATTAGCTAAGCTTTTCGTGACTATCTCATTGAGTTTGGGATTAGATCTCAACTCACTCCACCTGGAACACCACAGTGGAATGATGTATCAGAAAGGAGAAATCATACATTAATAGATATGGTACGATCAATGATGAGTCACACAAATCTTCCTTCTTTCTTCTGAGGATACGCATTAGAGACGGCTGCTTTCAAGCTTAACCGGGTCCCATATAAGGCAGTCATAAAGACACCATATGCGATATGGACTGGGAAGAGTCCCAAGATGTCTTTTATGAAGATTTGGGGTTGTGAGACTTATGTTCGACGTCAAGTCTCTGACAAACTAGGCCACAAATCAGACAAGTACTACTTTGTAGGATATCCTAAGGAAACAAAAGAATATTACTTATACAATCTCACACAAGGCAAAGTGTTTGTCGCTAGAAATGAAGTATTTCTAGAAAGAGAGTTCATCTCTAGAAGAACTAGTGGGAGTAAAATACATATTGAAGAAATTCAAGATCAAGATAGCACTGATGTTAAATACTGGAAAATGTAAAATAGTAAATTAAATGACCAAATAATTAAGGAAATAATCCTGGAAATTTTTCGGGATTTTTAGGAAATTTTAGGAATTTTTCCAGAATTTTTCTAGATTTAAACGGATTCCGTACGAGACTTTTACGGGGATAAAATAAATAGACTTTAGAGGGGTCTATTTAAAGGGGAAAAAAAATACACGATAGAAAACCTAAAAAAATTCTATTTCCTTTTTCTTTTTATTTTTCCACACATGACTCCCTTCCTTCTAGCTTTCTTCGGGCGCCTTTCCTTGTTGCTGTCGGCAGCCCACCCGCGCCCGATGCGAGCCACTCACGGCGTCCTCGCCGGTGACTCCCTCTTCTCTCTTTCATCGCGCTCGACGCCATCCGCGCCGACGCCACGCCGCGGCCGTTGCCTCTTCCTTCCGGCGATGCACCTTTCCTCGAGCCGACGCCTCACCGCGCGGCCTTGTTTGGCGTTCGCGAAAGACCGCCGCGGACGACGCGACGCGAGCTCGCGCCACCGCCGCCTTCCCGGTGCAGCCGCTGCTGCGCTCGAGCCCCACGCTACGCCGCAGTGCCATGCTCGCGATTTCTTCCTCATCAGATGGTTCGTCGGCGTCTACACTGGTTCGAGCAGGGGTCGGGTTCTCACGAGCAGATGGTGCCGGGCGGCTAGGGCAGCTGGCAGCTGGTTCGACCGGAGGTTGTGATCTTTGCCATTGGGCGCCAGAGCAAGGGTCTCGCGGGTGAATCGAGGAATCGGGACAAAGGAAAGTGGTCGTGTGAGTCCAACGGGTAAGCTTGTTCGATTATCTGTCTTTTAGCAGTAATTACTAGATTATGTGGTTTCTAATGTAGAATTGGGATTTTGTGAGTTGAGGTTGGTCGATTGTGCCGACTGTGAGGGTAAGATGCCGACTGGGGTGAGTAAAGAAGACCTGGGTGAGTTGTGTAAGGGTTGTGATTTTGATATTGTTAGAGCCCTAGATTGGGTGTATCGAGGTGTTCTATTTGAGTGGTTTTGGTCGACTGTGTAAGGGTTGAATAAATTAGTGAAATTGGAAGTTTATTTGGGTTAATTGGGTTATAAAGGAAATCGATTAAGTATTCGATTCATTGTTGAATTGCTTTTTGGTGCTTAACTATAGTTATGCTATATGCAGGTTTCGATTACGAGGCAGGTCCACGGTCGTGACGGTTTCGTTGTTTTCACGATCATTATAGCAGGCGGGTACTTTGACTTATCTTTTAGATATAGTCAAGTTGATATGTTAGTTAGGATAGCATGCAATATTTTTCATGTTTATATGCCTAGTATGCTTTTGGTGCCTACTTGATACATGCATTGTGATAGGATTTGATTATATCTCCCTGTTTGACTTGGATCATAGTATTTGGATTATGGATATGTACATATTGATTGTACATATTATTCGGATAGGTATTTTGAGTAGGATTTACATGCTTTAGTATCATGCACCATCTTGCTGAGACGGGTTCCATTATTGTTGAGCCATGACTAGTTACATGGCTCGCACACCTGCCACTCATGGGTTAGTGGTACATCGGGAGGTGTGTGTGCTGTTTCACAGTTCTCTGTCGACCGCTCATTGGGTAGCTCATGGGTAGCAGCGCAGGCGTGGTGGTGGCGAGGATCCCTCCTCCGTCTATGACAGGAGATGAGAGCTTAGCTCCCCACTATGTTTGGGCGGGAGGATAGGTGTACTCGACAAAGATCCTGTCCCACTCGGTCACTCAGAGTAGTGATGGCAGAGTGCATAGCTTGTCATAGCCCTACCCACTCGGCTTCACCATCGCAGGAGGCGGCCGATCGGGCGTGGGTGACCATGTCATTTGCACGACATGCATTTTGCACGGATTGCATTTGTATTGTGTTTGTTTGCATTATTGTATTGATGCCTTGGATGTATATGATTGACATGCATACAGGATTTATATTCTTATATGGTGATGACTTTATCTCTTATAGTAGGGCACATGCTCCTATATCGTAGTAGGAGACTGTGAGTACACCTTTGCATTTATTTCTTGCTTACCATATATATGAGACTGTACTGGCATGATTAGTATTGTTAGCTATTTCTTACTATTCATATCGACTAGTATCCGCTAAGTTCTTTGAACTTACCCCGTGGTTTTATTTTTATTTCAGGATGAAGCTGTCCGGAGAGTCCAGTTGCCATATCCCCCCCTCGTAGTAACAGTTTATTAGTTGTTTGAGTTATGGAATTGGATTTATGTACTCGTGGATTTTTTGGGGTCCTTGTGGACCATTGGTCGGATTTTATTTTGATTGGTTTGGTTGGTATTCCTGCCCAGACGGCAGAAGGGGTAAGTCTAGTTAGTGTAGACTTATGTTTACCTATATTTGTTGGCCTGAGGCCTTATTATTATCTGCGTGTGATGTGGTATGATTCCGGTCGTGTTGACCGATGTATAGTGGCCGTGTAGGCCTTGTATAAAATTGGTATTGTCACCCATGTGGGAGATCGTCGGATTTTCGTCGCGGGACTCCTGGGCGTGACAATTTATTTGGTATCAGAGCGTAGGTTTCCGAGTTCCTTAGGGTCTTTGGGTTTATGGAGTTCGCCAAGTTTGGCAGGTTAACTGGGTATTTTCGGATTGGTACGGATTTCCGACGATTGTTATGTTTCGGAAATTCGAGGTATTATTGACGAGGTCAATATGGGGGATTTGGCGGCGACAGGACATCTCCAGACGGCTAACAGGTAAATAAATTCTAGAAAATTTTCTAGATTTAGTGCATATTTATATTGGTTATATTTGGTTATGCGGTGATATCTTGTTTTATCTAGTATTGTTTTAACTTGATATCTGTTTAGATTTTTAGGTTGCTGGTTATGGTTAGCATATGGTTATAAATTGCTATTACTGCTATAGGTAGCTAGTTATCATTGTGATATGAATGATTAGCTATTTGGACTAGTATTAGGATTGGACTGGTATTGGGATTAGACTAGTTGAATGATATGACTAAGATGGATAAATTCGTAGAAGGCATGATGACATGATTATAACTTATGTAGTTTAGAGTATATATAAGCATCTGATGCTTTATTTTAGTATTGCCTTGACTTTGTTCTGGCATGACCCTTTTAGTAATACCCTAATTAATTTCGGCTATTGATTGTCATTGGTATGACTATGCTGTCGTTTATTAGACAACGTGTTATGTGTTATTGTGGTGGATACCATGATTAAGACTGGTAGAGATAGAATAACTTAGAGGAGGTTATTCTGTAGGAGCGGATCTCAGGAATGAAATAATATTAGTAGAACCCTAGGTGTGGAAACCTTAGGCGTAATAACTCGGATGTGCTTAATGATATATGGTTATCCATTTACTGTTTCAGTGATATGGTGATCGGACTAGGAGAGTTCGTATGGTTAGGATGCGATTAATCCTTACTATATCTCTCATTCTTGGTTGAGAGAGAGTCTGCAGTAGAGTCTCTCTATGGTTGCTTTTGTATAGTTGTGGTCAATCATGTCCCCCATACATGGTTGAGATAATCTACTGTAAGGTTATACTCTTGCGTTATTCGTTCAGAGTTGGTGATAATCGGATTTGTATGACGCCTGTAGTTAGATAGCTACTTTACATCTTAAGTACCCACGAGACTTGTTCGTGGTAGCATGTTGTAGCATGCATGATTGAACTGGTAGAATGGTATAATTTAGGCTTAACCCTCTTGAAGGGTTTGATAGTAGATTTGTGGTCCTTATTGGCCTTGATAGATGTTTCTTGTTGGTTGGGACGAAACCTTATGATAAATCGTCTCGACGTGATTATTAGGGGACTTATGATTTTGATCGACCTTGATAACCGATCATGTTAGAAGGGTTGGAATGCTGGACTTAACCATCTCGACTTATTTATTTATAAGTCGATGATCTTTACCGACTTTGGTAAACATTTCGTTTTAGAGGTGTTGAAACCCTCGCCTGACCGCCTCAATGAGTTTAGTTGTAGATCGATGATCCTTATCGATTTTGATGGACGTTCTATGCTAGATGTATTGGATAACCCTAGGCTTAACAATCTAGGATAATCGACTGCTCACGCGACCTATTGGTGGTAGTACGTTAGTGCGTGCAGTCAATAATTGGATATTTATATACTGCTTGTTTACCCACGAGTCTCATTCGTGGTAGCATGTGGTTGCACGTAGACAGTGCTGAGTTTATTGATTGTCGGCCCATGGGTTACGTTCGCGGTAGCTCATAGGTAGTTCCCTTTTTGTGCGAGAGCCACGAGACTTTGTCGTGGTATCCGGATGTGCACTGCTTGTTGCAGTGGTTGTGTATGTTGCGGGTATATTTGTTATACCGCTGACCAGGATGGTAGCAGACTGATATTGGTATTCTGAGGGTTGGGTTACTCTAGCTTGTTCCCTGTGACTTCCATTATGTGCATTATGATTATGCACTATTGTCTATACATCCACAGAGTGGTTGTACACACCCCCTCCTCACATATACTCTAGGTTAATTGATGGAGGACGTGTCCTGTTGACCTACCTTTGTGTCGCTCAGAGAGTTTCCTTGCCGTGCTTGTCTCCCTGCATCGTCGGGATGCCGCTTTGTTTACTTTATCGATGTTGCATTTTGATTATGCACTTTGGATTTTGTCACAATTGGATTTGGGATCGTAAAACTATTTTACTTTGATTGATATATATGTTTAGTCGTGCATGCATGCAGTTATTAAAATATTGGTATTTCTATATATTTCGAGGTTTTTACCAGATATGGTCCAGGTATTTCTGGATATTGTCACTAAGGGGCTCCTCCATCATTTGGATGACGGATATGCCCCCAGGACGTGACAATTTTATTGGTTTGTGGTTTTGGTTTGTGGGTTTTGGTGTATCGAGGATTTTCTTTTCCTTGGATTTTTGGGAGTTCTCGGGTTTTGGGACCAAGCAAGCTGAAGGATATCTCTGAGCTATAGGAAAAGTATTGTCGTTAGGGGTTACTGTACTTCAGTGGTTAGGAAAAGTATTGACTTAGGGAAATTGCCCCTACTCATGGTCGGGGACGAGGTCGATAACGTATTGATCTTGAGGAATCTAATGATGATTTCAGAGGTACGGATTCTTTAGAGGTGCCGACTGATGTCGAATTAGGAAGCTAGGGATTTGGCCTGCTAGTCACCCATTTGAAGGTCAAGGAGTAAACCCTCAGAGAGTATCAGTCCCTACTAATAGTGATTTGGTTATGGATAAGGCATGTATGCCTACACTGGTTAAGACGATGAAAGATTGTTTTACCTTATTATAGAAGGTGTTGTATGGGATGTTTATCTGTCCCAATATTTTTCTAGAGAAGATCCGGAACTCTTTGTTAAAAGAGAGATGAACCTTTGAGGTTATGCATCGATTATCGATGATAGAATGCGGTAGTTGTAGAAGGAAATGAAATTCCTTCATTATGGATAGAGGATCTATTTAGATCAGCTATAGGACACCTGTGTATACTCTAGGATTGATTTGTGATTGGTATGTTGATATTGTAGTGACAGGGTGTCATACAATTATCAAAGTCGTAGGGATGATTGATATATCATCAGCCAGAGTAAAGAGGATGCAGGTGTGTAGCGATGACAATCTCATACTTGGTATGAATTGCATGAGGTTTGGTTATTTTGTTAGACTTATGACGACTTAGTCGTCCAGGGATTTGGGAAATCGTGTATTCTGGACACGATTGGATCATTAGTGATGGTGGCAGTTGGAGTTGAGCACTCGGTCACCGTGGATGGTAGTTTTCTTGGTATTGATTTGATTATTATCATAGATATGAATAGGATGCTCCAGCGATACTACAATTGTTGACTGGTTGGACCAGGAAGGTGATGGAATTTTACTTGGTCTGCAGCTTGTGAAACCAGTTTCAGGGCTCAGATGATGGTTGACTGTTACGCCAGTGTTGATTAATCATTCTGGTGTGAATGGAAGGGTAGTGTATGTGGATGCAACATTTCGGGGATCGGAGCGATTCCGATGCTATTGAATAAGACGTATCCTAAGCTTACGTCAGTTAAAGAATTGCGAGATCAGTCGTCATATATATGACGTGGACTTTGCAGTTATTATATTGTTTAGAAGAGGTGAGGAGCAGAAATGCTCATGGAGTTTTGGCTAGCTACTGGATAGCTACTATAGAGTAGCTGGAACACGAATGGTTGTAACAAGAAAGTTTGGTTGTGATAGTCTCCCATGTACTTACAGAGTGTGTGGTGGAGTGGATTTTGGACGGTAGATGGACTACCATCTCTGACTTCGAGGAGGATAATGGTTTCCGGAGTTGCATTAGTTTAAGGAACAGATGCTTCAGGAAATTCCGATTCCGGAATGGAATTGGAAGCATATTATTATGGATTGTGAGGTGGGTTTGCCTAGGTCACATCAAGGCCATGATGCGATTTGGGTAGTCGTTGACCGACTAACCAAATCCGCGCACTTCTTAGCGATTCGGAAGACCGACTCTTTGGATCGTTTGATAGAGTTATATTGTCGGGATATCATCAGATTTCATGGTGTTCCTTTGAGATAAAGATCTTCGGTTCACGTCTCGGTTCTGGCAGAGTCTGCAGTAGGCGTTAGGCACACAGTTTCGTTTTAGTATTGTATTCCATCCGCGGACAGATGGACAGTCTGAGCGGGCCATTTAGACACTAGAGGACTTGCTAAGGTCCTGTGTAATGGATTTCGGGGGCAACTGGGAGGACCAGTTGCTAGGATCCATAGAGCTCAGTATGAGATAGGGTTGGTCCGTACTATCAGACGCAGGATGACAGAGGCGCAGGATCGTCAGAAGAGTTATACGGATCGGAGACGGAGACCTCTGGAGTTCTCTATTGGTGATCATGTATTCCTGCGAGTTTCACCCACGAAAGGGGTGAAGAGGTTTGGACTCCGTGGTAAGCTAGCTCCTAGATATATTGGTCCGTTTGAGATTTTGGAGAGGATCGGAGCAGTTGCTTATCGTCTAGCGCTACCACCATCTTTGACGAGTATTCACGATATATTCTATGTGTTTATGCTGAGGAAGTATGTGCCAGACTCTACACATATTCTATCAGATGTGTCAGGTTCCATTCAACCTGATACTACTTATGCAGAGGTTCCGGTACGGATTCTGGATCACAAGGAACGACAGTTGCGGAACAAGGTTGTGCGACTTGTCAAGGTCGGGTGGAGTCACCACACCGATGAGGAAGCTACTTGGGAGCTCGAGGATAAGATCAGAGCTCAATACCCCCCATTTGTTTATTTAAGGTACGTGAAATATATTTTCAGTACTTGTGGTATCTCTTACTCGTTAAGCATTTGAGTAGGAAATTTGGGGACCAAATTTTTATTAGTGGGGGAGAATGTTAAATACTGGAAAATGTAAAATAGTAAATTAAATGACCAAATAATTAAGGAAATAATCCTGGAAATTTTTCGGGATTTTTAGGGAATTTTAGGAATTTTTCCAGAATTTTTCTAGATTTAAACGGATTCCGTACGAGACTTTTACGGGGATAAAATAAATAGACTTTAGAGGGGTCTATTTAAAGGGGAAAAAAAATACACGATAGAAAACCTAAAAAAATTCTATTTCCTTTTTCTTGCCCTTCCTTCCTAGCTACGGCCTTTCCCCCACCACGCCTGATGCGAGCCACTCACGGGCCCTCTCGCCACGGTGACTCTCTTCTCTCTTTCATCGCGGCAGCCCGACGCCACCGCGACGCCTCGCCTTACCGGCCGCTGCCTCTTCCTTCGTGGCGACGCTTTCCTCGAGCCGGCGCTGGCACACGCGCACTCTTGTTTATGCGTTCGCGAGCATCGCCGCCCGACGCGACGCGAGCTCGCTGGCCCACCGCCGCTTTCCCGGTGCTAGCCCGCTGGCCGCTCGAGCCCCACGCGCCGACGCCGCAGCGGCTCGCTTCGCGATTTCTTCCTCAGATGATGGTTCGTCGGCGGCTCTACACCGGTTCGAGCGTGGGGTCGGGTTCTCCGAGCAGATGGAAGCCGGGCGGCGGCTAGGCAGCGGTTGCAGCGGGTTTGACCGGAGGTTGTGATCTTTGCCATTGGGCGCCAGAGCAAGGGGTCTCGAGCAGTGAATCGAGGAATTGGGACAAAGGAAAGTGGCTGCTGGTGGAGTCCAACGACTGGTAAGCTTGTTCGATTATCTGTCTTTTAGCAGTAATTACTAGATTATGTGGTTTCTAATGTAGAATTGGGATTTTGTGAGTTGAGGTTGGTCGACAGGCCGACTGTGAGGGTAAGATGCCGACTGGGGTGAGTAAAGAAGACCTGGGCGAGTTGTGTAAGGGTTGTGATTTTGATATTGTTAGAGCCCTAGATTGGGTGTATCGAGGTGTTCTATTTGAGTGGTTTTGGTCGACTGTGTAAGGGTTGAATAAATTAGTGAAATTGGAAGTTTATTTGGGTTAATTGGGTTATAAAGGAAATCGATTAAGTATTCGATTCGTTGTTGAATTGCTTTTTGGTGCTTAACTATAGTTATGCTATATGCAGGTTTCGATTACGAGGCAGGTCCACGGTCGTGACGGTTTCGTTGTTTTCACGATCATTATAGCAGGCGGGTACTTTGACTTATCTTTTAGATATAGTCAAGTTGATATGTTAGTTAGGATAGCATGCAATATTTTTCATGTTTATATGCCTAGTATGCTTTTGGTGCCTACTTGATACATGCATTGTGATAGGATTTGATTATATCTCCCTGTTTGACTTGGATCATAGTATTTGGATTATGGATATGTACATATTGATTGTACATATTATTCGGATAGGTATTTTGAGTAGGATTTACATGCTTTAGTATCATGCACCATCTTGCATGATTGCATGCTGGCTGGACGGGGTTCCATTATTGTTGAGCCCGCAGCTAGTTACATGGCCTGCACACCCTGCCACTCATGGGTTAGTGGTACATCAGGAGGGTGTGTGCAGTTGCTCTGTCAGGCTCCGCTGGACCGCTCATGGGTAGCGACGAGGCAGCGTGGTAGCGGGCAGGGATCCCTCCTCTGGTCTATGACACCGGGAGATGAGAGCTTAGCTCCCCCACTATGTTTGGGGCAGGAGGATAGGTGTACTCCGACAGCATCCTGTCCACTCGGTCACTCAGGAGTAGTGATGGCAGAGTGCACAGTTGTCATAGCCCTACCCACTCGGCTTCACCATCGCGTGTGAGGCGGCTGACTGGCGTCAGGGGTGACCATGTCATTTGCACGACATGCATTTTGCACGGATTGCATTTGTATTGTGTTTGCTGCATTATTGTATTGATGCCTTGGATGTTGCATATGATTGACATGCATACAGGATTTATATTCTTATATGGTGATGACTTTATCTCTTATAGTAGGGCACATGCTCCTATATCAGGGTAGGAGACCTGTGAGTACAGTCCTTTTGCATTTATTTCTTGCTTACCATATATATGAGACTGTACTGGCATGATTAGTATTGTTAGCTATTTCTTACTATTCATATCGACTAGTATCCGCTAAGTTCTTTGAACTTACCCCGTGGTTTTATTTTTATTTCAGGATGAAGCTGTCCGGAGAGTCCAGTTGCCATATCCCCCCCTCGTAGTAACAGTTTATTAGTTGTTTGAGTTATGGAATTGGATTTATGTACTCGTGGATTTTTTGGGGTCCTTGTGGACCATTGGTCGGATTTTATTTTGATTGGTTTGGTTGGTATTCCTGCCCAGACGGCAGAAGGGGTAAGTCTAGTTAGTGTAGACTTATGTTTACCTAGATTTGTTGGCCTGAGGCCTTATTATTATCTGCGTGTGATGTGGTATGATTCCGGTCGTGTTGACCGATGTATAGTGGCCGTGTAGGCCTTGTATAAAATTGGTATTGTCACCCGTACAGGGGAGATGCTGTCGGATTTTCGTCTGGCGGGGACTCCCTCGGGGCGTGAAGGATCACTTGGTTACCAGGATTCATAAACTTTAGTACTTAACCTGGAGGTCTAGAGTTCGAATCCTGGGGAAGGCAAAAAACCCACTTCCAGGGGTGGGAAGTCCAAGTGAGTAACGACGGGCCAACAGGGGCGACGGTCGGCGACCAATAGGGGTCGCCGAATTCCGCCAACAGGGGCGACGGTCGTCGACCAATAGGGGTCATCGAATTCCGCCAATAGGGGCCCGGTCGTTACAACTGAGATGGAAATTGAATGGCCACCACAAAGTATTGTGGATGATGAGATTGTTGCACAAGAAGTTGTGGAGCAACAGCCTGTTTAAGTAGACCAACCTCTTCGCAAGTCTGATAGGATATGTCGTCAGCCTGAGAGATATTCATTTCTCTTGTCTAATAATGATGACATTATGCTTGTTGAGTTAAACAAGCCTACATCCTATCAGGAAGCTGTGATGATCTCAGATTCTGAGAAATGGCTAGAGGCCATGAGATCCGAAATGGAATCCATGTACACTAACCAAGTATGGATTTTGGTTGATCCACCTGAAGGGGTCAACGTGTAAGTGGGTCTTTAAGAGAAAGAGTGACATGGATGGTTTTATGCATACCTATAAAGGGTGATTGGTAGCTAAATGTTTCAAACAGATTCATGGTATTGACTATGATGGAACTTTTTCACCAGTTGCGATGCTTAAGTCCATTCGTATTATGCTTGCTATTACAGTTTACCACAATTATGAGATCTGGTAAATGGATGCCAAAACTGTGTTTCTGAATGGAAACCTCCTCAAGGATGTGTACATGACACAATCTGAGGGTTTTGTAGATCAAAAGCATGTTGGTAAGGTATGCAAGTTGCAAAGGTCCATTTATGGTTTAAAGCAAGCATTTAGAAGCTGGAATCTTTGATTCGATGATGTGATCAGACAATTTGGTTTCATCAAGAATGAAGATGAACTCTGACAAGAGGGTTAGTGGGAGCATAGTTATCTTTCTTATCTTATATGTTGATGACATACTTCTCATGGGAAACGACATCCCTACGCTATAGTCTGTGAAGACTTGGCTTGGGAATTGTTTCTCAATGAATGACTTAGGTGAAGCAGCATACATTTTAGGCATTAAAATCTATAGAGATAGATCTAGGAAATTTCTTGGCCTAAGTCAGAGTGCATACATTGACAAGGTGCTTATATGTTTTGCCATGCAGAACTTCAAGAAAGGATTTCTGCCAATGTCACATGGTGTGAGCCTTTCGAAGGCTCAATGCCCTTCTTCTAATAAGGAAGAAAGGGAATGCATGGATCAGATCCCTTATGCATCTGCTATAAGGTCTATTATGTACGTCATGCTATGCACTCGTCCTAATGTCTCGTATGCTTTAAGCATGATGAGTAGGTAACAGTCAAATCCAGGTGACGATCACTGGATAGCCGTCAAGAATATTCTTAAGTACTTGAGAAGAACTAAAGAATATTTCTTGATATTTGGAGGCAATGAGGAGCTCGCTGTAAAATGTTACAACGATGCTAGCTTCCAAATGGACAAGGATGATTATGTTAGTACTTATAAGATTGACATATCTCCACAATAGTATGATATTGTCCACTTTGGGCCTAAGCCCTCATAGTTTTATTTTTGGGCTTTACCCAAAAGGCCTCATTCCAATGGAGATATTTTTTTATCATATAAGCACATGATCTTTTCTATGTATTATCAATGTGGGACTTTGATTGTATTTTCTATACTCCCAACAGATTACAGATCGTAGTCAGGGTACATTTTTTGTTTAAATGGTGGTGTTGTGAGCTGGAAGAGTTCAAAGAAAGACACAATCGCGGATTCTACTACAGAGGGCGAGTATATTGCTGCTTCTGATGCAGCAAAGGAGGCTGTTTGGATTAGAAAATTTGTTTCTGAGCTTGGTGTAGTTCCTAGCATCGCGAGCCCTATAGAGCTTTATTGTGACAACAATGGGGTGTAGGGGATCGTTGGAACGCTAGAGGGGGGGGGGGGGGTAAATAGCGTCGTGTTATGCGTCGATGGAATACGTTCACGTGTTCGTCTACAATTTTCGTTAGCTCGCAGCGGAATAATGAGAATAAAGCAATAACGAATATACAAACATACAAACACACAAGTATTTAACGTGGTTCGGAACCGAACGGTTCCTACTCCACGGATCGAGCTCTAAAGAGCTATAGCAATGCTACAAATACACCACTATGCAAACACTCCTTCTCGACACAAGTCAGAGGTGGAGAAACCTCGTACAATTGATTACAACAGTAATACGAAAGACAAACAAGCAAATATAATGCAAATACGAAAACAAGTAAAGAGAACTTTACAACACTTTGCTTTTGATTACTTGAATGCTAGGTTGATCGAGTAGCACTTGGAGACCCAGAATTGCAGCAACAACTCGCCCCAAATTATCTCAAAGGACCATGGTTTTTTCCTCCTTCACGAGCTCCATTTAAAGCTTCAACCTGTGCTGGAAAACGTCGATCAATTGACTGCTCGGGACCATCAGTCGACTGATGCCACTGTTGTCGTGAGACAACGGCTAGATCCACGCTGGAAAAATCCAATGGATCCATCATCAGTCGATTGATTATGACCATCAGTCGACTGATCAAGCCATCACTCGACTGCTGACCGCAGCGGTCGAGTGAGACTCCATTCTGTGCTCCAAAACTCGAGCACCAATCGACTAATCACACGATCAGTTGATTGCTCGCTAATCACCGACCGCCTCCTCCGCAATGATCGTAGGCCAATTTCGATCAATGTAGGATTTTTTATGCAAAATAGCATATGCGCAACGGAAAAATAGGATCTCTTCCAAGTGATCCTTGCGAAAGAAAACCTCGTACAAAAAAATAAATTTCTCTAAAAGAAAAAAAAACTTATCTTATAGGAGAATATTACCTTTGTTGCGTGCCCTTTTTAATCCCGCTTCTCCTTGGGTTTGTTGGATCTTTTAGCACGTTCAAATGTCCGTGCCTCTATATGTATCCACACGAGCAAGCTCTTGTCTCACAAAAGAAACTAGAAGAGGTCTCCTTTACTTCTTGCTAGAGAAGTCCCTAAAGGAGAGGAAGGTAGGGAAAAAGGGAAAGGAAGAAGAAGACCACTCTTCTTGCTAGCCTATACTCACAAAAGCCACACAACCAAAGCCTCTCACCACCAAGCTCTCTCCAAGCCTCAAGCTTCCACCACTTTGGCCGGCCACCCCATGGAGTGTTTTATAGGATTGAAAAAACCTTTCACCTCCTATCACATTCAATGCAATCAATTGCATTGAAAAATAATCAAACAAGGAGTTACCTTGTTTGGCCGGCCACATGTGGAGAAATTCCAAAGGTCAAAACCCTTTATCTCCTTCCACCTCATCAAGCTTAGGTGGCATGCTTATGTGGCATGCTTAGGTGGCATGCTTATGTGGCATTCATGCATGTTGAATTAATCTTATTAATTCAATAAGCTTATGTTATCATATTGAATTAATCTCATTAAATCAATAAGGTAACATATTGAATTAATCTTATTAAATCAATTAAGCTTAGGCTATCATGATAACATATTTATTTAATCTTATTAAATTAATAAGCTTATCATATTGAATTAATCTCATTAAATCAACAAGCTAAAATTCTCATTAAGCTTAAAGTCCAAAAACCATTTTGTACTTAAGCTTATTCCCAAATTATTCTAGTCAAACTAGAATGCACTAATTCTTCTAATCATCATGCTCTTTGTGTGTGACCCTATAGGCTCTCATAACGTTGGCAGTGGATCTAAACTCTTTTAGATACACAAGCAATGAGCGACATCTAGCAATACATCATTGCTACCCAAGTTACGAAATAAGTCAAGATCTGACTAACCTTTCCGTGACTACTATAATGTATGACTGTGTCCTTCTATCCTTGATATCAGATTGACCAATGAGGCATAGATCGTGTCATCCTCGATCAATCTATGTGTTTTTTGATCCCTGAGTAAACTAACCCAAACAAATGAGCTCAATATCTCATATTGACTCATTCGAGCATGGCCATGCGTTTTAGTAGTTCTACTCAATCAAGGGGCCCACAGATATCACTCCCGTCATATGGGAGGGATAGATCTCATCTACATCACTCACATCCCTCCGCATAATTTGTTATATACCCAGTAATTGCCTTTATGGTCCACCCTGTTACGAGTGACGTTTGACGATACCAAAGTACATAACTCCTGATGTAGGGAACCGTAGTGACTTCAGGTTTGAGGACTATTCATACCAATAGTTACATGAGAAAGTTTATGACACTCATATGACGATCCATGAAACTTTCTCATGGCGGGTCAGTTCAGTATATATTCTCTAATATATACCCATGTGTCAACTTGATATCATATATCCATGACTTGTGAGATCAAGTCATCAATTGACCTACATGCTAGTCTTTATGTATTAATATTGCCCTTGCATATTAATACTTGACTAGGAACATTTAGGAAAGTGTTCTCTACAGCCTCTCATAATCAATTCTGCCAATTGATGTGCTGTAGATAAGAACCTACTTTTCTAGGGCATTATTATATTTAATTTAGCTGGCACAAGCAAGACGTAAATATAATAACCAATCCTTTTTCTTTATAGAATATGATACAAAATATTCCCTATTCAACCATCACATGATTGGTTCTAGGGCTATAACTAACAATCTCCCACTAGCACTAGTACCAATCACTATAATATCTGATACCTAGTGACCTAGTGTGACCATCATGCTTCCTCTGTGACAAAGCCTTGATCAATGGATCTGCGATGTTAGCTTCTGTCGGTACTTTGCATATCCTCACATCTCCTCTATCGATGATCTCTCGAATGAGATGGAAGCGCCGCAGTATGTGTTTGGTCCGCTGATGTGATCGAGGTTCCTTAGCCTATGCAATAGCCCCATTGTAGTCACAATAGAGGTCTATTGGATCTGCAATGCTAGGAACTACCCCAAGTTCACTGATGAACTTGCGGAGCCAAACAACCTCCTTTGCTGCATCAGACGCAATATACTCCTCTGTAGAATCAAGAATCGTGTCCTCGAACTCTTCCGACTCACACTCCACCATTCGTGCAAAACACGATTCGACGTGATCTATAGTCATCCTTGTCTGCTTGGAAGCTTGCATCACTTTGTAACCCTTTACGCTAGCTCCTCATTGCCTCCAAATATCAGGAAATATTCTTTCGTTCTTCGTAAGTATTTAAGAATATTTTTGACTGCTATCCAGTGACTTTCACCTGGATCCGACTGGTATCTACTCGTCATGCTCAAAGCATACGAGACGTCAGGACGAGTACAAAGCATGGCGTACATGATAGACCCTATAGCAGATGCATAAGGGATCTTATCCATGCGATCTCTCTCCTCCTTAGAAGAGGGACATTAAGTCTTCGAAAGACTCACACCATGTGATAAAGGCAGAAATCCTTTCTTGGAATTTTGCATAGAAAAATGATCTAGCACTTTATCAATGTATGTACTCTGACTTAGGACAAGTAATCTTTTAGATCTATCTCTATAGATCTTGATGCCTAGAATATAGGCAACTTCACCTAAGTCTTTCATCGAGAAATAATTCCCTAACCACATCTTCACAGACTGGAGTGAGGGAATATCATTTTCGATGAGAAGTATGTCATCTACATACAAGATAAGAAATACAACTGTGCTCCCACTATTTCTCTTGAAGACACAAGTTCATCTTTATTCTTGATGAAACTAAACTCCTTGATTGCATCATCGAATCGAAGATTCCAGCTTCGAGAGGCTTGCTTTAGTCCATAAATGTACCTTTGCAGTTTGCATACCTTTCCAGAATGCTTTGGATCTTCAAAACCCTCAGGTTGTGTCATGTACACATTCTCGAGTAGCTTTCCATTCAGAAAAGCGGTTTTGACATTCATCTGCCAGATCTCATAATCGTGGTAGGCTGCATTAGCAAGTATGATCCGAATGGATTTAAGCATCGCAACTGGTGAAAAGGTTTCTTCATAGTCAATACCATGAATTTGTTTGAATCCTTTAGCCACCAATCTACCTTTATAGGTATGCTTATTATCCATGTCAGTCTTTACTTTAAAGACCCACTTACACCCAATGGATTTTACCCTTTCAGGTGGATCAACAAAAAGTCCATACTTGGTTAGTGTACATGGATTCCATTTCGGATCTCATGGCCTCTAGCCATTTCTCGGAATCTGGGCTCATCATAGCTTCTTGATAGGATGTAGGCTCGTCAAGATCGACAAGCAATACATCACTGTTGTCAGTCAAGAGAAAAGAATATCTCTCGGGTTGACGACGGATCCTATCAGATCTACGAAGAGGTTGGTCTACTTGAACAGGTGTTTGCTCCACAACTCTTTGGGCAACAATTTCCTCATCCACAACACTTTGTGGTGCCTGTTCATTTTCCATTGAAGCCTTAGTGTTATCTTCATCTTGAATTTCTTCAAGATGAATTTTACTCCCACTAGTTTTTCTAGAAATAAATTCTCTTTCTAGAAAGACATCATTTCTGGCAACAAACACCTTGCCAAGTGTGGGATTGTAAAAGTAATATCCCTTAGTTTCCTTGGGATATCCTACAAAATAACACTTATCTGATTTGGGTCCTAGTTTATCTGAGACTTGACGTCTAACATAAGCTTCGCAACCCCAAATCTTTATAAAAGACATTTTGGGACTCTTCCCAGTCCATAACGTATATGGTGTCTTTTCTACGGCTTTTGATGGGACACGATTAAGTATGAAAGCGGCTGTCTCTAGAGCTAAACCCCAAAAGGAAGTAGGTAGATCAGTCTGGCTCATCATTGATCGTACCATATCTAATAGAATACGATTTCTCCTCTCATATACACCATTCCATTGTGGTGTTCCAGGTGGAGTGAGTTGGGATATTATCCCACACTCAGCCAGGTGATCACGAAACTCTTGACTAAGGTATTCACCACCTCGATCTGATCGAAGTAGCTTAATACGCTTACCAAGTTGGTTTTGTACTTCATTCTTGAATTCTTTGAACTTTTCAAAGGATTCTGACTTATGTCTCATCAAATATAAGTAGCCAAATCTACTCATATCATCAGTGAAAGTAATAAAGTACTTATAGCCTCCTCTGGCTTCGACATTGAAAGGGCCATATACATCAGTATGTATGAGTCCTAACAAGTCCGTCGCTCTCTCTCCATGTCCACTAAATGGAGTTTTAGTCATCTTTCCTAAAAGACAAAATTCGCATACCTCATATGATTCAAAATCAAATGAGTCCAATAATCCATCTTTATGGAGTTGGGATATGCGTTTTTCATTTATGTGACCTAGGCGACAGTGCCAGAGATATGTTTGGTTCAAATTATTCAATTTGAACCATTTGGTATTTACGTTATAAATTGGGTTTTCTAAATCTAGAACATAGAGACCATTCATAAGTGGTGCATTACAATAGAACATTTCATTCAAATAAATGGAACAACATTTGTCCTTTATTATAAAAGAAAAGTTTTTCTTGTCTAAACAAGATACAGAAATTATGTTCTTCGTTAATGCAGGTACATAAAAGCACTCCTCTAGTTCTAAGATAAGCCCAATGGGCAAAGACAAAGAATATGTTCCTACAGCTACAGCAGCAACTTTTGCGTCATTGTCTACTCGTAGGTCCACTTCGCCCTTTGCCATTAGTCTACAATTTCTCAGTCCCTGCACATTAGTACAAATGTGAGATGCACATCCGGTATCTAATACCCATGTAGAAGAAATAGATAGATTAACTTCTATAACGTGTATACCTGAGGCAGAAGTCCCACTTCTTTTCTTCTTTACTTCCTCAAGGTAGACTTTGCAGTTCCGCTTCCAGTGTCCAGTCTCACCGCAATGGAAACAGTCCCCTTCCTTAGGTACTTTACCTTTACCCTTTGAAGTGGATGAATTGGCCTTGCCTTTGGCTTGGGTCTTACCCTTGCCTTTGCGCTTACCTTTGCCCTTCTTGACCATTAGTACGTTACTAACTTTCTTCTTGAGATTCGGTTCAGCAGTTCTTAACATGCTGAGAATCTCAGACAAAGGCTTATCAATTTCATTCATGTTATAATTCATGACGAATTGATTATATGCTTCCGGCAATGATTGCAGGATAACATCGGTTGCCAATTCTTGGCTCAGTGGAAAACCTAGTCTTTCAAGGTTCTCAACGTACCCTATCATTTTAAGTACGTGAGTTCCTACAGGTGTTCCTTCTTGCATCTTGCATGCAAAAAGAGCCTTAGACACTTCAAAATGATCGTGCCTAGCTTGTCCTTGATATAGTTGTTTCAAATGCTCAACCATACCATAGGCATCCATGTTCTCATGTTGCTTCTGAAGCTCAGAGTTCATGGTGGCAAGCATAAGACATGACACATCTAATGCGTCATCTTGATGCTTCTTATAAGCATCCTTTTCAGCACGAGTGGCCGCAGGGGCGGGTGTTTCAGGGATAGACTGCTCTAGGACATACAGTTTACGTTCTTGCTTGAGGATAATCCTCAAGTTCCTATACCAGTCTAGAAAGTTAGCTCCATTGAGCTTGTCTTTCTCAAGGACAGATCGCAAGTTGAGGGGGTGTGTCGTGTTAGATGACATGGTGATCTACAACATTAAAATGCAAAATTAAGTATCCTACCTAAGTCATTTAATTAGGCCTTTAATTAAATGAGGCTCCCACTAAATTCTCATAGCTTTGATATGAGCTAATCATTGATGTAGGCAAACACATTTTGCTTACATCATTAGCTTCTATTTAGCTATAAATTTATATGGGATAAAGATCCACATCATACTTCGTCTTGAGTTAGCTTTGGCTAATCGCCCAAGACGTAGTATGATTAGGTAGGCAATCTTTTGCCAATTACATCTGATGTAACTCTTTAATAGCTTTGGTTAAGTTTAGATTAGTTTAGTGTTTATTCCTAAACCGACTTCGGTAGTGGCGACGAGGCCTTCTTTGATATCGGAGCAACGACCACTTTTTAAGACAAAGCTAATGTTCGAAAATCACACAAAAACTAATTTTTAAAACTAATGTTCAAAGCTTAATATATGCCTCTACTTTCTTAATTAATTAAGAAAAACTTAATTAAGTCTTAACCAAGTTTAATAGCGGGACATCACGATTGTCCACTCGCACTCTTCCAAGATAAAATGCATTGTTTTGCTTTGGCAAACCCAACAACAAATGATCGAGGAAGTAGTGAGTACCAAACTTTGGTAGGCATATCGTTTTTGACTTATTAAGAAATAAACTTAAACATGCATCACATACATATTAGCATACATCACATATAAGCTAAATTAACATGCATCACATACATATTAAACTAAGCGTGTCATGGTTATGGCCCTTATTCTACAATCTTCTCAAACCAATGAAAAGATTGATTGGTCAACCTAGGGATAGCATCTTCTCCCAAGTGCTTCCTTTTGGTTGTCTTGTGTTGTTGACTTCCTCCTTGTAACGTCATCTTCCAATGGACCCTCCATCTTTGTTGTATATTACAAAAGGAGAAATACTCGAGTTACATTCGAGTCTAAAACTAATTTTTACAACAAGAATTTTAGGAGAAAGGCACGACACGCAGACCGTATTAAGAATTACAACACACATTCACAAACTTTTTGGGACTAGGCCATAACCATGCACCATGTCAATTTTAACTTTTAAAACACATTGGATATTTTATTATGTTTGAAAAATTGCTAATGCAATTATCAACTCATAATAAAATTTATCCTACTTCTATATCATATATAAAATAGAGAAAACCTATTTTTTTTTTATACGATCTTTCGCAAGTGGCTCGGATACCACTGTAGGGATTTTTTTATGCAAAATAGCATATGCGCAATGGAAAAATAGGATCCCTTCCAAGTGATCCTTGCAAAAGAAAATCTCGTACAAAAAAATAAATTTCTCTAAAAGAAAAAAAACTTATCTTATAGGAGAATATTACCTTTGTTGCGTGCCCTTTTTAATCCCGCTTCTCCTTGGGTTTGTTGGATCTTTTAGCACGTTCAAATGTCCGTGCCTCTATATGTATCCACACGAGCAAGCTCTTGTCTCACAAAAGAAACTAGAAGAGCTCTCCTTTACTTCTTGCTAGAGAAGTCCCTAAAGGAGAGGAAGGTAGAGAAAAAGAGAAAGGAAGAAGAAGACCACTCTTCTTGCTAGCCTACACTCACAAAAGCCACACAACCAAAGCCTCTCACCACCAAGCTCTCTCCAAGCCTCAAGCTTCCACCACTTTGGCCGGCCACCCCATGGAGCGTTTTATAGGATTGAAAAAACCTTTCACCTCCTATCACATTCAATGCAATCAATTGCATTGAAAAATATACACTCCTTGTTTGGCCGGCCACATGTGGAGAAATTCCAAAGGTCAAAACACTTTGTCTCCTTCCACCTCATCAAGCTTAGGTGGCATGCTTATGTGGCATGCTTAGGTGGCATGCTTATGTGGCATTCATGCATGTTGAATTAATCTTATTAATTCAATAAGCTTATGTTATCATATTGAATTAATCTCATTAAATCAATAAGGTAACATATTGAATTAATCTTATTAAATCAATTAAGCTTAGGCTATCATGATAACATATTTATTTAATCTTATTAAATTAATAAGCTTATCATATTGAATTAATCTCATTAAATCAACAAGCTAAAATTCTCATTAAGCTTAAAGTCCAAAAACCATTTTGTACTTAAGCTTATTCCCAAATTATTCTAGTCAAACTAGAATGCACTAATTCTTCTAATCATCATGCTCTTTGTGTGTGACCCTATAGGCTCTCATAACGTTGGCAGTGGATCTAAACTCTTTTAGATACACAAGCAATGAGCGGCATCTAGCAATACATCATTGCTACCCAAGTTACGAGATAAGTCAAGATCCGACTAACCTTTCCGTGACTACTATAATGTATGACTGTGTCCTTCTATCCTTGATATCAGATTGACCAATGAGGCATAGACCGTGTCATCCTCGATCAATCTATGTGTTTCTTGATCCCTGAGTAAACTAACTCAAACAAATGAGCTCAATATCTCATATTGATTCATTCAAGCATGGTCATGCGTTTTAGTAGTTCTACTCAATCAAGGGGCCCACAGATATCACTCCCGTCATATGGGAGGGATAGATCCCATCTACATCACTCACATCCCTCCGCATAATTTGTTATATACCAGTAATCGCCTTTATAGTCCACCCTGTTACGGGTGACGTTTGACGATACCAAAGTACATAACTCCTTATGTAGGGAACCGTAGTGACTTCAGGACTATTCATACCAATAGTTACATGAGAAAGTTTATGACACTCATATGACGATCCATGAAACTTTCCCATGGCGGGTCAGTTCAGTATATATTCTCTAATATATACCCATGTGTCAACTTGATATCATATATCCATGACTTGTGAGATCAAGTCATCAATTGATCTACATGCTAGTCTTTATGTATTAATATTGCCCTTGCATATTAATACTTGACTAGGAACATTTAGGAAAGTGTTCTCTATAGCCTCTCATAATCAATTCTGCCAATTGATGTGCTGTAGATAAGAACCTACTTTTCTAGGGCATTATTATATTTAATTTAGCTGGCAACAGCAAGACGTAAATATAATAACCAATCCTTTGCCTTTATAGAATATGATACAAAATGCTCCCTATTCAACCATCACATGATTGGTTCTAGGGCTATAACTAATAGTCAAATCCTAGTTGAATCTCACTAGTCGACTGTCATATGGCACCAGTCGACTGGCACACCTCAAACATGAGGTTTTAGCCCAAATATGGTTCCCCCATACTTGCTAGACCAACCTTAGCCTAGACCTAAGCCTTCTAGTCACCTCCATCAGCCTCACGCCTCTCGGATCCCTCCAAGTCATCCATGACTTGTTCATCCATCGCGCTAGCCTTCAGGTGCTTCCATCGGCTATGTCATGCTAACAGTGTCTACACCTCCAAGGCACATTGGACTTACGCCGCCAAGACTCCGCTTGGACTTTACGCCGCCAACCATTGGACTTATGCTGCCAAGACTCCCGCTTGGACTTTACGCCGCCAATATCAAACCCCTTCGACTTCTCAAATGCCAAGACTCAAGCTTGGACTTTCCCTTGCCAACCCATGTTGGACTTTCCAAGCCAAGACCAATGCTTGGACTTTTCCTTGCCAACCCATGTTAGACTTTTCATGCCAAGATCCATGCTTGGACTTTTCTTTGCCAACCCATGTTGGACTTTCCATTGCCAAGACCCATGCTTGGACTTTCCCAAATGTCAAGTGTCCCACTTGGACTTTCCATGCCAAGTACTGATGACTTGGACTTTTCCATGATAATCACATTGTCATATGTTTTTGTCAAACATCAAAACATCTCTCGAGTCAAGCTCGAGTCCTGGTCAATCGTGACCTAGGCCGATTGTACCAACAATCTCCCCCTTTTTGATGTTTGACAAAAACCAAACAAACCATTGAGTTAGACCATCTAACTCAACCCAATCATCTCCATCAGTTTTCCCAATTGATGTCATTCTCTCAATAAGTTCTCCCCCAAAACATTCTCCCCCTTTTTGACTAACATCAAAAAGGTTCTCTCCAAGGAGGTCAAAGTCTCATGTTGATGTTCGATATTGATCAAGGCTCTGTCTCAGGAATAAAAGATTGATGAAACAACTCATTTCCCAGTGGAAAACAGGAATATGGATTTAAGTTTTCTCCTCAGATATATGTCGCTATCAGAAGTAGTTTGTACATTTGTGGAGATATGAGGCTGGTTGTATGGTTCTTGAAGAAAATGATAGGAAGAGGTGTATACACCTAGATGCATACATTTATCGAATTCTTTTTCTAGATTACTGTGAAATAGGGAATCCATTAAGAGCAGAAGTTGGATGAGTTTACATCTTTACTCGAAAGGAGTTGTAGATGGTTGAAGGATTGATCATTGAGGTTGGTATCAGATGATTGAAGGATTGGTCATTGAGGTATTACTATAGTTTACTTTACTTGATGATATATTGAGAGATACAGGTGTTTACAGATATCTATGGTTAAAACATGCACTGATAGGATTAAAAGGATTTTCATATTTGGATCATGTGGATTAATAGTGTTTCCACTGATAGGTGAGATGTTGAGATGATTACTGTGATGATTATCACAGGGGCATGAAAATGATTTTGGATGTTTATAGGTTGATTGATGGAAATGTTATATTATGGTGAGAGAGTTGACTTAATTGTTTTATAGTTGACTTGGTTGATGTGATGGGAATATCTGGATATTAACTTGGAGGTTATGCTTGTGACATGATGGTATAAGAAGGTCTCTCGGATGCCTGTATAATTCGAGAGTAATCAGATGTAGTGTTGGAGGAACTTCTAGGCTTGCACAGATAGGCAAGTAGAGTAGGCGATCGGAGGGATTTCGAAAATAGTTTCGATATCGAAGATCCCCTACTGTGAGATAATTTATTTGGTACTGAGGTAATGTTATTTTTACGAGCTAATATTTTTACTTATGGTGCGTTGGCTGAGGGCTAGTGTAAAGCGCACAAGGTTGTTAAAGCTCGTGATGTACTCAAGGCAATGTCATTCAATTGGCTGTAATCCAATCGAGTTGCTTAGATACCGTCATCGATCGGTCTTTTAGAATTGGCAAGGTTGATGATGCCGAGAGGTATTTGTAAGAATGACGATTTTTCAGGAGATAATTTAGTTGGTAGCAGTGTTGCTGAACCCTATGGGAATTGGAAGAATCTAAATTCCAATTACAGGAGTTGTTGGATGGGATATTTATTTGTCCCAAAATTTATTTCTTGAGAAGCTCTGGAACTCATTGTTCAATGAGAGATGAATCTTTGAGGTTATACATCAATTATCGATGATGGAATGCGGTAGTGGTAGAAGGAAATGAATATCCTTCATGGTGGATTGAGGATCTATTTAGATCAGCTATAGGACACCTGTGTATACTCTAGGATTGATTTATGATTGGTGTGTTGATATTGTAGTGACAGGGTGTCATACAATTATCAAAGTTATAGGGATGATTGATATATCATCAGCCTAGAGTAAAGAGGATGCAGGTGTATAGTGGTGACAAATTTCATACTTGGTATGAATTGTATGAGCTTTTGGATTATTTTATTTGATTTATTGACGACTTTGTCGCCCAGGGATTTAGGAAATCGTGTATTCTGGACACGATTGGATCATTTATGATGGTGGCAGTTGGAGTTGAGCACTCGGGCACCGTAGATTATGGTTTTCTGGTATTGATTTGATTTTTTTTTTCTTTCATGGATATGGATGGGATGCTCTAGCGGTATTACACCGCTGATTGGTGATGGAATTTATTTGGTCTGAAGCTTGTGAACATAGTTTCAGGGCTCAGACGATGGTTGACTTTTACACCAGTGTTGTGTGATCATTCTCGGGTGAAAGGAAAGTAAATTTATATGCGGATGCGATGTTTCAGAGAATGGAGCGTTTCTGATTTAGTTGATCGAGACGTATCCCATGTTTATGTCAAAAGAGGAACTACGAGATGGGTTGTCATATATATATATGACGATGACCTAGCAGGAGTTGTTATGTTGTTTTGTAGAGGTGAGGAGCAGAAATGCTTATGAGGTTTTAGCTAGCTACTATGTAGTTACATTTGAATTTAGGAAGAGTTACTATTGATTCAGGAACAACAGATAGATTCCTGTTGTGATAATAGAGAGCATCTACAATAGAGTTGTACTTTTGCTCTACCGGTTCGGAATTAGTGATATTGAAATTTGTATGTAGTAGGTGGCTAGATAGCTACCTGGCATCTTGACTGGCTATGAGTCCCGATCGTCGTAGCATGTCGTTGCCCGTAAGTAGTGCATTTTGCATTACCTCGAGAGCCACGAGGCTTTATCATGATATTTTGATAAGTATTGTTGAAGATTGCAATAGGTTCTATATGTTGCAGATGTATCGGATTGTATTCGGAAAATAGTAAGTATTGAAACGTTCTCCGTGGAGGAACAACATGCGGAACATAGTTGATTTGGAAGTCTGGTAAAGGTGGTATATAAATAATCAGTAAGGTTCTGTACCAAGAGGAAAGTGGGAGCCTAGTATGATGGACAGTGTTGGGAGATTAATTAGAATTCGGAAAGGACTTAGTATGATTAGCTAAGTCCGCTCATTTTCGTTCGATCCATACGATGAGTTTGTTGGATCGCTGGATAGGTTATACTATGGCGATTTCCAGTTCATGGAGGATCTGTGAGTATCGTATGTGATAGCGGTTCAGGATTTACCTTCGGATTATGGATAGTCTTTAATAGGTCACGGATATAGAGCTCCACTCGGGTACAGTTAGGTACTTATGATAAGTGGTCGATATGAAAATACTATTCATATTTTGGAAGGGCTGTTAGAAGCAAGTGTGATTTGATGTTAAGGGATATCAGTAACCCCACTTAGTCACTTGAGGTGTGACTTGTCTCCAGATGCTTGAGATGGTTGTTGGGACATCTCGTATTAATATACGAGCAGGAAATTTGGGGACCAAATTTTTTATTAGTAGGGGAGAATATTAAATACGGGGATTTAAAACACTAAATTAAATGGCCCAATAATTAAGGAAATAATCCTGGAAATATCTCGGGATTTTTAGGGAATTTTAGGAATTTTTCTGGATTTAAATGAGGCTTGTACGAGATTTTTACGGGGATAAAATAAACAGACTTTTAAAGGACCTGTTTGGTTTAGTTAATAGGATTAATAAACTTAGGTTTTAATTTCCCTGTCTTTTTCTCCCCCCGCGTTGGTTTCTCTCTCGCGAACCCATCTTCTTAGCCGGCAGTTCTCTCGCGCAAGCCCTCTTCCGCGCACTCTCCTCTCTCGCGTTTCCCTCTCCTCCCGCCACAATCGCCTCGCCACGGCCGGCTTCTTCTCTCGCAAGCGACGACCGACCGTCGCCTTTGTGCGCATGACGAGCCACCGCGAACGACCTAGGGTCGGCGGCCGCAAGAATGCTTGCCTTCCGCCTCTTCTCGCCGGACCGCCGCGAGACGACACCGGGTTCTGCTTGACACGGCTCGCACAACCCTCACTTCCGACACCCTCCGTGATCGATGGTGAGCGAGCTCTCGCCCTTCGGCCGTGTGTGGGCTCGGCCAGAGCACCGACTCTTTCTAGTCGCCAGAGGTCGCCGGCCCTCGACCTTGGAGCTAGGTATCGGCACGGTTTCACGCGGCGGATTAGGAGCGACTCGCCGATCATCGCCGAGCCGTGTAAGGTCCGATCGGACTCCTAGCCATGGTTTCGTCTATTAACCGATTTGTTGACTTGTGTCGAAGGAGGAGCGCCGGGTCGAGCAATGTGAGGGGTTGGGAGGGTTGTTGATGTAGACCGCTTCACTGTGGTCATCGGAGTGAGGGCAACGATAGTTTCCGGCAGATTGAGCAATTGGGGAGGTTCCAATCGCAGGTATATCTTGAGCTATCTCTTGTTGGCATGCTGTGTGGTTTTGTTTCTGGCCATATAGGGCTGTGGAGATGGGTCAGGCAGAGGATTTTTAAATAGGATGGATTAGGTCTTGAGTTGTGTATTCGATGGGTTATGGAATGCGCTGGGTGATGCTCCGTTCTTGATTGTGAATGGGCAAGGATGTTATTAGAGCTGTTATATATTATGATTTCTAGAAGGTGATCCGAATAGGGAGTGCTTGCAAAACAATTTGATTGGTTCGGATTTGATACCTATACTCGGATCAAAGGAGTTGTACAGGATAAGTGTGGATCGGATTCGCGGTATGAAATTGAAGGTCGATTTGTGATGTCCTATTGGTGAGTTGTTGTGGGATCCAAGTGTTGGATCGTGTTTGAGGTAAGGTTTGGATGAGCTGTGTATGTCACCTAGAGTTAGGTTGGATTCATATTTACGATCGGTTCGGTAATTATGTATGGAGGATTGATTAGGTTGAATAGGATAATTAAATCAATCTGGTGGATCGGATATGAGGTTGATGTAGGATTTGATTTGATCATTTGTTGGTATATGGTATTTTGTGCTTAATAATAGTTACCACAGGCGTGTCTCCTATCGTGACGATCCGGGTTCTTTTCATGATATGTTATCAAAGTGTATTTTGTCTTGACTTTTATATTAAGTCAAATTGATATGCTAGTAGGATAGCTTACAATAACTTTTTCATGTTTATATGCCTGGTATACTTTTGGTGCCTACTAGATACATGCATGTGATAGAATATGATTATATTTCCCTGTTTGATTTGGATCATAGTATGTGGATTAGGGATATGTACATATTGGTTGTACATATCATTCGGACAGGTATTCTGAGTAGGATTTATATGCTTTAGTATCATGCACCATTTTCGCATGATTGCATGCTAGCTGGACGGGGTTCCATTATTGTTGAGCCCGCAGCTAGTTACATGGCTCGCACACCGCCACTCATGGGTTAGTCCGCTATGGTAGCGACGAGCGGCAGCGTGGTAGCGGGCGGATCCCTCCTCCGCCTATGACACCGGAGATGAGAGCTTAGCTCCCCACTATGTTTGGGGCAGGAGGATAGGTGTACTGACAAAGATCCTCGTCCACTCGGCCACTCAGAGCGTGATGGCAGAGTGCATATTGTCATAGCCCTACCCACTCGCTTCACCATTGCGCAGGAGGCGGCCGATCAAGCGCTGGGTGACCATGTCATCGCACTGCATGCATTTTCAGACCGATTTGCATTTGTATTGTGTTCTTTGCATTATTGTATTGATGCCTTGGATGTGCATATGATTGTCATGCATCTGAGATACATGTTTATATATAGTCGAGGACTCTATTACTTCTAGTCGACACATGCTCCTATATCGGGTAGGAGATTGGTGAAATCTGATCATTTTGTATTTCGTGCGTGCATACCCTATTTATGTGAGACTGTACTGGCATGATATTTTTATTGTTAGCTATACCTTACTTTGCATATCTACTATACCCGCAGAGTTCTTTGAACTCACCCCGTTGATTATGTCTATTTGAGGATGAAGGTATCGGGAGAGTCAATTTGCCAACCCTAAATCGTGGAAGTGTATTTGGTTATTTGTTTTTGGTTTTGGATATCTTGTTTAGAAGGTATATTTAGAATTTGGAATTGGATTTATGTATTAAGTGGATTTTGGTGTCCATATGGACCTCTATTGAGTTTGGTTTGATTGGATTTTGGTGAGTATTCACTGAGATGGCGAGAAGGGTAAGTTGATTTATAGTATTTGTTTATCGATTATTTTGGTTGATAACGAGGCCAAATTATATAACTGCGTGTGAGTTTGGATTCCGGTCGTGTTGACCGATGTATAGTGGTCGTGTAGGCCTTGTATGTAAATTGGGATTGTCACCCGTACAGGGGAGATGCTGCCGGATTTTTGCCTGGCGGGGTCTCCTTCGGGGCGTGCATCCTGGGGATCACTTGGTTACCAGGATTCATAAACTTTAGTACTTAGCCTGGAGGTCTAGAGTTCGAATCCTGGGGAAGGCAAAAACCCACTTCCAGGGGTGGGAAGTCCAGGTGAGTAACGACGGGCCAACAGGGGCGACGGTCGTCGACCAATAGGGGTCGCCGAATTCCGTCAATAGGGGCGACGGTCGTTGACCAATAGGGGTCACCGAATTCCGCCAACAGGGGCCCGGTCGTTACAATAAAATTAGACTCGCGGAGTTTACCCCCTCCACTTAATGGTTTAAGATAGTGATTGAGTTGCCTTCGATCACCCCCAATTTATTTGCTTACATTTGGATTAGGATAGTTGGATTTTTCCATCAGTTCCTATCGGGAGGCATTAGGATGAGTCATATTTATTAAAATGACTGCAACAAGTGTCTCAAGAGAATAGTGTAGTCAATCTGGTGATAATAACCTACACTTTGGATAAGGTAACGGTAGAAGTCGTGAAAGTGCTCTTTTAGCTAAATTCACGTGAAATTATTTCGTTTCCACGTTGTTGTTTGATATTGATTATGTCTGTTACTAGAGGTGGTAACTTGATGTTGATGATGGAGGTTTACAACCTCTTGAGTGATTGAGGGTTTAGTTGGAATTTTAGTTTATTTTGGTGGTGATCAAGGCTCTGTCCCGGGAATGAAAGATTGATGAAACACCTCATTTCTTAGCGGAAAACAAGAATATGGATTAAGGCTTTATCCTCAGATTTATGTGACTATCAGAAGTGGTTTGTGCACTTGTGGAGATATGTGGCTGGTTGTATGGTTCTTGGAGAACATGATAGGAAGAGGTGTATACACCTAGATCATACAGTTATCAGATTCTTATTCTAGGTCACTGTGAAATAGGGAATCCGTTAAGAGCAGAACTTGGATGAGTTTGCATCTTTACTCGAAAGGAATTGTAGATGGTTAAAGGATTGATCATTGAGGTATTACTATAGTTTACCTTACTTGATGATAGATTGAGAGATACAGATGTTTACAGATATCTATGGTTAAAACATGTACAGATAGGATTAAAAGGATTTCTATATTTAGATCTTGTGGATTAATAGTGTTTCCACCGACAGGTGAGATGTTGAGATGATTATGGTGATGATTATCAGAGGGGTATGAAAATGATTTTGGATGTTTAGAGATTGATTGATGGAAATGTTATAGTATAGTGAGATAGTTGACTTAATTGTTTTATAGTTGACTTGGTGGATATGATGTGGATATATGGATATTATCTTGGAGGTTATGATTGTGACATGATGTATAAGAATGTCTCTCGGATGCCTGTATAATTCGAGAGTAATCAGATGTAGTGTTGGATGAACTTCTAGGTTTGCCGCAGTATAGGCAAGTAGAGTAGGCGATCGGAGTGATTTCGAAAATAGTTTCGATATCGAAGATCTCCTACTGTGAGATAATTTATTTGGTACTGAGGTAATGTTATTTTACGAGTTAAATGTTTGTACTTATGGTGCTTTGGCTGAGGGCTAGTGTAAAGTACACAAGGTTGTTGAAGCTCGTAATATACTTAAGGCGATGCCATCCAATTGGCTGAGCACCAAATCGAGTTGCTTAGATACCGTCATCGATCGGTCTTTCAAAGTTGGCAAGGTTGAGGATGCCGAGAGGTATTTGTAAGAATGACGATTTTTCAGGAGATAATTTAGTTGGTAGCAGTGTTGCTGAACACTATGGGAATTGGAAGAATCTAAATTCCAATTATAGGAGTTATTGGAAGGGATATTTATTGTCCCAGTATTTTATTTCTGGAGAAGCTCTGGAACTCATTGTTCAATGAGAGATAAACCGTTGAGGTTATACATCGATTATCGATGATGGAATGCGGTAGTGGTAGAAGGAAATGAATATCCTTCATGGTGGATTGAGGATCTATTTAGATCAACTATAGGACACCTGTGTATACTCTAGGATTGAATTATGATTGGTATGTTGATATTGTAGTGACAGGGTGTCATACAATTATCAAAGTTATAGGGATGATTGATATATCATCAGCCTAGAGTAAAGAGGATGCAGGTGTATAGTGGTGACAATTTACTTGGTATGAATTGTATGAGGTTTGTTTATCTTGTTTGACTTATGATGACTTAGTCGTCCAGGGATTTAGGAAATCGTGTATTCTAGACACGATTGGATCATTTGTGATGGTGGCTGTTGGAGTTGAGCACTCGGCCACCGTAAATGATGATTTTGTGGTATTGATTTGATTATTACCATAGATATGGATAGGATGCTCTAGCGGTATTACACTGCTGATTGGTGATGGAATTTATTTGGTCTGAAGCTTGTGAAACTAGTTTCAGGGCTCAGACGATGGTTGACTTTTACACCAGATTTGTTTGATCATTCTCGGGTGGAAGGAAGGGTATTGTATGTGGATGCAATGTTTCAGAGAAGGGAGAGTTTCTGTTTTAGTTGATTGAGACGTATCCCATGGTTACGTCAAAAGAGGAACTACGAGATGGGTTGTCATATATATATATATGACGTGGACTTTGCAGATGTTATTTTGCTTTGTAGAGGTGAGGAGTAGGAATTCTCATGGAGTTTTAGCTAGCTACTGAGTAGTTAGTTGCCTGGAGTTGTTAGAACAAGGAAAGTTGCAACTAGGGATCCCTGTTGTGATGATAGAGAGCATCTACCATAGAGTTGTACTTTTGCTCTATCGGTTCGGAATTAGTGATATTGGAATTTGTATGTAGTAGGTGGCTAGATAGCTACCTGGCATCTTGACTGGCTATGAGTCCCGGTCGTGGTAGCATGTCGTTGCCCGTAAGTAGTGCCTTTTGTATTACCCCGAGAGCCACGAGGCTTTATCAGGATATTTTGATAAGTACTGCTAGTAGATTGCGGTAGGTTTTATATGTTGCAGATGTATAGGATTGTATCCGGAAAATAGTAAGTATTGAAACGTTCTCTGTGGTGGAACGTCGTGTGGAACTTAGTTGACTTGGCAGTCTGGTGTTCAGTGTGTCAACTAGTAAAGGTGGAATGCTAATAATCAGCAAGGTTCTGTACCAAGAGGGAAGTGGGAGCCTAGTATGATGGACAGTGTTGGGAGATTATTTGGAATTCGGAAAGGACTTAGTATGATTAGCTAAGTCCGCTCATTTTCTCTAGATCCATACGATGAGTTATTGATCGCTGGATAGGTTTATACTATGAAGATTTCCAGTTCATGGAGTATCTTTGAGTATCGGATGCGATAGCGATTCAGGATTTACCTTAGGATTATGGTAAAGTCTTTAACAGGTCACGGATATAGAGCTCCACTCGGGTACAGATAGATACTTATGATAAGTGTGGTCGATATGAAGATACTATTCATACTTTGGAAGGGCTGCTAGAAGAAAGTGTGATTTGATTTTAAAGGATATCAGTAAACCCACTTAGTCACTTGAGGTGTGACTTGTCTCCAGATGCTTGAGATGGTTGTTGGGACATCTCGTACTAATATACGAGTAGGAAATTTGGGGACCAAATTTTTATTAGTGGGGGAGAATGTAAAATACTGAAATTTAAAATATGAAATTAAATGGCCAAAATTTTGGGGAAATAATCCTAGGGATTATTTTCGAGATTTTTAGGAATTTATAGGAATTTTTTCGGAATTTTTCTGTATTTAAACGGAGGTCGTACGAGATATTTACGGGGATAAGAAAAACAGGCTTTTAAAGGGGTCTGTTTGGTTATCAGTATTGAGGGGTTAATATTTACTTTTTCTTTTTCCCCGTCGCGCCCGATCCAGAGGTCGCCACCTACAAATTGGCACTACCGCCCACGGTTCTTCCTTCACTGTCTATAGTCAGCGTCGCCGCCGCGACCACTGGATCGCCGCGAGCTCTTCTTCGCCGGTGACCTCTTCTCCGCCGCCGACGAGGCCGCCGCCACCCACAGCACTGTCCGCGCCCACATCTCCGCTGGTTTCTCTGCGCCCTCGCTGTTCAGACGACACGCGTCGGCAGACGGCTCTCGCCGTTCTTCTCTTCCTCGCCGACCATAGCCGTGCGCGCCGGCAGCCGCGACAACAGGATCACGTCGGCCTTCTCTGCCCTAGACGACAAACACCGGCCTCCGTGGCCATAGGATCACCGTCGGTCTCCTCGAGGCACCCTGTTAGTTAAAGCCCTAGAACCAATCATGTGATGGTTGAATAGGGAACATTTTGTATCATATTCTATAAAGGCAAAGGATTGGTTATTATATTTACATCTTGCTTGTGCCAGCTAATTTAAATATAATAATGCCCTAGAAAAGTAGGTTCTTATCTACAGCACATCAATTGGCAGAATTGATTATGAGAGGCTGTAGAGAACACTTTCCTAAATGTTCCTAGTCGAGTATTAATATGCAAGGGCAATATTAATACATAAAGACTAGCATGTAGGTCAATTGATGACTTGATCTCACAAGTCATGGATATATGATATCGAGTTGACACATGGGTATATATTGGAGAATATATACTGAACTGACCCGCCATGAGAAAGTTTCATGGATCGTTATATGAGTGTCATAAACTTTCTCATGTGACTATTGGTATGAATAGTCCTCAGACCTGAAGTCACTACGGTTCCCTACATAAGGAGTTATGTACTTTGGTATCGTCAAACGTCACCCGTAACAGGGTGGACCATAAAGGCGATTACTGGGTATGTAACAAATTATGCGGAGGGATGTGAGTGATGTAGATGGGATCTATCCCTTCAATATGACGGGAGTGATATCGGTGGGCCCCTTGATTGAGTAGAACTACTAAAACGCATGGCCATGCTCGAATGAGTCAATATGAGATATTGAGCTCATTTGTTTGAGTTAGTTTACTCAGGGATCAAGAAACACATAGATTGATCGAGGATGACACGGTCTATGCCTCATTGATCAATCGATATCAAGGATAGAAGGACACGGTCATATATTATAGTAGTCACGGAAAGGTTAGTCGGATCTTGACTTATCTCAGAACTTGGGTAGCAATGATGTATTGCTAGATGCCGCTCATTGCTTGTGTATCTAAAAGAGTTTAGGTCCACCGCCAGCGTTATGAGAGCCTATAGGTCACACACAAAGAGCATGATAATTAGAGGAATTAGAGTATTCTAGTTTGACTAGAATAATTTGGGAATAAGCTTAAGTACAAAATGGTTTTGGACTTTAAGCTTAATGAGAACAGCTAATTGATTTAATGAGATTAATTCAATATGTTACCTTATTGATTTAATAAGATTAATTCAATATGATAACATAAGCAATTGAATTAATAAGATTAATTCAATATGATAACATAAGCTTAATTGAATTAATAAGATTAATTCAACATGCATGAATGCCACATAAGAATGTCACATAAGCATGCCACATAAGCATGCCACCTAAGCATCCACCTAAGCTAGTTAAGGTGGAAGGAAACAAAATGGTTTTGTCTCCTTAAGTGGCCGGCCAAACAAGGATATGTCTCAATGCAATGGATTGCATTGAATGTGTGGAGGTGAAAGGGTTTTTCCAACCCTATAAAAGACACCCTAAGTGGCCGGCCAAAATAGAGCATTGGCTTTGTTGTTGGTGGAAGCTTTGGTAGTGTTGTTGTGGTTGTGAGAGAGCTTGGTGGAAGCTTTGGTTGTGTGGGTTTGTGAGTGTAGGCTAGCAAGAAGAGGAGTCTTCTTCTTCCTTTCTCCTTTTCCCTCTCTTCCTCTCCTTTAGGGACTTCTCTAGCAAGAAGTAAAGGAGAGCTCTTCTAGTTTTCCTTTTGTGAGACAAGAGCGTGCTCGTGTGGATACGTATAGAGGCACGGACACTTGAACGTGCTAAAGATCCAACAAACCGAAAGGAAAAGCGGGATTAACAAGGGCACGCAACAAAGGTAATCCTCTCCTATAAGATAGGTTTGGTTTAGAGAAATTTATTTTATACGAGTTTGCTTTCGCATAGATCACTTGGAAGGGATCCTATTTTCCGTTGCGCATATGCCATTTGGCATACGAGATTTCTACAAAGGGTATCGAGCCACTTGCGAAGATCGTATAAAAATAGGTTTTCTCTATTTTATATGTGATATAGAAGTAGGATAAATTTTATTATGAGTTGATAATTGCATTAGCAAATTTTCAAACATAATAAAATATCCAATGTCTTTTAAAAGTTAAAATGACATGGTGCATGGTTATGGCCTAGTCCCAAAAAGTTTGTGATTGTGTGTTGTAATTCTTAATACGGCTGCGTGTCGTGCCTTTCTCCTAATATTCTTGTTGTAAAATTAGTTTTAGACTCAATGTAACTCGAGTATTTCTCCTTTTGTAATGTACAAAACAAGGATGGAGGGTTCATTGGAAGATGAGGTTACAAGGAGGAAGTCAACACACAAGACAACCAAAAGGAAGCACTTAGGAGAAGATGCTATCCCTAGGTTGACCAATCAATCTTTTCATTGGCTTGAGAAGATTGTAGAATAAGGGCCATAACCATGACACGTTAGTTTAATATGTATGTGATGCATGATTAGTTTAGCTTATATGTGATGTATGCTAATATGTATATGATACATGTTTATTTCTTAATAAGTCTAAACGATATGCCTACCAAAGTTGGTACTCACTACTTCCTCGATCATTTGTTATTGGGTTTGCCAAAGCAAAGCAATGCATTTTATCTTGGAGGGGTGCGAGTGGACAATCGTGATGTCCCGCTATCAGTCTTGGTTAAGACTTAATTAAGTGTTTTCTTAATTGGTTAAGAAAGTAGAGGCATATATTAGCTTTGAACATAAGTGTTAACATTAGTTTTGTGTGATTTCCGAACATCAGCTTTGTCTTAGAAGTGGTCTTTGCTCCGATATACAAGAAGGCCCCTGTGCCTGCCACCGGAAGCCGGTTTAGGAATAAACACTAAACTAATCTAAAACTTAACCAAAGCTATTAAAGAGTTACATCAGATGTAATTGGCAAAAGATTGCCTACCTAATTATACTACGTCTTGGGCGATTAGCCAAAGCTAACTCAAGGCAATTATGATGTGGATCTTTATCCCATATAAATTTATAGCTAAATAGTAGCTATGAGAATTTAGTGGGAGCCTCATTTAATTAAAGGCCTAATTAAATGATTTAGGTATGATACTTAACTTTGCATTTTAATGTTGTAGATCACCATGTCATCTAACACGACACACCCCCTCAACTTGCGATCTGTCCTTGAGAAGGACAAGCTCAATGGAGCAAACTTTCTTTCGGTATAGGAACTTGAGGATTATCCTCAAGCAAGAACGCAAACTATATGTCCTAGAGCAGCTACCCCAAATACCCGCCTACTACCACGTCAAAAGGATGCTTATAAGAAGCATCAAGATGACGCATTAGATGTGTCATGCCTTATGCTTGCCACCATGAACTCTAATCTTCAGAAGCAACATGAGAACATGGATGCCTATGATATGGTTGAGCATTTGAAACAACTATATCAAGGACAAGCTAGGCACGAGCGTTTTGAAGTGTCTAAGGCTCTTTTTGCATGCAAGATGCAAGAAGGAACACCTGTAGGAACTCACGTGACTCAAAATGATTGGGTACGCTGAGAACCGAAAGACTAGGTTTTCCACGAGCCAAGAATTGGCAACCGATGTTATCCTGCAATCGCTGTCTAAGCATACAATCAATTTCATGAATTATAACATGAATGAAATTGATAAACCTTTGCGAGATTCTCGGCATGTTAAGAATCACAACCAAATCCTCAAGAAGAAAGCAGAATGTACTAATGGTCAAGAAGGACAAAGGTAAGCGCAAAGGCAAGGGTAAGACCCAAGCCAAAGGCAAGGCCAATTCATCCACTTCAAAGGGTAAAGGTAAAGTACCTAAGGAAGGGATCGCTCCATTGCGTGAGATCGACACCGGAAGCGGAATCGCAAAATCTACTCGAGGAAGTAAAGAACAAGAGAAGTGGACTTCGTGTATACACGCTTATAGAAGTTAATCTATCTATTTCTTCTACATGGGTATTAGATACCGGATGTGCATCTCACATTTGTACTAATGTACAGGGACTGAGAAATAGTAGAATAATGGCAAAGGGTGAAGTGGACCTACGAGTAGGCAATGACGCAAAAGTTGCCGTGAGTCAGAGGAACATATTCTTTGTCTTTGCCCAATCGGGCTTATCTTAGAACTAGAGGAGTGCTTCTATGTACCCGCATTAACAAAGAACATAATTTCAGATCTTGTTTAGACAAGAAAACTTTTCTTTTATAATAAAGGACAAATGTTGTTCCATTTATTTAAATGAAATGTTCTATTGTAATGCACCACTTATGAATGGTCTCTATGTTCTAGATTTAGATAACCCAATTTATAACGTGAATATAAACGGTTCAAATCGAATGATTTGAACTGTACATATCTCTCGCATCACGCCAGGTCACATAAATGAAAACGATATCCCAACTCCATAAAGATGGATTATTGACTCATTTGATTTTGAATCATATGAGGTACGCGAGTCTTGTCTTTTAGGAAAGATGACTAAAACTCCATTTAGTGGACATGGCGAGAGAGCGACGGATTTGTTAGGACTCATACATACCGATGTATGTGGCCCTTTCAATGTCGGCGAGGAGGCTATAAGTACTTTATTACTTTCACCGATGATATGAGTAGATTTGGCTACTTATATTTGATGAGACATAAGTCGTAATCCTTTGAAAAGTTCAAAGAATTCAAGAATGAAGTACAAAACCAACTTGGTAAGCGTGATTAAGCTACTTCGATCAGATCGAGGTGGTGAATACCTTAGTCAAGAGTTTCGTGATCACCGGCCGAGTGTGGATAATATCCCAACTCACTCCACCGAACACCACAATGGAATGGTGTATCCGAGAGGAGAAATCGTGACTCTATTAGATATGGTACGATCAATGATGAGCCGACCGATCTACCTACTTCCTTTTGGGGTTTAGCTCTAGAGATACCGCTTACACTTAATCGCTCCCATCAAAAGTCAGAGAAAAGACACCATATACGATATGGACCGGAAGAGTCCCAAAATGTCTTTATAAAGATTTGGGGTTGTGAAGCTTACGTTAGACGCCAAGTCTCGATAAACTAGGACCCAAATCGATAAGTGTTATTTTGTAGGATATCCCAAGGAAACTAAGGGATATTACTTTTACAATCCCACACTTGGCAAGGTGTTTGTTGTAAATGCTGTCCTTTCTAGAAAGAGAATTTATTTCTAGAAATACTAGTGGAGTAAAATTCATCTTGAAGAAGTTCAAGATGATGATAACACTAAGGCTTCATGGAAAATGAACAGAACCACAAAGTGTTGTGGATGAGGAAATTGTTGCCCAAAGAGTTGTGGAACAAACACTGCTCAAGTAGACCAACCTCTTCAGATCTAATAGGATCGCTGCCAACCCGAGAGATATTCTTTTCTCTTGACTGACAACTGAAGTATTGCTTGTTGATCTCGACGAGCCTACATCCTATCAAGAAGCTATGATGAGCCCAGATTCCGAGAAATGGCTAGAGGCCATGAGATCCAAATGGAATCCATGTACACTAACCAAGTATGGACTTTGGTTGATCCACCAAGGGTAAAACCCATTGGGTGTAAGTGGGTCTTTAAAGTAAAGACTGACATGGATGGTAATAAGCATACCTATAAAGGTAGATTGGTGGCTAAAGGATTCAAACAAATTCATGGTATTGACTATGAAGAAACCTTTTCACCGGGGCTATGATGCTTAAATCCATTCGGATCATACTTGCTATTGCAGCCTACCACGATTATGAGATCTGGCAGATGGATGTCAAAACCGCTTTTCTGAATGGAAAGCTACTCGAGGATGTGTACATGACACAACCTGAGGGTTTTGAAGATCCAAAGCATCCCGGAAAGGTATGCAAAATGAAAAGGTCCATTTATGGACTAAAGCAAGCCTCTCAAGTCGGAATCTTCGATTCGATGATGCAATCAAAGAGTTTGGTTTCATCAAGAATGAAGATGAGCCTTGTGTCTACAAGAGAAATAGTGGGAGCACAGCTTGTATTTCTTGTCTTGTATGTAGATGACATACTTCGAAATGATATTCCCTCACTCCAAACTGTGAAGATGTGGTTAGGGAATTATTTCTCGATGAAGGACTTAGGTGAAGCCGCCTATATTCTAGGCATCAAGATCTATAGAGATAGATCTAGAAGATTACTTGGCCTAAGTCGAGTACATACATTGATAAAGTGCTAGATCGCTTTGCTATGCAAAATTCTAAGAAAGGGTTTCGCTTTATCACATGGTGTGAGTCTTCAAGACTCAATGTCCTCTTCTAAGGAGGAGAGAGATCGCATGGATAAGATCCCTTATGCATCACCTATAGGGTCTATCATGCGTACGCCATGCTTTGTACTGCTCCGACGCCTCGTATGCTTTGAGCATGACGAGTAGATACTCAATGATCCAGTGAAAGTCATCGGATAGCCCAAAAAATATTCTTAAGTACTTACGAAGAACGAAAGAATATTTCACGATATTCGAGGCAATGAGGAGCTAATCAGAAGGGTTACAAAGTGATGCAAGCTTCCAAATGACAAGGATGACTATAGATCGCAATCGGGTATGCGTGTTTTGCCTCGAATGGTGGAGCCGTGAGTCGGAAGAGTTCGGCAGACACGCTTGCCGATTCTACAACAGAGTATATTGCAAAGATCCGATGCAAAGAAAGGAGGTGTTTGGCTCGCAAGTTCATCGTGAACTTGGGGTAGTTCCTAGCATTGCATCCAATAGACCTCTCTTGTGACAACAATGGGGCTATTGCACAGGCTAAGGAACCTCGATCACATCAGCGAACCAAACACATACTGCGGCGCTTCCATCTCATTCGAGAGATCATCGATAGAGGAGATGTGAGGATATGCAGAGTACCGACAGAAACTAACATCGCAGATCCATTGACCAAGGCTTTGGCACAGAGGAAGCATGATGGTCACACTAGGTCACTAGGTATTAGATATCATAGTGATTGGTACTAGTGCTAGTGGGAGATTGTTAGTTAAAGCCCTAGAACCAATCATGTGATGGTTGAATAGGGAACATTTTGTATCATATTCTATAAAGGCAAAGGATTGGTTATTATATTTACATCTTGCTTGTGCCAGCTAATTTAAATATAATAATGCCCTAGAAAAGTAGGTTCTTATCTACAAAGACATCAATCGCGTAATTGATTATGAGAGGTCAGAGAGAACACTTTCCTAAATGTTCTAGTCGAGTATTAATATGCAAGGGCAATATTAATACATAAAGACTAGCATGTAGGTCAATTGATGACTTGATCTCACAAGTCATGGATATATGATATCGAAGTTGACACATGGGTATATATTGGAGAATATATACCGAATCGACCCCGCCATGAGAAAGTTTCATGGATCGTTATATGAGTGTCATAAACTTTCTCATGTGACTATTGGTATGAATAGTCCTTAGACTAAGTCACTACGGTTCCCTACATAAGGAGTTATGTACTTTGGTATCACAAACGCCACCCGTAATGTGGTGGACCATAAAGGCGATCATCGGGTATGTAACAAATTATGCGCGAGGGATGTGAGTGATGTAGATGGGATCTATCCCTTCCATATGACGGAGTGATATCGGTGGGCCTTGATTGAGTAGAACTACTAAAACGCATGGCCATGCTCGAATGAGTCAATATGAGATATTGAGCTCATTTGTTTGAGTTAGTTTACTCAGGATCAAGAAACACATAGATTGATCGAGGATGACACGGTCTATGCCTCATTGATCAATCTGATATCAAGGATAGAAGGACACAGTCATATATTATAGTAGTCACGGAAAGGTTAGTCGGATCTTGACTTATCTCGTAACTTGGGTAGCAATGATGTATTGCTAGATGCCGCTCATTGCTTGTGTATCTAAAAGAGTTTAGGTCCACTGCCAACGTTATGAGAGCCTATAGGGTCACACACAAAGAGCATGATAATTAGAGGAATTAGAGTATTCTAGTTTGACTAGAATAATTTGGGAATAAGCTTAAGTACAAAATGGTTTTTGGACTTTAAGCTTAATGAGAATTTTAGCTAATTGATTTAATGAGATTAATTCAATATGTTACCTTATTGATTTAATAAGATTAATTCAATATGATAACATAAGCTTAATTGAATTAATAAGATTAATTCAATATGATAACATAAGCTTAATTGAATTAATAAGATTAATTCAACATGCATGAATGCCACATAAGAATGTCACATAAGCATGTCACATAAGCATGCCACCTAAGCATCCACCTAAGCTAGTTAAGGTGGAAGGAAACAAAATGGTTTTGTCTCCTTAAGTGGCCGGCCAAACAAGGATATGTCTCAATGCAATGGATTGCATTGAATGTGTGGAGGTGAAAGGGTTTTTCCAACCCTATAAAAGACACCCTAAGTGGCCGGCCAAAATAGAGCATTGGCTTTGTTGTTGGTGGAAGCTTTGGTAGTGTTGTTGTGGTTGTGAGAGAGCTTGGTGGAAGCTTTGGTTGTGTGGGTTTGTGAGTGTAGGCTAGCAAGAAGAGGAGTCTTCTTCTTCCTTTCTCCTTTTCCCTCTCTTCCTCTCCTTTAGGGACTTCTCTAGCAAGAAGTAAAGGAGAGCTCTTCTAGTTTTCCTTTTGTGAGACAAGAGCGTGCTCGTGTGGATACGTATAGAGCCACGGACACTTGAACGTGCTAAAGATCCAACAAACCGAAAGGAAAAGCGGGATTAACAAGGGCACGCAACAAAGGTAATCCTCTCCTATAAGATAGGTTTGGTTTAGAGAAATTTATTTTATACGAGTTTGCTTTCGCATGGATCACTTGGAAGGGATCCTATTTTCCGTTGCGCATATGCCATTTGGCATACGAGATTTCCCTACACACCCCTCTTTCTTTACAGCAGTCGACGCCTCCTCCTCTGCCCTTCTGGCCGGTGGTCGCCGGAGTAGGTAATAGTTGTTCCTTTTCCTATCTTGGACGATAGTGAGTTAGGGATTTTGTGTGTCGGCCGGTTGTGTTCGGTGTGGGCGGGCTGTGAGGGTCGATTAGGGGGCTGTTAAATTGGGGGTTTGGGTGAGTTAGCTATGAGGTTTCGTTTAGGGATTGATTGTGGAATTTCCTCATCCTAACTTGGATCTATGGTTTAGGCAGTGAGTGCCCTGGAGCTTAGGTTGCTCCGGTGTAAAGGGATCGGGATATGTTAGGTCGGTGGAGACCCAAGTCCGTAAGTCAGAACTGTGAAGTTGCATGCAATGCACGACTAGGTGTTTGGAGGTTAGTTAGGCTGTGGATGTTTGTAATGAGATTGATGCTTGAGGTTTGATGTGTTGTGATTGGTAATGCAGCTATTTAGATTTGGATTCGGCATGTGGATGGTTATAACTTGCAAATGGTCAGGTGTATTTTGCTCGACTGTGTGAGTGAGAAAGGACTAATGGAGTGAGTGTTCCATTTAGGGTTGGTTAGAGCCCTAAATCGGTGTATTTGTGGACAAGGAAAATTGGAAATAGTTTGGGTTAATTGGGATATAAAGGAAATCGATTAATTATTCGATTTGTCATTGAATTGGATATTTTTGTGCTTGACTATAGTTATGCTATATGCTTCGGTCACGAGGTAGGTCCCCAGTCGTGACGATTTGGTTCATTCTTGCGGATATATATTCAGGCGGGTATTTTGACTTAACTTTTAGATTAAGTCAAATTGATATGCTAGTTAGGATAACTTACAATAATTTTTCATGTTTATATGCCTGGTATGCTTTTGGTGCCTACTAGATACATGCATGTGATAGGATATGATTATATTTTCCTGTTTGATTTGGATCATAGTATATGGATTAGGGATATGTACATATTGATTGTACATATTATTCGGATAGGTATTTTGAGTAGGATTTACATGTTTTAGTATCATGCACCATTTTTGCATGATTGCATGCTAGCTGGACGGGGTTCCATTATTGTTGAGCCCGCAGCTAGTTACATGGCCTGCACACACTGCCACTCATGGGTTAGTGGTACATCAGGAGGGTGTGTGCGCTGTTCACAGTTCCGCCGATCCGCTCTCATGGGTAGCGATGAGGCTGCAGAAGGGCGGGCAGGATCCTCTCCGTCTATGACACCGGGAGATGAGAGCTTAGCTCCCCCACTATGTTTGGGGCAGGAGGATAGGTGTACTCCGACAGCATCCTGTCCACTCGGTCACTCAGGAGCAGTGATGACAGAGTGCACAGTTGTCATAGCCCTACCCACTCGGCTTCACCATTGCGTGTGAGGCGGCTGACTGGCGTCAGGGGTGACCATGTCATTGGCACGGCATGCACTTTGCACGGATTGCATTTTGTATTGTGTTTGCTGCATTTTTATTGATGCCTTGGATGTGCATATGATTGTCATGCATACAGGATACATGTTTATATATGGTCAGGACTCTATTACTTCTAGTCAGGCACATGCTCCTATATCAGGGTAGGAGATTCAGGTAAGTACAGTCATTTTATATTTCTTGCTTGCATACCCTATTTATGTGAGACTGTACTGGCATGAAATTTTTATTGTTAGCTATACCTGATTTTGCATATCTACTATACCTGCAGAGTTCTTTGAACTCACCCCGTTGATTATATCTATTTCAGGATGAAGCTGTCAGGAGAGTCCCACTGCCAAACCCCCTCGTCGTGAAAATTTTGATTGGTTATTTGTTTCTATGGTTTGGATATTTTGGTTAGAGGACATGTTTGGTATTGGAGTTCGATATTTGTATTTGTGGATTTTTGGTGTCCTTAGGGACTTTATTCGGAGTTTTGTTCTGGATGGATTTCAGATGAGTATTCCTGCCCAGATGGCAGAAGGGGTAGGTTTAGATATGATAGATTGTTTATTTATTTACTTGGATTGAAGGCCTGAGGCCTAATTATACTCTGCGTGTGTTGTTTGGATTCCGGTCGTGTTGACCGATGTATGTGGCCGTGTAGGCCTTGTATGTAAATTTGGGATTGTCACCCATACAGGGGAGATGCTGTCGGATTTTCGTCTGGCGAGGTCTCCTTCGGAGCGTGACAATTTATTGGATCACTTGGTTACCAGGATTCATAAACTTTAGTACTTAGCCTGGAGGTCTAGAGTTCGAATCCTGGGGAAGGCAAAAACCCACTTCCAGGGGTGGGAAGTCCAGGTGAGTAACGACGGGCTAACAGGGGCGACGGTCGTTGACCAATAGGGGTCACCGAATTCCGCCAACAGGGGCGACGGTCGTTGACCAATAGGGGTCACCGAATTCCGCCAACAGGGGCCCGATCGTTACAATAAAAGGTGCCTTTTATTAACGATCGGGTGTTGGCGAATGATGACTTATTGGTCAACGATCGCCGCCGTTGCGACCGGTGATTTTATCGTCAACGACATCGCCTCGCAGCCCGCCGTACTCACCTGGACTTCCCACCCCTGGAAGTGGGTTTTTGCCTTCCCCAGGATTCGAACTCTAGACCTCCAGGCTAAGTACTAAAGTTTATGAATCCTGGTAACCAAGTGATCCGACGGGCTAACAGGGGCGACGGTCGTTGACCAATAGGGGTCACCGAATTTCGCCAACAGGGGCGACAGTCGTTGACCAATAGGGGTCACCGAATTCCGCCAACAGGGGCCCGATCGTTACAATATGACACTCATATAACGATCCATGATACTTTCTCATGGTGGGTCAATTCAGTATATATAGTCTTCAATATATATACTCATGTATCAATGTGATATCACATATCCATGACTTGTGAGATCAAGTCATCCATTGACCTACATGTTAGTCTCAATGTATCAATATAGCCCTTGTCTATTAATACAATACTCGACTAGGAATATTTAAGAATAGTATTCTCTACAGTTTCTCATAATCAATTCTACCAATTGATATACTGTAGATAACAACCTACTATTCATGGGCATTATTATATTTATTTAGCTGGCATACGCATAAAGAAATATAATAATCAATCTTTGCCTTTATTAATGCAAGAATATAATACAAAAGTCTCCCTCACCAATCATCTCATAATTGGCTTTTCCACTGTGGCAATTTTTCGCCAGGGCGCTCGCCAGAGCTGCTTCCGCCAGGCAATGCCGCAAGGCGCCAGACATGCTGGCAGTTTTGATGCCCGGGCAGTTTTGCCAGGGTAGTTTTGCCGCCAGAGCGGTTTCAGCCAGAGCCGTTGTCGCCGGAGCAGCTACCGCCCATTAGTCGACTGTCCTATAGAGGCAGTCGACTAATAACTGAAAACCCAATTTTTTAGTTATCAGAATCCAAGTTCAAAAAAACATAAGTAATTATACATAGCTTGAAAAATCACGAAATTTCATACGTATAATACTTATAACACATACAATCGGTGAAAAATCTTGGAAAAATATTTTAACCATTAAAATAGGAGATTGGTACAAAGTTCAAAAACTATTAAAACTTTAAAGTTTTTGATCTACTTTGTATCAATTTCTTCAATGGTGATTGCTATCAAAATATAGACTTCGCCAAATTTTTCTAAAGTGATTTTAAAATATTTTTGAAAACCTATTTTGAACCATGGTCTCTTAGCTAAATGTACATGACTTGTACATTAGCTTTCCTCATGATTCATATTAATGATTAAAATAAGTTTAAGTTCATCTAGATGCACTACCTATGCACCTTGAACTTAACTTATTTTCCTAACATCTCATATGTTATCTAAGGTGTATACATACACATACTTGTCTATTTAGATGTGAGATGTGGAGTTAGGATTATTATAGCCTCATGCATTTTCTAGACAACCCTACTTGATTCCCTTATAAATGGGACTCCAAGTCATGTCAAAGTCCTTAAATCAATTTTCATTAATTTAAATGCATGAAGTATGATCATGGCATAAATGATAGCAATAATTAAGCATGGCCAATGATCATGATGTCATGGCATATGATTAAATCTAAAAATACATGACATTTAATCCTTAATCCTAAACATGATCATGACATATTAAATGATAGAAATAAGCATGATGTCATGACATGGCATATGCCAATCAAGGCATAGCATATAAAATATATAGGTATAATAATACCTAAATTTTAATATTAGTTGTCATTTGATATTATTAATTGTATTTTTCCATATTATCACTAAACTCCCAAGTATGCCAAAAGCCCAAAATGGCACACTATAACCTCTAATCCTAAATTGTGTTAATTTAATTGATTTTTCATAATTCCAAAACTATATTGGCACATCCTAAAATCTTTTAGGATCATAATATCAAATCTATTGTCAAGGTATCCATAACCTTGAAAATTACCTAAAGTGTCACCTTTACCATGGTTAAGTTAACTACCCTTCCATTTAAAGTTGGCACACCCTAAACTCATCTAGCGTGAAGCAATCACGCTCTTAGGAACCCAAAATCTATTTGAGCTCCTAGGGTTTACTAGGTATTCCTTAGGGATAACCTCCCTAGATACCTTCCTAATGACCCTTCTAGGCTTGTTAGTCTTGGTCATTGTGGTCTTACCTAGGTTGACTCTAGAGGTAACTCCCCTTGCAACCTTCTTAGTGGCTTCCCTAGGTTTCCTTGAAACCCTAGCCACTAGGCACATACCTTGGTCAACTCTAGGGATGACTTCTCTATTGACCTTAGTCTTCCTAGACCTAGTTTGTATTCCATAATCAAATGGAACACTATGATAAGTCACCTTAGGCTTAGGTTTGTGACCCAAACCTTGCTTGCCCTTGGATGACTTTTGTCTCTTAGGCCCTAGGCATTGACTTTGAGTCCTAGACCCTTGACAATTTGACCCTTTAAATTGATTTTGCATATTTGCAAGGGTCTTTTCCAATTTCTCAAACCTTGACCTCAAGGCTTGATTTTCTAATTCTAATTGTCCAATTTTAAATTTTGATTTGATCTTTGGGCATTGTCCTTTCTAGGCATATGCCTAGTCCATTTGGGATTAAGACCTAGGTGTTCTCCTATTTTCTTGATAGATTCCCTAGGTAAAATATTTTTAGGGACATTAGTCTCAAATTTCTCCTTATTCCTAAGGTTTACACTCTTAGCACATAGACAAAAATATTTGTTATTGCTCCTAGCATGCTTTTCATGATAAATAGCAAGTGAATTAAAATTCCTAACATGCTTTTGTCTATTAACTAAAATAGGAGCATTATTAAAATGATATACCTTAGGGTTTGCCTTAGTGGCTCCCTCTACTTGTGATGCTCCATTTTGCCCATTCTTTTCCCCCTTCAGGCATTGATTCCGGTAGTGTCCCGGTTGTCGGCATTTGAAGCAAATCACTTGCTCCTTGCTCTTGATTTTTGGGGAACCGGCATCCTTGATTTTTGGTGTCAGTGGAGCTTTCTTGATCTTTTTAGGACACTTACTCTTGTAGTGTCCTTGATCTCTACACTCAAAGCATATAATATGAATTTTATTATTATTTGAAATGCTCGAGTTACCTAGGGTGGTGGTGGCCGGATTTTGAGCTTCTTCATCTTGATCGGATGTTGAAGGCTTTTCCTCTTGCTCCGGCATGGAAGGTGGTCTAACTTCCTCCCCTTCAATCCTAGAGGTGGAGGTCTCCTCCAATTCTACTTCCTCTTCTTCCTTGGATGTTGATGGTCTCTCAACCTCCAAGTCCTCACTTTCTTGTGAGGATGATGTACTTGCCTCTTCGGTCCCTTCCTCTTAGACCGGTGATGGACTTTCATGGAGCTTGGTCACTTGGCTCCATAGCTCCTTAGCATCTATATAATTACCTAACATACACAAGATATTGTTAGGTATTAAATCAACCAAAAACTTTATTACCTTGGTGTTTTTCTCGAAGGCTTGGACTTGCTCTTTGGTCCATCTCTTCTTTTTGAGGAAGCCACCTTTTGGTCCTCTTGGATATTCAAATTCATCCATTAAAATGGATCATTCTTCGAAGTCCCTCATCATTAGGAAGTCTTCGATCTTTGACTTCCATTATTTAAACCCTTCTTGTCCATAGAAGGTATAAGGAATAGGTGTGTTGATATCCCAACCTAGTTGCTCTTGAACTTCCATCTTCACCCTCTAGGGTGCTCCCTTAGTTGTTAAACTTAAAGAGCGGCCTCGCTCTGATACCACTTGTAGGAGATCGTTGGAACGCTAGAGGGGGGTGAATAGCGTCGTGCTATGCGTTGATGGAATACATTCGCGTGTTCGTCTACAATTTTCGTTAGTGTGCAATGGAATAATGATAATAAAGCAATAACGAATATACAAACACGCAAACACATAAGTATTTAACGTGGTTCGGAATCGAACGGTTCCTACTCCCCGGATCGAGCTCTAAAGAGCTCTAGCGATGCTATAAATACACCACTATGCAAATACTCCTTCTCGACACAAGTCGAAGGTGGAGAAACCTCGTACAATTGATTACAATAGTAATACGAAAGACAAACAAGCAAATACAATGCAAATACAAAAACAAGTAAAGAGAACTTTACAACACTTTGCTTTTGATTGCTTGAATGCTAGGTTGATCGAGTAGCACTTGGAGACCCTGAATTACAGCAACAACTCGTCCTAAATTATCTCAAAGAACCATGACTTTTTCCTCCTTCACGAGCTCCATTTAAAGCTTCAACCTGTGCTGGAAAATGTCGATCAGTCGACTGATGTCACTGTTGTCGTGAGACAACGGTTAGATCCACGCTAGAAAATCCAACAGATCCATCATCAGTCGATTGATTATGACCATCAGTCGACTGATCAAGCCATCACTCGACTGTTGACCACAGCGATCGAGTGAGACTCCATTCTGTGCTCCAAAACCCGAGCACCAGTCGACTGATCACACGATCAGTCGACTGCTCGGCCAATCAGTCGACTGCCCTCCTCTGGCAGTCGACTGCTAGGCCAATTCCCGTAGTCAAACCCTAGTTGACTCTCACCAGTCGACTGTCATATGACACCAGTCGAGTGACACACCTCAAACATGAGGTTTTAGCCCAAATATGGTTCCCCCATACTTTGTAGACCACCCTTAGCCTAGACCTAAGCCTTCTAGCCACCTCCATCAGCCTCATGCCTCTCGGATCCCTCCAAGTCATCCATGACTTGTTCATCCATCGCGCTAGCCTTCAGGTGCTTCCATTGGCTATGTCATGTTAACAGTGTCTACACTTGGACTTTCCCAAATGTCAAGTGTCCCACTTGGACTTTCCATGTCAAGTACTGATGACTTGGACTTTCCCATGACAATCACATTGTCATATATTTTTGTCGAACTTTAAAATATATCTCGAGTCAAGCTCAAGTCTTGGTCAATCGTGACTTGGGCCGATTGCACCAACACGGGGCTATAACACAAGCTAAGGAACCTCGTTCTCACCAGCATTCCAAACATATACTACGGCGGTATCACCTCATTCGAGAAATCATCGATAGAGGAGATATGCGGATGTGTAGAGTATATACCGACGCTAACATTGCGGATCTCATGACCAAGGCTTTGGCACAGAGAAAGCATGATGGTCATACTAGGTCACTGGGTCTTAGAGATTACAGTGATTGACACTAGTGCTAGTGGGAGATTGTTAGTGTCAATCATGAGATGATTGATTAGGGATCATATGTATCATATTTCATTAATAAAAGGCAAAGATTGATTATTATATTTACTTTATGCGTGTGTCAGCCAAATAAATATAATAATGTCCTTGAATAGTAGGTTATAATCTATAGTATATCAATTGGTAGAATTGATTATGAGTGTTGTAGATAACACTATTCTTAAATATTCCTAGTCAAGTATTGTATTAATAGACAAAGGGATATATTAATACATTGAGACTAGCCTGTAGGTCAATGGATGACTTGATCTCATAAGTCATGGATATGTGATATCACATTGACACATGATTATATATATTGAAGAATATATGTACTGAATTGACCCATCATGAGAAAGTTTCATGGATAGTTATATGAAATGTCATAAACTTTCTCATGTGACTATTAGTATGAATAGTCCTTAGACTTGAAATCACTACGGTTCCCTATATATGGAGATATGTACTTTGGTATCGTCAAACGTCAACCGTAACAGGGTGGACTATAAAGGCGATCACTGGATATGTAACAAATTATGCGGAGGGATATAAGTAATGTAGATGGGATCTATCCCTCTCATATGACGAGAGTGATATCTTTGGCCTCTTGATAGAGTATGACCATGAAATGCATGGCCATACTCAAATGAGTCAATATGAGATATTGAGCTCATTTGTTTGAGTGAGTCTACTTGGGGATCAAGAAACATAAAGATCGATAAGGGGATGACACGGTCTATGCCTCATTGATCGATCTAAGATATCAAGGATAGAAGGACACCGCCATACAAGATAATAGTCACAGAAAGGTTTTGTCGGATCTTGATATTTTCGTAACTTGGATAGCAATGATACATTGCTAGATGCCGCTCATTGCTTATGTGTCTAAAGTGGTTTAGAGACATTGCCAATGTTACGAAAACCTATAGGGTCACACACAAAGAACATGTTGTTTTGAAGATGACATTCATTTTAGTTTGACTAAATGAACCATTAAGCATTGAATTGGATTCATTGAAAGGATTGAATTTGAGTTAGACTCAAATTAAATGGCCAAATTTAAGTTGGACTCAAATCAATTTGGATGGAATAAATTCATCATGCATGATTAATGTGGATTAATCATGCATTGAAGAGTGAAAATCAAAAGTTGGATGAATGGACTCAAATTGATTTGACTTGAGTTGGACTCAAATCAATTTGGATGGTATAAATTCATCATGCATGATTAATGTGCATTAATTATGCATTGAAGAGGGAAAACCAAGAGTTGGATGAAACCTCTTTTCATGCATGATTAATGTAGATTAATCATGCATTGAAGAGGAAAAGCCAAGGGTTGGATGAAACCTTTCATATTCATGGGATGAATATAAAAAGGGGGCCTTGGATCATGATGTTTTTGTTAAAAATTTCCTTTGTTTTTCCCCCTCTTCTTCCCTTGGTCGAAATCTTCTCTTGGCCTAGCATCTTTTGTAGTGTTGCTAGCACAACCTTTCTCCAAAAAGTGTTCGTGTGGATACCATAAAGGCACGTACACTTGAAAGTGCAAGAGATCTGACAGGCTGTGAACAAGCGGGATAAACAAAGGGCACGCATCAAAGGTATACCCTATAAGATAGGGCTTTATAGATCTATTCTTTAGTATGAGTTTTCTTTCGCATGGATCGCTCGAGGGATCCTTTTTCCACTACGATTTTCTTATTTTTCGCATAGGATTCCCAACACCAGTTACTACCAATGCCCGAGTCTTCACCCTCACAAAGGAGGAAGTAGCCAGTGCCTCTACTGTGGTCACAAGTCAGAAACTCATCCTTACACATTTTGCCACTATATTATTTGATACTGGGGCAATGAATTCCTTAATATCGGTATCTTTTGCCAAGAATTAGACATACCTCTGGATGTTTTGAATCTAGAATTCTTAACAACACTGTCTTCGGGGGAGATAATGGCATCCACACATTGGCTACGAGCTGTGCCAATCAGGATTTCCAACAGAGACCTCTACAGTGATTTAGTAGTACTTGCTATGTAGGACTACGGTGTCATTTTGGGTATGGACTTCCTAAGTAAGTATAGTGCCTCTATTGAATGTCGCAAAAGAAGAGTAGTATTCAAGCCTAAAGAAGAATCTCAATTTGAATTTGTTGGAGAGTCAAAGAGAAAGACTAAGAAGTTCTTATCGGCCTTGAATGCTCAAAGGATGTTAGCAAGTGGATGTTATGGTTATCTGGCACATGTAGTAGATGCAAAGAAAGAGGAAGGAGCAAAGATAGAAAATGTAAGGGTAGTTTGTGACTACCCAGAGGTATTTCCTGAAGAGTTACTAGGACTATCTCCTAGCAGAGAGATTGAGTTTGAAATTGAACTGGTTGTCGGCGCCAAACCAATTTCAAAAGCACCTTATCGTATGGCGCCAGCAGAATTGAAAGAGCTGCAAGAGCAATTATAGGAGTTGCTTGACAAAGGATTCATCCATCCTAGTCATTCACCGTGGGGAGCTCCAGTATTGTTTGTAAAGAAGAGAGATGGGTCTATGAGAATGTGCATAGACTACCGAGCATTGAATAAGGTGAAAATCAAGAACAGATATCCTTTTCCAAGGATAGAGGATTTGTTTGATCAGTTGAGAGAGAGAACGGTTTTCTCGAAAATTGATTTGCGGTCTGGATATCATCAACTGAAAGTTAAAGAGAGTGATGTGCCCAAAACGGCCTTCCGAACAAGGTATGGACATTACGAGTTCGTTGTCATGCCCTTCGGAGTGACAAATGCCCCTGCAACATTTATGGATCTGATGAATCGGGTATTCAAGGAATTTCTTGACAAGTTTGTCATTGTCTTCATTGATGACATCCAGATCTATTCCAAGTCTAAGGAAGAAAATGGCAAACATCTGAGAATAGTATTAAAGACCCTTCAAGAGTGACAGTTATATGCTAAATTCTCAAAATATGAATTTTGGCTTAACCAGGTGGCCTTCTTGGGCCATGTCATTTCAAAGGAAGGGATCATGGTCGACCCGGCAAAGATTGAGGCAGTTAGTGTTGGTTCAGTAGGCACCTGAATCGAACCTGAGTTTTGCTTATAGCAAATACACAAAGTTAAGTTCACTTTGTTATCTCACAAGATGAATCAAGTGTGCAGAATTGCTAAGCTAAAGCTGAAGGTTAGTGACACCCGGAGGTTAGCTGTGGTGGTCGGACAACACCGGGAGGAGTTCGGAGGGAGCCGAAAAACTCAAGTGAAGATCGAAAGAGAAGCTTCAAAGGTAAAGGTTGAGGTACGCTCGTGTGAGTGAGTGTAAGTAAGGTAGTGTCCTCCATACGGAGATGACCTTAGGCAACAATCCGACCAAGACTTCCCATGGAAGATCTAAGTCGAGATCGGATGATAAACGACCATCGAACTTACTTATATTAACTGCATTTTCGAGCTAACTCTTTATTGCAGCTGGAAACCCTACCATCAGTTGACTGACGGCTTGTATCAATCGACTGATGCCTCCAACAGTCGACTGGTAAGGGTAGCAGTCGAATGATGGTCAAAGATCAGCCTCGAAGAGAGTAAAAGCTTATCTCCATTTCTCAAGGGATAGGTGGCATCACCTCATGAAACTTTATCTCAACGATTAGGGTTTCACAAGGCTATAAAAGTAGGGGTTCTCCACCCCTTTTCTATCATTCAAAGAGCCTCCAAAGTGCTTCCGATATGCTACAACTCTCCTTCACTCCTACGATGAAGCGCTGCCGAAACAGCGACGACAAGAGCTCGATCTTCTCATCTACAAGTCGTCGGTAAAAGTTTCATTTTAAGTCTATTCCTAAGTTTGTAATTTCTTTTCGGAGCTTTAATCGCAATGAGAAGAGGGGGAGTGTCCCTCTATCTCTAGTTCTTGATTTGTGCTTTTGTAATCGATTACTCCTACCTCTAACGAGGAGGAGTGTTTTTAGTGATTTTCCCTCCATGAGTGGTCTAGGACCACTAGGGCTTGGGATTAGCAGCCGGAAGGTTGTGAACCAAGTAAAATTTATTTTGTCTTATTTCTTTTTCTGCTGCGTTTACTCTTATTGCTTAATGAATCAACAAACGAACAAAAAAAATAGTTTTGCGCTATTCACCCCCCTCTAGCGCTCAAATTGATCCAACAATTGGTATCAGAGCCGGAGGTGCTATGATTTGGTGAAACCACCAATCTAGCCGATTTTTTTAGATTTTTCTTTTCGTTTTATGAGTTTTTCATTTCGATTAAATTCTTTCTCCCGCACTACTAATCCAAGACGAAAGTCTTGGTATATTCGATTATTTTTGTTTTGCGAGGTACTTGTTTTCCTTATTTTGTCTAAATGACCCATCTCAAAGGGTTTAGCACCATCCAACCTCCGTTTTTCAATGGAGACGACTTTCGTTATTGGAAGGGTCAGATGGAGTACTTCCTTAAGACCCAAATCGAGATGTGGATCGTAATCTAAAATGGATTCACACTTCCTACTAATGAAGTGGGTGAATCCTTGGATTACAATCAGTGGACTAATGCCATGAAAAGACAAGTGGAATCCGACACAAAGGCTACCCAAATCCTTCAATGCGGCTTGTCCAAAGAGGAGCTAAACCGCGTCGGCCCCTTCATAAGTGCGAAGGACTTGTGGACTAAACTCATTGAGTTACACGAAGGAACCGACGACACAAAGGTTTGTAAATGAGACCTTTTATTCAATAAATTATATAACTTAAAAATGCAGGAACACGAGACGGCGACACAACTACACGCCCGTATTCAAGATATCGTCAATAGCTTGCACGCCATCGGACAAAAGGTCGATAATCGAGATCTTATAAGGTATATGCTTTAAATGATTTCCCTAGGACTACCTTGTGGGCATCCATGGTTGATGCCTATGAGGTTTCTAAGGACCTTTTAAAAATTAGATTAGATGAGTTATTTTCTGAATTTAAACTCCATGAACAGTCTAATTTGGTTCTCGAGAAAGGTATTGCCTTACTTGCAGGTTCGAAGAAGAAGGCCGCAAACAAACCACCCCCCAAGGAAGAGGACGAGTACGAGTACGAGTCGGAGGTAGACCCCGAGATGGAAATCGAACTAGTGAATCTAGTTCAGAAGATGATCAAGAGCTGAAGACGACCCGTCAATCAAGGTAAACCTAAGTCTAATTCAAATTTGAGATGTTTTGAATGCAACAGGTTCGGACACATCAAGTCGGAGTGTCCGAAACTAAAGAACAAAGCACCCAAGTCCAAGAAAGCACTTAACGCTACTTGGGAAGAATCGTCAGAAGAGGAAGACGATGATCTCGTCCTTATGGCCAAACCGACCGAACCCGATCAAGAGTCCGAACCCGAGGAAGAGTCCAAGTCCGGATCCGACGATGAGTCACTATTCGAGACAAGTCACGAATACGCATCCGGTTCAAAAGAGTACTTAAGGTAAGTCGATCTTTGCTTAGCACTTTATACAATGCAATTAAATTCTTAACTAGAAAGTTAGCTAAGTCCGAGTCCAAGGTCGAGACCTTAGTTGAGGAGGTTAAACTCCTTAAACACAAAGCCTCCCTAACCTCTTCGACTAGTCAAGTTCAAGAGGAGGACTCAACTCGAGTTGAAAAACTCAAAATTGAGAACTCACTTTTGAAAAGTCAAGTCAAAGACCTTAGGCATATGTTGGAAAGGTTCACTTTGGGATCCAAGGGACTTGACCTTTTACTTGGATCCCAAAGGGTCGTGTACAACAAGGTCGGGCTTGGGTTTAGCTCAAATACGACTAACAAGTCATATATGTCAATTGTAAGTCGAAATAGAATACATGTCCAAGCATGGGTCCCTAAGACCACTTTGATTTCTCAATTAGGATCTAACCAGTACTAGGTTCCCAAGGATCAAATCCACTACGTGGAAAGACCGAACTGATTCAATAGTCCAGGGGGAGCTAGTACAAAATTTATTTATGCTATTACTTAGAATTTGCATGCTTAGGTCTTTTTCTTTTTATTTTTAGAATGGTTAGATAGGAACTATAACTCGTCAACACTTGACAACATAGTACTAGGACGCGGCGAGATGATAGCACGCTAGGAAAGCAAAGTCTTGTGTGTCCGAGTTAGATAAGGTGTATCTAGCTTGGTGCACTCGACTAAGTGGAACTAGCTAAAGCTACCTTGTCGTATCCTTAACTAGTTAGACAAGGAAGTGATCTTAGGTGAATCAAGTCATTATTTTCTCGAACTTGGCTTTGTCTAAGGAAGTGGTTGTTGTTCCGATCAAATAAGGCCTCTGTGCCTTGTCACGACCTAGAAGCTAATTTCTTGAAAAGGTGACTTGGTGAGCTTAGGGTTAAATCCAAATCTAATAGATTGACTAGTTTCGATTCATTAAAATTAATCAAGTAAAATTGAATTCATCTCACAAGAACACATAAGGATAATGTGTTTGATCATGTAGAAATGGGTGAGATGATCTAGGACTAATAATCTTCAACCAACCTTTAAAATCCAATATCCGATCTAACTACCTTGTGTGTAGGATCAATGGATGTTGGACAGTGGGTGCTCCCGACATATGACCGAAGACCAACTTAAATTTTCAAAGTTTAGATTCAAACGACAAGGATCGGTAGCTTTCGGAAACAATGGCAAGCTCAAAATCATCGGATCAGGTGATATTTAGCTAAATTCTAATTTCACAATTCACAATGTTTTATTAGTTGAAGATTTTCAATATAATTTACTTAGTGTAAGTCAACTATGTGATAACAACTATAAGGTTATATTCTTAGAAAATGAATGCTTAATTAAAACAATACTTAAAGGAACTAAGAATAGCAACATCTACATTATTAATCTACCTAACTCCTCAACCAAGTGTCTTATGACACAGTAAGAGGAATCTTGGTTGTGGCACCGATGACCCAGTCACTCTCACCCAAGACTCGTTAACAAGATGAGTCAGAGTGGCTTAGTCAGAGGTTTGCCCAACCTCAACAACTTAGACAATAAAATATGTAATACTTGCCAATAAGGTAAACAACCTAGGACACAACATCAACTAACTAATCAAGAACAAACCAAAAGTGTGCTTGAGCTTCTACACATGGATCTATTCGATTCATATGAAGCCAAGTCACTTAATGGAAGTCAATTTTGGTTAGTCATAATTGACGACTATTCTAGGTTTACCTGGGTTAGATTCCTTAAATACAAAAGTGATACCTTAGACCAGCTCATCAACTTGTTTAAATTAATCGAAAACCAAAAGAACCTTAAAATTAAAAGACTTAGAAGCGATCATGGTGGTGAATTCAAAAACCACAAGTTCACAGATTTCTGTAACCTAAACAAATACCACCATGAATTCTCGTTTCCTAGAACCCCACAATAAAATGGCCTAGTCGAGAGGAAAAATAGAACCCTACAAGAAGCCACTAGGACCATATTGAATGAATACAACTACCCGATAGGTTTTGGGCAGAAGCCGTTAGTACGGCTTGTTATGTCCAAAATAGATTTCTTATTGTAAAGAGGCACCTTAAGACCTCATACGAAATCTACCATGACAAAGTACCTAACGTTAAATACTTTAGAGTATTTGGATGTAAAGTACAAATCCTAAACACTAAGGACTACCTATGAAAGTTCACATCCAAAACCTCCACCAGTATCTTCCTAGGATACTCAACTACAAGTAGAGCCTATAAACCCCATAGTAAAACCAACTAGCGAACCAATTCATACCAGACTCGACTCTAACCTTGAAATTGAGTCTAGTATTAATCCTAATCCGAGCCAGTCTAGAATTCAATCGAGTCATCCTATTGACCAAGTGATAGGTGACCCCAACCCAAGTCATTCTAGGATTCAATCAAGTCATCCTATCAATCAAGTGATAGATGATCCTAGCCTAGGGGTTCGAACTAGATCATCATATAGAAATCTTAGTCAAATCTCCTTGATTTCAAAAATCGAACCTAAAACCATTGAACAAGCTCTTCTTAATCTCGATTGGATTATTGCAATGCAAGAAGAGCTAGCTCAATTTACTAGGAACGAATTTTGGGAATTAGTACCGCCACCTAAAGATAAATCAATTATTGGAACAAGGTGGGTCTTTCGAAACAAACTTGATGACAAAGGTGAAGTAGTTAGAAACAAAGCGAGATTGGTCGCGAAAGGGTTTAGTCAAATAGAAGGGTTAGATTACGATGAAACCTATGCCCTTGTAGCTAGATTAGAATCCATTCGAATGTTGTTGGCATACGCTACACATCGAGGATTTAAATTGCTTCAAATGGATGTCAAGTCAGCATTTTTTAATGGACTTATTAAGGAAGAAGTTTATGTTAGTCAACCCCCAGGATTGGAAAGCTTAGATAAACCCGACCATGTGTTTAAACTCAAGAAAGCTTTATATGGACTAAAACAAGCTCCTAGAGCTTGGTATGAGCGGCTTTCTGTATACCTTAAGTCCAAAGGGTTTAGCCAAGGCTTAGTCGACCCGACTCTTTTCGTAAAATCCATAGGCAAAGAAATTTTTATAGCTCAAGTCTATGTAGATGACATAATTTTTGGAACAACTAATTCAATCCTACTAAATGAATTCATTTCACTCATGGAAAATGAATTTGAAATGAACTTAGTAGGAGAATTAAATTTCTTTCTTGGATTACAAATTAAGCAAACTAAAGAAGAAATTTATTTACATCAACAAAAAAATGCTAAGGAATTAATTAACCGATTCGGAATGCAAAATGCTAAAATCTTTAATACACCCATGACTACAAATGTTAATATAGGAGAAGATGTAAATGGAAAATCTATTGACCTCTAGTACTATAGGAGCATAATAGGGAGTCTTCTTTACTTAACGGCAAGTCGACCCGATATATTATTTGCAGTAAGTATGTGCGCAAGGTTCCAAACCTGTGCTAAGGAGTCTCACCTAACATTAGTTAAGCATATCCTTAGATATCTAAAGGGCACGCTAAACGTAGGTATTTGGTACCCTAGATCTACCGAGTTCGAACTAATCGGCTACTCCGACTCAGATTATGCCGGTAGTAAACTCGATAGAAAGAGCACGAGTGGTTGTTATCAACTTCTCGGCTCAAGTCTAGTGAGTTGGTGCAGTAGGAAGCAACACTGTGTTATTTTATCTACCTCCGAAGCCGAATATATCACGATGGGTGAGTGTGTGGCTCAGCTTCTTTGGATGAAGCACACTCTCCAAGACTTTAACTTAAACTTCAACAATATTAAAACTCACATAGATAATATTAGCTCAATCAACTTAACCAAAAATCCCATATGCCACCCTATGACCAAACATATAGAGGTCAAACACCACTTTATTTGAGAACATGTAGCTAACGAAACCATACAACTCGAATACGTGGAATCAAAGTCGAATCCAGCGGACCTATTTACCAAACCTTTACCCGAAGCTGAATTTAGTCTACTAAGATGAAAATTGGGCATGTGCGTAATAGAGTATGATTGACAACTTATATTTTTATATACTCTATTATTCACTTTTCTTTTCATGTTAATGGAACTAGCTTAGGGCTTACCTTAGATATCATGTACCTATAGATTTAAGGAGCCAATGCATCTCACAACACATAGGACTAATGTGTTTGTGTACTTAGCGATGTAGATGGGCGTGAGATGTTATGACCTTACTCCTGGTTCCAGATGTAGACTTAGTGCATCGACATAAACCCCAGAGTATAATTACATAAATTAACCAACTCTACTCAGGACTTATTGATCATTTCATATCAATCAAGTCAAATAGAGTTGAACATCTAAATAGATGAACTTATGTTTAAACTACTATTTTCAATCTTTATTTGGAACATACTTGGACTTAAAACTAAATTCAAAACTATGTTTTTCAAACCTCCCCCCCCCCCCACACTCTTTCCGATTTATGGCAAAAGGGGGAGAAAGGTCAAAGTTAAGGGATCAATTTTTTGATAACTTAACTTGAGTACAGATCTTATACTTTTATAGCCCAAAGTTAAGTTAACTTTGTGTACTTAACTTAACTATTTTTTAACCTAACCTTGTTTACTTAACTTTTTAACTTAACTATTATGGTTAATCTTTCTTAATTAATAAAGGGGGAAACACTAAGGCTATTGTTAAGTGATTTTGATTACTTAAAAATCCTCTTTAGTAGCTAACATCAAGGGCGAGGGTCAAGACACTTTTTCAAGTACTCACCCTCGGTCAAGGGGGAGGATTCCTCAAGGGGGGGCACTTAAAAGAGAGTTCTTCTCATACTCCTACTCATTCATGCATATTTCATACTCATGTTATTCATTTTACTTAATTCACTTAATTTATTTACTTAACTTTGTGTTGGTTTGCCATAGATCAAAAAGGGGAAAATTGTTGGTACAGTAGGCACCTGAATCGAACCTGAGTTTTGATTATTGCAAATACACAAAGTTAAGTTCACTTTGTTATCTCACGAGCTGAATCAAGTGTGCAGAATTGCTAAGCTAAAGCTAAAGGTCAATGACACCCAGAGGTTAGTCGTGGTGGTCGGGCAACATCGGGAGGATTTTGGAGGGAGCCAAAGAACTTAGGTGAAGACCGAAAGCGAAGCTTCAAGGTAAAGATTGAGGTAAGATCGTGTGAGTGAGTGTAAGTAAGGTCATATCCTCCATACGAGGACGTCCTTAGGCGACGATCCGACCAAGATGGAAGGTCTAAGTCGAGATCGGATGGTAAATGGTCATTGCACTTACTTATATTAACTGCATTTTCGAGCTAACTCTTCATTTTTAGTGCTTATAAGAATCATATAACTCCACAATGACATGATATTGTCCACTTTGGGCCTAAGCCCTCATGGTTTTGTTTTTGGGCTTTACCCAAAAGGTCTCATGCCAATGGAAATATTTTTTCATCTTATAAGCACATGATCTTTTCCATGTCTTACCAATGTGGGACTTTGATTGTATCCTCAATACTCCAATAATCTCCCCCTAAAATGAAGGACCACATTGACCCCCCTCAAGCCTATCCATCCTCGAAGGACATCCTCTACTTGATATCCGATCCTCAACCCACCAGGACATCCTGCCAATTGTCTGGTCCTCCTGACCCAGTTTGACTTCCTGTTGGTGCAATCGGCCCAGGTCACGTTTGACCAGGACTCGAGTTTGACTCGAATGTTGTTTTGATGTTCGACAAAAATATATGACAATGAAATTGTCAAGGTAAAGTCCAAGTCATGGGTACTTGGCATGGAAAGTCCAAGTTGAACACTTGACATTTGGTAAAGTCCAAGTCTTGAGTACTTGGCATGTAAAAGTCCAACATGGGTTGGCAAGGGAAAGTCCAAGCTTGAGTCTTGGCATGAGAAGTCCAAGGGGTTTGATATTGGCTGCGTAAAGTCCAAGCGGGAGTCTTGGCAGCATAAGTCCAATGGTTGGCGGCGTAAAGTCCAAGCGGAGTCTTGGCGGCGTAAGTCCAATGTGCCTTGGCGGTGTAGACACCGTTAGCATGACATAGCCGATGGAAGCACCTGAAGGCTAACGCGATGGATGAACAAGTCATGGATGACTTGGAGGGATCCGAGAGGCGTGAGGCTGATGGAGGTGGCTAGAAGGCTTAGGTCTAGGCTAAGGGTAGTCTAGCAAGTATGGGGGCACCATACTTGGGCTAAAACCTCATGTTTGAGGTGTGTCAGTCGACTGGTGCCATGTGGCAGTCGACTGGACCAAGTCAACTAGGGTTTGACTGCGGGAAGTGGTCTAGCCGTCGCGGAGGTGGGCGATCGTGATGCTCGCGGTCGGTGATAGTGTGATCGGTCGGGTGCTCGATTTTCGACCACGAGAATGGAGTCTCACTCGACCGCTGCAACGAGCAGTCGAGTGATGGCTTATCAGTCGACTGATGCTCATGATCAGTCGACTGATGTCCTAGTCGTTGGATCTTTCCAGCGTGGATTACACCGTTGTCTCACGCAGCGTGTGATCGGTCGGTGATGGTCGGCGGTCGATCGACTTTTCCAAAGACAGTTGAAGCTATAAAAGGAGCTCATGATGGAGGAAAAGATAGCGATTTTCTTGAGCGAAATTGAAGGGGGAAGTTGGTGCTTTCCAGTCCTTCAAAACTAGTTCAAGGCAATCAAAGATCAAGCAATCCAAAGCTCTTGTAAAGTGTTTTTCCTTTACTTGCATTTGTATTTCATTGTATTTGCTTGTATTCATTTGATTATTGTTGTAATCATTATTGTACGAGGTTTCTCCACCTCCGGATTGTTCCGAGAAGGAGTGTTTATTAGTGGTTGTGTGTGCATCACTAGAGCTCGTAGAGCTCGATCCGTGGAGTAGGAACCGTGCGGTTCCGAACCACGTTATATCCTTGTGTTAGCGTGTTGTGCATTTCGTTATCGTTATTACTTTTCTATTTCCGCTGCGCTAACGAAATTGTAGAAACAAACGAGAGCAAATTCCATCTATGAACGGTCGAACGCTATTCACCCCCCTCTAGCGGCGTCAAATATCCTACAATTGGTATCAGAGCCAGGTTACTCTTCAACGAATTAACAACCGGGAGCAAGACGCTAGAGGGTGAAGATGGAATTCCAAGACAAGCTTGGATGGGATATCAACACACCAATCCCTTATACCTTCTATGGACAAGAAGGATTCAATCAATGGAAGGTGAGGATTGAAGAATTCTTGATGATGAAGGACTTTGAAGAGTGGGGCATTTTGATGGAGGGATTTCAATATCCAAAAGGGCCCAAGGGAGGAATTCTCAAGATGAAGAAGTGGACTGAGGAACAAATCCAAGAGTTCGAAAAGAATACAAAGGTAATTAAATTCTTGGTTGATTTGATTCCTAATAAAATTATGTGTGAGCTAGGTGAGTACAAGGATGCCAAAGAGCTTTGGAGTCAAGTGGCAAAATATCATGAAGGCTCACAACCGGTCCAAGAGGAAGAGACCGAAGAGGCTAATTCATCATCCTCACAAGAAAGTGAGGAGTCAACCTCCGGATCGGAGAAAGAAGAGGTGGAAGAAGTGGAAGAAGTATCCACTTCTAGGATTGAGGAGATTAGAGCATCCTCAACACCGGAGCAACAAGAAGTAACATCTACATCCGGTCAAGAGGAAGAACAAGCTCAAGAGATCCTCACCACCGAACTAGGTAACTCAAACACTCAAATTTCAAATAAAATCCATATATTGTGTTTTAAGTGTAGGGAGTATGGGCACTACAAGAGCAAGTGCCCAAATAAGGTTAAGAAGACTCCTCCAGCGCCTAAAAGTCAACAAAAGTCAAAGGATGCCGGTTCCCCATCATCTAAAGACAAGGAGCACATCATTTGCTTCAAATGTCGGCAACCGGGATATTACCGAAATCAATGTCCTAGGGGGAGCAAGAAGACCCGAGAAGGAGTAACACAAGTAGGGGGAGCTACTAAGGCAAACTCTAAGGTACATTTTCATAATGCTCATTCCTTAAATTCTAAGCAAAAGCATGCTAGAATTAATTCAAATAACTTTTCTATTACTTATGAATCAAAGCATGCTAGGAATGATAACTCTAGATCTATTTCAAAGAAGGAGAAATTTGGGACTAATGTCCCTAGAAATGTCATTCCTAAGAAAGCAATTAAGAAAATCGAAAATCATTTAGGTATCAATTCCAATAAGGGTAAACATGTGTCTAAGGTAAATGGTAATGCCCAAAAACCTAATCAAAAATCATTTGGGCAATTAGAATTAGAGAACCAAGCCTTAAGGTCAAGGCTTGAAAAACTGGAAAAGACCCTAAATAAGCTACAAAATCAATTTCAAGGGTCTAATAGTCAAAGTCAAGGGTCAAGATCTCAAAGTCAACATCTAGGACCCAAAAGACAAAAGTCAACCAAGGGCAAGAAATGTTTGGGTCACAAACCTAAGCCTAAGGTGACTTATCATTGTGTTTCATTTGACTATGGAACACAAACTAGGTCTAGGAAGACCAAGGTTGCAAGGGGAGTTACCTCTAGAGTCAACCTAGATAAGACCACAATGACCAAGGCTAACAAGCCTAGGAGGGTCATTAGGAAGGTATCTAGGGAGATTATCCCTAAGGAATACCTAATTAATTCAATGAGCTCAAATAGATTTTGAATTCCAAAGAGCATGATTGATTCACGTTAAATGGATTAGAATGTGACAACCATGATTAGATGAGTAGTTAACTCAACCATGGTAAAGGTGGCACTTTAGGTTATTTTCAAGGTTATGATTACCTTGGAAATACATTTGAGCCTTAATCCTAAAGGATTTTAGGATGTGTCAATATATTTTTGAAAAACATGAAAATCAATAAAATTGGCACATTCTAGATTTAGAGGTCATAGTGTGTAACTTTGATTGTTGGCACACTTTAGAAGTTCATGTATCAAGAAAAGTATGTTTAAGATGTAAAAGTAACATCTAGAGTGATACTCAAGTGCCACACAACTTGATGTCTTGTACTTACCATGCTTCATATATTTCACCATGTGTTTGCATGGAAGGAATGTCTAGGATGGATTGCATCTCACAAAACAAGTCTTTTACCTTGATTGTGTATTTCAACACTTAGAAAGGGTGAGATGTTAGGATTTGGAAATCATTGGATGTTAATGTTTGCCAAAATGGAATAAAACATTAAAGTACATTAACGAATACATGAATATAAGTGTAACATCAATATGTTCGATATACAAGATTAAACGTGATAAAATTGAATAATTTAGATGGAGAAATGAAATCAGAATGATCGATCGGTCGAATCTGATTATCGATCGTGATCATCATATCAGCAGCGATACGATCGGCCCGGTGATCGAGTCTTTGGCGCCAGAACTCGACTGCTTGAACATCAGTCGACTGATGGGATACATCAGTCGACTGATGGTATTGTTCACCGAGGCCGAGGGGCATTAGTCGAGTGCTCGCTCATCAGTCGAGTGGTGACAACACCAGTCGACTGATGAGCCACATCAGTCGACTGATGTTACTGTAGCACGTCATAGAAGGTTCGATCTATTGCGAGCCGGATCGATCGGCTCGGCCGGTAAACGCTAATAAGCGCGATCGTGATCGACCGATGTCGCATCACCATCGCGATTTTATAATGCCGAACCTCTAGGGTTCGGTGTCTTCACGCGACGCTTCTTCATTTTCCTCTCCTCTCCGATCGCCATCCCCTTCTCCGACCAATCCTTCCGGCCGTGCCAGCCGCCCAAGCTTTTAGGTTTGATAGATAAGCCCCTCTTCTTGCGTTTTTCACTTATTTCAAGCCTTAGTTCACTCGTTCTAGGGTTTGTTTCTGTTTCGATTAGGGTTCGTCTGAGTCCTCGTGAACTTTCCAATGACTCCTCGGCGATACTCGAGCATCTAATCGTCACACCTCCAAATGGCACCTAAGTAAAAATTTTCTTACCCAAAACCCTAATTTTCCTTTCCATTGTAGTTTATTTTTATCTAATCATGTATTGTTGTCCTTGCACGTCATATCATTACATTGCATTCATAATAGGAGAACCCGTAGGAATGATCCACCCGAGGGTGAATCTCGATTGTACCAACCTATGTTGGTTAGGTACATCGATAGGGACTTTTTCAATCGCTACTGTAGTGATATCATGGACTTATTTGCATACTATCATCTCATGAAAATTGTCTTATGCACCCATCCTATTAACGATGACCTTCTTAAGGAATTTTATCAGAACCTAAAGAAGGTAGACGATGGCCCTACTGTCACGCCCCGAAGGAGACCCCACCAGACAAAAATCCGACAGCATCTCCCCTGTACGGGTGACAATCCCAATTTACATACAAAGGCCTACACGGCCACTATACATCGGTCAACACGACCGGAATCCAAACTCACACGCAGTTATATAATTTGGCCTCAGGCCATCATCCAAAATAAATGACAAACAGTCTAAAATAAATAGACTTACCCCTTCTGCCATCTGGGCAGGAATACTCAACAAAATCCAACCAAACCAAAATCCAAATAAGGTTCATAAGGACACCAAAACCAAATACAAAGTCAATCTCCAAACCTATACATGTCCTCTAACCAAAATATCCAAATACCGTAAAAACAAATATCCAAATCAAAACTTTACGACGAGTGGGGTCCCAGAATTTGCACTCTCTGACGACTTCATCCCGAAATAGATATAATCAACGGTGAGTTCAAAGAACTCATGTAAAGTAGATATGCAAAATCGTATAGCTAATAATAAAATAACATGCGTCAGTCTCACATAAATAGGGTATGCAAGCAAGAAATACAAAATGATCAGTACTTACGAATCTCCTACTGATATAGGAGCATGTGCACGACTAGAAGTAATAAAGTCTGATCATATATAAGCATGTATCTCAGATGCATGACAATCAGATGCACATCCAAGGCATCAATAAAAATGCAGCAACCCCCGTACAAATGCAATCTATGCAAAGTGCATGCCGTGCCAATGACATGGTCACCCCTGACGCCAGTCAGCCGCCTCACACGCAATGGTTAAGCCGAGTGGGTAGGGCTATGACAATCGGCACTCGCCATCACCGCTTCCCGAGTGACCGAGTGGACAGGATGTCGCCGAGTACACCTATCCTCCCGCCCCAAACATAGTGGGGAGCTAAGCTCTCATCTCACGGTGTCATAGGCGGAGGAGGGATCCTGCGCTACCACGCTTTGTCGCTACCCATGGCGGTCCAATGAGCTCGACAGAGCAAGCACACACCCTCCCGATGTACCACTAACCCATGAGTGGCGGTGTGTGCAGAGCCATGTAACTAAACTGCGGGCTCAACAATAATGGAACCCGTCACTAGCATGCAATCATGCGAAAATGGTGCATGATACTACAGCATGTACAACCTACTCAAAATATCTATCCAAATGATATGTACAACTAATATATATACATATCCATAATCCATGTACTATGATCCATATCAAATGTAAATATAATCATATCCTAACACATGCATGTATCTAGTAGGCACCAAAAGCATATGTGCATATAAACATGAAAATGTTATTGTAAGCTATCCTACTAGCATATCAATTTGACTTAATCTAAACGTTAAGTCAAAATATCCATCAAAATATATCCGCAAGAAGAATCAATCGCCACGATCGGGACTCGCGGATCAAAACTCGCATATAGCATAATTATAGTCAAGCACAAAATATACAATGACAAATCAATAATAAATCGATTTCCTTCATATCCCAATTAATCCAATTAATTCCTAATCCTCCAAATATCATACCGATTAACCGATCAACACCCGAATCAACCTAAACCGACTAATCAAGCTCACCTACTTGTAATTCCACAAAACCAATCTTTTCCCAAATCGATCTCCAAGTCAATTTACAAATGCTCAACATTATTCATATTTACAATCCTCCACAGCTCTCTAACAACCCTCAAATTCCCTAATTCCTTGTCACGCTCTAATCACGCCCCACCAAACCCATGGAATCTCAACATCAAGAACACAAGAGAAAATCTAGGTATTTACCTAAGCTCCACCTCACCGTGACACTAAGGAGCTCATGGCGGCAAGGCCAAGGCGCGGCGCTTGGCTGGAAGGGACACACGCAGGGACTCGGCAAGGGAGAGGAGGCGCCGAGCAAGTGCAAGGAAAGAGGCGACGACCGAGCCCGACGATACGGTGGACGGCGAGATCGGCTCGGGCAATGGGGCGGAGCGCAAATGAGGGTTTGCGGGACGGCGCTGGCCGAGGAAAGGCGCCGGCGAAGGGAAGAGGGCGGCGCCGGCGTCGGCGGCGGCTGGGCGCGGCGGCAAGCGGAAGGAGGCCGCGAGAGAAAACGAGGAAGAAGACTTCGGCGCGTGAAGGAACTGCCGAAGGAAGTTAGCGGCGGGGAAAAGAAAAAAAAGAAATAGAAAATAGAAATTAGGGTTTTCCGTGTCTTTATCCCCTTTAAATAGATCCCTCTAAAACCCCTTTACTTTATCCCCGTAAAACTCTCGTACAAAGTCCGTTTAAATCCAGAAAAATTCCGGAAAAATTCCTAAAAATCCCGAAAAATTTCCCGGATTATTTCCTCAATTATTTGGCCATTTAATTTACTATTTAAATTTTCCAGTATTTAACATTCTCCCCCACTCATAAAAATTTGGTCCCCAAATTTCCTACTCAGATGAACAACGAGTAAGAAATACCACAAGTACTGAAAATACACCTCACGTACCTCAAGTAAACAAGTGGGGATATTGAGCTCTGATCTTTTCCTCGAGCTCCCAAGTAGCCTCCTCGTCGGTGTGGTGACTCCACCCGACCTTGACAAGTCGCACAACCTTGTTCCGCAACTGTCGTTCCTTGAAATCCAAAATCCGCACCGGAACCTCTCACAGACGTAGCATCAGTTGAATGGAACTGATACATCCGATAGAATATGTGTAGAATCGCACATACTTCTCAAAGATTTACACATGGAATACATCATGTATACTGCCAAAGATGGGGGTAGCGCTAGACGATAAGCAATCGCCCGATCCTCTCCAAAATCTCAAACGGACCGATATATCTAGGAGCAAGCTTACCACGGAGTCCAAACCTCTTCACCCCTTTCGTGGGTGAAACTCGCAAGAATACATGATCACCAACGGAGAACTCCAAAGGTCTCCGCTACGATCCGCATAACTCTTCCGGGCGATCCCGCGCCTCTGCTATCCTACGTCGATAAGTACGGACCAACTCGCCTCATCACGAGCCTCTGGGTCCTAGCAATCGGGCCTCCCAACCTCCTCCCAGAGGGTGGGTGTACGACACCGCCTACCATACAATGCCTCATACGGGGCCATTTGGATAGCCGAATGATAATATTATTGTAGGCAATTCCACTAATCTGTAAATGATCCTCCTGCTTGCCTCCAAATCTATAACACAGTGACCTCAAAGAAATCCTCTAGTGTCCGAATGGTCCGCCAGATCTGGCCCATCCGCTCGCATGGATGGAATGCGATTAAACCAAGCCGTGCCTAAAGCTCGCCGCAGACTTTGCGTAACCTAGAAGTGAACCGGGATCTCTATCTCGATATAATGCTCAAAGGAACACCATGCAACTGATGATCTCCGACAATATAGCTCGCTAATCGATCCAGAGTCGGTCTTCCGAATCGATAAGAGGCGCTGATTTGGTTAGTCGGTCTACGACTACCCAAATCGCATCATGGCCTCGACGTGTCCTCGCAAACCCATCACAAAATCCATAGTAATATGATCCCACTTCCACTCAGAATAGGAATCCTCAAGTAATCCACTGGGTCTCGTGCTCACCTTGACTCCGACAAATCGACATCTAGCTACAAAATCGCGATGTCTTTCTTCATACCGCTCCACCAATACAACCGCTTTAAATCTCGATACGGTTCCGGTTCACTGGGTGGATCGCAAATCGAGAGCGATGTGCCTCTGTAGTAACTCCTCCATAACCGGGTGAGGCCGAGGTACACATAATCTACCTCGAAATATATAATACCCTCATCATCTAGGGTGAACTCATCACGTCCCGAGTGATCCGACTACCAATGAATCAGAATGCCGATCATCGTTCGAGCCTCCGGACTCGTCCGGATAGACGACCGAGCAACCATGGTAGGCTTGGCCTCGCCCTCTAAGCTCAACTCGAGAAACCCCAATCAAATCTGACCAAAACTCGAAGAAGCTAAAGTCCCTGACTTCCGGCTAAGTGCATCGGCAACCACATTGGCTTTTCCCCGGATGGTAGCCGATGGTACAATATATCCTTCAGAACTCCATCCATCTCCTCCGCCGAAGATTGAGTTCCTTCTGTAAAGATATTTGAGACTCTTATGATCGTAAGAATCTCAAACGTAATACCATATAAATGATGCCTCCAAATCTTCAAGGCATAGATAATAGCGCAAACTCTAAATCGTGAATCGTAGTTTTTCTCATGATCCTTCAACGCCGAGAAGCATAGGAGACTACCTGCGTCGCATCAATATGCGCCTAAACCTGTAGAGACGATTCAGTATAAAGAACGAAACCATCGCCCCTCGATGGCAATGCGAGTAATCGGCCGACACCAATCTCCTCTTCAACTCTCGAAAACTAGTCTCGCACGCCTCGTCCCACGTGAACTTCACGCCTTCCCGGTAAGGCGTGTCAATGGCATAGAAATGCTCGAGAAACCTCGACGAACTGGCTCGTAATATCCGGCCGCCTAGGAAATCGCGAACCTCCTCGAATCGATTTCCGCTTCCAACTAGTGACACCTCGATCTTACGGGGGTCAATCAAATACCTCTACTCAAACCACATGTCCTAAAACCGATGAGTGTAACCAAAACGCGCATTTATTGAACTCGTGATATAGCCGCTTCGCCGGAGCCTATCGAGAACAAGACGAAGATGCGTGTTCCTCCTCGAACGAATAAACCGTAATGTCATCGATAAAAACAATGACGAACCGATCTAGAAAATCCATAAATTCACGCTCATTAAGTCCATGAATACTGCCGAGCATTGGTAAGCCCAAATGGCATTACCAAAACTCATAATGTCCATATCCGCAAACGCCGCCTTCGAATGTCAGAATCTCTAACCCTTAATTGATGATATCCGGACCGCAGATCAATCTTAGAATAGACTGATGTACCTCTGAGCTGATCAAACAAGTCCTCAATACGTGGCAGGGGATATTTATTCTTGATAGTGACGGCGTTCAATTGCCTGTAGTCGATGCGCGCCTCATCGAACCATCTTTCTTCTTCACAAAGAGAACCGGAGAACCCTGTGGTGATGCACTAGGCGAATAAAACCTCGCCCAAAAGTTCTTGAGTGAACCTTTAACTCATCCAACTCTCTGGGCCATACGATAAGGAGCTAAGGCGGGCCCTGTATTAACTCAATCTTGAACTCCACTTGCCTTCTGGGAGGCAGACCCGGTAACTCCTCTGGAAAGACATCTGGATACTCTCGAACAATAGGGATGTCCGCGATCTGAGAGTCACCACTGTCTTCTACATTGATCATAGATAATAGAAAACCCTGGCAACCGTGCAATAAAAGCTTCTGAGCCTGAATCGCAGAAATGGTCGCTATACCGTCGTCCCGGATGCCAGTAAAATCCCACGAGGGTTGGTTCGGAGGTGCAATGTGACCACCTCGTCGACAATCCGCTGGCATGATATGCGACCAATCCATGCAAGAATAATATCGAACTCGACCATATCCGACCAATAAATCTACCGTAAGAATGATGTTACCAAAATCTAAAGGACAACCCTGACCTCCCGGTAACATCCAATGTATTGCCAGATGGTAGGAGACGACTAATCTCACGCGATCTACTGAATCTACCAATCTCTTAAATACGAGAAATAAACGAATGCGAACTACCAAGATCAACTAGCATAATAGAAAATGCATAAAGTGAAACCGTACCGCGAAATACGGATTCGTTGGCTCGCTGCGCATCCTCTCTGGTAATCGCATGAACTCGCCCAGTCTCCGGTGGCGGTGGAGGTGGTATCACCGCCAAAGGTGGTTGTGCACGAGCACGAGATCGAGGCCGATCGTACGGCGAAGGCCGATAGGAAGGTATAACGGCCGCGATGTGCATCGCACGGCGTGGTGATCTGAACTAGTGACGAAGGCTGCCGAGCATCGTGGGCCGATGGCGATCCGCGAATAATCTTGTACTGGGCCGGGATCGTGATCTCGTATCATGGTCTCAATCAACCTGTGACACCGTGACGGCACCGGTGTACTCGTCCCATGAATACCATGGCGACTCACGAAGGAGTGCCCTCTGCGGCGCTATGGCGTCCGGGCCGCTCGCCCTCTCTCGAGTCCTGCATCGACGCAACGGTCCTCCCTGAATAGAAACCCCGGAAGCCACATGCTGAGCCTTCAACGGACAATCTCGGCTCATGTGTCCAGCAATGCAATAATAGGCCGGCCCCAAGGTGCATGCCGAGATGATATGCTTCGATCCACAACGAGTACAAGAGGTGTCGCGCCAATGGGCGGTCTCGACTCGCTGAAAAAGACCGCGAGGGCGGTGAAAGATCGCCCCGATTTACGAGGCTAGATGCCCTGAATGACTACGACCGATCGCGCGGCCACTCTGGCGATGTCGAGTCCGTGGTGATGATGGGTCCGACTGTAGATCTTCATCTGTTTCCTCTTCCCGTCTCAGATTGACCCTACAGCCGACTGATCAACAAAGCTCTATCCAACGCCCTCGGTAGGAAGAACTACCAAAATCCTGCCATCCCGACTGTAGATGCCCATCCGGTCCCTCAGACAAATGCATCATCCGTGACCTATCCTCAAGAACTAACTCGGGCAAAACCTCGGCTAACCGATTAAATTCAGTATTATACTCCATCAGCGGCGATTATTGTCTTAGACTCGAGAAAATCCCGACGTCCTCATCATCCGATATGCCCGGGAAATCGACTCTCAAAAGCCTCTCTAAATTTCGCCCATGTAACCCGCCGCCGCTAATAATCGAAGGCCAGATATCCCACGGATCTCGGCCTCGCCTCGTAAATGGAAGGCCGCTAACTCGCTTCTCCCACTGAGACCATATATATAGTAGAAGGTACGCTCCATCGTCTCGATCCAAGACTGAGCCACGATCGGATCCTCCTGAATAAAGTGAACGGCTCTTCATCGACTTAGCCAATCACGGAATCAGGGCTCGCGCCGCAGCCTACATCAATAGGATAAGTAGGGCCGAGCATCGAGTGAGGGTCGGCCGGCTCTGATGGGCCTGTCGGTCTGTAGTAGAAAGGTCCCATCAAGTGGGGGTTTCGATGTGTAGCAGTAGGATCTCCCGCTGGTACATCGGATGCCCCAGCAGTGGGTATCTCGGGAGGAGGATCCGCCGAGGACTGAGGATCCACAACTCCCGTAGCACCCTGTGGAATCTGACCCTGATCAATATGCTCATCCTCGAGATCTCTCCGCAAGTCACCATCAAAGATCTGGGTCCTCCGCGTGGCCCCACACCACGCCCTGCCAAGTACGCCACCTCGTCCTCATATCGTTAAATGAATACAGATATTACCATAAATAAAAACATACCAAATTTATCATCATACCTATTTCACCGTCAGAGAGGTCCAAGAGCGCCAAAACCCCATATTAATCTCAAAAATCCTCAATTTCAAACATAAAATCGCAAATCCATACCAATCCAAAATTTCCAAATTACCTGCAAAACCCGCCAATACATGGCGAACTCCGAAAAATCCAAAAACCCCTAGGAACTCAAAACTGGCTCGATATTAAATAAATTGTCACGCTCAAGGAGACCCCACGGACAAAAATCCAAAGATCTCCCAGACGGGTGACAATCCCAATTTACATACAAAGGCCTACACGGCCACTATACATCGGTCAACACGACCGGAATCCAAACTCACCCGCAGTTATATAATTTGGCCTCAGGCCATCATCCAAAATAAATGACAAACAGTCTAAAATAAATAGACTTACCCCTTCTGCCTTCTGGGCAGGAATACTCAACAAAATCCAACCAAACCAAAATCCAAATAAGGTTCATAAGGACACCAAAACCAAATACAAAGTCAATCTCCAAACCTATACATGTCCTCTAACCAAAATATCCAAATACCGTAAAAACAAATATCCAAATCAAAACTTTACGACGAGTGGGGTCCTAGAATCAGACTCTCTCGATTCATCCCGAAATAGATATAAATCAACGGGTGAGTTCAAAGAACTCATGTAAAGTAGATATGCAAAATCGTATAGCTAATAATAAAATAACATGCCAAGACAAATCTCACATAAATAGGGTATGCAAGCAAGAAATACAAAATGATCAGATTTTACTCAATCTCCTACTCGATATAGGAGCATGTGCTGACTAGAAGTAATAAAGTCCGATCATATAAGCATGTATCTCAGATGCATGCATGACAATCATATGCACATCCAAGGCATCAATAAAAATGCAAAGAAACACAAAGATGCAATCTATGCAAAGTGCATGCCGCTAATGACATGGTCACCCCGACGCTACCGCCTACACGCAATGGTGAAGCCGAGTGGGTAGGGCTATGACAACCGTGTGCACTCGCCATCATCGCTCTCGAGTGAGAGTGGACAGGATGGATGCCGAGTACACCTATCCTCCCGCCCCTAAACATAGTGGGGAGCTAAGCTCTCATCTCACAGTGTCATAGGCCGAGGAGGGATCCTCGCCGCTAGCTACGCACGCTCGCCGCTACCCATGAGCGGTCCAATGAGCTCGACAGAGCAACTGCACACCCTCCGATGTACCACTAACCCATGAGTGGCGGTGTGTGCGAGCATGTAACTAGCAAGGGCTCAACAATAATGGAACCCCGTCTAGCATGCAATCATGCGAAAATGGTGCATGATACTACAGCATGTACAACCTACTCAAAATATCTATCCAAATGATATGTACAACCAATATATATACATATCCATAACCCATGTACTATGATCCATATCAAACAGGTAAATAAAATCATATCCTAACACATGCATGTATCTAGTAGGCACCAAAAATATATCAGGCATATAAACATGAAAATGTTATTGTAAGCTATCCTACTAGCATATCAATTTGACTTAATCTAAACGTTAAGTCAAAATACCCGCCTGAAAATATATCCGCAAGAAGAACTGAATCGTCACGACTGGGGACCGCCGATCCAAACTCGTATATAGCATAATTATAGTCAAGCACAAAATATACAATTCAATGACAAATCGAATAATAAATCGATTTCCTTCATATCCCAATTAATCCAATTAATTCCTAATCCTCCAAATATCATACCGATTAACCGATCAACACCCGAATCAACCCAAACCGACCAATCAAGCTCACCCGCCCCAGAAATTCCACCGAAAACCAATCTTTTCCCAAATCAGATCTCCAAGTCAATTTACAGCGGCTCAACATTATTCACAGCCATTTACAATCCTCCACAGCCCTCTCAGCTAACAACCCCCCTCAGCCGTCCCCAATTCCTTGCTGCCCTAATCACTGCCCCCACCAAACCCATGGAATCCCTGAACATCAAGAACACAAGAGAAAATCTAGGTATTTACCTAAGCTCCACCCTCACCGGTGACACTAAGGGAGCTCGCGGCTGGAAGGCTGCGGGCGCTGCGAAGGGACATCGGCCGCAGGACTGGGTGCGTCGGAGAGGCGCGCAGAAGGGAAAGAGGCGACGCGGGCCGAGCAATGATGGACTGGCGAGATCGCGGCGTCGGGCGGCGGTGCTCGCGGGAGCGCAAATGAGGGTTGCGGCTGTGGACGGCGTCGGCTCGAGGAAAGGCGTCGCCGGCGAAGGGAAGAGGGCGCTGGCGTCGGGCGCGGCGGCGTCGGGCGGAAGCGCTCGCGCGAGAGAAAACGAGGAAGAAGACTTCGGCGCGTGAAGGAACTGCCGAAGGAAGTTAGCGGCGGGGAAAAGAAAAAAAAGAAATAAAAAATAGAAATTAGGGTTTTCCGTGTCTTTATCCCCTTTAAATAGATCCCTCTAAAACCCCTTTACTTTATCCCCGTAAAACTCTCGTACAAAGTCCGTTTAAATCCAGAAAAATTCCGGAAAAATTCCTAAAAATCCCGAAAAAATTTCCCGGATTATTTCCTCAATTATTTGGCCATTTAATTTACTATTTAAATTTTCCAGTATTTAACACCTACCTACACTACTCGCGTTGCAAAACGCGATTTAGAGTTCACTCCTGCGATACTGCAGGAGTTTCTCGAGTGAAAGCCCTCGGATGACACCTTCATTTTTTACCCCACTTTTGATGCTCCTTTACCCGAGCCATTTGACCATATTTCTTTAGAATTCATGCATGAGCACATTTTTGGTCATCCTCGTCCACCGGCCCAGAACTTATTCCCTATTAGTGAGTTATCTGCACCTGACAATGTACTCTACAAGGTCATTGTTGGGTGTTTTCTTCCTATCGTCACTCAGGGTCTGGCCAAGATTCGGCCTCCCCATCTCTTTCTACTATACGCCATGCGTAATAGGTTAGACATAAACTTTGCCCTAAACATATTTTATTGCATAGTGCATTTCATTTTCCCTATACAAGGGAAAGTGCATATGCCATATGGTCACATTATCACCGCATGGCTAGAGTCAGTAGGCATCAACATTCACAGGGGTTCTCTGAGAGCGCTCTCTGAGGTGTACGATTGCATATCGACTCGCAACTTCTCATTAGCAAAGCTGCGGATGGGGGTTGGACAGATGGAGTTGGCGCTTCGACCACCACCCAGGGCACGCAGAGAGCCTCCTCGGGTACCCAGAGAGGCGGCAGAGGACTATGAGGATTCAGATGCTGTTGATGAGGATGATCAGATGCCGGCAGATGCATCAGCGACGGGTCCATCAGATCGTCGTGGCCAGCTGGAGTCCATATTCCAGGACTATCAGCAAACGATTGACTCTAGGCTGTCAGAGATCTTAGCAGGCCAAGCATCTTTGGCGCCGCGTCTTGATCGGATGGAGAGTCGAGCGCATCGGCGGCGTCGGCTCGATATGTTTGAGATGATGCGGGCACTGGGCTTTGAGTCGTGACCTCCTCCACGCCACCTCCTATGACGACTAGATATAGAGGATGTTAGATTTTCTTTGGTTTTGATTTTGTAGTGAGATTGAGCATATCCAATCTCCATTTTGAATGTAATAGACTGAAATCTTTTAGATTAAATGAAATTTCTGTTTGTGAAAATCTTGTGTGTTTGGATGAGTATTTGTATTATTGTGTTGGCTTATGAAAGTTGTTATATCATGACATGAAATTGCATCTTATCATATAACATGTCATGTTATTGTTTAGGATTATTTTAGATGTCATGTGTTCTTAAATTTCATCATATGCCATGACATCATGATCATTGGTCATGTTTTTATTTTGCTATCACTATGCCATGATCATTTCATGCATTAATTTGATTTAAGGAAAATGACATGACTTGAAGTCTCAATTATAAGGGAATCAAGTAGGGTTGCCTAGGAAATGCATGAAACCCTAGATAAAATGAATCAAAACCCACATCTCACATCACATTGACATATATGTGTATTTATACACCCTAGATACATGTGAGATGCTAGGATAATAAGTTAGGTTCAAGGTGCATAGGTAGTGCATCTAGATGAACTCAAACTTATTTTAATTATCACCAAGAATCATAAGGAAAGCTAATATACAAGTTATGTATATTTAGCCAATAAATTATAGTTCAAAATAGGTTTTCAAAAACATTTTAAAATCAATTTAGAAAATCTTGGTGAAATCTATCTTTTGATAGCCATCATCACTGTAGAAGTTGATACAAAGTGGATCAAAAACTTTAAAATTTTTAATAGTTTTGAACTTTATACCAATCTCCTATTTCAATGGTAAAAATATTTTTCCAAAATTTTTCACTAATTGTATGTGTGATAAGTAATATATGTATCAAGTTTTGTGATTTTTTGATTTACGTAGAATTACTTATGAATTTCCAAAAGTTGAGTCTGATTTCTGAAAATCAGGTTTTCAGTTATCGATCATTGCCTCTCTGATCTGATCGTGATGGGCGCGTTGGACTCATTGCGATGCAGTATCACTCGATTGTTGCCGTGCGGTCATTGATGGACACATCGATCATTAGTCGATAGAGTCGACTGATAGCCTGATTTCGGGGTAACCAAAGTTGTTTAACCCGATTTCAGTTGCGGTTAAGGTCCCTAACCACTCCTGACCCTAGGATATGCTTTGGGAAGCATGAAGGGTGAAAATCCATTGGATATGGATTAGGAGAGGTGTTTAGGTTTTGTGTCAATTTTAAGGTGTTGGGAAGTTCAATGTTGAATTTCTAACCTTAACCTTGATGATTTAGAGTTCCTATTGGCTTAGGGACTTCCCAAGGACATTGTTGGTGCAATGGTCAAGGGGGAGCAAGCCTTTAGGGGGAGGTATCCAAGGAGAAAATGTTATCAATTTGGAAAATTGATGGATTTTTAGAAACCCAGTTTAGAAATTGGGAGAGTGTATAGGATTGCCTCTCTTGAGTGATATGGGGCTTATCACTAAGAAGATGGTAGGCATCCTAGGTATTTTTGGACAAAGGGGGAGATTGTAAGATCTCATTGGGCCATGAGACATTGACCTCCTTGGAGAAATAACCTTTTGATGTATGTCAAAAAGGGGGAGAATATGTTTGGGAAAATATTTGGGATCACCAATTTGGAATAATTGGTAAGAGACTTGAGTTAGCGGTCTAACTCAAATGTTTTGGTTTTTGTCAAACATCAAAAAATTGTTGGAAATTGTTGAGTCATTGGACCACGAGGACTCGAATGATGTTTTGATATTCGACAAAAATATATGACAATGAAATTGTCAAGGTAAAGTCCAAGTCATGGGTACTTGGCATGGAAAGTCCAAGTTGAACACTTGACATTTGGTAAAGTCCAAGTCTTGAGTACTTGGCATGTAAAAGTCCAACATGGGTTGGCAAGGGAAAGTCCAAGCTTGAGTCTTGGCATGAGAAGTCCAAGGGGTTTGATATTGGCTGCGTAAAGTCCAAGCGGGAGTCTTGGCAGCATAAGTCCAATGGTTGGCGGCGTAAGTCCAATGTGCCTTGGCGGTGTAGACACCGTTAGCATGACATAGCCGATGGAAGCACCTGAAGGCTAACGCGATGGATGAACAAGTCATGGATGACTTGGAGGGATCCGAGAGGCGTGAGGCTGATGGAGGTGGCTAGAAGGCTTAGGTCTAGGCTAAGGGTAGTCTAGCAAGTATGGGGGCACCATACTTGGGCTAAAACCTCATGTTTGAGGTGTGTCAGTCGACTGGTGCCATGTGGCAGTCGACTGGACCAAGTCAACTAGGGTTTGACTGCGGGAAGTGGTCTAGCCGTCGACTGCCAGAGGTGGGCAGTCGACTGATGGCTCGAGCAGTCGACTGATAGTGTGATCAGTCGACTGGTGCTCGGATTTTCAGCCACAGAATGGAGTCTCACTCGACCGCTGCAACGAGCAGTCGAGTGATGGCTCATCAGTCGACTGATGCTCATTATCAGTCGACTGATGTCCTAGCCGTTGGATTTTTCCAGCGTGGATTACACCGTTGTCTCATGTGATCGATCGTGATAGTCCCGGCGATCGGTGATCGAGGTTGAAGCTATAAAAGGAGCTCATGATGGAGGAAAAGATAGCGATTTTCTTGAGCGAAATTGAAGGGGGAAGTTGGTGCTTTCCAGTCCTTCAAAACTAGTTCAAGGCAATCAAAGATCAAGCAATCCAAAGCTCTTGTAAAGTGTTTTTCCTTTACTTGCATTTGTATTTCATTGTATTTGCTTGTATTCATTTGATTATTGTTGTAATCATTATTGTACGAGGTTTCTCCACCTCCGGATTGTTCCGAGAAGGAGTGTTTATTAGTGGTTGTGTGTGCATCACTAGAGCTCGTAGAGCTCGATCCGTGGAGTAGGAACCGTGCGGTTCCGAACCACGTTATATCCTTGTGTTAGCGTGTTGTGCATTTCGTTATCGTTATTACTTTTCTATTTCCGCTGCGCTAACGAAATTGTAGAAACAAACGAGAGCAAATTCCATCTATGAACGGTCGAACGCTATTCACCCCCCTCTAGCGGCGTCAAATATCCTACAATTGGTATCAGAGCCAGGTTACTCTTCAACGAATTAACAACCGGGAGCAAGACGCTAGAGGGTGAAGATGGAATTCCAAGACAAGCTTGGATGGGATATCAACACACCAATCCCTTATACCTTCTATGGACAAGAAGGATTCAATCAATGGAAGGTGAGGATTGAAGAATTCTTGATGATGAAGGACTTTGAAGAGTGGGGCATTTTGATGGAGGGATTTCAATATCCAAAAGGGAGGAATTCTCAAGATGAAGAAGTGGACTGAGGAACAAATCCAAGAGTTCGAAAAGAATACAAAGGTAATTAAATTCTTGGTTGATTTGATTCCTAATAAAATTATGTGTGAGCTAGGTGAGTACAAGGATGCCAAAGAGCTTTGGAGTCAAGTGGCAAAATATCATGAAGGCTCACAACCGGTCCAAGAGGAAGAGACCGAAGAGGCTAATTCATCATCCTCACAAGAAAGTGAGGAGTCAACCTCCGGATCGGAGAAAGAAGAGGTGGAAGAAGTGGAAGAAGTATCCACTTCTAGGATTGAGGAGATTAGAGCATCCTCAACACCGGAGCAACAAGAAGTAACATCTACATCCGGTCAAGAGGAAGAACAAGCTCAAGAGATCCTCACCACCGAACTAGGTAACTCAAACACTCAAATTTCAAATAAAATCCATATATTGTGTTTTAAGTGTAGGGAGTATGGGCACTACAAGAGCAAGTGCCCAAATAAGGTTAAGAAGACTCCTCCAGCGCCTAAAAGTCAACAAAAGTCAAAGGATGCCGGTTCCCCATCATCTAAAGACAAGGAGCACATCATTTGCTTCAAATGTCGGCAACCGGGATATTACCGAAATCAATGTCCTAGGGGGAGCAAGAAGACCCGAGAAGGAGTAACACAAGTAGGGGGAGCTACTAAGGCAAACTCTAAGGTACATTTTCATAATGCTCATTCCTTAAATTCTAAGCAAAAGCATGCTAGAATTAATTCAAATAACTTTTCTATTACTTATGAATCAAAGCATGCTAGGAATGATAACTCTAGATCTATTTCAAAGAAGGAGAAATTTGGGACTAATGTCCCTAGAAATGTCATTCCTAAGAAAGCAATTAAGAAAATCGAAAATCATTTAGGTATCAATTCCAATAAGGGTAAACATGTGTCTAAGGTAAATGGTAATGCCCAAAAACCTAATCAAAAATCATTTGGGCAATTAGAATTAGAGAACCAAGCCTTAAGGTCAAGGCTTGAAAAACTGGAAAAGACCCTAAATAAGCTACAAAATCAATTTCAAGGGTCTAATAGTCAAAGTCAAGGGTCAAGATCTCAAAGTCAACATCTAGGACCCAAAAGACAAAAGTCAACCAAGGGCAAGAAATGTTTGGGTCACAAACCTAAGCCTAAGGTGACTTATCATTGTGTTTCATTTGACTATGGAACACAAACTAGGTCTAGGAAGACCAAGGTTGCAAGGGGAGTTACCTCTAGAGTCAACCTAGATAAGACCACAATGACCAAGGCTAACAAGCCTAGGAGGGTCATTAGGAAGGTATCTAGGGAGATTATCCCTAAGGAATACCTAATTAATTCAATGAGCTCAAATAGATTTTGAATTCCAAAGAGCATGATTGATTCACGTTAAATGGATTAGAATGTGACAACCATGATTAGATGAGTAGTTAACTCAACCATGGTAAAGGTGGCACTTTAGGTTATTTTCAAGGTTATGATTACCTTGGAAATACATTTGAGCCTTAATCCTAAAGGATTTTAGGATGTGTCAATATATTTTTGAAAAACATGAAAATCAATAAAATTGGCACATTCTAGATTTAGAGGTCATAGTGTGTAACTTTGATTGTTGGCACACTTTAGAAGTTCATGTATCAAGAAAAGTATGTTTAAGATGTAAAAGTAACATCTAGAGTGATACTCAAGTGCCACACAACTTGATGTCTTGTACTTACCATGCTTCATATATTTCACCATGTGTTTGCATGGAAGGAATGTCTAGGATGGATTGCATCTCACAAAACAAGTCTTTTACCTTGATTGTGTATTTCAACACTTAGAAAGGGTGAGATGTTAGGATTTGGAAATCATTGGATGTTAATGTTTGCCAAAATGGAATAAAACATTAAAGTACATTAACGAATACATGAATATAAGTGTAACATCAATATGTTCGATATACAAGATTAAACGTGATAAAATTGAATAATTTAGATGGAGAAATCGAGATTTTCTGAATTTGAGCGAAATCGGATATCGATCGGTAATCGATTATCGATCGTGATCATCTTATATAGCGATCGATCGTCCGGTCGATCAGTCGCGCGAAACTCGATCGCTTGAACATCGATCGTGATGGGATACATCGATCGGTGATATTGTTCACCGAGGCCGAGGGCATTAGTCGAGTGCTCGCTCATCGATCGAGTGGTGACAACACCTCTGATGAGCCACATCGATCGGCCCGATATTCTTGTAGCACGTCATAGAAGGTTCGTGATCTATTGCCGGCCGGATCGATCGGCTCGGTAAACCGCTTAATAAACGCGATCGATCGGGATCGCACATCGATCATTGCATCGCGCTTTTATAAGAACCTCTATGGTTCGGTGTCTTCACGCGACGCTTCTTCATTTTCCTCTCCTCTCCGATCGCCATCCCCTTCTCCGACCAATCCTTCCGGCCGTGCCAGCCGCCCAAGCTTTTAGGTTTGATAGATAAGCCCCTCTTCTTGCGTTTTTCACTTATTTCAAGCCTTAGTTCACTCGTTCTAGGGTTTGTTTCCCTGTTTCCGATTAGGGTTCCGGCGTCTGAGTCCTCCGGCGAACTTTCCAGCGACTCCCTCAGCGATATCTGAGCATCTAATCGTCACACCTCCAAATGGCACCTAAGTAAAAATTTTCTTACCCAAAACCCTAATTTTCCTTTCCATTGTAGTTTATTTTTATCTAATCATGTATTGTTGTCCTTGCACGTCATATCATTACATTGCATTCATAATAGGAGAACCCGTAGGAATGATCCACCCGAGGGTGAATCTCGATTGTACCAACCTATGTTGGTTAGGTACATCGATAGGGACTTTTTCAATCGCTACTGTAGTGATATCATGGACTTATTTGCATACTATCATCTCATGAAAATTGTCTTATGCACCCATCCTATTAACGATGACCTTCTTAAGGAATTTTATCAGAACCTAAAGAAGGTAGACGATGGCCCTACCTACACTACTCGCGTTGCAAAACGCGATTTAGAGTTCACTCCTGCGATACTGCAGGAGTTTCTCGAGTGAAAGCCCTCGGATGACACCTTCATTTTTTACCCCACTTTTGATGCTCCTTTACCCGAGCCATTTGACCATATTTCTTTAGAATTCATGCATGAGCACATTTTTGGTCATCCTCGTCCACCGGCCCAGAACTTATTCCCTATTAGTGAGTTATCTGCACCTGACAATGTACTCTACAAGGTCATTGTTGGGTGTTTTCTTCCTATCGTCACTCAGGGTCTGGCCAAGATTCGGCCTCCCCATCTCTTTCTACTATACGCCATGCGTAATAGGTTAGACATAAACTTTGCCCTAAACATATTTTATTGCATAGTGCATTTCATTTTCCCTATACAAGGGAAAGTGCATATGTCATATGGTCACATTATCACCGCATGGCTAGAGTCAGTAGGCATCAACATTCACAGGGGTTCTCTGAGAGCGCTCTCTGAGGTGTACGATTGCATATCGACTCGCAACTTCTCATTAGCAAAGCTGCGGATGGGGGTTGGACAGATGGAGTTGGCGCTTCGACCACCACCCAGGGCACGCAGAGAGCCTCCTCGGGTACCCAGAGAGGCGGCAGAGGACTATGAGGATTCAGATGCTGTTGATGAGGATGATCAGATGCCGGCAGATGCATCAGCGACGGGTCCATCAGATCGTCGTGGCCAGCTGGAGTCCATATTCCAGGACTATCAGCAAACGATTGACTCTAGGCTGTCAGAGATCTTAGCAGGCCAAGCATCTTTCGGCGCACGTCTTGATCGGATGGAGGAGTCCCAGAGCCGCATCGAGCAGCGTCAGCTCGATATGTTTGAGATGATGCGGGCCTGGACGTTGAGTCAGCAGCCTCCTCCACCGCCACCTCCTGCAGACGACTAGATATAGAGGATGTTAGATTTTCTTTGGTTTTCAGTTTTTGTAGTGAGATTGAGCATATCCAATCTCCATTTTGAATGTAATAGACTGAAATCTTTTAGATTAAATGAAATTTCTGTTTGTGAAAATCTTGTGTGTTTGGATGAGTATTTGTATTATTGTGTTGGCTTATGAAAGTTGTTATATCATGACATGAAATTGCATCTTATCATATAACATGTCATGTTATTGTTTAGGATTATTTTAGATGTCATGTGTTCTTAAATTTCATCATATGCCATGACATCATGATCATTGGTCATGTTTTTATTTTGCTATCACTATGCCATGATCATTTCATGCATTAATTTGATTTAAGGAAAATGACATGACTTGAAGTCTCAATTATAAAGAGATAGTAGGGTTGCCTAGAAATGCATGAAACCCTAGATAAAATGAATCAAAACCCACATCTCACATCACATTGACATGTATGTGTATTTATACACCCTAGATACATGTGAGATGCTAGGATAATAAGTTAGGTTCAAGGTGCATAGGTAGTGCATCTAGATGAACTCAAACTTATTTTAATTATCACCAAGAATCATAAGGAAAGCTAATATACAAGTTATGTATATTTAATAAATTATTGTTATAAATAGTTTTTAAAAAACATTTTAAAATCAATTTAGAAAATCTTGGTGAAATCTATCTTTTGATAGCCATCATCACTGTAGAAGTTGATACAAAGTGGATCAAAAACTTTAAAATTTTTAATAGTTTTGAACTTTATACCAATCTCCTATTTCAATGGTAAAAATATTTTTCCAAAATTTTTAACTAATTGTATGTGTGATAAGTAATATATGTATCAAGTTTTGTGATTTTTGATTTACGTAGAATTACTTATGAATTTCCAAAAGTTGAGTCGATTTAAAATCGGGTTTTCGATTATCGATCATTGCCTCTCTGATCTGATCGATGATGGCAGCGTTGGACTCATTGCGATCGCGATATCTTTCGGTGTTGCCGTGCGGTCGGTGATGGACACATCGATCGTTGGTAGTATGACAGTCGTGATGCTTTGATTTGGGGTAACGAAGTTGTTTAACCCGATTTGATTGCGGATTAAGGTCCCTAACCACTCATGACCCTAGGATATGCTTTGGGAAGCATGATGAAGGGTGAAAATCCATTGGATATTGATTAGGAGAGGTGTTTAGGTTTTGTATCAATTTTAAGGTGTTAGGAAGCTCAATGTTGAATTTCTAACCTTAACCTTGATGATTTAGAGTTCCTATTGGCTTAGGGACTTCCCAAGGACATTGTTGGTGCAATGGTCAGGGAGCAAGCCTTTAGGGGAAGGTATCAAGGAGAAAATGTTATCAATTTGGAAAATTTATGGATTTTTAGAAACCCAGTTTGGAAATTGGGAGAGTGTATAGTATTGCCTCTCTTGAGTGATATGGGGCTTATCACTAAGAAGATGGTAGGCATCCTAGGTATTTTTGGACAAAGGGGGAGATTGTAAGATCTCATTGGGCCATGAGACATTGACCTCCTTGGAGAAATAACCTTTTGATGTATGTCAAAAAGGGGGAGAATATGTTTGGGAAAATATTTGGGATCACCAATTTGGAATAATTGGTAAGAGACTTGAGTTAGCGGTCTAACTCAAATGTTTTAGTTTTGTCAAACATCAAAGAAATTGTTGGTCTGTCGGCCAGTCACGATTGACCAGGACTCGAGTTTGACTCGAATGATGTTTTGATATTCGACAAAAATATATGACAATGAAATTGTCAAGGTAAAGTCCAAGTCATGGGTACTTGGCATGGAAAGTCCAAGTTGAACACTTGACATTTGGTAAAGTCCAAGTCTTGAGTACTTGGCATGAAAAGTCCAACATGGGTTGGCAAGGAAAGTCCAAGCTTGAGTCTTGGCATGAGAAGTCAAGGGTTTGATATTGGTGCGTAAAGTCAGCGAGTCTTGGCGACATAAGTCAATGGTTGGCGGCGTAAAGTCAAGCGGAGTCTTGGCGGCGTAAGTCCAATGTGCCTTGGCGGTGTAGACACCGTTAGCATGACATAGCCGATGGAAGCACACGAAGGCTAGCGATGGATGAACAAGTCATGGATGACTTGGAGGATCCGTGAGGTGATGGAGGTGGCTAGAAGGCTTAGGTCTAGGCTAAGGGTAGTCTAGCAAGTATGGGGCACCATGCTTGGGCTAAAACCTCATGTTTGAGGTGTGTCGGTCGGCCCGGTGCCATGTGGCGATCGGTGGACCAAGTCAAGTAGGGTTTGACTGCGGGAAGTGGTCTAGCCGTCATCATTGCGAGGTGGGCGGATCGGTGATGGCTCAGCGATCGGTCGATAGTGTGATCGATCGGTGGTGCTCGATTTTACCGACCGCGAATGGAGTCTCACTTTCGGCCGTGCAGCGGCGGTCGGTGATGGCTCATCGATCGGGATGCTCATTATCGGTCGGTGATGATGTCCTAGCCGTTGGATTTTTCGGCGTGGATTACACCGTTGTCTCGCGACAGCGGTGTGATCGATCGTGATAGTCGGCGATCGGTGAATAAAGGAGCTCATGATGGAGGAAAAGATAGCGATTTTCTTGGCGAAATTGAAGGGGAAGTTGGTGCTTTCGGTCCTTCAAAACTAGTTCAAGGCAATCAAAGATCAAGCAATCAAAGCTCTTGTAAAGTGTTTTCCTTTACTTGCATTTGTATTTCATTGTATTTGCTTGTATTCATTTGATTATTGTTGTAATCATTATTGCGAGGTTTCTCCACCTCGGATTATTCAGGAAGGAGTGTTTATTAGTGGTTGTGTGCATCACTAGAGCTCGTAGAGCTCGATCCGTGGAGTAGGAACCGTGCGGTTCGAACCACGTTATATCCTTTGTTAGCGTGTTGTGCATTTCGTTATCGTTATTACTTTTCTATTTCACTGCGCTACTTGAAATTGTAGAAACAAGCGAGCAAATTCCATCTATGAGCGATTGACGCTATTCACCCCCTCTGGCGGCGTCAAATATCCTACAATTGGTATCGAGCAGGTTACTCTTCAGCGAATTAACAACCGGAGCAAGGCGCTAGAGGTGAAGATGGAATTCAAGACAAGCTTGGATGGGATATCAACACACCAATCCCTTATACCTTCTATGGACAAGAAGGATTCAATCAATGGAAGGTGAGGATTGAAGAATTCTTGATGATGAAGGACTTTGAAGAGTGGGGCATTTTGATGGAGGATTTCAATATCCAAAAGGGCCCAAGGGAGGAATTCTCAAGATGAAGAAGTGGGTGAGGAACAAATCCAAGAGTTCGAAAAGAATACAAAGGTAATTAAATTCTTGGTTGATTTGATTCCTAATAAAATTATGTGTGAGCTAGGTGAGTACAAGGATGCCAAGAGCTTTGGAGTCAAGTGGCAAAATATCATGAAGGCTCACGGTCCAAGAGGAAGAGGAAGAGGCTAATTCATCATCCTCACAAGAAAGTGAGAGTCAACCTCGGATCGGAGAAAGAAGAGGTGGAAGAAGTGAAGAAGTATCCACTTCTAGGATTGAGAGATTAGATCATCCTCAACACCGGAGCAAAAAGAAGTAACATCTACATCCGGTTAAGAGGAAGAACAAGATCAATAGATTCTCAACAATGAACTAGGTAACTCAAACACTCAAATTTCAAATAAAATCCATATATTGTGTTTTAAGTGTAGGGAGTATGGGCACTACAAGCAAGTGCCCAAATAAGGTTAAGAAGACTCCTCCAGCGCCTAAAGTCAACAAAGTCAAAGGATGCCGGTTCCCCATCATCTAAAGACAAGGAGCACATCATTTGCTTCAAATGTCGGCAACCGGGATATTACCGAAATCAATGTCCTAGGGGGAGCAAGAAGACCCGAGAAGGAGTAACACAAGTAGGGGGAGCTACTAAGGCAAACTCTAAGGTACATTTTCATAATGCTCATTCCTTAAATTCTAAGCAAAAGCATGCTAGAATTAATTCAAATAACTTTTCTATTACTTATGAATCAAAGCATGCTAGGAATGATAACTCTAGATCTATTTCAAAGAAGGAGAAATTTGGGACTAATGTCCCTAGAAATGTCATTCCTAAGAAAGCAATTAAGAAAATCGAAAATCATTTAGGTATCAATTCCAATAAGGGTAAACATGTGTCTAAGGTAAATGGTAATGCCCAAAAACCTAATCAAAAATCATTTGGGCAATTAGAATTAGAGAACCAAGCCTTAAGGTCAAGGCTTGAAAAACTGGAAAAGACCCTAAATAAGCTACAAAATCAATTTCAAGGGTCTAATAGTCAAAGTCAAGGGTCAAGATCTCAAAGTCAACATCTAGGACCCAAAAGACAAAAGTCAACCAAGGGCAAGAAATGTTTGGGTCACAAACCTAAGCCTAAGGTGACTTATCATTGTGTTTCATTTGACTATGGAACACAAACTAGGTCTAGGAAGACCAAGGTTGCAAGGGGAGTTACCTCTAGAGTCAACCTAGATAAGACCACAATGACCAAGGCTAACAAGCCTAGGAGGGTCATTAGGAAGGTATCTAGGGAGATTATCCCTAAGGAATACCTAATTAATTCAATGAGCTCAAATAGATTTTGAATTCCAAAGAGCATGATTGATTCACGTTAAATGGATTAGAATGTGACAACCATGATTAGATGAGTAGTTAACTCAACCATGGTAAAGGTGGCACTTTAGGTTATTTTCAAGGTTATGATTACCTTGGAAATACATTTGAGCTTAATCCTAAAGGATTTTAGGATGTGTCAATATATTTTTGAAAAACATGAAAATCAATAAAATTGGCACATTCTAGATTTAGAGGTCATAGTGTGTAACTTTGATTGTTGGCACACTTTAGAAGTTCATGTATCAAGAAAAGTATGTTTAAGATGTAAAAGTAACATCTAGAGTGATACTCAAGTGCCACAACTTGATGTCTTGTACTTACCATGCTTCATATATTTCACCATGTGTTTGCATGGAAGGAATGTCTAGGATGGATTGCATCTCACAAAACAAGTCTTTTACCTTGATTGTGTATTTCAACACTTAGAAAGGGTGAGATGTTAGGATTTGGAAATCATTGGATGTTAATGTTTGCCAAAATGGAATAAAACATTAAAGTACATTAACGAATACATGAATATAAGTGTAACATCAATATGTTCGATATACAAGATTAAACGTGATAAAATTGAATAATTTAGATGGAGAAATCGAGATTTTTGAATTTGAGCGAAATCGGATATCGATCGGATTCGATACATGATTATCGATCGGTGATCATCTTATGTAGCGATACGATCGTCCGGCGATCGAGTCTTGGCGCGAACTTCGGCTTGAACATCGATCGTGATGGGATACATCGATCGGTGATGGTATTGTTCACCGAGGGTGAGGGGCATTAGTCGAGTGCTCGCTCATCAGTCGAGTGGTGACAACACCAGTCGACTGATGAGCCACGATCGGCGATCGATATTCTTATAACGTCGTAGAAGGTTCGTGATCTATTGCCGGCCGGATCGACGCCGCTCGGTAAACCCGCTAATAAACGCGATCGATCGGTCGATGATCGCACATCGATCGACTGCATCGCGATTTTATAATGCCGAACCTCTAGGGTTCGGTGTCTTCACGCGACGCTTCTTCATTTTCCTCTCCTCTCCGATCGCCATCCCCTTCTCCGACCAATCCTTCCGGCCGTGCCAGCCGCCCAAGCTTTTAGGTTTGATAGATAAGCCCCTCTTCTTGCGTTTTTCACTTATTTCAAGCCTTAGTTCACTCGTTCTAGGGTTTGTTTCCCTGTTTCCGATTAGGGTTCCGGCGTCTGAGTCCTCCGGCGAACTTTCCAGCGACTCCCTCAGCGATATCTGAGCATCTAATCGTCACACCTCCAAATGGCACCTAAGTAAAAATTTTCTTACCCAAAACCCTAATTTTCCTTTCCATTGTAGTTTATTTTTATCTAATCATGTATTGTTGTCCTTGCACGTCATATCATTACATTGCATTCATAATAGGAGAACCGTAGGAATGATCCACCCGAGGTGAATCTCGATTAATACCAACCTATGTTGGTTAGGTACATCGATAGGGACTTTTCAATCGCTCGTAGTGATATCATGGACTTATTTGCATACTATCATCTCATGAAAATTGTCTTATGCACCCATCCTATTAACGATGACCTTCTTAAGGAATTTTATCAGAACCTAAAGAAGGTAGACGATGGCCCTACCTACACTACTCGCGTTGCAAAAGCGATTTGATTCACTCTGCGATCTGCGGGAGTTTCTCAGTGAAAGCCCTCGGATGACACCTTCATTTTTACCCACTTTTGATGCTCCTTTACAGAGCCATTTGATCATATTTCTTTAGAATTCATGCATGAGGACATTTTTGGTCATCCTCGTCCACCCCGAACTTATTCCCTATTAGTGAGTTATACTTTTTTACTCTACAAGGTCATTGTTGGGTGTTTTCTTCCTATCGTCACTCAGGGTCTGGCCAAGATTCGGCCTCCCCATCTCTTTCTACTATACGCCATGCGTAATAGGTTAGACATAAACTTTGCCCTAAACATATTTTATTGCATAGTGCATTTCATTTTCCCTATACAAGGGAAAGTGCATATGTCATATGGTCACATTATCACCACATGGCTAGAGTCAGTAGGCATCAACATTCACAGGGGTTCTCTGAGAGCGCTCTCTGAGGTGTACGATTGCATATCGACTCGCAACTTCTCATTAGCAAAGCTGCGGATGGGGGTTGGACAGATGGAGTTGGCGCTTGACCACCACCCGAGGCCGCGAGAGAGCCTCCTCGGGTACCCAGAGGCGAGAGGACTATGAGATTGAATCTTTGTTGATGAGGATGATCGGATCGGCGGATGCATCGGCCAGGTCCATCGGATCGTCGTGGCGGTGAGTCCATATTCGGGACTATCGACCAAGCGATTGACTCTAAGGTCATCGAGAGATCTTAGCGAGCCAAGCATCTTTGGCGCCGCGTCTTGATCGGATGGAGGAGTCCCGAGCCGCATCGGCGTCGGCTCGATATGTTTGAGATGATGCGGGCACGGGCGTTAGTCGTGACCTCCTCCACCGCCACCTCCTGCAGACGACTAGATATAGAGGATGTTAGATTTTCTTTGGTTTTCAGTTTTTGTAGTGAGATTGAGCATATCCAATCTCCATTTTGAATGTAATAGACTGAAATCTTTTAGATTAAATGAAATTTCTGTTTGTGAAAATCTTGTGTGTTTGGATGAGTATTTATATTATTGTGTTGGCTTATGAAAGTTGTTATATCATGACATGAAATTGCATCTTATCATATAACATGTCATGTTATTGTTTAGGATTATTTTAGATGTCATGTGTTCTTAAATTTCATCATATGCCATGACATCATGATCATTGGTCATGTTTTTATTTTGCTATCACTATGCCATGATCATTTCATGCATTAATTTGATTTAAGGAAAATGACATGACTTGAAGTCTCAATTATAAGGGAATCAAGTAGGGTTGCCTAGGAAATGCATGAAACCCTAGATAAAATGAATCAAAACCCACATCTCACATCACATTGACATATATGTGTATTTATACACCCTAGATACATGTGAGATGCTAGGATAATAAGTTAGGTTCAAGGTGCATAGGTAGTGCATCTAGATGAACTCAAACTTATTTTAATTATCACCAAGAATCATAAGGAAAGCTAATATACAAGTTATGTATATTTAGCCAATAAATTATAGTTCAAAATAGGTTTTCAAAAACATTTTAAAATCAATTTAGAAAATCTTGGTGAAATCTATCTTTTGATAGCCATCATCACTGTAGAAGTTGATACAAAGTGGATCAAAAACTTTAAAATTTTTAATAGTTTTGAACTTTATACCAATCTCCTATTTCAATGGTAAAAATATTTTTCCAAAATTTTTCACTAATTGTATGTGTGATAAGTAATATATGTATCAAGTTTTGTGATTTTTTGATTTACGTAGAATTACTTATGAATTTCCAAAAGTTGAGTCGATTTGAAAATCGAGTTTTGATTATCGATCATTGCCTCTCTGATCTGATCGTGATGGGCAACGTTGGACTCATTGCGGTCGTATCACTTTCGATTGTTGCTTCGTGCGGTCGGTGATGGACACATCGATCGGTAGTATTGAGAAATCGTGATAGCTTTGATTTCGGGGTAACCAAAGTTGTTTAACCCGATTTCAGTTGCGGTTAAGGTCCCTAACCACTCCTGACCCTAGGATATGCTTTGGGAAGCATGAAGGGTGAAAATCCATTGGATATGGATTAGGAGAGGTGTTTAGGTTTTGTGTCAATTTTAAGGTGTTGGGAAGTTCAATGTTGAATTTCTAACCTTAACCTTGATGATTTAGAGTTCCTATTGGCTTAGGGACTTCCCAAGGACATTGTTGGTGCAATGGTCAAGGGGGAGCAAGCCTTTAGGGGGAGGTATCCAAGGAGAAAATGTTATCAATTTGGAAAATTGATGGATTTTTAGAAACCCAGTTTGGAAATTGGGAGAGTGTATAGGATTGCCTCTCTTGAGTGATATGGGGCTTATCACTAAGAAGATGGTAGGCATCCTAGGTATTTTTGGACAAAGGGGGAGATTGTAAGATCTCATTGGGCCATGAGACATTGACCTCCTTGGAGAAATAACCTTTTGATGTATGTCAAAAAGGGGGAGAATATGTTTGGGAAAATATTTGGGATCACCAATTTGGAATAATTGGTAAGAGACTTGAGTTAGCGGTCTAACTCAAATGTTTTGGTTTTGTCAAACATCAAAAGGGAAATTGTTGGTCTGTCGGCCAGTCACGATTGACGGGACTCGAGTTTGACTCGAATGATGTTTTGATATTCGACAAAAATATGACAATGAAATTGTCAAGGTAAAGTCATGGGTACTTGGCATGGAAAGTCCAAGTTGAACACTTGACATTTGGTAAAGTCCAAGTCTTGAGTACTTGGCATGTAAAAGTCCAACATGGGTTGGCAAGGAAAGTCAAGCTTGAGTCTTGGCATGAGAAGTCAAGGGGTTTGATATTGGCTGCGTAAAGTCAAGCGAAGTCTTGGCGGCATAAGTCAATGGTTGGCGGCGTAAAGTCCAAGCGAGTCTTGGCGGCGTAAGTCCAATGTGCCTTGGCGGTGTAGACACCGTTAGCATGACATAGCCGATGGAAGCACTGAAGGCTAACGCGATGGATGAACAAGTCATGGATGACTTGGAGGATCCAGGCGTGAGGTGATGGAGGTGGCTAGAAGGCTTAGGTCTAGGCTAAGGGTAGTCTAGCAAGTATGGGGCACCATACTTGGGCTAAAACCTCATGTTTGAGGTGTGTCGGTCGGCCCGGTGCCATGTGGTCGGTGGACCAAAATCAACTAGGGTTTGGCTGCGAAGTGGTCTAGCCGTCATTGCGAGGTGGGCGGTCGGTGATGGCTTCAGTCGGTGATAGTGTGATCGGTCGGCCTGGTGCTCGGATTTTACCGACCACGAGAATGGAGTCTCACTCGACCCGGCGCGCGGCGGTCGGTGATGGCTCATCGATCGTGATGCTCATTATCGGTCGGTGATGTCCTAAGATTGGATTTTTCGGCGTGGATTACACGTTGTCTCCACGACAGCGGTGTGATCGGTCGTGATAGTCCGGCGATCATTGATCGGCTTTCGGCCTGAGTTGAAGCTATAAAGGAGCTCATGATGGAGGAAAAGATAGCGATTTTCTTGGCGAAATTGAAGGGGAAGTTGGTGCTTTCGGTCCTTGAAAACTAGTTCAAGCGCAATCAAAGATCAAGCATCAAAGCTCTTGTAAAGTGTTTTCCTTTACTTGCATTTGTATTTCATTGTATTTGCTTGTATTCATTTGATTATTGTTGTAATCATTATTATGCGAGGTTTCTCCACCTCCGGATTGTTCAGAAGGAGTGTTTATTAGTGGTTGTGTGTGCATCACTAGAGCTCGTAGAGCTCGTCCGTGGAAGTAGGAACGTGCGGTTCGAACCACGTTATATCCTTGTGTTAGCGTGTTGTGCATTTCGTTATCGTTATTACTTTTCTATTTCATTGCGCTACGAAATTGTAGAAACAAGCGAGCAAATTCCATCTATGAGCGGTCGACGCTATTCACCCCCTCTGGCGGCGTCAAATATCCTACAATTGGTATCGAGCCGGGTTACTCTTCAGCGAATTAACAGCAGGAGCAAGGCGCTAGAGGTGAAGATGGAATTCAAGACAAGCTTGGATGGGATATCAACACACCAATCCCTTATACCTTCTATGGACAAGAAGGATTCAATCAATGGAAGGTGAGGATTGAAGAATTCTTGATGATGAAGGACTTTGAAGAGTGGGGCATTTTGATGGAGGATTTCAATATCCAAAAGGGCCCGAGGAGGAATTCTCAAGATGAAGAAGTGGTGAGGAACAAATCCAAGAGTTGAAAAGAATACAAAGGTAATTAAATTCTTGGTTGATTTGATTCCTAATAAAATTATGTGTGAGCTAGGTGAGTACAAGGATGCCAAGAGCTTTGGAGTCAAGTGGCAAAATATCATGAAGGCTCACAAGGTCCAAGAGGAAGAGACCGAAGAGGCTAATTCATCATCCTCACAAGAAAGTGAGAGTCAACCTCGGATCGGAGAAAGAAGAGGTGGAAGAAGTGGAAGAAGTATCCACTTCTAGGATTGAGAGATTAGAGCATCCTCAACACCGGAGCAACAAGAAGTAACATCTACATCCGGTCAAGAGGAAGAACAAGCTCAAGAGATCCTCACCACCGAACTAGGTAACTCAAACACTCAAATTTCAAATAAAATCCATATATTGTGTTTTAAGTGTAGGGAGTATGGGCACTACAAGAGCAAGTGCCCAAATAAGGTTAAGAAGACTCCTCCAGCGCCTAAAAGTCAACAAAAGTCAAAGGATGCCGGTTCCCCATCATCTAAAGACAAGGAGCACATCATTTGCTTCAAATGTCGGCAACCGGGATATTACCGAAATCAATGTCCTAGGGGGAGCAAGAAGACCCGAGAAGGAGTAACACAAGTAGGGGGAGCTACTAAGGCAAACTCTAAGGTACATTTTCATAATGCTCATTCCTTAAATTCTAAGCAAAAGCATGCTAGAATTAATTCAAATAACTTTTCTATTACTTATGAATCAAAGCATGCTAGGAATGATAACTCTAGATCTATTTCAAAGAAGGAGAAATTTGGGACTAATGTCCCTAGAAATGTCATTCCTAAGAAAGCAATTAAGAAAATCGAAAATCATTTAGGTATCAATTCCAATAAGGGTAAACATGTGTCTAAGGTAAATGGTAATGAACAAAACCTAATCAAAAATCATTTGGGCAATTAGAATTAGAGAACCAAGCCTTAAGGTCAAGGCTTGAAAAACTGGAAAAGACCCTAAATAAGCTACAAAATCAATTTCAAGGGTCTAATAGTCAAAGTCAAGGGTCAAGATCTCAAAGTCAACATCTAGGACCCAAAAGACAAAAGTCAACCAAGGGCAAGAAATGTTTGGGTCACAAACCTAAGCCTAAGGTGACTTATCATTGTGTTTCATTTGACTATGGAACACAAACTAGGTCTAGGAAGACCAAGGTTGCAAGGGGAGTTACCTCTAGAGTCAACCTAGATAAGACCACAATGACCAAGGCTAACAAGCCTAGGAGGGTCATTAGGAAGGTATCTAGGGAGATTATCCCTAAGGAATACCTAATTAATTCAATGAGCTCAAATAGATTTTGAATTCCAAAGAGCATGATTGATTCACGTTAAATGGATTAGAATGTGACAACCATGATTAGATGAGTAGTTAACTCAACCATGGTAAAGGTGGCACTTTAGGTTATTTTCAAGGTTATGATTACCTTGGAAATACATTTGAGCCTTAATCCTAAAGGATTTTAGGATGTGTCAATATATTTTTGAAAAACATGAAAATCAATAAAATTGGCACATTCTAGATTTAGAGGTCATAGTGTGTAACTTTGATTGTTGGCACACTTTAGAAGTTCATGTATCAAGAAAAGTATGTTTAAGATGTAAAAGTAACATCTAGAGTGATACTCAAGTGCCACACAACTTGATGTCTTGTACTTACCATGCTTCATATATTTCACCATGTGTTTGCATGGAAGGAATGTCTAGGATGGATTGCATCTCACAAAACAAGTCTTTTACCTTGATTGTGTATTTCAACACTTAGAAAGGGTGAGATGTTAGGATTTGGAAATCATTGGATGTTAATGTTTGCCAAAATGGAATAAAACATTAAAATACATTAACGAATACATGAATATAAGTGTAACATCAATATGTTCGATATACAAGATTAAACATGATAAAATTGAATAATTTAGATGGAGAAATCCGATCGATCATCTTAGAGCGCGATACGATCGTCGGTGATCGAAAGGCCGCGCCAGGACTCGACTGCTTGAACATCAGTCGACTGATGGGATACATCAGTCGACTGATGGTACTGTTCACCGAGGCTGAGGGGCATCAGTCGAGTGCTCGCTCATCAGTCGAGTGGTGACAACACCAGTCGACTGATGAGCCACATCAGTCGACTGATGTTACTGTAGCACGTCACAGAAGGTTCAGCAGTCTATTGCCGAGCCGGATCGCCGATCGGCTCGGTAAAACTCGCTAATAAACGCGATCGGCCGACCGATGTCGCACATCCCGATCATCGCGATTTTATAATGCCGAACCTCTAGGGTTCGGTGTCTTCACGCGACGCTTCTTCATTTTCCTCTCCTCTCCGATCGCCATCCCCTTCTCCGACCAATCCTTCCGGCCGTGCCAGCCGCCCAAGCTTTTAGGTTTGATAGATAAGCCCCTCTTCTTGCGTTTTTCACTTATTTCAAGCCTTAGTTCACTCGTTCTAGGGTTTGTTTCCCTGTTTCCGATTAGGGTTCCGGCGTCTGAGTCCTCCGGCGAACTTTCCAGCGACTCCCTCAGCGATATCTGAGCATCTAATCGTCACACCTCCAAATGGCACCTAAGTAAAAATTTTCTTACCCAAAACCCTAATTTTCCTTTCCATTGTAGTTTATTTTTATCTAATCATGTATTGTTGTCCTTGCACGTCATATCATTACATTGCATTCATAATAGGAGAACCCGTAGGAATGATCCACCCGAGGGTGAATCTCGATTGTACCAACCTATGTTGGTTAGGTACATCGATAGGGACTTTTTCAATCGCTACTGTAGTGATATCATGGACTTATTTGCATACTATCATCTCATGAAAATTGTCTTATGCACCCATCCTATTAACGATGACCTTCTTAAGGAATTTTATCAGAACCTAAAGAAGGTAGACGATGGCCCTACCTACACTACTCGCGTTGCAAAACGCGATTTAGAGTTCACTCCTGCGATACTGCAGGAGTTTCTCGAGTGAAAGCCCTCGGATGACACCTTCATTTTTTACCCCACTTTTGATGCTCCTTTACCCGAGCCATTTGACCATATTTCTTTAGAATTCATGCATGAGCACATTTTTGGTCATCCTCGTCCACCGGCCCAGAACTTATTCCCTATTAGTGAGTTATCTGCACCTGACAATGTACTCTACAAGGTCATTGTTGGGTGTTTTCTTCCTATCGTCACTCGAGTGCAGCCAAGATTCGCCTCCCCATCTCTTTCTACTATCGCCATGCGTAATAGGTTAGACATAAACTTTGCCCTAAACATATTTTATTGCATAGTGCATTTCATTTTCCCTATACAAGGGAAAGTGCATATGTCATATGGTCACATTATCACCGCATGGCTAGAGTCAGTAGGCATCAACATTCACAGGGGTTCTCTGAGAGCGCTCTCTGAGGTGTACGATTGCATATCGACTCGCAACTTCTCATTAGCAAAGCTGCGGATGGGGGTTGGACAGATGGAGTTGGCGCTTCGACCACCACCCAGGGCACGCAGAGAGCCTCCTCGGGTACCCAGAGAGGCGGCAGAGGACTATGAGGATTCAGATCTTTGTGATTGATGAGGATGATCGGATGCGGCAGATGCATCGGCCGGTCCATCGATCGTCGTGGCGGAGTCCATATTCGGAGACTATCGGCCAAGCGATTGACTCTAAGTCAGAGATCTTAGCAGGCCAAGCATCTTTCGGCGCACGTCTTGATCGGATGGAGGAGTCCCAGAGCCGCATCGAGCAGCGTCAGCTCGATATGTTTGAGATGATGCGGGCCTGGACGTTGAGTCAGCAGCCTCCTCCACCGCCACCTCCTGCAGACGACTAGATATAGAGGATGTTAGATTTTCTTTGGTTTTCAGTTTTTGTAGTGAGATTGAGCATATCCAATCTCCATTTTGAATGTAGAAAATCTTTTAGATTAAATGAAATTTCTGTTTGTGAAAATCTTGTGTGTTTGGATGAGTATTTATATTATTGTGTTGGCTTATGAAAGTTGTTATATCATGACATGAAATTGCATCTTATCATATAACATGTCATGTTATTGTTTAGGATTATTTTAGATGTCATGTGTTCTTAAATTTCATCATATGCCATGACATCATGATCATTGGTCATGTTTTTATTTTGCTATCACTATGCCATGATCATTTCATGCATTAATTTGATTTAAGGAAAATGACATGACTTGAAGTCTCAATTATAAGGGAATCAAGTAGGGTTGCCTAGGAAATGCATGAAACCCTAGATAAAATGAATCAAAACCCACATCTCACATCACATTGACATATATGTGTATTTATACACCCTAGATACATGTGAGATGCTAGGATAATAAGTTAGGTTCAAGGTGCATAGGTAGTGCATCTAGATGAACTCAAACTTATTTTAATTATCACCAAGAATCATAAGGAAAGCTAATATACAAGTTATGTATATTTAGCCAATAAATTATAGTTCAAAATAGGTTTTCAAAAACATTTTAAAATCAATTTAGAAAATCTTGGTGAAATCTATCTTTTGATAGCCATCATCACTGTAGAAGTTGATACAAAGTGGATCAAAAACTTTAAAATTTTTAATAGTTTTGAACTTTATACCAATCTCCTATTTCAATGGTAAAAATATTTTTCCAAAATTTTTCACTAATTGTATGTGTGATAAGTAATATATGTATCAAGTTTTGTGATTTTTTGATTTACGTAGAATTACTTATGAATTTCCAAAAGTTGAGTCTGATTTCTGAAAATCAGGTTTTCGATTATCGATCATTGCCTCTGATCTGATGATCGATGGGCGCGTTGGACTCGATTGCGCAGCGCAAGATATCACTCGATTGTTGCTTCGTGCCAGTCGACTGATGGACACATCAGTCGACTGGTAGCTGATAGAGTCGACTGATAGCCTGATTTCGGGGTAACCAAAGTTGTTTAACCCGATTTCAGTTGCGGTTAAGGTCCCTAACCACTCCTGACCCTAGGATATGCTTTGGGAAGCATGAAGGGTGAAAATCCATTGGATATGGATTAGGAGAGGTGTTTAGGTTTTGTGTCAATTTTAAGGTGTTGGGAAGTTCAATGTTGAATTTCTAACCTTAACCTTGATGATTTAGAGTTCCTATTGGCTTAGGGACTTCCCAAGGACATTGTTGGTGCAATGGTCAAGGGGGAGCAAGCCTTTAGGGGGAGGTATCCAAGGAGAAAATGTTATCAATTTGGAAAATTGATGGATTTTTAGAAACCCAGTTTGGAAATTGGGAGAGTGTATAGGATTGCCTCTCTTGAGTGATATGGGGCTTATCACTAAGAAGATGGTAGGCATCCTAGGTATTTTTGGACAAAGGGGGAGATTGTAAGATCTCATTGGGCCATGAGACATTGACCTCCTTGGAGAAATAACCTTTTGATGTATGTCAAAAAGGGGGAGAATATGTTTGGGAAAATATTTGGGATCACCAATTTGGAATAATTGGTAAGAGACTTGAGTTAGCGGTCTAACTCAAATGTTTTGGTTTTTGTCAAACATCAAATTGTTGGTGCAATCAGCCCAGGTCACGATTGACCAGGACTCGAGTTTGACTCGAATGATGTTTTGATATTCGACAAAAATATATGACAATGAAATTGTCAAGGTAAAGTCCAAGTCATGGGTACTTGGCATGGAAAGTCCAAGTTGAACACTTGACATTTGGTAAAGTCCAAGTCTTGAGTACTTGGCATGTAAAAGTCCAACATGGGTTGGCAAGGGAAAGTCCAAGCTTGAGTCTTGGCATGAGAAGTCCAAGGGGTTTGATATTGGCTGCGTAAAGTCCAAGCGGGAGTCTTGGCAGCATAAGTCCAATGGTTGGCGGCGTAAAGTCCAAGCGGAGTCTTGGCGGCGTAAGTCCAATGTGCCTTGGCGGTGTAGACACCGTTAGCATGACATAGCCGATGGAAGCACCTGAAGGCTAACGCGATGGATGAACAAGTCATGGATGACTTGGAGGGATCCGAGAGGCGTGAGGCTGATGGAGGTGGCTAGAAGGCTTAGGTCTAGGCTAAGGGTAGTCTAGCAAGTATGGGGGCACCATACTTGGGCTAAAACCTCATGTTTGAGGTGTGTCAGTCGACTGGTGCCATGTGGCAGTCGACTGGACCAAGTCAACTAGGGTTTGACTGCGGGAAGTGGTCTAGTCATTTGCCGGAGGTGGGCGATCGTGATGGATCGGCCGATAGTGTGATGGTGACCGGGTGCTCGATTTTCCACAGAATGGAGTCTCACTCGACCGCTGCAACGAGCAGTCGAGTGATGGCTCATCAGTCGACTGATGCTCATTATCAGTCGACTGATGTCCTAGCCGTTGGATTTTTCCAGCGTGGATTACACCGTTGTCTCACAGCAACAGTGTGATCAGTCGACTGATGGTCCCGAGCAGTCGACTGATCGACTTTTTCCAGCACAGGTTGAAGCTATAAAAGGAGCTCATGATGGAGGAAAAGATAGCGATTTTCTTGAGCGAAATTGAAGGGGGAAGTTGGTGCTTTCCAGTCCTTCAAAACTAGTTCAAGGCAATCAAAGATCAAGCAATCCAAAGCTCTTGTAAAGTGTTTTTCCTTTACTTGCATTTGTATTTCATTGTATTTGCTTGTATTCATTTGATTATTGTTGTAATCATTATTGTACGAGGTTTCTCCACCTCCGGATTGTTCCGAGAAAGAGTGTTTATTAGTGGTTGCGTGCGCATCACTAGAGCTCGTAGAGCTCGATCCGTGGAGTAGGAACCGTGCGGTTCCGAACCACGTTATATCCTTGTGTTAGCGTGTTGTGCATTCGTTATCGTTATTACTTTTCTATTTCCGCTGCGCTAACGAAATTATAGAAACAAACGAGAGCAAATTCCATCTACAAACGGTCGAACGCTATTCACCCCCCTCTAGCGGCGTCAAATATCCTACACTTCCTGCCAGTTGTCCAGCCCTTTTGGCCCAACTAGACTTCCTGTCAGTTGTTCGGTCATCCCGACCCAACTGGACTTCCTGCCTGGTGTCTGGTTCTCTTGATCCGGACATGGGAGCTCAACTTCCTTCGTTTGAGGTTCATGGTTGGATATGGACCATGGCTCTGATACCAATTGTTAGTACTTATAAAAAATCATATATCTCCACAATGACATGATATTGTCCACTTTGGGCCTAAGCCCTCATGGTTTTATTTTTGGGTTTTACCCAAAAGGTCTCATGCCAATGGAAATATCTTTTCATTTTATAAGCACATGATCTTTTCCATGTCTTACGAATGTGGAACTTTGATTGTATCCTCAATACTCCAACATTCATTACAACTGGAAACCCTGCCATCAGTCGACTGACGGCTTGTATCAGTCGACTGATGCCTCCAACAATCGACTGGTAAGGGTAGCAGTCAACTGATGGTCAAGGATCAGCCTCGAGGAGAGTTAAAGTTTGTCTCCATTTCTCAAGGACTAGGTGGCATCACCTCATGAAACTTCATCTCAACGATTAGGGTTTCACAAGGCTATAAAATTAGGGGTTCTCCACCCCTTTTCTATCATTCAAAGAGCCTCCAAAGTGTTTCCGATACGCTACAACTCTCCACTCCTACGACGAAGCGCTGCCAAAATAACGATGACAAGAGCTCAATCTTCTCATCTACAAGTCGTCGGTAAAAGTTTCATTTTAAGTCTATTCCTAAGTTTGCAATTTCTTTTCGGAGCTTTAATCGCAACGAGAAGAGGGGAAGTATCCCTCTATCTCTAGTTCTTGATTTGTGCTTTTGTAATCGATTACTCCTACCTCTAACGAGGAGGAGTGTTTTTAGTGATTTGCCCTCTGCGAGTGATCTAGGACTACTAGGGCCTTGGATTAGCAACCGAAAGGTTGTAAACCAAGTAAAATTTATTTTGTCTTATTTCTTTTTCCGCTGCGTTTACTCTTATTGCTTAACGAATCGACGAACGAACAAAAAAAATTATTTTGCGCTATTCACCCCCCCCCCCCCCCTCTAGCGCTCAAATCGATCCAACAGTTAGTAATTGGAGTCGGCCGCAGAATGCTAGGGAGATCAGAAGCTTTCTGGGATTAGCGGGATATCACAGGAAATTTGTTGAGGACTTTTCTCGGATAGCTTCATCACTAACAGCGCTCACCAGGAAAAATAAGAAATTCGAATGGACCGAAGATTGTGAACAGAGTTTTCTTGAGCTAAAAAGGAGATTGACAAGTGCCCCAGTCCTTACTCTTCTAGAAGGTGAAGGAGTCTTTGATATATATAGTGATGCATCCAAGATGATACTTGGAGTTGTACTCATGCAAAAGGGTAAAGTTATTGCCTATGCCTCTAGGCAACTTAAAGATTACAAAAAGACTTATCCTACTCATGATCTAGAGTTGGTAGCAGTAGTCTTTGCTCTCAAAATTTGGAGGCATTCTCTATATGGGGTACAGTGTAAAATATATATAGATTATCAGAGCTTGAAATACTTCTTTACCCAGAAGGACTTGAACATAAGACAGCGAAGATGGTTGGAGTTAGTGAAGGATTATGACTGTGAGGTCCTCTACCACCCTGGAAAAGCAAATAAGGTAGCTGAGGCACTAAGCCGAAAATCTTGCTCAATGTTGATGTCTTTATCTTCACTGTCACAACCTCTCCAGAAGGAAGTATTAGATTTTGGGCTTGAAACTATTTCCAGACAACTCTCTGCCTTAACACTAGCACCAACTCTACTAGAGGATATACAAAGGAAATAGGAGGAAGATTCGGATGTCTAAAAGATCAAGAAGGAGATATAGGAAGAAAAAAGTGGGGAATTTTGAATCTCCGACAGTGGAGTACTTTATCTTGGGGACCGTTTATGTGTTCCCAATGATGACGAACTGAGAAAGGGAATTCTAGAAGAAGCCCATGGGGCCCCCTACTCAATGCATCATGGATCTACCAAGATGTATCAAGATTTGAAGGAAAGATTTTGGTGGTCTAAAATGAAGAGAGATGTGGCTAAATATGTCAGCACCTATCTGGCATGTCAAAGAGTTAAAGTAGAACACTAGAGGCCAGGGGGAGTCCTATAGCCCATTCAGATTCCAGAATAGAAGTGGGAAGGCATAGCCATGGATTTCATATTGGTTTACCAAAAACAGCTAATGGCTATAACTCCATTTGGGTGATTGTGGATAGATTAACCAAGTATGCACACTTTTTGACAATTAAGGTGTCCTATTCAATAGAACAGTTAGCTCAGCTATATGTTAAGGAAGTGATCAAACTTCATGGAGTCCCAAAGACAATCATCTCAGATAGAGATGGTCGATTCACTTCATATTTCTGGGAGTGTGTCCAAATAGCACTGGGCACCAAATTAAAATTTAGCACATCTTTCCATCCTCAGACAAATGGGAAGACAGAGAGAGTGAACCAAGTCTTAAAAGATATATATACTACGAACGTGTGTGTTGGATTTTAAAGGTAGTTGGTGCAAATACTTATGCTTAGCAGAATTTGCCTACAATAATAGCTACCAAGCCACAATTGGAATGACACCTTATGAAGTCCTATATGGAAGGAAATGCAAATCCCCCATAAGTTGGCATGAGGTTGGGGAGAAAAGGGAAATGGAGGTAGAACTAGGACTAAAGATGGATTTTATAGATGAAACAACTCAAGCAATAAAGAAGATCCGTCAAAGAATCGAGACTGCGCAAAGCCGACAGAAGAGTTATGTGTTGGAGGATCGATGGCCGACTAGAGGGGGTGAATAGCCCAATCCGCGTGTATGGTGGAAATCGTTCATTCGTCGTGTGCTCGTCTACAATACTCATTAATGCACAATGGAAATAATATAATATGAATACAAAAGACACAAGCACAACTATAACACAAGATATACGTGGTTCGGAATCTTAGGGTTCCTACTCCACGGGGTGAACTCAACGAGCTCGTGTTACCCGCACGACACTAACAAAACTCTTTCTCGATAACACGTCGGACGTGGAGAAACCTCGTACAAGCAATTACACTAAGTAATACAAGCAAAGACAAATACAAGAAGAAATACAAGTAAAGAATACTTTACAAAACTTCGCTTTGATCACTTGCTTGTTGCTTGCTTTGGATTGCTCTTGAAGGTCTGGAATGCAGTAGCAATTCCCCTCTAAAATTGCCCCGAAATCTCTTGCGAAATCCTCCATCTCGAGCTCCATTTATAACCTGCATCGAGTTGATTTCGCACCTAGTAGTCGACTGCTCCTGTAGTCGTTGTCTCCCAACAGTTTGATCCACATTAGAAAAAACCAAACAAATCCCCCATCAGTCAAATGATGCCTTCATCAATCGGCTCACGGCCTCATAATTGATTGTCGATTAGCTACGGGCGTTACGTGCGACACTTCCATCGATCCAATCGCCATACCTTGGCGATTAGCTTGCGTAGACATCGATCATTATCATCCCTCGACGATCATTGCTAGGCCCTGAATCTGATCAACACATCGATTGCCATCGACTTGGATCAGTCGAACCGGCACCTATGCCAGTCGACTGTCGTTGGATAAAATCTCAAACACCATGTTTGATCATCCGACACTTAGTCTTATCCACTTGGCCAAGTCCACCTCATCCTCTCATAGAGTTCCCCACCGAAGCTCTCTTCCCTCGGCCTATGTCCCTCGGATGCACCAAGCGCACGTCTTCACAATGTCATCCTTCACGTCTATTGCCCTCGAAGTCTGCTTCCCTTGGGCCTCACTCCATTCGCTCCCCGTCTGGCGGTCCCTCAGATGCACCAAGCGCACGGCTTCACAATGTCATCCTCACCAACTCAAGGACCCTGAGCCTTCAAAACTAGTGAACTTACCAAGTCCTCAAGACTTTCCACACCAAGCCTCATGCTTGGATTTTCCATGTCAATCCCCATGCTTGGAATTTCACCGCCAAGGCTATACACTTGAACTTACGTGGCCAACCCATGTTGGACTTTCCCAACACCAAACCCTATGCTTGAATTTTCCCAACACCAAGCCCCATGCTTGGACTTTTCACAACAAAAGCTACACACTTGGATTTATGTGGTCAACCCATGTTGGACTTCTCATGACAATCCCATGTCATACATTTTGTCTAACATCAAAATACAGTTCGAGTCAAACTCAAGTCCGGTCAATCGTGACCTGGGCCGATTGCACCAACAATCTCCCCCTTTTTGATGTTTAACAAAACCTCAAACTCAAGTCTACCAATTATCCCCAATTGACAATTCTCACATCCCAATGAGAATTCCAACTAACCCCAATTGGTAACTTCTCCCCCTTTTTGACATACATCAAAAAGGTCCTCCCCAAGGGTATGAATGTCTCATATCCCAATGAGATCTTACAATCTCTCCCTTGGAGGAAAACACATGCCTTCAATCTTTCTAGTGATAAGTCTCATATCACTTAAGAGAGGCAATCTCTCAATTTTCCTCCCATGAGGAAAAATATACATCCATCTTCCCATGATGGATACCTCCCCCTAAAGGTTTGCTCCCCCTTGACCATTCCACCAACAATGTCCTTAGAGAGTCTCTAAGCCAATAGGAATACTAAACCATCAAAACTAAGGCAAAGTTCAACAATGAACTCTCACACACCTTAAAATTGATTTTCGTAATCCATAATAAACAATGATAAACACTTCTCCTAATCCATAACCAATGGATTTTCACCCTTTCTAATGTTTTCCAAAGCATGCCCTAGGGTTAGGACTGGTTAGGGAACCTTAACCTAGCTGAACATGGGCCTAACAAACCTTGTTTACCCAAAATCAACATTGGCAGTCGACTCCTTCAGCTATCAGTCGACTGCTTCTCACATCAGTCGACTGTCATCCATGGCAGTCGACTGATAACTTTAAAATGCAGTTTTTAGTTTTCAGAAACCAAATTCCGAAACTCATAAGTAAATATACATAGGTTGAAAAATCATGAAAATTCATATGCATAACACTTATAACATCAATATGGGTGAAAAATATTTTACCCACAAAATAGTGAGATTGATACAAAGTTTAAAAGTTGAGAAAAACTTCAATATTTGAGCCCTCTTTGTATCACCTCATTCAATGGTGATTGCTATCAAAAGATAGACTTCACCAAGGTTTTTCAAAATGATTTTGAAATATTTTTAAAACCCTTAATTTAATTTCCTAACATCTCACATATATCTAATATCAAATAACACCCACGTCAATTTGATGTGAAATGTAGGTTTTGTTCTCCTTAAACTAGGGTCTCATGCAATTTACTAGGCAACACTATTTGATTCCCTTATGCATGAAACTTCAAATTATGTCATAGTCCTTAAATCAATTTTAAATCATGTATGAGTAATGATTATGGCATAATGATAACATGAATAAAAGCATGTGCCAAAATCATGATGTCATGGCATGTGATATATACTTAAGCATACGTGACAATATTTAAATAACCCTAAATATGATCATGATATTTTACATAATAAAAATGAATATGATGTCATGACATGACAAGGCAAATAAACATGGCAAGTATAAGATACTAAGGTATAAAATACCTAAATTTTAGTATTAATTGCCATTTGATATAATTAAATCTATTTTTCCATAACACACCTCATTTTCCTAGTGTGCCAAAAACCCAAAATGGCACACCATGACCTCTAAACCTAAAGTGTCAATTTTAATCAATTTTAAACTTCTCAAAACACATTGGCACATCCTAAAGTGTCAACTCTACTATGGTTAGGTTAACTACCTATCCACTTCGGGTTGACACATCCTAACCGATCTAGCGTGAATCAATCACGCTTCTAGGAACCCAATATCTATTGGAGCTCCTTGGGTTAACTAGGTATTCACTAGGGATAACTGTCACGCCCCGAAGGAGACCTCGCCAGACGAAAATCCGGCAGCATCTCCCCTGTACGGGTGACAATCTCAATTTACATACAAAGGCCTACACGGCCACTATACATCGGTCAACACGACCGGAATCCAAACTCACACGCAGTTATATAAATTGGCCTCTGGCCATCTACCAAAATAAATGATAAACAGTCTACCATAAATAGACTTACCCCTTCTGCCATCTGGGCAGGAATAACCAACATAATCCAATCAAACTAAAATCCGAATAAGATCCACAAGGACACCAAAATCCAAATACAAATCAATCTCCAAAACCTATACATGTCTTCTAACCAAAATATCTAAACCATAAAGCAAATATCCAAAATAAAACATTTACGACGAGTGGGGTTAATATTGCACTCTCTGACGACTTCATCACGAAATAGATATAAATCAGCGGGGTGAGTTCAAAGAACTCTGCGGGTATAGTAGATATGCAAAATCGTATAGCTAACAATAAAAATATCATGTCGATGATCTCACATAAATAGGGTATCTGAGCAAGAAATACAAAATGGTATACTTACAGATCTCCTACTGATATAGGAGCATGTGCGACTAAAAGTAATAAAGTCTGATCATATATAAGCATGTATCTGTATGCATGACAATCATATGCACATCCAAGGCATCAATAAAAATGCAAACACGATACAAATGCAATCTATGCAAAGTGCATGCCGTGCGATGACATGGTCACCCCACGCGATCGCCGCCTCCACGCAATGGTGAAGCCGAGTGGGTAGGGCTATGACAAGCAGCACTCTGCCATCACTTTGCTCTGAGTGGCCAGAGTGGGCGGGATGTCAGTCACCCCCAAACATAGTGGGGAGCTAAGCTCTCATCTCCGGTGTCATAGGCCGGAGGAGGATCCTGCCCGCTACCAGCGCCTCGTCGCTACCCATGGCGGACGGCGAACTGTGAACAGCGCACACACCCTCCTGATGTACCACTAACCCATGAGTGGCAGTGTGTGCAGGCCATGTAACTAGCTGCGGGCTCAACAATAATGGAACCCCGTCCAGCTAGCATGCAATCATGCGAAAATGGTGCATGATACTACAGCATGTAAAACCTACTCAAAATATCTATCCAAATGATATGTACAACCAATATATATACATATCCCTAATCCATGTACTATGATCCATATCAAACAGGTAAATATAATCATATCCTAACACATGCATGTATCTAGTAGGCACGAAAGTATATCGCATATAAACATGAAAAAGTTGTAAGCTATCCTAACTAGCATATCAATTTGACTTAATCTAAACGTTAAGTCAAAATACCCGCCTGAATATATATCCGCAAGAAGAACCGAATCGTCACGACTGGGGACCTGCCTCGTGACCGAAACCTGCATATAGCATAATTATAGTCAAGCACAAAATATACAATTCAATGACAAATCGAATAATTAATCGATTTCCTTCATATCCCAATTAATCCAATTAATTCCTAATCCTCCAAATATCATACCGATCAACCGAATAATACCCGAATCAACCCAAACCGACCAATCAAGCTCACCGCCTAGAAATTCCAACCGACAACCAATCCTTTCCCAAATTAGTTCTCCAACTCAATTTACAAGTGGCTCACACATTATTCACAAATTGACACATCCAACCCTAACCACACGACACCCTAATAAACTCTCACCTCTCAAATTACTAGTGAAACACCACCCCACGCAATCCACACAAGAAACCCTGACCTACTCCGGCGACCACCAGCGAGAAGGGAGGCGGGCTTGGGCCGGACAATGAGCGACGGGAGAAGCGGCCGGAAGGCAAACGTTGGTGGCAGCGCACCTGCACCTAGCGTCGGACGGCGAAGGAAGAGGGCGTCGCGGCGCGGTTTCGGCCATGAGGAAGAAGGCTCGAGCTCGGCGGAGAAGAAGCCGCCACCGCGCGCTGGCCGTGAGACGCGAGAGAAGGTCGTCGCCGAAGAAGAGACGCAGACCGTCGGGCGAGGCGTCGCCGTGATGGAGAGGGCTCACGCGAGAGGAACCGCCGAAGGAGTAGTTGCGGCGGAAAAAGGGAATAGAAAAATAAAAACTTAGGGTTTCCGGGTTAGGTTAATACCCCTTAAATAAAGTCTATCTATTTTATCCCCGTAAAAATCTCGTACGGAGTCCGTTTAATTCCAGAAAAATTCCGGAAAAATTTTTAAAATTCCCTAAAAATCTCGAAAAATTTCCAGGATTATTTCCCCGAAATTTTGGCCATTAAATTTCGTGTTTTAATTTCAGTATTTTACATTCTCCCCCACTAATAAAAATTTGGTCCCCAAATTTCCTACTCAGATGAACAACGAATAAGAAATACCACAAGTACTGAAAATACACCTCACGTACCTCAAGTAAACAAGTGGGGGTATTGAGCTCTGATCTTTTCCTCGAGCTCCCAAGTAGCCTCCTCGTCGGTGTGGTGACTCCACCCGACCTTGACAAGTCGCACAACCTTGTTCATGGATGCGTTCCTTGAAATCCAAAATCCGTACCAGAACCTCTGCGTACGTAGCATCAGGTTGAATGGAACCTGATACATCTGATAGAATATGTGTAGAATCTGACACATACTTCCTCAGCATAGACACATGGAATACATCATGTATACTCGTCAAAGATGGTGGTAGCGCTAGACGATAAGCAACTGCTCCGATCCTCTCCAAAATCTCAAATGGACCAATATATCTAGGAGCTAGCTTACCACGGAGGCCAAATCTCTTCACCCCTTTCGTGGGTGAAACTCGCAAGAATACATGATCACCAACAGAGAACTCCAAAGGTCTCCGTCTACGATCTGCATAACTCTTCTGGCGATCCTGCGCCTCTGTCATCCTACGTCTGATAGTACGGACCAACTCTGCCTCATACTGAGCTCTCTGGGGTCCTAGCAACTGGGCCTCCCCAACCTCCTCCCAGAGGGTGGGTGTACGACACTGCCTACCATACAATGCCTCATACGGGGCCATTTGGATAGCCGAATGATAACTGTTATTGTAGGCGAATTCCACTAACGGCAAATGATCCTCCCAGTTGCCTCCGAAATCTATAACACAGGACCTCAGCAAATCCTCTAGTGTCTGAATGGTCCGCTCGGTATCGCCCATATCCGCTGCGGATGGAATGCGATACTAAACCGGCCGTGTGCCTAAAAGCTGCGCAGACTTTGCGAACCTAGGCGTGAAAGGGATCTCTATCGATATAATGCTCAAAGGAACACCATGCAATCGATGATCTCCGACAATATAGCTCGCCAACCGATCCGAGTCGGTCTTCGAATCGATAAAAGTGCGATTTGGTTAGTCGGTCTCGACTACCCAAATCGCGTCATATTCTAGCGTGTCTAGGCAAACCCATCACAAAATCCATAGTAATATGATCCCACTTCCACTCAGGAATAGGAATCCTCTGAAGTAATCCAGCTGGTCTCTGGTGCTCAGCCTTGACCTGCTGACAAATCAGACATCTAGCTACAAAATCCGCGATGTCTTTCTTCATACCGTTCCACCAATACAAACGCTTTAAATCTCGATACATACGGGTTCCGCCTGGGTGGATCGCAAATCGAGAGCGATGTGCCTCCTGTAGTAACTCCTCCATAACCGGGTGAGGCTGAGGTACACATAATCTGCCTCGAAAATATATAATACCCTCCTCGTCTCGGGTGAACTCAGTCTGCTGTCCAGAAGTGATCTGACTATCAATGAACTGTAAACGCTGATCACTGGCCTGAGCCTCCCGGACTCTCGTCCGGATAGACGACTGAGCAACCATGGTAACTAGAATGCCCTGCTCTGTCGGTCCCTGCTCCTCTAAGCTCAACTCAGAGAAACCCTGAATCAAATCCGTGACCAAAACTCGGAAAGAAGCTAAAGTCCCTCGGGACTTCCGGCTAAGTCATCGTCAACCACATTGGCTTTCCACTGGGTGGTAGTTGATGGTACAGATCATAATCCTTAGAACTCCATCCATCTTCTCTGCGGAGATTGAGTTCATACAGTAAACAGATATTTGAGACTCTTATGATCAGTAAGAATCTCAAACGTAATACCATATAAATGATGCCTCCAAATCTTCAAGGCATAGATAATAGCGGCAAACTCCAAATCATGAACTGGGTAGTTTTTCTCATGCTCCTTCAACTGGCAAGATGCATAAGAAACTACCCTCCCGTGCTGCATCAACACTGCGCCTAAACCCTGTAGAGACGCATCGGTGTATAGAACGAAACCATCGTCCCCTGATGGCAATACCAGAATCGGTGCTGACACCAATCTCCTCTTCAACTCACGAAAACTAGTCTCGCCGCCTCATCACGTGAACTTCACGCCCTTCCGGTAAGGCGTGTCAATGGCATAGAAATGCTCGAGAAACCCTCGACGAACCGTCTCGTAATACCGGCCAAGCCTAGGAAAGCTGCGAACCTCTGAACGATTTGGTGCTCCCAACTAGTAAGTGACCTCGATCTTCGGGGTCCATCAAATACCTCTACTCGAAACCACATGTCCCGAGAAAACCCGAGTGTAACCAAACGCGCATTTATTGAACCGCATATAGCCGCTCGCCGGAGCCTATCTAGAACAAGTCGAAGATCTTTGCGTGTTCCTCCTCGACGAATAAACCGAGAATGTCATCGATAAAAACAATGACGAACCGATCTAGAAAATCCATAAATTCACGGTTCATTAAGTCCATGAATACCGCTGGAGCATTGGTAAGCCCAAATGGCATTACCAAAAACTCATAATGTCCATATCTGGTACAGCTGTCTTCTGAATGTCAGAATCTCTAACCCTTAATTGATGATATCCGGACCGCAGATCAATCTTAGAATAGACTGATGTACCTCTGAGCTGATCAAACAAGTCCTCAATACGTGGCGAGGATATTTATTCTTGATAGTGAGTGACGTTATTTGCTGTAGTCGATGCAACCATCTTTCTTCTTCACGAAGAGAACCGGAGAACCCGGGTGATGCACTAGGCGAATAAAACCTCGTCCAAAAGTTCACAGTGAACCTTTAACTCGTCCAACTCTCTCGGGGCCATACGATAAGGTGCTTTCGATGTCGGCAACGTCCCAGGTATTAACTCGATCATGAACTCCACTTGCCTTACGGGAGGCGGACGGTAACTCCTGCGGAAAGACATGCGGATACTCTCGGACAATAGGGATGTCCACGATCGAGAGTCACCATGCCTTCTACATTGATCATAGATAATAAAAACCACGACAGCGTGCAATAAAAGCTTCGAGCTGAATCGCGAGATATGGTCGCTATCTAGTCGTCCGGATGCGGTGAAATCCACGAGGGTTGGTTCGGAGGTCGAAATGTGACCACCCTCGTCGGCAATCTCGTGGCATGATATCTGACCCAATCCATGCCAAGAATAATGTCGAACTTCGACTATGTCCAGTATATAAATCTACGTAAGAATGATGTTACCAAAATCTAAGGGACAACCTCGAACCTCCCTGGGTAACATCCATTGTATCGCTGCACGGTAGGGAGACGACTAATCTCTGTGATCTACTAGCGGGTAGTCTACCAATCTCTCATAAAAGTACGAGAAATAAGCGAATCACGAACTACCGATATCAACTAGCATAATAGGTGAAAATGCATAAAGTGAAACCGTACGAAATCTGGATTCGTTGGCTCATTTGCGCATCCTCTCTGTGTCGCATGAATCCGCCCGATCTCGGTGGCGGTGGAGGTGGTATCACCGCCAAAGGGGATGTGCTGAGCACGAGGCGTCCTGGTAGTGCGGGCGATAGGAAGGTGGTATAGCGGCCGCGATCTAGCATCTGCTTGCGTGATCTGAACTAGTGGCGAAGGCTGCGGTCTGATATCGAGTGGTGATGCTGCGAATGGTAATCTTGTACGAGTGTATGCATCGCGTCTCAAATCTGAACTCGAACCTGTGACACCGTCACGCGGTGTACTCGCTCATGAATACCATAGGCGACTCTGCAGGGGAGCTGTCCTCTTGCGCATTGCGAAGGTCCGCCTGGCCCCCTCTCCGAGTCCCTGACCGCGGTCCTCCCGAATAGAAACCACGGAAGCCACATGCGAGCCTTCAACGAATAATCTCGGCTCATGTGTCGAGCGGCTTGCAATAATAGCCCGTCATCCCAAGGTGCAGAGATGATATGCTCTTTCGATCCTAGCGAGTCTGATGGAGGTGTCGCCAATGGGAGGTCTCCGGCTCTGCTGAAAAGACCGCGAGGGCCTAGCTGAAGATCATCCTGATTTCTGAGGCCGGCTAGATGCCCCAGAATGACTCTGACCCGACTGACTGCGGCCACTCTGCTGTTGTCCAGTAGTCTGTGGCTGATGGGTCTGACCTGTAGATCTTTCAGTCTGTTTCCTCTTCCTGTCTGTATTAACCCTTTGTTGAGCCGACTCGATCAACAAAGCTCTATCCAACGCCTCTCGGTAGGAAGAACTACCAAATCCTGCCATCCTAACCTGTAGATGCCCATCCAGTCCCTGTACAAACTGCATCATCCGTGACCTATCCTCAGCGACTAACTCTGGGCAAAACCACGGCTAACGATTAAATTACGTATTATACTCCATCATCGGCGATTATTCTGTCTTAGACTCAGAAAATCCTGACGTCTCATCATCTGATATGCCCGGGGGAAATACTGACTCTCAAAAGCCTCTCTAAATTTCGCCCATGTAACCTGCTGCTCGCCAATAATCGAGCGCTGCATATCCCACCAGATCTCGGCCTCGCCTCGTAAATGGAAGGCCGCTAACTCTGCCTTCTCCCACTGGGCGAGACCGTATAGTAGAAGAGTACGCTCCATCGTCTCGATCAAGAGGCGAGCCACGATCGGATCAGTCTCTCCGCTGAATAAAGTGAACCGGCTCTTCATCGACTTAGCCAATCCTGGAATCCGAGCTCGTGCGCGGCCATCATCGAGGATAAGTAGGGGCGATCTTGAGTGGTCGGCCGGCTCATTGATGGGCTGTCAGTGCGTAGTAGAAGGTCCTACCTTGGCGGGGGTTTCTGATGTGTAGCAGTAGGATCTCCCGCTGGTACATCGGATGCCCCAGCAATGGGTATCTCGGGAGGAGGATCCGTAGGCGAGGATCCACAACTCCCGTAGCACCCTGTGGAATCTGACCCTGATCAATATGCTCACCCTCAGTAGATCTCTCTGGCAAGTCAGTCACCAAAGATCTCTGGGTCCTCTGGCGTGGCCGTCCCACTGCGTCTCGTCTCATATCTGTTAAATGAATACAGATATTACCATAAATAAAAACATATCAAATTTATCATCATACCTATTTCACCGTCAGGAGAGGTCCAGTAGCCGCCAAAACCCCATATTAATCTCGTCAAAATCCTCGAATTTCCGAAACATAAAATCGTCGGAAATCCATACCAATCCAAAATTTCCAAATTACCTCGCAAAACCTGCCAATACATGGCGAACTCCGAAAAATCCAAAAACACCCTAGGAACTCGAAAACCTAGGCGCTCTGATACCAAATAAATTGTCACGCCCCGAAGGAGACCTCGCCAGACGAAAATCCGGCAGCATCTCCCCTGTACGGGTGACAATCTCAATTTACATACAAAGGCCTACACGGCCACTATACATCGGTCAACACGACCGGAATCCAAACTCACACGCAGTTATATAAATTGGCCTCTGGCCATCTACCAAAATAAATGATAAACAGTCTACCATAAATAGACTTACCCCTTCTGCCATCTGGGCAGGAATAACCAACATAATCCAATCAAACTAAAATCCGAATAAGATCCACAAGGACACCAAAATCCAAATACAAATCAATCTCCAAAACCTATACATGTCTTCTAACCAAAATATCTAAACCATAAAGCAAATATCCAAAATAAAACATTTACGACGAGTGGGGGTCCGGCAACTGCACTCTCCTGACAGCTTCATCCTGAAATAGATATAAATCAACGGGGTGAGTTCAAAGAACTCTGCGGGTATAGTAGATATGCAAAATCAGGTATAGCTAACAATAAAAATATCATGCCAGTACAGTCTCACATAAATAGGGTATGCAAGCAAGAAATACAAAATGACTGTACTTACCTGAATCTCCTACCCTGATATAGGAGCATGTGCCTGACTAGAAGTAATAAAGTCCTGATCATATATAAGCATGTATCCTGTATGCATGACAATCATATGCACATCCAAGGCATCAATAAAAATGCAGCAAACACAGTACAAATGCAATCTATGCAAAGTGCATGCCGTGCCAATGACATGGTCACCCCTGACGCCAGTCAGTCGCCTCACACGCAATGGTGAAGCCGAGTGGGTAGGGCTATGACAACTGTGCACTCTGCCATCACTGCTCCTGAGTGACCGAGTGGACAGGATGCTGTCGGAGTACACCTATCCTCCTGCCCCAAACATAGTGGGGGAGCTAAGCTCTCATCTCCTGTCATAGGCCGGAGGAGGATCCTCGCCCGCTACCACGCCGCCATCGCTACCCATGAGCGGACCGAACTGAGACAGAGCAATCTGCACCCTCACGATGTACCACTAACCCATGAGTGGCGGTGTGTGCGAGCCATGTAACTAGTCAGCGGGCTCAACAATAATGGAACCGTCATAGCATGCAATCATGCGAAAATGGTGCATGATACTAAAGCATGTAAAACCTACTCAAAATATCTATCCAAATGATATGTACAACCAATATATATACATATCCCTAATCCATGTACTATGATCCATATCAAACAGGTAAATATAATCATATCCTAACACATGCATGTATCTAGTAGGCACCAAAAGTATATCAGGCATATAAACATGAAAAAGTTATTGTAAGCTATCCTACTAGCATATCAATTTGACTTAATCTAAACGTTAAGTCAAAATACCCGCCTGAATATATATCCGCAAGAAGAACCGAGATCACACGATCGGGACACGCCTCGGATAAACCTGCATATAGCATAATTATAGTCAAGCACAAAATATACAATTCAATGACAAATCGAATAATTAATCGATTTCCTTCATATCCCAATTAATCCAATTAATTCCTAATCCTCCAAATATCATACCGATCAACCGAATAACACCGGAATCAACCCAAATCGACCAATCAAGCTCACCCGCCCTAGAAATTCCACCGACAACCAATCCTTTCCCAAATTAGTTCTCCAACTCAATTTACAGTGGCTCACACATTATTCACAGCCGACACATCCAACCCTAACCACACGACACCCCCAATAAACTCTCACAGCCCCTCTCAGCCGACCACAGCCGTGAAACACCAACCCAAGCAATCCACAAAAGAGACCCTTACCTACTCCGCACCACCGAGAAGGGCGAGGCGGCGGTGGTGGGGACGAGAGCGGCGGGAAGCAAGCGCAAGGCAAAGCGTTGCGGTGAGCGACCGGCGACCTAGCGTCGGCGAAGGAAAGAGCGCTGGTCCGCGCGATTTCGGCCATGGAAGAAGGCTCGAGCTCGGGCGGAGAAGAAGCCGTCACCGGCGTCGGGCTGCTGGCAGTAGACGCGAAGAGAAGGTCGTCGCCGGCGAAGAAGAGACGCAGCCTTGAGAAAAATAAAAACTTAGGGTTTCCGGGTTAGGTTAATACCCCTTAAATAAAGTCTATCTATTTTATCCCCGTAAAAATCTCGTACGGAGTCCGTTTAATTCCAGAAAAATTCCGGAAAAATTCTTAAAATTCCCTAAAAATCTTGAAAAATTTCCAGGATTATTTCCCCGAAATTTTGGCCATTAAATTTCGTGTTTTAATTTCAGTATTTTACAATAACTCCCCTGGATACCTTCCTAATGACCTTTTTTGGCTTTGAAGCCTTAGTCAATTGGGTCTTACCTAGGTCAACTCTAGAGATGACTCTCCCTTTGACCTTCTTAGTGGCTACCTTGGATTTCTTTGAATTTTTAGCTACTAGACAAATACCATGGTTAGTCTTAGGGATGACTTCCCTATTAACCTTGGTTTTGCTATACCTAGATTTAGTTCCATAATCAAATGGAACATTATGATAGGACTTAGATTTGTGACCCAAACATTTCTTACCCTTAATCGGTTCTTGTCTCCTAGGTTTTAGATTTTGATCCTTTGACCCCATAATTGAGTTTGTCATAATTTTGAGGGTTTTTTCCAATTTTTCAAGCCTTGACCTTAAGGCTTAGTTTTCTAGTTTTAATTTTTTCCATTTTAATTTTTCATTTTTCTTTAGGGAATGACTCTTCCTAGGCATATGTCTATGATTTTTGGGATTAATGCCTAGGTGATTTTCAACCTTCCTAATAGACTCTCTAGGTAAAATAGATCTAGAGTTATGGTGTTTGGTTTGTCCTTAGGTAAATCAACATGCTTGGCACCTAGACAAAAATATTTATTCCTACTAGTATGTTTTTCATTAATAATAGCAAGTGCATTAAAGTAATTTCTAGCATGCTTCTTAGTCCTAGAGCTAGAAGGTGCATTAAGATATACCTTAGAATTTGCTTTAGAAGCTCTCCCTACTTGTGTAGGTCCTTCTTGCCCTTTCTTCCTCCTCCAAGGGCATTGGCTTCAGTAATATCCTCTTTGGTTGCATTTGAAGCACACAATGTGCTCTTTGCTCTTCTTGACGAGGACTCTGGCATCCTTTGACTTTTGGTTGACTTTTGGCGTTGATACCTTCTTCTTAGCCAATTTTGGGCACTTACTCATGTAATGTCCTTTCTCCCTACACTCAAAGCAAATGATGTGATCTTTATTATTAATTACAATGCATGAGTTACCTAGGGTGGTGGAAGCCTCTTGATCTTCACTTCTCCCGGATGTAGATGCTTCTTCTCCTTCTTGTTCCGGGATAGAAGACCTTGTTAGAGGATCGGTGGCCAGCTAGAGGGGGGTGAATAGCCCTCTTTTGTAGATGGTGGAATTCAATCGTTGATTGCTCATCTACAAACTCGTTAGCGCAGCGGAATAACAAAAACTAAAGACAATTAAGAATGACAAAGAATACAAACGCTAACATGTTGATGTAATGTAGTTCACACGGTCTTGCCGCTAATTCACTGACCGATTCGTTCCAGGTGAATCACGCATAAACCTTCACTATTCTCTCCTTGGCACCAAGCAAGGTGGAGGTAAACCTTTTCTTACAAGATCACTCCCTCTTTACAATATGATTGAAATAATAGCAAGAAAGAGGAGGGAGTAAAATCATTTGGGCACTTTGGGAGATGTTTAGAGTAGAAGCATTAACCCCCCAAGGTGACCCAAGACTCCTTTTTATAGAGAAGAAATCTTTCTTCCCGTTGGGCAGCTATCAGTCGACTGATATCTCAATCAGTCGACTGATGTTGTAGCCATTGCCCTCTAACGGCTTCATCCACGTTAGATTTTAACCAACGGCTCCCACATCAGTCGACTAATGGAGCCGACAGTCGAGTGCTCGAAGCGAGCAGTCGACTCTCTAACATTCTGTGCCCGAAACCCTTGACATCAGTCGACTTCTCCACTTGGCTGATCGATGGAGCTATCGATCGCGCCACGAGCTATCGCTGATCGCCACGACTGGCGATCAAGCTGCGCACTTTGAACACCGAACACCAGTCGACTTGGATCAGTCGACAGGTGTCGGGAAACACCCATCTGACACTTAGCCAATTGGCCAAGTTCACCTAAGAGCTACCCGTCATGGGTTACAATCACTCACTCTTATTCCCTTGGAGTCCCTCACCTTTGAAGTTCTCTTCGTCCGGCCACGTCCCTTGGATGCGCCAAGTGCACGGCTTCGCAGCGCCATCCTTCGCGTCTTGCCCTGAAGTTTACTTCCTTCGACTTCACTCCAATGCTCCTCGTCCGGCGATCCCTCAGATGCACCAAGCGCACGGCTTCCGCAATGCATCTTTCATCGACTCAAGGACCGAGTCATGAGATGGTGAATCTTGCCAATGCTATCGTCATCCATGTGTGAATTACTAAGTCATGCATGACTTCAACGCACATATCAAATCCATAACAAACCAAACTTAAACCTTTTGTCACACACATCAAAACCACATCACATCGGTTGATTGCCCTAACAATCTCTCCCTTTTTGATGTGTGGCAATCCATTTAAGTTAGGTAAAACAATTAACATAAAACATAAGGCAAGAAAGCATGTAAGTAAACATGAGTATCAAACTCCCCCTTAAACATGCAACTCTCCCTAAAGACATGCTAAATTTTCCCCCTTAGCATGATTAACTTAAACTCATCATTTTTCCCCCTTTCACACCATCAAAAATATTATTCAAATGTTATACATGCATGGAATCAAGTCTAAGGAAGAAAAATACCCAAAATCCAACTTAAAACCTAATAAAACAGGTTACTGTGCTCGTGCACAATACATCAGTCAACTGAATCAGAGCATCAGTCGACTGGCACCTAGTTTTCAAAAATTCTGATTTTCGAAATCCAATTTCAGAAATGCATTAAAAATTTTAGGAAATTCAAAAAATCATGAAATTTGGAGTACATATTTTTAATGAGTTCTCTATCAGTGAAAAATTATTTTTTTTCATGAAAATTCATTTTATTTTCGAAAATTAGGCAAAACTCAAATGTTTGAAAAACCACTAGAGTTTTTATAAATTTGAAAGTTGTTTTTGCCATAGACATTTTTCAAAACATCAATTCACTGTTTGAAAAGTATAAAATGTAGGGAATTCTTTATGCCAAATGGCATATGCGCAACGGAAAAATTAGGATCCCTTCCAAGTGATCCATGCGAAAGCAAACTCGTATAAAATAAATTTCTCTAAACCAAGCCTATCTTATAGGAGAGGATTACCTTTGTTGCGTGCCCTTGTTAATCCCGCTTCTTCCTTTTGTTTGTTGGATCTTTAGCACGTTCAAGTGTCCGTGCCTCTATATGTATCCACACGAGCAAGTTCTTGTCTCACAAAAGAAAACTAGAGGAGCTCTCCTTTACTTCTTGCTAGAGAAGTCCCTAAAGGAGAGGAAGCTAGGGAAAAAGAGAAGGGAAGAAGAAGACTACTCTTCTTGCTACACTCACAAAAGCCACACAACAATAAGCTCTTAAGCTCTCTCCAAGCCTCAAGCTCCCAACAACCACACTCCACCAAAATTCTACTTTGGCCGGCCACTCCATGGAGCCTTTTATAGGGTTGGAAAAACCCTTCCACCTCCTTCACATTCAATGCAATCCATTGCATTGAGACACACTCAAAAAGGATTTGGCTTCCTTGTTTGGCCGGCCACTTAAGGAGACAAAACCATTTTGTTTCCTTCCACCTTATCTAGCTTAGGTGGATGCTTAGGTGGCATGCTTATGTGGCATGCTTATGTGGCATTCATGCATGTTGAATTAATCTTATTAATTCAATTAAGCTTATGTTATCATATTGAATTAATCTTATTAATTCAATTAAGCTTATGTTATCATATTGAATTAATCTTATTAATTCAATTAAGCTTATGTTATCATATTGAATTAATCTTATTAAATCAATGAGGTAACATATTGAATTAATCTCATTAAATCAATTAGCTAAAATTCTCATTAAGCTTAAAGTCCAAAAACCATTTTGTACTTAAGCTTATTCCCAAATTATTCTAGTCAAACTAGAATACTCTAATTCCTCTAATTATCATGCTCTTTGTGTGTGACCTATAGGCTCTCATAACGCGTTGGCAGTGGACCTAAACTCTTTTAGATACACAAGCAATGAGCGGCATCTAGCAATACATCATTGCTACCCAAGTTATGAGATAAGTCAAGATCCGACTAACCTTTCCGTGACTACTATAATATATGATCGTGTCCTTCTATCCTTGATATCAGATTGATCAATGAGGCATAGACCGTGTCATCCTCGATCAATCTATGTGTTTCTTGATCCCTGAGTAAACTAACTCAAACAAATGAGCTCAATATCTCATATTGACTCATTCGAGCATGGCCATGCGTTTTAGTAGTTCTACTCAATCAAGGGGCCCACCGATATCACTCTCGTCATATGAGAGGGATAGATCCCATCTACATCACTCACATCCCTCCGCATAATTTGTTATATACCCAGTAATCGCCTTTATGGTCCACCCTGTTACGGGTGACGTTTGACGATACCAAAGTACATAACTCCTTATGTAGGGAACCGTAGTGACTTCAAGTCCGAGGACTATTCATACCAATAGTCACATGAGAAAGTTTATGACACTCATATAACGATCCATGAAACTTTCTCATGGCGTGATTCAAGATATATTCTCTAATATATACCCATGTGTCAACTTGATATCATATATCCATGACTTGTGAGATCAAGTCATCAATTGACCTACATGCTAGTCTTTATGTATTAATATTGCCCTTGCATATTAATACTTGACTAGGAACATTTAGAAAGTGTTCTCTACAGCCTCTCATAATCAATTCTGCCAATTGATGTGCTGTAGATAAGAACCTACTTTTCTAGGGCATTACTATATTTAATTTAGCTGGCACAAGCAAGACTTAAATATAATAACCAATCCTTTGCCTTTATAGAATATGATACAAAATGTTCCCTATTCAACCATCACATGATTGGTTCTTAGGGCTATAACTAACAATCTCCCACTAGCACTAGTACCAATCACTATGATATCTAATACCTAGTGACCTAGTGTGACCATCATGCTTCCTCTGTGCCAAAGCCTTGGTCAATGGATCTGCGATGTTAGCTTCTGTCGGTACTCTGCATATCCTCACATCTCCTCTATCGATGATCTCTCGAATGAGATGGAAGCGCCGCAGTATGTGTTTGGTCCGCTGATGTGATCGAGGTTCCTTAGCCTGTGCAATAGCCCCATTGTTGTCACAATAGAGGTCTATTGGATCTGCAATGCTAGGAACTACCCCAAGTTCACTGATGAACTTACGGAGCCAAACAGCCTCCTTTCTTTGCATCGATGCAAAGACAATATACTTCGTTGTAGAATCAAGAATCGTGTGTCCTCGCTTTGAACTCTTCCACCACTCCACCATTCAGCAAAACACGTACTCGATTGCGATCTATAGTCATCCTTGTCATTTGGAAGCTTGCATCATCGTAACCCTTCTACTAGCTCCTCATTGCCTCCAAATATCAGGAAATATTCTTTCGTTCTTCGTAAGTATTTAAGAATATTTTTGACTGCTATCCAGTGACTTTCACCTGGATCCGACTGGTATCTACTCGTCATGCTCAAAGCATACGAGACGTCAGGACGAGTACAAAGCATGGCGTACATGATAGACCCTATGGCAGACGCATAAGGGATCTTATCCATGCGATCTCTCTCCTCCTTAGAAGAGGGACATTGAGTCTTCGAAAGACTCACACCATGTGATAAAGGCAGAAATCCTTTCTTGGAATTTTGCATAGCAAAACGATCTAGCACTTTATCAATGTATGTACTCTGACTTAGGCCAAGTAATCTTTTAGATCTATCTCTATAGATCTTGATGCCTAGAATATAGGCACTTCACCTAAGTCTTTCATCGAGAAACAATTCCCTAACCACATCTTCACAGATTTGGAGTGAGGGAATATCATTTCCGATGAGAAGTATGTCATCTACATACAAGACAAGAAATACAACTGTGTGCTCTCACTATTTCTCTTGTAGACACAAGGTTCATCTTCATTCTTTGATGAAACCAAACTCTTGATTGCATCATCGAATCAAGATTCCAAATTCGAGAGGTTTGCTTTAGTCCATAAATGGACCTTTGCGCTTGCATACCTTTCCAGATGCTTGATCTTCAAAACCCTCAGCCGTGTCATGTACACATCCTCGAGTAGCTTCCATTCGTAAAAGCTGCTTTGACATCCATCCGCCAGATCTCATAATCGTGGTAGGTCGCAATAGCAAGTATGATCCGAATGGATTTAAGCATCGCAATCGTGAAAAGGTTTCATCATAGTCAATACCATGAATTTGTTTGAATCCTTTAGCCACCAATCTACCTTTATAGGTATGCTTATTACCATCCATGTCGCCTTTACTTTAAAGACCCACTTACACCCAATGGGTTTTACCCCTTCGTGGATCAACCAAAGTCCATACTTGGTTAGTGTACATGGATTCCATTTCGATCTCATGGCCTCTAGCCATTTCTCTAACTGGCTCATCATAGCTTCTGATAGGATGTAGGCTCGCCAAGATCGACAAGCAATACATCACCGCTGTTACCAAGAGAAAAGAATATCTCTCGGTTGACGACGATCCTATTAGATCTACGAAGAGGTTGGTCTACTTGAATGTGTGTTTGTTCCACAACTCTTTGGGCAACAAATTTCCTCATCCACAACACTTTGTGGTTCCTGCTCATTTTCCATCAAGCCTTAGTGTTATCATCATCTTGAACTTCTTCAAGATGAATTTTACTCCCACTAGTTTTTCTAGAAATAAATTCTCTTTCTAGAAAGACAAAGATTTCGCAACAAACACCTTGCCAAGTGTGGGATTGTAAAAGTAATATCCCTTAGTTTCCTTGGGATATCCTACAAAATAACACTTATCCGATTTGGGTCCTAGTTTATCCGAGACTTGACGCCTACATAAGCTTCACAACCCCAAATCTTTATAAAAGACATTTTGGGACTCTTCCCACCCATATCAGATATGGTGTCTTTTCTACGGCTTTTGATGGAACGCGATTAAGTGTGAAAGCTACTGCTCTAGAGCTAGTCCCCAAAAGGAAGTAGTAGATCACCTGCTCATCATTGATCGTACCATATCTAATAGAGTACGATTTCTCCTCTCGGATACACCATTCCATCAGTGGTGTTCCAGGGGAGTGAGTTGGGATATTATCCCACACTCACCAGTGATCACGAAACTCTTGACTAAGGTATTCACCACCTCGATCCGATCAAGTAGCTTAATACGCTTACCAAGTTGGTTTTGTACTTCATTCTTGAATGCTTTGAACTTTTCAAAGGATTCTCGACTTATGTCTCATCAAATATAAGTAGCCAAATCTACTCATATCATCGCTGAAAGTAATAAAGTACTTATAGCCTCCTCGCTTCGACATTGAAAGGGCCCACATACATCGATGTATGAGTCCTAACAAGTCCTGTCGCTTCTCTCCATGTCCACTAAATGGAGTTTTAGTCATCTTTCCTAAAGGCAAGATTCGCATACCTCATATGATTCAAAATCAAATGAGTCCAATAATCCATCTTTATGGAGTTGGGATATGCTTTTCATTTATGTGACCTAGGCGATAAAGGTTGTGAGATATGTTTGGTTCGAATCATTCGATTTGAACCGCTTGGTATTTACGTTATAAATTGGGTTTCTAAATCTAGAACATAGAGACCATTCATAAGTGGTGCATTACAATAGAACATATCATTCAAATAAATAGAACAATATTTGTCCTTTATTATAAAAGAAAAATTTTTCTTGTCTAAACAAGATACAAAAATTATGTTCTTTGTCAATGCAGGTACATATAAGCACTCCTCTAGTTCTAAGATAAGCCCTGGCAAAGACAAAGAATATGTTCCTACAGAAAGAACTTTTGCGCCATTGCCTACTCGTAGGTCCACTTCGCTTTTTTCCATTTGTCTACTATTTCTCAGTCCCTGCACATTATTACAAATGTGAGATGCACATCCGGTATCTAATACCCATGTAGAAGAAATAGATAGATTAACTTCTATAACGTGTATACCTGAGGCAGAAGTCCCACTTCTTTTATTCTTTACTTCCTCAAGGTAGACTTCATAGCCTGTCCAAAGGTCCAGCCTCACCGCAATGGAAGCCCCCTTCCTTAGGTATTTTACCTTTACCCTTTGAAGTGGATGAATTGGCCTTGCCTTTGGCTTGGTCTTACCTTGCCTTTGCGCTTACCTTTGCCCTTCTTGACCATTAGTACATTTAACTTTCTTTTGAGATTCGGTTCGTTAGCTTCTTAACATGCCGAGAATCTCGTGCAAAGGTTTATCAATTTCATTCATGTTATAATTCATGACGAATTGATTATATGCTTCCGCAACGATTGCGGATAACATCGGTTGCCAATTCTTGGCTCGATGGAAAACCTAGTCTTCTGAGTTCTCAACGCGTACCCAATCATTTTGAGTACGTGAGTTCCTACAGTGTTCCTTCTTGCATCTTGCATGCAAAAGAGCCTTAGACACTTCAAAACGCTGCCTAGCTTGTCCTTGATATAGTTGTTTCAAATGCTCAACCATATCATAGGCATCCATGTTCTCATGTTGCTTCAAGCTCGAGTTCATGGTGGCAAGCATAAGACATGACACATCTAATGGCCATCTTGATGCTTCTTATAAGCATCCTTTTGACGAGTGGATGGGCGGTGTTTCAGTGGGTAGATCGCTCTAGGACATACTTTATGCTTTGCTTGAGGATAATCCTCAAGTTCCTATACTACCAAGAAAGTTCGCTCCATTGCTTGTCCTTCTCAAGGACAGATCGCAAGTCGAGGGGTGTGTCGTGTTAGATGTCATGGTGATCTACAACATTAAAATGCAAAGTTAAGTATCATACCTAAATCATTTAATTAGGCCTTTAATTAAATGAGGCTCTACTAAATTCTCATAGCTACTATTTAGCTATAAATTTATATGGGATAAAGATCCACATTATAATTGCCTTGAGTTAGCTTTGGCTAATCGCCCAAGACGTAGTATAATTAGGTAGGCAATCTTTTGCCAATTACATCTGATGTAACTCTTAATAGCTTTTGGTTAAGTTTTAGATTAGTTTAGTGTTTATTCCAAACTTCAGTGGCGAGGCACAGGGCCTTCTTGGATATCGAGCAACGACCACTTCTAAGACAAAGCCGATGTTCTGGAAATCACATAAAACTAATTTTAAAACTTATGTTCAAAGCTAATATATGCCTCTACTTTCTTAACTAATTAAGAAAACTTAATTAAGTCTTAACCAAGTTTGATAGGGACATCACGATTGTCCACTGCACTCTTCCAAGATAAAATGCATTGCTTTGCTTTGCAAACCCAATAACAAATGATCGAGGAAGTAGTGAGTACCAAGCTTTAGTAGGCATATATCGCTTTTGACTTATTAAGAAATAAACATGTATCATATACATATTAGCATACATCACATATAAGCTAAACTAATCATGCATCACATACAAGCTAAACTAACATGCATCACATACATATTAAACTAAGCGTGTCATGGTTATGGCCTTATTCTACAATCTTCTCAAGCCAATGAAAAGATTGATTGGTCAACCTAGGGATAGCATCTTCTCCTAAGTGCTTCCTTTTGGTTGTCTTGTGTGTTGACTTCCTCCTTGTAACCTCATCTTCCAATGGACCCTCCATCTTTGTTTTGTACATTACAAAAGGAGAAATACTCGAGTTACATTCGAGTCTAAAACTAATTTTACAATAAGAATTTTAGGAGGAAGGCACGACGCAGCCGTATTAAGAATTACAACACACACACATTCACAAACCTTTTGGGACTAGGCCATAACCATGCACCATGTCATTTTAACTTTTAAAAGACATTGGATATTTTATTATGTTTGACAATTGTTAATGCAATTATCAACTCATAATAAAATTTATCCTACTTCTATATCACATATAAAATAGAGAAAACCTATTTTATACGATCTTTCGCAAGTGGCTCTGATACCACTGTAGGGAATTCTTTATGCCAAATGGCATATGCGCAACGGAAAAATTAGGATCCCTTCCAAGTGATCCATGCGAAAGCAAACTCGTATAAAATAAATTTCTCTAAACCAAGCCTATCTTATAGGAGAGGATTACCTTTGTTGCGTGCCCTTGTTAATCCCGCTTCTTCCTTTTGTTTGTTGGATCTTTAGCACGTTCAAGTGTCCGTGCCTCTATATGTATCCACACGAGCAAGCTCTTGTCTCACAAAAGAAAACTAGAGGAGCTCTCCTTTACTTCTTGCTAGAGAAGTCCCTAAAGGAGAGGAAGCTAGGGAAAAAGAGAAGGGAAGAAGAAGACTACTCTTCTTGCTACACTCACAAAAGTCACACAACAATAAGCTCTTAAGCTCTCTCCAAGCCTCAAGCTCCCAACAACCACACTCCACCAAAATTCTACTTTGGCCGGCCACTCCATGGAGCCTTTTATAGGGTTGGAAAAACCCTTCCACCTCCTTCACATTCAATGCAATCCATTGCATTGAGACACACTCAAAAAGGATTTGGCTTCCTTGTTTGGCCGGCCACTTAAGGAGACAAAACCATTTTGTTTCCTTCCACCTTATCTAGCTTAGGTGGATGCTTAGGTGGCATGCTTATGTGGCATGCTTATGTGGCATTCATGCATGTTAAATTAATCTTATTAATTCAATTAAGCTTATGTTATCATATTGAATTAATCTTATTAATTCAATTAAGCTTATGTTATCATATTGAATTAATCTTATTAATTCAATTAAGCTTATGTTATCATATTGAATTAATCTTATTAAATCAATGAGGTAACATATTGAATTAATCTCATTAAATCAATTAGCTAAAATTCTCATTAAGCTTAAAGTCCAAAAACCATTTTGTACTTAAGCTTATTCCCAAATTATTCTAGTCAAACTAGAATACTCTAATTCCTCTAATTATCATGCTCTTTGTGTGTGACCCTATAGGCTCTCATAACGTTGGCAGTGGATCTAAACTCTTTTAGATACACAAGCAATGAGCGGCATCTAGCAATACATCATTGCTACCCAAGTTACGAGATAAGTCAAGATCCGACTAACCTTTCCGTGACTACTATAATATATGATCGTGTCCTTCTATCCTTGATATCAGATTGATCAATGAGGCATAGACCGTGTCATCCTCGATCAATCTATGTGTTTCTTGATCCCTGAGTAAACTAACTCAAACAAATGAGCTCAATATCTCATATTGACTCATTCGAGCATGGCCATGCGTTTAGTAGTTCTACTCAATCAAGGCCCACCGATATCACTCGCCATATGGGAGGGATAGATCCCATCTAAATCACTCACATCCCTCCGCATAATTTGTTATATACCCAGTAATCGCTTTTATGGTCCACCCTGTTACGGGTGACGTTTGACGATACCAAAGTACATAACTCCTTATGTAGGGAACCGTAGTGACTTCAGGTCTGAGGACTATTCATACCAATAGTCACATGAGAAAGTTTATGACACTCATATAACGATCCATGAAACTTTCTCATGGCGGGTCAGTTCAGTATATATTCTCTAATATATATCCATGTGTCAACTTGATATCATATATCCATGACTTGTGAGATCAAGTCATCAATTGACCTACATGCTAGTCTTTATGTATTAATATTGCCCTTGCATATTAATACTTGACTAGGAACATTTAGAAAGTGTTCTCTACAGCCTCTCATAATCAATTCTGTCAATTGATGTGCTGTAGATAAGAACCTACTTTTCTAGGGCATTACTATATTTAATTTAGCTGGCACAAGCAAGACTTAAATATAATAACCAATCCTTTGCCTTTATAGAATATGATACAAAATGTTCCCTATTCAACCATCACATGATTGGTTCTTAGGGCTATAACTAACATAAAATGGTTTTAAAACATTTAAAATATTCAACTATGATCTATGGGCAATATGTCCATTGATTAAATATTTGCTTTCCCCATAGTCTATGATTGCTCTATTGATACACTTAATGACACATCTAAATGTCATAAGCATTAGTGGACCATTTGTATCATCCTATCATCTCACCCATTGCTATGTTCTCAATCAAGTTAGCCTTATAGTGAGTGTGAGATGTTCCTAAAGGTATTTATACTTAACCAAAATTTCATGAAATTCTACCCAAGGTTAAGTATCATGCATCCTAAAACACCCAATATGATCATAAAAATAAGAATTGTCAATCATGATCAAATATTTTCAATTATTGCATATCATGATCATAAATCATACAATATTCATGATTTTATATTATGATCACATTATCATCACCCAACACTAAATTCAAAAACTTATAACCCACATCATCCTAAGTCAACCATATAATATGATATGAATAAAGTCTACTTATGGTTGACTAACCTAGGGTTTTCCTAACCCGTAAGGATGGATTTGGGAACCCAATATAAATTCTTTCCTATAGGGTTCACCAAGTATTCTTTAGGGATTCTTTTCCTAGCTACCATTTTATTCTTAGCTTGACCCCTAGCAATTAGGCAATGATAGGTCTTTTCATTTTTGTTTCCATTATAACCTAGGTCTTTTTTTATTAAAACTAGCCCTTTGGCTCCCAATTATCATGTTCAAAGTATTGGAGCTAATTGTAAACTTTTCTAAGACTTTAGTTAAGAAATCTATCTTTTCCCTTAAAGTCTTATTTTCCTCAATACATGCATCATTAACATCTAGAGGAATATAATCATTAACATTTACGCATGCATTTTCTAGCTTTTCTTCTAATTTTCTAATATCATCAAGCGTGCATTTATTTTTCTTCTTAGCCTTAAATAAATCCCTAGTAAGGTTAGAAATCATGGAAACAATTTTCTTAGGGGAAAGATTCGTTACCATAATTTCCATATCTTCTTCCTCCAATTTCGTTGAAGTTGAAGATTATGCTCCCCCTTCACTTGAGTTCTCCTCCTCACTTGTGCTTGCTTCTTCTTCGGAGGAGGAGGTGGAGTCTAAGTCATCTATCCCAATTAATGCGAGGATTGTGAAGGCTTCTTCTTCTTCGGATGATGATGATGGATCATCCCATGTTGTCTTGTGTGCCTTGTGTTGGTGCAATCGGCCCAGGTCACGATTGACCAGACTCAGATTTGACTCGAGCGATGTTTTGATGTTTGACATGGAAGTTTGACATCGATATTTGACATTGATTTCTGATAATGTTTTGGGGAGATTGTTGGAACAATCAACCCCGGTCATGTTTGACCAGACCCGAGTTTGACTCGAGAGGGATTTTGATGGTTGACTGGAGTTGACTATGTAATGGAAAGTCCAAGTCTTGAGTACTTGGCATGTAAAGTTCAAGCATGGGTCTTGGCATGGAAAGTCCAACATGGGTTGGCAAGGGAAATTCCAAGCTTGAGTCTTGGCATTTGAGAAGTCCAAGGGGTTTGATATTGGCGGCGTAAAGTCCAAGCGGGAGTCTTGGCAACATAAGTCCAATGGTTGGCGACGTAAAGTTCAAGCGGAGTCTTGGCAGCGTAAGTCCAATGTGCCTTGGCGGTGTAGACATCATTAGCATGACATAGTCGATGGAAGCACCTGAAGGCTAGCGTATAGATGAACAAATCATGGATAACTTGGAGGGATCCGATAGGCACGAGGCTGACGGAGGTAGCTAGAAGGCTTTAGGTCTAGGCTACGGGTGGTCTAGCAAGTATGGGGGCACCATACTTGGGTTAAAGCTCATGTTTGAAGTTAAAACCTCATGTTTGAGGTGTATCAGTCGACTGGTATTATGTGGCAGTCGACTGGTGTGAGTCAACTAGGGTTTGACTACGGGGAGTGCCCTAGCAGTCGACTGATTGACCGAGCAGTCGACTGATCTTGTGATCAGTCGACTGGTGCTCGATATTTTGGGCATAGAATGGAGTCAGACTCGACTGTTGGGTTTGGAAGTCGAGTGAAGGCTCGATCAGTCGACTGATGGACATGAACAATCGACTGATATCCTATCCGTTGGATTTTTCCAACGTGGATTGCACCGTTGTCTCACAGCAACAGTGTCATCAGTCGATTGATGGTCCCGATCAGTCGACTGATAGGCGGTTTCCGGCCCAGGCAGCAGCTTTAAATGGAGCTCGTGGAGGAGATTTGGAGCAGTGATTTCTTGAGCATTGTTGAGGCGATTTGCTGGTGCAAATTAGGGTCTTCAACCACGATTCAAGCAATCAAAGATCAAGCAACCAAAGTGCTCTTGTAAAGTATTTTTCTTTACTTGCATTGTATTTCATACTTGTATTAGCTTGTATCTTTCGTATTACTTAGTATAATCATTGTACGAGGTTTCTCCGCCTCCGACGTGTTGTCGAGGAGTTTTATTAGTGGTGTTTGTAAGGGATTTGAGGCCGCTAGAGGGGAGGTGAATAGCATCGTGTACGTTCGATGATGGAATTCTTTCGCATTCGTCTCTACAAAACTCGTTATGCGCAGCGGAATGATAATAATAAAAACAATAACGAAGTAAGATAAACACGAACACACAAATACATAAATATTTAACGTGGTTCGGAACCGCACGATTCCTACTCCACGGATCGAGCTCTAAAGAGCTTTAGTGATGCACACGCACTCACTAATCACAAATACTCCTTCTCAACACAAGTCGGAGGCGGAGAAACCTCTTACAATTGTTTACAACAATAAACAAATAGATACAAGCAAATATGATAATGAAATACAAATGCAAGTAAAAGAAAAACACTTTACAAGAGCTTTTGATTGCTTGATCTTTGATTGCCTTGAACTAGCTTTGAAGGACTGGAAAGCACCAACTTTCCCCTTCAATTTTGCCCAAGAAAATCACTGCAAAAACCCTCCATCCGAGCTGCCTTTATATCCTGCGTCGGGCCGATTTTACGTGATCATCATAAGTCACCACGATCACAACATAGTGAGTGAGACAACGGGTCGATCCACGTTGGACAAGTTCCAACAGATCTCTTGGCAGTCGACTGCCAACATTGGCGATCGCTAACGCCGTAACCGCCCAATCGGCTACGGAGCGTCTCGTTTTCGCAACTCAACCGGCATCATCACATCCATGGTAATCGATCGCCATCTGATCGCCCAATGAGCAATGATCGTATCAAGGCAATTTCAGCCCTAAGTGGTAGTCGAGCTCTAGTCGACTCTCGACAGTTGAACCGGCCATAATGTCAGTCGACTGCCAACCTCAAGAATGAGGTTTTAACCCAAGTATGGTGTCCCCATACTTGCTAGACCACCCTTAGCCTAGACCTAAGCCTTCTGGCCACCTCCATCAGCCTCACGCCTCTCGGATCCCTCCAAGTCATCCATGACTTGTTCATCCATCGGCTATGTCATGCTAACGGTGTCTACACCGCCAAGGCACATTGGACTTACGTCGCCAAGAATCCGCTTGGACTTTACGCCGTCAACCATTGGACTTATGCTGCCAAGACGCCACCCTTGGACTTTACACCGCCAATATCAAACCCCTTGGATTTCTCAAATGCTAAGACTCAAGGTTGGACTTTCCCTTGCCAACCCATGTTGGACTTTCCATACCAAGACCCATGCTTGGACTTTCCCTTGCCAACCCATGTTGGACTTTCCATGCCAAGACTCATGCTTGGACTTTCCTTGTGCCAAGTACTCAAGACTTGGATTTTCCCAAATGCCAAGTATCCCACTTGGACTTTCCATGCCAAGTACCCATGACTTGGACTTTACCTTACCAAGATCTATGCTTAGACTTTCCCAAATATCAAGTGTCCCACTTGGACTTTCCATGCCAAGTACTCATGACTTGGACTTTACCATGACAATTACATTGTCATGTGTTTTTGTCTAACATCAAAACATCTCTCGAGCCAAGCTCGAGTCCTAGTCAATCGTGACCTGGGTCGATTGCACTAACAATCTCCTCCTTTTTGATGTTTGACAAAAACCAAACAAAACAAACCATTTGAGTTAAACCATCTAACTCAAAAACTCATTACCAATTATCCCAAATTGGTAATTTAATCTTCTCCAAAATATTCTCCCCCTTTTTGACTAACATCAAAAAGGTTATCTCTCCAAGGAGATCAATGTCTCATGTCCCAATGAGATCTTACAATCTCTCCCTTGGTCCAAAAATACCTAGGATGCCTACTATCTTCCTAGTAATAAGTCTCATATCACTCAAGAGAGGCAATCCTATTCACTCTCCCAATTTCCAAATTGGGTATCAAAAACCCATCAATTTTCCCAATTGATGATACTCTCCCAATAACTTCTCCCCCTTCAAGAAGAGAAACACATCCATCATCCCAAGATGGATAACTCCCCCTAAAGGCTTGCTCCCCCTTGATCATTGCACCAACAATGTCCTTGAGAAGTCCCTAAACCAATAGGAACTCTAAACCATCAAAATTAAGGTTCTAAGTTCAAACATGAACTCTTCCACCCTTAAATTTGATACTTTGACCTAACACTTCTCCAAATCCATATCCAATGGATTTGCACCGTTTTTAATGCTTCCCAAGACATATCCTAGGGTTAGGAGTGGTTATGGACCTTTACCATGGTTGAAATCAGGCTAACCAAACCTTGTTAACCCGAAATCAGACCTGACAGTCGACTCTTATCGAATCGATCATCGCTACTCACATCACCAATCGCCATCGTGAATGATCGATAATCGAAATTCTCGAATTTCAACTATTAGAATCGAATTTTGAAAAGTCATAAGTAATTCTACATATATCGAAAAATCACGAAATTTGATATGTATATTACTTATAGTCAATACAATGGGTGAAAAATATTTGAAAATTATTTTACCCATAAAATATCGAATTGATATAAAAGCCAAAAGTGAAGAAAAACTTCAATGTTTTAGCTTACTTTGTATCAATTTCATCAATGGTGATTGCTATCAAAAATAGACTTCGCCAAGGTTTTCTAAATTAATTTCAAAATGTTTTTGAAAACCTATTTTGGATCATATTCCTTGGGCTCTATGTACATGACTTGTACACAAGCTTTCCCAATGATCCACCAATGAAATTAGATGAGTTATAGTCCATCTAGATGCAAAAACTATGCACCTTGAACTCAACTCATATCCTAGCATCTCACATGTATCTAGGGTGTAAAACACACATATACATGTCAATTGGATGTGAGATGTGGGTTTTGGTTCATTTAATCTAGGGTTTCATGTATTTTTCTAAGACAACTCTACTTGATTCCCTTATAAATGGGACTCCAAGTCATGTCATTGTCCTTAAATCAATTTTAATCAATTAAATGCATGAAATGATCATGGCATAATAATAACAAAAATAAAACATGGCAAATGATCATGATGTCATGGCATATGATATAAAACTAAAGCACATGACATTTAATCCTAATTCCTAAACATAATCATGACATATAAATGATAAAAATGGGCATGATGTCATGGCATGGCATATGGCAAACAAAACATGACATATAAAATATATAAGTATAATAGTACCTAAAATTTAATATTAATTGTCATTTAATATAATTAAATATATTTTGTCATATTATCACTAATCTCCCTAGTGTGCCAAAAATCCAAAATGGCACACTATGACCTCTAAACCTAAATTGTGTCAATTCAATTGATTTTTCATAATCTTCAAGGTATATTGGCATATCCTAAAATCTTTTTAGGATTAAAAATCAAACTTATTTCCAAGGTACCCATAACCTTGAAAATTGCCTAAAGTGCCACCTTTACCATGGTTGAGTTAACTACCCATCCAATCAAAATTGGCACACCCTAAACCCATCTAGCGTGAATCAATCACGCTCTTAGGAACCCAAAACTTATTTGAGCTCCTAGGGTTAATTAGGTATTCCTTAGGGATAACCTCCCTAGATACCTTCCTAATGACCCTCCTAGGCTTGTTAGCCTTGGTCATTGTGGTCTTACCTAGGTTGACTCTAGAGGTAACTCTCCTTGCAACCTTCTTAGTGGCCACCCTAGGTTTCCTAGAAACCCTAGCCACTAGGCACAAACCTTGGTCAACTCTAGGGATGACTTCCCTATTGACCTTGGTCTTCCTAGACCTAGTTTGTGTTCCATAGTCAAATGAAACACTATGATAAGCCACCTTAGGCTTAGGTTTGTGATCCAAACCTTGCTTGCCCTTAGTTGACTTTTGTTCCTTAGGTCTTAGATGTTGACTTTGACTTTTGAACCTAGACTTTTGCTCATTTGACCCTTTAACTTGATTTTGTATATTCCTAAGGGTATTTTCTAGTTTCTCAAGTCTTGACCTCAAGACTTGGTTTTCAATCTCTAATTGTCCGATTTTAGAATTTTGATTTGGTCCTTGGGCATGGGACTTCCTAAGCATGTGTCTAGTCCATTTAGAATTAAGGTCTAAGTGTTCTCCTATTTTTCTAATAGACTCCCCTAGGAAGGACGTTTCTAGGGACATTAGTCCCAAATTTCTCCTTCTTGGAGAGGTAGATATTTTTGGCTCCTAAACAAAATTCCCTATGTCTAGTATGCTCTTTGTGATAAATAGCAAAATTGCTAAAAGTATTTCTAGCATGTTTTTTACTATAATTTAAGGAACGAGCATTGTTTAAATATACCTTAGGGTTTACCCTAGAGGCTCCCCCTACTTGTGATGTTAGTGAAAGCCCTAGAGCCAATCATGTGATGATTGTTGTATGGACTTTATAGTATCATATTCCTATTTATAAAGGCATGGTTATTATATTTACTTGTATTGGTGCCAAATAACTGAATATAATAATGTCCTTGAGTAGTAGGTTCTTATCTATATCAATCGATTGGTTGAATCGATAATGAGATGATATAGAGAACACTACTCTTAATCATTCCTAGTCGAGTATTAATATTCAGGGACAATGTTAATGCATAGAGACTAGCATGTAGGTCAACAAGATGACTTGATCTCACAAGTCATGGATATGAGATATCAAGTTGACACATGGGTATGCATTGGAGAATGTATACTGAATGACCCGCCATGAGAAAGTATCATGGATCGTTATATGAGTGTCATATACTTTCTCATGTGGCTATTAGTATGACTATTAGTCCTTAGACCTGAAGTCACCATGGTTCCCTACATAAGGAGTTGCATACTTTGGCTTCGTCAAACGTCACCCGTAAATGGGTGGACTATAAAGGCGATTACTGGGTATGTAACGAATTATGCGGAGGGATGTGAGTGATGTAGATGGGATCTATCCCTCCTATATGACGGGGGTGACATCGATATTCTTGATAGAGTGAGACCACGAAGTGCATGGCCATGCCCAAATGAGTCAATATGAGATATTGAGCTCATTTGATTAGAGTGAGTCTACTTGGAGTTCAAGATTTAGATTGTGCAGGGATGACCACGGTCTATGCCTCGATTGGTCAATCTAGATGTCAAGGATAGAGGACATTGTCACATATTGTGAGTCACAATTAGTAGTCACAAAGGTGATGTTGGAGCTCAACATTCTTGTAACTTAGGTAGATGATGTGTTGCTAGATACGCTCATTGCTTATGTTCCTAAATCGGTTTAGGGACATTGCCAGCGTTACAAGAACCTATAAGTCACACACATAAGAGCAATTAGATGGAGATTAGGTTCATATGATGAACCATGAGGATTAGGTTCATGGGATGAACCAAATTGGATTAAGAGTAATCCAAATTAGACTAATTGAGTTAGACTCAAGTTGATTCAAGTGTTGAATGAGTCTAATTGAGATTTGATTCATCAAATCAATTTAAATTAATGAATAGAGAGTCATTAAATTAAATTGACTTGAGTCAAGTGGTTAGATTTGATCAACCATGGGAGATTAGAGGTCAAGTTTGACTTGACTTGAGAGGGAAGATGAAAGGTCAAGTTTGACTTGACCAAATGCCATGTCATGATGATGACTAGGCATGGCGGCCAATGATGATGCTCCACATCATCATTGACTTGATCAGTGGTGCCACATCATGAGGAGACCAAGGGTCATGGGAGTTACATGCATGCATGTAACCCCCTCCATGAAGTGGCCGGCCACTTTAGGGTTATGGGTGAATTCATTTGGTGAGTTACTCTCTTAACTTCATCTTCTTCCTTGGGAATTTTTTCTCTCAAGCTCTCCCTCTCCAACCTCATCTTGCCGAGACACCATAGAGGAGTGCTAGCACACTCAAGTGTCTTTTTCTCCACCTATTGCTTGTGTGGATACCATAGAGGAGTGTGCACTTGACACTCTCGAGTTCCGGCGGACTTTTGACGGCGGGATAAGCGAAGGGCGTCGCTACGAGGGTAACGTTCTAACCTCTTAGATCTAAGGTAGATCTAGGATTTCTGTAAGCACATACATGTAATTATAATTTTTATACTTCGCACGGATCCGTGGCCGGGGGCTTCCGAGGTTTCCGCAACGCAAAAAGCGGTTTTTGCGGCTCGGAAAAACCCAACAGTGGTATCAGAGCCACGTGCGAAGCATGTATGTGTTTCGTTTTTGTAGTTTTTATATTAGATATAAAAATTACAGATTTATATGTTTCTGTAAATTTTCTTATTTTATAGAATTTTTGGATATTTTTCTTGTAGAGTCGAAGCAACGAGTGTTGGGACACTCGTAGGCTTCAACCGTCGAGAGAAACTCTCCGAATCGGCGAGTTCTCGCTTTAGGTTTTTGGGACAGCGACTTAAGTCGCTGTAAGATCATTGTAGGGACACTCGCGAAGTTTATTTTGCGAGTAGGGGCGCTGCCCCTATCCCCGAAAGGGGCCATGTCCCGCGATCGCGCCCGGAAACCGCTTAGCGGGACCGTTACGGAGAGTTGACTCATAAATTCGAAATAAATTAGGAAAAATTATAGAAATTTCTGTAAAAATACATAATTTAGAATTATGTATAATTCTGTGATTGTCATGGCCCAATAACCCAATTGGATTGGATTAAGTGTGTTGTAATTCATAATACGGCCTGCGTGCCGTTTTGTGGTTGTGCGTGTTGTAAAGTGTTTGCGACCTGCGCATCGCGCCTATTCTTTTAATATTCTAGTTGTAAATAGTTTTAGACTCGAATGTAACTCGAGTTTCGTATTTGTAATGTACAAAAATGGAGCGGTGGAAAGTCCACTTGAAGACGAGCTTACGAGAAGGGTGACGACGACACATGGCGGTCAAAGGAAGCGCTTGGAGAAGCCGCTAGCCTTAGGTTGACCGTCCGATCTTCTCATTGGCTTGAGAAGACCGTAGTAGGGCCATGACTATATCACATTTTATGATATATATATATATATGTTGATATATATATATGTATATTTAATTGATTTTGCTTGTATGTATGTGATGCATGCTAGTAGAAACATGTTTGTATGTATATGATGCATGCTAGGTTAATTTTCTTGCATGTATATGATGCATGCTAGAATAATTAATGTATGTATATGATGCATGCTAATATAGGATAATAAAGGCCTAAATGCGTATAAGATACACATTACGATTAGATTAGATCATAATCGAATCAACTCGAAAATGCCTACCGAGCCTTGATACCCATCACTACCTCGATCATTTGTTGTTGTTGAATCTGCCAAAGCAGAGCAACGCATATTATCTTGGTAGGGTACGGAGGGACAATCTTGGTCCCGCCTATCACGACTCGGGTTAGAGTAAGCTCAATTAGATTGAGCAAAACTAGTTAACTCAATTGGATCGAGTAGAACTATAGGCATATTCCAATCGTTGGAAAGATAGGTTAAGATCGCATTTACACTAAATCTTGGGCGATTTAGCCAAAGCTAACTCAAGGTCTTTTGTAAATGTGGGTCTTAATCCTATAAACAAGAGTTGCATAGAGATGTAATCGGTAATGTGTTACCCACCGATCGTACTAAGTCTTGGCGATTTGCCGAAGCTAACTCAAGGCTTAGTATGATGTGGATCTTGTCCGCAAGAATTATAGCTAGTTTGTATGAATCTAGTAAAAGTGGTTTGACCACATCCATAACTCGATTCTACAAAATTCCTATAATTTAGTGGGAGCATCATTTGATTAAAGGCCTAATTAAATGATAAAAGGAATATGATATTAATCCTCTGCATTGTATGTTGTAGATTATTATGTCAACACGAACACTCTCTCTGCGATCCGTCCTTGAGAAGGACAAGCTCAATGGAGCAAATTTCCTGACAGAACTTGAGAATTGTTCTCACCCAAGAAAGGAAGTCAGACGTCCCCGAGCACCTCCCATTCCGAGGCACCTCCGCCAATGCCTCATGCTTACAAGAAGCATCAAGATGATGCATTAGATGTGTCATGTCTAATGCTCGCGACCATGAACTCGAGCTTGGAAGCAACATGAGTTCATGAATGCTTATGATATGGTTGGACATCTTCGTCGACTATATCAAGGACAAGCTAGGCATGAGAGATATGAAGTCTCTAAGGCATTATTTGGGTCCAAAATGCAAGAAGGGACTCCCGTAGGTACATATGTACTCAAGATGAGTGGGTACGTAGAAAACCTACAAAGGCTGGGATTCCCACTTGGCCAAGAGCTGGCCACTGACCTACTCTTGCAATCTTTGCCAAGAGCCTTCGATCAATTTGTCATGAATTATCACCTGAATGAAATTGATAAGCCATCGAAATGCTCGGCATGTTGAGAACTCACGAGCTTAACCTTAAGAAGGGTAAATCGACACCATTTTGATGGTGCGAGAAGAAGAAGGCAAGGGCAAGCCTAAAGGTAAGGGAAAGTCCCAAGCCAAGGGCAAAGGCAAAGAACTTAAACCCAAAGGAGGGGTAGCCAAGGAAGGGCTTGCTTCTTTCGCAAGCGAAGAACATTGGAAGCGTAATCGCAAGGCATACCGGAAGATCTTAAGAAGAAGAGAAGTGAGACTTCTACTTGGTATAAATGTTATAGAAGTCAATCTATCTATTTCTTCATCATGGGTATTAGATACGGATGTGCATCTCACATTTGTACCAATGTGCGGTGAGAAATAGCAAGGCATTGACAAAGGCGAGGTGGACCTACGAGTAGGCAATGGAGCAAGGGTTCTTCTTTATTCTTTGTAGGAACTTATGATCTATCTCTGCCCTCTGGGCTTGTACTAGAATTAGAAGAATGTTGTTATGTGCCTGCTTTAACTAAGAACATCATTTCAGTTTCTTGTTTGGACAAGAAAGGGTTTTCATTTATAATAAAGAACAAATGTTGTTAGGTTTATTTAAATGATATGTTCTATTGTAGTGCACCTCTAATGAACGGACTCTACTTTCTAGACTTAGAGAGCCCTATCTATAACATAAGTACCAAGAGGTTCAAATCAAATGAGTTGAACCAAACCTATCTCTGGCATTGTCGCTTAGGTCACATAAATGAGAGTCGCTTATCTCAGCTCCATAAGGATGGGCTGCTAGACTCATTTGATTTTGAATCATATGAGACATGCGAGTCTTGCCTTTTAGGCAAGATGACCAAGACTCCCTTTAGTGGACATAGCGAAAGAGCAACAGATTTGTTGGGACTTATACATAGTGATGTATGTGGTCCTTTCAATGTTGCTGCTAGAGGTGGTTACAGGTACTTCATTACATTTACTGATGACTTGAGATATGGTTATGTGTATCTTATGACACATAAATCAATCCTTTGAAAAGTTCAAAGAATTCAAGAATGAAGTACAAAACCGACTTGGCAAGAGTATTAAGATACTTCGATCAGATCGAGGTGGTGAATACCTTAGCCATGAGTTTCGTGACTATCTAGCTGAGTGTGGGATTCTATCCCAACTCACTCCTCCTGGAACACCACAGTGGAATGGTGTATCCGAAAGGAGGAATCGTACCCTATTGGATATGGTACGATCTATGATGAGTCACACAGATCTTCCTATATCCTTTTGGGGATATGCTCGACAGCAGCCTTTACCCTTAACCGTGTACCATCCAAGGCTGTGGTAAAGACACCATATACGATATGGACAGGGAAAAATCCCAAGATGTCTTTTATGAGGATTTGGGGTTGTGAGGCTTACGTTCGACGTCAAGTCTCAGACAAACTGGGACCCAAATCCGATAGGTGCTATTTTGTTGGATATCCCAAGGAAACAAAGGGATATTACTTCTACATTCCCAGTCAGCACAAAGTGTTTGTGGCAAAGACTGGGGTTTTTCTAGAAAGGGATTTTGTTTCTAGAAAAACTAGTGGGAGTACCTTCGATCTTGAAGAAATTCAAGATAAGGACCATAGCACTGAGGCCTTGATGGAGGTTGAACAGGAACCACAAAGTGTTGTGGGTGATGAGGTTGTTGCACAAAGAGTTGTGGAACAACCACCTGTTCAAGTAGACCTACCTCTTCGCAGGTCTGATAGGGTACGTCGTCAGCCTGAGAGATACTCATTTCTCTTGTCTGACCATGATGACGTTATGCTCATTGAGAATGAGCCTACCTCCTATCAGGAAGCTGTGATGAGCCCAGATTCTGAGAAATGGCTAGACGCCATGAGATCCGAGATGGAATCCATGTACACTAACCAAGTATGGACTTTGGTTGATCCACCTGAAGGGGTCAAACCCATTGGGTGTAAGTGGGTCTTTAGGAGAAAGACTGACATGGATGGACTTACGCATACCTATAAGGGCCTATTGGTGGCTAAAGGTTTCAAGCAAATTCATGGTATTGACTATGATGAAACCTTTTCTCCAGTGGCGATGTTTAAGTCCATTCGGATCTTGTTTGCTATTGCAGCATACCACGATTATGAGATCTGGCAGATGGATGTCAAAACCGCGTTTCTGAATGGAAACTTACTCGAGGATGTGTACATGACACAACCTGAGGGTTTTGTAGATCCACAGCATACTGGGAAGGTATGCAAGCTGCAAAGGTCCATTTATGGGCTAAAGCAAGCTTCTCGGAGCTGGAATCTTCGATTCGATGATGCGATCAAACAGTTTGGTTTCATCAAGAATGAAGATGAACCCTGTGTCTACAAGAGGGTTAATGGGAACACAGTTGTGTTCCTTGTTTTGTATGTGGATGACATACTACTCATTGGGAATGACATCCCTTCGTTGCAGTCTGTGAAGACTTGGCTGGGGACGTGCTTCTCAATGAAGGACTTAGGTGAAGCAGCCTGTATTCTAGGCATCAAGATCTATAGAGATAGATCTAAGAGATTGCTTGGCCTAAGTCAGAGTACATACATTGACACAGTATTACTTCGGTTTGCCATGCAGAATTCCAAGAAAGGACTTCTGTCGATGTCACATGGTGTGAGTCTTTCGAAGACTCAAAGTCCCTCTTCTAGAGAGGAGAGAGATCGCATGGATAAGATCCCTTACGCATCTGCTATAGGATCTATCATGTACGCCATGCTGTGTACTCGTCCTGATGTCTCGTATGCTTTGAGCATGACGAGTAGATACCAGTCAGATCCAGGTGAGCGTCACTGGATAGCAGTCAAGAATATTCTTAAGTACTTGAGAAGAACTAAAGAATATTTCTTGATATTTGGAGGCGATGAGGAGCTAGCTGTAAAGGGTTACAGCGATGCCAGCTTCCAAACTGACCAGGATGATTATAGATCGCAGTCAGGGTTCGTGTTTTGCTTGAATAGGTAGCACTGTGAGCTGGAAGAGTTCCAAGCAGGACACAGTTATTGATTCTACAACATAGGCCGAATATATCGGTGCTTCCATCTCATTCGTGAGATTGTCGATCGAGGAGATGTGAAGATTTGCAAAGTACCCACAGAGGCTAACATCGCAGATCCCTTGACCAAGGCTTTGGCACAGAAAAAGCATGATGGTCACACTAGGTCATTGGGTATTAGATACTACGGTGATTGGCACTAGTGCTAGTGGGAGATTGTTAGTGAAAGCCCTAGAGCCAATCATGTGATGATTGTTGTATGGACTTTATAGTATCATATTCCTATTTATAAAGGCATGGTTATTATATTTACTTGTATTGGTGCCAAATAACTGAATATAATAATGTCCTTGAGTAGTAGGTTCTTATCTATATCAATCGATTGGTTGAATCGATAATGAGATGATATAGAGAACACTACTCTTAATCATTCCTAGTCGAGTATTAACATTCAGGGACAATGTTAATGCATAGAGACTAGCATGTAGGTCAACAAGATGACTTGATCTCACAAGTCATGGATATGAGATATCAAGTTGACACATGGGTATGCATTGGAGAATGTATACTGAATGACCCGCCATGAGAAAGTATCATGGATCGTTATATGAGTGTCATATACTTTCTCATGTGGCTATTAGTATGACTATTAGTCCTTAGACCTGAAGTCACCATGGTTCCCTACATAAGGAGTTGCATACTTTGGCTTCGTCAAACGTCACCCGTAAATGGGTGGACTATAAAGACGATTACTGGGTATGTAACGAATTATGCGGAGGGATGTGAGTGATGTAGATGGGATCTATCCCTCCTATATGACGGGGGTGACATCGATATTCTTGATAGAGTGAGACCACGAAGTGCATGGCCATGCCCAAATGAGTCAATATGAGATATTGAGCTCATTTGATTAGAGTGAGTCTACTTGGAGTTCAAGATTTAGATTGTACCGAGGATGACACGGTCTATGCCTCGATTGGTCAATCTAGATGTCAAGGATAGAGGGACATTGTCACATATTGTGAGAGTCACAATTAGTAGTCACAAAGGTGATGTTGGAGCTCAACATTCTTGTAACTTGGGTAGCAATGATGTGTTGCTAGATACCGCTCATTGCTTATGTTCCTGAATCGGTTTAGGGACATTGCCAACGTTACAAGAACCTATAGGGTCACACACATAAGAGCAATTAGATGGAGATTAGGTTCATATGATGAACCATGAGGATTAGGTTCATGGGATGAACCAAATTGGATTAAGAGTAATCCAAATTAGACTAATTGAGTTAGACTCAAGTTGATTCAAGTGTTGAATGAGTCTAATTGAGATTTGATTCATCAAATCAATTTAAATTAATGAATAGAGATTCATTATATTAAATTGACTTGAGTCAAGTGGTTAGATTTGATCAACCATGGGAGATTAGAGGTCAAGTTTGACTTGACTTGAGAGGGAAGATGAAAGGTCAAGTTTGACTTGACCAAATGCCATGTCATGATGATGACTAGGCATGGCCGGCTAATGATGATGCTCCACATCATCATTGACTTGGTCAATTGGTGCCACATCATGAGGGAGACCAAGGGTCATGGGAGTTACATGCATGCATGTAACCCCCCCCCCCCCTCCATAAAGTGGCCGGCCACTTTGGGGTTATGGGTGAAAAATTTATTTGGTGAGTTACACACTCTTAACTTCATCTTCTTCCTTGGGAATTCTTCTCTCAAGCTCTCCCTCTCCAACCTCATCTTGCCGAGACACCATAGAGGAGTGCTAGCACACTCAAGTGTCTTTTTCTCCACCTATTGCTTGTGTGGATACCATAGAGGAGTGTGCACTTGACACTCTCGAGTTCCGGCGGACTTTTGGACGAGCGGGATAAGCGAAGGGCGTCGCTACGAGGGTAACGTTCTAACCTCATAGATCTAAGGTAGATCTAGGATTTCTGTAAGCACATACATGTAATTATAATTTTTATACTTCGCACGGATCCGTGGCCGGGGGCTTCCGAGGTTTCCGCAACGCAAAAAGCAGTTTTTGCGGCTCGGAAAAACCCAACATGTGATGCTCCATCTTGTCCCTTCTTCTTCCCCCTTGGGCATTGACTCTGGTAATGCCCCGGTGCCAGCATTTGAAGCAAATGACTTACTCCTTGCTTTTCTTGGCGTTGGGAACACCGGCTTCATTGACTATTTGTGTCGGTGGAGCTTTCCTAACCTTCTTTGGGCACTTGCTCTTATAGTGCCCAAATTCCCTACACTTAAAACACATAATATTATTTTTATTTTGAATTATGATGTTTGAGTTACCTAGGGTGGTGGTGGAGTTTTGAGCTTCCTCATCTTGACCGGATGTTGAAGGCTCTTCTTGAGGTTGCTCCGGTGTAGATGGTCTCTCCTCCTCAATCCTAGAAGTACTTCTTCCACTTCTTCCACCTCTTCTTTCTCCGATCCGGAAGTTGACTCCTCACTTTCTTGTGAGAATGATGAAGTTTCCTCTTCGGTCTCCTCCTCTTCCAAGTCTTCTTGGACCGATTCGGGATTGTCGTAGAACTTGACCAACTTGTTCCACAACTCCTTGGCATCCCTATAGCTTCTAGACAAAATGTCGTTAGGTATCAAATTAACCAACATTTTTGTTACCTTAATGGTTGTCTTGAATTTTTGTCGTTGCTCCTCGGTCCATCGCTTCTTTTTGAGGATTTCGCCATTCTCTCCTCTCGGAGCATCAAAACCTATAATCACGGCAAACCAATTTTCTATATTCGACATTAGAAAATATTCCATCCTACCTTTCCAATATGCGAAATCTTCACGGTCAAAAGCGGGTGGAGTCGCTATGTCATCGCCCCATATTTCTTGAAGATCCATCGTCTTCCCTCTAGCTTCTTTAGCTCCCAGCGGTTAATCCGTAGAAGAGCCACCGGCTCTGATACCAATTGTAAGGGATTTAAGGCCGCTAGAAGGGGGGTGAATAGCGTCGTGTACATTCGATGATGGAATTCTTTCGCGTTCGTCTCTACAAAACTCGTTATGCGCAGCGGAATGATAATAATAAAAACAATAACGAAGTAAGACAAACACGAACACACCAATACATAAATATTTAACGTGGTTTGGAACCGCACGGTTCCTACTCCACGGATCGAGCTCTAAAGAGCTCTAGTGATGCACACGCACTCACTAATCACAAATACTCCTTCTCGACACAAGTCAGAGGCGGAGAAACCTCTTACAATTGTTTACAACAATAAACAAATAGATACAAGCAAATACGATAATGAAATACAAATGCAAGTAAAGGAAAAATACTTTACAAGAGCTTTTGATTGCTTGATCTTTGATTGCCTTGAACTAGCTTTGAAGGACTGGACAGCACCAACTTTCCCCTTCAATTTCGCCCAAGAAAATCACTGCAAAAACCCTCCATCCGAGATGCCTTTATATCCTGCGTCGAGCTGGATTTCTGCCTGGCAGTCGACTGCCATAAGTCACCAGTCGACTGCCAACACTATAGCTGTGAGACAATGGGTCGATCCACGTTGGATAAGTTCCAACGGATCTCTTGGCAGTCGACTGCCAGCGCCCGTAGCCGACTGCCCAGTCAGCTACGGAGCGTTCTGTGCTCGCAACTCAACTGGCAGTCGACTTCCATCCATGACTGTAAAATATCAGAAAAAAATAAATAAATAAATAGATAATGATGTATGGTTGGGGATAAATCAATCCTAACATAGGTTAAAACTTATAGCTTATGAGATTAATTAAACCTAACCTAGGTTTAATTAGCTTATAAATGGATCCACTTCATTCCTTGATACCTACCCGTTTGACCCGTTCCTTTAATTTCCTCACCGCCGACTTTTCTCTCACGAGCGTTTCTGGCATTATCTCTGTTTCCCCTTCTCGAGCTTTCCTTCCATCGCACGAGGGAGATCTTTTCATCTCCTCTCCTCTGCCGAAACACTGCCGAGTGCTCTTGCCTTCCTCGCGGCAGACGACGATTGGCCTAGACGGTGGCCACTGACAAGCCGACGGCAAGCGCGTGCGCTGGGAGGTTGCGTCGGCGGCGGCGACGACACCTTGTTCCGAACTAGGGCTGGAGTCGAGGTCGGCGACATAGCGAATCGAGAGTTTTTCTTCCCGATCGAAGCCTGAGCAAGGTGAGCAGTGCTTTCTTCCCCTCATCTCCGATGTCGGACGAACAACGACGGTGCTTTCAGACTGATCAGTTGCCTTGATTGCCATGCCGGCAACGCTGCTCTTCGCTCGTGCGTCGCCGCTCGCTTCATGCGCCACTGAGCTGTAGCCCCTGTCGCCACCGCCACACGATCGGATTTGCTCTTCCCACTCGCCGCCGGATCGATGGCAGTTCGATCGGGAGCTGTCTTTCCCCAATCGTCGCCGGAGAAGGTGATCTTGAGCCTGTATTTTCTCCGAGGAACAGGGGATAGGAGGAGATGTGCGTCGGTGGAGTTGCTAGGTCGGGGAGGTTGCGTCGGCAGCGGTTCGATTGGAGGCCTTCGCGATTTCTACCGGAGCAAGGTAAGGAATTGTGTTTTCTGTGTCCTTCGATTTCAGAAGAAATTCACCCGTGAATGCGTTCCTTTTTGTGATTTAGGGCAGCAGGTTTTCTAGCCTTGCGATTTCGTCGGTGGTGATTTGTTGCCCGTTCTGGGATCTAGGCTCGGTGATGTTTGGTAATCGATTTGGGGCCGGTAAGATCGATCTAGCCTTTGCTATTCAGTTGTCAATTTCTATGTGTAATCCTATGTCTTGGTGTGCGAATGGTGGGTGGCAAACTGAGTGGTATAATGCTCTATTTGATTTCGTTTGATGATTAGTGATGTTGTGTAATTGGGAATATTGGCATCACTCTGTTTCTTGAAGACCTAAAGGTTCAGATCTGTATCACAACTTATAAGTTGGACTTCTGTTGTAGGTACTAAAACACATCAGGGTGAGATTGGATTTAACCACAGGACCATTATGTTATACAGATCAGATTTCCATAAGTGGATTATGAAGTTGGTTGTGATTGAGACGGAAGCTAATCTAGGTAAGTTGTGATTTAAGAGCTAATGGAAGAAGATATTCAGTTAGTTGATCGAGATACAAGGTTGATGTAGGATTTGATTCGATTATTGGATATGTGATGGTACTTAACTGTACCCTATTGTCACAGGACTTTGATTTGCGATAGATACATGGTTGTGAAGATGGATAGCACGAATTACATAGCAGGTGGGTAATTTCTTACCTGGTCTGGGTAGATGTATTGCATTCAGATTTAGTCATAGATATGAGCATGTTAGGTGTTCATATTATCTTGACCCTGCTCTTTTTATCGTATGCTTGATCCTTTACCGTTGGCTATTAACTCCATTGTTGATATCATGTTTATTTTATCATGATTAGGAGTTATACATATAGGTGATGCAAGTAACTTAGAATTTGTTTAAGTTAAGTGCAAATAGTAAAGTCCGGATGACAACCTGATTGTACATTGGGCAAAAAGGTCATCCGTAGGTAGATAATGTCTTTAACCTAGGGTTAGTTCTAGTACCCTTAGGTTGTATGTTACCACCGAACATGTATTGTGTAAATGGTCAGAGAAATGATACTTAGGGTATCGCTACGGACCAGTGGTCCTAGCTTATTATAATCAGATGAGTACGACTCTCTACAGGATAGAGAGTGTGTCCATCAGTTGAGTAGGACTCTCTACAGGATAGAGAGTGCGTCGATTAGATTGGTATGACTCTCTACAGGATAGAGAGTATTATGATCAGTTGAGTACGACTCTCTGCAGGATAGAGAGTGCGTTGATCTGGTTAGTATGATTCTCTGTAGAATAGAGAGTCTATGGTGGATGTCTGTATGTGAGACATTGCATTCATGCATTTGCATGCACGCTGGCGACGAGGTCTCCCTTGTGGTTGAGAGTGTCGCCAGTCATCCTGCCTCCACGGTTACTCATAGGAGGAGTCACCCGTGTGAGGGCAGAGCATTGTGGTGCCGCACTCTACCACTATAGACGGTGGTAGTTGGATTTGCGTGTCGTAGTCCTGCGTGTGTGGCACTCGACCACTCATGGGTAGTGACTGTCGGAGTGGCCAACAGCAGGGACCCCCATCGTGTAGCTTGCTCTTTACGCTTATATGCTACTCGATCATACTGCCCACTCGGTCACTCGAGAGTAGTGGTTGGTGTTGAGTTGGGACAGTTGTCATGCTCAAGCCACCGAGGCCACACTGGGGTCGTGGTAGCTTTAGGGTGAGCCGACATGACCATGCATGTTGCATAGCCGTATCTGATGGCGCTTTGCATATTACTATATATATATACATATATGCATGTATATATATATATATGGATGGTTGAGATTAATATATATATATACAGTCTATATATATATGATTATTGTGATGTTGCATTTGTTTGTACTATGCTTGCTGCATTTGGGTGGACATCATATTCATGCATGTTTCTTGCATATGTTATATAGTTGTGTCGGATATTGGTATGTGTTGGATAGACCATAGATACTTTGGCCTGTAGCATGAGTAGATTATGTGTTGGTATTACTCTTCCTGTTATATATATGTTGGATATATGTTCAGGTTGGATCAGAGTAGCGTAGCAGACTTCAGGTATGTCTGCATTTTATGTTATTCATTTCAGTTAGACGGTATATGCTTGTATTTATATACTATGCTGATATACTTGTTGTACATCTAGATTATGTTGTCGAAATACATGTGATATTATATATGTACATGTTTTCTATTACCTGCTGAGTTTTACTCACCACCCCCCCCCACGGACCACAGGTTTTTCATCGCCTGTGTAACAGGTAGAAGACTTGTGACTTGAGCACCGGTACCGACGTCATCTCATCTCACGAGGCTCCCGTGTTTTGTTTTGGGCCTGCTGTTCGTTGTGCATTGTATTTTGGAGTTTTCGTGATGTATATGTTGTATATTCAGATTTTATCGAGATTTCGTGTTGTGGTGTGTTAGTCATACCGGTATGCATGTGTGGGATTGTTGTATTGTTGTGGTTTGTTTCCGCTGTGTTTTTGTGTAGTTGTTGTTTTGATATATATATTGTTGTTATTGTGGGCCTACGGGCCTTGTATTAACCCGAAATGTTGCCACGTACAGGGGAGGTGCTGTCCATTTGATTTTCGGCTCGGCATACTCTCGGGGCGTGACAATGACAATCGACTGCCATCAGTCAACTGCTCCAATGAGCAGTCGACTGTCAAGGCAATTTCAGCCCTAAGTGACAGTCGACTCTCGACAGTCGAACCGGCCATAATGTCAGTCGACTGCCAACCTCAAGAATGAGGTTTTAACCCAAGTATGGTGTCCCCATACTTGCTAGACCACCCTTAGCCTAAACCTAGCCTTCTAGCCACCTCCATCAGCCTCACGCCTCTCGGATCCCTCCAAGTCATCCATGACTTGTTCATCCATCGCGCTAGCCTTCAGGTGCTTCCAACGGCTATGTCATGCTAACGGTGTCTACACCTCCAAGGCACATTGGACTTACGCCGCCAAGACTCCGCTTGGACTTTACGCCGCCAACCATTGGACTTATGCTGCCAAGACTCCACCCTTGAACTTTACGCCGCCAATATCAAACCCCTTGGACTTCTCAAATGCCAAGACTCAAGCTTGGACTTTCCCTTGCCAACCCATGTTGGACTTTCCATGCCAAGACCCATGCTTGGACTTTCCCTTGCCAACCCATGTTGGACTTTCCATGCCAAGACCCATGCTTGGACTTTCCTTGTGCCAAGTACTCAAGACTTGGACTTTCCCAAATGCCAAGTGTCCCACTTGGACTTTCCATGCCAAGTACCCATGACTTGGACTTTACCTTGCCAAGACTCATGCTTGGACTTTCCCAAATACCAAGTGTCCCACTTGGACTTTCCATGCCAAGTACTCATGACTTGGACTTTACCATGACAATTACATTGTCATATATTTTTGTCTAACATCAAAACATCTCTCGAGCCAAGCTCGAGTCCTGGTCAATTGTGAACTGGGTCGATTGCACTAATAGTGTTGTCATCACTCGAGCTCGTAGAGCTCAATCCGTGGAGTAGGAATCATTCGATTCTGAACCACGTTATATGCTTGTGTTGTGAATTGTGTTTGTCGTATTTTGTTATTGCTATTTGTTTTATTTCCGCTGCGCTAACGAGATTTGTAGACGAATACGAAATGAATTTCATCGACGCATCGAAACGAGCTATTCACCCCCCCCCTCTAGCGGTCAACGAATCCTCTACACCTTGGCCTTCCCTTTCTCCTTGGATTTCTTCTCTTCTTCCTTTTTCTTCCTCCCCTTCTTCTTCTCTTCTTTCTTTCTCTTTTCCTCCTTACTTTTGTTCAAGAGGGGACAATCATCCCTTATGTGTCCCTCTCCTTGGCAATTGTAGCATATGATCTTCCTCCTTGACCTTCTTCTCCTATCATTAGATTTGTTAAATTTAAAATTTTTAAATGCACGCCTTACCTTCCTTACCATATATGTTTCCTCATTGCTAACCATTGATGAGGAGGAGGAGTCTTCATCCGATGAGGAAGGTGGTGTCTCCTTCTTCTTCTTCCCCTTGCTTGCTACTAGTGTCACTCCCCTTGTTGGCTTGATTTGCTCTTCTACTACTCCTTCAAGCCTTGTTTTATGGAGTTCCATGGTGGAGAAAAATTCTTCTAGGGTGCTCACCTCTAGATTCTTCGAAATGTAGAAGGAGTCCACCATGGAGCTCCACCTTGATGATCGGGGAAAGACATCTATAGCCTTCATGATCATGTCCCGATTGGAGAGTTTTTCACCTACACTTAACAATCCATTAATTATTTCTTTGAACCTAGAGTGTAATGATAATACCTTCTCCCCTTTGTCGAGTTTGATGTTGTTGAGTTGGGAGCGGAGAAGGTCCCTTCTTGCAAACTTCGCCTCGGAAGTGCCTTCATGAAGCTCGATCAATCTCATCTCCTTGGCGCTTGAACATTCTCCTATCCGGTATATCTCTTGTTGAGGAAGCACATTGAATAAATGGCGCTTGACCTTTGAATTCACCAAGTGCTCCTCCCTTTGCTTCTTAGTCCATCTCGATTTCTCTAGTAGCTCCCCTTCTTCATCCCTAGGCAACTCGAAACCGTTTTCCATAATTAACATTATATCGAAGTCAGTTTCGAAGAATATCTCCATTCGCTTTTTCCACCAAGCGAATTCTCCCTCGAACTTGGGCGGATGGATATTTGAGTCGGCTATCTTTGTTGTTGTGCTTGTTGCGGCGGTGAGTCCAGTGACAAACAACCTTGGCTCTGATATCACTTGTTGGAGGTTCGGTGGTCGGCTAGAGGGGGGTGAATAGCCCTCTTTCGTAGATGGTGGAATTCAATCGTTGATTGCTCGTCTACAAACTCATTAGCGCAGCGGAATAACAAAAACTAAAAACAATTAAGAATGACAAAGAATACAAACGCTAACACGTTAATGTAACGTGGTTCACGGCCTTGCCGCTAATCCACGGACCGATTCGTTCCAGGTGAATCACGCCTAAACCTTCACTATTCTCTCCTTGGCACTAAGCAAGGTGGAGGTAAACCTTTTCTTACAAGATCACTCCCTCTTTACAATATGATTTAAATAATAGCAAGAAAGAGGAGTAAAATCATTTGGGCACTTTGGGAGATATTTAGAGTAGAAGCATTAACCCCCCCCCCCCCCAAGGTGACCCAAGGTTCCTTTTTATAGAGAAGAAGTCTTTCTTCTCGTTGGACAGCTATCAGTCGACTGATGTTATAGCCGTTGCCCTCTAATGGCTTCATCCATGTTGGATTTTAACCAACGGCTCCCACATCAGTCGACTGATAGAGCCAATAGTTGAGTGCTCGAAGCGAGCAGTCGACTCTCTAATATTCTATGCCCGAAACCCTCGACATCACGATCGCTCCACTGGCGATCGGTGATGGGAGCTATCGATCGCCACGAGCCGGCAAATGTCGTCGCATAATAACTTTGACTCGAACACCGGTCCGAGTCTCGGTCGATGGATCGGTCATCGCTACCTATAGCAATCGACTGGTGTCGGGAAACACTCATCCGACACTTAGCCAATTGGCCAAGTTCACCTAAGAGCTACCCGTCCTGGGTTACAATAACTCACTCTCATTCCCTTGGAGTCCCTCACCTTTGAAGTTCTCTTCGTTCAGCCACGTCCCTCGGAGCTTCGCAGCGCCATCCTTCGCATCTCGCCCTGAAGTCTACTTCCTTCGGCTTCACTCCAATGCTCCTCGTCCAACAGTCCCTCGGATGCACCAAGCCCATGGCTTCCACAATGCATCTTTCACCAACTCAAGGACCGAGTCATGAGATGGTGAATCTTGCCAATGCTATCATCATCCATGTGTGAATTACTAAGTCTTGCATGACTTCAACGTACATATCAAATCCATAATAAACCTAACTTAAACCCTTTGTCACACACATCAAAACCACATCACATGAGTTGATTGCCCTAACAGACCTCTCCTTCCCCTCAATGCTAGAGGTGGAGGTTTCCTCCAAGTCATCCACATCTTCGAATGTTGATGGTGATTCTTCAACATCCTCAGATCCGGATGTTGATGGACATTCTTCCTCAGCCTCCTTCTCCAATTGAGCCGGTTCGGGATGTTCGTAGAATTTGACTAATTTGTCTCATAAATCTTTGGCATCCCGGTATTCACCTAGCTTGCACAAGATATAGTTAGGTATTAAATCTAATAGCATTTTTGTTACCTTAACCATTGTCTTGTATTCTTGACGTTGCTCTTGTGTCCATCTTGATTTTTCCATCGACTTTCCCTCTTCGTCCCTAGGTACTTCAAAATCGCTTTCCATGATTAGCATGATATCGAAATCGGTTTTGATGTATACCTCCATCCGTTTCTTCCACCAAGAAAAATCTCCATCGAATTTCGATGGACGGATGTTGGAGTCGGCTATCTTGTCGTGCTTGTGTTGGCGATTAGTCCGCGACAAGCTCCTCGCTCTGATACCACTTGTTGGAGGATCGGTGGCCTGCTAGAGGGGGTTAATAGCCCAATTCACGTGTACGGTGGAAATCGTCCGTTCGTCGCGTGCTCGTCTACAATACTCGTTAATGTGCAGCGAAAATAATAGTAATATGAATACAAAAGACATAAGCACAAATACAACTCACGATATACGTGGTTTGGAACCTTAGGGTTCCTACTCCACGGGGTGAGCTCAACGAGCTTATGTTATGTGCACGATACTAACAAAACTCCTTCTCAACAACACGTCAGAGGTGGAGAAACCTCGTACAAGCAATTACACTAAGTAATACAAGCAAATACAAATACAAGAAGAAATATAAGTAAAGAACACTTTACAAAACTTCGCTTTGATCACTTGCTTGTTGCTTGCTTTGGATTGCTTTTGAAGGTCTGGAATGCAGCAACAATTCCCCTCCAAAATCTCCCCAAAATCTCTTGCGAAATCCTCCATCTCGAGCTCCATTTATAACCTGCATCGAGCTAATTTCGCACCTAGCAGTTGACTGCCAAAAGGCCCCAGTCGACTGCTCCTGTAGTCGTTGTCTCACAACAGTTCGATCCACGCTGGAAAAAACCCAATGGATCCCCCATCAATCGACTGATGCCTTCATCAGTCGACTAGTGGCCTCGTAGTCGATTGTCCAGTTGGCTATGGAGCATTCTATGCCTGTGACACTTCCATCGATCATATGGCATACCTGATCGGTCAGCATCACCGATCGTATCATACCTTGATAGTCGATCAGCCGACATCACGATCGTCATCATCCTAGTCGGTACGTCGCCACAGAATGTAGTCTAACACCAGTCGATTGCCATCGACTTGGATCAATCAAACCGGCACCTATGCCAGTCGACTGTTGTCGAGTGAAACCTTAAACAAATACTTGTTTGAGCTTCCGACCATCGGGTAAAACCTCAAACACCATGTTTGAGCATCCGACACTCAATCTTAGCCACTTGGCCAAGTCCACCTCATCCTCTCATGGAGTTCCCCACCGAAGCTCTCTTCCCTCGGCCTACGTCCCTCGGATACACCAAGCGCACGGCTTCACAATTTCATCCTTTGCGTCTCTTTCCCTCGAAGTCTGCTTCCCTTGGGCCTCACTTCATTCGCTCCCCGTCCGGCGGTCCCTCGAATGCACCAAGCGCACGGCTTCACAATGCCATCCTTCACCGACTCAAAGACCCCGAGCCTTCGAGACTAGTGAACTTGCTATGTCCTCAAGACTTCCCACACCAAGCCTCATACTTGGATTTTCCATGCCAAGCTTCATGCTTGGACTTTCACCACCAAGGCTACACACTTGGACTTACGTAGTCAACCCATATTGGACTTTCCCAACACCAAGCCCTATGCTTGGATTTTCCCAACACCAAGCCCCATGCTTGGACTTTTCACAACCAAGGTTATACACTTGGATTTACATGGTCAACCCATGTTGGACTTCTCATGACAATCCCATGTCATACATTTTGTCTAACATCAAAATACAGTTCGAGTCAAACTCGAATCTGGTCAATTGTGACCTGGGCCGATTGCACCAACATTATGCTGATATACGACATAGGCCCCTTGAGTTTGAAGTTGGGGACTCGGTATTTATTAAAGTGGCCCCAATGAAGGGGGTAATGAGATTTGGCAAGAAAGGCAAGCTAAGTCCCCGCTACGTAGGACCCTATGCGATCACCAAGAGGGTTGGCAAAGTAGCGTATGAGTTGGACCCACCTCCAGAAATGTCGGCTATTCATAATGTCTTCCATGTCTCAATGTTGAAGAAATGTATTCATGACCCCAGTCAGGTAATTCAGCCATAGATAGTACAAGTACAAGAGAATCTAAGCTATGAAAGTAAACCTATCAAAATAGTAGATCGAGAAGTTAAGAGGATGAGAAACAAAGAAGTACCCCTAGTCAAGGTTATTTGGCAGAGTCAGCATTTCGAAGAAGCAACGTGGGAACGCGAAGATGATATGAAGCAAAAGTATCCAGAACTGTTCTAAGTTTCGAGGACGAAACTTTTATAAGGTATGGAGGATTGTAACGCCCAAAAAAATCATAATAATAATAATAATAGAAAAATGTGATAGCTTGGGGTTTGAACCTTAGACCTCTAGGATATAAAGGAGGCGTGATATCATCACACCAATTGGACATTTCTTATATGAAACATAAAAACTTTAAGGACATGTCTTCGATAAGTATACGAAGCACAAGTGGTTCAAGCCTAAACATGTATTAGTCCCACATCTAAAGTTTAGAAGAAAAAGAGGAGTATTAAGGCTATAAAAGAGTCCCACCCTTGGTCTTAAATGGTGGTAGGTTCGGGGATGTTCAAGGGGATTTTGCAACAAGGGTTTTCCCGTGAGGACGTGTATACATGTGTACGGACCTTGATTTTTACAACATCACCTAGTGAGTTCGTTAAGAAACTGTAAGTATATGTCTCTCACCTGTAGTAAGGGTTGCTTTTATATGTTTTTTTTTTTGTTTTGCTAAAGGATATGTATGTGATAGAAGAAACAAGATTTAGGCTTTGAGGTGGTTCCCAATTTGAGTAAGACAAATAAGGTGTTTGAGAAAATGTCAAGCTATTATGAGTATGAGTATTTAAGTTACAAAATTATGTTACTTTTAAGAGGCATGTACCTGGGCTCTGAGAATGCCCTTGGCCCTAGATCGCCTAGTGAGAAGCTCTAATAGGATTCGATGGCTGGCTACCCCGAAAGCTATTAGAGATGCACGTGCATTTGGTACCATGCTGGGCTCAAAGGATGAGGATTATTATTTTGAAGTATAAGTAATATAAGTGTTTTAAATTTCCAAGTCATACCACACGTTTTCAAGTATATGCATTTAGATCATAATTGCAAGTGATTCAAGTGCAAAGTATTGAGAAAGGTTGAACATGTTTTATCATGCAACACTTATATTGGTTCTTACGACGATTCTGTGAGATTATGATATACTTACTAAGTCTTTTGCTTATGAGTTTTATTTACCTCTTACTGCAGATAAGGGGAAGGAAAAGATATGATGCAAGGAGACGACTAGAAGGAAGTTTGGTGTGTGTGGCGACAAAACAAGAGAATATCGATCAATAGTTGTGTGCTAGTTTATCATTCATGTTTCTTTGATAGACGAGTTGAATTATATTTTTATGCCTGCAAACTAGATTTTACATTGTTAATGCTTAGTTTTAGAAACAATGGTTGACATTAGGCAAGATAGGGAACCAAAGTGTGATTTGAGTTTTATGATATTATCTTGGGTTATTAAATTGATGGTGCTGGAATGGAGACTTAGCTAGTAATTTAGGTTATGATGTTTGGCTTCAGGGTTTTAATGTCTGTTCAATTATTGAATGTGTTAGTGTCAGCCTTTAGTGTCAATCATGAGATGAATGATGATCCATTGGGCCATCGGGTTAAGTCTAATGTAGATTAGACTCAATGAGTAGAACTCAAGGTATACCCAATGAATCTGACTCGAGTTAGACTCAAGTCAAATTTGGATTAAGTATGACTCAAGGTATACCCAATGAATCTGACTCGAGTTAGACTCAAGTTAGATTCGTACCCAATGAATCTGACTCGAGTTAGACTCAAGTCAAATTCGTACCCAATGAATCTGACTCGAGTTAGACTCAAGTCAGATTCGAATTGAGTTAGACTCACCATTAAGAAGGGGTTGCATGATCATTAAGATGGAATTAATGGGATTTTAATTCCATGGAAATCAAGAGTCAAAACTCTTCATATTCAATGGTTGAATATAAAAGTATTTTTTTTATGAAAAAAAAATAGGGTTATTTTCGTGCACATTAGTTTGGGGGGTGATTTAGGTGGTGATCATCTTCTTCCTCCTCTTCTACCTTCTTGGTCGAACCTATCTTGTGGCTAGCATCACAGTGTGGTTCTTCTCCACTTCACGATTCGTGTGGATACCGTGGAGGCGCAGACGTACTGACTGCGCAGAGATCCGTACTCAAGTGTTGCTGACGGGATTGCGAAGGGCACGCAGTGAAGGTAATCACGATTCTCATATGTTAGAATCGATAAAAATGAGTATATAGTTTTTGCATGGATCTCTGGAAGGATCTTGGTTTTTCCACTGCTTATTGCTTGTAAAGTGTTTCGAGCGCGACAAGAATCCCTACAAAATGTTTAAATTCTATGAAGGTTTTATATCCTGCCAACATGTTAAAGAGTCATTAATTTAAATTAGTAGAATGAATGTCCGTGACATCCCTTGAGAGGGGGGGTGTTACACTATCATTTATCTCGAAGACTTGGATTTGCTCTTCGGCTCATTTCTTCTTCTTCTTCTTGAGGAGTCTTCCCTTTTTATCTATGGGAGCTTCAAATCCCTTCATCAAGATCATCCACTCTTCGAAGTTCATCATGAAAAAGTTTTCCATCCTTGTTTTCCATTGATCGAAATCTTCTTGTCCATAGAATGCATATGAGATTAGAGTATTGATGTTCCATCCCAATCCATCATTGGACAATTCCATCCTCTAGCATGTTTGCTCTCTTGGCGGTTAGTCCTCTGAATAGCATCCTCGCCCTGATTACCACTTGTGTAGGGTATCAGCGATTTGTTCTTATGAGAGCTTCGGGCTCTGATACCAATTGTAGGGACGATATGGTCGTGTTAGAGGGGGGTGAATAGCGGTTCATGATTTTGCACTTGATTCGATTGCTCGATTGCGTGCTCGTCTATAACAATGCTAGTGTGCAGAGGAATGAAAAAGAAATGCACAACAAATACAAAATTACACAAAAATACAATGATATAACGTGGTTTAGAACCTAGGTTTCCTACTCCACGGGTCAAGCTAAAGTGAGTTCTAGTTATGCACACCACCACTATCAAACCTTTCCTTCTCGATGACACATCAGAGGTGGAGAAATTTCTTACAAGTCTATTATAATAATAAGAACAAAATACAACAAGCAAATACAACAATTATAAAAGCAAATGAAAAATAAGCGAACACACTTTATAAGTTAGGGCTTTTGAATACTTGCGTATTGGTTGCTTGGGGAGAGCTTGGAGGACCCTGAAATGCACCAGCACTTTGTCTCAAATCGCCCCTAGAACCGCTACCAAAATCCTCCCCGTCGAGCTCCTTTTATGCCTTCGCACGACCTGAATTTTCGTTTGACAATCGACTGTCCAAAGGCAACAATCGACTGCCTACAATGTCGTTGTCTCACAACAGACTTAATCCACGTTGGCATTCCAGCCACAGATACACCAGAAGTCGACTGCCTTTGCCAACAGTCGACTGATGCTCAGTAGTCGACTAACCAATCGACTATCAGAGCTTCTATGCTTGTGTCCGCAAACACCAATCGACTGCCCATCCTAGTAGTTGGCTTCCAACCCTTAGTCGACTGCCCATTCGATTATCAAGCTTTTTGTGCTCGTGTCCACAAACACCAGTCGACTTCTATCCATGGCAGTCGACTGTCCAAGGCCAGTCAACTGTCCACAACTGGCAGTCACCAGAGCACATCTCGAGCAATCGAGCCTCAGCCAACTATACTACCAGTCGACTAGTCATAATCCAGTCGACTGCTCTGAGTCAACTCGGCTCCCGAGTGTCAAACACTCGGCCAGTCGACTGTCCAATACCCCAGTCGACTGATAAACCTCAACAATGAGGTTTAACCCCAAGTATACTCCCCTTATACTTGATAAACACTCTTAGCCTGGACCTAAGCCTTTAGCTCACTTCCATCAGCCTCACGCCTCTCGGATTCATCGAGTTCGTGACTCTTCATCCTTGCATAGCCTTCAAGTACCTCCATCGACTATGTCATGCTAATTGAGTTCCTTGCCAAGGTACATTTAAACTTATGCTGCCAAGACTCCATGTTTGGACTTTATGTTGTCAAACAATGGACTTATGCTGCCAAGACTATATGCTTGGACTTTACGCCGCCAATATCACACCCTTGGACTTCCCAATTGCTAAGTATCCATTTTTAGTCTTTCACCACCAAAATTCACTTGGACTTTATGCCGTCAAGACTACACACTTTGACTTATGCCGCAAAGACTATACCTTTGAACTTTCCTTGCCAAGTAGCCATTTGGACTTCTCTCGAGTCCTACTCGAGCTAGGTCAACCTTAATCTAAGGTCGATTGCTTCAACAATCTCCTCATATGGTCAAACTCATGTCAACCATATGATCAATCCATTATTAAATAATGGTCAAACAATTATCAAACATCAAAATACTACTCGAGTCTCACTGGAATCTGGTCAATCATGACCTGGACCGATTGCACAAACAATGATGTCATGGCATAAAGATAATCTAAGCATAAGCATGACATTTATATAATCAAATGAAATATTATGTCAAGACATGACATATGACAACCAAAGAATGGTAAAAATATAATATACAAAGAGGTATAGAATACCTAAGTGTTAAGCTCATTTGTCATTTTCTAAATTATACCAATTTTGTCATAATAGATCAATTTTTCAAGTATGCCAAAATCCCAAAATGGCACATCATTGACTCTAAACCTAATTATGCAAATTTTGATTGATTTTTCAAACTTCATAAATTCTATTTGGCACATCCTAAATTCTTTTAGGATTAAAATATCAATCTCATTTTCAAGGTAACACACAATCTTGAAAATGACCTAAGGTGCCAACTTTGCGATGGTTAGGTTAACTGCCTTTACCAATTCAAGTTGGCACACGCTAACCCATCTAGCGTGAGGAAATTACGCTCTTAGGAACCCAATATCTATTGGAGCTCCTTGGGTTAACTAGGTAATCATTAGGGATATCTTCCCCTAGTGTCTTCCTAATGACTCTCCTAGGCTTTGAAGCCTTGGTCATTTGGATCTTGTCAAGGTCAACTCTAGGAATGACTTTCCTTGTGACCTTCTTAGTGGCTTTCCAAGATTTCTTTGAAATCTTCGCCACTAGACACCTACCATGGTCAACTCTAAGGATGACTTTCTTTGTGACCTTAATTTTTTTTAGACCTAGTACTAGTTCCATAATTAAATTGAACATTATGGTAAGTTGACATTATCTCCTTGGACTTAGATTTGTGATCCAAACCTTTCTTGTTCTTAGATATGTTTTGCCTCCTAAACCCTAAGTTTTGACTCCTAGACCCTTTACTTGAATTTGTCATTTTTACAAGGGTCTTTTCTAATTTTTCAATTCTTGAACTTAAAGCTTGATTTTCTACTACTAATGTCTCCAATTTTGAATTTTCATTTGTTCTTTGGGCATTGTTCTTTCTTTTAGGCATATGACTACCCTTCTTAGGGTTAATACTTAAATTGTTCTCTATCTTCCTAATAGTTTCCTTAGGTAGAATAGTTCTAGAATTATCCTTAGGCAAATCGACATGTTTAGCACCTAAGCAATAAAATCTATTCCTAGCATATTTTTGTTCATGAGCAATAGCAATAAAATTCTTAGCATGCTTATTGTTATTATGAAAACTAGTAGGTACATAACTAAATGATATCTTAGGATTTGCCTTAGCCCCCTACATTTGAGTTCCCTACTTTGTCCTTCTCAGAGTGACTTCCCCTAGGATATTGACTTCTATCATACCCTTTTTGTTGACACTTGAAGCATACCACGTGCTCCTTGCTCTTCTTTATCGGGGCTTCGGCTTCCTTGGTCTTCTCCTTAGCCTTTGGTGTCGGTTGAGTCTTTTTGACTCTTTTTGGACACTTGCTCTTATAATGCCCTTGCTCCTTACACTCAAAGCAAGTTATATGATTTTTATTTTTATACATATGCTCGAGTTACCTTCTTGAACGGTAGGAGAATTTTAGATTTCTTCTTCAATTCTCCCGGATGTAGATTGTTTATCTTGCTCTTGCTCCGATATTGAAGATTGTCTCTCCTCCCCTCAATCCTAGAGGTGGAGGCTTTTCCAACCTCTTCTACTTCTTCTCCTTCAGACGTTGAGCACCTTTCAACCTCCAATTCTACATGATCTTGAGATGTTGATGAGCTTTCTTCTTCAGTTGTTGAGTATCTCTCAACTTCCGAATCCTCAAGAACTTGTGATGATGAACACTTCTCGTCGGCTTCCTCATCAAATTGAGCCGATGATGGATCTTCATGATATTTTGTCAATTTTCTTCAAAGTTCCTTGGCATCCATATAATCTCCTAATCTACACAAAATATCATTAGGGATTACATTAACTAAAACTTTTGTTATAGTTTCATTTATCTCGAAAGCTTGGGGGCTTGCTCTTTGGTCCATCTCTTCATCTTGAGATATCCTCGACCCCATGGCGATTTGAACCCATCCACCAAGATGAACTAATCTTCGATGTTCATCATGAGGAAATTCTCCATTCTTACCTTCCATTGGTCGAAGCCCCCAAATCCGTAGAGTCCATATGGCGGTAAAGTGTAACTGTCATGTCCAAGTCTATCTTTGGGCAACTCCATTTTCTCCTAATCGTGTTTGCTGCCTCGGTTGTGAATATGGTGAAGAGCGACCCGCTATGATATCAATTGTTGGTGTCTATAAGATTCATATATCTCCACAATGATATGATTGTCCACTTTGGGCCTAAGCTCTCATGGTTTTATTTTTTAGCTATACCCAAAAAGCCTCATACTAATAGAGAAATTATTTTATCTTATAAGCACATTCTATGTCTTATCAATGTGGGACTTTGATTGTATTCTCAATACTTCCAACAATCTCCCTCCCCCCCCCCCCAAACGAAGGACCATATTGACCCCTCCCCCCCCAAGCCTATCCGTCCTCGAAGAACTTCCTCTACTTCATGTCTCATCCTTAATCTACCAGGACTTCCTGTCAACTGTCTAATCTTCTGACCCAGCCGGGGTTCCTGTTAGTTGTCCAACCCTTCTGGACTAACTGGACTTCCTGCCAGTTGTTCGGTCCTCCCGACCCAATTGGACTTCCTATCGAATATCTGGTTCTCTTGATCCGGATATGGAAGCTCCACTTCCTTCGTTCGAGGTTCATGGCTTGACATGAACCATGACTCTGATACCAATTGTAGGGACCGATATGATCGCGCTAGAAGGGGTGAATAGCAATTCGTCGATTTCGTCGTTCGTTTGTGTGCTCGTCTACAATGATATTAGTGTACGCAGCAGAATATATAATAATAGAGACAAATATACAACAGATACAAAATCACACACAAATACAACGATAAACATGGTTCGGAACCTAGGGTCCTACTCAACGAGTCGAGCTCAAGTGAACTCTAATGATGCACACCACCACTAAATCTTCTCCTTCTCGAAAACAATCCGGAGGTTGAGAAACCTCTTACAAGGTTCTTACAACAATAAGGAAAAAAATATCACTATATACAATAAGTATACTAAGCAATAATCAAATACAAATAAAGAGAACTTTACAAAAAGAACTTGTGATTGCTTACTTGTTGGTTGCATTGAAAGACTCTTGAAGATCTGAAATGCAACAACAATTCATCCACAAAAGCTTCCAAAAATTTTTATGGAAAACCTTCCCATTGAGCTCCATTTAAGTCCTTCGTCAGGCTAATTTTCCACCTAGCAATCGACTACCAAAAGACCTCAGTCGATTGCTCACCTATCCCTTGTCTTACAATAAACTAATCCACGTCAGATTAGAGCACACCAGTCAACTTCTCTGACCCATCAGTCAACTTTCCATAGTCGTCAGTCGACTGCCCTTACATAATAGTCAACTACGGACCTTTCTGTGCTAGTGTCCATAAATCGCCAAGGATCACACAAAGCAGTTAGCCGAGCCTTGGTTGACATCGACCCGGTCGACAGATATAACCCCAGTCGACTACTCCGAGTCAACTAGATTTTCGAGTGTCAAACACTCGGCCAATCGACTGGTCAAAGACATCAGTCGACTGGTAAACCTCAAACATGAGATCTAATCCAAGTATGATCCCCTCATACTTAATACACACCTATAGCCTAGACCTAAGCCTTCTAGACACCTCCATCAGCCTCACGCCTCTCGAATCCCTCCGAGTCCTCCACGACTTGTTCATCCTTCGCATTAACCTTCAGGTGCTTCCATCGGCTATTATCATGCTAACTAGGTCCTTTGTCATGGTTCATTTGGACTTATGCCACTAAGACTCTATGCTTGGACTTTATGCTATTAAAATCTCACCCTTAGACTTTCTATCCAAGATTCATTTGGACTTGTGCTGCTAAAACTCATGCTTCGACTTTACGCTGCCAAATATATCCTTGGACTTTCCCTTTGCCAAGTACCAATGACTTGGACTTTTCAATTGTCAAGACCATACTTGGACTTTCCATGTCAACTCCATGTTAAACTTTCCAATTGCCAAAGTTCACTTGGATTTTACACCGTCAAGACTACACATTTGGATTTATGTCGTCAAGACTATACCTTTAGATTTTACCATTACCAAGTACCCATGACTTAGACTTTCCATGCTAAGTACCCATGACATAGACTTTTCCATGACAATTACATTGTCAAACATCAAAATACTACTCGAATCACATTCGAATCTAGTAAATCATGACCCGGACCGATTGCACCAATAGAAAGTTGAAGTTGTGACTATTAAGAAAAAACTACAAAGGACGTGCATCTAAACTAATAGTAAATAATATAGATAGACAATGTGAAATTAACAAATATACACATTAATCGAAAAAAAGAGACTAAAAAAACTTATCAATAAAGATATAATAAGATAACATTCTTTAAATATAGATGAGAATATAATAAGAGATTGAATCTAATGGTATAAAAATATTCAAATAATCAACTCTATTTAGTAGGATAAATGTTTGATTGTTATTGTTGCATTACTATTAAAAAAAAAAATGCCTCTCCTATAATAGTGTTGTAAGAGAAACAAAATTTTTATTTTCCAATTTAATATTTCTCATTTTTACCTTGATGTTTATCAATTGTGTCATGCTTCTCTTACAGGTATCAACAATTAGTATATCTTTTGGTTGCGCATTTTGAGAATTTCCAAAACGAAGGGACGCGGATAACACCACAAGAGAACCTAAAAGTAGTAAAGCGTTTCCTTTGTATTCACGAGGGCAGAAAGAAAACGACGGAAGGGATCATTTCAGAACCACGATCAACGAGTCAAAATTTCAGTGACTCGTTTGGTGGATTTGTCTGTAAGGATTTGGGTAAATTAAAAAAAACAAACAAACCCAGTTACAACTTACAGAAAGGTAAATATCCACACTCTCGAGAACAACATAAACACCGAACGAGACACAAGTAGCTCAGGAAACAATATCCCACTTTCTCCTATCTCGTTTTGCTTCAGTGTCTCCACAAGATTCATTTCATGCCTTGGAAGTATTCGAATCAGCTTCATTGGTTTTCTTTAACCCTCCGATAGTTTGTCTTTGCCGATTCTGAGCACCCTATGATAGGGAAACGAGCCTTAACACCGCTACCAGTACTACATGAAGCTATCATTATATGATACGAGTTCAGAAATGCAGAAGTTACAGCAACTACAGAAAATAATACGTGTTCAGAACCCAACAATGGGCAAACTGTTGCTAATGGAGCTATTTCTACCATAGGGGCACTGTTAAGTTTTAACAACCATGCGAGTACAAAGAAAAGTCAACTACTTACCGCTGCCTTCTGTCCGGTCAACTTTCTTACAGATGGAGTCCTAGCAACTGAAGAAGCAGCTGCAGCTGCAGCTACTCTTATCCTGAGACAAGGTTATCAAAATTGCATGACTTAGATGATGTAAGATGGATAACAAACCAAAGCGCAACAAGCCAAAGCGTGTAGCAATGAAACATGCCTTTTATGGACATCAACATACTCATCCGTCTCATCCACTATCTCCTCCTGCGTGAAACATGACATTCTCTCTTATTGAACAACATTAACAACGCCAAAAAAACAACACAATCTAGGTATAATATATTGCTATGTTTTAAAAGATAATATGCAATGCAATTCCCATTTTTATCATACTTCTGAGATTGACATGTAATTCGTATCCACCACATATACATGTTGACACTACATGTTTGCATTTTGTTGAGTGCAAAATCAACTGGTGATAAGTGAAACATGGAAATTGATGTTGTTGGTAAGTTAAGAGTTATATTTACTTGAAGGAGTTCCTCAAAAACATCCTCAAGGGTGATGATGCCAATGACTTCTCCTTCTACATCTTCTGCTAACCGAGTGACCACAGTTGCTGCAGCATCATTCTGTTGCAAGGCTGGTTTATCACCATTAGCCTGCTTTTGATGCTGTTTGTCAATGTCGACAATAACACTATCTAAGTTTTCGCCTTCTTTTGATAACAATGGAACCTTCAATTCAGAGATTCCAGAAGATTGTTTGTTTTCTTCCTCCAATTTCTCCCCTTTTGCATGCAGGAGAGACTTACTTCTGCCTTTAGCTTTAACAACAGCTGCCATATGGCTGCTTCCTTTTTGAAATTCATTAAGGATGTCATACAATGGCATATCTGATGGAACCCTGACAGAATTTAACATATGAATGCAACTCTAACAAATTGGACTAAAGCTTAATAGGTATATAAACCTTGGAATTCGTCTGATAGAAACAGAACTAACTGGTGTCTCTGTCTCGGCACGAACAGTAAGAAGACTTTTCACCTGATTCAAGATCAAATCAAAGGAAACTGAGTTGCTTTTAGACAAAAGGACGATCAAATGCATTTAAAATAAAAGTAATACAAGAAGATTAAAACCCACCAGCAGAAGGCCAATGATATTTCTTGGACTCCCGGAATAAACAGGAACACGGCTATGACCTCTGGCAAGAATCTTGCCAATTGCTTCCCTAAACCAATTTGTAGGATATGGGGAAAATGAATTTAAACAAATAGAACTCCTGATTTAAATGTTGTTTTCAGAATGGTTATCAGAGATTACTTTAAATTGAAAGGAAAGACTCTAACTTGCCTTGAGATACATCGACAGATCACTCATTGGGCTATGCTAATAGTTAAGGAGCTATGTGTAAATATGTAAGGGGGTAAAGGATTATTTCAAACATCCTCTGTAAAAGATAATTCAGTGCATGAAGCTCTCATAAATACGAAATCTCAGGGAAAAACCTATTGTACACAGTCTTATCTTGCTTTATAAGAGATTATTTCCATGACTCGAATATGTGACTTTTAGATTACATGGTAACAATTTTATCATTGCGCCAAGACTCTCCTTAAAATATCATCTATCCATCAACAAAATATAAAAGTAGAGAGAGCTACCTAATGTTTTGAAAAAGAATGAAACTTAACTTTTCCCTCAACATGGTATCAGAGCTATCACCGCCTGCCTTACACGACCTCTCCAGGCTAATTAAATAATGCTTTCAGACAAGCTCCCTCCCTTTGTAACACTCCCCCTTCACGTGTCATTCTACAAAGATCTCAAAATGAATTAGCACACTCTCCACGTGTCTCAAAATAAATCAGTCCTCTTCTCTCCGTGTGTCAATCAACGAACATCTCAAGCCAAATATATCCTCTTCCAACATGTGTCATTCCATAGACATCAAATGAATACACTTGTAATAAATTTGTCTTTGCAGTATATTAAACTTAACTTGAGGGGAGTGTTAGAAATATGTAGTGTCACAAACATGTAATGAATAAGGGCTTATTTGCAATTGCCTTATTTGTCAATAATATGCAAAAGATAAGGAGAGCTACCTAGTGTTTTTGAGAAATATAATTTATCCCAAAACACTTAAGTGGTTATTGTATCATAATACATTTGTTATTTTGACCATTTCTCAAATGTATTTCCGAATTTAAAGTAAGGCAATATTAAGATATAATATTTCAATTATTATTTTTTCCCTTATGATGTGCTTTATCATTAATTTTAAACTTGAAAAGTGTACTAGAGATAAAAATGCAACGAATTTAACTATTTAATTGAGTCAAGTTGCATGGGTATAAAAGAGCTGACAACTGTTCCAAGAAAAAATGATAGCAGCTCAAAATGGTCCATATCTAACTTTACTCAGAATGAGGGCCATCGATAGTGTCACTAAGTTTAAATGGTGAGGGTACTCTAGTTGATTATTGCATGGCCTTAACATAGATACAAATTGCATTATGCAGAAGAAGAATGATAAGAAGAAAGAAAAAGAACACATTTAAGAATTTGAAATGAAACAACATTTATTGGCTGGCATTTAACCACTACTAGTGGTTAAAGAGAACCTCAAACTGTAATCCTCACCAGTCTAATTTTGAGTTGACTTCTAATGAGAAGGTTGATTCAATGGGAGTCATAGCTGCCTCAGCTGTCTGCACAAGAAAATATGATTAGCAATACCAAAACCATTGCCTTACTATCTTACATTTGTATCCTAGGAATAAAACTAGTTTAGCAGGATGCAATTGTGTCAGAAGCTAAGGAAACAAACTACCAATAACCCTAGAAGCATAGCATATCCACATATGTCCAAAAGTTGTGACTGTAGCAAAGTTTTGAATGCAGCCAACATCCATTAAGCTCTCCTTGAAAAGGAGGTGATCCCACGGCACCTTTCAGTACAGCCAACCATTAAGCTCTCCTTGAAAAGGAGGTGATCCAGCCGCACCTTCCAATACAGCTACCTTGCCACAACTTCACTCCAGTCACTAAGACCGCCTTCGGCATCCCCCTCCTTGCTGTTAAGATAACGACTTCAGACATCACCAACTTCCATAGTGTGACGGACGATGTGTACAAAGCTTGGGAATGAATTCACCACCATATGGCTAGCCGGCGATTACTGGCTATTCCGGCTTCATGCAAGTCGCAACCTGCAATCCGAACTGAGGATTGGTTTTTGGGGTTAGCTCACCCTCGCTACAACACTTGCTACTCTAGCTAATTGTCCACCCTTTCTAAGTGTAATTTCTATGTTGTGTATGGTTGTGCCTAAGGGCATATCGGTTGATGTAGATTCCTTTTTTTTATCAATAAAAACCCCTTCCCAAATAGTATAAGTTTCTTCCAAACCATCCGATTTTCTAGATGTAGATGATGATATCTAGGCAGATGAATCTTATGTAAATTGTATAATGAAATACCATATGGGTGAATATATAGGAATCCAAATATGTTGAATCACTCGTGTTATGATCTTCTACATCCTAGGTCTCCCCATTCTATCTGTGTCACACTTACTAGAGTGAGAAGTCTTCTAGAGATCAGTAAACCTCCATTAACATGTTTCTACTTGTTAGAATATTGTAAATATGTTAGGGATAATTATTTATTTTCTAGGATAGAGTTTGATTTATCCCTTTGAATAGACCCTAATTTTGGATATAAATAGAGTTGCTTTCATGTAATAAGTTGATTCGTATTTTCTACGAAATAACATGGTATTAGAGCTCTAGGTTTTCGGTTCCCAACTTTCGTGTTTTTTTTCCCCGCCGTTGCTCGTGTTCCTTTCCTGAACACGACGTTCGCTCCTGCGCATTCCTTTCCCGAACGCAGCGTTCCAAGCCGCGAACGCCGGCGCTGCTCCTGTTGAACAGAAGAAACCTCGCGGACACAGCTTCCTCGCCGTCGATCCACGCCGATCCACTTCTTTCTTCCCACCTCGTCTCCAGTGCGATCTCTCCGCAACATCTTCATTGCGTGGACGACTTTCCCGTCGCTTCCGCGCCTTTCTTTCTCCGTCGGCATCGTCGCTCTCCAGCGCAAGGAGACTCCTCGCAGACGCATCTCCTGCCTTCGCCGCCGCTGCTTCGCCGCCACTACCGCCAGAAACGATACCACGACCGCCGCCTTTCTGGTTCGTGAAGAAGAGGCTCTTCAGGTCGATCTTCTTCCTTGCGAACGCCGCACTCGCGCACCCCGGTAAGCTCTGATCTGGACTTCTCTGATCCCGAAGTCGCCGCAGCCGCTACATCCATTCCTTCCGCCGGCCAGCCATCTGCCCAAGATCGAACGACAGAGGAATGGCGATTTCTTGCCGAGATATTCTCTGCCGCTTCAGAAACTCAGACGCCGTCTTCTCCATCAAAAAAGAAGACTCGGATCGGCTACCGCAATGACATCTCACGCGCGATTTCTCTGTGTCTCGGCGATTTCTTCCCGCGATCCTTCTCACGCGAGCACACTACGCGAACTTAACGTTGTCTATACCAACGCGCCGCCGCTGCCGTCTTCCTCCGTCGATCACCTCGGCCGACGACACGTCGTCCTAAGCGGCAGCAGTCCTCCTCCTAAACCGAACAATAACATCAGACGGACCAGACGCTTCGCTTCACCGCAGCGCAGTAGCTTCGACCACTCCAATACGCGAATCCGGGAATACCGAGCTCGGATGGCGGTCTAATTCCTCATCATTGTTGTTACACAAGTTGGTAATTCCTTTACTGGTATATCTCGCTCTGCGAGTCCTTGGGTACTTGACTCTGGGGCCACCGATCATATCACTAGTAATAGATCTCTTTTTTCTTCACTATCTACTTCCGATTATTTACCCTTTGTCACCATGGCAAATGGTTCTCAAATTCAGTCTCAAGATATTGGTATTGTTCATCCCTTTGTCTCCATCTCTTTCCATTCATAATGTTCTTTATGTTCCTGGAGCCCCCTTTAATTTGTTATCAATAAGTCAGCTTACTCGATCTCGATCATACTGCCTCGCTTGCTAAATTTTCGTGTCATTACAGACCGAGTATGGGAGGATGATCGCTTCGGATATGTAGTCTCACGGCCTATCTCGATTTCACCAGCCTCTTTGTTATTGTGGCGACATCTCCACTTGTTATTCATTCTCAGTTGGGACATCCTAGTCTTGATAAGTTAAAACAATTACATCCTAGTCTTTCTCACTTAAAGTCTTTATCTTGTGAGTCATGTCAGTTAGGCAAGCATGTTCGTAGTTCGTTTTCTCCTCGCATTATAAGTCGGGCTACGTCTCCTTTTGCTTTGGTTCATTCCGATATTTGGGGTCCGAGTCGTGTTTCTTCTATATTCGGATCACGATATTTTGTTGCCTTCATAGACGATTTTTCCCACAGACTTGGTTATATCCGATGAAGGATCGCTCGTAATTGTTTCTATTTTCTAATCTTTTTAATGAAGTCAAAACACAATTTGGTATCCTCTTCGATCCTTGCAGTGACCTACGACGTGAGTATCTATCTACTCCGCTTCGCACCTTCTTAGCATCTCAGGTGTATTACATCTGACGTCTCCTTATACTCCCAACTAGAATCGGAGTTGCAGAACGCAAGAATCGCCATCTTCTCGAGACCACCCGGACTCTTCTCCATCACTCTCATGTTCCTCTTCGTTTTTGGGGTGAAGTTGTACTTACTGCATGTTATCTTATCTATCGCATGTCTTCCTCTACTTTACAGGGTCAAATACCTCATCATGTACTTTATCCAAATCAGTCTCTTCATCCTTTACCACCTAAGGTCTTTGGTTCTATATGTTTGCCACGCTCTTGATCCTCGCATCGATAAACTCTCTCCTCCGTGATAAATGTGTTTTTCTTGGGTACCCACGGTCTCAGAAATGGTACAAGTGTTATTCTCCTACTCTCCGTCGGTATTTCATCTCTGCTGATGTCACGTTCTTTAATTCGGTTCCTTTCTTTGGACCTTCAGAGTCGCCGTCCGAGTTTCGTCCTTCTATGCCTAAGCCAGTCTTTTATCCTCCAGAGGACTCTCTATCACCCCCAGTTTCAATTTCTCCTCCGTTGCAGATTTATCAGCGTCGTCTTCAGCCTGCTGTGTCGCCGCCCAACACTGACTCTACCGTGGAATCATGTCCGAGCCGGATCCTCCGCCTCTTCCTCCTGATAATCTTCTCGAACCGATATTCTATCAGACTGCAAAGGTATACGCTCAACTCGTAATCCTTCTCCTCATTATGCTGTCTGAAGTTATCATCGCCTTTCTTCTTCCTATTATTCTTGTCTTTCCTCCTTGCCGCCTCTGCTTTCTCTAAATGCAGGAGATGCATTGCCCATCCAGATGGGAAACAAAGCTATCTTTGGACGAAATGAGTGTCTTACGAGTCATGGGACTTGGGACTCGTCCCTCTACCACCGTAAAAATCGTTGTTGGTCGCCGATGGGTTTATACGGTGAAGGTCAGTCCGCATTTTACGGTTGAAAGGCTTAAGGCTCGCTTTGCTGCTAAAGGTTATACTCGATCTTTGGATCGATTATGGGGATACTTTTTCCCCGCTGCTAAGATGTCTTCGATACGCTTACTCGTCCATTCTGCGATTCAACACTGGCCTCTTTATCGGGCTTAGACATCAAGAATGCGCTTTACATGGTGACCGCTCAAGAAGTTCATACGGAGCAACCTCCGTGTTTTGTTGCTCAGGGGAGTCTTCCGGTCTTGTACGCCGCCATAAAATCTTTATACGGTCTCAAGCAAATACCTAGAGTACGGTTCGGTAGATTCAAGATTGTAATTCAACAGCTGGCAAGACGACTGAGCGAGGTCGACCATTCTCCTTTTATCGCCACTCATCTACTGTGATCTATTTAGTGGTTTATGATGATATCATATCGCAGTGTGATCATCTTGGGATTTCACAGGTGAAACATCATCTTTTCAAACATTTCCAAACAAAAGATCTTGGCAAACTCAAATATTTCTTGGGGATAAAAGTAGCACAGTCCAGAAATGGGATCATTATATCCCAAAGGAAGTATGCAATGGATATTCTAGAAGAAACAAGAATGTTAAACTCAAAGACAGTTAACAACCCTATGGATCCTAATGTTAAGCTCCTGCCAAATCAGGGGGAGCCTCTACCAGATCCCGAACGATACAGGCGATTAGTAGGGAGACTAAGCTACCTTACTGTTACTCGTCCAGATATCTCGTTTGCCGTAAGTGTAGTAAGTCAGTTTCTCAACTCTCCGTGTAAAGAACATTGGGATGTTGTGATTCGCATTGTTCGATATATCAAAGGCGCTCCATGAAAAGGTCTTTTGTTCGAAAACAAAGGACATACTCGAGTCATAGGATATTCTGATGCAGATTGGGCAGGATCTCCAATTGATAGGAGATCTATCTCTGATTTTTGTATATTTGTCGGAGGTAACCTTGTTTCTTAGAAAAGAAAAAAGCAGAATATTGTAGCGAGATCCAGTGCGGAAGCAGAGTATCGAGCTATGACCATAGTCAGTCAAGAGCTTATATGGCTCAAACAATTGCTTCGGGAGCTCAAGTTTGGAGATGTTACACAAATGTCACTCATATGTGATAACCAGGCCGCCATGCATATCGCGTCAAATCCAGTTTTTCATGAGAGGACAAAACATATCAAGTCGATCACACTTATGAGAGAAAGTCATATCTGGAGAAATATCTACTAGTTTTGTTAACTCGCATGATCAACTAGCAGATATGTTTACTAAGTCTCTAAGAGGTCCCCGAATTGACTACATATGTAACAAGCTGGGTGCATATAATTTATATGCTCCCGCTTGAGGGGGAGTGTTAGAATATTGTAAATATGTTAGGGATAATTATTTATTTTCTAGGATAGAGTTTGATTTATCCCTTTGAATGTGCCCTAATTTTGGATATAAATAGGGTTGCTTTCATGTAATAAGTTGATTCGTATTTTCTACGAAATAACACTACTCAAAGAAGCACAATCATTCAACCGATGTACTTCTTTGTTGGAACATATATTAAATTTGCTGATTGTAGCAGTGACTCTTCCAATGTCAAGATAACATCAAGATTCAAGACAATTTGATGTGTCCTGCATGGTATTCATAGGGTTTTTCAAACTAATGTAGGGATCAGAAAGAGTTGCTCATTGGATCATTTATCATTATGTCCAAATCAAGAGGTGTTTTGATATAAAAGAGAATAACAGCAGGAAACTTGTAGGTATACCTTTTCAGTCAAATCAAGGGCTCCACTAATGATTGTTGTCTCATCGTGTGTGAGCTCCCCACCTTTACCAGCCTAAGTATTGGACAAAAGCCTTATGAGAACAGTAAGTTTCTGAATCAACTCTAGACATAACAAATTGGTACTATGATAACTACCGTGCAAATCAGCAGGCCAGAGATTAAAAAAAGGCTCTTTTACCTCTTGACTATGAATAGATACTAGAGCTTTTAATTGAGCACGCCTAAATAGTGCAGACTCATTGTGCCCAAGTGCACAATCAAGGATCTGGAATGAAAATTTTATTGAAAAAAGTTAAACCAACACAAGAGCAAAGAATTATCTTTTTATACCAGCACAAAGCATTTCAAAAGAAAGTTTTAGTAATATCACAATTCACAACGTGTTGACAAAAACTGTTAATAATCCCAAAATTTTATGAAGCAAAATAAAGCATGAAATTAAGGAATCAGTCAAATTCTAATAAAAATATCATAATGCACTATAGCCTTTTATAGCAGTAGAACTAATTGTGAAATAAGCATTGATAGCATTGGCTGCACGGATGTACATTGAAAACCAAAACCAGGGGCCTATTATATTCATAGGCAAACCTATTAGTCGATAAACCTCGTTAGTCTTATAATAGGAGCCCAAAAAATATGAACATTTTTTTCAAATATGTCTACCAAATTTCATTTCAAACCCATCGATGTTGGTCCCAAGCCCGGGTGAAAAAGGATGAGAATTGCATTAGGTTGCTAGCCAGCGTTGAATTCGGACAAAATATTCAATAAATGGATTCATCCAACTATTGTGCTAATGGTAGATTGTTCCTCGGAAGGAATAGTAAAGTCCGACTGTAATATCTCAGCAAGGACCGTAATATCTGCATAAGAATTTGGATGTAGGGCTAAATATACAAAAATTGTCACACCATATGTAACACCCCAAATTTTAATTCCTATATTTTTATTAGAGGAAAATAGAAATAAGAATAAGAATAGAAATAATAAAAATAGGAATAGAATAATAATAATAATAATAAAAGAATAGAAATAATTAAGAATAGGAATAAAAAAAAAATCGAATAAATGGTTCGTTAGCCGAGGCTCGAACTATGAACTGTTAGTTTGGGGAAATAGACTTCCCACCACTAAGTCATAAGATTACTAATAAATAGGATATAACAAAATATATCTATAGGCGAAAAAAAAGAAGAGATTGGTTAATTTGACTAATTATTTAAAGGGATAATTAAGTTAAGAAAAATCCTAATTTATATATATATTTCTTTTCTTCCTCTCCCTTAATTAACCCCACGCCAAAGCCGCCGCCTCTCATCTTCTTTCCAGCCGTCGCCTCTCATCTCTCTCATATTTTTTTTCCAGCCATCGCTCTCTCTCTCTCCCGTTTTCTCCAGCCGCCCAATCAAAGAAAAAAAAACCGTCCAATCAAAAAAAAACAAAAGGAGAAGAAGCTTCCATTCCATTTTCTCCAGCCACCGAGCAAAATAAAAGAGGAAAAAAAAAAGCCTCTATAATTTCTCCACCGTGGAATAATTCAAGAGGGGATTTTCAAGAGGAATCTCCGCAAGGACTCAGTAGAGTATCACTCTAAAGCAAAGGAACACGTAAGAGGTCTTCTCTTTACGAAATCTAACGGTATAAATTGATGAAAAGCGTAGGAAGTATTGCTCACCTGCAGTATAAGTAGTTATCGTATGTCATTGATATGCTTTTATGTGCATGTTATTTCCAGTTATGCATGGTGTTTTCAGTTACGTGATTTTACCGTTATGTTATGGGTAATTCAGCATCATGTTTAGATCCATGATAAGAATGTGATTTATGATCATGCATGTTGTAGATGAGTTGTAGCTTACAATTATATGCATGATGTAGAGTAAGATGTAAAAATATTTCCTTTATAAAGAAAATTTAAAGATGCTCCCCATTCGAATTGGGGATTAAGAGCACAACGATCTTCAGTATGCTCCCCATTTCAGTTTTGGGGGTCAAGAGCATAATGATCTTTATGGTGCTCCCCATTCATGATTTAGGAGATTAAGAGCATTCACAAGATGTATAAGAATATAAGTATAAAGGAAGTATTTTACTTTTGAAAGGATACATCGCATCGTCGCCACGCCAAGGCCCTCACCCCGATTACCTAGTAGGTTCGGTGGTCACACCTACTATTAGGAAAGCGCATTAGGGTACTATACCGGCCCATATCCGGATGATTATTATTTTCAAGTATCGATATAAGTATAAGTAAAAGTTTTCAAAGTTAATCATTCCAGATTCGGATACATCGCTTACAAGTTTTAAAATACTTAAGAGCACGATTTATACAAGAGACAAGTAATCGAGTTATGATTTCGATTATGTTTGCATGTGTATCGAATGTATCGAGCGAAGAGAACTAGTTGCATGATTTCATACGATCGTGTTTTGTGAGCGTAGAAAGTACTTACTGCGTTATTACTTCTGATTTGCATTTCCTTATCTGCAGATAAAGGTAAAGAAAAGCTTGATGAGTGGCGTAGCGGATGAAGTCTTTGGATGTGTGTGGCGACAGACGATTGGAAGTAAAAGATCCTGTGCAGATGTCCTAAATCGATTTTTAGTTTCTTGTTTTCTTTTGATATTGTTGAAGTTATTTGGATTATTTATGGTTGAGACCAAAGAATGCTAGAGTCATTGGGTTAGTTTTAATACTTGCGTGTTAGTAAAGATCTTGAAATGGTTATTGTTTAAGTGATGTAAAGGTCCTTATGATTATTTTAGTTGTTAGCATATTGCATTAGTATATCGCATGAAATAAAGATAGACAAGAAAAGTAGTGACATCTCTCTGGTAGAGTGGAAAGACTAGGGGATGTTACAAGATGGTATCGAGCGGGTTCCGCCTTCACCACACACACATCGAGCATCAATCCTGCCGCCTCCAAGTAAGCAAGTATTTATCTGCTTTATTTATTTTATGAGTAGTAAGGAATGCTTCTTTTAAGTTAAACATGCTCGCCTAGAATGTTCTCTTTGAGTTAAACATGCTTGCATATATATATATATATATGAAGATGATAGACAGTAAGTAGTAGAGCATATCTAGATATATATGTGAAGATGATAAAAAGTAGTGATAATAGCCTTATAGTGGTTTCACTTTATCATCTTATGAAGAGCAAGAAATGCCTCGAGGAAGACCCCGTAGAGGACAAGGAATGAATGAAGAAGTACCACCACAGATAGTCACCACCTCAAAAGTAAGCGCAGCGGTAGGTCATCAATACCACGATGGCGAATCAGAAAATCCTATTACTCACCAGTGGACTCGTAATGTCATTCCAACTACATCTTCCGCCCCACCACCCACCAGCGGCTCAGTGGGAGGGAGGTGAGGCAAGAGGCCTATCTGATTCAATGGCAAAAGTCGGGCGCAGAGAGTTTTGCACGGGTGCGGTGAACCATGGGATGCTCAAGTATGGTTCAAGACAGTAGAGAGCATAGTGGAACTACTAGACTGGCCTGAGAATGAGAAAGTCAAGTGCGCCTCGTTCTGTCTTACCGGAGATGCCAGAATGTGGTGGGAGCGAGTAAAGGCTAAGAGGGTGGTGAACCAAATGTCATGGACGGACTTTGAGAGGGAGTTCTTTAAGGAGTTCTTTCATATGTGAGTCACCAATAAGCATTATGATGAGTTCGGAGTTAAATGAGGATTTATCAGTAGACGGCCGATGAAGAAGTTGATAGGTTGGCTCCTACGCCGAATCGTCGATCAGAAGGAAAGAGTTAGGTTGATGCTAAAAATGTTGAGACCGGAGATAGCTCTGAATGTGGCTGGTGGAATTAATAGACCACAGACTACTAAAGAGCTAATCGATCCAAGGCTTAATCACGGAGCATTACATGAATAGTATCAAACACGAAGCTAGCCTCGGTAGAAGCAAAAGCCAGGAAGTTCAGAGGTCGAAACCTCGAGCGGTAATTTGAGAAGGCGAACAACGGCAAGAGAGGAAGCGATGGAATAACGCAAAGGGAGATTCACGATAAGCGACCAACGATCCTACGTACAAGTGTGGGAGGAAGCATCCAAGAGTTTGCCGCCAGGCGTGAGGGGTGTTATATATGTGGTGTCGAGGACACTTCGCCAAACAAAGGCCCCCACTAAAACCAATCGCCTCCGCCACGCTATTCAAGAGGTAGGCAGATCACATATCACGCAGGAGCACTGGAGAGTCCTTACATCAACGAGGAAGATCGAGGCCCCATGATTACACCTAATGCTCGGATCTTCTCCTCACCAAGGAAGAGGTAAAGAATGCTTCTACGGTGGTCACAGGTCGGATATCTATCCTTACAAGATGCCACCATCTTGTTTGACAGGGGCAACCCATTCTTTCATGTCTATGACATTTGTAAGAAGATAGATATAACCCTGATATCTTAGATATTCAGCTTTTTAACGACCCTACCTTCGGTGAAATAATGACATCTACACATCGTCATGTGTCGCGGGCCGTAATTTGCACAGAGAGCTTTATAGTGATTTGATCTTGTTACGACATGCATGACTATGATGTCATCTTTGAATGGACTTTCTTAGCAAGTACGGTGCTTCCATTGAGTGTCGTAGTTTAAGGGTAGTATTCCAACCCGAGACCGAGGCCAAATTTGAGTTTATTGGAGAACCAAGGAAGAAGACTAAGAAGTTCTTGTCCGCCATGGAAGCTCGGAAGATGCTAGCTAGTGGATGCACTGGGTATTTAGCACATATAGTTGATACTAAGCAAGAAAGAAGTCAAAAGCTAGAAGAAGTCCCAATCGTATGTGACTACCCGGAAGTATTTCCTGACGAGCTACCAGGACTAGCACCTAGAAGGGAAGTCGAGTTTGAGATTGAGCTTATTCCTGGTACCAACCCAATCTCAAAAGCACCCTATTGTATGGCTCCAGCTGAATTGAAAGAGCTTCAGGAACAATTACGGGAGTTATTATACAAGGGATTCATCCACCCTAGTCATTCCCTATAGGGAGCTCCAGTGTTGTTCGTGAAAAAGAAAGATAGGTCTATGAGGATGTGCATAGACTACCGAGCCTAGAATCAAGTGACGATCAAGAACAGATATCCTCTGCCAAAGATAGAGGATTTATTTGATCAATTGAGGGGAGCCACAGTTTTCTCCAAGATTGACTTGCGGTCAGGTTATCATCAAGTAAAAGTTAAAGAGGATGATATACAGAGAACAACCTTCCGAATGAGGTATGGACACTATGAGTTCGTGGTCATGCCCTTCGGAGTGACAAATGCACCCGCTATGTTTATAGACTTGATGAATCGGGTATTTAAGGAGTTCCTTGACAAGTTTGTGGTCGTCTTCATTGACGACATCCTTATCTACTCGAGAACCCAGGAGGAACATGTCGAACACTTGAAGACAGTCTTGCAGACCCTTCAACAAAGACAGTTATATGCAAAGTTCTCCAAGTGTGAGTTTTGGCTTGATCGAATATCGTTTCTGGGTCATGTTATTTCAAAAGATAGGAGTTATGATAGACCCGACAAAGATAACAAGAATCGGGGTCAACCAAAGAAATTCAAGTCAAGTTTCTGACATGGGTACTACCGGAAGTTTGTGGAAAATTTCTCAAGGATAGCTTCACCGTTGACAGTTCTTACCAGAAAGAACAAGAAGTTCGAATAGACCGAAGATTGTGAAAAAAGCTTCCTTGAATTAAAGAGGAGACTCACAAGTGCTCCAGTGCTTACCCTTCCAGAAAGTAATGAGGGATTTGACATGTATAGTGATGCATCCAAGATGAGACTCGGAGCAGTACTTATGCAGAAGGGTAAAGTTATTGCTTATGCATCTAGACAACTCAAGGACTATGAAAAGAATTACCCCACTCATGACCTTGAGTTGGCAGTAGTGGTCTTTGCTCTGAAAGTTTAGAGACATTACTTATATGGAGTCCAATGCAAGATTTACATGCATCATCGAGTCAAGTATTTCTTCACCGTAAGGATCCAATAGAATACAACGCAGATGACTTGAGCTAGTAAAGGACTATGACTGTGAAATCCACTACCATCCTGGAAAGGTAAACAAAGTAGCAGACACACTGAGTAGAAAATCATGTGGCATTTTGATGTCCCTAGCAACACTATCCCAACCACTGGAGAAAGAGATAATGAATTTTGGGGTTGAGATCATTTCTGGACAGCTCTCCGCCTTGACCATAATGCCTACATTGTTTGAGGATATATTAGCAAGACATGACAAAGATCTTAGCATCCAAAGGATCAAGCAAGATATCCAAGAAGGAAAGGATGAAGGATTTCGTGTCTCTGACAGTGGGGTATTATATTTGGGTGAACGCCTATGTATCCCCAAGGACCCAGACTTGAGAAAGAAGATCCTAGAAGAAGCTCATGGGACCCCATATTCGATGCATCCTGGATCCACTAAGATGCATCAAGATATGAAAGGGAAATTCTGGTGGCTCGTATGAAGAGGACGCGCTAAGCATGTTAGCACTTTCGATACGCCGTAGAGTGAAAGCGTAACACTAGAGACCAGGAGGAGTTCTACCACCTATCCAGATTCCAGAATGGAAGTGGAAGAAGAACTAGCCATGGATTTCATAGTAGGATCGCCAAAACAACCAACGGCTACGATTCTATTTGGGTAGTCATTATAGATTGACAAAGTCCGCCACTTCACGCCTATTAAAATATCATACTCCACGGAACAAATTTAGCTTATACGTCCAAGGAAGCGACAGATCGCACGAGTACCTAAGACCATTATCTCGATAGAGATACGCTTCACTTCACACTTTGGAGTGTGTTAGATACCGACACTAAGCTACGATTCAAAGATCAGATTTCATCCTGCATAAACGGGCAAACAGAAAGAGTGAATCGATTTTGGAGGATACGCCGAGCTCTGCCTTAGATTTTAAAGGAAGCCGTGCAAATACTTGTGTTCTGAGCGAGCTTATAATAATAGTTATCAAACCACAATTGAATGGCACCTTACGGCTTCTCAGATGTATGAGACGAAATCGCCTATCTGCTGTATACGAGGTGGCGAGAAGAAAGAAATGGGACTCAAGACTGATTTTATAGATAACGCCACCAAAGCTATAAAGAACATACGTCAAATAATAGAGACTGCCCAGAGTCGGCAGAAGAGTTACGCCGATGTCCGACGCAGACCCCTAGAGTTCCAAGTCGGAGATTCAGTGTTCATTAAGGTAGCTCCTATGAAAGGGGTAATGAGATTTGGGAAGAAAAGCAAGTTAAGTCTCAGATATGTAGGCCCTTACCAGATCACCAAGAGAGTTGGTAAGGTAGCTTATGAGTTAGAGCTACCACAGGAAATATCAGTTATCCATAATGTATTTCATGTTTCAATGCTTAAGAAGCACGTCCCAGACACCAACCAAGTGATTGAGCCACAGACGGTACAGATTCAGACAGATCTAAGTTATGAAAGTCGACCTATTCAGATAATAGATCGAGCAGTCAGGAAACTAAGAAATAAAGAAATACCGTTAGTAAAAATCTTATGGCAAAGTCAAAGGATTGAAGAAGCAACCTGGGAATATGAGGATAACATGAAGCAAAAGTACCCCAAGCTGTTCTAAGTTTCGAGGACGAAACTTTTATAAGGTATAAGGGATTGTAACACCCCAAATTTTAATTTCTATATTTTTATTAGAGGAAAATAAAAATAAGAATAAGAATAGAAATAATAAAAATAGGAATAGAATAATAATAATAATAAAAGAATAGAAATAATTAAGAATAGGAATAAAAAAAAAATCGAATAAATGGTTCGTTAGCCGAGGCTCGAACCATGAACTGTTGGTTTGGGGGAATAAGCTTCCCACCACTAAATCATAAGATTACCAATGAATAAGATATAACAAAATATATCCATAAGCGAAAAAAAAGGAGAGATTGGTTAATTTGACTAATTATTTAAAGGGGTAATTACGTTAAGAAAAATCCTAATTTATATATATATATTTCTTTTCTTCCTCTCCCTTAACCCCACGCCAAAGCCGCCGCCTCTCATCTCTCTCTCTCTCATCTTCTTTCCAGCCGCCGCCTCTCATCTCTCTCTCGTATTTTTTTCCAGCCATCCCTCTCTCTCTCTCCCGTTTTCTCCAACCGCCCAATCAAAGAAAAAAAAACCGGCCAATCAAAAAAAAACAAAAGGAGAAGAAGCTTCCCTTCCATTTTCTCCAGCCACCGAGCAAAACAAAAGAGGAAAAAAAAGAGCCTCTATAATTTCTCCACCGTGGGATAATTCAAGAGGGGATTTTCAAGAGGGATCTCCGCAAGGACTTAGTAGAGTATCACGCTAAAGCAAAGGAACACGTAGGAGGTCTTCTCTTTACGAAATCTAACGGTATAAATGGGTGAAAAGCGTAGGAAGTAAGTATTGCTCACCTGCAGTATAAGTAGTTATTGTATGTCATTGATATGCTTTTATGTGCATGTTATTTCCAGTTATGCATGGTGTTTTCAGTTACGTGATTTTACCGTTATGTTATGGGTAATTCAACATCATGTTTAGATCCATGATAAGAATGTGATTTATGATCATGCATGTTGTAGATGAGTTGTAGCTTACAATTATATGCATAATGTAGAGTAAGATGTAAAAATATTTCCTTTATAAAGAAAATTTAAAGATGCTCCCCGTTCGAATTGGGGATTAAGAGCACAACAATCTTCAGTATACTCCCCATTTTAATTTTGGGGGTCAAGAGCATAATGATCTTTATGGTGCTCCCCATTCGTGATTTAGGAGATTAAGAGCAATCTGTCAGTATGTATAAGAATATAAGTATAAAGGAAGTATTTTACTTTTAAAAGGGCATGTACCGGACATCAGTGATTCGCCAAGGCCCTCGGCCTCGCATCGATTACTAGTAGGTTTGGTGATCGCCACCCCAACCTATTAGGAAAGCGTGCATCGGGTACTACGGCTCATATCCGAGATGATTATTATTTCAAGTATCGATAAGTATAAGTAAAAGTTTTCAAAGTTAATCATTCCAAATGTATACACTTATTTACAAGTTTTAAAATACTTAAGAGCATGATTTATACAAGAAATAAGTAATCAGAGTTATGATTTCCAGTTATGTTTACATGTGTATCAATGTATCCAGGGCAAGAGAACTAGTTGTATGATTTCATACAGTGCATGTTTTTGTGAGCATAGAAAGTACTTACTAAGTATTATTGCTTACAGTTTGCATTTCCTTATACTGCAGATAAAGGTAAAGAAAAGCTTGATGAAGTGGCGTACGGATGAAGTCTTTGGATGTGTGTGGCGACGGAACAGTGGAAGTAAAAGATCCTAAGTGCAGATGTCTAAATCAGATTTTTAGTTTCTTGTTTTCTTTTGATATTGTTGAAGTTCAACTGGATTATTTATGGTTGAAACCAAAGAATGCTAGAGTCATATTGGGTTAGTTTTAATACTTGCATGTTAGGTGAAGATCTTGAAATGGTTATTGTTTAAGTGATGTAAAGGTCCTTATGATTATTTTAGTTCTTAGCATATTGCATTAGTATATTGCATGAAATAAAGATAGAGACAGTAAAGTAGTGACATCTCCCTTGGTAGAGAGTGGAAAGACTAGGGGGGTGTTACACTATAAGTTGGATATAACAAATATTATAAGAAAATTGATTGTCTAAGATTTAGAACATGGAACATAGAAATGCTCACTAATAAATTAATGGAGGTAGTAGTTACGATGATTAGGAGAAGAATTAATATTTTATATTTACAAGAGACAAAATGAGTAAAAGAGAAGGAAAAGGTGATAGAAAATTTAAATTTTAAGTAATGGTATAAAGGAATATGTAAAATAAGAAATCGAGTAACTATTGTTGTAGATAATTTGCTAAAGATTGAAGTAGTAGTAGTTAAAAAGGAGATAGGATTATAACTCTCAAAATAATGGTAGCGAAAGAAACTATTAATATAAGTAGCATATATGAACCAAAAGTAAGATTAGATGAAGATACCAAATTTAGATTTTAAAAAGGCTTAGATAAGGTATCACAAAAAAATTCTACCAAACGAAATGATTTTAATAGGAGAAAATCTAAATAAGCATGTAAAAGTAAAAAATGAGAAATATGATAGGGTGAATGGAGGTTATAGTTTTGGCACAAGAAATGAAGAAAAACAAACTATATTGGATTTTACGATATCATATGATCTCATACTAGCTAATATATTAAAAAAAAAAAAAAGATGAACACTTGATTATGTACATAAATGGAAATAATAAATCGCAAATTTACTTTCTTATGATTATGAAAAAGGATAAAAAAAATTGTAAAGATTACAAGATCATCCCTAAAGAAAATTTAACTATTCAATATAAGTTAGTAGCGTTGAATATGTGCCTCAAGCATAATCCAATAGAAGAAAAACGTGCATGACTCCCAAAATTAAATGGTAGAAGTTAAAGGATGAAAAACAAAACATATTTAAGGAAATAGTAGGAATACAAGTATTAAGAGAAATATATGGTGACTTCAATACAACATAGGATAAAATGATATTAAAGTTGAAAATGATAATCAAAGGGTCTACTCGATGAGTCAAAGGGACGTGCACCACCAAGTAAAGAATCTTAATAATGAAATGAGAAAATACAAAAGAAAGTAAATAAAAAACGAACATAAAGTATTATACACTTGTAAAAATGAGAAAAACTTTAAAAAATATACACTAGCCAAGAAAGAGACCAAGAAAAAAGTGAATGAAGATAAAAATAAAACTTTTGTGCGATTATTTCGATAATTGGATAATATAGAAAGGGAAAGAGACATATATAGAATAACTAAAGTCAAAGAGAGGAAGACAAAAGATCATGTTCAAATAAAATGTAATAAAGATGAATGTAAAAGAGTACTATTAAATGATGAGGAAATAAAAGAGCGATAGAAAAGGTATTTTCATCAACTTTTTAATAAAGGTTTAGATGAATAACTTAACTTAGGTAATTTAAGTAGGTTAGAGGAATATAAAAATTTAAATTTTCATCATAGAATTCAAACTTCAAAAGTAGAACAAGCTTTAAATGGGATGTAAAATGAAAAAGCAGTTGAACCAAATGATATTTCAATAGATGTATGGAAGTGCCTAAGGAAGTAAGGTATTGAATGATTTACAAAGTTATTTAATTTGATATTGAAAATAAAAAAGATGTCCAATCAATGGAAGGTAAGTACTCTAGTTCCCTTACACAAAAACAAAGGAAACATACAAAATCATACAAATTATAGGAGTATTAAACTAATGAGTCATACTATAAAATTTTAAGAATGAGTAATAGAAAAAAGACTAAGGAGACTACGGTTTTTGAAAATCAATTTGCATTCATGCTTGGAAGGTTAACAATAGAAGTTATACATCTTCACAAGTAACTAACTGAAAAGTATTGAAAATAGAAGCAAGACTTATATATGATATTCATCGGTCTAGAAAAAGCTTATAATAAAGTCCAAAAAAAAATTATATAGAGAATTCCAGAAAAGAAATGTATTAGTATAACATATATTAAAATAATTAAGAATACGTAGATGATGTAATTACAATAGTGAAGATTTCAGACAGATTAACCAAAGTGTTTTCCATAAAAATAGAGTTACATTAAGGATCAGCTCTAAGTCCATATCTTTTTATACTAATCGTGAATGAACTCACTTGACACATTTAAGACATGATACCATGGTGTATATTGTTTGCAAATGATATTGTTTTGGTAGATGAGACACATAAAGAAATAAATGTTAAACTCGAATCTTGGTGGACAATATTAAAAGTAAAAAAGTTTTAAGTAAGGTTTAAAATTCCGAGCCGTTTTAGATGAAATCAACGAAAAATTTCGTTCTGACGAACCACCGAAACCAAAACGTGTACCATACCGGAGGAGGCGGCAGCGACGGCGACGACTCAGAGGCAATCGCGAAGTCGATCGTGCTGCGCGATCGCGGTGAGAAACTGCGATCGCGATCGCGTGAAATTTCTAAATTTCTAAAATATATATATATATATATTAAACTGTAAAATTTAATTAAATAAATTATTAATTAATTTATATATTAAATAAAAATTAAAAAATAAAAGATATTTTAATTAAAATTCTAAATTCGAATTTATAATTTAGGTAAAATTAAATCTTAAATTCTTTTTTAAAAATTAACTAAAATTTAAAAAAAAATCAAATAATTAATATTAATGTTTAAAAAAAATACCGAAATAGTATCGACACGGACGATACGATACCGAAACCGTATCGTTCCGGTCGCAGACCGAAATTCCGATACGAGTCGAAATTTTAAACCTTGGTTTTAAGCTTAATAGAGTAAAGACAGAATATATTAAATTTAAATTTAACAATATTAGACGCAATAAGATAATTGTTAAGATAGGTAATGATGAATTGTCTATAACAAAAAGCTTTAAGTATTTAGGGTTATTTTTGTAAAAAAAATGAAAGAAATGAGAAATATATCTTAGATACAATACAAGCAGGATTGTAAAATCGGAGGAGAGCGTCAGATGTTCCTTGTGATCATAAAATACCTCTAAAACTTAAAAGAAAGTTTTACAAAACAATAATTAAATCTACTATGTTATATGAAGCTGAATATTATGTTATAACTTGAGCATACGAGCAGAAGATGAAAGTCGTAGAGATGAAAATGTTAAGATAGATGTGCAGACATACGAAGATTAATAGAATAAGAAATGAAAGCATTAAAAAGAAAGTCAGAATTGCATTTATTGAGGAAAAATTTCGAAAAATATGTTTAAGATGATATGAACATATATTTAGACGACTAATAAGTGCTCCAGTTTGGCGACGTAAAACTATGATAAATATGCACATTAAATGAGGACAAGGAAAACTAAAGGAGACTTATTAGAAATGATAAAATAAAATAAAATTTATTTAAATATAGATGATGATATAGCAGGAAATAGAGCCTAATGGTGTACAAGATCTATATAGTTGACCCCACCTAATGGAATAAAGCTTTGTTGTTTCTACCAAATTTCATCTCTGGGATTTGATGATGAATAATAGAGGGCATGTAGTCATGCTTCCTTACCCTCTCATAAATAGTTGTTGCTATAGTTGCAGGAATAGTCATTCACAAAACAAGAAAAAAGGGAAAAAAAACACCTTGTGCAAACATGTGCATGCATAATAATGACATGGGGGCATACTCATTCCTATTAACTACAAAGTCAAGTACAAAAAACAAAGCAACATCCTTCGGCCATTCATGTCGACATACCTAGAACATCCACAAAATCTCCAAAAATTGAACCTAAAAAGATTGTTTATTATATCAAATTATCTGGGGTATAGGGTAATATTGAAGAGTCCTCCTGCAAAAAGTGCAAGTGCAACTTGCATTTTGTGGGCAATCTACTCTATTAAATTTAGGTGTGTAAACAAGCAAAGTCAAGCCAAACTTAGATGTGTTTAACTTATTTATTTATTTAGAGCTTGTTCAAGCTTGTTTTTAAAAAATCTTAACTTTTTTTATCGAGCTTAACTAACAATATTGTTGTCCTAATAAATTAGGTTAAACCTTTATTGATCCAAGAAATTTATACTATTTTCTTAAATAATTTAATATTATAAAAATTTATTAACTACTATATTTTTATGTATTTCAATAAAAAATAAAGAAATAAATTTACAATTAAAATCTACACAAGTTAGTCAATAAATTTATTTATAAATTGTTCATTAATGTTAACAAATCAAGCTTACTAATGTTCAAGCTTGTTTATTTTATATGTTCTTTTACTATTGAGAGAATATAAATGAGTTTTATCTAACCGAATATCAAACTTCACGAACGTCTGATTTATTTACAACCCTAATTAAATTAATCTTGCTAAGATACATAGATCAATATCAAATACCTTGCCAATAGGATAAGAAACTGGGTAGCATATGACCATCAAGATGCGTACTAGCCATACAAAATTAGCACCCACAGCTAGTCCATATCTTGAGCATATGGCTTGAGGAATAACCTGCATAAATAATACAGGACAATCAGAAGTATTTCTGTACATGTAATCTCTATTTACCTCCCAAACATCACATTTACCTCCCCAAAAGCCAAAACAAATGTCACAGACAAGACAACAGCCACAAAAGGATGAAATATTTTATCAAGATATATAGGAAGGGCCTGCACATTAAACAATTGAAAGCTCAGCATCAACAGTGTTCAAGCAATGATAGTGAATAAAAGCATATAAAACCCTGTGAGAAATGGCATTCTTTACCTGATTGGTATAGCCTCATTCATATTGATAATTCATAGAGATATGTCCATCATATGTTCCCTCATGCATTAGTTTACATTCAAAAGTATTATAAACTGCATCCTGATTCACCACTAGTTATATTTAGGATAGTAATTTGACATTTAACAAAACATAATACACATTCTTATTATGATTGGACATCATTTATCTCGTATGTCTTTGGTTTTTTCTTCACAATTCTAATTTCAAGGATCTTACTTATCCCAAATGACTGATGAGAAAGCTTTGAAATTAACTATAGAACTTCGTTCTATCATCTTCATAGATCTAGTGTTAGTTCCAACTGAGGTCAATTGAATAGAAGGCATCCCTCCATTGAACTCCAAAATTGGTATAACTTATTTATGGACTAGATATGCATATATCATGGAGTAGATGGATTTATTGCAAAGCCAGAAACCTAAAATATATAATTCATTAGAAAGACACAGAAGTACAAGACATCACCTCCATAGCAGCTGCATTACATAAAAGTAAAGTCACAAGAAGTTGATGTTGCTTTTGAACAACAGGAAGAATTTTGGCTGCAACAACAAATAGAAAATTCAGTAATTTACTTTTCAGATAGAACCAGAAAAAACATTTGTGTAAACTTGGTAGGAGAAATTACATAAAATATTTGTTTTTTTCCATATAATATGCATAAAACTAATGAGTATGTCTGCTATAAATCTCACCTTGAGAGATTTTTCTTATTTTTGGCCAATTTAAATTGTTTTTCCAGCAAACTGTTTAAAAATCTATAGCAAGCCGGAGTTTTAGACTTTGACTGAATGGTACAATTTTGATACTTGTCGGCACTATCAAAACAAAGAATATTTTGTTCATACTGATCGCTATAATGTTCCAATAATTTACTGGAATAATATGTTTCAAATGTGTTATCTAATAGAATATGGACTTTCAAACCATAATACATGTTTTCTCATTGATGGAGTATCCCAAAGCCTAATATAGACCTTAGGATGTAGTTAGAGATTATGTGGAACCAAATTGCTTGTAGAGAGGAAGATTTTCTTCTCGACAAGAGATTTTGCTATTTGGGCATGCTAGAGGCCACTTTTTTCTCCACTGACCTTGATAGAGAATTTATACATGGTATATACAATGACTTTTTCACAGTTTATCAAATATTTTCTTTCTTATTACATAGATTTGGAGTCTTTGATGTAGACTCATGTTGAACCACATTAAATAGACCGTCTTCCTGTGTATTTGTGTTATTCTACTAAGGGAGATGACTATTGTTTTTATGTGGCCTTATGGTACAGGTTATTCAACACTTTAGAAACAATGGATTTGAATATATAAGCATATGCTTTGAGACAACAGATTTTAGAAAATTTTGCTAGAGTCGCTTCTAAGCACATTTAGTAATGTAAGAGGCAATTTTGATCCCTACGAGTGGTATGAAAAAGTCAAGATTCTCATACCAGAAAGTGATGTATCTAGGGCTGTATTGTGAGTGGAACAGTGAACATCAAAGGCGCACATATTGGATAAAGATGGCAGGGACTTCAATGAGTACTGAAGGATTCTCCACTCAAAGGTTGGATAAGAGTAATTTCTCTTGTGATAGATGCATCATGGTCTACGAGGGAATGCATAGAGATGATGGAGGAAGAAGCAATTATTGTCTTGCCAATATTGTCGTCTTATGATGGCTAATAAGACCGCCACTTAAGATAGTGACATGGTAACATGACGAATAGTATTGCATTTGTTAGTACCCTAAACAGTTAAGGAAGAGATCACTGGAATCCCAAGTAGTGTAAACTACGATTGTTTCGATGTTTGGTCAAATGAGTTTGAGTTAGGTTTTTGTGCAAAGTAAATTGGTGAGCTGAATTGAGTGAATTATACTCGGGATGAGAGTAGAACTTAACTTAGGCAGACTCAATTATAGTCAACTTGAGTTAAAAGGTTCGGGTGACTAGAGCAGGGTTTCAATCAATCGGATCTTCAAGTCAAGCCACATGGAATGTGATCCAAAGTGCATATCTGATATGATAGGAATTGAGCAACCAAAGAACAAGATTAGGCGACTGGGAAGCCACATGGAATCATAAGGGGGTCCAAGCGACAAAAAGGGATTTTTCTCCTTTTTGAAGTGAACTTCAAAGGCGGAGAAACCTCTTAAAAAAAACTTACAAATTACAGATTCCTTAGATATGAAATGAACACTCGAATCTGAATGAAAAGCAACAGCAAAACAAGAACCTAGACAGATATGCAATTATAGATGATCACAAATGGAAAGCAATGAAAACCAAAAACCAACACACAGAACTTTTAACCTTTACAGCTGAGACGTGGAGGTAGCGAGATGATCGCGAGTGCAATAATGGTCCCAGTCGTCCAGATTTTCAAAGAACCAGCCGAGCAGAATTCAGAGCACAACAACGACAATGGACACAACTCTTTCTCAGATAATCAATCAACCACGGGCGAGAGAGTCAGTTACAACTGGTTGTCGATCAATTCGTAGCCAAAAGATGAAAACCCAGAGCTGTATGGAAATCACAGGAAAACTTGAATCTCGTTCGAGCGATCTTTTTCTCGAAAACAGAGCCAGCCCTTTTTGTTTCTGCGCAAACCCTAATCCCTTGATCCTTGCTCCAATCTCCAATCAATTTTGTCCACGCCATTAGAAAATGTCCACGAGCCAAAAGATTTGGTCATCCACTCAAGCAGAAACCTGTAAAAATCGAACATGCGGAAGAACAGATAAAATTTTCTCGCTAGAATCGCGAACTGGTTTCCCCCAGTCGAGGCGGCAATTGAGCGCACCTTGCGTCTGTGCAATTTTTCCGAAGGCCAATCGAGGCGCTAGCTCGACTGCTTATGTTAAATGCCGAGACTTCCTCTGATGCAGTCGAGGCACTAGTCGAAGCTCCCTCGCTTCTGTTCGCAGCTGCCAACGATCAGTCGAGGTGTCGGCTCGACTACTCCAGAACTTCGTCAAGCTCGCCAGATTCGCACCGCCGCCAGAGGCTGGGCCGAGGTGTCGCCGACGACGACGCAATGAACTGCTTGGCCGAGCGTGGCTTGCTTCGTCTGCTTCTTAGTATCGGGCCGAGGCACCGCCAATCGCCTACCAAGAGCCGATCGAGGTGCCGGCCGACGACCGCCCCGCAAAGAATCCCATTAGTCGCTACACGCTGCTCGGGCCAAGGCGCGCTGACCGCTTCGTCGCAAGAAATTCTTCAATTGACGAATGCAATAAGGACAACAGTTGAGGTGTCAACTTATTGTTGTCCTCATGACACATTGTTTCAGTCAACTCTAAGACTGAAACACGCCTAGCAAAGACTCTACCCAGAGACTCTTTACCTGCCAAGACTCCGGCCTCCAGTCATTCTTAGACTTTTCACCTTGTCACTTTCGCAAGGAATTTCTAGCTGCCAAGGAATTAACCATCTTAGACTTTTCACCAAGGTCCACCCTTGGATTTCTCACATGCCAAGGAATTAACGATCTTGGACTTTTCACCAAGGTCCGCCCTTGGATTTCTCACATGCCAAGAAATTAACCATCTTGGACTTTTCACCAAGGTCCACCCTTGGATTTCTCACATGCCAAGGAATTAATCATCTTGGACTTTTCTAAACCTCTGTTTACTTAAACGTTTGTCAAACACCAAAATACAGCTTAGAGCCTCAACTCCAATAGTCTCCCCCTTTTTGATGTTTGACAACCCGTTTAAGTTTAGGTTGCAGTACTAGATTTTTATTAATGAATTAACAGTAATGAATGAGCGTTAAGCATGAATAAAACAGGTGAGCGAATGAATTAACAGTAATGAATGAGCGTTAAGCATGAATAAAATAGGTGAGCGTTAAAAATGAATAAAACAGGACAGGAAATTGATAAAACAGGAAATGAATAAAAACCTAAACTATAAACATATTCTCCTCCCCCTTTAGCAAACACCTAAAAGGGATCATAGGGGTACTGAGAGTGTGAAGAATACAACAATCCAAAAAGGATTAAAATATCCTCCCCCTGAATCCTTACTCTCAGTTATTCATACCAATAACGCATAAGATCAAAATGCAGTGAAAGTAAAAAGTAATCGATTTTAGAGAAAATTTTGACAGAGTTTTCTCTAAAAGTGGTTGTGAGAAACCTAGTATAATACAATCACATTAATCAACAAGAATCAAAACTCATCAAACAAAGACTACAGTCATATGTGTTTTTTACAAACACGACTATCCAACCGACACACAAACAAGTCAATTTTTTCAAAGTGTTTATTAGGCCAAGTCACTATGTATCCGAACCCATCCAGAAGCTTTCAAATTTAGTTTTACTACAATTTAAAAGAGCTATCAAAAACTAAAAAGCCAATGACGAGGGGTTGATGAGTCAATCGCCAAGGAGCGTAGAAGTCTAAGCATTTCAGCCTGCTAATCTAGAATTTGCGTTTGTCGGGTTGTGACTTCCGAGAAACGCATATCTATGGTCATCTCTAGATCCAAGAGTCGTGTGTCCATGGTCTTTGTGAACTCAGCATAATCACGGCGTAGGCTGTCAAGCTGCTCGGACACTGACGCATAGGGCTCATCAGCAAGAGCCAGACACTCTTCTTCTTCGTCTTGTGTCCCCATGTCCCATCTCTCACTAGGCTGGTGCCCATTAGCCCACATCATAGTCCTTTTGCCTTGAACCATGTCGGCCAAGGCAAAGTTTCTCCATTTGATGAAATCAAAATCTGTCATCTGCATGACCTTGCCCCTGCTAGTGTTTATGCCTATGGTCTCTAACCAAGATGTGATGATATGTCCAAAAGGCATATAAATTTTCTTTTGGACTGGGACCGTGAAATGGACGATGCAGAGAAACATATTTAATGAAATATTGAAGTCTAGATGATTCTTGAGGAAATGGAGGGCTAGTAAATGATGCGGTCGCACCTTAGCTTGCCCCCTCGTGACTATCGGAAGAATGCAACCTACAATGACCTTATATAGGACATTGTCAGGGGCAGCTAATGCCATGGCTGAAGCTAGGTTGACACCAAGTTGTCTTGGTCTCTTAAAGAATTGTTCATGAATGTCTTTAAGAGAGAGACCATCAATAGGCTCTTGGATGCTTGGATAGAATTCTAAGGTTGATGTTGACTCTCTACAACCTAAAAATGCTCTAAGGATATTAGGAGTGAAGGATATGTCTATCCTCGCTACTCTACTCCTATAGATGAGTCAATCTCCAGTAGGTTGTAGATTATTGTAAAACTCAGAAACTAAGTCTACATTAATATCGTGATCGCAATAGACTAGCTTACTGAGTTGATAATAATGAATTACACCCATTACTTCTGGAGCAAACTCTTTGAAAAAATCTTTATCTAAAGAGCGTGTAGGCATTTTTTGGAATTTATAGGTCTTGTATGTATGCTGATGTAATTCGGAGGGGAATCGGGAATCAATAGAAGGGTTTTCCCTCGATGTTTCCCTCCTACTAATGTCGGATTGTTTTCGTTTTTGTCCAAAGATGCAACAATTATGTGCAAGAATTATAGAATGAATGTGGTATGATGCAGTATGATGAATGACATGGATAGACCCTGATTAGTGATCAAATGGTGACTAATAATCGCGAAAATAACGAGAAGAAGGAAAGAGAGTTATACTTAGGCGTCATTTGTTCTTCGTTCAAGTGATTCTCAGCTAAAGTCGACACTCCTTCTGAGGAAGGAAGTTTCCGGCGAGAAAGGTTTTGGCGAACCCTAGCCGCCAACGCCGCAGACAGTGGTTAGCTTCCGCAGAAAAGGTTCCTGGCAACCCTAGTCGCCAACGCCGGGCAGATTAGGGTTAGGCTTCCGGCGAGAGAGGTTCTGGCGAACCCTAGTTGTCAACGCCGATAGATGGAAATATTTGTGTGAAGACTTACCCTAGCCTAGCTTGGGGCCTAGAGGGGTAGTGCAGGTGTGGTAATCGTTGAAGGTTGGCCGGAGTTCGAGCGGCGATGGCGAAAGCGACGGAAGCAGAGGAAGAGTTCGTGAGCGAGTCGAACGCGGAGAAAGGATTTCCTTATATAAATCCGCATTCACCAATCGAGGCGATAAGTTAAACACCTCGACTGATAACCGCCAGGCGCGGTCGGGCCGCTTCACCTCGAGCCTTCGTTTTTCCAATGAGGCGCCGGTCGAGCGCCGATTCTCGCGATTTCATTAAATGTCCAATGAGCACGCCGATTCTCGCTTGGTGCGGTCGCAATCGAGGGTGCTGGCCGAGCCGCCTCGACTGGAAGTGTGGTCGAGCTCCTGGTCGAGAGCAAACTCGTGTTTTAAGTTATAAGGCTGAGGCGCCCGATCGGGTTCTCGATAATCGATTGCTCGCTTTTCGCATTTAATTTTCAGAAATTCGTATTTAATTCTAGGGATTTCAAAAAATCTTGAAAGTTCGCGTACAAAATTCGAAAGTCATGCTCTTACACAGAAAAATCTGTGAAAAATACACAACCTAATATTCTCACGGATTGATACGGTTTTCAAAAATCTGAAAATTGAGCCTTCCTTGAGCTTCATTCCAGTTGTATCACTAACTTCAAAGGTGATCCATATACCAATACGTGATTGACCACAGTGAAGATATCATCCTTTTAAAATGATTTAAGACACTTATTTTAGATTTGCATTTGTCTTAAGTGATCCAACCAATTTTACTTGGTTGGAATGTCCAACTATGATCTTCGGACCAAATGCATATGAATTATGCAAAGGTCTTCCCCATAATTAGTCAAATTAATGATCATTGTCTCGATAACTAACTTCCCCAAGGGATGCAATGAACATTTTGGGTAAGTTGGTTATACCTAAACATCTCACCTCCATCAACTAGAAATACAAAAACAGATTTGTTAAACCTTATAGTTTGTGTGAGATGCTTCCCAAGGTTCCCCTGATTTCCATAATTCCTTCTTGTTATGGTGAATTAGTCCTTATGATCATAGAGAGATTCTAATTCTTTACTCGGTGACACACATGCCTAATTCCCTTCTTAGGTGGCTAAATTCTTTTTCCAGAAGGGGTTTAGTGAAGATATCTGCTAGATTTGACTTGGACTCAATATAATTGAGTGCAACATCTCCCCTAGCTACATGATCTCTAATGAAGTGATGTCTCACTTCAATATGTTTCGTTCTAGAGTGGTGGACAGGATTCTTTGTCAAATTGATAGTGCTCATATTATCACACAACATTTGTACATGTTTGTACGACAAACCATAGTCCTCCAACGTATGAGTCATCAACAACAGTTGTGATACACTCTCTCTCATGGCGATATACTCAGCCTCAGTGGTGGAGAGAGCAACACAATGTTGCTTTCGACTCGACCAACTTACTAGCGAAGAACCTAAGAACTGGCATCCTTCACTTGTGCTCTTTCTGTCTAACTTGCACCCAGCATAGTCAGAGTCAGTATAGCCAACTAAATCAAATGATTCAGTACGAGGATACCATAACCTAACCTTAATAGTGCCTTTAAGATATCTCATTATCCTTTTACAAGATTAGGTGAGACTCTTCGCATACGATCGATACCTAGCACATACCCCCACAGCATATAAAATATCAGGTCGACTCGCTGTGAGATACAATAAACTACCAATCATACTCCTATAATATTTTAGATCCACCGATTTTCCTCCATCATTTCCTAGATTTGTGCTTTGTGCCATAGGAGTGGATATCTCCTTTGAATTCTGTATATTGAATTTCTTCAGCAAATTCATGGCATACCTAGATTGATGGACATATATATCTTCCTTTGTCTGTTTGATATCAAGTCCGAGGAAGAAAGTGAGTCCACCCACAAGACTCATCTCAAACTCACTCTCCATGTGCCTTATAAACTCGTTCAGATAGTTCTTATTATTTGAGCCACAGATTATGTCATCAACATAGACCTGGGCTACAAAAATATTTTCACCATCTCTTTTCAGAAATAGTGTGAGATCTATCTGACCTCTCTTCAACCCTTTCTCTACTAGAAATGTGGACAACCTTTCGTACCAAGCACGAAGTGCTTGTTTTAGCCCATAAAGGGCTTTTTTCAATTTAAACACGTGGTCTGGAAAGTCTATACTTTTAAACCCTGGTAGTTGTTCAACATACACTTCTTCCTTAATTACCCTATTAAGAAGGCAGACTTCACATCCATTTGATACAGTTTTGAGCCTTTATATGCAGCAAATGCTAGTATAAGCCTTATAGACTCTAGTCATGCTACTGGGGGGTATGTCTCTTCATAATCTAATCTTTCAATTTGGTTATATCCATTGGTCACTAACCTTGCTTTATTTCTTATAATTTCTCCCTTATGATTCATTTTGTTTCTAAACACCCATTTCGTACCAATTATGGAGACTTCTTCTGGTCTCGGAACCAAGTCTCATACTTAGTTTCTTTCGAATTGCCCTAGTTCATCTTGCATTACTAAGATCCAATCAGAATCAAGCAAAGCTTCTTCTATTACTTTGGGTTCAATTTCTGAGATTAGTTCAACTTCAACCCCTTCATTGTTAAAGGTTGATCTGGTCCTCACCCCTTGTTGAAGTTCCCCAATAATCTGATCGTGAGGATGACTAACACTTGTCCTATTGGATCTTGGTTCTTGAGATGTTTCAAATATTTGGTCGTTTGATACATCTTCAAGTAATGACCCTTGTGACTTAGACTTTTCTTCTTCAGATTCAATTTTAACTCCCCCTACTTCGGTGTTCTCTTGTAATTTGATCTTCTCCACTCCAAATTTAATTTCTTCATTAATTCTTTGGGTATCATCAGATTTTTCACCCTCTTCAAAAACGACATCTGATGATTCTTCAATTAATCTTGATTTCTTAGTGTAAACTCTATATGCTTTGCTAATATAAGAGTACCCAACAAGTACCTTCATCAGCTTTAGCCCTGAATTTTCCTAGATGATTTCTGGTATTTAGAATAAACACCTTGCAGCCAAACACCCTAAGATGCTTAACTGTAGGTGGTTTTCCAAACTAAAGTTCATGCGAGGTTTTTCTTAGAAATTTATGTATTAGCACCCTGTTCTGAACATAACAGGAGAGCATACTCATTGAGCATGCTTCTAGCAGCTTCTTGTAAGGCTCGATTTTTCCTTTCCACAACACTATTTTGTTGGGGTGTTCTTGGAACAGAAAATTCGTGCATATACCCCTTTTCTAAACAATAGTCCTTAAACCGGGTGTTTTCAAATTCCCCTCCATGATCACTCCTAAGGGTTTTAATGGTTGTGTTTTTCTCATTTTCAATTCTTTTACTAAAAGAAGTAAAAACCTCAAGAGTTTCATCTTTATGTTTCAAGAAAAATGTCCAAGTGTATCTAGTGTAATCATCAATAATTACCAAGCAATATCTACTACCATTAAGCGATTTAATAGTACTACAGTCAAAAAGGTCTAAATGCAATAAATCTAAAGCAGTAGAAGTACTTACAATGTTTTTGGACTTGTGTGATGCCCTCTTTTGCTTACCTTTTTGACAGGCATCACATAACCTATCTTTTTGATACTTTAGCATTGGCAGCCCCCTGACCAACTCTTTTCCAGCTAGTCTTCTTAAGTTTTTCAAGTTGACGTGTGCGAGCCTTTTGTGTCATAGCTAGGATTCATCTGTTCTAGATACAAGACACTTGGCAGATAGATTAGTAGTTTTTTCAAAATACACATGATATATGTTTTCCTTTTGAATTCCTACTAACATGGTAATATCTGAACTGTTATGCTTTACTAGACACTGAGTTGAATTGAATTCAATCCTATATCCAGCATCGCACAACTGACTCACACTTAACAAGTTAAATGACATATTCCTAACTAATAACACATTCCTAATCATAAAATGCTCAAAAACACAAATGTCTCCTATTCCTATAACCTTTAACTTACCGCTATTGCCAAAAGAAACGGTACCTCTACTTTTATTTTGCAGCGAGAAAAATAGGGATATGTTGCCGGTCATATGTTTGGAGCATCCACTGTCTACAAACCAAGTTGATGGACACTCCCCCTTAACTAATGCCTGCTAGTAATGAAAGATAAAAGATTTCGGCACCCATATATTGGGTCCATTAGCCTCCAAAATGTATTTCTTAGGAACCCATGCCTTGTTTTCTTCCTACTAGGAATTCTAGAAACTAAAGAAATAAAACTATATTCTTGTTGTTTAGGTCTATAATCTATTCCAGCTTTGTTGTAAACAACTCGTTGTGATTCTAGAATCATATTTAATGTTCGAGAGCTAGAGCTGAACTTCTCAAGAGTACACTTGAGATCATTTACCTGTGCTCTCAGAGATCTGTTTTCATCCATAATTTTATCAAATTGGGAAGTATTAACACTAGATTCTACCGCATGCTCCTTAAGATTCTTAAATTGTTCTAATTCAAATTTTAACGTTTTAATTCTAAACTTAGATTTGTCAAGCATGTCAGTCAAATATGCAATAGTTTTATAGCAATCTCTAAGTTCAGAATTTACCTGATCATCATCCGTCGATGATGACTCTGCCTCCGAGTCTGATCTTGTTCCGGAGTCCTCCAGTGCCATCAGAGCAGTGTGTCGACCTGCCTTTTCTTCTTTGTCTTCTTCTGACGATCCGGATGAGGACTCATCCCACGTAACCCGCAAAGCTTTTCGTCTCCTCTTTTCTTACTTCTTGAGACGGGAACATTCATTTCTGAAATGTCCTTTCTTGCGGCATTCATAACACACTACATTAGATTTATCAATTCCATTATCAACTTGCTTACCTTTCTTTTTGCTGAATCTCCTGCTTCACTTCTCATCATCTTCCTCACGAAGTTGGCCATCTCACAGGAGGAGGACTCATCATCTCCATCTGATTCCGTGCTTGAGGATGAAAACAGCTCCTTCTTCTTCTCCATCTTTTTCTTTCCCTCTTTACTTTGATCACCTGCAAGCAAAGTCATACCCTTCTCTTTTTGACCTTTATTAGCCTGTTCATGCAATTCCATTTCACAAAACAATTCATCTATTTTAACAGTTGATAAGTCCCTTGATACCTTATAGGCATCTACCATAGATGACCATAAGACATTTCGGGGAAATGATTTAAGTACATTCCTAACCAAATCTCGGTTCTCAACACTCTCTCCAATAGAGTGGAGACCGTTGAGCAACTCCTTGAATCTTCCATGAAGCTCACTAACATATTCAGTGTTCTTCGTAGAAAAGTTCTGGAATTGACTTAGGAACAAATCCCTCTTGGCTATACGAGAGTTTCTAGTACCCTCATGCAGCTCAAGTAATTTCTTCCACAGGTCTTGCGCACTGCTGAAAGGACCAACTTTATTTAGTTGTTCCTTTGCCAGGCCGCACTGTAAGGTTACAGTGGCCTTGGCGTTAGCCTGTGCCTTGCGCTTTTGCTCATTTGTCCAAAGAGCAGACCCTAAGACCTTACCTACTTCATTCACTGGAGTGATAAAGCCCTCCATGACGGAGAACCACATTTCTATCTCAGTCATGAGATAGTACTTCTTCCAACTTTTCCAGTATTGGAAATTGGTTCCATCAAAAAATAGAGGTCGGTTTGTACTATAACCTTCTTGCATGGTTATGACTCTAAGGTGGTTAAATCGGTAAATAGAACCTGACTCTGATACCACTTGATAGGATCGGTTACTACGCAAGAAGAGGGGGGGGGAGATATATCGATTTTCCTTTTCCTTTTTGAACCTTTTTTTTTTTAAATAAAAACTTAAAGATACAGCGGATAGACTAAGACAACTTGACCACACACACAAATCACAAACTACCACAACCAACTCACAAGCAACAAAAAAAAAACTAACGCAGCAAATTTTACTTGGTTCACAACTCTCTCCTAGAGCTACTAATCCAAGGTCTACCTCTATCTTTTCTCCTTTTTGAAGTGAACTTCAAAGACGGAGAAACCTCTTTAAAAAAACTTACAAATTACAGATTCCTTAGATATGAAATGAACACTCGAATCTGAATGAAAAGCAACACCAAAACAAGAACCTAGACAAATATACAATTATAGATGATCACAAATGGAAAGCAATGAAAACCAAAAACCAACACACAGAACTTTTAACCTTTACAGCTGAGACGTGGAAGTAGCGAGATGATCGCGAGTGCAACGATGGTCCTAGCCGTCTAGATTTTCAGAGCACTAGCCAAGCAGAATTCAAAGCACAACAACGACAATGGACGCAACTCTTTCTCAAACGATCAATCAACCACGACGAGAGAGTCAGTTGCAACTGGTTGTCGATCAATTCGCAGCCAAAAGATGAAAACCCAGAGTTGTATGGAAATCGCAGGAAAACTTGAAACTCGTTCGAGCAATCTTTTTCCCGAAAACAGAGCCAGCCCTTTTTGTTTCTGGCAAACCCTAATCCCTTGATCCTTGGTCCAATCTCCAATCAATTTTGTCCACGCCATTGGAAAATGTCCACAAGCAAAAAGATTTGGTCATCCACTCGAGCAGAAACCTGTAAAAATCGAACACGAGGAAGAACAGATAAAATTTCCTCGCGGACCGCGACTAGTTTCTAATCGAGGTAGTAAATGAGCGCACTAAGGCTCAGGTAATTTTTTCTCAAGGCCGCATTCGAGACGCTGCTCGATCGCATGTTAAATGCCGAGACTTCCTCTCGATGCGCGTAAATGAGGTGCTACCGGCTCCTCGCTTCGCTCAGAATCCGCTAACGCATCGGGCCGAGGTAATCGCTCGATCGGCTTAAATGCCGAGACTTCCTCTCAAGGGGCCGAGGCGCTAAACTCCTCGCTTCTTCGCACCGCTAACGACAATGAGGTGTTGTCAATCGCTTCCAATAATCGTTTGGCTGCTTCGCCAGATTCGCCGCCGCCAGAGGCTACCGAGTGTTGGGTTTCCGTGACCGCGGCACAAGCGCTCGATCATGTTTCGTAAATACGAGCACAAATAAGCAATAAAATAATAAATACTCCTATTTATTACAACACACACAACACACGCATGCTATTACAACAAGTGTAGACATAACCGTAAATTAAAATTGCAATAAAAGGAAATTTAAACTACGTTATACCTTCCGTATGACGTGTAGCGGGAACGGCATCAACCGGAACGATCCTCGTAAGAATCGCTCTATCCAGATCCACGCCGAGCTCCTGATGACTTCGCTTAAGCCAGCTTCATTCAGACGGGTTACTAGCCTCGTTGAAGACGACGTGATCGAGATGATCACGATCCAATCCAAATTCGATCCTAAAACAAGTCCTCAAGACTCGCTTCTCCGAGAGGTATTCACAACCGACGACGAATCCTTCGCCCTCCACTAGAGGATTACCGAGATCAAATCCGTAGTTATCCGCTGTCGGAGCACTAACCGCCGCCCAAACGACGCCCGACGAGAGGAGAAGAAGCTGTCCAAAAACTGGACAGCTTGGTGGAGGAGATAGGCGCCGCCAACAAAGGAAGCCAAGTGCTCACCTTGATGCCAAACCTAAGGAGATCAGAGGGTCGCCGGAGGTTCACCGGCAGCTTGACGCCGGCAAGGAGGAAGGAAACCGCTGACGCCGGTTGGGCGGAGCTAGGGGTCGGGCGGCAAATCAAGGTTGGGCGGCAACTAGGGTTTTCGATTAGCTTTTTTAGGGTTAGGGTTTAAGCCCTATTTTATAGAGAACTAATTCTCTTAATGGTTAATGGATCGTATCCATAAAGCCCGTTAACCCGCTCCATTAAGATAAGTTAAAATAAACCAAACCATGATGGTTTATTTTAAGTTAAAACGAACCGAACCAACCTTTGGTTCATTCGTTTAATATAAACCAAACCCTTTGGTTTTATTCTTATCCGTTGGATTAGAACCAAACCATTTTGGTCCATCCATTATGTCTTCGTAAGACAACGCCCATCCACGCGCTTCCATTGCGGTGAAAGCGATTTCATGCTCGCTTTATGTTTGGTCGACCAAACCATAGTTTCTCTCGATGCGAGAATCCCATTCTCAAGCTCGTTTTAAATCCTTTGGATTACACTCGTTGTCGTGTGACCAAATAGGTTCTCGGTTTATGTTGGCGTCTATAATTAACCATTAATTATAGAGCGATCATGAGTGGCACCTAGTAGTACATCGTGATCCCCGATTAGAAAGATCAGCGGTTGATCGAACTATTTACGAAACCCTTGATGGCTCGAATGAATCGTGCCCCATTCCCTTCACTCATCTTATACCCACTTGGTTCAGGACATGGTCTATAGTGTCAGTCCCCACTAGGCTGACTACGTCACACCTAGCCCAAGTATCATTTCCTAGTCCTACGGATTCTAGTTACTCCACATGTATCGAAGAGTACCTTACTCTAAACATGTAATGCTTTGGCCAAAGACTTTAGTAACAATCCGACGAGAGGCCATGGGTATACATCTCCTCGCAAGGAGTGGTGAATCCTTTATAGGCTATTCAAACACCTTCGATCACTTCGACTTATACCCAATCATCCCGGGTCCACATCTCCTCGGAGATGTTTGCTTAAGATGTCAAAGCATAAGTCTCCATGATCGAGATGACTTGAATCATAGTCGAAAACATCGCACTTAAGCGCGGTAAGAACCGTTGGCATTGACATATCTATATATGCGAGAGAACCGTATGAAGTCTTACGGTGGTCACTCGATGAACTAGTTACCATAACTAGCATCCACGATTAACTCGGACATCACACTATGTCTCGGCCCGGTGAGAATCGGTGCTTGGATACGCGAGAGTATACCTCGTGCTAGTCTCGGCGAATTGATGGTGTCGAATCCATCGATTCATCGACTAGGGATAATTAGATCATCGCAATTACATGTAGAGATACTCACTAGTTGTGATCGATCACAAATTCTCTCATCTTGTGAATGCGTATCGTGGACATTCAGTAAATGAGTTTAAGATCCAATCAAATACATAAAACATGTATACTCAAATAGTGAATCTTCATTTATCATATAAATGGTTCATACATAAGGCGATTGCCTTAGGACATCTCTCGTATATTACTAACAGGACTCCGCGGCCTAATGCCGATCACGGTATCGATACCATAAGCTCTAACATGACCCTCGAGCTTACTTTGAGGTAATGCGCTAGTCGAGGATCGCTAAGTTCCTTTCGATAGGAATTTTCTCGATTTGTATTTCGTTCCTCGATGATCTCTCGATAAGATGATGGCGGCGAAGCACGCGTGTTTGGATCGTTGATGAGACCATCAAGTTCGAGATGAACTTCTTGATCAAACCGCTTCTTTGCTTCGAAGGCTGCGATGTATTACCGCCTTAGTGGCGAGAATCCGCTATAGTGTCGAGCTTGGAACCTTTCCGACTTATTGCGCCTCCGTTCTACAGGTGAATACATACCCGGGGAGCATGGAATCATCCTTATGCATGCGGATCCATCCGTATACCCGTATCACCGTATGCCCTTCTCCGTATATTAGGAACACGTCCTTAGTTCTTTAAGTACTTAGGATCGTCTTATTTCTGGATCGGTGAGTATCTGCTCGTGACACTCGAGCGTCGATACATCGGGCCTCGTCATGCCATAGCATCGCTGATAGATCTATTGCGGATGCATGGGAATCTTACTCATGCAAATCCTCTCGTCTTACGTGCGCGGACACATAGACTTGAAAGGTGTACCCCATGCACGATGGGTAGGATAACCTTTCTTGGATTGACATGCTAAACCTCTTTGCTTTTCGATTATATATGTAGGTGAAAGACCAAGCAAGCCGTTTGATCTATCTCTATAGATCTTAATCCCGAGATGTAGGTTGCTTCTCCCGATCTTTCATGGAGAATGTCTTGGATAACCAAACCTTGCATTGTAAGATTGACACATCGTTTCCTATAAGTAATATGTCATCGACATACAATAGGAACATTTGCCTCCCACTAACCTTCTTGTACACACACGAGGTTAAATGCGGATTTTGTGAAATCAAACTTTTTGATCGTCTCATCAAGCGGATATTCCGACTCTGGATGCTTGCTTGATCCATAAATGGATGCGTCGATTTGCGTACCTTGGTTTTATCAGCCAGATGTGAAACCCTCGGTGTGTATCATATACCGTCCTCGGCGAGTTTCCATTAAGGAAAAAATTGTTTTCACATCCGCCATATCTCATAATCATAATGAGCGTATGGCGGGAGCATCAGAATGGATTTAAGCGTAGCTACAGGCGAATAGGTTTAAATGTCATGTCAACACCTTGTTTTTGGCGATATCCTTTCGCCACGATCTAACCTTATAGGTAATCACATTACCATCCATGTCGGTTTCTTCTTGAAAACCCACTTGCACCTATAGGCTTTATGCCTTGGTGGGTCGACGAGTTCGAACTTGGTTTTTATACATGGAATCCATTTAGACCGTGGCACAAGCCACTTATCCCTTCTACGAACTTATCGGGCCTTCATGCTGGTAGGCTCCTCATCATCAATGAGTAACACGTCGTTCGATTCACTTGAAATCCATATCTCTCGGGAATGTTGCGTGTTCTACGGATCTGAAGATGTGGTGTTCTGATAAGTCGGTAGATTGCTCGTCACTATGAGTTATCGGTGTTGTGCTCACCGGTATCTCATTGATGTCTATTTGAGTCTCTCGAGCCTCCTCAGCTCGGCGACCTCCCCCTTGTTTTCTTACAAGAAACTCTTTCTCTAGAAACACGGCATGCCTTGAAACAAACACCTTTTGTTCGGGATGATAGAATTAGTAACCCTTGTTTCCTTAGGGTATCGATAAATAGACATTTATCGGACTTAGCATCCAATTTATACGTCTGATCAGCTTCACATAAGCGGAGACAACCCCATATCTTGAGTAAGATACATGAGGTTTCTTACCATTCCATATCTCATATGGAGTAGTTGAGACTACCTTGGTAGGCATTCTGTTTAACAAGTAAACAGCTGTCTGAAGTGCATAGCCCCAAAAGGACTTGGGAAGAGTCGCGTGTATCATCATTGACGACCGTATCCAACAGTCGATTCGCCTCTCGGATACACCATTATCTTTGTGGTGTATAGGCGAGTCCGTTGAGACAATATGCCATTGTCTCTTAGATAATCAAGAAACTCTTGACTTAAGTATTCACCACCTCGATCCGATCGAAGTATTTTAATACTCTTGTCATGTTGTTTCTCTACTTCATTTCTGAATTCTTTGAACCTTTCAAAGGCTTCAGACTTGTGTTTCATCAAGAACACATACCCAAACCGTGAGTGATCAGTGGTGAAGGTAATGAAGTAGCTATAGCCTCCTAAAGCTTGAGTTGACATAGTAGGTCGCGTCGATTGAGTAACTCTCCCACTCGTTCACCTTTTCGTAAAGGTAACTTAGTAAATCTTGCCTTTTAAGCATGATTACGTGTATCGTATGAATCGATTCAAGCGATTCCGAATTCCACATCGGTGTAATTCGGACATGCGTTTCTTGCTTATATGGCCAAGGCGACAATGCCACGTATAAGTCTATGTGATTATCCTTTGAGCACAGCGTGTTGCTGCCCGATATTGAAGATGTCCTTTGGAATCGTCCAGCGTATAAATGCCATTACTCGAAGTTCGGTTCCGTAAAGTCGCCGTTGAAGTTATATAACAAGCAATTGTTACTAAGCGTTAAATGGAAACCATTTCTATTTAAGCGAAATAGAAACAATGTTCTTTATTAGAGAAGGAACATAATAGCAATTGTCGATTCAGACTAGTCCACTGAGCTTGAAAAATAAGTTAGATGGCGGCGCGTGACCTTTGCTCCATTGCGACTCATGATTTGACTCCCCTCGAGTCTTCTTCATTCCTTAGCCCACTGTATGTCATTACATATATGTGAGCCACACCGGTATCAATACCCAGTGTACAGGAAATAGAATGATCGATACTTGAAGATACGAAGAGGATGGGGCATGGATGCCTTCTTCTTCTTCATGGACTCAAGATAAATCTTGCATTTCTTAGCGGTGGCCTTCCTTGCCATGATGATGGCAAGTGCCCTTTTATTTAGTTCCGCCTTCTTTGCCTTTTCTTTCCTTTCTTACATTCTTTTGCCTTCCTCTTAGAACCTTTCTTTGAGAATCATTATGAAGCCTTCTCCTCGTCATTCTGAAGGCTCACGTCTTGGCGTATTGAGAGCTCGGGAATGGTGGATTCAATTTGTTCGTCCGATAGTTAAATCGCAGTGCGAGAAACTCTTGGCGACAATCACGGAATTAAGTCGATACTTAACTCGTGATCCATCACAGAAACCGAGGGTAGCTAGCCGCTCGATGTACCCGATTAAATCTTTAGCCTGGTATCTCTGAGCGAACCTTCTTGCATCTTCGTGGTGAAGAGGAGCCTAGAGACCTCGAACCTTTCGGATCTCGCTTGCTCGTGAGCGACTCGTGAAGATGGAAGACCGTAGTGTTAGCGTCCGTATGCTCGTGCGCCTGCGGCTCGAGTACCATCGCCGCTAGCGTGATCACGGCTCGCCCGGCTAGAATCTGCGCGTAGCCGATAGACAGCGTTTGATGCGGAGTTGCATCGTCCTTAGGGCCGGTCGGAAGAAGAGGCTCTTGAGGCGTATCGAGCTTTTAGCCTTGAAACAATTCTCGAGTTTAAGCGATCCAGGAAGTTAGGCCCGGTCGGTTTGTTCGAATCGAAATAGTGTGCAAATTGAGCGTCGTGATCGATTTATTGACCTAGAAATCTAAAGCGGCGTATATGAAAGCGGTTTAAAATGCATCGATATACGTTTATAAATCCATTCGTTTTGAATTTGAAAACCTCAAAAATCACTTCGGAGATTGTAGGTTCGTCTCGAATAGGTTGATATCCATCGTAGTTATGAATAACCTTGGAGAGAGTCAAGTCGAAGCCGTTCGTATGACGGTAGGTATCGTCTATCTAGGTGCATATCGCGTATATCACTGTTATCACGATATCTTTATCAGTAATTGAATGTTCACACATACATTGGGTTGTTAACACATTAACAAGTATCGTCTTATGCATAGCACCACTTCGCCTCCTTAACATCGACCTTGGAGAGAGTCCAATAATCGATGCTCGGGTTAAAGCGACCCGTTAATCGAGAATAGTTTTAATATGGTTATAAGCGCGTTGACGATTAGCCCAGCTTGGAGAGAGTCCAACAACCAAAGCTAACGATTGACCTCTGACTCTTACCGTATTAGTATTAAACTATTCCATGGTTTGAACATGTTCGGGTTCGAGCCGGGCTTGGAGAGAGTCCAACAACCCAAACAAGAAACGGAACTCTGGTTCAAACCATATTAATGGAAGGTGTAGGCTTTAATATTGATTAAAGGTTTTATATGTCTCATCCTCTTTGCATCACGAATAACTATTATCTACATGGCGCATGGCATCTGTCTGTCATCTACATGTCGCACGCGTGGCGTTATGTTATGCATCTAATGCGATTACATGTACTGATTATATCATGTATCTGATATTTCCTTATATGTAACTATTTATGGAAATAAAATATGTTTAAGATTTGATTCTCAAATCGAATCATAATTAAATTAGAAACAAATTTCCAAATCTAATCACATATTTTATTCATGGAATTATTTGATTAAGGAAAATCTATTTAGGAAACCAATTTCCTAAATCATTAAAACTACTTATGGAAATAAAATATTTTAAGATTTGATTTCCCAAATCAAATCACGATTAAATTAGGAAACAAATTTCCAGAATCTAATCAAATATTTTATTTATGAAAATTATCAATTTCCATAAATACTTCCAACTTTGCAAAAGTGGAAGATTTCCATAAATACTTCTAGACTTTCCAAAATTGAAAAATTTCCATAAATACTTCTAAATTTCCAAAATTAGAAAATTTCCAGAAATACATTATATTATCGCAAAACCATTTTACGATTATGTGAAACCTGACACAGGCTCTGATACCATTTGTTGGGTTTAAAGCATGGCGTGTGTGTGTTCGATCGTGTTTAAACATGAAGCGCGTGAGCAATAAAATAATAAATACTCCTATTTATTACAACACACACAACACACGCATGCTATTACAACAAGTGTAGACATAACCGTAAATTAAAATTGCAATAAAAGGAAATTTAAACTACGTTATACCTTCCGTATGACGTGTAGCGGGAAACGGCGTCAGCGGAGCGATTCTCGTAAGAATCGTCTCTATCCGTATCGCGCGCCAAGCTCCTCGGGATGACCGCGACCACGAGCCGTCTTACGTCGGGTTACTAGCCTCGTGTTGAAGGCAGCGTGATCGAGAGATGATCGCGGTCGAATCATTCGGACTAAGCGAATCCTCAGACTTGCTTCTCGGAGAGGTATTCGTCGGCCGATTGGCCAGATCGCCGCCCGTCCTCCACCTCGGAGGATTCTGGAGATCGAATCCGGTATGTTATCATTTAGCCGGAACACTAACCGTCGTCAAGCGGCTCAGAAGCGGAGGAGAAAAAGCTGTCGAAAAAGCCCGGCAGTGGAAGAAGATAAGGCGCCAGCAATGAGGAAGCAAGTGCTTACCTTGATGCGAACTGGGAGGATCGCCGGAACTCTTCGTGACTCGGCCGTGAGGAGGAAGAAAGCCTTACGGGCCCGGTTGGAGGAGGCTAGAAATTTGGCGGTGGTGCTCTTGATGTTGGTAGACTCTTGGATTAGCTTTAGGGTTAGGGTTTAATCCTATTTTATAGAGAACTAATTCTCTTAATGGTTAATGGATCGTATCCATAAAGCCCGTTAACCCGCTCCATTAAGATAAGTTAAAATAAACCAAACCATGATGGTTTATTTTAAGTTAAAACGAACCGAACCAACTTTTGGTTCATTCGTTTAAAATAAACCAAACCCTTTGGTTTATTCTTATCCATTGGATTAGAACCAAACCATTTTGGTCCATCCATTACGTCTTCATAAGACGCAGCCCATCCACGCTTCCATTGCGACTGAAACAATTTCATGCTCGCTTTAAGTTTGGTCCAACCAAACATAGTTTCTCTCGGTCTGAGAATCTCATTCTCAGGCTCGTTTTAAATCCTTTGGATTACACTCGTTGTGCGTGTGACCAAATAGGTTCTCGGTTTATGTTGGCCGTCTATAATTAACCATTAATTATAGAACGATCATGAGTGGCACCTAGTAGTACATCATGATCCCCGATTAGCCGAAAAGATCAAGTTGATCGAACTATTTACGAAACCCTTGATGGCTTGAATGAATCGTGCCCATTCCGCCACTCATCTTATACCCACTTGGTTGGGGCGCGTATCTATTGTGCCGATCCCACTAAGTGACTCATCGCTAGAAATGTCGTTTCCTCGTCCTACGGATTACAGTTACTCGCGTATATCGAAGAGTACCTTACTCAAACATGTAATGCTTTGGCGAAGACTTTAGTAACAATCCGACGAGAGGCCCGTGGGTATACATCTCCTCGCATGAGTGGTGAATCCTTTATAGGCTATTGACACCTTGATCGCCGACTTATACCCGATCGTCCGGGTCGCGTCTCCCAGAGATGTTTGCTTAAGATGTCAGCGTAAGTCTCGTGATCGAGATGACTTGAATCTGTAGTCGAACATCGCCTTAAGCGCGATAAGAACCGTTGGCGTATCATATATACGAGAGAACCGTATAAAGTCTTACGGTGGTCACTCCGATGAACTAGTTACCATAACTGGCATCCACGATTAACTCGGACATCACTATATGTCTCGGCCCGGTGAGAATCGGTGCTTGGATACGCGAGTATACCTCGTGCTAGTCTCTCGAATTGATGGTGTCGAATCCATGATTCATTGGTAGGATAATTAGATCATCGCGATTACGTGTAGAGATGCTCCTGGTTGTGATCGATCACAAATTCTCTCGTCTTTGAATCGTATCGTGGGCGTTGATAAATGAGTTTAAGATCGATCGAATCATAAAAACATGTATACTCGAATAGTGAATCTTCGTTTATCATATAAATGGTTCATACGTAAAGCGATTGCCTTGGGGCGTCTCGTATATTCTGTAACATCGGTGCCACCTCATTGCCTTGATCGAGCGCGATCGGCGTGGCTTGCTGTCTGTTTGACTAGTATCGTCGAAGCCGCCTCAGCCTCGATTGAAGAGTCGGTCGAGTCTTGGCTCGATCGCCCAATCGTCTACCAGCAATCCATTCATTTCTTTCTGCGCGTTGATCAGTCGCCTCGGCTATCTATTGTCGGCAAATTCTTGGTAGCGAATCACGATAAGACCAGCGATTGAGTGCGACTTATTATTATCCTCGTGACCCATTATTTGATCGACTCTAATGGCTCACGCTATGAACTCTGCCCGAGACCCTTTACTGCGAGACTCACGCCTCGGCCCGTTCTTGGACTTTTCACCTTACCGCTCCGCATGAAAATTTCATTTGCGAGAATTAACCACGTCTTGGACTTTTCACGAGTCCGCTTTAGATTTCTCACATGCCAAGGAATTAACCATCTTGGACTTTTCACCAAGGTCCACCCTTGGATTTCTTACATGTCAAGGAATTAACCATCTTAGACTTTTCTAAACCTCTGTTTACTTAAACGTTTGTGCATAACCACAACCCCACACTCAAAATTAATTGTGTTTTACTTTTTTACTCTCCTTTGTAATACCACTATGTGTATAAAAAGTTTCTTCACCTTTGATACTTTACCGAAGAGGAGAAAGATAATGGTCAATGATTTGTGCATAAGCCTTAAACATAACAACTAAAGGATTGTGAACTAAGTTTTATTTATTCTTCAATATGTGAGTGACCTTGTTAAGTAATTAACAAGGGAAAAGAATTTTTAAATTTGTAGATATACTATTCACCCTTCCCCCTCTAGCAATCCTTAGTGCTCACTGCACTAACAACATTTACACATGTAGCAAACATAGATGATGAAGCATCCGAACACATTCCAAGACCTCATACATAAATTGACCAAGGCTAGGAAAATATAGCAAAAGATGATTTGACATAAATTTTTCTTATTGTACTACTTGAATCATTTCATCTTTTCTGAAGTCTCTCCTAGTTGATAGAGGAGGTCAATTGACGCTAGTAGAAAAAATGAATAAGCTATTAAATTCTTGCTAGAAAGGAGAAAGTAGTAGATATTTTAGTTAAAATGTAGTAATCATGCAAAGTGGGGGCAGAAAGGGAGAATCATAAGGGTGAGGATCTCATTGACACAAAAGATATCAAGATCTAGATCTCTCGAGAATGCTTAGTAATATAGGTGCAAGCTTATGATCATCAAAAGCAACATGCTAGAGAATAAGTAAATACTCAAGGTAGTATGCAAATAGTCAAGATTAGGGAGTTATTGTTTTGGATATCTTGAAAGAGAAGAATATGTTAGTGCAAATAAGATTCACATATCTCTACAATAGTATGATATTGTTCATTTTGACCCTAAGTCCTCATGATTTTGTTTTTAGGCTATACCCAAAACGTCTTATCCCAATGGAAATATTTTTTCATCTTATAAACACATGATCTTTTCTATATCTTATCAATGTGAGACTTTGATTGTATTTCCAATACTCCTAATAATCCCCCCTCAAACAAAGGACCACATTAGCACCCCTCAAGCCTATCTGTCCTCGAAGAACTTCCTCTGCTTGATGTCTGATCCTCAACCCACCAAAACTTCCTGTCAGTTGTCCGGTCCTCTTGATCCAACTGAACTTTCTGCCTGGTGTCTGATTCTCTTGATCCAGATATGGGAGCCCCACTTCCTTCATTCGAGGTGCATAATTTGACATAGACCATGACTCTAATACCAATTGTTGGTGTAAATAAAATTCACATATCTCCACAATAGTGTGATATTGTTCATTTTGTACCTAAGCCCTCATGGTTTTATTTTTGGACTATACCCAAAGGGTGCTTTTGGTTCGGAGTTATTCTCCATAACCTTAATTATCCATCCAAGGTTATCAATAAAAACCTTGTTTGGTTTAGGATTTGAACGATTACCAAGTCATGATGGATGCTCGACACATCGTGTCACATCAGCAAAAGGGTTATGCATAGGGGAATTGAAAAACCTCCAAGAAACTTGGTTTTTCTTGATTCCCTTGGTTATGGATTTTTTTTTCTAAAAATACCCTCTGATTTTTACCATTTAGGAAAAAATTATCCTTATCAATTTACCAAATAACAATTTAGCCGGTTGCCTGTCGGTCACCGTCGGTCACCGCCGACCATCGCTGTCGACCGTCGTCGTCGATCGGCCGCCGTCGATGTCGACCATCTCCGCCGCCGTCGGCCGTCGCGTCGGCCGTCGTATCGCTTGCCAGCCGTCGGCCAGCCGTTGTTCGCCGTCTGGCCATGCCGGCCGATGCCGTCGATCGTCACGGCTGCCAATCATTCGGTCGGTCGTCGTTGGATAATATAGTAAAATGTTAAATTATGTGATACTTTAAAACCTCCAAACAAACAAGTTTGGTTGCATTACTTCGGATTGAACCAAACAATATTAGGTAATGTTGCATTCCCCATAACCTTGATAATGTGATTACCTAGTAATCACATTACCAAGGTTATATATTATAACTTGAACCAAACGCACCCAAAAGGTATCATCCTAATGAAGATATCTTTTCATCTTATAAGCGCATGATCTTTTCCATGTCTTGAACTTTCATTGTATTTCAAATACTCCTAACAGAATGCACCTTTTACAACTTGATATTTAGATTTTATTGGATAATGTATGTTTGCACTATTTGGATGGCATGACCAAAAATAAGTGTTGAGAAAATAGCTCAGAAGTGAAGGAATATGGCGTTAATAGAGTTAGATAATTTACTTGAAGGAGTACAATAGGTCTTTGTCCCAAAGATGACAAGAAATCTAGTTTTGTCGATCTAGCTAAATTTTTTAAAAGGTGTACCACATACAATAACTATTGAAGAGTTGCAAAGCGACGTGTATAATCTAGAGATGACCCTAGATAGATGAAACGGTCAACAAGTGCAAAGTGTTCCAATGACAATGTGCATATCTAGAAACAAAATGAGCACAAAGAGCATAATTGTTGATTATCCATAGGCAGAGATTAAGGTGGAGTTAATGATGTAACAAGATAACTTCGACTTATCCAATGGTAAAGTGGGTTAGGAAGAGCAGAACAATATTAAAGGATCCCTTATTGAATCAGAAGCCATAGAGAGATATCTTTTTAAAGTTTGGAGGCATTTTTTATAGCAAATTTTAGTAAGAATTTTTGTAAATTGATTTTTTTAACAACTATAAGGTTTCCTATCAATTAAGCATTCTAAAGCCTAGAGGATGTTTTATGGTGCATTTAAAGTTGTGGAATAGCATATTGAGAGGAGGATTTTTCTCCTTGGGAAAGCTTTCAATGTTCATATAATATTAGAGGTAGAGGTGAGGTTTTCACCTACTTTCTATCTACTTATGGAGAAAGAGTATAGTGGACTAAGAGATGACTTGTAGTTTTGCATGGATAGTGGGTTTCTCTCGATTTACTCTACTTAGTGGTCTCATAGGCCATGCTTAGGGCTGACCTAACATCCTTGCAAATTTTAGGGACCGAAGCTTTAAAGGGTCTAAATTTTTTTTAAAAAAATTGCTTTGAATATTTTTAACTAATAAAAAATCATAGTATAAAATTTTAAAGCCTTAAATTAAAAAAAAATAGATTAGACTAGATTTAGGGAATGTCTAAACATGGTTCGTGAATCATGTCATACCTTGAGCTTATCTTGCACCAAGCATGAACTATAATGAGTTGTGCTCAACATATAACAGTAGAGGTGTTACTCATCCCAAACCTATCTATAGTTCTAGTTGGCACGATTCTTATTCGTGTCAAACCATGGGTTATCTAGTCATTTACCACCTATAATTGTATTATTCTCTCTCTCATATTATATAGATTTTCTTCCTCTATGGGAACATAGGCTTACAACTAATTGAAATTGTCTTTATTTTTGTGTTTATGCAAAAATTTAAAATTTTAAACTTTGTAATCTCTAATCGAAATAATACGATTTTGATACTGTATCATCCTAACATAGTTTTGGTACTTGTTTAATTGAATTATTAATAAGAATCAAAATTTTGTTGTAATTAACAACTTAATATTTAATTAGATTTCTAATACAAGTTCTTCGTTTTGTATTATTAATTAATTTAATCATCTCAATTTGAACTTTTAGAGTTAAATTTGCTTACAACTAAATTAAGTTTTAATTTTTACCTCTAGTGATTTGTAAATTGTATGCTTCTTAAATTTTATAATAATTTACACTTATAAATTGTTCTACTTTTGTAGGAAAAATATCATAATAAGCAATAAAAAAATGAAACTAGGACATGTTTTTCTTTCAAATTTTGCAATATTTTAAATATATTAGATTTAAAGGTCTATAAGTTTTTATGGTTAAGGTAATAATTTTATGTAATTAGACATATATTTTTATGGTTTCGTATACTTCTAAAAACATAATGGGGGCTATAAAAATTGATACCATTAACAACCCGTAACATCCAATCTTAACATAGGTGTAGACCTAACTCTAAATTTAAAATGAGGCTATAAAAAAATATCACCCACTGAGTTAAACTAGATGTCCCTAATTTTGATGGTCGACTAGACCCAAATGCATTTCTCGATTGAATTGTTAAAATTGAGAATTACTTTGACCAGTACAATATAACCGAAATTGAACAAGTATGATTTGCAAAATTCAAATTCATAGGTTCAACATGCAACCCACTCTAGAACTACACTCGAACCCTATGAGATGGCATAGGTAAATCAAATCTCCCTTCCAGTTATACAACATCGTTTAGTTGTAATAGAAATAGACCCATATAAAGATAATATATGACGTGACATTCTTTCTATAAATGTGGCATATGTCATCCTTGGTCAACCTTGGCTCCATGATTGTTCTGTCACTCATGACGGACGAAACAATACCTGCTCTTTTAAACACAATAGCAAGACAATCAAGATGTACCCAGCTAAACCTAATAAATCAGAACCCAGACATAACATGTTTACTAAAATGACCCAACCTCATATCTTCTCATACAATGCACATTTGAAAAGGAAAAAATTGATACCATTAACAACCCGTGACATCAAATTGAACCCTCTAAACTTAAGAACATAACTTGGACTGAATTACCTTATCGACCTCCACATATATGTATGAACAATCACACCAAGAATTTGATTCCAAGATCTCAATTATCTAGCCTACCACTTCTTGGCTTCACTTACAACAACTCAATAAACCAATCTATCGGTCATACTAGATCCAAAATCATGTATGACTCGAAAGTTCGTCAACTTATTGACTTGGTGAATCAGAGAAATCCATATTGATGTCAAGAGGAAAATCGCATTGAATAATGAGACTTATAAAATTCAAGATAATGCACATTATATATTTAAGAGCTATAATATAGAAGATTACGTGTTTGTCTGCATTCACCAGAGTCTACCCTTAAAATCTCCTCAAAAAGCTTCATAACCCCTCTTTTTAGTCCTTTTCAAATTATGAGAAAAATTAGTGTTAATGCATATATTGTTAACTTACCTACTTATTTAAACATTAATCCAGAAGGGAAGCCTTGGCAAAATGATAAAGTTGTTGTCGTGGCTTAACTTCACAACTATTTTATCTTCCCACTTGACAAAAGAAAACACATCGAAATCAAAAAGATAAAGTTTGAAGAAATAAATCATCAATCATCTGATTTGACCAAAAAAGTGTCTTCACTTCATAACTGCTCTACCTTCCCACTTAACGGAGTCAAGTTCTCTTCAGTTGAAGAGTCAAGTTCTTTTTTGTCTGGTGATTTACCTATAGGTCATGTGCCTACAATACCAATTCCTTTAAGTTCTTTGTCGATTGATTTGCATATAGGTCATCATCTTTTCATCAAATTGAGAGTATCATAGACCTTCAAACAGTGATCTCTCCAAATGGAAACACTCATCGATACTTAATTCATTCAAAAGGGCTTTCAGAGATTGATAATACGTAGATCACTAAAGATGAACTTAGAAGTCTCTCCCCTATCGACTACTTAATGTAGTTGGAGAAGTGGTGCCACCTTGCACCAATATGCTGCATTGACAAATTTACTCTGTCAATTCATCCTCCCACTCGACAGAGTCGAGTTTTCTTTGATTAGAGAGAATGACGCAGTTAAGAATTTAATTTATTAAAAGTTGTGAGTTGTTAATTCTTATAATTAGTTGGAACTTTCAAAAAAGTTATTTAGTTTTTTTTAGATAAGTCTGTTAACTTTTTATTAGAAAAATTAAGATTTTTCTGTTATTTTATAAAACATAGAACATATCCTCAAACGATAAAACGTTTTGAGTTAATACAATTTGTAACTTTTTTTTCTCTAGGTGAGAATTGACAACTTTCCTCTAGGTTAGGATCGTATACTTGTTCGCTCTGCTGTGCAACATCACTAAATTCTACATAATATTAGAGCAAACCTTAGTCATCTCTTCAAACTGTTAGTGCAATCGGCCCAGGTCACGATTGACCAGACTCGAGTTTGACTCGAGTGATGTTTTGATGTTTGACAAAGTAAGTTGACATTGATGTCAGTTAATGTTTTGGGGAGATTGTTTATACAATCGACCCAGGTTATAATTGACCAGACTCGAGTTTGACTCGAGGGAGACTTTGATGGTTGACTAGGGTTGACCATGTGATTATGGGAAGTCCAAGCATGGGTCTTGGCAAAGTAAAGTCCAAGTCATGGGTACTTGGCATGGAAAGTCCAAGTGGGACACTTGGCAATTTAGGAAAGTTCAAGTCTTGAGTACTTAGCACAAGGGAAGTCCAAGCATGGGTCTTGGCATGGAAAGTCCAACATGGGTTGGCAAGGGAAAGTCTAAGTTTGAGTCTTGGCATTTGAGAAGTCCAAGGGGTTTGATATTGGCGGCGTAAAGTCCAAGGGTGAAGTCTTGGCAGCATAAGTCCAATGGTTGACAGCGTAAAGTCCAAGCGGAGTCTTGGCGGCGTAAGTCCAATGTGTCTTGGCAGTGTAGACACCGTTAGTATGACATAGCCGATGGAAGCACCTGAAGGCTAGCGCGATGGATGAACAAGTCATGGATGACTTGGAGGGATCCGAGAGGCGTGAGGTTGATGGAGGTGGCTAGAAGGTTTAGGTCTAGGCTAAGGGTGGTCTAGCAAGTATGGGGGCACCATACTTGGGTTAAAACCTCATGTTTGAGATTGGCAGTCGACTGGCAATATGGCCGATTCGATTGTCATGAGTCGACTTGAGTTATTTCAAATTTGAAAATGTGTTGGCGATCATCGCTTATCGCGTAGAATCGATCATTCGATCAATCGATCACGTGGGCCGGTGATCGATCACGTTCGGCGCGAAGCCAGACGCCCGTAGCCGACCGAGCAATGGCTACGCGCGGCGCGATCATAATGTCAGCGATCGCAAGATCCGCTGAGTTTTTCCAGTGGATCGAACCGTTGTCTCACGACAAGATGGCGTCGATCGGGTGTCTTATGGCAATGGCCCGGTGTCTTATGGCGATCGATAGCGGAAATCCAGTCCCGCGGAAGGATAAAGGAGCTCGACGAGAGGGTTTTACGTGGTTTCTTGAGCGTCCTTGGGGCGATTGTTCGCGCAAATCGGGGTCTCGAGCCGTTCTTCAAGCAACCAAAAGCAATTAATCCAAAGCATTGTAAAGTGTTTTCTTTACTTGTATTGCATTATATTCCATTGTATTTGCTTGTATTTTCATCAGACATCAGATACATTGTACGAGGTTTCTCCACCTCCGGATTGTTCCGAGAAGAAGTTATTACATAGTGGTGTGCTTGTGGCATCACTAGGGCTCGTTTGAGTCCGATCCGTGGAGTAGGAACCGTGTGGTTCCGAACCACATTAAATATTTGTGTATTGGTGTGTTCGTGTTTGTCTTATTTCGTTATTGTTTTTATTATTATCATTCCGCTGCGCATAACGAGTTTTGTAGAGACGAACGCGAAAGATTTCCATCTACGTACGAGCACGCGCTATTCACCCCCCTTCTAGCGGGCGCACAGGTCCTTACAATTGGTATCAGAGCCCGGGGCTCTTCTACGGACTAACCGCCGAGAGCTAAAGAAGCTAGAGGGTGAAGATGGAAGTCCAAGAACAACTAGGATGGGATATCAATACGCCGGTCCCATATGCTTTCTATGGACGAGAAGGCTTCAATTCTTAGAAGAGAAGAATTGAAGATTTTTTTATGATGAAGGATTTTGAGGAATGGTCCATATTAATGGAAGGATTCGAATATCCAAACGGACCAAAGGGTGGCTTCCTCAAGAAGAAGAAATGGAGTGAAGATCAACTCCAAAGATTTGAGAAAAATAAGAAGGTAATCAATTTCATTTTTGATTTAATTCCTAATGACTTCTTGTGTAGCCTAGGTGAGTGCATGGATGTCAAGGAGCTATGGAGCGATTTGGCCAAGCTTCATGAAAATTCATCATCAATCCAAGAAGAAGAAGAGTGCTCACCCTCTTAAGCTCAAGCAAGTACATCATCATCTAAAGAACTTGAGGATTCGGAGGTTGATAGGGAATCAACATCCGAATCGGAAAATGTGGAAGAAGTGGAAGAAGCATCCACTTCTAGGATTGAGAAGGAGAGACCATCCTCAACACCGGAGCAATACCAAGAAGAAGCTTCGACATCCGGTCAAGATGAAGAAGCCCAAAATCCAATTCCGGTCTCCATTAACCTAGGTAACTCAAACACTCTAATTTCAAATAAAATCCCTATAATGTGTTTTGTGTAGGGAGTATGGGCACTACAAGAGCAAGTGCCCAAAGAAGGTTAAGAAGACTCCTCCGGCACCTAAAAGTCAAGAAAAATCAAAGGAAGTCGGTTCCCCAACCATCAAAAACAAGGAACACGTAGTATACTTCAAGTGTCATCAAAAGGGGCACTATAGAAGCCAATGCCCTAGGAGGAGTAAAAAGACCCAAGAAAAAGCATCACAAGTAGGGGGGGCTAAGGCTAACCCTAAGGTATTTTTAAATAAAGCTCCTTATTCAAATAATGTCAAAAAGCATGCTAGAAATAATTTTTGCAATCTTGCTATCTATCATAAAGAGCATGCTAGAAATAAGGAATTGTGTCTAAGAATGTCGAAGGAAAATTTTGGGACTAATGTCCCTAAAAATGTCATACTTAGGGAATCTATTAGGAAAATACAAGAGCACCTAGGTTTTAACCCCAAATGGACTAGGCATATGCCTAGGAAGAATCATGCCCAAGTATTAAATCAAAATTCTAAAATTGGGCAATTAGAATTAGAGAACCAAGCCTTGAGATCAAGACTTGAAAAACTTGAGAAGACCCTTAAAATTATGCAAAATCAATTTAAAGGGTCAAGTGATCAAAAGTCTAGGTCCAAAAGTCAATGTCAACACCTAGGACCTAAGAGTCAAAAGTCAACCAAGGACAAGCAAGGTTTGGGTCACAAACCTAAGCCTAAGGTGGCTTATCATAGTGTTTCATTTGACTATGAAACACAAACTAGGTCTAGAAAGATCAAGGTCTATAGGGAAGTCATCCCTAAGGTTGACCAAGGTGTGTGCCTAGTGGCTAAGGTTTCAAGGAAACCTAGGATGGCCACTAAGAAGGTTGCAAGGGGAGTTACCCCTAGAGTCAACCTAGGTAAGACCCAAATGACCAAGGCTACCAAGTCTAGGAGGGTCATTAAGAAGGTATCTAGGGAGGTTATCCCTAAGGAATACTTAATTAACCCTAGGAGCTCAAATAGGTTTTGGGTTCATAAGAGCGTGATAGATTCACACTAAATGGGTTTAGGGTGTGTCAACCTTGATTGGGTGAGTAGTTAACTCAACCATGATAAGGGTGGCACTTTAGGTTATTTTCAAGGTTATGGTTACCTTGGAAAAATACATTTGAGCTTTAATCCTAAAAGATTTTAGGATGTGTCAATATTATTTGAGAAATTTGATAAATTGATCAAATTGGCACAATTTAGGATTAGAGATTATAGTGTGTCATTTTGGGTTTTTGGCACACTAGGGAGAAAAGTAATAATATGGCAAAATAAACTTAATTATACCTATACTTTTTATTTGTCATGCCTTGCTTGCCATATAACATGTCATGACATCATGCTTAGTTTTAATCATTTAATCTGTCATGATCATGTTTAGGATTAAGGATTCAATGTCATGTGTTTTTAGATTTAATCATATGTCATGACATCATGATCATTGGTCATGCTCTATTATGCTATCATTTATGCCATGATCATACTTTATGCATTTAAATTAATGAAAATTGATTTAAGGACTTTGGCATGACTTGGAGTCTCATTTATAAGGGAATCAAGTAGAGTTGCCTTAGAAAATGCATGAAACCCTAGATTAGGGAGAACAAAACTCACATCTCACATTACATTGACATGTATGTGTATTTATACACCTTAGATACATGTGAGATGCTAGGATATGAGTTGAGTTCAAGGTGCATAGTTTTTACATCTAGATGAACTAAAACTCATCTTATTTCAATTGTGGATCATTGGGAAAGCTTGTGTACAAGTCATGTACATAGAGCCCAAGGAATATAATCCAAAATAAGATTTTGAAAACATTTTAAAATCATTTTAGAAAACCTTGGTGAAGTCTATCTTTTGATAGCAATCACCATTGATGAGATTAATACAAAGTGAGCTAAAACATTGAAGTTTTTCTTCACTTTTGGATTTTGTATCAATTTCAATATTTTATGGGTAAAAAAATTTTCAAATATTTTTCACCCATTCTATTGACTATAAGTAATATACGTATCAAATTTCGTGATTTTTCGATATACGTAGAATTACTTATGATTTTCTAAAATTCGATTCTGATAACTGAAATTCGGAAATTTGATCACGATCGCCTGTGGCCGATCGATAGAGTGGCAATGATTACATCGTAAGTAGTCGACTGTCAAGCTGATTTCGGAAAAAAACAAGGTTGTTTAGCCCATTTTCAGCCATGGTAAAGGTCCCTAACCACTCCTAACCCTAGGATATGCTTTGGGAAGTATTATGAAGGGTGAAAATCCATTGGATATGGATTTGGAGAGGTGTTAGGTCAAAGTATCAAATTTAAAGGTGGAAGAGTTCATGTTTGAACTTAGAACCTTAATTTTGATGGTTTAGAGTTCCTATTGGCTTAGGGGCTTCCCAAGGACATTGTTGGTGCAATGGTCAAGGGGGAGCAAGCCTTTAGGGGGAGTTATCCATCTTGGGATGATGGATGTGTTTCTCTTCTTGAAGGGGGAGAAGTTATTGGGAGAGTATCATCAATTGGGAAAATTGATGGGATTTTGAGAAACTCAATTTGGAAATTGGGAGAGAGTATAGGATTGCCTCTCTTGAGTGATATAGGACTTATCACTAGGAAGATGGTAGGCATCCTAGGTATTTTTGGATCAAGGGAGAGATTGTAAGATCTCATTGGGACATGAGACATTGATCTCCTTGGAGAGATAACCTTTTTGATGTATGTCAAAAAGGGGAAGAAGGTTAAATTACCAATTTAGAAAATTGGTAAGGGAATTTGAGTTGGGGTCTAACTCAAGGTTGTTTTTGTCAAACATCAAAAAGGGGGAGATTGTTGGTGCAATCGGCCCAGGTCACGATTGACCAGACTCGAGTTTGACTCGAGTAATGTTTTGATGTTTGACAAAGTAAGTTGACATTGATGTCAGTTAATGTTTTAGGGAGATTGTTTATACAATCGACCCAGGTTATAATTGACCAGACTCGAGTTTGACTCGAGGGAGACTTTGATGGTTGACTAGGGTTGACCATGTGATTATGGGAAAGTCCAAGCATGGGTCTTGGCAAGGTAAAGTCCAAGTCATGGATACTTAGCATGGAAAGTCCAAGTGGGACACTTGGCAATTTGGGAATGTCCAAGTCTTGAGTACTTGGCACAAGGGAAGTCCAAGCATGGGTCTTTTGAGAAGTCGAGGGTTTGATATTGGCGGCGTAAAGTCGAGGTAAGTCTTGGCGGTAAGTCCAATGGTTGGCGTAAAGTCAGCGGAGTCTTGGTGGCGTAAGTCCGATGTGCCTTGGCGGTGTAAACAAGCAGATTAGTATGACATGGCCGATGGAAGCACTCGAAGGCTAAGCGCGATGGATGAACAAGTCATGGATGACTTGGAGGATCGAGGCGTGAGGTGATGGAGGTGGCTAGAAGGCTTAGGTCTAGGCTAAGGGTGGTGGTCAGCAAGTATGGGGTACCATACTTGGGTTAAAATCTAAATGTTTGAGGTTGGCGGTCGGTGTGATATGGCGGTTCATTGCCGTAGTCGACGAGTTCATGCCGGCAAATTTGAAAATGTGTTGCGATCATTCTGGGTTGATCGATCATTCATGGGCGATCGGTGATGGTTTGGCACGAGCACGAGCGCTCAGTGGCCGTGAAGCGGTCATTCTCGAACGCCGATCATTGTCGAGAGATCCGTTGGAGTTTTTCCAGCGTGGATCGAACCGTTGTCTCACGGCGACAAGCGCATCGATCGGATCGATGTCTTATAGCGATCGGTGATGGCGGAAATCCAGTCGCGCGGAAGGATAAAAGGAGCTCGGCGGGAGGGTTTTTACGTGGTTTCTTGGCGTCCTTGGGGTGATTTGTTCTTTGCAAATCGGGGTCTCAGTCATTCTTCAAGCAACCAAAAGCAATTAATCCAAAGCATTTGTAAAGTGTTTTCTTTACTTGTATTGCATTATATTCCATTGTATTTGCTTGTATTTTCATTGTATTACTGTTGTATACATTGTACGAGGTTTCTCCACCTCCGGATTGTTCCGAGAAGAAGTTATTACATAGTGGTGTGCTTGTGGCATCGCTAGGGCTCGTTTGAGCCAGATCCGTGGAGTAGGAACCGTGCGATTCTGAACCACGTTAAATATTTGTGTATTGGTGTGTTCGTGTTTGTCTTACTTTGTTATTGTTTTTATTATCATTCCGCTGCGCATAACGAGTTTTGTAGAGACAAACGCGAAAGATTTCCATCTACATACGAGCACGCGCTATTCACCCCCCTTCTAGCGGGCGCACAGGTCCTTACACAAACCCTAATCTCTCTTGTCACAACCATTGTAAGACTACTAACCCTAGCCTCCTCTCCCTCGTCCCTCATGTTTTAATCATGATGGCTAGAGTGTTGGATCGAGAAGCGTCGCTAGAGGGGGGGTGAATAGCGATCGTAAATCTTTCGTTCGAATTCGTTCGTTGAGACACAAGTAAACGAGTAAGCACAGCGGAAAATAAAGTGTCACGTTTATTTTACTTGGTTCACAACCCAGCGGTTGCTACTCCAAGGCCCTATCGGTCCTAGACCGCGTATGGAGGGCAAAGCACTATAACGTCTCCTCCTCGTTGGAGGTAGGAGACAACGATCACAAAATCCGGAAGTACGAGGATGAGGCAACAAGCCTACCTCACCTCGTTATGAATAAAAACAACGAATACAATATTAAAATATATTACTAGATGCTGCTGCCGACGAAGAAGATCTGAGCTTGTTGTCGCGTCGGCGTTATGACGGTGTTGGAGCGTTGGCGTTGTAGGAGCACTTGATGAATAAACTTGATGATGTTTGGAGTTGGAATCCACCCCTCCTTTTATAGATTTTGGCCTCTGAATTTGTCTCCTTTTTTTTTGGAACAGATCACGAAGTTGTCCAAATTTTATCGCGAAGTGGCCGCATCAAACGTTATCTGTTTTGACGTATATGAGTTGATTCGTCGCCGTGATCGGTCGATGTCTCCCATCCGATCGGTGATGAGCATCGATCGGCGCCTAACGCCCGGTGATTGTCGGCTGGCGCCACTGCGATAAGAGGTTGGCTCGGAAAATGATAAATGCGACGGTTTCTAAGTCCGATCTCGACCTAGACCTTCGAAGTCTTAGTCGGATTACGCTACTGATCATCCCCGTAAAGAGGACACGACCTTACAATCTCTCACTCACACGAGTTTCCTTGATACTTACCTTGTAGCTCTCGCTTCCGGCCTTCCACTCGATTCCTTCGGCTCCCTCCGAAGTCACTCGAGTGTCGCCCGACCACCGCGGCTTCCTCCGGGTGTCGCTAGCCTTCAGCTCCAGCTTTAGTACTTTTCTGCACACTCGATTTAGCTCGTGAGATAACGATGTAAACTTAACTTTGTGTCTTTGCCATAATCAAAACACAGGTTCGATTATCTAGTGCCCCTGCACCAACAATCTCCCCCTTTTTGATCTATGGCAAACCAACACAAAGTTAAGGAAATTAAAGCATAAAACAAGTATAGTAGATGATGAATGTCATTCCCAAAAGCTCCCCCTTAACCAAAACTCCCCCTTAACCCTAGGTGAGTTTTGAAAGAGATACTTTAGTTAAATAAATTTTGTGTTATTCCCCCTTAACTTTCGCTCTTCTCCCCCTTTTGCCATAAGTCAAAAAAGTATGTTGGGGTTTTTGTATAAAATAGGAGTTTAAAAACAATATCGTATATGCATGCATCTAGATAAATCAAATATGAGTCCAAGCATGCGTCTAACAGTAGTTAAATAGATTGGTTCAAGGTGTGTCCCTCTGCACCAATAATCTAAAGGTTTGTAATATAACCCTTAGGGTTAGTTTGCTTTCCCCCTTAGTCAAATATATGAAGTATAAGAGATGTAGGGGGCGCTAAACTTTGGCCTAAGAGTTGTTAATCTGATAGTTGGGAAAATAAGTAGTATTTTGAAGAGGTTATATTTCAATTATCCTTAACATCTCACCCATTCTATGTGTCTCAGAATTTGTTCACCTTATATGTTTTGTGAGATGATTTTAAATTGATTAAAGATAGTCAACCTTGGGTTAGATTCGGATTTAACCTTTAGATCGTTAAGTAACTTTTCGAGAAATTGGCTTCCAGGTCGTGGAGAGGCACAAAGGCCTTCTTTGATCGGAACAACGACCACTTCCTTAGACAAAGCCAAATTCAAGAAAATATCACTTAAGTCACTTAGGGTTACTTCCTGGTCTAACTAGTTTAGGATACGGCGAGGTAGCTTCAGCTAGTTCCACTCGGTCAAGTGCACCAAGCCAGATATGCCTTATCTAGCTCGAATACACGAGACTTTGTTTCCCTAACGTACTATCATCTCGCCGCGTCCTGATACTATGTTGTCAAGAGTTGACTAACTATTTTCCCTATCTAGCCGTTCTACAAATTAAAGTAAAATATTCAATGATTTTGCTAAGCAAGCGGGTATACTATTTTAGTGTTAGCTCCCCCTGGACCATTGAACCAATATGGTATATTCAAATAATGAATTTGATCCTGAGGAATCCAAAACTTATTAGTCCTTATATGTGAATTCAATAAAACCTTTGGGACCCATGCTTGGACTCTTTGATGACTACGATTTACGATAGACATATAAGATCTATTCGTAGTCTTTGACTTAAATCCGAGTCCGGCTTTGTTGTAGACGGCTCTTTGGGTTCCAAGTAGTCGATTAAGGTTCTTAGATCCCAACGTGAACTTTTCCAACCTAGCCTCAACCTCTTGAACTCGGTCTTTCAAGAGAGAATTCTCCTCCTCAAGTTTTTCAATTTGGGTTGAGTTTCCCTCTTGAACTTGACTAGTTGAAGAGGTTAGAGTAGCCTCTTGCTTGAGGGTTTCAACCTCCTCAAGTAACAACTCAACCCTAGACTCGGACTTAGTTAATTTCCTATTAAGCATTTTAATTATATTGTAAAGCGTATGAATTAGTGAGCGGCTAACCTTAATTTTCTCTTTTGATCCGGCTTTGAGTTGCTTCTCGAAGTAGTCCTCGAGTTCGGAGTCGGTGTTGTAATTGGATTCGGATTCGGACTCTAACTCGGACTCTTCGGGTCTTACCGTATCTTGCTGCCCTTCTTCGTTGTCCCATGTATTGCATGAAAAGCCTTCTTTTGATTTGATTTGAATTGTGTCCTCTTTGATTCTTTAGTAGCCTCCTTTCCCTCCGAACGATCTTCCGCTACGTTCACTATTGCTTCCACCTTTTGGATTCGGACTCTAATTTCGTCGGGTTGAGTCCATCTTCTTGCCTGTAGGTGGCTTGCTTCTTTGTCCTGCAGTAGCAATACCTCTCGGCCCGGACCACGTTAGTTTGCTCGTGAAGTTCAAACTCGAAAAATAATTCATCTAACCTAAGCTTCGAAAGGTCCTTAGAGACCTTGTAGGCATCGACCATGGATGCCCACAAGGTAGTCCTAGGAAATGAATTAAGAACGTACCTTAGTAGGTCACGGTTTTCGACCTTGTGTCCGATGGTGTGCAGGTCGTTGACAATGTCATGGACACGGGCGAGTAGTTGCGGCGCCGTTTCGTGTTCCTGCATCTTAAGGTTATACAACTTATTAAAAAGAATGTCACGTTTACATACCTTAGCATCGGACGTTCCTTCGTGTAGCTCGATTAGTTTGTTCCATAGGTCCTTGGCGCTAATGAATGGTCCGATGCGGTTGAGTTCCTCCTTGGACAACCCGCATTGCAATATTTGAGTTGCTCTTGCATCGGCTTCAATTTACCTCTTGGTTGCGTTAGTCCACTTGTTGAAATCCAAGGGCTCTCCTTGATCATTGGTGGGTAGAGCAAAGCCGATTTGGATTATTATCCAAGTCTCGACTTGTGTTTTCAAGAAACACTCCATCCGACCTTTCCAATAACGGAAATCATCTCCGTTAAGAGCGGAGAATCCGAGGGGTGGTGTTATACCCCCAATGTGAGCCATTAAGTATCTTGCAAAACACGAATAAAAACGAAGGAATTCCAAGACTTGGTCTTGGATTAGTAATCGAAATAAATAGGAAATAAACAGAATTAAATGAGAAAAATAAGAAACTAACAAAACTAACAACTTACGACCTTTGATGTCCCCAAAGGGTACTAGGCGTTGGATTTTAGGGCTAGAAAGCTTGACATTACGAGGGTAAACCCTAGTAAGAAATGTAGATCTTTCGAGAGCTTCGATTTGGTAGGTAGATCGTTATGTGAGTCCACTTGTGCGAAAGTTATGGTCGTTTTACCGTCGGTTACTCAAGAGAGAAAACTTACAAGCACACAACCAAAGAAAGCGTGCCAAGACTTCGTCTTGGATTAGTAGTCTTGGGAGGAAAAAGACCGAAAAAAAAAACGAATCGAAAATAATACGAAAACCAAAGCGTGCTAGATCGATGGTTTCACTAAATCTTAGCGCCCGCTCGATACCAATTGTTGGATCGAGAAGCGTCGCTAGAGGGGGCGAATAGCGATCGTAAATCTTTCGTTCAATTCGTTTGAGACACAAGTAAAACGAGTAAGCACGGAAAATAAAGTGACACGTTTATTTTACTTGGTTCACAACCCAGTTGCTACTCGAGGCTCTATCGGTCCTGCATCCGCGTCACGGAGGGCAAAGCACTATAACGCCTCCTCCTCGTTGGAGGTAGGAGACAACGATCACAAAATCGGAAAGTACGAGGATGAGGCAACAAGCCTACCTCACCGTTATGAATAAAAACAACGAATACAATATTAAAATATATTACTAGATCTTTGCTGCTTAGCGAAAAGATCTGAGCTTGTTGTCGCGTCGGCGTTATGACGGTGTTGGAGCGTTGGCGTTGTAGGAGCACTTGATGAATAAACTTGATGATGTTTGGAGTTGTAATCCACCCCTCCTTTTATAGATTTTGGCCTCTGAATTTGTCTCCTTTTTTTTTGGAACAGATCACGAAGTTGTCCAAATTTTATCGCTGGCGCGATCAAACGTATCTGCTTTTGACATAGCAGAGGTTGATTAAATCGCCATCACGATCGATGTCTCCCATCGATCGGATCGATGAGCATCACGATCGGCCTAACGCCCGTCGTGATCATCGTCACCGTCACTTCCCTGCAGTAAGAGGTTGGCTCGGAAAATGATAAATGCGACGGTTTCTAACCGTCCGATCTCGACCTAGACCTTCCACAGGAAGTCTTAGTCGGATTGCCGCCTACGGTCATCCCCGTAAAGAGGACACGACCTTACAATCTCTCACTCACACGAGCTTTCCTTGATATTTACCTTGTAGCTCTCGCTTCCGGCCTTCCACTCGATTCCTTCGGCTCCCTCCGAAGTCACTCGAGTGTCGCCCGACCACCGCGGCTTCCTCCGGGTGTCGCTAGCCTTCAGCTCCAGCTTTAGTACTTTTCTGCACACTCGATTTAGCTCGTGAGATAACGATGTAAACTTAACTTTGTGTCTTTGTCATAATCAAAATACAGGTTCGATTATCTAGTGCCCCTGCACCAACATAGAGAGGTTCGATTAGGACAACAAACTCTTGATTAGGGCAAGTAGTGGTGTGACAGAGAGGAGGGATCTTCTACTTTGAAAGAATGGGTATGCTCCAATGGTCTTAGAGAGGGCATTTATCTATTCATATAATGGGTGAACTCAAAAAAGTCATGTAGCAGTTTTAGCTAAATGTGCTACATTGATCAATTTTGTGTCATTTGGTCACTTTGAAAGCATTTTCAGACTCCAATGACCTCTGCCTATTTGCTATCTATTTAGATTTAAAATTTAACTACAAATAATTGTGTAGTAATTTTAGCTAACACTATTACATTGCCATTTTGAGTCAGATTTTGAATATAAATAAATAGTCACTCAAGATGGTCATTAGAGTCTACTCATGTTTTCAAAGTGACCAAACAACTAAAAATGTTCATATAGTAGTCTTAGATTCTCCTCAAATTTTAAATCTAAATAGACAAATACGTTGTAGAAAGCTGCTAAATCTATCCATTCTTTCAAATTGACCAAACAATTCCAGATAGTCATGTAGTAGTTTTGGCCACAATAGCTACATGAATAATTTTGATCAAAATTATTATTTCAAAAATTTTAGTTTGCTTCAAAAGTTATAAATTTTGTAGCACTTTAATCACTATTATTTTAATATACATATATTTATAATAATTTTTAAAATTCATAACTTTTTAAAAATATTTACATATTTTGATATTTTTATAAAATTTATAACTCAAGTAGTAGCATTTAAAAATTTATGAAATAATTAAAGCTGCATATTCTTTATTACTTTGTATGTTTTTTGATAATTTGTCAAATTTAAATTTACGTAGCAATTTTGACCTCCATTTTAACGAAAACTAACATATGAGTATGCTTAGGTGTGTGGATTAGACCGATTAGGCAGCTCATTGACTTTGACCAAAACAATTTGGATAGAGGAGTTTAGAGGTATAAATTTGGTAGAAATATCAAGTGGAATACCATTTTAATGATACCCCTTAACCCTAAATCAAAATGGGGCACCCCTTAAAACGATTCTAAAAAAGAAATGGCCTTTTTATTTTTGCTCAAAATATATTGCTTCTACACTGTTTAAGTAAACAATGAAAGGTTAATAGAACTGAATTCATGGGCTCAAATCAGGCAAGCTGTATTTAAGGAAAAACTCTTTGTTTTATGAAACTTTGGAAATTTAATATAATATCTTATGAGAAGTCACAGATTGCTAAGTTACTGTTCAACATCTCATCTACAGCATGCACTAGCAGAAATCACTTTTCACTGCTTATTCATCAAGAAGCACGCATATATGTAAGGCAACCAAAAGAAGCACTCATATATATAAGGCGACCAAAATATGATTGCTCCTAAGAGATATAATCATTAGTACTATTGACCGAAGCAAGGGGAGTCTTGACGCAATGGTAAGATTGTTATCTTATGACCAAGAGATTACGGGTTCAAATCCTGGAAATAACCTCTTGCAAAAAAACAAGGTAAGACTGTGTACAATGGATCCTTCTCCGGAATCCTATATGGTGGGAGCTTTGTGCACCGGGTTGCTATATTTTTTACTATTGACCGAAGCAGTTAACAACTTTGGTACTTCCAGTATAAAAGTAAACTGTGTTTAGGCGTTTATGAAAGAAATTGACTTGGAAGTTTTATCAATGCACTAAACTGGGAGCTTCATAATCAAATATTTAAGTCTACTATCACAGAGCTAAGCATCGTTAAGAAAAAGTCAACGAATGAACTAGCAGAGTATGTAACGTGGGAAGTGGATGGAAAAGGAATATCAGTCTGTCATAGTGAAATCTGGAGAGCAAGTCCTTACATATTCTTAGTCAAATTCCTTGTTCTATTTTAGCTGATCACTGATAAAACAAGAAGTAATAGACGTTTCAATAAATACTAACAAGTACATAATTGCAAAATTTTCAATATTGGGACAAGGAACTGGAGGCAGAGAACCAATGAATCATGCGCGTTCACAGGGTGAATACCTTTAAAAAAAAATTATTAAAAGAAAAAGTCAAGAAGGATGAAAGGTCACACCTGCCTGTTTCTTCTCGGTCAACGTACCGCTCCGCTGGAGGATCTCCAGATCGACAAGGCCAAGTGACATGAGCCCCAGCGTAAGTCCGGACATTATCCCGGCGAACAGCACAAGCAAACAGGATACCCCTGCGTCGACGTACCACCAAGGTGTTCCGAACGGAATGTCCTCCGCCTTCTGTAGCACCGCCACAGTTTCCCCTCCTCCATTACTAGCTCTTCCTCCGGCAGCCGCCGCCAACATCACCATCCCCCTCCCTACCGTCAACGAGTTGACCGCACCCATATCACCCCTCCCCCCTCTTCCTCACACGTCCTCCGCTCCTCGAATTCGCTTAGACTCACTCGCCCTTCCTTAGGCGAACACCGCCTTCGCCTCTCGATTAGGAACCGAAACGGTGGCCGAAGGCGACGAGTTCTGCAACCAAGTTGGTCAAGTGCGCGATCGACGCCCGGCGACCGCGGAAAAAGGACTGATTTGATTTTATTTCATATTTGGCGAAAGCAGCTAAGCGGTGTGGCCCACAAAAAGGCACGGGAAAGCGGGCCGGCTCGAGGTCAAGTGCGGTGGGAAACTCCTCGTGATGACGTGTTGAGCTCGGTCGCTGGATGCACAACACCTGGACGACCTCGAAGCCTTATTCAGATGGAAAGTGGGTCGGATTTAAGTCCTTTGATTCGAGTCCGACCCGCATACCAGCTGTCTAGCTGGGACTTCACCCGGTCGAGAGAGCCACCTTGATTAGCGGTTTAGTCACATGCGGATCGTGCGGCGAACACCGGACGATAGCAATCCAATGGCTTCTGAATAGTTTCAAAAAAATCATGTGGATCGTCTGGGACAAAAAGTAAAATCGATGGTCCTCACAATAATTATAAAGAAAAATGAATCATGAATAATATTTTATCTGACGAAAAATTAGTATAGCAAAAAGATAAGATAGCGTTTTGTAGAAAGAAATTTTTTTATTTTTTATGTTTCTTTTTCAAAAAATAGAAAATAATTTTTTAGTATTTTCTAATTTTCCAGAAAATATTTTTTTATTTTTTGGAAAACGAAAATAAAAATAGAAAATGATTTTCTGAAGTTTTCCAGTTTTCTAGAAAATGCTCTTTATTTTCTAAAAAACGTGTTGGGGATCGATATGGCCGGCTAGAGAGGGTGAATAGCCCTCGAACGTTGGATGTCGGTATTTGCTCGTCTACAAAGAGATTAGCGCAACGGAAACAATAAAGCAAGACAAGCAAATAGAAATACAAGAAATCAAACGCTAACAAGATGGTGTAACGTGGTTCACGGCTACGTCGCTAATCCACGGTCCCCGATTCGTCCTCGGTGAATCACTCCGCCAAAACCAATCCACTAATGGTCTCTCCTTTGCACCAAGCTAGGTGGAGGTAACCTTTACAATCAAGATCACTCTTCTTACAATAAGAATGGAGTAAAAGCAAGTGAGAACAGTTTAGAGCTTGTGGGGCACTAGGAAGATCACATAGAGCATAAGCATTAGCCTCTCAAAGGCTCACACCCTCTCTTTTTATAGAGAGAGTTGATTTCTTCCCGTTGGCCGCCGATCATTCGCCCTTGGCGATCACAAATCCTTCTGACGGCCTCAAACACGCGTCGGATCCGGCCGTTGTAGTCCAACGGAACACTTGGCAGTCGACTGATGGACCTCACCAATCAACTGTTGCCTCCGTAGTCATTGCCCGATCATTCTGGCGATTCTATGCCGCGACATCCTCTCGGCGATCATTGTCATTCCATAGCGATCAACTGGCGGGCATAAACCCATCGATCGGATACGGTCGAACCAACTCGACTCGGAAGCGATCATTGCCATTACATGGCAGTCGACTGGTGCCGTGTCAAACTCAAACTTAACATAAGTTTGAGCTTCGATGATCGGGTAAACCTTAACCCTTGCGATCAGTCTTCGACACTCGGCCATTCTCGCCAAGTTCACCTAATGAGCTACTTACATTTCACTCATTCTCTCATCTCACTCGAAGTCCGCCGAAGCTCTCTTCGTTCGCGGCCACGTCCCCTGGCGATCAGCGCCGGCTCTGCAATGCTCCTTCGCGTCTCTTGCCTCCGAAGTCTGCTTCCTTGGCTTCACTTCAAGTCATCTCGTCCGGCGGTCCCTCGGATGCTCCAAGCGCACGGCTTCCGCAAAGTCATCCTTCACCGACTCAAGGACCGAGGTTGTGAGGGTGAACCCGCCAAGGCTCCATGTGCGAATTACTAAGTCCTGCAAGACTCCAACGCACATATCAAATAACAATACCAACCTAACTTAAACCCTTTGCCACACACATCAAAACCTTATCATGGTAAGAGATTGCCCTAACAATCTCCCCCTTTTTGATGTGTGGCAATCTGTTTAAGTTAGGTAAAAATATTTGATATAAATTTCTAAGGTAAGAAAACATTTAAACATAAACATGATATAACAACATGCAACTCCCCCTTAATCCATGAAACTCTCTCTACAAATTCTCCCCCTATCATAATTTACTTAAACACAATTATTTCTCCCCCTTTGACATCATCAAAAAGATTAATACTAAGTTATAAACCCATGGCATCAAGTCTAATAGAAGGAAAATACCAAAAACATGTTTAAAATCTGAAATCAGAAAATATTAGACTGTTTTTCAGGTGAGCAGTCGACTGCTATCAGTATGGCAGTCGACTGGCACAATGATTTCCGAAATTCTGATTTTCTAGGCGAATTTCAGAAATGTATTAAAAATTCTAGAAAATTCAAAAAATTATGAAATTTGGGGAACATGTTTCTTGTAAGATTCTTTATCAGTGAAAAATAGGTATTCATGAAAAGGCATTATATTTCCAGAGATTTGACAAAAATCCAAAAGTTTTAAAAACCACTAGGTTGTTGATCATTCTAGTATCAAGTTTAACACCTAGTTTTGCATCCAACTGTTTCAAAACATGAATACATAGATTTTAAAGTAAGAAATTGTTTTGAAAACATATGAAATATCCAACCATGATCTTTGGACAATATGTCTATGAATTGAACATAAGTCTTCCCCATTATTGGTCTATTATTACTATTTTGATACATTAAATGACCATCTAAATGTCATAGGCAATAGTGGACATTTGTATCATTTTAACATCTCACTCATGCTAAGTTTTCAATCAAGGTAGTCTATGGTGAGTGTGAGATGCATCCTAGGGGGTATTTGTATATACTTAACTTAACCATTATATTCATACAATTCTATCAAGGTTAAGTATCAACCTAACAATCCTCATGATCATAAAGGCATATATCAATTAATTCTACATTATGATCATGAAACACATGTATTCATTGAATTGTTATCATGCATTAGGTATTATGTCATGATAATAAACAAATTATCACCTAAAGCATGATTTAAACCCTATTTCTTATGATGATGTGCCAAATTTCAAAATCATAAATCATGATTGCAAACATACATAGCAATTACATTAATTATCATGATTTAAGCATTATTAACTATTTATAGGCACGTTATCATCACCTAACACAATTTAAAAATGTTGTCCCGCCATCCTAAGTCAACCAAAATATGATGTAGGTCAATTGCATATGGTCGACTACCCTAGGGGTTTTCTAACCCTTAAGGATGGATTTTGGAACCCAATACAAGTTCTTTCCTATGAGGTTCACAAGATACTCCTTGGGGATCCATTTCCTAGCTATTACCTTCTTTTTATATTGTCCCCTAGCAATTAGGCATTTATAGGCCTTTTCATTTTTCTTTTCTTTATAACCTAGGTCTTTCTTATTAAAATTTGCCCTTTGGCTTCCAATTATCATATTCAATGTGTTGGAGGCAATTGTGAATTTTTCTAGGGCTTTTGTCAAATAGTCTACCTTTTCCCTTAAAACCCTATTTTCATTCATGCATGCATCACTATCATTAAATGACATATATTCATGTGAGCATGCATCATTTAAGCTAGAAGAAATATTTTCATTTTCATTTAAGCATGATTTTTCTAGTTTATTTTCTAGATCCTTAATTTGATCTAGCATGCTCTTATTCTTCTTCTTAGCTCTAAATAAATCCCTAGTTAAGCTAGAGACCATGGAAACTATTTTCTTAGAAGTTAGATTTGTTACCATAGTCTCCATGTCCTCTTCTTCTTCTTCGGATGAGGATGTAGAGGAGGCTCCCCCTTCACTTGAGCTCTCTCCACTTGTGCTTGATTCTTCATTTTCGGTGGAGGAGCTGTTGGGTTTCCGGCACCGCGGCGTGTGTGTGTTCGATCATGTTTCGTAAACATGTGCACAGCGGAAGCAACAAAAATAATAAATATTCCTATTTATTACAACACACACAACACACGCATGCTATTACAACAAGTGTAGACATAACCGTAAATTAAAATTGCAATAAAAGAAATTAAACTACGTTATACCTTCCGTATGACGTGTAGCGGGAACGGCATCAACCGGAACGATTCTCGTAAGAATCGTCTCTATCCGTATCCACGCCGAGCTCCTCGGGATGACTTCGCCAAGCCACGAGCTTCGTCTTCGTACGGGTTACTAGCCTCGTGTTGAAGACGACGTGATCGAGAGATGATCACGGTCCGAATCCAAATTCGGACCTAAAACAAGTCCTCAAGACTTGCTTCTCCGGAGAGGTATTCGTCAACCGATTGACGAATCCTTCTTCCTCCACCTCAGAGGATTACCGGAGATCAAATCCCCGGTATGTTAGCCGCTGTCGGAGCACTAACCGTCGTCCAAACGACGCTCCGACGAGAGGAGAAGAAGCTGTCCAGAAAACTGGACAGCTTTGGTGGAGGAAATAAGCGCCGGCTAAAGAAGAGATGGAGGCTCACCTTTACACCGAACCCAAGGGAGATCACCGAGGGTCGCCGGAGGTTCACCGTAAAACTTGACGCCGGCAAGGAGATGGCAGCCACACAATGAAGTTGGGCGGCAGCCCTTGTTGTTGACGCCAACAACAAGGAGGATGGGTTGGGCGGCCACTAATTGGATTAGGTTTAGGGTTAGGGTTTAACAATCCCTTAAGCCCACTTTTATAGAGAACTAATTCTCTTAATGGTTAATGGATCATATCCATAAAGCCCGTTAACCCGCTCCATTAAGATAAGTTAAAATAAACCAAACCATGATGGTTTATTTTAAGTTAAAACGAACCGAACCAACTTTTGGTTCATTCGTTTAAAATAAACCAAACCCTTTGGTTTATTCTTATCCATTGGATTAGAACCAAACCATTTTGGTCCATCCATTACGTCTTCATAAGACGCAGCCCATCCACGCTTCCATTGCGACTGAAACAATTTCATGCTCGCTTTATGTTTGGTCCAACCAAACATAGTTTCTCTCGGTCTGAGAATCCCATTCTCAAGCTCGTTTTAAATCCTTTGGATTACACTCGTTGTCGTGTGACCAAATAGGTTCTCGGTTTATGTTGGCCGTCTATAATTAACCATTAATTATAGAGCGATCATGAGTGGCACCTAGTAGTACATCATGATCCCCGATTAGCGAAAAGATCAGATTGATCGGAACTATTTACGAAACCCTTGATGGCTCGAATGAATCGTGCCCCATTCCCTTCACTCATCTTATACCCACTTGGTTGAGGACATGGTCTATTGTGTCCGATCCCACTAAGTGACTACGTCACACCTAGCCCAAGTATCATTTCCTCGTCTAGTTCTAGTTACTCCACATGTATCGAAGAGTACCTTACTCTAAACATGTATTGCTTTGGCAGACTTTAGTAACAATCCGACGAGAGGCCATGGGTATACATCTCCTCGCAAGGAGTGGTGAATCCTTTATAGGCTATTCAAACACCTTGATCACTTGACTTATACCCAATCATCCGGGTCCACATCTCCTTAGAGATGTTTGCTTAAGATGTCAAAGCATAAGTCTCCATGATCAAGATGACTTGAATACCGCAAGTCGAAGAACATCGCACTTAAGCCACAGTAAGAACTTCATTGACATATCTATATATGCAGAGAACCATATGAAGTCTTACGGTTGGTCACTCGATGAACTAGTTACCATAACTAGCATCCACGATTAACTCGGACATCACTATGTCTCCGGCCCGGTGAGAATCATTTGCTTGGATACACCAAGGAGTATACCTCGTGCTAGTCTCGGCCGAGGAATTGATGGTGTCGAATCCATCAATTCATTGACTAGGGATAATTAGATACATCACAATTACACATGTAGAGATACTCACTGGTTGTGATCGATCACAAATTCTCTCATCTTTGTGAATCGTATCGTGGACATTGATAAATGAGTTTAAGATCCAATCAAATACATTAAACATGTATACTCAAATAGTGAATCTTCATTTATCATATAAATGGTTCATACATAAGGCGATTGCCTTAGGACATCTCTCATATATTACTAACAGACTCCCACTTGGCCTAATGCCAATCGCTACGGTATCCTATACCATAGTCTCTAACATGACCCTCGAACTTGCTTTGAGGTAATGCTAGTCGAGGATCGCTAAGTTCCTTTGTTAGGAATTTTCTCGATTTGTATTTCGTTCCTCTGATGATCTCTACGATAAGATGATAGCGGCGAAGCACATGTTTGGATCATTGATGAGACCACATCAAGTTCATAGATGAACTACTTGATCCAAACCGCTTCCTTTCTTGCTTCCCGAAGGCTCTGCCTTAGTGGCGTAATCCGCTTATAGCGTCAAGCTTGGAACCTTCCAACTTATTGCGCCCATTCTAGTGAATACATACCCGCATCAAGACATGGAATCATCCTTGTTCGTCTGGATCCGCATCCGTGATACCCACGTATCACCATGTACCCTTCTCCATATATTAGGAACACATCCTTAGTTCTTCTTAAGTACTTAAGGATCGCCTTAATACCGCCCAATGATCCATTCCTCGATCGGATCGTATCCGCCGTGACACTCAGAGCATACGATACATCGGGCCTCGTACATAACATAGCATACATGATAGATCCTATCATGATGCATAGGAATCTTACTCATGCAAATCCTCTCGCCTTCGCGGCGCTGACACATAGACTTCGAAAGGTGTACCCCATGCCCGATGGGCGTATAACCTTTCTTGGATTCCGACATGCTAAACCTCTTTAGCACTCGGCCTATATATGTAGATCGCAAAGACCACAACCGCTTCGATCTATCTCTATAGATCTTAATCCCAAGGATGTAGGTTGCTTCTCCCGTGTCTTTCATGGAGAATGTCTTGATAACCAAACCTTAATCGATCAGAAGATTGACACATCGCTTCCTATAAGTAATATGTCATCGCATACAATACTAGGAACACGATCGCACTTCTACTAACCTTCTTGTACACACAAGGTTCGTCGATTTTGTGAGAAATCAAACTTTTGATCGCCTCATCAAAACGGATATTCCAAATCGGATGCTTGCTTCAATCCATAAATGGATCGTCGCAATTTGCATACCTTGGTTTTATCAACCGATGTGAAACCTCAGTCAGATCATATACACGCCCTCGAAAGGTGTTTCCATTAAGGAAAGCCGCTTTTTCACATCCATCCGCCATATCTCATAATCATAATGAGCCGCTATGGCCAGGAGCATCCGAATGGATTTAAGCATAGCTACAGCTAATAGGTTTCATCATAATCAACACCTTGCTTTTTATATCCTTCGCCACCAATCTAGCCTTATAGGTAATCACATTACCATCCATGTCGGTTTTCTTCTTGAAAACCCACTTGCACCCTATAGGCTTTATGCCTTCAGTGGGTCAACCAAGTTCCAAACTTGGTTTTCATACATGGAATCCACTTCATGGCATCAAGCCATTTATCCCTTTCTCAACTTGTCAAGACTTCTTCATAACGTAGGCTCTCATCATCAATGAGTAACACGCTCGATTCACTTATGAGAAATCCATATCTCTCGTGAATATTGCATGGTTCTACCGTGATCTACGAAGATGTGGTGTTACAATAGGTCCAAATTGATTGCTCATCACTATGAGTTATTGGTGCTTCACCGTGTATCTCATCAATGTCTATTTGAGTCTCTCGAGCCTCCTCAAGCTCAACGACACTCCCATCGCTTTCTTGCAAGAGAAACTCTTTCTAGAAACACAAAGATGCCTCAAACAAACACCTTTTGTTCCACAGATGATAGAATTGGTAACCCCTTGTTTCCTTAGGGTATCCAATAAATAGACATTTATCGACTTAGCATCCAATTTGTCTCGACATACCCGCTTCACATAAGCAGTGATAACCCCATATCTTCAAGTAAGATACATGAGGTTTCTTACTAGCCCATATCTCATATGGAGTAGTAGAGACTACTGGTTGGCATTCTGCTTAACAAGTAAACAAATGTCAAGTGCATAACCCCAAAAGGACTTGGGAAGAGTCGCATGATTCATCATTGACTGACCATGTCCAACAAGGTCCTAAGATGCCTCGTGATACACCATTATGTCGTGATGTATAGTATGGAGTCCATTGAGACAATATGCCATTGTCTCTTAGATAATCAAGAAACTCTTGACTTAAGTATTCACCACCTCGATCCGATCGAAGTATTTTAATACTTTTGTCATGTTGTTTCTCTACTTCATTTCTGAATTCTTTGAACCTTTAAAAGGCTTCAGACTTGTGTTTCATCAAGAACACATACCCAAACCGTGAGTGATCATCGGTGAAGGTAATGAAGTAGCTATAGCCTCCTAATGCTTGAGTTGACATAGGTCCACATACATCAGTATGTACTAAACCTAGTAACTCTCCCACTCGTTCACCTTTTCCAGTAAAAGGTAACTTAGTCATCTTGCCTTTTAAGCATGATTCACATGTATCGTATGAATCCAATTCAAACGATTCCAGAATTCCACATCGGTGTAATTCGGACATGCGTTTCTTACTTATATGGCCAAGACGACAATGCCTCATATAGGAGTCTATGTGATTATCCTTTCGAGCACGCTTGTTGCTCGCTTCGATATTGCAAATGTCACTGGATACGTCCAACGTATAAACACCATTGCTTAAAGTTCCAGTCCCATAAAGAACCCCATTCAAAGTTATGTAACAACAATTGTTACTAAACGTCAAATGGAAACCATTTCTATTTAAACAAGAAATAGAAATGATGTTCTTTATCAACGAAGGAATATAAAAGCAATTGTCCAGTTCTAAGACAAGTCCTGCAGGGAGTTTCAACAAATACGATCTGATGGCGAAAAGAACTCGCTCCATTCCCAACACGTAAATTTGACTTTCCCTTGACGAGTCTTCTTCTATTCCTTAGCCCATGTATGTCATTACATATATGTGAGCCACACCCAGTATCCAATACCCAAATGTCTAAGGAAATAGAATGACAATCAATAAAGAAGATTTCTGAAGAAGATGGGGCATCCGATGCCTTATCCTTCTTCACGGACTCAAGATAAATCTTGCACTTTCTTCGCAAATGGCTCTCCTTGCCATAATGATGGCAAGTTTCCTTTTGTGCTAGTTCTACCTTCTTAGCCCTTCTCTTCTTTCCCTTATGCTGTTCCTTTGACTTCCTCTTAGAACCTTTCTTCGAGGAATCAACTAACAAAGACTGCCCCTCGCTTCATGCTTCTCGTAAGGCTCCACAGCCTTTCAAAGATGTTCGAGCAAGACTACAGATGAACCTCCTTGCATCTCAGAGGTGAAGAGGAGCTTGGAGACTTCGAACCTTTCGAATCTCACTTGCTCATCAACCAACTCACAGAGATGAAGGACTACGATATGAGCATCCATATGCTCATGCTGCTTTCGTAGCTTGGGTTCCATCGCGGCTAGCATGATGCAACTCATTTGTTCAGAATCACTCACATGTTTCTGATAGGCCAACAATTGGTCCAGAGTTGCATTGTCACTAGGATGGGCAGGAAGAGGCGCTTCGAGGACATACGCAAGCTTTTCAACCTTGAGAACAATTCTCAAGTTTCTAAGCTAGTCCAAGAAGTTCGGCCCAGTCAATTTATTTGAATCCAAAATGGAACGCAAATTCAAACACATCATGATCAATATATTAACTTTAGAAATACAAAACGAGCATATATGAGAAAGATGATTTTAAAATGCATCAATATACATTATTAAATCCCATTCATTTTTCGAATTTCAAAAACCCCAAAATCACTTCGGGAGATCGTAGGTCCATCTCCGAATGGGCTGATATCCATCATAGATAAGAACAACCTTGGAGTGAGTCCAACAAGCCATTCTTAGCTATGATGGTGGGTATCAAGTATACCGATTACATATCATGTATATGTAACTATCACAATGTGCTATCAACTAATTGAATGTTTACACATACATTGGGTTGTTAACACATTAACAAGTATGCATCATATGCATAGCACCCAACTTCACCTCTCTTCACATCGACCTTGGAGTGAGTCCAACAAATCGATGCTCCAAGTTAAAGCCGACCCATTAATCGCGAAATAGTTTTAATATGGTTAGAGCGCATTCAACCAATTAGCCAGCTTGAGTGAGTCCAACAACCCAAACTAACGATTTGACCTCGACTCTTACCATATCGAGTTAAACTATTCCAATGATTTGAACATGTTCGTTCGAGCGCTTGAGTGAGTCCAACAACCCAAACAAGAAATGTAACTCTGGTTCTAACCATATTAATGGAAGGTGTAGGCTTTAATATTGATTAAGGGTTTTATGTCTCATCCTCTTTGCATGCAAATAACTATTATCTACATGGCATGACATACATGGCATACATCTACATGTCACGACACGCATGGCATAATGTTATGCATCTAATGCAATTACATGGCATACAATTATGTCATGTACATAATTTCCTTATTTGTCATAACTATTTATGGAAATAAAATATGTTTAAGATTTGATTCTTCAAATCAAATCATAATTAAATTAGGAAACAAATTTCCAAATCTAATCACATATTTTATTCATGGAATTATTTGATTAAGGAAAATCTATTTAGGAAACCAATTTCCTAAATCTTTAAAACTACTTATGGAAATAAAATATTTTAAGATTTGATTTCCCAAATCAAATCATGATTAAATTAGAAAACAAATTTCCAGAATCTAATCAAATATTTTATTTATGGAAAATATCAATTTCCATAAATACTTCTAACTTTCCAAAAGTGGAAGATTTCCATAAATACTTCTAGACTTTCCAAAATTGAAAAATTTCCATAAATACTTCTAAATTTCCAAAATTAGAAAATTTCCAGAAATACATTATGACTATCGCAAAACCATTTTACGATTATGTCGAAACACAACTCGGGCTCGATACCATCAAGGTTTTTTGACCACAAGGCAAGGTGTGTGTTCGATCATGTTTCGTAAACATGTGCACAGCGGAAGCAACAAAAATAATAAATATTCCTATTTATTACAACACACACAACACACGCATGCTATTACAACAAGTGTAGACATAACCGTAAATTAAAATTACAATAAAAGGAAATTAAACTACGTTATACCTTCCGTATGACGTGTAGCGGGAACGGCATCAACCGGAACGATTCTCGTAAGAATCGTCTCTATCCGTATCCACGCCGAGCTCCTCGGGATGACTTCGCCAAGCCACGAGCTTCTTTCAGACGGGTTACTAGCCTCGTGTTGAAGACGACGTGATCGAGAGATGATCACGGTCCGAATCCAAATTCGGACCTAAAACAAGTCCTCAAGACTTGCTTCTCCGGAGAGGTATTCGTCAACCGATTGACGAATCCTTCTTCCTCCACCTCAGAGGATTACCGGAGATCAAATCCCCGGTATGTTAGCCGCTGTCGGAGCACTAACCGTCGTCCAAACGACGCTCCGACGAGAGGAGAAGAAGCTGTCCAGAAAACTGGACAGCTTTGGTGGAGGAAATAGCGCGCTAAAGAAGAGATGGAGGCTCACCTTACACCAACCCAAGGGAGATCACCGGAGGGTCGCCTGAGGTTCACCGGCCAAAAACTTGACGCCGACAAGGAGATGGCAGCTCAATCAAGTTATGGCTCTTGTTGACGCCAACAACAAGGAGGATGGGTTGGGCGCCACTAATCGATTAGGTTTAGGGTTAGGGTTTAATCCCTATTTTATAGAGAACTAATTCTCTTAGTGGTTAATGGATCATATCCATAAAGCCCGTTAACCCGCTCCATTAAGATAAGTTAAAATAAACCAAACCATGATGGTTTATTTTAAGTTAAAACGAACCGAACCAACCTTTGGTTCATTCGTTTAAAATAAACCAAACCCTTTGGTTTATTCTTATCCATTGGATTAGAACCAAACCATTTTGGTCCATCCATTACGCCTTCATAAGACGCCATCCACGCCTTCCATTGCGATCAAACAATTTCATGCTCGCTTATGTTTGGTCCAACCAAACATAGTTTCTCTCCGAGAATCCCATTCTCAAGCTCGCTTTAAATCCTTTGGATTACACTCGCGCGTGTGACCAAATAGGTTCTCGGTTTATGTTGGCCGCCTATAATTAACCATTAATTATAGAACGATCATGAGTGGCACCTAGTAGTACATCATGATCCCCAATTAACCAAAAGATCAACTGATCCGTAACTATTTCAAACCCTTCAAGAGCTCGAATGAATCGTGCCCCATTCCTTCACTCATCTTATACCCACTTGGTTCAGTGACATGGTCTATTGTGTCAGTCCCCACTAGGCTGACTACGTCACACCTAGCCCAAGTATCATTTCCTCGTCCTACGGATTCTAGTTACTCCACATGTATCGAAGAGTACCTTACTCTAAACATGTAATGCTATTGCCAAAGACTTTAGTAACAATCCGACGAGAGGCCATGGGTATACATCTCCTCGCAAGGAGTGGTGAATCCTTTATAGGCTATTCAAACACCTTCGATCATTTCGACTTATACCCAATCATCCCGGGTCCACATCTCCTTAGAGATGTTTGCTTAAGATGTCAAAGCATAAGTCTCTATGATCAAGATGACTTGAATACCGCAAGTCAAAGGAACATCGCACTTAAGCCACAGTAAGAACTTCATCGACATATCTATATATGCAGAGAACCATATGAAGTCTTACGGCTGGTCACTCCAATGAACTAGTTACCATAACTAGCATCCACGATTAACTCCGGACATCACTATGTCTCCAGCCAGTGAGAATCAGCTGCTTGGATACACCAAGGAGTATACCTCGTGCTAGTCTCGACAGAATTGATGGTGTCCAAATCCATCAATTCATTGACTAGGGATAATTCCGATACATCACAATTACACATGTAGAGATACTCACTAGTTGTGATCCAATCACAAATTCTCTCATGCTGTGAATCGTATCGTGGACATTCAGTAAATGAGTTTAAGATCCAATCAAATACATAAAATATGTATACTCAAATAGTGAATCTTCATTTATCATATAAATGGTTCATACATAAGGCGATTGCCTTAGGACATCTCTCATATATTACTAACAGGAGCAATCCAAGTCATCGAAAGTCATCAATGCTAGGTTGGTGACAAATGCATTTTCTTCCTCGGATGATGATGAAGAAGAGGAGGAAGGGTCATCCTATGTCTTGGCCTTGAATGCTTTGACCTTCCCCTTTTCCTTTGCCTTCTTTTCTTCTTCCTTTTTCTTCTTGCTACCCTTTTTCTTCTTCTTTTCTTCTTTCTTTCTCTTCTCCTCCTTGCTTTTGTTCAAGAGGGGACAATTATCCCTTATGTGTCCCTCTCCTTGGCAATTGTAGCAAATGATTTTCCCCCTTGGTCTTCTATTCCTATCATTAGATTTATTAAAATGAAAACCCTTTAAAGCACGCCTTACCCTCCTTACCATATACGCTTCTTCCGTGCTATCCATAGAGGAGGAGGAAGAGGCTTCATCATCGGAGGAGGAGGGGATCTCCATCTTCTTCTTCTCCTTGTTTGCCATCAAGGCTACTCCTCTTGAAGGTTGGATTCTTGGCTCTTCTTGTATTCCTTCAAGCCTCGTTTCGTGGAGTTCCATTGTTGAGAAGAACTCCTCCAAGGTGCTCACTTCTAAATTCTTTGAGATATAGAATGAGTCCACCACGGAGCTCCACTTTGAGGACCGGGGAAAGACATCTATGACCTTCATTACCATATCCCGGTTGGAGAGCTTTTCACCTACACTTGACAAACCGGTTATAATTTTCTTGAAACGAGAATGTAAGGAAATTACCTTTTCTCCCTTTTCTAGTTTAATGTTGTTGAGTTGGGAGCGAAGGAGGTCTCTCCTTACTTGCTTCACCTCGGATGTGCCTTCATGAAGCTCAATTAGCTTCTCCCACATCTCCTTGGCACTTAGGCATTCTCCAATCCGGTTGATCTCTTGTTGGGGAGCACATTGAAAAGATGATGCTTGGCTTTTGAGTTTGCAAGGTGCTCTTCCCTTTGCTTTTTGGTCCACCTAGATCTCTCTATTAGCTTCCCTTCTTTATCCCTAGGCAAGACGAAACCGGATTCCATTGTAATCATAATATCAAAATCTGTTTCGAAAAATACCTTCATTCTCTTTTTCCACCAAGAGAATTCGCCGTCGAATTTCGGTGGGTGGATGTTGGAGCCGACCATTTTGAATGTTGCTTGTTGTGGCAGTTAGTCCTCGACAAGCTTTCCTTGGCTCTGATACCACTTGTTGGGGATCGATATGGCCGGCTAGAGGGGGGTGAATAGCCCTCGAACGTTGGATGTCGGTATTTGCTTGTCTACAAAGAGATTAACGCAACCGAAACAATAAAGCAAGACAAGCAAATAGAAATACAAGAAATCAAACGCTAACAAGATGGTGTAATGTGGTTCACGGCTACGCCGCTAATCCATGGTCCCCGATTCGTCCTCGGTGAATCACTCCGCCAAAACCAATCCACTAATGGTCTCTCCTTTGCATCAAGCTAGGTGGAGGTAACCTTTATAATCAAGATCACTCTTCTTACAATAAGAATAGAGTAAAAGCAAGTAAGAAGAGTTTAGAGCTTGTGGGGCACTAGGAAGATCACTTAGAGCATAAGCATTAGCCTCTCAAAGGCTCACACCCTCTCTTTTTATAGAGAGGGTTGATTTCTTCCCGTTGGCCGCCACCCGATCACGCCCTTGGCGCATCATTACTACCTACGGCCCTCCGAACACGTCGGATCTCGACCGCTGTAGTCCAACGGAACACTTGCGGCACCGATCGATGGACCTCACCACGATCATTCGCTCAGTAGTCGAGCCCGATCGGCTACGCTGTTCGCGCCCGCGACATCCTTCGGCGAATGATCCGGGCATAAACCCATCATTGGATACCATGAACCAACTCGACTCGAGCTGATCGCCATTACATAGCGATCGGTGTCATGTCATGAAACTCAAACTTAACATAAGTTTGAGCTTCCGGCGGTCGGGTAAACCTTAACCCTTGCGGTCAAGTCTCGACACTACCATTCGGCCAAATTCACCTAAAGAGCTACTTACATTTCACTCATTCTCTCATCTCACTCGAAGTCTCGCCAAGCTCTCTTCGTCGCCACATCCTAAAGATCAGCGACGGCCTGCAATGCTCCTTCGCGTCTCTTGCCTCCGAAGTCTGCTTCCTTGGCTTCACTTCAAGTCATCTCGTCCGGCGGTCCCTCGGATGCTCCAAGCGCACGGCTTCCGCAAAGTCATCCTTCACCGACTCAAGGACCGAGGCTGTGAGGGTGAACCCGCCAAGGCTCCATGTGCGAATTACTAAGTCCTGCAAGACTCCAACGCACATATCAAATAACAATATCAACCTAACTTAAACTCTTTGCCACACACATCAAAACCTTATCATGACAAGAGATTGCCCTAACAAAACGGAGATGGAAAACGCCAACCAAACGCGTTTTCTCAGAAAATGAAAATAAAAAATGAAAAATTTTCTCTCTACCAAACACTCCCTAAGTATTTTAAAAAAAATTTACGATCTTAAAAAAATTAACGTTTATTCTTTGGAATAATTTTGTCATTTGTATTAGTCATTCGCTCTTCTCGTAAAAATGCACGTCAATTTTTTTAGGATAAAAGTGATGCGCTAAAGATGCATGTCAATTTTTTTAGATAAGAGTGATGCGTTAAGAGCAAAAGATGATATATTTATTTCAGATATTTTTCATCTTTGATCTTACGGCTAAATAAATAAAAATCATAAAGAATATTTTTATCACATCAAAAATTAATATAATTCTCTGTAAAAAAATTAGAACCGTCAATTTAGTGGCCCCCATCAATCTGTCTCACGATTATTATGAGGAAGATAAATTACGAAGGATCCTATGAATCTTGACGTGGTGGTCAAAATATATGGGAGTTATCTGAATCTAAGAAAAGACTTTAGATCTATTTTAAAATCGATCCATATCACTTTTATAAATATCATCGTATCTTAATCATCATATTATCTCCATTGAAAAAAAAAAGTACAATCGAAAAATAAAAGAAAGGGCTAATTAATGATGAGTGTGGCAATAAAGAAAGGTGGCCTAATAGCGAGAGGGAATGTAGGTAGCAATCAATTAAGAGTTTTAATAAAAATGAGGTATGTATCACCTTCAATGTGTAACGGACCTTTTTGTTTAGGATTCCATTGATCATTTTTTTGTTGTCTAAGGTCATTGAGTTCCATTTCTAAAATATTACGATGAATTTCAAAAGAAAAAATTTTAATTTCTAACAATAAATTTTTGATAATGTAATTGACCGTGTATTCTTGGAACAGATATATTAAATTTTTGTTTAAGATTACACATCTGTCCACTAAAAAATACATTGAAATAGCGATAAATTTTTTTAAGGAAAAAATTTGCTACAAATCTATAATGAATTTGACGACGAATTATTAAATCATCGTTAATTAGTAACGAAATTTACAACAAAAAATATTTTATAGCAAAATTAATAACAAACTATTTATTTGATGTCAAATTTACAACAAATTATATGTAACACCCCCTAGTCTTTCCACTCTCTACTCGGGGAGATGTCATTACTTTACTGTCTGTTTCTTTAATTCTTCCTTATCTTACTCTGATACCAACTGTACCACCCCTCCCATAAGGGAGATCGTTACAGATTTTGTACTTTTCTACTCTTACTCTGACGCTATACTTTAATCATTACACCATGTTACTATCATTCCTCAATTCGAGCAATATACTAACGCAATATGCTAACAACTAAAATGATCATAAGGACCTTGACATCACTTAAACAATAACTATTTCAAGATTTTCACATAACATGCAAGTATTAAGACTAATCCAACATGACTCTAGCATTTTTTGGTCTCAACCATAAGCAATCCATTGAACTTCAACAATATAAAAAAAAACAATTAAAAACATAAAATCTGGTTTAGACATCTGCACTTAGGATCTTTTATTTCCACTGTTCCGTCGCCACACACTTCAAGCGCTTCATCCGCTATGTCACCTTACCGAAGCTTTTCTTTACATTTATCTGCAGTATAAGGAAATGCAAACTGTAAACAATAACGCTTAGTAAGTACTTGCTATGCTCACAAAAACATGCAACGTATGAAATCATACAACTAGTTCTCTTACCCTTGATACATTGATACACATGCAAGCATAACTGGAAATCATAACTTTGAATACACGTCTCTTGTATAAACCATGCTCTTGAGTATTTTAAACTTGTAAACAGTGTATCTGAAATGGAATGATTAACTTTAAAAACTTTTACTTATACTTATACTTCAAATTAATAATCATTCTGAATATAGGCCCGACATAGTACCCATGCGTGCTTTCTTAATAGGCTGGGGTGGCCAACCACTGAACCTACTAGGGTAACTGAAACTGAGGGCCTTGGCCTGTGGGCGAAACTGATGCCCGGTACATGCCCTGTCAAAAGTAAAATACTTCCTTTATACTTATATTTTTATACATACTGAAAAAATGCTCTTAATCCCCTAAACCACGAATGAGGAGCACCATAAAGATCATTATGCTCTTTACCCCCAAAACTAAAATGGGAAGCATACTGAAGATCGTTGTGCTCTTAATCCCCAATTCGAACGGGGAGCATCTTTAAATTTTCTTTATAAAGGAAATATTTTTACATCTTACTCTACATCATGCATATAATTATAAGCTACAACTCATCTACAACATGCATGATTATAAATCACATTCTTATCATGGATCTAAACATGATAATAAATCAAACATGACATAACGGATAAAAATCATGTAACTAAAAATACCATGCATAACTGGCTCATATACATGCATATAAACTGCTCAACCATGTAACTGGAAATAACAAGCACAAAAAAAACATATCAATGACATACGATAACTATTTATACTGTAGGTGAACAATACTTAACCCCTACGCTTTTTCCCAATTTATACCGTTAGACTTCGTAAAGAGAAGACCTCCTACGTATTTCTTTGCTTTAGCGTGATCCTCTACTCAGTCCTTGAGGGGATCCTTCTTGAAAATTCCCTCTTGAATTATCCCACGGTGGAGAAAAGTAATTGGAGATGGAGGTGGCTTGCACCGTGGAGGAAAAATCAAGGGGAGAATCAATCACATTCTAGAAAAATATTTCTTGAAGAAAACTCAACGAAAGGCTGCTCCTTTCTTTGATTCGGCGAAGGAAGAACGAGAGAGAGGGAGATGCTTCGGCGGCCGAAGAAAAGAGGAGGAGAAGAGGTGGGTTGGTCTCGGCGTAAGGGTTCAGGGAAAGGAGAGAAATAAGAAATATATATATATATATATTAGGGTTTTCTTAACTTAATTATCCCTTTAAATGATTAGCCAACTTAATCAACTTCTCCCTTTTTCCCGCCTATAGATATATTCTATTATATCCTACTCATTGGTAATCTTATAACTTAGTGGTAGGAAGCATATTCCTCCCAAACCAAAGGTTCATGGTTCGAGCCCCGGCTAACGAACTATTTATTCAAATTTCTATTTTAGTCCTATTCTTATTTCTATTTTTTTCTAAATAAAAATATAGGAATAAAAATTTGGGTTGTTATCATCCCTTATACCTTATAAAAGTTTCGTTCTCGAAACTTAGAATAGCTCTGAATACTTTTGCTTCATGTTATCCTCACGTTCCCAGGTTGCTTCTTCAAACCTTTGACTTTGCCATAAGACTTTTACTAACGATACTTCTTTATTTCTTAGTTTCCTGACTACTCGATCTATTATATGAATAGGTCGACTTTCATAACTTATATCTGACTGAATCTGTACCGTCTGTGGCTTAATCACTTGGTCGGTATCTGGGACGTGCTTCTTAAGCATTGAAACATGAAATACATTGTGGATAGTTGACATCTCCTGTGGTAGCTCTAGCTCATAAGCTATTTTAGCAACTCTCTTGGTGATCAAGTAGGGGCCTACATATCTAGGACTTAACTTGTCTTTCTTCCCAAATCTCATTACCCCTTTCATAGGAGCTACCTTAATGAACACTGAATCCCTGACTTTAAACTCTAGGGGTCTGCGTCGAACATCGGCGTAACTCTTCTGCCGACTCTGGGTAGTCTCTATCCTTTGGTGTATGTTCTTTATAGCTTTGGTGGCATCATCTATAAAATCAGTCTTGAGTCTCATTTCTTTCTTCTTGTCACCCTCATACCAATAGATAGGTGATCTGCATCTCCTCCCATACAAGGCCTCATAAGGTGTCATTCCAATTGTGGTTTGATAACTATTATTATAGGCAAACTCTGCCAAACATAAATATTTGCACCAGCTTCCTTTAAAATCTAGGGCACAAGCTCTTAGCATGTCCTCCAAAATCTGATTCACTCTTTCTGTTTGCCCATCTATCTAAGGATGAAATGCAGTGTTGAATCGTAGCTTAGTACCGAGGGCTGTCTGAACACACTCCCAGAAGTGTGAAGTGAAGCGACTGTCTCTATCAGAGATAATGGTCTTAGGTACTCCATGCAGTCTAATCACTTCCTTGACATATAACTGGGCTAACTGTTCCATGGAGTATGATATTCTGATAGGCAGGAAGTGAGCAAACTTTGTCAATCTATCGATAACTACCCAAATAGAATCGTAGCCATTGGTTGTTTTGGGCAGTCCTACTATGAAATCCATGGTTATTTCCTCCCACTTCCATTCTGGAATCTGGATAGGCTATAGAACTCCTCCTGGTCCCCTGGGGTTCTGTTTTAACTCTCTGACATGTCAGACAAGTGCTAATATACTTAGCCACGTCCCTCTTCATACCAAGCCACCAGAATTTCCCTTTCTTATCTTGATATATCTTGGTGGATCCAGGATGCATCGAATACAGGGTCCCATGAGCTTCTTATAGGATCTTCTTTCTTAAGTCTGGGTCCTCGGGGATACATAGGCGTTCACCCAAATATAATACCCCACTATCAGAGACACGGATAATGTTGCTAGGGGCATCAAAGTGGCGCATGATTTTCTACTCAGGGGGTCTGCTACTTTGTTTGCCTTTCCAGGATGATAGTAGATTTCACAGTCATAGTCCTTTACTAGCTCAAACCATCTGCTCTGTCGCATATTCAGATCCTTCTGAGTGAAGAAATACTTCAAACTCTGATGATCTGTGTAAATCTTGCATTGGACTCCATATAGATAATATCTCCAAACTTTCAGAGCAAAGACCACTGCTGCCAACTCAAGGTCATGAGTTTTTTTCGTAGTTCTTGAGTTACCTAAATGTATAAGCAATGACTTTACCCTTCTGCATAAGTACTGTTCCAAGTCCCATCTTGGATGCATCACTATACATGTCAAATCCCTCATTACTTTCTGGAAGGGTAAGCACTGGAGCACTTGTGAGTCTCCTCTTTAATTCAAAGAAGCTCTTTTTACAATCTTTGGTTCATTCAAACTTCTTGTTCTTTCTGGTAAGAACCATCAATGGCGAAGCTATTATTGAGAAATTTTCCATAAACTTCCGGTAGTACCCCGCTAATCCGAGGAAACTTCTAACCTCACTGACATTCTTTGGTTGACCCCAATTACTGACTGCTTTTATCTTCGTTGGGTCTACCATAACTTCATCTTTTGAAATAACATGACCCAGAAACGATATTCGATCAAGCCAAAACTCGCACTTGGAGAACTTTGCATATAACTGTCTTTGCTGAAGGGTCTGTAAGACTGTCTTCAAGTGTTCGACATATTTTTCCTGGGTTCTTGAGTAGATAAGGATGTCGTCAATGAAGACGACCACAAACTTGTCAAGGAACTCCTTAAATACCTGATTCATTAAGTCCATAAACATAGCAGGTGCATTTGTCACTCCGAAGGGCATGACCACGAACTCATAGTGTCCATACCTCGTTCGGAAGGCTATTTTCAGTATATCATCCTCTTTAACTCTCACTTGATGATAATCGGACCGCAAGTCAATCTTGGAGAAGACTGTGACTCCCCTCAATTGATCAAATAAATCCTCTATCCTTGGAAGAGGATATCTGTTCTTGATCATCACTTGATTCAAGGCTCGGTAGTTTATGCACATCCTCATAGACCCATTTTTCTTTTTCACGAATAACACCGAAGCTCCCCACGGGGAATGACTAGGGCGGATGAATCCCTTATCTAGCAACTCCCGTAATTATTCTTGAAGATCTTTCAATTCAGCTAGAGCCATACGATAGGGTGCTTTTAAGATTGGGTGGGTGCCAGAAATAAGCTAGATCTCAAACTCAACTTCCCTTCTAGGTGGTAGTCCTGGTAGCTCGTCAGGAAATACTCTCGAGTAGTCACATACACTTGGGACGTCTTCTAGCTTTTGGCTTCTTTCTTGCTTAGTATCAATTATATGTGCTAAATACCCAATGCATCCACTAGCTAACATCTTCTGAGCTTCCATGGCAGACAAGAACTTCTTAGTCTTCTCCCTTAGTTCTCCAATAAACTCAAAATTTGCCTCGGTCTCGGGTTGGAATACTACTCTTCGCTTACGGTACTCAATGGAAGCACCGTACTTGCTAAGAAAGTTCATTCTAAAGATGACATCATAGTCATGCATGTCCAGCAAGATCAGATCACTATAAAGTTCTCTGTCTGAAATTCTGACCGGTACGGCATGCAACCAGTGTGTAGATGTCATTATTTCACCCGAAGGTAGGGTCGTTAAAAACTGAATATCTAAGATATCCGGAGTTATATTTATCTTCTTAGTAAATGACATAGACATGAAAGAATGAGTTGCCCCAGTATCAAACAATACGGTAGCATGCTGACTAAGGATAGGTATTTGACCTGTGACTACCGTAAAAGCATTTGCTACCTCTTCCTTGGTGAGGGAGAAGATCCAGGCATTAGGTGTAACTGATGGGGCCTCCAATCTTCCTTGGCTAATGTCAGGACCCTTCAATGCTCCTTGCATCTGATGTAGCTGAGATGGTCTACCTTCATACTGCGTAGACTGTGGCATAAGTAGATTGGTCTTGGTGGGGCACTGTTTGGTGAAGTGTCCCTCGACACCACATATATAACACCCGCTCACGCCCTGGTGGCAAACTCCTGGATGCTTCCTCCCACATTTAGAACATGTAGGATAAGTAGAGTGCTTACTGGTTAAACCTCCCTTTGCATTATTCCATTGTTTCCTCTTGCCATTGTTGTTTCGCTTCCAGTTCGAATTATCGCTCTGAGATTTCTAACCTCCTGAATTTCCCTGGCTTTTGCTTTCTATCGAAGCTAGCTTCTGGTGCTTGATACTATTCATGTAATGCTCCGTGATTAGAGCACTACTGATTAACTCTTCAGTGGTCTGTGGTCTATTAATTCCACTAGCCACATTCAGAGTTATCTCCGGTCTCAACATCTTTAGCATCATCCTAACTCTTTCCTTCTCAGTACTGACTAGTTCCGGACATAGGTGAGCCAACCTATTGAACTTCTTTACCGCTTCATCTACTGATAAGTCCTCTCGTTGGAACTCCGTGAACTCATCATAATGCTTATTGGTGACTCGCAATATGGAAGAACTCCTCGAAGAATTCCGTCTCAAAGTCCGTCCATGACATTTGGTTCACCACCCTCTTGGCCTTTACTCGCTCCCATCACATTCTAGCATCTCCGAACAGACAGAACGAGGCACACTTAACTTTCTCATTCTTAGGCCAGTCCAACAGTTCCACTATGCTCTCTACTGTCTTGAACCATGCCTGAGCATCCCATGGTTCACTGGCACCGATAAAACTCTCTGGCTTCAGCTTTTGCCATTGAATTAGATAGACCTCTTGCCTCACCCCTCCCACTGGAGCTGTCGGTGGGACTGGTGGGGAAGAAGATACAGTTGGAATGACATTCTGAGTCACTAGCTGAGTAATAGGATTTTTTCGCTGATTCGTCATAAAAGGTATTGATGACTTACTGCTGCTCTATCACTTGCTGTTGGAGCTGAGTGACTATCTGTATCCAGGTAGGTGGTGGTACTTCTTCATTTATTCCTTGTCCTCTACGGGGTCTTCCTCGAGGTATTTCTTGCTCTTCATAAGATGATAAAGTGAAACCACTATAAGACTATTATCACTACTTTTTATCATCTTCACATACATATTTAGGTATGCTATATTACTTACTGTCTATCATCTTCATATATATATATACAAGCATGTTTAACTCAACGAGAACATTTTATGTGAGCATGTTTAACTTAAAAGAAGCATTCCTTACTATTCATAAAGTAAATAAAGCAGATAAATACTTGCTTACTTGGAGGCGGCAGGACTGATGCTCGATGTGTGTGTGACGGAAGAGCGGAAACTGGCTCTGATACCATCTTGTAATACCCCCTAGTCTTTCCACTCTCTATTCGGGGAGATGTCACTGTTTTACTGTCTGTTTCTTTAATTCTTCCTTATCTTACTTTGATACCAACTGTACCACCCCTCCCATAAGGGAGAGATCATTACAGATTTTGTACTTTCTACTTTTACTTTGACGCTATACTTTAATCATTACACCATGTTACTATCATTCCTCAATTCGAGCAATATACTAACGCAATATGCTAACAACTAAAATGATCATAAGGACCTTGACATCACTTAAACAATAACTATTTGAAGATCTTCACATAACATGCAAGTATTAAGACTAATCCAACATGACTCTATCATTTTTTGGTCTCAACCATAAGCAATCTATTTGAACTTCAACAATATCAAAAAAACAATTAGAAACATAAAATCTGGTTTAGACATCTGCACTTAGGATCTTTTATTTCCACTGTTCCGTCGCCACACACTCCAAGCACTTCATCCGCTATGCCACCTTACTGAAACTTTTCTTTACCTTTATCTGCAGTATAAGGAAATACAAACTGTAAGCAATAATACTTAGTAAGTACTTGCTATGCTCACAAAAATATGCAACGTATGAAATCATGCAACTAGTTCTCTTACCCTTGATACATTGATATACATACAAGCATAACTGAAAATCATAACTTTGAATACATGTCTCTTGTATAAACCATGCTCTTAAGTATTTTAAACTTGTAAACAGTGTATCTGAAATGGAATGATTAACTTTAAAAACTTTTACTTATACTTATACTGATACTTCAAATTAATAATCATTCTGAATACGAGGCCCGACATAGTACTAATGCGTGTTTTCCTAATAGGGCGGGGGTGGCCAACCACTGAACCTACTAGGGTAACTGAAACTGAGGGCCTTGGTCCATGGGCGAAATTGATGCCCGGTACATGCCTTGTCAAAAGTAAAATACTTCCTTTATACTTATATTTTGATACATACTGAAAAAATGTTCTTAATCCCCTAAACCACGAATGGGGAGCACCATAAAGATCATTACGCTATTGACCCCCAAAACTGAAATGGGGAGCATACTGAAGATCGTTGTGCTCTTAATCCCCAATTCGAACGGGGAGAATCTTTAAATTTTCTTTATAAAAGAAATATTTTTACATCTTACTCTACATCATGCATATAATTGTAAGCTACAACTCATCTATAACATACATGATCATAAATCACATTCTTATCATGGATCTAAACATGATACTAAATCAAACATGACATAACGAATAAAAATCATGTAACTAAAAATACCATGCATAACTGGCTCATATACATGCGTATAAACTGCTCAACCATGTAACTAGAAATAATAAGCACAAAAAAAATATATCAATGACATATGATAACTACTTATACTGCAGATGAGCAATACTTACCTCATACGCTTTTTCCCCAATTTATACCATTAGACTTCGTAAAGAGAAAATCTCCTACGTGTTCCTTTGCTTTAGCGTGATCCTCTACTCAGTACTTGAGGAGATCCCTCTTGAAAATCCCCTCTTGAATTATTCCACGATGGAGAAAAGTAATTGGAGATGGAGGTGGCTTGCACCGTGGAGGAAAAATCAAGGGGAGAATCAATCACGTTCTGGAAAAATATTTCTTGAAGAAAACTCAACGAAAGGCTGCTCCTTTCTTTGATTCAGCGGAGGAAGAACGAGAGAGAGATGCTTCGACGACTGGAAAAAAATGAGAGAGAGGGAGATGTTTCGACGGCTAGAAAAAAAATGAGAGAGAGGGAGATGCTTCGGCGGCTAGAGAAAAGAGGAGGAGAAGAGGTGGGTTGGTTTCGGTGCAAGGGTTTAGGGAAAGGAGAGAAATAAGAAAAAAAAAGAATATATATATATACACACTAGGGTTTCCTTAACTTAATTACCTCTTTAAATGAATAGCCAACTTAATCAACTTCTCCCTTTTTCCCGCCTATAGATATATTCTGTTATATCTTACTTATTAGTAATCTTATAACTTAGTGGTAGGAAGCCTATTCCCCGAAACCAAAAGTTCATGGTTTGAGCCCGGCTAACGAATCATTTATTCAAATTTCTATTTTATTCCTATTCTTATTTCTATTTTTTTTTCTAAATAAAAATATAGGAAAAAAAATTTGGGTTGTTACACTATATTTCGTTGCACATAACGTTGCTAATTTTGTAACTAATTTAACTTTCGTTGCGAAATTTACGATGAAAATTAATTTTGGATTCGTTACAAATTCTGTGACAAATTCTTTTTTATCGCAAAATTTACAACGAATTTAAAATTCATTGTAAATTTTCTGATAAATTTTGTGGCGAAAAAATTTTGTCAAAAATTTTCAATTATTTGGAAAAAAATGCGGCAATTATCAACGTTGAACGAATGTCGTTAAATCAGCGATGAATTTCATATTCATTACAGAATTTGCGACGAATATGAAATTCATCGCAAATTCTTCAACGAATTTAGAATTTGTCATCAATTCTACAATGAAAATTAAATTCATTCCAAATGTCTACAATGAAATAAGAATTTATCGTAAAATTTATTATGAGTTTTTTCGTCATAGAATTTACAACGAATCTAAAATTCATGATAAATTTTTAAGATAAATTCTTATTTCGTTGCATATATTAAGAGCGAATTTAGTTTTCGTGCGACAAATTCTAAATTCGCTGCATAATTTCATTATTTTAGTGCGCTTCCATGCCGCCTTCTCCTCACTTCAACTTCCATCGCTTCTTCCTCCACATGCCCTCGCATTTTGCAGATCCCGCCGCCAACTTAGTCCCCATCGCCTCCGGCTTCGCCCCGTCCAAAGAAGGCCCCTTCTCGTCTCCGGGAGAACTTGGAACTTGGCCATCGTCGCTAGGGTTTGCGTCGTCGCTTCCTCTCTTTCTCACCCCTCGCCTTTGTCTCGATCCCTCTTGTTGCTATGGCCGCCACCAGCACGACGGCTCCTAGGGGTGCAATATAGATGACGAAAACTTGGTATTCGAGACTAGCCTCGGGGTTGAGGCCATCACCAGCTTCGACCAGATGGGCATCCGCGACGACCTCCTACGCGGCATATACGCATATGGTTTCGAGAAGCCTTCTGCCATCCAGCAAAGGGCAATGATTCCCATTATCAATGGTCGCGATGCCATTGGCCAGGCGTAGTCGGCCACTGGGAAGTCCTCCATGATCACCCTAACCGTCTGCCAGATGGTCGATACCATCGTTAGAGAGTATGATTTTTTGTTTTTCATTTATTGAATTCATATCCATAGGATTTTCTTTCTCCTTATTTTTTTTAGACTCAAAGATCTAGGTTTGATTTGGTTGCGCCGTGTAAATTGTATATTGAATATTGAATATTACATTTTATTTTTCTTTTTTATTTCTGTGCACTTATTTTAGGAGGTTTTGTAATTTATTTTCAAACTGGAGAGCAAAAAAATATACATCTTTTATAGATTAACAATGACAACTAGAAATAAATTCATTGTCTTTTAAGACATCACCGGAGCAACCTAGTTAAAAGCCTTTATGCCTTCTATTATATCAATTATATGATGATTTAGAATTGGCCTTAGATACAAATATCTGATTTGGAAGTGGATCCTAGTGTCCAACAGGTTATTTCTTTTTTTTTTTTCCATGTGATCATCAATTGTTAGGTTTCCCGGTCCCTATAATTGACATAGGTATAGAGAGGATAGATGAAGATTCAAGATGATGTTGAGGGGAATTGGTAGTTTTGTTGGGTTTGAAAAGATTAGTACCATTCTTCAATAATGCACTCATAATAAATTTATCCATCAATTATATCGCACAGTTGTGATATGTTTGTTTTCTCTTGTAACAAATTCAACTCCCTTTACAACCTGACGTCTTATTGTTACAGGGTCACATAAAGAACACATGCCTTCTTCACATAGCCGGCCCTGGGGCAGGGCAACTGGGGCCCTCGCCCAGGGTCCAAAATTATTTTTCAAAATTTTATGTGCAAAGGGGGCCCATTTATTATCTAAAAATAAAATTTTCTTCTATAAAAGGGTCCAAATTTAGTTGTTTCGCCCAGGGCACCTGAACAACTAGGACCGACTCTTCTTCATGAGCCTTTTTGTCTCCTCTCGCTCTCTTCAATCTATACTAGTACAAGTATATATTTAGTGGATATAGGCATTAAAAATTCAAAAAAATATCACCACTTATAGTATTCAATTTTATAAGACTATCTGGATATTGCATTTATATGTAAATTAACGTATTTCAATGAACTGTCAATTATATTCTTATTGATTCCTATATTTCTGGAATCTGAATTGGCAATGTACTGATTATTTTGATATTATATGCTTTTCTTTTCATTTGAAATGTTAAAGAGATAAAGTAGGGGATTTTGGCATTTTTTGAATTTCAAGTTGGTTCCAGATTATATCTATTTGTTAAATGTGCCGTTAACAATGGATGGAATCGATGTAATTACATGGAAATGTTATGTCTTATCTCCCTTCTGTTTTTTTGTTATTTTGTTTGACTTTCAGAGCTTTACTAACCGAATAGAACTTGATATGTGTAGACTGGTTGCTTTTGTTTAGAGCTTCAATAACTCATATAAACTTGATGCATATACTTTCTTATAATAATTGATTTTGGCTTGCATCTGGAATTTGTTTAGATGGCTGATCAGGGTACTTGCACTTTTATCTGAATTGCTCAAACTTTTGTTTCTCACTTAAGACCATCTTGTGTTTAGTTATGTATCATAATTAGTTTATTATTAATGTGAGGGGTTGCACATGATAGTTGAATGCACATTATTGTACCTTTTGAACCTTGTGAAATACCCAAGAAGGCAGTTCCAAGTATGAAGATGTTCATTTAATTTAATACTTTTAGTACTTCTGGTTAAGTTGTTTGCACATTTTTTCAGAGTTCAGGCACTTATTTTATCACCTACAAGAGAACTTATTGCACAGACTAAGAAGGTGATTTAGCCATTGGTGAATATATAAATGTGCAAGCCCATGCATGCATTGGTGGAAAGAGTATAGGTGAAGATATTAGAAAGCTGGAGTATGGTGTTCATGTGGTTTCTAAGCTTAGTGATATACATTTGTTTAACCACCTAGATAAGCTAGATATTCTTGTGGGAGTTAGAAAAATGATGAGAGGAAATGAAAAGCACCAAATTAATTCAACAATTCCTCCTACAAATGTCAACATGATACTTGTTCAGAGACTACAAGATGGTGAATTCATTGTCCAGGTGTGTTTGCTTTCCATTATGCATAAGTTTTTTGCTTTGTTTTGTGCAAAGTGGTCATAAGAGATGTAAGCTGAGTTGCAGACAACAAAAGATTGCAGAGCAAAAACATTGAAAAGATTGGAGGAGAAAATCAATGGGTGTGTGAGTTTCTATTCGACTTATTTCTTTGATTCTTTTATGTTTTGATGGACATAATATCGACATTCCAAGTAGTAGATTTAGTCTATATTTGTTACCAACCTGCGTGTGGGTTGCTGTGTTTTTGCTTTTGTAGGTATTGAGGCATTTGCTATATTTGATGCGAGTTGGAGAGAAGGCCATCCGAAGACGTGTAGCACTGGCTCTTGCTCACATGTGCCCACCTGAAGAACAAAGAAGAATTTTCATTGATAACAATGGTATTGGTTATGTTCAAATATGAGTAGATTCATTTGCTCAATACTGTTTTATTTTGTTTGTTCCCTTGTGGTAAATTTTGCATGCATCAAAATTGTATTTTCTTATCAGGGATGGATATTCTTCTCGAGTTAGTGGGGTCTACTAATTTAAAACAGCAGTAGGATATGATGGTTCACTTGCTCTTTACAAAATGGCCAACAGGACTAAGATGCTTTGTGACGCCTCGATGGAGTCCCCGCCAGATAAAAATCCGGCAACATCTCTTCTGTACAGGCGACAATGCCAATTTTCATACAAGGCCTATACGACCACTATACATCGGTCAACACGATCGGAATCCAAACACTCATGCAGATAATAAAATAGGCCTCTGGCCATCAACCAAAATAGATAGGTAACATCTATCACAACTAGACTTACCCCTTCTGCCATCTGGGCAGGAATACTCAACCAAAACCAATCCAAACAAAATCCGAATAAGGTCCATAAGGACGCCAAAAATCCACGAATACAAATATCCAACTCCAATCCTAAACATGTCCTCTAATCAAAATATCCAAATCATAGAAACAAATAACAAATAAAAACTTTCACGACGAGTGGGGTTTGACAGCTGGATTCTCCTGACAGTTTCATTCTGAAATAGATATAAATCAACGGGGTAAGTTCAAAGAACTCAGCGGGTATAGTCGATATGCAAAGTAAGATATAGCTAACAATAAAAATCATGCTAGTACAGTCTCACATATATGGTAAGCAAGAAATAAATACAAAAGGACTGTACTCACCTGAATCTCCTACCATGATATAGGAGCATGTGCCCTACTATAAGAGATAAAGTCATCACCATATACGAATATGAATCCTGTATGCATGACAATCATATGCAACATCCAAGGCATCAATAAAATAATGCAGCAAACACAATACAAATGCAATCCGTGCAAAGTGCATGCCGTGCAAATGACATGGTCACCCATGACGCCAGTCAGCCGCCTCACACGCGATGGTGAAGCCGAGTGGGTAGGGCTATGACAACTGTGCACTCTGCCATCACTGCTCCTGAGTGACCGAGTGGACAGGATGCTGTCGGAGTACACCTATCCTCCTGCCCCAAACAGAGTGGGGGAGCTAAGCTCTCATCTCCCGGTGTCATAGACCAGAGGAGGGATCCCTGCCCGCTACCACGCTGCCTCATCGCTACCTATGAGCGGACCAGCGGAGCCTGACAGAGCAACTGCACACACCCTCCTGATGTACCACTAACCCATGAGTGGCAGTGTGTGCAAGCCATGTAACTAGCTGCGGGCTCAACAATAAAGGAACCCCGTCCAGCCAGCATGCAATCATGCAAGATGGTGCATGATACTAAAGCATGTAAATCCAACTAAATACACCTATCCGAATAATATGCACAATCAATATGTACATATCCATAATCCAAGTAACTATGATCCAAATAAACAGGGAAGGTATAATCATAACCTATCACATGCATGTATCAAGTAGGCATATAAACATGAAAATTATTGCAAGCTATCCTAACTAGCATATCAACTTAACTATATCTAAAAGATAAGTCAAAATACCTGCCTGATAATATATCCGCAAAAGAACCAGATCGTCACGACCGTGAACTTGCCTCGTGACTGAAACCTGTATAATGCATAACTATTGTTAAGTACAAAATACCATTCACCAACAAATCGAATACTTAATCGATTCCTTCCATAACCAATTAACCCAAAAGCTCAATAAAATCTCGATCACCTTCCACCTAATATAACAGTCTTTTCGTCCAATTACTCAAATAAAATGTCTCAACCCCTATCATCATGTGTACAACATCCAAACGAAACCTCACAGCTAACTCACTGACAGTAGATCCATCCCACCGCCCAAAATTTATCCGAAATCAACAACATATCATCCAACCATCCAATATCAATCGAATAGCATAACGATCAACCGAATAACACCAAAACCGTGCTTACCGGCCCTAGGATCCCACCGGCAACCAATATCCCCAACTCCTTTGTTTGTCAACCCTAGGTAAACTGCCCAAATTACAGACCGACCTTGCACGACCCCAGCATCTACCAATAACAAAAGAGGAAAAGAAACCTTACCAGTCGTGGAAACCTCACTCACCGACAGAAATCCCCAATTTTTGACCTGTTCGTCGAAACCAAATTCTGCCCAAATCAATAGATCATCGGAATGAGACAAGAAAAACCACTAAGTCTCGAATTCTATCCAAGATAACAAGGAGGGACCGACCCTTACCTAGATACCAAGATCACCGGCGACACTGAGGAAGCTCGCAGCGGGGGTCCTGCGGCTGCAGACGCGAAGGAGACGACACTCTGTGCTCGTGGACGGTGAGCGCGCAGAGGGGTCGAGGATGCTCGCCGCGTGCGAGCAACTCGCAGAGACTGCGACGAAAAGGTGAAAGCGAGCGTCGGCGCTTGTAGAGGAAGAGGGGCGTCGGTGGTTCTGTGGCAGAGGAGGCCGGCACGTGCGGCGGTGGACGGAGATGTGGCAGCTTGCCCTCCCTCCTCCTAGTCCGCCTGTCTTGAGTCGATCCGAATCCAACCGAGCAGCTTCCCCCCCCTCGCGGCAGAGACGAAGAGAGTTGGAGACGCGAAGAAGAGGGAGTCGCGAGGGAGAAGCTGATCGCGCGGAGGGGTTGGCTTCGGCGGGACCGCCAACGGGGAGGAGGCGACGGTAGTGGAGGCGCGAACGGGAGGAGCAACAAAAGGGGCGGCGGCTCGTGGATGAGTGTCGCGAGAAGAAAAATGCGAGAGAAGGAGGCGTCGCGAGAAAGGGGAAGGCTCGGGCGGCTACGGCGTGAGAGATGGGGAAATAGGAATAGAAAAACCTAGGTTTATAACTTAGGTTAATTAAACCCATTAAATAATCTAAATAGACCCTTTAAAAGCCTATTTTTTTTATCCCCTAAATATCTCATACACGCCCGTTTAATTCTGAAAAAATTCCTAAAATTCTCCAAAAATCCAAAAAAATTCCTAGGATTATTTTAAATTTTCCGTATTTAACATGCTTTCTTTCGTGGATGCTGCCCCACCATCTTTTGCGGATAGAAATTAAAGATGGTGGTGATGATGGTTACATTAGAAATTATTATCTCTGAATATTAATTGACTTGACATATTTGGTATTTATATTAAGTTTTGTACATTGACTTGTCACATTTGGATAGTTAGATGTTCACGAGGTTTGATGTGTGAATTATTTTAGATGATTAAATGTTTATGAGGTTTGATGTGTGAATTATTTTAGATGGTTATATGTTAATTTATTATTGAATTATTTTGGATGTTTTGGTTGCTATGTCTAGGCCGTGGAGTTTTTTTATTATTATTATTATTCTATATTTTCCGATGAAAATATTTTTTTGTTGCTAAATCTACGACGAAAATACATTTTTATCACATATTTTGGTCCATCAGTCGATTGCCAAATGACCAGTTGAGACTAATACTCAGTTTGTGGAGAGATCGCGCTCTAACAGTCGACCGATTAAAGATGCCAGTCGACTAGTGGTACTGTAGCAACTCACAGAAAATTTTTTAGTCGACTAATCAGTCGATTGGTCATTTGGCAGTCGACTGATGGATCAGATTTTGGATGAAAATGTATTTTTGTCGTCGATTTGGCGATGAAAAAAATACTCGTTGTAAAATCTCTATTTTACAGAAACTATATATACACCTATTTATTTGGATTTGGGGACGAAATTATTTTTCGTCGCAAATTTAGTGATGAAAGGTATTTTTCGTCGCAGATTTAGCGACGAAACAAATATTCATCGCCAATTTAGCGACCAAACATATTTTTCATTGTAGATTTGGCGACGAAAAATATTTTCGTCGCAAAATTTGATAAAATAGACATGCATATGTATTTATTGAATTTCGCGACGAAAATATATTTCGTCGTAAAATCTTAAAATTTGGCGACGAAAATCAAATTTCATTGTAAAAATTTAGCGACGAAAATCAAATTTCATCGCAAAAATTTAGTGACGAAAATTAAATTTTCTCGTCAAATTTTGCGATGGAATTTAATTTTCATCGCCAAATTTTGCAGTGATTATTTGCAATGAAAATAATTTCGTTGCAAAAATATTTTGCGACGAATTTTGAATCAAAATTCGTCGCAAAATCTAATGTTTTTTATAGTGGTTATTTATAATTTGTACGAGTTCGATATTTTGTAATTACATTCGCAAAAAAAAAAAAGAAGAACGTTATCAATTCCTTCTTTTAATATGCATTCACGCAAACAATATATATATGCTCTACTTGTTATTCAATATCCTAAGAAGATATCATTTGTTGATTTTAATGTGAATTTTCTAAGTAATCTTTTGTATTGAATATGTATACTTTGCATCTAAATACTTTGAAGTACTTTGCATTAGATATTTTATCATAATATATTTCATAAGGGATTTTGTTATGTTGTTTATTAATTAATATCCTTTTTTGAATATAACATGTATTTATTGCTTCAATCCAAAATTTATTAGGTAAATTATATTTATTTAACATAGTTCTGACAACTTCTTATAGTATTCTATTTTTCCTTGCAACTAATTCATTCTGTTGGAGAGTTCTAGAACATAAAAACTTGTGATGATATCGATTTTGTTGATGCAATTGACCCAGGTCACGATTGACCAAATTTGAGTTGGACTCGAGTAGTGTTTTGATGTTTGACATTGATGTCTGACATTGATACTTGACAAGTGTTAGGGAGATTGTTGGTGCAATCGACTCAGGTTCCAAGCATGGGTCTTGGCATGGAAAGTCCAACATGGGTTGGCAAGGGAAAGTCCAAACTTGAGTCTTGACAATTGAGAAGTCCAAGGGGAATATTGGTGGCGTAAAGTCCAAGGGTGGAGTCTTGACAGCATAAGTCCAATAGTTGGCGGCGTAAATTCCAAGCGGAGTCTTGGCAGCGTAAGCCCTGTTAGTATGAGCCATTAGTGTCAATTATGAGATGATTGGTGAGTGAGACTTTTGTATTATATTCTTGCATTAATAAAGACAAAGATTGATTATTATATTTCTTTATGCGTGTGCCAGCTAAATAAATATAATAATGCCCATGAATAGTAGGTTGTTATCTACAGTATATCAATTGGTAGAATTGATTATGAGAAGCTGTAGAGAACACTATTCTTAAATATTTCTAGTCGAGTATTGTATTAATAGACAAGGGCTATATTGATACATTGAGACTAACATGTAGGTCAATGGATGACTTGATCTCACAAGTCATGGATATGTGATATCACATTGATATATGAGTATATATATTGGAGACTATATATACTGAATTGACCCACCATGAGAAAGTATCATGGATCGTTATATGAGTGTCATATACTTTCTCATGTGACTATTTGTATGAATAGTCCTTAGACCTGAAGTCACTACGGTTCTCTACATAAGGAGTTATGTACTTTGGTATCGTCTAACGTCACACCGTAATTGGGTGACTATAACGGCGATCACTGTGTATGTAACGAATTATGCGGAGGGATGTGAGTGATGTAGATGAGATCTATCCCTTCCATATGACGGGAGTGATATCTTTGGCCTCTTGATAGAGTAGGACCACGAAATGCATGACCATGCTCAAATGAGTCAATATGAGATATTGAGCTCATTTGTTTGAGTGAGTCTACTTGGGGATCAAGAAACATAAATATAGATAAGAGGGTGACACGGTCTATGCCTCATTGATCGATCTGAGATATCAAGGATAGAAAGACACTGTCATATGATAATAGTCACGGAAGAGGTTGTCGGATCTCGACATTCTCATCACTTGGGTAGCAATGATGTATTGCTAGATGCCGCTCATTGCTTATGTATCTAAAATGGTTTTGGATACATTGCCAACGTTATGAGAGCCTATAGGGTCACACACAAAGAACATATTATTTTGGAGAGGAAATCATTTTGGTTTGACTAAAATGAATTATTAGTTAATTGAATTAACTAGAATGAGTAAGACTCATTACTTGGCTAAATTTGAGTTGTACTCAAATTGATTTATGTTGAGTTAGACTCAAGTCAAACCAAGAGAAGAATGCTAAAATGAATAATACACGAATTAATAAATGGAGTTTTAAATGAGATTTAAAACTCATTAATGTGCATTTAATGAGCATTAATTAACTTCCTTTCTTTTACCATGAAGAATAAGGGAGTGCATTTAATGTCTCATTAAGGTGTATTATAGTTGCTTCTTCTTCTTCTTCAACGTGGACAATAAAAAAAGAAAATTAGATTTTATTTTTTCGTTCACAACACAAGAGGGCCAAGTATAGAGTGGAAAAGTGAGACCTTGGAGTGGTTGCTAGCACAACCGAAAGGGCTTACCTCTTCTCTCCAAGATCGTGTGTGTGTGCACCGTAGAGGCGTGGACATTCTGACCACACTGAGATCCGCAAGTGTTGCTGACTGGAATTCGAAGGGCACGCTTCGAAGGTAATCTCGATTCCTATAGGATAGAATCGATAATTGAAACGAATATATTTTTTTTTGCTTGGATCTCTGGAGGGATCCTAAGTTTTCCGCTGCGAATTTTGTTTATCGCTCGGGATCCCTACAGTGGTATCAGAGCCACTTGTAAAAAAAAATGTACACGTTTTTTTTGGATGTTTTATGTGATATAAACATGAGATTAGTTTTATTATATTTTTTTTTTGCCGACTCGGTATATGTCCGAGTTGATTTAGCCAAGCGGATAGTCTGCCGAGTGGGCTGAATCAAGTTGGATGGTGCCAACTCGGTCTATGTCCGAGTTGATTTAGCCAAGCAGATAGTCTGCCGAGTGGGCTGAATCAAGTCGGATGGTGCCGATTCCGCCTGTGTCCGAGTTGATTCAGCCAAGCAGATGGTCTGCCAAGTGGGCTGGTTCAAGTCGGACGGTGCCGAACACACCTGACCATCTGGAGGTCTCGGGTTCATAGAGATGGACGTGGTGTTGCGGCTAATCGGCATAGCGGCTTAAAAATTGCACATAATAAAACTGATAAATAAAATAATTTATTAAATCATTGTGAATGATTTGTATATGGTGCATGGTTATGGCCTAGGACCCAATATGATTGTGGTTATGTGTTGTAATTCATAATACGGCCTGCGTGCCGTCATATGTATGTGGGTGTTGTATTTTGTTTACACGGCCTGCGTGTCGTGCCTTCACTTCTATTTTCTAGTTGTAAAATAGATTTAGACTCGAATGTAACTCGAGTATTCTCATTTTGTAATGTACAAAATAAATAAGCAATGAAAGTCCATTGAAGGTGGATGTTACAAGGACGATGCTGACAACACATGCTGACCAAAGGAAGCGCTTGGAGAAGATGCTATCCCTAGGGTAACCAATCGATTTTCTCATTGGCTTGAGAAATCGTAGAATAAGGGCCATAACCATGTCACGTTTAGCGTATATGTGATATATTTTGTGTGTATGTGATGCATGCTAGATAATCTATTATCTTAAAATTAAGTCAAATGAATATGCCTACCAAAGTTTGGTACTCATAAACTACCTCGATCATTTGTGTTGGGTTTGCCAAAGCAAAGCAGCGCATTTTATCTTGGTAGAGTGCGAGAGGACAATTGTGATGTCCCGCTATCAAACTTTGGATGAGACTTCACTAAGTGTCTCAATTAGATTGAGAAATACTTAGAGGCATTTCCTAATAGTTAGGAGACACGGATAAGAGAACATTTATACTAAGTCTTGGGCGATTAGCCAAAGCTAACTCAAGATGATGTATAATGTGAATCTTGATCCTTTATTCCAAGAGTTGCATACGATGCAATTGGTAAAATGTTACCTACCTAGTGATACTAAATCTTGGGCGATTAGCCAAAGCTAACTCAAGGTGAGGTATGATGTGGATCTTGTCCCACATGAACTTGAAGCTCAATAGAACTGGTATGACTAGCTCCTATTGAAGCTAAGGGAATCAGTGGGAGTCTCATTTAATTAAAGGCATAATTAAATGATTTCAGATATAATACTCATTTCTGCATATTATTTCTGTTGTAGATTACTATGTCTTCAAATACGACAAATACCCTTTCTCTGCGATCAGTCCTTGAGAAGGACAAGCTCAATGGAGCAAACTTCATTGACTGGTTCAGAAATTTGAGAATAGTTCTCAAACAGGAGCGGAAACTCTATGTACTAGAGCAACCCATTTCTGAACCACCCGCCAATAATGCTACTCGTGCAGATAAGGATGCATACAAGAAGCATCAAGATGATGCATTAGATGCATCATGCCTTATGCTTGCAACCATGAACTCTGAGCTTCAGAAGCAACATGAGAACATGGATGCCTTCGATATGGTTGCACACTTGAAGCAACTATATCAAGGGCAGGCGAGGCACGAGAGATCTGAGGTATCTAAGGCATTATTTTCATGCAAAATGCAAGAAGGAACACCCGTAGGAACTCATGTACTCAAGATGATTGGGTATGTTGAGAACCTTGAAAGATTGGGGTTTCCTTTAAGCCAAGAGTTGGCCACTGACCTTATTCTATATTCGCTGCCTAGAGGCTTTAGTCAATTTGTCATGAATTATTACATGAGCGAAATTGATAAACCATTGCCTGAGCTCTTAAGCATGTTGAGAACTGCTGAGAGCAATCTTAAGAAGATGCAACCTGGTACTAATGATGTACTTATGGTTAAAAAGGGCAAGGGTAAGAAAAAGTCTAAAGGCAAGGGTAAGACTCAGAATAAAGATAAGGACAAAGCATTGAAGCCTAAAGGTGGGGTGGCCAAGGAAGGGACTTGCTTCCACTGCAAGGAAGCTGGACATTGGAAGAGGAACTGCAAAAAGTACCTCGAGGAAGTTCAGAAGAAGAAAGGAAGTGAGACTTCCACTTCAGGTATACATGTTATAGAAGTCAATCTATCTATTTCTTCCTCATGGGTATTGGATACCGACTGTGCTTCTCACATTTGTACCAATGTGCAAGGCTTGAGAAGAAGTAGATCTTTGACAAAAGGAGAAGTGGACCTACGTGTTGGCAATGACGCAAGAGTTGCTGCTATAGCTGTAGGAACATATTCCTTATCATTACCCAGTGGTTTAATTCTAGAACTTGAAGAGTGTTATTTCGTACCTGCAATAACTAAGAACATTATGTCTATATCTTGTTTGGACAAGAAAAGTTTTTCATTTATAATTAAGGACAAGTGTTGTTCTGTATATTTAAATGAAATGTTCTATTGCAGTGCACACTTGATGAATGGACTCTATGTTCTAGACCTTGAAAACCCAGTCTATAACATAAATGCCAAACGATTCAAATCTAATCATTTGAATCAAACATATCTTTGGCATTGTCACTTGGGTCACATAAATGAGAGTCGCATAGTCCAGCTCCATAAGGATGGATTACTGGACTCATTTGATTTTGAATTATATGAGGTATGTGAATCTTATCTTTTAGGCAAGATGACCGAGACTCCATTTAGTGGATAAGGCGAACGAGCGACAGATTTGTTAGGCCTCATACATAGTGATGTATGCGGTCCTTTCAAAGTCGCAGCCAGAGGAGGTTATCAGTACTTCATCACATTTATTGATGATTTCAGTAGATATGGATGTGTGTATCTTATGAGACACAAATCAGAATCCTTTTAAAAGTTCAAAGAATTCAAGAATGAAGTACAGAACCAACATGGTAAGAGTATTAAGATGCTTCGATCATATCGAGGTGGGGAATATCTAAGCCAAGAGTTTAGTGACTATCTAGTTGAGTGTGGGATAAGATCTCAACTCACTCCACCTGGAACACCACAGTTGAATGGTGTATCCGAGAGGAGAAATCGTACTCTATTAGATATGGTACGATCAATGATAAGTCATACAGAACTTCCTCCTTCCTTCTGGGGATATGCTCTAGAGACCGCCGCTTTCACACTTAACCGTGTTCCTTCTAAGGCAGTCGTAAAGACACCATATGAGATATGGACTGGGAAGAGTCCCAAGATGTCTTTTATGAAGATTTGGGGTTGTGAGGCTTACGTACGATGTCAAGTATCAGATAAACTAGGCCCCAAATCAGATAGATGCTATTTCGTTGGATATCCCAAGGAAACTAAGGGATATTACTTTTACAACCCACACAAGGCAAAGTGTTTGTTGCCAGAAATGGTGTTTTTCTAGAAAGGGAATTTATTTCTAGAAAAATAAGTGGGAGTAAAATTGATCTTGAAGAAGTTCAAGATACACAAAATAGCACTGATACCTTAATGGAACAAGAACAGTCATCACAAGGAGTTGTGATACAACCTGTTCAGGTAGACCAAGCTCTGCGCAGGTCTGATAGGATACGTCATCAACCTGAGAGATATTCTTTTCTCTTGGATGATAACGATGGTATCATGCTTGATGAGCCGACATCCTATCAGGAAGCTGTAATGAACCCAGATTTTGAGAAATGGCTCGAGGCCATGAGATCTGAAATAGAATCTATGTACACTAACCAAGTCTGGACTTTGGTTGATCCACCTGAAGGGGTCAAACCCATTGGGTGTAAGTGGGTCCTTAACCGCCCGCTGGTCGGCGATACGGTCCGGGTCGTGGAACCACCGGTTCCGGTCCGGGTCCGGGTTCGGGTCAAGTCCGGGTCGGGTCCGGGTCCGGGTCCGGGTCCGATCCGGTCCGGGTCCGGGTCCGATCCGGTTAATCGTCGTCTTAGTTAAATAAATAAAAAAATAAAAAATGATGTAAATAATTAAAATAAAAAAAAATTCACAATTAAACTTATAAAAACTCTATCAAATATTTCATTATCTCAATACAAAATATATTACATCTTAGACTTAAATAAAAAAATCTATTACAATACAAAAATCAAATCTGATTCGATGATTCTTATTTCCTCCCGTCGTCGTAGTTACGGATGTTCATACATTTCGTCTTGGTCTTCTTCGTCACTTTTAATATGTTGGGTTCGACTTGCACCAATCATTGAGTAAACATTGCGCTTCCAAATTTTCCGGCCTTAAGCTAGAACGTCTCTCGTCCAATGTATTTCCTCCGATACTAAAAGCTTGTTCCACTGCAACCGTTGAAACTGGACAAGCTAGAATTTCTTTTGCCATTATAGATAAGATTGGAAATAATTGAGTTCTTTGCGACCACCATTTTAGAATGTCGAAGCTTTCTTCATCTGCATCACTAAAATCAAAAGAAGTGGTCAAATAATTCTCAAGTTCCTGACTGGAACTTGAGGATCCTCGTGGACGTTTAGTCCGTTGCCTTAATAACAATTGTGCTTTAGTGAGTTTAGAAGTAATAATACTAGTTGTAGTAGATTGATGTGTTTCATGTCCAATAATTTGTTCACCATATTTAATGTTATATTCATTATAAATATCATGTAAATGTGTTTTAATATTAAACAAAATCAAAGGAATATTAGGAGCAGTTTCGGTAATAGGACTTAAAGATTCATAATATAATGCTAACATATCTTGCAAACCATCTAATTTAAGTCTAGGATCTAAAACAAAAGCACATAAAAATGTTTAAGAAATATTTTTCCCATTTTTCTTTCATTACATAAATACATTGAGATAAATAAGTATCATTTGATTGAATATGTTCATTAAAAATACATGCAATATTACAACAATGTGTTAAAACTAAATGTGAAGTTGGATAATAAACACGATAATTGGTCACTAGCATCACTAAAAACTTTTAGAATTTCACAAATACTAGTGCATATATTCCATTGATTTGAAAACAAATAAATATCACGTGATTGAACATGTTGATGAAAAAACATACATAATAAATCTTTATATTCAAAAGTAGATAACAACAATTTATAAGTAGAATTCCAACGAGTTGGAACGTCACGTGCAAACCGTTTAGGCTTCATACCATTTATTTTACAAAATTTTCTCCATTCTTTCATTACTTGAGGATGTGTCCATAAATAATGAATTGCACTTTAATTGGTTGAATATGTGATCCTAAATTTTTAAGTCCATCTTGAACACACAAATTTAAAATGTGACATGTACACATAATATGAAAAAATCTTCCACCTATTGATGGTTTACATATATCAATAAGTTCACTAATACTAGAGGTATTTGCACTAGCATTATCAAAAGAAATTGAAAAAACTTTAGAAGTTAGACCATATTCTTCTAAAATAATAAAAATAAGTTGTGAAATATTTTGTGCCGTGTGTGTTTCGTTAAAACATCTATATGCTAGCAATCTTTTTTGAATGTCCCAATTATTATCAATCCAATGACAAGTAATACCCATATATGAACAACTTTGCCAATGATCACTCCAAATATCGGAACACAAAGAAACTTTACTGTTTAAACTAGAAAATTCTTTAATCAATTCTTGTTTTTGTTCTAGGACTAATTTTAAAAGTGTACGTTTTAGAGTATTTCTTGGGATACGTTTAATAGAAGGATTTGCACTTGTAGAAAGCCAATTTTCAAAAGATAATTTATCATTAAAACTAAAAGAAAGTTGTTCAATTGCACAAAATTTAGGCTTTCTTCTCTAAATTTAGTTTCACAAATTTAAAGAGTTTAGATTCGTTACCCAACCCGATTGAGAAGAGAATGTGAATTTGAGTTTGAGAACGATCAATACCAATTTCCACGGGATGATTTCTCTCACGTTTCGAGTAAGGGTTCCGTAACCTCCTCCTTGTTGAAATTTGTAACATTTCAACAATATTTGCATTTTGCTTGCATATCAAGGAAGGGCGTTACTTTTTCGAAATGTTTGGTGAAGATATCGGATGCGGGGCGAGGCACTCGAGTTGGTCTTGTAGTCGTAGAACCCACCATCGTACTGGATGTATTGCTCCTACTTTCTTGACTTTGATGATGATGACGTATTTGAAATTCATCATCGGAAATATCAAGATCGTAGTCGGCGCCGATATCGAATGGAGGTGAATTGCCGCTTGCTCGAACTTCGAACTCGGCGGTGGTAGCATTATGCTCTTTCCTTCGCACCTACGCACCTTACGACTTGATCCGGCTCTAGACATTTGTAAAAATATGACTTGAGAGTTGAGACTTGAAAGCGGAATGAGAATTAGAGAAGAGAAGTTGTGATTTGTGAAAAAATGAAAGGGAATGGAGGTGTATTTATAGGAAAAAAACTTAAAAAGCCGGCCGACTCGGTGTTGCTACAGACAACGGCCACTAAATCGCGGGCGTTGATCATCAACGGACCACGAAATCGCGTGGCCGTTCGGTTCTTTTCTTAAAAAAAAGTGACCACGGTCGACACGCTGCGGCTCAACACGCACGCGCTGTGCGACACGCCCATGTCGTGATGGACAGAGAGCAACACGCCGGCCGACTGAGCAACACGCTGCGCGACCGCGGCGCCGTCGTGAAACGGAGCGGCGACACGCCCGTGCGCGGCGACACGCTCGCGTGCACTGACACGCCGTGTCTGTTTTCGATTTTTTGAAAAACCGGGACCGGACCGCCTAATAGGCGGTCCGGTCACGGGTCCGGGTCAAACCCATTGACCCGGTTAACTGGACCGTTGACCACGGTCCGGTTCCGGGTCGGGTCCGGGTTTGACCCGGACCTTGGCTAGGTCTAGTCTTTAGGAGAAAGACTGACATGGAAGGTAATGTGCATACCTATAAAGGGCGATTGGTAGCAAAAGGATTCAAGCAGATTCATGGTATTGACTATGATGAAACCTTTTCTCCAATTGCGATGCTCAAATCCATTCGGATCATGCTTGCTATTGCAGCTTACTATGACTATGAGATCTGACAGATGGATGTCAAAACAGCATTTCTTAACGGAAATCTATTCGAGGATGTGTATATGACACAACCTGAGGGTTTTGTCGATCCAAAGGATGCTGGAAAGGTTTGTAAGTTGCATAGGTCCATTTATGGTTTAAAGCAAGCTTCTAGAAGCTGGAATCTTCGTTTCGATAATGCGATCAAAACGTTTGGTTTCATTAAGAATGAAGATGAACCTTGTATCTACAAGAAGGTTAGTGGGAGCTCAATTGTTTTCCTCATATTGTATGTAGATGACATACTGCTTATTGGAAATGATATCCCTATGCTGCAGTCTGTGAAGACTTGGCTTGGAAATTATTTTTCAATGAAAGACTTAGGTGAAGCAGCCTATATTCTAGGCATCAAGATCTATAGAGATAGATCTAAGAGATTGCTTGGCTTGAGTCAGAGTACATATGTGGACAAGGTGCTTAAGCGTTTTGCCATCCAGAATTCCAAGAAGGGATTTTTGCCAATGTCACATGGTATGAGTCTTTCGAAGACTCAATCTCCCTCTTCTAAGGAGGAGAGAGATCGCATGGATCAGATCCCTTATGCATCAGCTATAAGATCTATCATATACGCCATGATTTGTACTCGCCCCGATGTCTCATATGCTTTAAGCATGGCGGTATCCCTGAATGTCATCGAATGTCGGACAAGCAAGAATATTCTTAAGTACTTGCGAAGGACAAAAGAATATTTCTTGATATTCGAGGCAATGAGGAGCTAGTAAGGGTTACTGATGATGCGAGCTTCCAAAGACAAGGATGACTCGGATCACGGTCGAGGTATGTATTTTGCTTGAATGGTGGCTGTGAGTGGAAGAGTTGAAGCGACACGATTCTGCAGATTCTACAGCCGAGTATATTGCTACGTCTTCTGCAGCAAAGGAGGCTGTTTGGATCCGAAAGTTCATCACTGAACTTGAGGTGGTTCCTAGCATAGCAGACCCAATAGACCTCTATTGTGACAACAATGAGGCTATTGCTCAGGCTAAGGAACCTCGCTCTCATCAGAGGACCAAACACATACTGCGGCGGTATCACCTCATTCGAGAGATCATCAATAGAGGAGATGTTCAGATATGCAGAGTAGACACTGATGCTAACATTGCGGATCCCTTGACCAAGGCTTTGGCACAGAGGAAGCATGATGGTCATACTAGGTCATTGGGTCTTAGAGATTACAGTGATTGACACTAGTGCTAGTGGGAGATTATTAGTATGAGCCCTTAGTGCCAATTATGAGATGATTGGTGAGGGAGACTTTTGTATTATATTCTTGCATTAATAAAGGCAAAGATTGATTATTATATTTCTTTATGCGTGTGCCAGCTAAATAAATATAATAATGCCTATGAATAGTAGGTTGTTATCTACAGTATATCAATTGGTAGAATTGATTATGAGAAGCTGTAGAGAACACTATTCTTAAATATTCCTAGTCGAGTATTGTATTAATAGACAAGGGCTATATTGATACATTGAGACTAGCATGTAGGTCAATGGATGACTTGATCTCACAAGTCATGGATATGTGATATCACATTGATACATGGGTATATATATTGGAGACTATATATACTGAATTGACCCACCATGAGAAAGTATCATGGATCGTTATATGAGTGTCATATACTTTCTCATGTGACTATTGGTATGAATAGTCCTTAGACCTGAAGTCACTACGGTTCTCTACATAAGGAGTTATGTACTTTGTATCGTCTAACGTCACACCATAATTGGGTGACTATAACGGCGATCACTGTGTATGTAACAAATTATGCGGAGGAATGTGAGTGATGTAGATGTGATCTATCCCTCCCATATGACGGGAGTGATATCTTTGGCCTCTTGATAGAGTAGGACCACGAAATGCATGACCATGCTCAAATGAGTCAATATGAGATATTGAGCTCATTTGTTTGAGTGAGCCTACTTGGGGATCAAGAAACATAAAGATTGATAAGAGGGTGACACGGTCTATGCCTCATTGATCGATCTGAGATATCAAGGATAGAAGGACACTGTCATATGATAATAGTCACGGAAGAGGTTGTCGGATCTCGACATTCTCATCACTTGGGTAGCAATGATGTATTGCTAGATGCCGCTCATTGCTTATGTGTCTAAAATGGTTTTGGATACATTGCCAACGTTATAAGAGCCTATAGGGTCACACACAAAGAACATATTATTTTGGAGAGGAAATCATTTTGGTTTGACTAAAATGAATTATTAGTTAATTGGATTAACTAGAATGAGTAAGACTCATTACTTGGCTAAATTTGAATTGGACTTAAATTGGTTTATGTTGAGTTAGACTTAAGTCAAACCAAGAGAAGAAGGCTAAAATGAATAATACACAAATTAATAAATGGGATTTTAAATAAGATTTAAAACTCATTAATGTGCATTTAATGAGCATTAATTGACTTCCTTTCTTTTACCATGAAGAATAAGGAAGTGCATTTAATGTCTCATTAAGGTGTATTATGGTTGCTTCTTCTTCTTCAACGTGGACAATAAAAAAAAGAAAATTAGATTTTATTTTTTCGTTCACAACACAAGAGGGCCAAGTATAGAGTGGAAAAGTGAGACCTTGGAGTGGTTGCTAGCACAACCGAAAGGGCTTACCTCTTCTCTCCAAGATCGTGTGTGTGTGCACCGTAGAGGCGTGGACATTTTGACCACGCTGAGATCCGCAAGTGTTGCTGACTGGAATTCGAAGGGCACGCTTCGAAGGTAATCTCGATTCCTATAGGATAGAATCGATAATTGAAACGAATATATTTTTTTTTGCTTGGATCTCTGGAGGGATCCTAAGTTTTCCGCTGCGAATTTTGTTTATCGCTCGGGATCCCTACAAGCCCAATGTGTCTTGGCAGTGTAGACCACATTAGCATGATAATAGCTGATGGAAGTACCTGAAGAATAGCGTATGGATGAACAAGTCATGGATGACTTGGAGGGATCCAATAGGCGTGAGGCTGATGGAGGTGGCTAAAAGGCTTAGGTCTAGGCTAAGGGTGGTCTAACAAGTATGGGAACACAATACTTGGGATTGAAATCTCATGGATAAGGTTATCAGTGGACTGATATTATGGTCAGTCGACTGGTGTGAGTCAACGGGAGTTCAAGAATTGAATGATCGCTATTCTAGCATTCGTGATCGACCGACCGATCGATTCGAGATCGATCGATGGTCGATCGAATTCGGGCAAAGAATGTTCCCGAGTCGACTGTTAGGGTTTGACAGTCGAGTGAAGACTCGATCAGTTGACTGATGGGCATGATCAATCGACTGATGGTCTATCCGTTAGAACTTATCCGACGTGGCTCATGCCGTTGTGAGACAACGACTACAGGAGCAGTTGACTGATAATCCCGATCAGTCGACTGCTAGGCGAAATCCATCCCGAATGCAGGTTATAAAAGCAGCTCGGAAGGAGAGATTTGGCTATGGTTCTTTGAGGAGTTTTGGGGCGAATTGTTGGTGTAATTCGGGGTCTCCAAGTGCAACTCAAGCAACCAAACAAGCAACCTTCCAAAAGATCGATTGTAAAGTTTTCTTTGCATTCTTTTGTTGTATTTCATTGTAATAGCTTGTATTCATTTTTTATTGTTGTAAGAACTGTTGTAAGAGGTTTCCTCCACCTCCGGATTGTTCCGGGAAGGAGAGTTTATGGGTTAGTGGTGTTTGGCATCGCTAGGGCTCTTATGAGTCCAATCCATGGAGTTGGAACCATTCGATTCCGAACCACGTTATATCGGTTGTCTCTTGTGCTTGTGTTGTCTTTTGTTATTTTTATTATTATTTCCACTGCATTAACAAGTGTTGTAGAGACGAACGCGATCGAATTCCATCCATGACAAAAACGTGCTATTCACCCCCTCTAGCGGTCACAAGGTCTTAACAATTGGTATCAGAGTGAGTCGCTCTTCACTGGCTTCACATCCGAGGGAGCACGCTAGAGGGAAGAAGATGAAATTTGAAGAAAGACTAGGATAGGACATCAACACTCCAGTCCCGTATACCCTCTATGGACAAGAAGGGTTTGAGCAATGGAGGGCACGAATGGAGAATTTCTTGATGATGGACATCGAGCAATGGTTCATCATACAAGATGGATTCGAACTTCCAAGAGGTCTAAAAGGTGGATACCTCAAGAAGAAAAGATGGACTGAAGAGCAAATCCAAGCCTTCGAAAGAAATGATAAAGTAACACAATTGATATTAAATTCATTACCTAACAATGTTGTATCTAGGTTAGGTGACTTTTTAGATGCCAAGGAGCTATGCGAAAAATTGGCCAAGCTTCATGAAGAATCCTCCATGGCTCAAGTAGAAAGAGAGTCCGAAGAAGAAGAATTCTCATCCTCACAAGAAAGTGAGGATTCGAAAGTTGATAGAGAATCAACATTCGGATCCAGATCGGAAGAGGTGGAAGAAGTGGAAGAGGCCTCCACCTCTAGGATTGAAGAAGAGGAGAAACCATCTTTAATACCGGAGCCAACTCAAGAGGAACCTTCTACCTCCGGTCGAGAAGATGAAGAAGCCCAAACATCCACCGATGACCTAGGTAACTCAAGCATTTCGATTGAGAATAAAATTCATATTATATGCTTTGAGTGTAGGGAGCAAGGACACTATAAGAGTAAGTGTCCAAAAAGAGTTAAGAAGACTCCACCAATGCCTATAAGTCAAGAGAAAGCTAAGGATGCCGGTGCCCCCACTAGAAAAAGCAAGGAGCATGTGGTGTGCTTCAAATGACGACAACCGGAGTCAATTCCAAAGGGAAAGAAGAAGGTCCAAGAAGGAGCATCACAAGTAAGGGGAGCCTCTGAGGCAAATCCTAAGATATATTTTAATGCACCTTCTAGTTCTAGGATCAAAAAACATGCTTTTAATTCACTTGCAATTACTCATGAAAAACATGTTAGTAGAAATAGATTTTATTGTCCAGGTGCAAAATCATATAACATTTCAAATAAGGAGAAATTTGGGACTAATGTCCCTAGAAAAATTCTACCTAGGGAATCCATTAGGAAAGTAGAAGATCATTTAGACATTAACCCTAAGAAGGGTAGACATATGCCTAAGAAATGGAACAATGTCCAAAGAATAGATGAAAAATCAAAAATTGGACAATTAGAGGTAGAAAATCAAGTCTTGAGATCAAGACTTGAGAAAATAGAAAAGATCCTTAGGAATATACAAGATCAAATTAAAGGGTCAAATGATCAAAAATCTAGGTCAAATGGTAAAAGTCAAAACCTAGGGTGTAAGAGGCAAGAATCATCTAGGAGACAAGGTTTGGGTCACAAGCCTATGTCCAAGAAGGTAATGCCTACTTACCATAATATTCCATTTAACTATAGAACTAAACCTAGGTCTAGGAAAACCAAGGTCACTAGGAAAGTCATCCCTAAGGTTGATTAAGGTAGATGCTTAGTGGCTAGGGTTTCAAGGAAACCTAGGGAGGCCACTAAGAAGGTTACAAGGGGAGTTACCCCTAGAGTTAACTTAGGTAAGACTCAAATGACCAAGGCTTCTAAGCCTAGGAGGGTCATTAGGAGGGTATCTAGGGAGGTCATCCATAAGGAATACCTAGTAAATCCAAGGAGCTTCAATAGGTATCCTAGGAGCGTGATCGATTCACGCTAGATGGGTTTAGGTGTGCCAACCTTGAATGGATGGGTAGTTAACCTAACCATAGTAAATGTGACAGTTTAGGTCATTTTCAAGGTTATGAGTACCTTGAAAATATGTTTGAATTATAATCTTAAAAGATTTTAGGATGTGTCAATATTATTTAAGAAGTTTGATAAATCAATTAAATTGACACAACTTAGGTTTAGATGTCATAGTGTGCCATTTTGGATTTTTGGCACACTTGGGAGATAATTGACTATTGACAAAATGGACTTAATTCCTACAAATGGCAATAAATACTAAAATTTAGGTATTATATACCTTATATTTTATTTGTCATGCTTGATTTGCCATATAACATGTCATGACATCATATTTTTTTTTATCATATAAAATATCATGATATTGCTTAGGGTTACTTTTAATGTTATATATTCTTAAGTCATATTTTATGCCATGACATCATGATTATTGGTCGTACTTATTTATGATTATCACTTATACCATGATCATTCATGTATTAATTAAAATTGATTTAAGGACAATGACATGATTTGAAGTCTCATGTATAAGGGAATCAAATAGAGTTGCCTAGAAAATGCATGAAGCCATAGTAACCCTAATTGCATGTTTCCGGGTCGACTGTTAGGATTTGACAGTCGAGTGAAGACTCGATCAGTTGACTGATGGGCATGATCAGGCGATTGATGGTTTATCCGTTGGAATTTATCCGACGTGGCTCATGCCATTGTGAGACAACGGCTACAGGAGCAATCGACTGATGGTCCCAATCAGTCGACTGTTAGACGAAATCAAGCCCGAATGCAGGTTAAAAATGCAGCTTGGAAGGAGAGATTTGGCTATGGTTCTTTGAGGAGTTTTGGGGCGAATTGCTGGTGTAATTCGGAGTCTCCAAGTGCAACTCAAGCAACCAAACAAGCAAGCTTTCAAAAGATCGATTGCAAAGTTTTCTTTGCATTCTTTTGTTGTATTTCATTGTAATATCTTGTATTCATTTCTTATTGTTGTAAGAACTATTGTAAGTGGTTTCCTCCACCTTCGGATTGTTTCGAGAAGGAGAATTTATTGGTTAGTGGTGTTTGGCATCGCTAGGGCTCTTACGAGCTCAATCCGTGGAGTAAGAACCATTCGATTCCGAACCACGTTATATCAGTTGTCTCTTGTGCTTGTGTTATCTTTTGTTATTGTTATTATTATTTCTGCTGCATTAACAAGTGTTGTAGAGATGAACACGATCGAATTTCATCCATGACGAAAACACGCTATTCACCCCCCTCTAGTGGTCACGAGGTCCTAACAGATTTTATGTACAAAAGTTGGTAAACCTATGATTTTTCAAATTATCCACCATGATTGATTCTAATTCTCTTAATTTTTACACTTTTCATTTTCTAATAATCTACCCAAGTTAATAAATGTTTCATATTCTTCATCTTTATGTCTTAGAAATATTATCCAAATAAAACTTGAGTAGTCATCTATTACTACTAAGCAATATTGACTTTTCATTTAGTGACTTGACTTTATGTGAATCAAATAGATCTAAGTATAAGAACTCAAGTACACACTTAGTTCGATCTAGATTAATTAATTTATGTGAGGACTTAATTTGTTTATCCTATTGATAAACATTACAAATTTTATTTTCTAGATTGTTTAATCTTAGTAGACCTCTAATTGATTCATTTTGACTTATAAGTCTTAAGTGAGTATGACCTAATTTCCTGTGCCACAGCCTTGTCTCCTTTTGATGGGTCAATAGACACTTGAGTGAGGAACTTGGTATTGGAACCATGTGATATCTGCAGGCTATGTCGTACACAACTCTGATACCATTGTTGGAACACTGCGACATCCTCAAGCTTTGTCCTACAAAACACGGATACCGTGGTTGATGCACGCAAATCTAGCATTCATGTATTGTATTTATACACCCCTATGTGTAGCAGAAATTAAATTTTATTTATAATTTGACACTTAAATCAAAGGAGTGAAAGAAGTCTTCATATGGATTTTCAAAACAAATATAAGTATGATCTTTTAATCTAAGCATGCAATACCATCTAATTCTTTATGTAACATTTTAAATGCATGACAAAGATAAATTATAATGTGATTGGACATCTAATGTTAATCTAATCATTTTATTTATAAATGGTAAACTATCTAGAACTAACATGCTACACCATTTAAGCCAATCTAAATAAAACTATTATCACATGTATCAATATACATATATGAAACATAACACAAGAAAAGATTTATACCTTCCAAACTATCTTTGGTTGGGGATATCTAGAGCTCGTTCTTCCTCCATGAACTCATGCTTCCTTCGTCTATTCTGGACCACGATCGGAAATCCTTTCCAACGCTTGACTGCACTAGAGATCAATAGTCCTTTTTCGTCGAGACGAACAAGGTGTATTCCTCGAAACGAGGCATGTGTTGCTGAATCTCCTTTCAAAAAGGGATGCCCAAAAAATCCTTTTACAAGGGGCTATACTTACAACAACTTTGTAAGGTGATGGGTGACAACCATACTTCTCCAAGATGAGAAGTGATGAGAAGAAGAATCCTTCTTGATTGAAGCTACGAAGAAGATCTTATATCTTCTTACTCAATTTTTCTGCTCATACCTTCTTATCATGGGCTTGTGGGTTATGGGCCCATTTTCCTCTTCCATCTTGGGATATTAGGATTTATAACTTATAAAACCCAATTATGAAATCCATCCCATTAACAATCCATTATCATTAACATGGTGAGCACAAATTCGATTTGTGAATCATGTGTGGAACTCTTCCACTCTTCTTATTTCCATTGACTAAAAATCTTTCATAAACTCTTTTATGAATCATAACATTTGACTGTATCAAACTTTATTTATCAATATACTGTTTGATTACATCAAACTTCATTTGTCAAATTCAACTCCTTTAATTTGACTTTTTCATCGGGAAATAGAGAAATCAATACTTGTGTGACCTTTAATGGTTCAGGGATACAGATAGTTATGGGTTCACAACTCTTTGTGATACAAGATCAAATTTGTCCTTTATTTGGGCATACTTTTAATAACCTCATTTTATAATCAACTCTTTGATTATAGAATGTTTGAACTAATTCTGATTAGCACCCAATGATTTATGGTAAGAGCTTCTAGCAACACTGCCCCATAACTCCCTATGTATCACTGAATAGTACTTATAAGAACCAGTCAATTGTGATTAATGTACAGTCCACTCCCTTCAACTCATATATTCCGATCAAATTTGTTAGGGATCGTATGACCGCTAGAGGGGAGGGGGTGAATAACATCTCGTTGACGTAGATGAAATTCGATTACGTGCTTGCTACAATTGTTAGTGTACGTAGCGGAATATATAATGATAGAAATAAATACACAACAACAATCACACGTAAAATACAAGATATAACGTGGTCCGGAACCTTAGGGTTCCTACTCCAACGAGCCCTAACGATGCAAAACACCACTAATCAACCTCTCCTTCTTGGAAAACACTCCGGAGGTGGAGAAAATCTATTACAACAGTTCTTACAATAATAAGAAAGAAATATAAGCAAATACAAGTGAAATACACAAAACAATGTAAAGAAAACTTTACAAATGTGAACTTGAATGCTTGTTTGTTGATTACTTTGGACTGACTTTGAAGGACTGAAAAATACCAATTATTCCCCTTCAAATCACCCCAAGAGCCATCAGTGAAATCCTCCCTGTCGAGCTCCTTTTATGCCTTCGCATGACTTGAATTTTTGCTTGTCAGTCGATTGCCAACAGTGTCATTGTCTCACAATGGACTTGATCCACGTTGACATTAAAGCCAACTAATACACTGGCAGTCAATTGCCAAGCTCGTAGCCGACTGCTCAGTCGGCTACTGAGCTTTCTGCGCTCGCGACTAAAACTAACAACAGTCAACTGCCCTCCATGGCAGTCAACTGCTCATGTCTAGTCGACTGCTAATGCTACTTGTCGCAGTCGAATGCTAGTCGACTCATGGCAGTCGACTGGTCATAATCCCAATCGACTGCTCAATGTCGACTCGGCTGCCAAGTGTCAAAATACTTGACTAGTCAACTGGTCCATAATCTCAGTCGACTGATACACCTCAAACATGAGGTTTTACCCTAAGTATGATGCCCTCATACTCGCTAAACCACTCTTAGCTTAGACCTAAGTCTTCTTGCCACTTCCATTAGCCTCATGCCTATTGGATCCCTCTAAGTCATCCATGATTTGTTCATCCATACGTTAGCCTTTAAGTGTTTCCATCGACTATTGGTATGCTAACAATGTCTACACTGCCAAGGTACATTTGGGCTTACGTTGTCAAGACACACACTTGGACTTTACGTCACCAACCATTGGACTTAAGCTGCAAAACTCCACCCTGGGATTTTACGCCACCAATATCAATCCTTGGACTTCCCAATTGTCAAGTATCCATGACTTAGACTTTCACCGCCAAGACTATACATTTGGACTTACGTGGGCAAGCCTACACCCTTGGACTTTCCATATTTTATAGAAATAGAACAGAAAAAGATAGAACTAAGTTTTGTTGGTGCAATCGGCCCAGGTCACGATTGACCTAACTCGAGTTTGACTCGAGTGATGTTTTGATGTTTGACAAAAATATATGACAATGTGATTATCATGGTAAAGTCCAAGTCATGAGTACTTGGCATGGAAAGTCTAAGTGGGACACTTGGCATTGGAAAAGTCCAAGTCTTGAATACTTGACATGTAAAGTCTAAGCATGGATCTTGGCAAGGAAAAGTCCAAGCATGGGTCTTGGCAAGGGAAAGTCCAACATGGGTTGGCAAAGGAAAGTCTAAGCTCGAGTCTTGACATTTGGAAAGTCCAAGGGGAATATTGGTGGCGTAAAGTCCAAGCGGGAGTCTTGGCGGCATAAGTCCAATGGTTGGCGGCGTAAAGTCCAAGCGGGAGTCTTGGCAGCGTAAGTCCAATGTGCCTTGGCGGTGTAGACACCGTTAGTATGATAATAGCCGATGGAAGTACCTGAAGGCTAGCGTATGGATGAACAAGTCATGGATGACTTGGAGGGATTTGATAGGCGTGAGGTTGATGGAGGTGGCTAGAAGGCTTAGGTCTAGGCTAAGAGTGGTCTAGCAAGTATGGAGGCACCATACTCGAGTTAAAACCTCATGTTTGAGGTGTATCAGTCGACTAGGACTATGGTCAGTTGACTGATGGGAGTCAATTAGGGTTTGACTAAGTGGCCCTAGCCGATCGACTTGCGTAGTTGCAATCAGCGTTCTGGCATGATCATTGATCTGATGATCGGTCCGATGATGGTCGAGATCTTGAGCACGCAGAAGACTCTCTAGTCAGTGATTGACCCAAACACTCGATCGATTGAGCCATCATCGATCGATGGTCTATCCGCTGAAACTTATCCAATCGTGGCCTGCGCCGCTGTGAGACAACGATTATAGGGGCATGATCGATGGTCTCCGATCGTTAGGTAAAAATCAGCCTGAGTTGCAAGTTTAAAAGGAGCACGAAGGAAGGATTTTTGGTATGGTTCTTTGGGGAGTTTTGGGGCGAATTGCTAGTGTAATTCAGGGTCTCCAAGGCTACTCTTCAAGCAACCAAAAGCAAACGCTCAAGTTCACATTGTGTAAAGTTTTTTTTACTTGTATTTGTGTAGTTTACTTGTATTAGCTTGCATTTATTTCTTATTATTGTAAGAATTATTATAAGAGGTTTCTCCACCTCCGGATTATTCCGAGAAGGAGTTTTATTGTGTAGTGGTGTGTGGTTGCATCGCTAGGGCTCTTACGAGCCCAATCTGTGGAGCAGGAACCGTACAATTTCGAACCACGTTACATCCATTGTCTTGCGTATTGTGATTGTATATTTGCATTGTATTTTCCATATTCTGCTGCGTACTAACAATCATAGGCAAGTACGATCGAATTCCTCCATCGACGACGAACGAGCTATTCACCCCCTCTAGCGGTCACGAGATCCCCTACAATTGGTATCAAAGTGAGGCCGCTCTTCATTTGGACTAACCGCCAAGAGAGCACCGCTAGAGGGTGAAGAAGATGGAGTTTGAAGAACAACTAAGATGAGACATCAACAACCGGTCCCGTATGTGCTTTATGGACAAGAAGACTTCAATTCATGAAAGAGAAGAATTGAAGGCTTCATCATGATGAAGGATTTTGAAGAATGATCCATTTTGATAGAGGGATTTAACTATCCAAGAGAACCAAAGGGAGGATTCCTTAAGATGAAGAGATGGAGTGAGGAACAACTCCAAGGATTCGATAAAAATAAGAAGGTAATAAATTTTTTTGATTGATTTAATACCTAACAATATTGTGTCTAGTTTAGGGGACTATATGGATGCCAAGGAGTTATGGAGCCAAGTGGCAAGATTCCATGAAGACCCATCACCGACTCAAGAAGAGGAGGCCGAAGAAGAAAGCTCTTCCTCACAAGTAAGTGAGGATTTGGAAATTGATAGAGAATCAACATCCGGATCCAGATCGGAAGAGGAAGAAAAGGTGGAAGAAGCCTCCACCTCTAGGGTTGAGGGGGAGGAGATTAGATCTCCGGGTCAACTGCAAGAGCAAGAAGAGCCATCTACTTTGGGAGAAGTGATGTACAAGCTCAAGAGACCCTCATCACCACCCTAGGTAACTCAAACACTTCAATTCAAAATAAAATCCATATTATGTTTTTTGAGTGTAGGAAGTATGAGCATTACAAGAGTAAATGCCCTAAGAAAGGTAAGAAGACCCCTCCGACACCAAAAGTTAAGAATGTCGGTGCCCCCACTAGAAGAAGAAAGGAGCACACATTTGCTTCAAGTGCCAACAACCGGGGCATTTTAGGAGTCAATGCCCTAGGGGGAGCAAGAAGGTCAAAAAAGGAGCTACACGTGTAGGGGGAGCCGCTAAGGCAAACCCTAAGGTATATTTTAATGCACCTTCTAGTTCTAGGATCAAAAAGCATGCTTTTAATTCACTTGCAATTACTCATGAAAATCATGTTAGTAGAAATAGATTTTATTGTCTAGGTACAAAATCATATAGTATTTCAAATAAGGAGAAATTTGGGACTAATGTCCCTAAAAATATTCTACCTAAGGACAAACCTAGATCGATCAATTCTAGACCTATCCTTTCTAGGGAGACCATTAGGAAGATAAAGGATCACCTAGGTACCAACCCTAAATGGATTAGACATATGCCTAGAAATAAAAATATCTCAAGAGCTAATGAAATATCAAAAATTGAGATATTAGAAAAGGAAAATCAAGTTTTGAGGTCAAAGCTTGAGAAAATGGAAAATACCCTTAGGAATATACAACATCAATTTAAGGGGTCAAATGGTCAAAGCCAAGAGCCTAGGAGACAAGGGTCAACCAAGGGCAAGAAAGGGTTGGGTCACAAACCTAAGCCCAAGGAGACCTACCATAGTGTCCCATTCGATTATGGAATACAACCTAGGTCTAGGAAGACCAAGGTTACTAGAGAAGTCATCCCTAAGGATAACCAAGGTGTGTGCCTAGTGGCTAGGGTTTCAAAGAAACCTAGGGAAGCCATTAAGAAGGTTAAAGGGGGAGTTACCTCTAGATTTGACCTAGGCAAAACCCAAATGACCAAAGCTTCAAAGTCTAGGAGGGTCATTAGGAGGGTATTTAGGGAGGTTATCCTTAAGGAATACCTAATTAACCCAAGGAGCTCAAATAGGTTTTGGGTTCCTAAGAGCGTGGTCGATTCAGGCTAGATGAGTTTAGGTGTGCCGACTTTAAATGGATAGGTAGTTAAACTAACCATGGTAAAGGTGACACTTTAGGTTATTTTCAAAGTTATGGATACCTTGGAAATAGGTTTAAATTATGATCCTAAAAGAGTTTAGGATGTGCCAATATATTTTTGGAATTATGAAAAATTAATTAAATTGACACAATTTAGGTTTAGAGGTTGTAGTGTGCCATTTTGGGTTTTTGGCACACTAGGGGAATAGTTGACATTAAGGCAAAAATGGATTTAATCTTAGAAATGACAATTTGGGCTTAACATTTAGGTATCTTATACTTTAGTATTTTATAATTGTCATGTCATGACATCATATTTATTTTTATCATATAAAATATCATGATAATACTTAGGGTTATTCAAATGTCATATATGTTTAGTTTTTATATTATCACATGCCATGACATCATGATTATATGACACATGCTTTTATTCTTGTATCACTTATGCCATAATAATCATTCATGCATAAATGAAATGGATTTAAGGACTAAGGTATGATTTGAAGTCCCATGCATAAGGGAATCAAATAATGTTACCTAGAAAAATGCATGAGACCTTAAATGAATAAAGCCCACATCTCACTAAAACTTGACTTATATGTGTTTCACATATTTAGATACAAGTGAGATGTTTACGAAAGTGGAATTAAAGGTTTTAAAAACATTTCAAAATCTTTTTGAAAAATCTTGGTGAAACTTATATTTTGATAGCAATCACCATTGGATGAGGTGATACAAAGAGGGCTCAATATTTAAGCTTTTCTTAACTTTTGAATTTTGTATCAATCTCACCATTTTATGGGTAAAATATTTTTCACCCATTGTATGTGTTATAAGTATTATACGTAAGAAGTTTTGTGATTTTTAAAACTACGTATAATTACTTATGCATTTCGAAAAATCATTTATGAAAATTGATTTCTGCATTTTGTAGATATCAATCGACTGCCATGGATGACAGTCGATTGATGATGAGGGCAGTCGACTGTTGCCTGATAAAGTCGATTGTCACTGTTGATTTCGAGAAAACAAAGTATGTTTAACCCATTTTCAGCTATGTTAGGGTTCCCTAACCACTCATAACCCTTGGATATGCTTTGGGAAGCATTATAAAGAGTGAAAATCCATTGGATATAGATTAGGAGAGTTGTTAGGGTGATGTTTCAAATTTAAGGTGTGGGAAAGTTCAATGTTGAACTTTGAACCTTATTTTTGATGGTTTAGAGTTCCTATTGGCTTAGGGACTTTTCAAGGACATTGTTGGTGCAATGGTCAAGGGGGAGCAAGCCTTTAGGGGGAGGTATCCATCATGGTATGATGTATGTATTTTTCCTCATGAGGAGGAGAAATGGAAATTTGAGATACCCAATTTGGAAATTGGGAGAGTTTGTAGGATTGCCTCTCTTAAGTGATATGTGACTTATCACTAGGAAGATTGTAGGCATCATAGAGGTTTTTGGACCAAGGGGGAGATTGTAAGATCTCATTGGGATATGAGACATTGACCTCCTTGGGAGAACCTTTTTGATGTTAGTCAAAAAGGGGGAGAAAGGTAGAATTACCAATTTGGGAAAATTGGTAAGGAAATTTGAGTTAGGGGCCTAACTCAAGGGTGTTTTTGTCAAACATCAAAAAGGAAGAGATGGTTGGTGCAATTGGCCCAGGTCACGATTGACCTAACTCGAGTTTGACTCGAGCTATGTTTTGATGTTCGACAAAAACATTTGACAATGTGATTGTCATGGTAAAGTCCAAGTCATGGGTACTTGGCATGGAAAGTCCAAGTGGGACACTTGACATTGGGAAAGTCCAAGTCTTGAGTACTTGGCATGTAAAATTCAAGCATGGGTCTTGGCAAGGGAAAGTCCAACATGGGTTGACAAAGGAAAGTTCAAGCTTGAGTCTTGACATTTGGAAAGTCCAAGGGGAATATTGGCGGCGTAAAGTCCAAGGGAAATATTGGCGGCGTAAAGTCCAATGGTTGGCGGCGTAAAGTCCAAGCGGGAGTCTTGGAAGCGTAAGTCCAATGTGCCTTGGTGGTGTAGACACCGTTAGCATGACAATAGCCGATGGAAACACCTGAAGGCTAGCGCATGGATGAACAAGTTATGGATGACTTAGAGGGATCCGATAGGCGTGAGGCTGATGAAGGTGGCTAGAAGGCTTAGGTTTAAGCTAAGGGTGGTCTAGCAAGTATGGGGCATCATACTTGAGTTAAAACCTCATGTTTGAGGTATATCAGTCGACTGAGACTATGGTCAGTCGACTGATGAGAGTCAACTAGGGTTTGATCGCGGAAGTGCCACGGCAATCAAGCGCGAGTTAGGCGATCATTGCTGGCCTTAGCAGCTTGTGATCGACCGCTGATCGATTGGTGATGGTCGGGATCTTGGACACAGAAGGCTCTCCAGTCGAGTGATCGACCCGAACACTCGATTGATTGAGCTATCAGTCGACTGATGGTCTATCCGTTGGAACTTATCCAACGTGCTACAGGGGCAGTCGACTAATGGTCCCGATCAGTCAACTGATGGTCCCGATCAGTCGACTGCCATGCAAAAATCAGTCTGAGTTGCAAGTTTAAAAGGAGCACGAAGGAAGGATTTTTGGTATGGTTCTTTAGGGAGTTTTGGGACGAATTGCTGGTGTAATTCAGGGTCTCCAAGGCTACTCTTCAAGCAACCAAAAGCAAGCGCTCAAGTTCACATTGTGTAAAGTTTGTTTTACTTGTATTTGTATAGTTTACTCGTATTAGCTTGCATTTATTTCTTATTGTTGTAAGAATTATTGTAAGAGGTTTCTCCACCTCCGGATTGTTCCGAGAAGGAGTTTTATTGTGTAGTGGTGTGTGGTTGCATCGCTAGGGCTCTTACGAGCCCAATCCATGGAGTAGGAACCATATGGTTCCGAACCACATTACATCGATTGTCTTGCATATTGTGATTGTATATTTGTATTGTATTTATTATATTTCGCTACATCCTAACAATCATAGGCAAGCACGATCGAATTCCTCCATCGATGACGAACGAGCTATTCACCCCCCTCTAGCGGTCACGAGATCCCCTACAAGTTTAATACAAACAGAAGACACAGAACAGAAACAAAGTTTTATAGAAACATAATAGAAACAGATAGAACTAAGTTTAATACAAATAGAATAGAAATAGATAGAACTAAGTTTAATATAAATAGAACAGAAAAGAAACAGAAAATAGACTCCTTTTTTTTAACTTATGAAAAGCTTAGTAGTAAGTGTGGAGAAAATTCTGGCAGAGTAACGGATGATTATAAGAGCAAGGTTCTGAGAAGTTTTGTCCCTATTAACTATAATTATTCTTTATTGATACCGGAAAGAACTAACCCAATGATTAGTCACGTAACAAACAGTAACTAAGACTCAAGTCGTCGTATCCCGGTTCTACGACATGTCCGAATGGCTAGAGGAGGTCATCTCGGCCATATCATATTCTAGACACCCCGCATCTCGGTCAGATCATATTTCAGACGCATTGCGTCTTGGCCATATCATATTCCAGACACCCCGCGTCTTGGTCAGATCATATTTCAGTTGCCTTGTGTTTCGGTCGTATCATATTTCTGACGCCCTGCATCTCGGTCAGATCATATTTCAGACGCCTCGCATCTCGGCCATATCATATTCCAGACGCCCCACGTCTCGGTCAGATCATATTTCAAATGTCTCGCGTCTCGGCCGTATCATATTCCAGACGCTCCGCGTCTTGGTCAGATCATAGTTCAGACACCTTGCATCTCGGCCATATCATATTCCAGACGCTCCGCGTCTCAGTCAGATCATATTTCAGACGCCTCGCATCTCGGCCATTATCTCACATCTCGACAGTTGCACATTATCTTGGATGTATGGCTTCCCAACACATGATCTATCTTATTTAGTTAGAGGACGTGGCGGGTATTCCTGTTCATATGGTCTACAAGGCAATCTCTGTCAGCATTTCTCTCCGACTAGAGAACAGATGCCCATACTGATTTCTAGAGGTATGTGCACCACATTAATGAGGAGTTATCTCCCATCAACCACACGATGAGTATTAATGATAGCTCACGCGCTGATAACATTTATGAGGGTAATAACCCCTATTACTTCTTAGGGCAAGTGTAAGATCACGAAGCCATACCGCCCATACCGACCATACTGATTGACAGGAGGATTCTTTCTTATATATAACCCTCCCGGAGGAGGAGACGAGAGGTTTATGTATTCCCAACTCATTCTGTCCATTCCTTTCATCGTCTTCCTACTAATTCCTGCCTTAAGTGTCGGAGGGGCCTCGCCGAGATCTCTCTCGGCGCTCTTAATCGCTTCTGTCTTGTAGGACACGCCATTTGGCCACTTCACGTCATTCAGCTCGGCTCGAGGCCAAGACACCGCTCCAGCTCAGCTCGGCTTTCCTTTCGAGTCATCTTCTCTTTCGTCCGAGTCACTGGTCCCTTGCCGCCTTCGCTACTGGACATCTTGCCGTCTCTGTCTCTACGGGCAACATAATTGGCGCCTTTTGTAGGAAACATTCTATAAACACGCCTGACACAAAGATAGGAGACCAAGGAGCGAACTCCGACAAACACAACTCCATTGAAGGGAATGTGACCAGGGAAAGTATCATAGCCCTCGTCAAGACTACCATGGAGGACGTCTTGCGAGACCTCCTTCCCCGAGGCCCTGCCCATATACATGCATCCCTCAGTCCCGTTCAGGGTCCAACACCAGCATCCATCCCTTCTACTCCGGCTCCACCAGGAACAACTCCCATCGCCCCCACACCGGCCGAGTTGTCATCAATAACATCTTTGCAAGAGTTCTCTGAGGAAGCACCCTCCTACACCCCACTGGAGAGGGATCCTAGAAAGGGCAAGGGTCCGTTAACCAACACCGAGCCCCCCCAACTCCCAATATTATAGCTGACAAAATGCCAAAGTCTTTTAAGCAGATCTCTATAGGAGAGTATAGCAATTCGGCTGACTCGGAAGAGTACCTAGGGAGATTTAAAAAGGCTGCCTTAATACACGACTACTCAGATGGAGACAAGTGCAAGGTTTTCTCTCTCAATCTAATAGGCTCTGCCCAAAGGTGGTTCGACCGACTCCCTGTGAAATCTATCAATTCCTTCCAGGAGTTATCTGTCCTATTTCTCCAGCGCTTCGCCAGCAGCAAAATATACCGCCAAACAACCCAGTATCTTATGACTATAAAGCTGAAGAATACTGAATCCCTAAGGGACAACATACATCGGTTTAACTGAGTGGTCGTCGACGTCTCGGATGCTTCAACCAAGACGGTGGTCAATGCTTTTTCTCAGGGCTTAATAAGGGGGGATTTCTCAAAGTCACTGATGAAGAGACCCCCACCTCACTTTGAAGCCCTGCTGGTCAGAGCCGAGGCATACATCAACTTAGAGGAAGCCGAAAAGGCGGCAAATGAGCAACAAGGAGGAAGGACTGATCGGCCTAACCCCAAAAGCCGAGCCAGAAGGCCCTTCCGCCGGTGCATAATCGCCCCCAGAGTTTCTCCTGTCTACCCCCATCGGTTGGTCAAAGACAGAGCAATTCATACAGTGCAGGAGGTTTCTCAACTTTCAATGCTGCTCGGCCAGCGCGACCCTTTCTGTGCCTTTCATCATATATATGGTCACTCAACCCGGGAGTGTCGTACATTGACGGATGAAATCAGGCAAGTTATGAGGGAGCAGCAGCAGAACTTCAATGCCCCGCCCCGAGATGCAAGACCAGAACTAGGAATCATGCTCGGCGCAACCCGGTCAGGCGGGCTCCTCGACCTTCACCCAAGCCGCAAGGACCAGCTCAAGTCCATCGGAGGTCCCGAGAAGCCTCTTCGAGTGGACTTGTTCCCCGGCCATAATCACCACAAGAACTCTTCAACACCCCACACTGCGGTACCATCAACATGATCACCGGCGGGATCACATACGGAGATTCAAATAGAGCCCGAAAGGCTCATGGAAGGTGGTTAGAGAACATGGAAGTGAACACCAGCCGAAGGCATGCTGATGGACCTTCAATGAATTTCGGCCCTGAGGACCTGCGAGGAGTTTCTATTCCGCATGATGACGCCTTGGTGATTAGAGCCACCATCGCCAACTATGACTTAGCCAAGATCTTCGTGGACATAGATAGCTCGGTCAATATTTTGTTTAAAGATGCCTTCGTTCATATGCAGCTCGACCCGGTGCAACTCCAACTGATGAATACTGCCCTATTTGGTTTCTCGGGTCACGAGGTGTCTCCACTCGACCGGATTGATCTTCCACTATCTCTGGGAGAAGAACCCCTCTGTCGGACTTGGATAGCCACCTTTACTATAGTAGACACCACCTCGGCTTACAACGTCATATTGGGACGGCTAGGACTGCACTCCTTCGAAGCTACCGTATCAACTTATCACCAGAAGATTAAATTCCCCATGAATAATCAAATAGGGGAAGCTATTGGGGATCAAAAAGCAGCTCGAAAGTGCTATGTGGAGGAAGTCCGAACAAGCCCTAAGAAGAGTCGGAAGATTGAGATGGCAAAAGTCTATACTCTGCATGAAGAGCTCCTGGAGGAAGAAACTGTGCAAATATTGCTGGGCCATTCTGAGCGAGTCGTCCGAGTCACTGCAGATTTGCCAACCGAGCTGAAGCAAGGAATAACTGACTGTTTGGCAAGCAACTACGATGTCTTCACTTGGCCTGAAGAGCAGAATTAGTGTATCTCTCGAGCCATAATGGAGCATCGACTGAACATCCTTCATGGATCTCGGCCTATCAAGCAAAATAGAAGACACTTCGAGCCAGAGAAAGATCAAATTATCCGAGCCGAGGTGAAAAAACTTATGCAGGTGGGATACATCCGAGAAGTGTAATTTCTCGAGTGGTTGTCCAATATTGTATTAGTGCCAAAATCAGGAGGGAAATGGAGGGTATGTATAGACTTCAGAGATCTTAATAAAGCATGCCCTAAAGATTGCTATCCCTTGCCTCGGATAGATCAGTTAGTAGATTCTATGGTAGGATGTGAATTAATATGTATGCTAGATGCTCGCCAGGGGCATCATCAAGTTCCATTAGCATGAGAAGATCAAGAGAAAGTCATCTTTGTTACGGCGGATGACACTTTTTGCTACAAGGTTATTCCATTCGGGTTAAAGAATGCTGACGCTACTTATCAAAGGCTAATGGACAAAGTATTTCGGTCACAAATAGGTCGAAACATCAAAGTGTATGTGGACGACATTCTCATCAAGTCCACAAAAGCTGAGGACATAGTCAGAGACATGATGGAGACATTCGGCACGCTGCGTCAATATGGAATCCGGCTCAATCCGACCAAATGCATATTCGGAGTCCGAGGAGGCAAGTTCCTGGGGTACATTGTGACCGAACGGGGTATTGAAGTTAATCCCAAGAAGGCTCAAGCCCTACAGAATATGGTTTCTCTCAGAAATCTCAGAGAGGTACAAAGGCTACTGGGTAGGATAATGACACTTTCTCGCTTCATCCCTAAGTCGACCGAGCGGAGTCTTCCTTTCTTCAAGATGCTCCGCAAGTCGGCTCGATTTTCATGGGATGATAAGTGTGAGCAAGCCTTTAAAGAGCTAAAACAGTATGTGTCTGAACTGCCTACACTTGCCAAGCCAGTACCTGGAGAAGGTTTGCATAGCCTCTTCAAAGGAGGCTGTGACATCAATACTGCTTCGGCAAGAGAATGGTAAGCAATTACCTATTTACTTTGTCAGTCATTTATTGAAAGCTGTTGAGAGCAGGTACACAACACTGGAAAAGCTAGCACTGTTAGTATGAGCCCTTAGTGCCAATTATGAGATGATTGGTGAGGAAAACTTTTGTATTATATTCTTGCATTAATAAAGGCAAAGATTGATTATTATATTTCTTTATGCGTGTGCCAGCTAAATAAATATAATAATGCCCATGAATAGTAGATTGTTATCTACAGTATATCAATTGGTAGAATTGATTATGAGAAGCTGTAGAGAACACTATTCTTAAATATTCTTAGTCGAGTATTGTATTAATAGACAAGGGCTATATTGATACATTGAGACTAGCATGTAGGTCAATGGATGACTTGATCTCACAAGTCATGGATATGTGATATCACATTGATACATGGGTATATATATTGGAGACTATATATACTGAATTGACCCACCATGAGAAAGTATCATGGATCGTTATATGAGTGTCATATACTTTCTCATGTGACTATTGGTATGAATAGTCCTTAGACCTGAAGTCACTACGGTTCCCTACATAAGGAGTTATGTACTTTGGTATCGTCTAACATCACACCGTAATTGGGTGACTATAACGGCGATTACTGAGTATGTAACGAATTATGCGGAGGGAAGTGAGTGATGTAGATGTGATCTATCCCTCCCATATGACGGGAGTGATATCTTTGGCCTCTTGATAGAGTAGGACCACGAAATGCATGACCATGCTCAAATGAGTCAATATGAGATATTGAGCTCATTTGTTTGAGTGAGCCTACTTGGGGATCAAGAAACATAAAGATTGATAAGAGGGTGACACGGTCTATGCCTCATTGATCGATCTAAGATATCAAGGATAGAAGGACACTATCATATGATAATAGTCACGGAAGAGGTTGTCGGATCTCGACATTCTCATCACTTGGGTAGCAATGATGTATTGCTAGATGCCGCTCATTGCTTATGTATCTAAAATGGTTTTGGATACATTGTCAACGTTATGAGAGCCTATAGGGTCACACACAAAGAACATATTATTTTGGAGAGGAAATCATTTTGGTTTGACTAAAATGAATTATTAGTTAATTGGATTAACTAGAATGAGTAAGACTCATTACTTGGCTAAATTTGAGTTGGACTCAAATTGGTTTATGTTGAGTTAGACTCAAGTCAAACCAAGAGAAGAAGGCTAAAATGAATAATACACGAATTAATAATATAATACATGAATTAATAATATAATACATGAATTATTAAATGGGATTTTAAATGGGATTTAAAACTCATTAATGTGCATTTAATGAGCATTAATTGACTTCCTTTCTTTTACCATGGAGAATAAGGAAGTGCATTTAATGTCTCATTAAGGTGTATTATGGTGGCTTCTTCTTCTTCGGCGTGGACAATGAAAAAGAAATTAGATTTTTTTCGTTCACAACACAAGAGGGCCAAGTACCGAGTGGAAAAGTGAGACCTTGGAGTGGTTGCTAGCACAACCGAAAGGACTTACCTCTTCTCTCCAAGATCGTGTGTGTGTGCACCGTAGAGGCGTGGACATTCTGACCACGCTGAGATCCGCAAGTGTTGCTGACTGGAATTCGAAGGGCACGCTTCGAAGTTAATCTCGATTCCTATAGGATAGAATGGATAATTGAAACGAGTATATTTTTTTTTGCTTGGATCTCTGGAGGGATCCTAAATTTTCCGCTGCGAATTTTGTTTATCGCTCGGGATCCCTACAGTGGTATCAGAGCCACTTGTTAAAAAAAAATGTACACGTTTTTTTATATGTTTTATGTGATATAAACATGAGATTAGTTTTATTATGTTTTTTTTGTCGACTCAGTATATGTCCGAGTTGATTTAGCCAAGCAGATAGTCTGCTGAGTGGGATGAATCAAGTCGGATGGTGCCAACTCGGTCTATGTCCGAGTTGATTTAGCCAAGCAGATAGTCTGCCGAGTGGGATGAATCAAGTTGGATGGTGCCGACTCGGTCTATGTCCAAGTTGATTTAGCCAAGCAGATAGTCTGCCGAGTGGGATGAATCAAGTCGAATGGTACCGACTCCGCCTGTGTCCGAGTTGATTCAGCCAAGCAGATGGTCTGCCAAGTGGGCTGGTTCAAGTCGGACGGTGCCGAACACACCTGGCCATCTGGAGGTCTCGGGTTCATAGAGATGGACAAAATGGGCAGCGACTCATAAGATGAATAAGCGGGACCGCCGTGGTGTTGCGGCTAATCGGCATAGCGGCTTAAAAATTGCACATAATAAAACTGATAAATAAAATAATTTATTAAATCATTGTGAATGATTTGTATATGGTGCATGGTTATGGCCTAGGACCCAATATAATTGTGGTTATGTGTTGTAATTCATAATATGGCCTGTGTGCCGTCATATGTATGTGGGTGTTGTATTTTGTTTACACGGCCTGCGTGTCATGCCTTCACTTCTATTTTCTAGTTGTAAAATAGATTTAGACTCGAATGTAACTCGAGTATTCTCATTTTGTAATGTACAAAATAAATAAGCAATGAAAGTCCATTGAAGGTGGATGTTACAAGGACGATGCTGACCAAAGGAAGCGCTTGGAGAAGATGCTATCCCTAGGGTAACCAATCGATTTTCTCATTGGCTTGAGAAATCGTAGAATAAGGGCCATAACCATGTCACGTTTAGCGTATATGTGATATATTTTGTGTGTATGTGATGCATGCTAGATAATCTGTTATCTTAAAATTAAGTCAAATGAATATGCCTACCAAAGTTTGGTACTCATAAACTACCTCGATCATTTGTGTTGGGTTTGCCAAAGCAAAGAAACGCATTTTATCTTGGTAGAGTGCGAGAGGACAATTGTGATGTCCCGCTATCAAACTTTGGATGAGACTTCACTAAGTGTCTCAATTAGATTGAGAAATACTTAGAGGCATTTCCTAATAGTTAGGAGACACGGATAAGAGAACATTTATACTAAGTCTTGGGCGATTAGCCAAAGCTAACTCAAGATGATGTATAATGTGAATCTTAATCTTTTATTCCAAGAGTTGCATACGATGCAATTGGTAAAATGTTACCTACCTAGTGATACTAAATCTTGGGCGATTAGTCAAAGCTAACTCAAGGTGAGGTATGATGTGGATCTTGTCCCACATGAACTTGAAGCTCAATAGAACTGGTATGACTAGCTCCTATTGAAGCTAAGGGAATCAGTGGGAGTCTCATTTAATTAAAGGCCTAATTAAATGATTTCAGATATAATACTCATTTCTGCATATTATTTCTGTTGTAGATTACTATGTCTTCAAATACGATAAATACCCTCTCTCTGCGATCAGTCCTTGAGAAGGACAAGCTCAATGGAGCAAACTTCATTGACTGGTTCAGAAATTTGAGAATAGTTCTCAAACAGGAGCGGAAACTCTATGTACTAGAGCAACCCATTTCTGAACCACCCGCCAATAATGCTACTCGTGCAGATAAGGATGCATACAAGAAGCATCAAGATGATGCATTAGATGCATCATGCCTTATGCTTGCAACCATGAACTCTGAGCTTCAGAAGCAACATGAGAACATGGATGCCTTCGATATGGTTGCACACTTGAAGCAACTATATCAAGGGCAGGCGAGGCACGAGAGATCTGAGGTATCTAAGGCATTATTTTCATGCAAAATGCAAGAAGGAACACCCGTAGGAACTCATGTACTCAAGATGATTGGGTATGTTGAGAACCTTGAAAGATTGGGGTTTCCTTTAAGCCAAGAGTTGGCCACTGACCTTATTCTATATTCGCTGCCTAGAGGCTTTAGTCAATTTGTCATGAATTATTACATGTAAATTGATAAACCATTACTGAGCTCTTAAGCATGTTGAGAATCTGAGAGCAATCTTAAGAAGATGCAACCCGTACTAATGATGTACTTATGGTTAAAAGGGCAAGGGTAAGAAAAGTCTAAAGGCAAGGGTAAGACTCGAATAAAGATAAGGACAAAGCATTGAAGCCTAAAGGTGGGGTGACAAGGAAGGGACTTGCTTCCACTACAAGGAAGCTGGACATTGGAAGAGGAACTGCAAAAAGTACCTCGAGGAAGTTCAGAAGAAGAAAGGAAGTGAGACTTCCACTTCAGGTATACATGTTATAGAAGTCAATCTATCTATTTCTTCCTCATGGGTATTGGATACCGACTGTGCTTCTCACATTTGTACCAATGTGCAAGGCTTGAGAAGAAGTAGATCTTTGACAAAAGGAGAAGTGGACCTACGTGTTGGCAATGGCGCAAGAGTTGCTGCTATAGCTGTAGGAACATATTCCTTATCATTACCCAGTGGTTTAATTCTAGAACTTGAAGAGTGTTATTTCGTACCTGCAATAACTAAGAACATTATGTCTATATCTTGTTTGGACAAGAAAGGTTTTTCATTTATAATTAAGGACAAGTGTTGTTCTGTATATTTAAATGAAATGTTCTATTGCAGTGCACACTTGATGAATGGACTCTATGTTCTAGACCTTGAAAACCCAGTCTATAACATAAATGCCAAACGATTCAAATCTAATCATTTGAATCAAACATATCTTTGGCATTGTCGCTTGGGTCACATAAATGAGAGTCGAATAGCCCAACTCCATAAGGATGGATTACTGGACTCATTTGATTTTGAATCATATGAGGTATGTGAATATTGTCTTTTAGGCAAGATGACCAAGACTCCATTTAGTGGACAAGGCGAACGAGCGACAGATTTGTTAGGCCTCATACATAGTGATGTATGCGGTCCTTTCAAATCCTGACAGAGGAGGTTATCGATGCTTCATCACATTTCTTGTGATTTGTTAGATATGGATATGTGTATCTTATGAGACACAAATCAGAATCCTTTGAAAAGTTCAGAGAATTCAAGAATGAAGTACAAAACCAACTTGGTAAGAGTATTAAGATGCTTCGATCAGATCGAGGTGGGGAATACCTTAGCCAAGAGTTTAGTGACTATCTAGTTGAGTGTGGGCTAAGATCTCAGCTCACTCCACCTGGAACACCACAGTTGAATGGTGTATCCGAGAGGAGAAATCGTACTCTATTAGACATGGTACGATCAATGATAAGTCATACAGAACTTCCTCCTTCCTTCTGGGGATATGCTCTAGAGACCGCCGCTTTCACACTTAACCGTGTTCCTTCTAAGGCAGTCGTAAAGACACCATATGAGATATGGACTGGGAAGAGTCCCAAGATGTCTTTTATGAAGATTTGGGGTTGTGAGGCTTACGTACGACGTCAAGTATCAGATAAACTAGGCCCCAAATCAGATAGATGCTATTTCGTTGGATATCCCAAGGAAACTAAGGGATATTACTTTTACAACCCCACACAAGGCAAAGTGTTTGTTGCCAGAAATGGTGTTTTTCTAGAAAGGGAATTTATTTCTAGAAAAATAAGTGGGAGTAAAATTGATCTTGAAGAAGTTCAAGATACACAAAATAGTACTGATACCTTAATGGAACAAGAACAGTTATCACAAGGAGTTGTGATACAACCTGTTCAGGTAGACCAAGCTCTGCGCAGGTCTGATAGGATACGTCATCAACCTGAGAGATATTCTTTTCTCTTGGATGATAACGATGGTATCATGCTTGATGAGCCGACATCCTATCAGGAAGCTGTAATGAGCCCAGATTCTGAGAAATGGCTCGAGGCCATGAGATCCGAAATAGAATCCATGTACACTAACCAAGCCTGGACTTTGGTTGATCCACCTGAAGGGGTCAAACCCATTGGGTGTAAGTGGGTCTTTAGGAGAAAGACTGACATGGAAGGTAATGTGCATACCTATAAAGGGCGATTGGTAGCAAAAGGATTCAAGCAGATTCATGGTATTGACTATGATGAAACCTTTTCTCCCGTTGCGATGCTCAAATCCATTCGGATCATGTTTGCTATTGCAGCTTACTATGACTATGAGATCTGGCAAATGGATGTCAAAACAGCATTTCTTAACGGAAATCTACTCGAGGATGTGTATATGACACAACCTGAGGGTTTTGTCGATCCAAGGGATGCTGGAAAGGTTTGTAAGTTGCATAGGTCCATTTATGGTTTAAAGCAAGCTTCTAGAAGCTGGAATCTTCGTTTCGATAATGCGATCAAAACGTTTGGTTTCATTAAGAACGAAGATGAACCTTGTGTCTACAAGAAGGTTAGTGGGAGCTCAATTGTTTTCCTCATATTGAATGTAGATGACATATTGCTCATCGGAAATGATATCCCTATGCTGCAGTCTGTTAAGACTTAGCTTGGGAATTTTTTTTTAATGAAAGACTTAGGTGAAGCAACCTATATTCTAGGCATCAAGATCTATAGAGATAGATCTAAGAGATTGCTTGGCTTGAGTCAGAGTACATATGTGGACAAGGTGCTTAAGCGTTTTGCAATGCAGAATTCCAAGAAGGGATTTTTGCCAATGTCACATGATATGAGTCTTTCGAAGACTCAATCTCCCTCTTCTAAGGAGGAGAGAGATCGCATGGATCAGATCCCTTATGCATCAGCTATAGGATCTATCATGTACGCCATGATTTGTACTCGCCCCGATGTCTCGTATGATTTAAGCATGACGAGCAGGTATCAGTCAGATCCCGGTGAATGTCACTGGACAGCTGTCAAAAATATTCTTAAGTACTTGCGAAGGACAAAAGAATATTTCTTGATATTTGGAGGCAATGAGGAGCTAGCTGTAAAGGGTTACAATGATGCGAGCTTCCAAACTGACAAGGATGATGACTCAGATCACGTCGGTATGTATTTTGCTTGAATGGTGGCGCCGTGAGTGGAAGAGTTCGAGCGAGACACGATTGCAGATTCTACACAGGAGTATATTGTTGCGTCTTCTGCGCAAAGAAAGGCTGTTTGGATCCGAAAGTTCATCATCAACTTGAGGTGGTTCCTAGCAGCATAGCGGACCCAATAGACCTCTATTGTGACAACAATGGGGCTATTGCTCAAAGCTAAGGAACCTCGCTCTCATCGAGAGGACCAAACACATCTTCTATCACCTCATTCGAGAGATCATCAATAGAGGAGATGTTCAGATATGCAGAGTAGACACTGATGCTAACATTGCGGATCCCTTGACCAAGACTTTGGCACAGAGGAAGCATGATGGTCATACTAGGTCACTGAGTCTTAGAGATTACAGTGACTGACACTAGTGCTAGTGGGAGATTGTTAGTATGAGCCTTTAGTGCCAATTATGAGATGATTGGTGAGGGAAACTTTTGTATTATATTCTTGCATTAATAAAGGCAAAGATTGATTATTATATTTCTTTATGCGTGTGCTAGCTAAATAAATATAATAATGCCCATGAATAGTAGGTTGTTATCTACAGTATATCAATTGGTTGAATTGATTATGAGAAGCTGTAGAGAACACTATTCTTAAATATTCCTAGTCGAGTATTGTATTAATAGACAAGGGCTATATTGATACATTGAGACTAGCATGTAGGTCAATGGATGACTTGATCTCACAAGTCATGGATATGTGATATCACATTGATACATGAGTATATATATTGGAGACTATATATACTGAATTGACCCACCATGAGAAAGTATCATGGATCGTTATATAAGTGTCATATACTTTCTCATGTGACTATTGGTATGAATAGTCCTTAGACCTGAAGTCACTACGGTTCCCTACATAAGGAGTTATGTACTTTGTTATCGTCTAATGTCACACAGTAATTGGGTGACTATAACGGCGATCACTGAGTATGTAACGAATTATGCGGAGGGATGTGAGTGATGTAGATGAGATCTATCCCTCCCATATGACGGGAGTGATATCTTTGGCCTCTTGATAGAGTAGGACCACGAAATGCATGACCATGCTCAAATGAGTCAATATGAGATATTGAGTTCATTTGTTTGAGTGAGTCTACTTGGGGATCAAGAAACATAAAGATTGATAAGAGGGTGACACGGTCTATGCCTCATTGATCGATCTGAGATATCAAGGATAGAATGACACTATCATATGATAATAGTCACGGAAGAGGTTGTCGGATCTCGACATTCTCATCACTTGGGTAGCAATGATGTATTGCTAGATGCCGCTCATTGCTTATGTATCTAAAATGGTTTTAGATATATTGCCAACGTTATGAGAGCCTATAGGGTCACACACAAAGAACATATTATTTTGGAGAGGAAATCATTTTGGTTTGACTAAAATGAATTATTAGTTAATTGGATTAACTAGAATGAGTAAGACTCATTACTTGGCTAAATTTGAGTTGGACTCAAATTGATTTATGTTGAGTTAGACTCAAGTCAAACCAAGAGAAGAAGGCTAAAATGAATAATACATGGATTAATAATATAATACACGAATTATTAAATGGGGTTTTAAATGAGATTTAAAATTCATTAATGTGCATTTAATGAGCATTAATTGACTTCCTTTCTTTTACCATGGAGAATAAGGAAGTGCATTTAATGTCTCATTAAGGTGTATTATGGTGGCTTCTTCTTCTTCGGCGTGGACAATGAAAAAGAAATTAGATTTTTTTCGTTCACAACACAAGAGGGCCAAGTACCGAGTGGAAAAGTGAGACCTTGGAGTGGTTGCTAGCACAACCGAAAGGGCTTACCTCTTCTCTCCAAGATCGTGTGTGTGTGCACCGTAGAGGCGTGGACATTCTGACCACGCTGAGATCCGCAAGTGTTGCTGACTGGAATTCGAAGGGCACGCTTCGAAGGTAATCTCGATTCCTATAGGATAGAATGGATAATTGAAACGAGTATATTTTTTTTTGCTTGGATCTCTGGAGGGATCCTAAATTTTCCGCTGCGAATTTTGTTTATCGCTCGGTATCCCTACAAGCACTAGCTCTACTTATAATAGCTCGGAAGCTTCATCCTTATTTCTTATCTCATCCGGTCACTGTCTTGACTAATAGTGGCCTCAGAAGGATATTAACCAACCCTGAGCATCCACTCGCCTGATCAAATGGATTACTGAATTGGCCAAATATGATATCCAATATCAACCTCGTACGACCCTTAAAGCACAAGTATTGGCTGATTTCTTGGCCGAGACGCCAGGACTCGAGAGAAATGAAGAATGGAAGATATATGTGGATGACTCGACAACTAAGCAAGGAAGTGGAGTAGGAGTATTATTAGTATCCCCTCAAAGAGATACGATTCGAATAGCAGTGCAACTCAACTTCCGAGCTTCCAACAATGAGACCGAATACGAAGCTTTACTGTCCGGATTGTGGGCAGCGCGACATGTCGAAGCCTCTCGGATTTCTTTATATTCTAACTCACAGTTGGCGGTGGAGCAAGTCAGAGGATCATTTGACACCAATAACCAGCGACTTCAGTGCTATATGCAAACTTATCACAAGTTATCCTTGGAATTTCAAGAGGTTACCCTTCATAAAATTCCTCGGGCGGATAATCAAAAGGCTGACGAGCTAGCCCGCATGGGCAGCGCCCCTCACTACTTGGATCCTAGAGGATTCAATAGTCGAGACGCAACTCATTGCTAACATAGATCAAGATTCGATAACGCCCCCAAGTCCGCCAGACTGGAGGACCCCCCTGATTGATTATTTGAAAAGATGAATACTGTCAAATGACCGGACAGAGGCACAGACTGTCAAGAAAAGGAGCACCCATTTTGTCTTAGTTGGTGACACCCTGTACAAACGAGCCTTCGCTCGACCTTTGCTTAAGTGCCTTGGCCTGGATAAAGCTAATTATGTTCTGAGAGAAGTGCATGAAGGCTGTTGTGGAAATCATTCCGGAGGAACATCCCTTGCTCAGAAGATTCTCTTAGCTGGGTATTTCTGGCCCACTCTCCAGAAAGATGTTGCTCACTGGGTGCGCATATGTCTTAGCTGTCAGAAGCATCAGAACTTTTCTCAACAACCAGCCGAGCTATTAAGAACCTCAGTAATATCCTACCCTTTCGATCAATGGGGAATGGATATAGTGGGATCACTACCAATGGGGCAGAATCAGAAGAAGTTCCTGTCAGTCGCCGTGGATTATTTCTCCAAGTGGGTGGAAGCCGAGCCACTGGCTAAAATAACTGAAGAAGCCGTATTAAAATTTCTTTGGAAGAACATAGTCTGCCGATTTGGCATCCCAAGAAGGCTGGTCTTGGACAATGCGTGACAATTTCAAGGTCACAAGATAAAGGAATGGTGTGAGCAGTTGGAAATCCAACAGACTTTCACCTCCGTGGCGTACCCGCAGAGCAACGGACAAGCCAAGGTGACTAATCGGGAATTGATTCGGGGGCTCAAAATCAAGTTGGACCATACGGGAGGAAATTGGGTAGAGGAACTGGCGAGTACCCCATGGGCTTACAGAACAACTCCCAAGGATAGTACTGGCCTCACCCCATTTCATTTAGTGTATGGAGCTAAAGCCCTTGTCTCGGTAGAAATTGGCATGGGATCGCCTAGAGTGTCAGTTTATGCCCTAGATAGCAACAATAATAATGACACAAGACTGGTAGAGTTGGATTTGTATCAGAAACAAGAGATAACCCTACCAATCGAATGGGCACTTTCCGGAGGAAAATAGCATAGGCCAGGGTAGTGCCTCGCTCCTTTCAGCCTGAGGATTTCGTATGGAAGAAAATTCAACCAGCAGGGGAAGTCTGCAAATTAGCGCCCCGATGGGAGGGCCCCTATAAGGTTATCAAGAGGCTCACCTCGGGGGCTTATTATCTGCAAGACAATGAGGGAAGGGAGCTCACTCGACCATGGAATACTTTTCATTTACGACCCTATTACGTATAGATGATTTGTCAGTATGTAATAAGATTTTCTACCTTGAATAACAAGTACTTCTCTTCAAGAACGCAGACATGTTTTCTCGTAAAAGTCACCTATCACGGTGCAATACCTACTAAGTCATGTCTATTCGGCTCTTCCCTTGGATATCGCCTATCACAGTTGGTTCCAAGTATATGCTATTCAGATCTTCCCTTGGATATCGCCTATCACGACTAGTTCCAAGTATATGCTATTCGGATCTTCCCTTGGATATTGCCTATCACGGTTGGTTCCAAGTAATGTGTTATTCGAATCTTCCCTTGGATATCGTCTATCACGACTGATTCCAAGTCATGTCTATTCAGCTCTTCCCTTGGATATCACCAATCACGGTTGGTTCCAAGTATATGCTATTCAGATCTTCCCTTGGATATCGCCTATCATGGCTGGTTCCAAGTATATGCTATTTGGATCTTCCCTTGGATATCGCCTATCACGGCAGGTTCTAAGTCATGTGCTATTCGGATCTTCCCTTGGATATCGCCTATCATGGCTGGTTCCAAGTCATGTCTATTCGGCTCTTCCCTTGGATATCGCCTATCACGATTGGTTCCAAGTATATGCTATTCAGATCTTCCCTTGCATATCGCCAATCACGGCTGGTTCCAAGTCATGTCTATTCAGCTCTTCCCTTGGATATCGCCTATCATGGCTGGTTCTAAGTATATGCTATTTGGATCTTCCTTTGGATATCGCCTATCACGGCTAGTTACAAGTATATACTATTCGGATCTTCCCTTGGATATCGCCTATCACGACTGGTTCCAAGTATATGCTATTCATATTTTCCCTTGGATATCGCCTATCACGGCTGGTTCCAAGTATATGCTATTCGGATCTTCCCTTGGATATCGCCTATCATGGCTGGTTCCAAGTCATGTGCTATTCGGATCATTCCTTGGATATTGCCTATCATGGCTGGTTCCAAGTCATGTCTATTCGGCTCTTCCCTTGGATATCACCTATCACGGCTGGTTCCAAGTATATGCTATTCGGATCTTCCCTTGGATATCGTCTATCATAGTTGGTTCCAAGTATATTCTATTCGGATCTTCCCTTGGATATCGCCTATCGCGGTTGGCTCCAAGTATTTGCTATTCGAATCTTCCCTTGGATATCGCTTATCACAGCTGGTTCCAAGTCTTGTATATTCGGCTCTTCCCTTGGATATTGTCTATCATGGCTAGTTCCAAGTCATGTCTATTCGGATCTTCACTTGGATATCGCCTATCACGGCTGGTTCCAAGTCATATCTATTCGGCTCTACCTTGGATATCGCCTATCACGGCTGGTTCTAAGTCATGTCTTTTCGGATCTTCCCTTGGATATCGCCTATCACGGCTGGTTCCAAGTATATGCTATTTGGATCTTCCCTTGGATATTGTCTATCACAGTTGGTTCCAAGTCATGTCTATTCGGATCACTCGACCATGGAATGCTTTTCATTTATGACCCTATTACGTGTAGACGACTGGTCAGTATGTAACAAGATTTTCTGTCTTGAATAACAAGTACTTCTCTTCAAGAACTAGACATGTTTTCTCGTAAAAGTCACCTATCATGGTGCAATACCTACAAAGTCATGTCTATTCGGCTCTTCCCTTGGATATCACTTATCACGGCTGGTTCCAAGTATATACAATTCAGATCTTCCCTTGGATATCGCCTATCACGGTTGGTTCCAAGTATATGCTATTCGGATCTTCCCTTGGATATCGCCTATCATGAATGGTTCCAAGTATATGCTATTCGGATCTTCCCTTGGATATCGCCTATTACGGTTGGTTCCAAGTCATGTGTTATTCGGATCTTCCCTTGGATATCACCTATCACGACTGGTTCCAATTCATGTCTATTCGGCTCTTCCCTTGGATATCACCTATCACGGATGGTTCCAAGTCATGTGCTATTCGGATCTTCCCTTGGATATCGCCTATCACGGCTGGTTCCAAGTCATGTCTATTCGGATCTTCACTTGGATATCGCCTATCACGGCTGGTTCCAAGTATATGCTATTCAGATCTTCCCTTGGACATCGCCTATCACGACTGGTTCCAAGTCATGTCTATTCGGCTCTTCCCTTGGATATCGCCTATCACGGCTGGTTCCAAGTATATGCTATTCGGATCTTCCCTTGGATATCGCCTATCATGGCTGGTTCCAAGTATATGCTATTCGAATCTTCTCTTGGATATCACCTATCATGGCTGGTTCCAAGTATATGCTATTCGGATCTTCCCTTGGATATCGCCTATCACGGCTCATTCCAAGTATATGCTATTCAGATCTTCCCTTGGATATCGCCTATCACGGATGGTTCCAAGTTATGTGCTATTTGGATCTTCCCTTGGATATTGCCTGGTTCCAAGTCATGTCTATTCGACTCTTCCCTTGGATATCGCCTATCACGGCTGGTTCCAAGTATATGTTATTCGGATCTTCCCTTGGATATCGCCTATCACGGCTAGTTCTAAGTATATGCTATTCGGATCTTCCCTTGGATATCAACTATCGTAGCTGGCTCTAAGTATATGCTATTCGGATCTTCCCTTGGATATCGCCTATCACGGCTGGTTCAAAGTCATGTCTATTCGGCTCCTCCCTTAGATATTGTCTATCACGGCTGATTCCAAATCATGTCTATTCGGATCTTTCCTTGGATATCGCTTATCACGGCTGGTTCCAAGTCATGTCTATTCGACTCTTCCCTTAGATATCGCTTATCACGGCTGGTTCCAAGTCATGTCTATTCGGATCTTCCCTTGGATATCACCTATCACGGTTGGTTTCAAGTATATGCTATTTGGATCTTCCCTTGGATATCGCCTATCACGGCTGGTTCCAAGTGTATGCTATTTGGATCTTCCCTTGGATATCGCCTATCACGACTGGTTCCAAGTCATGTGTATTCGGCTCTTCCCTTAGATATTGCCTATCATGGCTGGTTCAAAGTCATGTCTATTCGACTCTTCCCTTGGATATCACCTATCACGACTGGTTCCAAGTCATGTCATTCGGCTCTTCCCTTGGATGTCGCCTTTCACGGCTGGTTCCAAATCATGTCTATTCGACTCTTCCCTTGGATATCACCGATCACGGCTGACTCTAAGTATATTCGGTTCGGATCTCCCTTGGAAACAAGTATATACTATGCAGACTTTCCTTGGATGTCACTTATTATGGCCGATTCCAAGTATGTTTCTCATTAGGCTCATCTTCAAATATCACCTGTCATGGTTGGCTCCATAGCGAAAGTACTTTAGAGGCCGTATATATATCACAACTCCTCGGGATATCACTTATTGCATCTCGACCAAGTACCTTGTCATCGGGCATAGCGAAGGTACTTTGGAGTTACTGATTATTGTTAATTATGGCAGTAGTCAATCGATTACTTTAGATTCTTAAGAGGTCGAATGATAACACTTAGATCAAAAAACTTACATTAAGATCAAAGGTATTACAAGTTTAGAAATGCCGCGTACGACTACAAAATTCTACTGCTAGACTAGAAATTAAAGACTATTTGGGGAGACCACTAAGTACCGAATCTGGCGTCTCATCGATGAGACGCCGCAGATCCAGAAACTTGGTCAAAGACCCTTCGGGTACGTATCCGACCTCTTTGACATGGCAGATAGCCCCTTCATAACCTATTTCTAGGACGTCGATAGTGCGACCTCCTAGGATGTCAGAGAACTCTTCCGAGATGAGGAAGGCCTTTTTACGATTCTCCCAGCAATCCTCCTCGCCCGAGCGGTAGGAACCTAGTTCAGCCCTAGCCTTTTTAGCTTGGTCTGCTAGCTCATCCCGCCGCTTGGCCTCGAACTCTACCTAAGCCAATTTGATCTGCTCAGCTTGCAGAAGTCGAGCCTCGATTTCTTCGACGTGGGATTTTAGTTCGTCCACCTCGGCAGCTTTCGCCCGTAGCTCCTCCACCTCGATTGCCCGGACCCTTAGGCGCTCCAGCTCCTGTGCTTGGTTTTGAAGGTTGTCCTCATAGAGGAGGGCTTTAGAACAAAACATGGTTGCCTCAGACTGGGCTAGTCTGAGCTCCATTTCCTTGTCCCATAGTTGGGTAGAGAGGGATGCTACCTGAGCCCGTATCCCCTGGAAGGTTGTTGTCAAGGGGGGCAGCCGGGACATCATCTCCAGGTGGCAACCCCAAAACTGTAGAGTAACTTAAAGTTAGTATAATAGACGAACTAGTAAAACATTTGAGAAAGAGCTTACCTTGGCCAAGTGCATGTTCATCTCGTCACTCAACGCTGGGATAGACTTCCCCTTAGCAGACTCCCCTACGACATCCCGAATTTCTCAGAGAAATCCCCGAGCCAGTCGCTCCTGTCTCGATCTAGAATGGCCAGAAACCTCGGGAAGGGGACTTGGACTACGTTGTTGGGAAGATGATGGCTTGGTCGGCGGAGGAGGAGCCCTCAGATACTCTTCCAAGGGGGCGTCAGAATGTTAGGATCCACGTCGCTCGACCCCTCGCCACTCGGCCCCTCACCACTCAGCCCCTCACCGCTTGGCCCAGCCGAATCATGAGGGCTTGGACGGGGAGAAGATTGCTGAGAGGGGCTCCTCTCCGCAGAGGAAAGCACCACGCAACTCCTTTTGCGTTGCCGTCACTGCTCCTCCGACTCCTCGAAACTTATCACCTCGGCCACCCTGGAAGGTTGAGGTGGCGGAGGTTCATCTGAGCCGACCCCTTCGGGAGTCTCGGCAGGAGAGTCTACAGGATGGATCATCTGCGCCCTTTTCCACTTTAGTTTCTTATTAATCGAGGCACGAAATATCACTTCAGCTGTCATAGACAAGGAAAGAAGTTAGCAGTTGGAAATAAAATGAAAAATAAGATAACATAAGGCTTTTTTTTTACCTAATGAGCCGCTCAGCTCGACTTCTATGGGACTTAGACCAAAATGATATAGAAGTCCCTCCTCCAGTAGGACATTAACATCGAAGCATAGAACAGAGAGCACTTTGACAATTTCTTTATAGGTGGAGGACTTTTTGAAGCTGCGCAAGGAGGGGTTGGGAGGCAGCTCAAGTTGTCAACTACTCGGCCAAAGAAAGGGGGTCTCAGGTTTAAGAAACAGATAGCGGGTTTTCCAATGTTTGTGAAGGTTTGCTAAAAACCTAATCTCGGGCCGAGCTGTAAAAAAGAATACTCCTGCCTCTTTTCGTTTCGGGATGCATAAAAGGCCTCGGCCGACAAGGGAAGATGATAAAAAAGGAAGATAATGACGAAGCCATTGATAAGGCTGAAGGAGTTGGGAGCTAGCTGCGGCAAAGGGATACGAAAGTAGTCAGCCAGCTCGGTATAGAAGGGGTAGATAGGAAAGCGGAGACCGGCTGCTAGCTGGTCATGGAAAAAAGTGGTAAAACCAAGAGGAGACTCGTGGGGACGTTGGTCTGGTTGAGGAACTCTAAGCCTATACGAAGGGGGAATGTGGAAGGCAGATCTAATTTCATGGCGCACCTCAGGGGTGACGCTGCTGCGAATCCTAAGGAACTACATATCAGTGGTTCCGACCATCAGGAAATATAAAGAGGGGCAAAGAAGGAGAACTTACAAGAACAGAGAGCTTGCCGGAAAGGAAGAGAGAGGAAGACCCGCTAAAGAAGAAAGGGTTGGAGGCGTCGCGCGTAAGATCGCAAAACCTAGGTTTTACAAGGCACTTATAGACGGGCCGCGTCGGTTCATCTCTCGAGGACCCTTCCTCGGATCTTATAAACATGTGGCAGGGCAGAGGAAACCCTAGGGAAGCGAGATAATCATAACATATCCTCGCATTAATAGGCATTAATGGGTCATCTCCAAAAGTGAGATCTCCCCCGTTCCCGAGGGGCACGTTCGGGGTGCCACCTCTCATACCCCATTAAGTCGAAAGAAGGAGATCATGACGTAATAAGACCTGTCCAATCCGTCAGGCTATGCCTATCCTTCGACTAGACTTGGGGGGAGATTCCTATGATATCGAAAAGAACTAACCCAATGATTAGTCATGTAACAAATAGTAACTAAGACTCAAGTCATCGTATCCCAGTTTTGTGGCACGTTCGAATGGCCAGAGGAGGTCATCTAGGCCATATCATATTCCAGATGCTCCGTGTCTTGGTCAGATCATATTTCAGATGCCTTGCGTCTCGGCCGTATCATATTCCAGACGCCTCACATCTCGGTCAGATCATATTTTAGACACCTCACATCTCTGTCGTATCATATTTCAGACACCCCGCGTCTTGGTCAGATCATATTTCAGATGCCTCGCATCTCGGTCGTATCATATTCCAGACACTTCGCGTCATGGTCAGATCATATTTCAGATGACTCGCGTCTCAGCCGTATCATATTCTAGATGCCCCCCGTCTTAATCAAATCATATTTCAGATGCCTTATGTCTCGACCATATTATATTCTAGACGCCCTGCATCTTGGTCAGATCATATTTCAGATGCCTCGTGTCTCGACAATTATCTCACATCTCGACAGTTGCACATTATCTTGAATGTATGGCTTCCCAACACAGGATCTATCTTATTTAGTCAGAGGATGTGGTGGGTATTTCTGTTCATATGGTCCACAAGGCAATCCCTGTTAGCATTTCTCTCCGACCAAGGAACAGATGCCCATACTGGTTTCTAGAGGTATGTCTACCACATCAATGAGGAGCTGTCTCCCATTAACCACACGATGAGTATTAATGTTAGCTCATGCGCCGACAGCATTTATGAGGGTAATGACCCTTATTACTTATTAGGGCAAGTGTAAGATCACGAAGCCATACCACCCATACCGTCCGTACTGATTGACAGGAGGATTCTTTCCTATATATAACCCTTTTGGAGGAGGAGACGAGAGGTTCGCGTATTCCCAACTCATTCTCTCCATTTCTTTCATCGTCTTCCTACTAATTTCTGCCTTAAGCGTCTGAGGGGCCTCGCCGAGATCTCTCTCGGCGCCCTTAATTGCTTCTATCTTGCAGGACACGCCATTCGACTGCTTCACGTCATTCAGCTCATCTCTAGGTCGAGACACCTCTCCCGCTCAGCTCGGCTTTCCTTTCGAGTCATCTTGTCTTTCGTCCGAGTCACTGGTTCCTTGCCACCTTCGCTACTGGACATCTCGTCGTCTCTGTCTCTACGAGCAACATTTATGGTTTCTTCTTTCTAATGAGCCTCATCTGTTTTCATACAAATTGTGCCCCGATATATAGAGGTCCTATCCGTTGCCTTTGTCAGCACAGGTCTTGCCAATTTATGAAAACAATTATCTTCAAGGAAGAACAAGGACTGAGGAATCCCTCAAAACCATAGGATTTTTTATAGTTCTTTAGGTAAAACTTCCTAGAAACTGAAACAATTAGCCTGGATATTGAAAAGCTTATATATATTCACAAAAGGAAGCACAAACACTTACAGAGAATTTTTTCAAAAATAACACACTTCACACTCTTGCACACTAGCACACTTCACACTCTTTCACACTCTCTTGTTTCTTGCTTCTTTCTTGCATGCCTTACTTTTAGTTCTTCCTCTCCTTATATAGACAACTGAACACAGCATGTAGAAGATGCTTGATTTGATTAAAGATGCTCCATTATTGTAGAAAATACTCGAGAAGACGGAAGCTGCTCCATTTGTTTTAAGAGATGCTTAAGAGGACATAAAGAAGGTTGAAGACTGCTACAAAAATGAAAGAAAACCGCTTTCACTAGGTTGCTTCAGTTATCTTGCTTGAAGGTAGGACGAATATTATTTCACATCATACTTTATAGAAAGCTTGATGGCATTGATAGAATAATATTATCATTGGATAAAATAATTTAATGATGCATGGTTAGGGATTAATTTGAACCTAACCTATGGAAGCTTATGGATTTATTTAAACCTAATCTAGGTTTAGCAACACCTAATTGAACCGATCCTTTATTAAAACCAATCCTATTTATTTAGCTCCTTGGTTTTCTTCTTCGCCGCATGTGACCCTTCCTATCACAATTTTCTCCTTCAGTGCCACTGCTGGTAGCCGGTCTTCTTCCTCCATGCTACAAGAGGCAGCGAGCAAATTTCTCTCGCTGGTGCTCACAGACGACGCAGAGCAGCAAGCGTGTGCATGGTTGGGAGCTTGGGTTGGCGGTGTCTGCACCGTGTTTTGATCAGAAGCTGCGATCCCTATCGAGCAAGGTAAGGCGTGGTCCTTTTTCCCCGATCTCGGATGAGATCCACTTTGATCGCAATCCTTTTCATTTGATTGCTCATCAAACTGTGGTGTTAGGGAAGCAAGGGATTTTTTCGACGAACAGAGCATTTGGGGGAAGTGTCGCCGGTGACGTTTCAAACTCTGGTATACCTCTCGTTTCCTTTCCCTTTATTTTCTATCCAGGGGATTTTCCATGGATCGGTGTTGTTGAATCGATGGTTGGTGCCAAATTTTGAGTTCAAAGGGGAGCTGTGGCAGTGTGGTGAATCGAGCAGTGGATTAAGCTTGAGGTAAGATGTGGGTTGATCTATGAAGCTATTGAATTGCCTTGCTGCAGTGTGGATGGTTGTTGGTGATGTGGATGCGGTAGTTGTGTAGTGTGTGGGATATTCGGCCTTCGCCTTGTCCGGGGAGGAGGCTGTGAATGGTTGGATGTGGGTATGGAGGTGATGACATGAATGTAGTTTGAGAGTTTCTAATTCGTGTTTGATAAAAGGATGTGAATGTAGGAGCGAGGTAGTAGTAATTGGTAAATTTATCTTGTGCTTGAACCTAACCGTAGTCAATGATATGTGCAGGATGTGGATACGAGGCAGGTCCGTGGGCATGAGGATTATTGTTACGAGCTTCGTATCAGGTGGGTAATTTCCTACTCTGGTCAGTTAGTTGAATCTTGTGCATGATATTTATGTTGACAATACCATTACCTTGACTCCATTCGTATTATTCTATTGCTTGATACTTAATCTTTACACTTTGAGAAGCCTCAATGTTGTTATTACATTTCGTTCATCATTATTATGTTTTACAGTTGCAAGGGTATATGGATCGATAGTTGCGTAATTATATGTTTGTAGCTAAGTACGAAAGTGGATCAGGTTTGTATCATTAGGATATGTCCTTGGTGGGAGATGTTCTGAGGATGAAGGTGATTGTCCTATTATGTTCTTTAACGTTGGATACCTATTATTGATCGTGTATTGGTGTAGGGTTGTGTTGGGATGTATACTGAAAAGTCTATCTCTTTTGTATGAACATCTTTATTTTTGAAATAAGAATCACATGATCATTGTTTGCATATTTATAGTTATGCATATTGTCTGATACATTACATTATAGATAACATGGTGTGTAGTGTCACACGGGAGATCATGTTATCAGTTCCTTGTAGAGTATAAGTAGAGGCTCACAACCGAGATGGTTTTGGACAGACCATTAGTGTCATGTCCCGAGAGCATACTGAGCCGAAAATCAAACGAACGACACCTCCCCTATATGTGGTAACATTTAGGGTTAATACAAGGCCCGTAGGCCCACAATAACAATAACATAACAAATAAAAACACAACAACATAACGAAACACAACGGAAACTAATACAACGACATACCCATAACCCCACATACAATACATCCACATCATGCATACCGGTATGACTAACACACCACAACCACATACAGTACATCGACAAAATCCAAATCTACAAGTCTACAACACAGTACACTACGAAAACTCCAAATACAATACACGGCAGACGCAAGCCCAAAACCAATACGGGAGCCTCGGAGGTGAGATGAGATGTCAGCCAGTGATGCTCCAAGCTATCACAAAGTCTTCTACCTGTTACCTGGGCAACATAAAACCCAGGGTCCGTGGGGGGTGGTGAGTAAAACTCAGCAGGTAATAGAAAAACATGTATATATGCCATATCACATCTATTTTCAACAACATACTCTAGAGGTACAACAGGTATATCAGCATAGTATATAAATACAAGCATATACCGTCTAACCAAATAAACAAAAAAAAAAATGCAGACATACCTGAATTCTGCTACGCTACTCTGATCCAACCTGAACATATATCAAACATATATATATATATAACAGAAAGAGTAGATCAACTCACAATATACTCTAGCTACAGGTCAAGGTATCTAATGGTCTGTCCAACCCATACCAGTATTCGACACAATCGTATAACAAATGCAAGAAACATGCATGAATATGATGTACACCCAAATGCAGCAAGCATAATATAATCAAATGCAACATCACAATAATCATATATATATAGACCGCATCTATATATATATTAATCTCAACCATCCATATATATATACACATGCATATATGTATATATATATGGTAATATGCAAAGCGCCATCAGATACGGCAATGCAGCATGCATGGTCATGCCTGCTCACCCCTACTCGCTACCACGACCCCAGTGTGGCTTAGGTGGCACGACATGATAACTGTCCCAACTCACACCAACCACTGCTATAGAGTGGCCGAGTGGGCAGTATTATCAAGTAGCATATGAGCGTAAAGAGCTCGCTACACAATGAGGGTCCCTGCCGCTGGCCACTCCGACTAACACTACCAATGAGTGGTCGAGTACCACGCACCCAGGACAACTGCATGCAACTCCAACTACCACCGTCTATAGTGGTAGAGTGCGACACAATAGATGCTCTGCCCTCACACCAGTTACTCCTCGGGGAGTGCTCTGGGAGGCAAGATGACTGACGACTCTCTCAACCCCAAGGGAGACTATGTCGTCAAAATGCATGCATATGACATGAGTATGCTGTCACTTGTACAACCATCTACCACAGACTCTCTGTTCAACAAAGAGTCGTACCCATCTAATCAATACACTCTCTATCCTGTAGAGAGTCGTACTCAACTGATCGACGGACTCTCTATCCTATAGAGAGTCGTACTCAACTGATCATAACTCTCTCTCCAATAGAGAGTCGTACTCAACTGATCGACGCACTCTCTATCCAATAGAGAGTCGTACTCGACTGATCATAACTCTCTCTCCAATAGAGAGTCGTACTCAATTGATCGACGCACTCTCTATCTGATAGAGAGTCGTACTCGACTAATCATATCAAGCTGGGACCACCGGTCCACAGTGACATACTAATCACCCTTCACTTAACCATTACACAACTCATGGTTGGTAACAGTATGCAACATACGGGTATTGGAAATAAATCCTACATTTAGAACATTACCTACCCATAAATGACCTTTTTCCCAATTTATAATTTGGGTCATCACCCGTACTGACATTTACCCCCTACTAATCATCTAAGCCAATTTATATCACATCTATAACTCCTAAATCATGATAGGGTATATGTGATATCAACAATTGAGCATAAATAAATCCAACGATAAGTTCAAGCATACGATAATAAGAGCAGGGTCAAAGTAATATGAACACCTAACATGCTCATATCTATGACTAAATCTGAATGCAATACATCTACCCGGACCAGGTAGAAAATTACCCACCTGCTGTCAATGCTCGTAGTAATAAACTCCTCACGGCCGCAGACCCGTCTCGTATCCACGTCCTGCAAATATCATCAATTATCATTCAGTGAAAGCATACAACAATAATATGATTAGCTATTATGTTATCCACATATCCATATCCCTTATCGAATACGATTTAGAAACTCCAATGAGCCAGACTTGACCATTTATTTTAAATCCATCGGTTTCAATTAGCAAAAGTGCTAACTCTCTCATCCAATTCTATATTCGACTTAACAAAGTTAATCTCATTAAGATTTAACCTTTTACCCCCAACCTATTGCAATAGTATCACCAACAGAATCAATTATAAATTAAATTCATAAACACAACACTTAAATCACAGCTGCCTCCCTACTATAATTAATTCTATAATTAACATCCATCATTCTCGGTTAACAAGTATGCTAACCTAGAACCGTTTACAGCCATTTCAATTAGGGATTTAACTATTGACACACTTCGTCAAAACCAACACTCTTTCGTTCCTCCCCACACAATCCCAATCGGCCAAACTCTAACACCGATCTCAACAACACAGAACCACCCCTCCCCCTCATCCGGTAGACAACATAAAAACAACTACATAAATCCAAAATAACCATGTTAAATAGCAGAGAAGAGGAAACAACCGGGATTATACCTGAAGTCAACTGCACCGGCAACCAATCCCCAAAACCTAGCAGCTTCCTTTCATCCAACAACTTACTGCCCAAACTGTTGGACTTTCCGAGCCGCAAAAACCGATTTTTGTATTGCGGAAACCCCGGAAGTCAGGCCATGGATCCGTGCGAAGATGTATTAAAACTAAAACAAGTATGTGTTTGTTTAAAACCCTAGATCTACCTTAGATCTACATGATAAGGATGTTACCCTCGATGTGACGCCCTTCGCAAATCCCGCTCGTCCAAAAGGTTCGCCGGAACTCGAGAGTGTCAAGTGTACACTCCTCTACAAGTATCCACACGGACAAATGGTGGAGAAAAATACATTAGAGTGTGCTAGCACCCCTTGGACGTTCATGGCTAGATGAGGAAGAGAGAGCTTGAGGGAAGAGGAGAGGAAGAAGATGAAGTTACACAACTTAACTTCACATCATCCATAACCCACTATAAGGGGGTTACATGCATGCATGTAACTCCAAGAGCCAATGGCTCTTGGTCTCCCTCATGAGGTGACACCCCATGATGTGTCCATGATGATATGGAACATCATCATTGGCCGGCCATGCCAAGTCATCATCATGACATGCCATTTGGTCAAGTCAAACTTGACGTTTCATCTTCCCTCTCAAGTCAAGTCAAACTTGACCTCTTATCTCCCATGGTTGATCAAATCCAACCATTTGATTCAAGTCAATTTAATTTAATGAATATCTATTCATTTAATTTAAATTGATTTGATGAATCAAATTTAAATTAGACTCATTCAACACTTGAATTAACTTGAGTCTAACTCAATTAGTCTAATTTGGATTACTCTTAATCCAATTTGGTTCATCCCATGAACCTAATCCTCATGGTTCATCATATGAACCTAATCTCCATCTAATTGCTCTTATGTGTGTGACTATAGGTTCTTGTAACGTTGGCAATGTCCCTAAACCGATTTAGGAACATAAGCAATGAGCGGTATCTAGCAACACATCATTGCTACCCAAGTTACAAGAATGTTGAGCTCCAACATCACCTTTGTGACTGCTAATTGTGACTCTCACAATATGTGACAATGTCCCTCTATCCTTGACATCAAGATTGACCAATCGAGGCATAGACCGTGTCATCCTCGGTACAATCTAAATCTTGAACTCCAAGTAGACTCACTCTAATCAAATGAGCTCAATATCTCATATTGACTCATTTGGGCATGGCCATGCACTTCGTGGTCTCACTCTATCAAGAATATCGATGCCACCCCCGTCATATAGGAGGGATAGATCCCATCTACATCACTCACATCCCTCCGTATAATTTGTTACATACCCAGTAATCGCCTTTATAGTCCACCCATTTACGGGTGACGTTTGATGAAGCTAAAGTATGCAACTTCTTATGTAGAGAACCATAGTGACTTTAGGTCTAAGGACTAATAGTCATACTAATAGCCACATGAGAAAGTATATGACACTTATATAACGATCCATGATACTTTCTCATGGCGGGTCATTCAGTATACATTCTCCAATGCATACCCATGTGTCAACTTGATATCTCATATCCATGACTTGTGAGATCAAGTCATCTTGTTGACCTACATGCTAGTCTCTACGCATTAACATTGTCCCTGAATGTTAATACTCAACTAGGAATGATTAAGAGTAGTGTTCTCTATATCATCTCATTATCGATTCAACCAATCGATTGATATAGATAAGAACCTACTACTCAAGGACATTATTATATTTAGTTATTTGGCACAAATACAAGTAAATATAATAACCATGCCTTTATAAATAGGAATATGATACAATAAAGTCCATACAATAATCATAACATGATTGACTCTAGGGCTTTCACTAACAATCTCCCACTAGCACTAGTGTCAATCACCGTAGTATCTAATACCCAATGACCTAGTGTGACCATCATGCTTTTACGTACTGAAGCCTTGGTCAAGGATCTGCGATGTTAGCCTCTGTGGGTACTCTGCAAATCTTCACATCTCCTCTATCGATAATCTCTCGAATGAGATGGAAGCACCGATATATTCGGCCTCTGTTGTAGAATCAATAGTGTCTGCTTGGAACTCTTCCAGTTCACGGCCACTATTAAAGCAAAACCACGAACCACATTGCGATCTATAATCATCACGGTCGGTTTGGAAGGCGGCATCATTGTAACCCTTCTGACTAGCTCCTCATCGCCTCGAATATCAAGAAATATTCTTTAGTCCTTCTCAAGTATTTAAGAATATTCTTGACTACTATCCAGTGACGCTCACCTGGATCTGACTGGTATCTACTCGTCATGCTCAAAGCATTCGAGACATCAGGATGAGTACATAGCATGGCGTACATGATAGATCCTATAGCGGTCGTAAGGGATCTTATCCATGCAGTCTCTCCTCTCTAGAAGAGGGACTTTGAGTCTTGAAAGACTCACACCATGTGACATCGTGAAGTCCTTTCTTGGAGTGCATGTAGCAGTAATATCGTGTCAATGTATGTACTCGGACTTAGGCCAAGCAATCTCTTAGATCTATCTCTATAGATCTTGATGCCTAGAATCTGTGCTTCACCTAAGTCTTTCATTGAGAAGCACGTCCCGAGCCAAGTCTTCACGTGTAGCGAAGGATGTCATTCCCAATGAGCGTAGTATGTCATCCACATACAATACAAGGAAGACAAGCTGTGTTCCCATTAACCCTCTTGTAGACACAGGTTCATCTCCATTCTTGATGAAACCAAATGTTTGATCGCATCATCGAATCGAAGATTCCAACTCGAGAAGCTTGCTTTAGCCCATAAATGGACCTTTACGGCTTGCATACCTTCCCGATCTTGTGGATCTTCAAAACCCTAGGTTGTGTCATGTACACATCCTCGAGCAAGTTTCCATTCGAAAGCGGTTTTGACATCCATCTGCGGATCTCATAATCGTGGTATCTTTGCAATAGCAAGCAAGATCCGAATGGACTTAAACATCGCCCTTTGGAGAAAAGGTTTCATCATAGTTAATACCATGAATTTGCTTGAAACCTTTAGCCACCAATCGGCCCTTATAGGTATCGTAAGTCCATCCATGTCAGTCTTTCTCCTAAAGACCCACTTACACCCAATGGGTTTGACCCCTTGGTGGATCAACCAAAGTCCATACTTGGTTGGTGTACATGGATTCCATCTTGGATCTCATGGCCTCTAGCCATTTCTCGAGAATCTGGGCTCATCACGGCTTCGATGGGAGGTAGGCTCATTCTCAATGAGCATTACGTCATCATGGTCGACAAGAGAAATGAGTATCTCTCGGTGACGGCGTACCCTATCGGACTGCGAAGAGGTAGGTCTACTTGAGCAATTGGTTGTTCCACAACTCTTTGTGCAACAACCTCATCACCCACAACACTTTGTGGTTCTGTTCAACCTCCATCAAGGCCTCGATGCTATGGTCCTTATCTTGAATTTCTTCAAGATCGAAGGTACTCCCACTAGTTTTCTAGAAACAAAATCCTTTCTAGAAAAACTCCGGTCTTTTACCACAAACACTTTGTCTTTGGTGGGAATGTAGAAGTAATATCCCTTTGTATCCTTGGGATATCCAACAAAATAGCACCTATCGGATTTGGGTCCCAGTTTGTCTGAGACTTGACGTCGAACGTAAGCCTCACAACCCCAAATCCTTATGAAAGACATCATGGAATTTCTTCCTGTCCATATCGTATATGGTATCTTTATCACAGCCTTGGATGGTACACGGTTAAGGGTAAAGGTTGCTGTGTCTAGAGCATATCCCCAAAAGGATATAGGAAGATCTGTGTGACTCATCATAGATCGTACCATTCTAATAGGGTACGGTTCCTCCTTTCGGATACACCATTCCACTGTGGTGTTCCAGGAGGAGTGAGTTGGGATAGAATCCCACACTCAGCTAGATAGTCACGAAACTCATGGTTAAGGTATTCACCACCTCGATCTGATCGAAGTATCTTAATACTCTTGCCAGGCTGGTTTTGTACTTCATTCTTGAATTCTTTGAACTTTTCAAAGGATTCTGATTTTTGTGTCATGAGATACACATAACCATATCTAAGTCACTGTGAAATGTAATGAAGTACTCAGAACCACCTCTAGCAAAGAATATCAAAGGACCACATACATCACTATGTATAAGTCCTAATTGCTGTTCTTCGCTGTGTCCACTAATGGGAGTCTTGGTCATCTTGCATAAAAGGCAAGACTCGCTTGTCTCATATGATTAAAAATCAAATGAGTCTAGCAGCCCATCCTTATGGAGCTGATATAAGCGACTCTCATTTATGTGACCTAAGCGACAATGCCAGAGATAGGTTTGGTTCAACTCATTTGACTTGAACCTCTTGGTACTTATGTTATAGATAGGGCTCTCTAAGTCTAGAAAGTAGAGTCCGTTCATTAGAGGTGCACTACAATAGAACATATCATTTAAATAAATCAACAACATTTGTTCTTTATTATAAATGAAATCCTTTCTTGTCCAAACAAGAAATCAAATGATGTTCTTAGTAAAGCGGATACATAACAACATTCATCGAATTCTAGTACAAGCCCGGAGGCGAAGATAGATCATAAGTTCCTACTGACAAGCGGCAACCCTTGCTCCATTGCCTACTCGTAGGTCCACCTGCGCCCTTTGTCGATGCCTGCTATTTTCGGCACTTTGCACATTGGTACAAATGTGAGATGCACATCCATTATCTAATACCCATGATGAAGAAATAGATAGATTGACTTCTATAACATTTATACCTAAATTAGAAGTCTCACTTCTCATCTTCTTAATATCTTCGGTATGCCTTTGCGATTCGCTTCCGATGTCCGACTTCCTTGCGGTGGAAGCAAGCTCTCCTTAGCCACCCTCCTTTGGGTTTAAGTTCTTTGCCTTTGCCCTTGGCAGGAACTTTCCCTTACCTTTAGGCTTGCCCTTGCCTTTCTTCTTTACCATCAAAATGGCGTGATTTTCCCTTCTTAAGGTTGAGCTCGTGATTCTCAACATCTTTGAGCATCTCGAGCGATGGCTTATCAATTTCATTCATGTTATAATTCATGACAAATTGATTGTAGCTTGTGGCAAAGATTGCAAGATTAGGTCAGTGGCGGATCTTGGCCAAGTGGGAATCCGGCCTTTGTAGGTTTTCTACGTACCCAATCATCTTGAGTACATATGGACCTACGGGAGTCCCATCTTGCATTTTGTACCCAAACAATGCCTTAGAGACTTCATATCTCTCATGCCTTGCTTGTCCTTGATATAGTTGACGAAGATGTCCAACCATATCATAAGCATTCATGAACTTGTGTTTATACGAAGCTCGAGTTCATAGTCACGAGCATTAGACATGACACATCTAATGCATCATCTTGATGCTTCTTGTAAGCATCTTTGTCTCGCGGCGGTGGCGGGAGGTGCCTCGGAATGGGTGCTCGGGGCGTACAACTTCCTTTCTTGGGTGAGAACAATTCTCAGGTTCCTGTACCAGTCCAGGAAATTTGCTCCATTGAGCTTGTCCTTCTCAAGGACAAAACGCAGAGAGAGAGTGTTCGTGTTTGTCGATATAGTTATCTACAACATACAATGCATAGAATTAATATCATATTCCTTTTATCATTTAATTAGGCCTTTAATCAAATGATGCTCCCACTGAATTATAGGAATTTTATAGAATCGAGTTATGGATGTGGTCAAACCACTTTACTAGATTCATACAAACTAGCTATAATTCTTGCGGGACAAGATCCACATCATATTAAGCCTTGAGTTAGCTTTGGCTAAATCGCACAAGACTTAGTACGATCGGTGGGTAACATATTACCGATTACATCTCTATGCAACTCTTGTTTATAGAATCAAGACCCACATTTACAAAAGACCTTGAGTTAGCTTTGGCCCAAGATTTAGTGTAAATGCGATCTTAACCTATCTTTCCAACGATTGGAATATGCCTATAGTTCTACTCGATCCAATTGAGTTAACTAGTTTTGCTCAATCTAATTGAGCTTACTCTAACCCAAGCGTGATAGGCAGGACCAAGATTGTCCCTCAGCACCCTACCAAGATAATATGCGTTGCTCTGCTTTGGCAGATTCAACAACAACAAATGATCGAGGTAGTGATGAGTATCAAGGCTCGGTAGGCATTTTCGAGTTGATTCAATTATGATCTAATCTAATTGAAATGTGTATCTTATATGCATTTAGGCCTTTATTATCCTATATTAGCATGCATCACATACATACAATCATTATTCTAGCATGCATCATATACATACAAGAAAATTATTCTAGCATGCATCATATACATACAAGCATTATTCTACTAGCATGCATCACATACATACAAGCAAAATCAATTATATATATATATAGATATATATATATATATATATATATATATATATATATCAACATATATATATATATATATATATAATTAAATGTGATGTAGTCATGGCCCTACTACGATCTTCTTAAGCCAATGAGAAGATTGGACGGTCAACCTAAGGCTAGCGGCTTCTCCAAGCGCTTCCTTTGATCGCCATGTGTCATCGTCACCCTTCTCGTAACCTCGTCTTCAAGTGGACTTTCCACCTCTCCATTTTGTACATTACAAATATGAAACTCGAGTTACATTCGAGTCAAAAACTATTTACAGCTAGAATATCAAAAGAAGAGGTACGACGCGCAGGTCGCATACACTATACAACACACACAACCACAAAACGGCACGCAGGTCGTATTATGAATTACAACACACATAATCCAATCAAATTGGCGTCATTGGGCCATGACAATCACAGAATTATACATAATTCTAAATTATATATTTTTACAGAAATTTCTATAATTTTTCCTAATTTATTTTTTCAAATTAATGAGTCACCTCTCCGTAACGGTCCCGCTAAGCGGTTTCCGAGCGCGATCGCGGGACAAAGCCCCTTTCGGGGATAGGGCAGCGCCCATACTCGCAAAATTAACTTTGCGAGTGTCCCTACTATGATCCTACAGCGACTTAAGTCGCTGTCCCAAAAACCTAAAGCGAGAACTCGCCGTTTCGGAGAGTTTTTCTCGACGGTTGAAGCCTACAAGTGTCCCAACACTTGTTGCTTCGACTCTTTGAGAAAAATACCCAAAATTCTATAAAATTAGGAAATTTACAGAAACATATAAATTTGTAATTTTTATATCTAATACAAAAATTACAAAGACGAAACACATACATGTTTCGCACGTGGCTCTGATACCACTGTTGGGTTTTTCCTAGCTGCAAAAACCGATTTTTGCGTTGCAGAAACCCCGGAAGTCCGGCCACGGATCCGTGCGAAGATGTATTAAAACTAAAACATGTATGTGTTTGTTTAAAACCGATCTACATGATAAGGATGTTACCCTCGATGCGACGCCCTTCGCAAATCCCGCTCGTCCAAAAGGTTCGCCGGAATTCGAGAGTGTCAAGTGTACACTCCTCTACAAGTATCCACACGGACAAATGGTGGAGAAAAACACCTTAGAGTGTGCTAGCACCCCTTGGACGTTCATGGCTAGATGAGGAAGAGAGAGCTTGAGGGAAGAGGAGAGGAAGAAGATGAAGTTACACAACTTAACTTCACATCATCCATAACCCACTATAAGGGGGTTACATGCATGCATGTAACTCCAAGAGCCAATGACTCTTGGTCTCCCTCATGAGGTGGCACCCCATGATGTGTCCATGATGATGTGGAACATCATCATTGGCCGGCCATGCCAAGTCATCATCATGACATGCCATTTGGTCAAGTCAAACTTGACCTTTCATCTTCCCTCTCAAGTCAAGTCAAACTTGACCTCTTATCTCCCATGTTGATCAAATCCAACCATTTGATTCAAGTCAATTTAATTTAATGAATCTCTATTCATTTAATTTAAATTGATTTGATGAATCAAATTTAAATTAGACTCATTCAACACTTGAATTAACTTGAGTCTAACTCAATTAGTTTAATTTGGATTACTCTTAATCCAATTTGGTTCATCCCATAAACCTAATCCTCATGGTTCACCATATGAACCTAATCTCCATCTAATTGCTCTTATGTGTGTGACCCTATAGGTTCTTGTAACGTTGGCAATGTCCCTAAACCGATTTAGGAACATAAGCAATGAGCGGTATCTAGCAACACATCATTGCTACCCAAGTTACAAGAATGTTGAGCTCCAACATCACCTTTGTGACTCTCACAATATGTGACAATGTCTCTCTATCCTTGACATCTAGATTGACCAATCGAGGCATAGACCGTGTCATCCTCGGTACAATCTAAATCTTGAACTCCAAGTAGACTCACTCTAATCAAATGAGCTCAATATCTCATATTGACTCATTTGGGCATGGCCATGCACTTCGTGGTCTCACTCTATCAAGAATATCGATGCCTCATATAGGAGGGATAGATCCCATCTACATCACTCACATCCCTCAATAATTTGTTACATACCCGATGTCGCCTTTATAGTCCACCCATTTACGGGTGACGTTTGACGAAGCCAAAGTATGCAACTTCTTATGTAGGGAACCATGGTGACTTCAGGTCTAAGGACTAATAGTCATACTAATAGCCACATGAGAAAGTATATGACACTTATATAATGATCTATGATACTTTCTCATGGCGGGTCATTCAGTATACATTCTCCAATGCATACCCATGTGTCAACTTGATATCTCATATCCATGACTTGTGAGATCAAGTCATCTTGTTGACCTACATGCTAGTCTCTACGCATTAACATTGTCCCTGAATGTTAATACTCGACTAGGAATGATTATGAGTAGTGTTCTCTATATCATCTCATTATCGATTCAACCAATAGATTGATATAGATAAGAATCTACTACTCAAGTACATTATTATATTTAGTTATTTGACACCAATACAAGTAAATATAATAACCATGCCTTTATAAATAGGAATATGATACAATAAAGTCCATACAACAATCATCACATGATTGGCTCTAGGGCTTTCACTAACAATCTCCCACTAGCACTAGTGTCAATCACCGTAGTATCTAATACCCAATGACCTAGTGTGACCATCATGCTTTTTCTGTGCCAAAGCCTTGGTCAAGGGATCTGCGATGTTAGCCTCTGTGGGTACTCTACAAATATTCACATCTCCTCTATCGATAATCTCTCGAATGAGATGGAAGCACCGATATATTCGGCCTCTGTTGTAGATTCAGCAACTGTGTCCTGCTTGGAACTATTCCAGCTCACAGCGCCACTATTAAAGCAAAACACGAACCCTGACTCCGATCTATAATCATCCTGGTCAGTTTGGAAGCTGACATCGCTGTAACCCTTTACAGCTAGCTCCTCATCGCCTCCAAATATCAAGAAATATTCTTTAGTCCTTCTCAAGTACTTAAGAATATTCTTGACTACTATCCAGTAACGCTCACCTGGATCTGACTGGTATCTACTCGTCATGCTCAAAGCATACGAGACATCAGGATGAGTACATAGCATGGCGTACATGATAGATCCTATAGCAGATGCGTAAGGGATCTTATCCATGCAGTCTCTCTCCTCTCTAGAAGAGGGACTTTGAGTCTTCGAAAGACTCACACCATGTGACATCGGCAGAAGTCCTTTCTTGGAATTCTGCATGGAAAACCGAAGTAATACCGTGTCAATGTATGCACTCTGACTTAGGCCAAGAAATCTCTTAGATCTATCTCTATAGATCTTGATGCCTATAATACAGGCTGCTTCACCTAAGTCTTTCATTGAGAAGCACGTCCCGAGCCAAGTCTTCACAGACTGTAGCGAAGGGATGTCATTCCCAATGAGCAGTATGTCATCCACATACAATACAAGGAAGACAACTGTGTTCCCATTAACCCTCTTGTAGACACAGGGTTCATCTCCATTCTTGATGAAACCAAACTGTTTGATCGCATCATCGAATCGAAGATTCCAACTCCGAGAAGCTTGCTTTAGCCCATAAATGGACCTTTACAGCTTGCATACCTTCCCAGTACTGTGGATCTTCAAAACCCTCAGGTTGTGTCATGTACACATCCTCGAGCAAGTTTCCATTCAGAAACGCGGTTTTGACATCCATCTGCCAGATCTCATAATCGTGGTATGCTGCAATAGCAGGCAAGATCCGAATATACTTAAACATCGCCCCTGGAGAAAAGGTTTCATCATAGTCAATACCATGAATTTGCTTGAAACCTTTAGCCACCAATCGACCCTTATAGGTATGCGTAAGTCCATCCATGTCAGTCTTTCTTCTAAAGACCCACTTACACCCAATGGGTTTGACCCCTTCAGGTGGATCAACCAAAGTCCATACTTGGTTGGTGTACATGGATTCCATCTTGGATCTCATGGCCTCTAGCCATTTCTCAGAATCTGGGCTCATCACAGCTTCCTGATAGGAGGTTGGCTCATTCTCAATGAGTATTACGTCACCATGGTCAGACAAGAGAAATGAGTATCTCTCAGGCTGACGACGTACCCTATAAGATCTGCGAAGAGGTAGGTCTACCTGAACAGGTGGTTGTTCCATAACCCTTTGTGCAACAACCTCATCACCCACAACACTTTGTGGTTCCTGTTCAACCTCCATCAAGGCCTCAGTGCTATGGTCCTTATCTTGAATTTCTTCAAGATCGAATGTACTCCCACTAGTTTTTCTAGAAACAAAATCCCTTTCTAGAAAAACCCCAGTCTTTGCCACAAACACTTTGTGCTGACTGGGAATGTAGAAGTAATATCCCTTTGTATCCTTGGGATATCCAACAAAATAGCACCTATCGGATTTGGGTCCTAGTTTGTCTGAGACTTGACGTCGAACGTAAGCCTCACAACCCTAAATCCTCATGAAGGACATCATGGGATTTCTTCCTGTCCATATCGTATATGGTGTCTTTATCACAGCCTTGGATGGTACACGGTTAAGGGTAAAGGTTGCTGTGTCTAGAGCATATCCCCAAAAGGATATAGGAAGATCTGTGTGACTCATCATAGATCGTACCATTCTAATAGGGTACGGTTCCTCCTTTCGGATACACCATTCCACTGTGGTGTTCCAGGAGGAGTGAGTTGGGATAGAATCCCACACTCAGCTAGATAGTCACGAAACTCATGGCTAAGGTATTCACCATCTCGATCTGATCGAACTATCTTAATACTCTTGCCAAGCTGGTTTTGTACTTCATTCTTGAATTCTTTGAACTTTTCAAAGGATTCTGATTTGTGTGTCATGAGATACACATAACCATATCTACTGAAGTCATCAGTAAATGTAATGAAGTACTTGTAACCACCTCTAGCAGCAACATTGAAAGGACCACATACATCACTATGTATAAGTTCTAACAAGTCTGTTGCTCTTTCGCTGTGTCCACTAAAAGGAGTCTTGGTCATCTTACCTAAAAGGCAAGACTCGCATGTCTCATATGATTCAAAATCAAATGAGTCTAATAGCCCATCCTTATGGAGCTGAGATAAGCGACTCTCATTTATATGACCTAAGAGACAATGCCAGAGATAGGTTTGGTTCAACTCATTTGACTTGAACCTTTTGGTACTTATGTTATAGATAGGGCTCTCTAAGTCTAGAAAGTAGAGTCCGTTCATTAGAGGTGCACTACAATAGAACATATCATTTAAATAAACTGAACAACATTTGTTCTTTATTATAAATGCAAATCCTTTCTTGTCTAAACAAGAAACTGAAATGATGTTCTTAGTTAAGGCAGACACATAACAACATTCATCTAATTCTAATACAAGCCCAGAGGGCAAAGATAGATCATAAGTTCCTACAACAACAGTAGCAACTCTTGCTCCATTGCCTACTCGTAGGTCCACCTCGCCCTTTGTCAATGCCCTGCTATTTCTCAGCGCCTGCACATTGGTATAAATGTGAGATGCACATCCGGTATCTAATACCCAAGATGAAGAAATAGATAGATTGACTTCTATAACATTTATACCTGAAGTAGAAGTCTTACTTCTCTTCTTCTTAAGATCTTCCAGGTATGCTTTGCAGTTACGCTTCCAGTGTCCAGCTTCCTTGCAGTGGAAGCAAGCCTCTGCCTTAGCCACCCCTCCTTTGGGTTTAAGTTCCTTGCCTTTGCACTTGGCTTGGGAATTTCCCTTACCTTTAGGCTTGCCCTTGCCTTTCTTCTTTTGCACCATCAAAATGGCGTCAGATTTTCCCTTCTTAAGGTTGAGCTCAGCAGTTCTCAACATGCTGAGCATCTCAGGCAGTGGCTTATTAATTTCATTCATGTTGTAATTCATAACAAATTGATTGTAGCTTTGCGGCAAAGATTGCAAGATTAGGTCAGTGGCCAGATCTTGGCCAAGTGGGAATCCCAGTCTTTGTAGGTTTTCTACGTACCCAATCATCTTGAGTACATATGGACCTACGAGAGTCCCATCTTGCATTTTGGACCCAAACAATGCCTTAGAGACTTCATATCTCTCATGCCTTGCTTGTCCTTGATATAGTTGACGAAGATGTCTAACCATATCATAAGCATTCATGAACTCGTATTGCTTCTGAAGCTCAGAGTTCATGGTCACGAGCATTATACATGACACATCTAATGCATCATCTTGTTGCTTCTTGTAAGCATCTTTGTCAGCTCGCGAGGCAGTGGCAGGAGGTGCCTCCGGAATGGACTGCTCCAGGACGTACAACTTCCTTTCTTGGGTGAGAACAATTCTCAGGTTCCTGTACCAGTCCAGGAAATTTGCTCCATTGAGCTTGTCCTTCTCAAGGACAAAACGCAGAGAGAGAGTGTTCGTGTTTGTCGACATAGTTATCTACAACATACAATGCATAGAATTAATATCATATTCCTTTTATCATTTAATTAGGCCTTTAATCAAATGATGCTCCCACTGAATTATAGGAATTTTATAGAATCGAGTTATGGATGTGGTCAAACCACTTTACTAGATTCATACAAACTAGCTATAATTCTTGCGGGACAAGATCCACATCATACTAAGCCTTGAGTTAGCTTTGGCTAAATCGCCCAAGACTTAGTACGATCGGTGGGTAACATATTACCGATTACATCTCTATGCAACTCTTGTTTATAGAATCAAGACCCACATTTACAAAAGACCTTGAGTTAGCTTTGGCCCAAGATTTAGTGTAAATACAATCTTAACCTATCTTTCCAGCGATTGGAATATGCCTATAGTTCTACTCGATCCAATTGAGTTAACTAGTTTTGCTCAATCTAATTGAGCTTACTCTAACCCAAGCGTGATAGGCGGGACCAAGGTTGTCCCTCCGCACCCTACCAAGATAATATGCATTGCTCTGCTTTGGCAGATTCAACAACAATAAATGATCGAGGTAGTGATGAGTATCAAGGTTCGGTAGGCATTTTCTAGTTGATTCGATTATGATCTAATCTAATTGAAATGTGTATCTTATATGCATTTAGGCCTTTATTATCCTATATTAGCATGCATCACATACATACAATCATTATTCTAGCATGCATCATATACATACAAGAAAATTATTCTAGCATGCATCATATACATACAAGCATTATTCTACTAGCATGCATCACATACATACAAGAAAAATCAATTATATATATATATAGATATATATATATATATATATCAACATATATATATATATATAATTAAATGTGATGTATTCATGGCCCTACTACGATCTTCTCAAGCCAATGAGAAGATCGGACGGTCAACCTAAGGCTAGTGGCTTCTCCAAGCGCTTCCTTTGACCGCCATGTGTCGTCGTCACCTTTCTCGTAACCTCGTCTTCAAGTGGACTTTCCACCGCTCCATTTTATACATTACAAATATGAAACTCGAGTTATATTCGAGTCTAAAACTATTTACAGCTAGAATATCAAAAGAAGAGGTACGACGCGCAGGTCGCATACACTATACAACACGCACAACCACAAAACGGTACGCAAGTCGTATTATGAATTACAACACACATAATCCAATCAAATTGGCGTCATTGGGCCATGACAATCACAGAATTATACATAATTCTAAATTATGTATTTTTACAGAAATTTCTATAATTTTTCCTAATTTATTTTTTCAAATTAATGAGTCACCTCTCCGTAACGGTCTCGCTAAGCGGTTTCCGAGCGCGATCGCGGGACAAAGCCCCTTTCGGGGATAGGGCAGCGCCCATACTCAAAAAATTAACTTTGCGAGTGTCCCTACTACGATCCTACAGCGACTTAAGTCGCTGTCCCAAAAACCTAAAGCGAGAACTCGCCGTTTCGGAGAGTTTTTCTCGATGGTTGAAGCCTACAAGTGTCCCAACACTTGTTGCTTCGACTCTTTGAGAAAAATACCCAAAATTCTATAAAATTAGGAAATTTACAGAAACATATAAATCTGTAATTTTTATATCTAATACAAAAATTACAAAGACGAAACACATACATGCTTCGCACGTGGCTCTGATACCACTGTTGGGTTTTTCCGAGCCGCAAAAACCTATTTTTACGTTGCGGAAACCCCGGAAGTCCGGCCACGGATCCGTGCGAAGATGTATTAAAACTAAAACATGTATGTGTTTGTTTAAAACCCTAGATCTACCTTAGATCTACATGATAAGGATGTTACCCTCGATGCGACGCCCTTCGCAAATCCCGCTCGTCCAAAAGGTTCGCCGGAACTCGAGAGTGTCAAGTGTACACTCCTCTACAAGTATCCACACGGACAAATGGTGGAGAAAAACACCTTAGAGTGTGCTAGCACCCCTTGGACGTTCATGGCTAGATGAGGAAGAGAGAGCTTGAGGGAAGAGGAGAGGAAGAAGATGAAGTTACACAACTTAACTTCACATCATCCATAACCCACTATAAGGGGGTTACATGCATGCATGTAACTCCAAGAGCCAATGGCTCTTGGTCTCCCTCATGAGGTGACACCCCATGATGTGTCCATGATGATGTGGAACATCATCATTGGCCGGCCATGCCAAGTCATCATCATGACATGCCATTTGGTCAAGTCAAACTTGACCTTTCATCTTCCCTCTCAAGTCAAGTCAAACTTGACCTCTTATCTCCCATGTTGATCAAATCCAACCATTTGATTCAAGTCAATTTAATTTAATGAATCTCTATTCATTTAATTTAAATTGATTTGATGAATCAAATTTAAATTAGACTCATTCAACACTTGAATTAACTTGAGTCTAACTCAATTAGTCTAATTTGGATTACTCTTAATCCAATTTGGTTCATCCCATGAACCTAATCCTCATGGTTCATCATATGAACCTAATCTCCATCTAATTGCTCTTATGTGTGTGACCCTATAGGTTCTTGTAACGTTGGCAATGTCCCTAAACCGATTTAGGAACATAAGCAATGAGCGGTATCTAGCAACACATCATTGCTACCCAAGTTACAAGAATGTTGAGCTCTAACATCACCTTTGTGACTGCTAATTGTGACTCTCACAATATGTGACAATGTCCCTCTATCCTTGACATATAGATTGACCAATCGAGGCATAGACCGTGTCATCCTCGGTACAATCTAAATCTTGAACTCCAAGTAGACTCACTCTAATCAAATGAGCTCAATATCTCATATTGACTCATTTGGGCATGACCATGCACTTCGTGGTCTCACTCTATCAAGAATATCGATGCCACCCCCGTCATATAGGAGGGATAGATCCTATCTACATCACTCACATTCCTCCGTATAATTTGTTACATACCCAGTAATCGCCTTTATAGTCCACCCATTTACGGGTGACGTTTGACGAAGCCAAAGTATGCAACTTCTTATGTAGGGAACCATGGTGACTTCAGGTCTAAGGACTAATAGTCATACTAATAGCCACATGAGAAAGTATATGACACTTATATAACGATCCATGATACTTTCTCATGGCGGGTCATTCAGTATACATTCTCCAATGCATACCAATGTGTCAACTTGATATCTCATATCCATGACTTGTGAGATCAAGTCATCTTGTTGACCTACATGCTAGTCTCTACGCATTAACATTGTCCTTGAATGTTAATACTCGACTAGGAATGATTAAGAGTAGTGTTCTCTATATCATCTCATTATCGATTCAACCAATCGATTGATATAGATAAGAACCTACTACTCAAGGACATTATTATATTTAGTTATTTGGCACCAATACAAGTAAATATAATAACCATGCCTTTATAAATAGGAATATGATACAATAAAGTCCATACAACAATCATCACATGATTGACTCTAGGGCTTTCACTAACACAAACCTATCAACACCTCATTAAGCACTCATCTCTTGTCCATCAAATGAATTGAACTGGATTCACACCACAAGAGGGAAAACTGATTTGCTTACCACAATTGAAACCTCAACGGCAGCCGCAAGATCCCCACTGATCGGCAGCCCACAGAAACGTCGCTGCCCTATTCGCCTGCCACAATCTCCGGTGCCCTAACTCCGACGCCGATCAACAGTGAGAAACCCCTATAATCGACAATCCACAGTGATAACAATATCCGCGCTCTTCCCTATCGTGATGTAGCCCCAGCTCTACCTTGTGGCTGGACTCGCGATCAGAATCCAAAGAACGCCTGATAACGGAGAAGCTGGCCGAAGGCGATTGATAGCCAAGGAAAAACATCGCGCGGTGGCTCGATCGACTGGTGCTGCCTGCTCACCGTGGAGTTCAACAGAAGCAAGAGGAAAGAAGGAAAGACAGAGATCGACCAAAATCAACCAAGAATCGTGCCCTTACCTTGCTCCGGCGACAACCGTGAAGGTCTCCAATCGAACCACTGCCGCCGCCACCTCCCCGCCCTAGCAACACCACCGACGCAAATCCCCTCTGATCCCCTGTCCCTCGGAGCAAATCCACAGCGGCAAGAGTAAGGCGACGACTCTGCTTCTCCTGGAGGTGTTCGTTGCCGCCGAGATCGGGAGGGTCCGTCGCTCACCGCCACTTGCAGAGAAGGGGCGACCTGTGGTCAGCCATCGCTCGCTGAGAGAGGGAAGAAGAAATGAGGGGTAGAAGTCGGCTACGGTGAGAAACAAAAACACCTGGGAGTTATCGTGAGGAAGACGACGCCGAGAGGGAGAAGGAGAGGGATTGGCAGCGGTTTCGGGAGAGAAAGCGAGTGTCGGGGAAGAGAAACGGCGCGATGGGGAATTAAGGGGAAACGGAAATAATATAAAGGGTTTAAATTAAACCCATTAATTCCTTGCAGATAGTCTAAATAGGCTTTACAAAATCCTATCCATTTTATCCCCATAAAATGTCCTTAAGACCTCCGTTTAATTCCAGAAAAATTTCTAAAAAATTTCTGAAAAATTCCACAAGATAGTTTATCAATTAACGAGGAATAATATTTTATTTTATATTTATTTATTTATTTAAAATTTTTTTCGGTATTTTATATTCTCCCCCACTTATAAAAATTTGGTCCCCAAATTTCGTACTAACATGCAAAAATTACTTCAAGCATGTTTCCGAAAGGACCACATACCTTCCTCAAGTGAACAGATGAGACTATCGAGCCCGGATAGTATCTTCTAGCTCCTACATAACCTCCTCATCGATATGATGCTGTCATCCAACCTTTACGAGTCAGATAGTTTTCGTCCCACTACTGTCGCTCCTTGCGACCCAGGCTCCACCCTGGAATTTCCTCGTAAGTCACATTAGACTGAGGTGGAATTGCTATCTTCTTCAGAACATTCTCTGAATGCGGAATGTATTTCCTCAGCATAGAAACATGGAATACGTTGTGAACACCCGCAAGTGTCGGAGGTAAAGCTAACCGATAAGCTACACCTCCATAATCCATGACACAAGATCTGAATAGATCCTCCAACATCTAAATGATACACTCAATTTGTTCATACACGTGGATGAAACATTAAGCTCGTGCCTGACAGTGCGGACTCTATCAAAATTGTGAGGTATATCGCGAATCTCTATCCGATATGGTACTTAAGAGTACCCCACGCAATCTGATAATCTTTCGGTAATACAACTCTATCGAATGATCCAACAAGTATGACCCACGAATAGAAAGGAAATGAGCTGATTTGGTCAGTCGATCCACACTCACCCAAATCACATCATGTCCTTTACGGGTCCTAGGCAATCCTGTAACGCAATCAATAGTGATATGCTCCCACTTCCATTCCGAAATCGAAATTGTCTAGAGAAATCCAGCGAGTTCTTGATGTTTAGCCTTCACCTACTGACATACTAAACATCGAGCAGCAAAATCTACTATAACTCTCTTTATACCATTCCACTAGTATAAGTGTTTCCAATCTCAGTACCTCCAAGTACCACCAAGGTATATAGCCCATCTCAAATGATGTGCTTTCTGTAGCAACTCTTCCTTAAACACTGTAACTCCGGAACCCACTATCCTTATCAGAGACGGGGAATTATTTTCTCAAAAGACAAATCCATCAATCATCCAAGATACACTCCACACACGCTGTAAATGCATGGAAGACTATAGCGATCAATCTCCCTTGTTGCAATTGTTGCAACTGTTCGCGCTCCAGCAACTCCATTGTAGCTACCCAGTAGCTTGTTAAATTCAATGAGCACTTCTGCCCCATACAACTACCAATCCAGATAATAACTACTAAAGTCATGTCATGTATATGACAGACTATCTCGTAGTTTCTTAACTGACGTAGGCATAAGATATGCCTCATTCAACTGCATCGGAATCGTTCTGATCTCTGAAATGACACATCTATGCACATCATCCTTTTATCCACTTCGAAAGGATTAACTAATACTCGTGTAAAAGTTAACCGCCGTCTAGGTCCTGTAACTGGTTTCACCAGCTTCCGACTAAATGATTTCCAACATCACCTTTGTCAAACAAGTCCGTGGTATAGTAATGTCAAGCATTCTATCCACATCTACGGAATTAAACAAAACATACAAGGAAAACCACCATCTACGGTGGTTGAGTGCGCAATTCCAACTACCACAATCAACAGTGGCCAGGTTACGCAACTCCAACAACCATAAACTGATCCAATCGTGTCCAGGATACACGATTCTCAAATCCAGTGGCGACTAAATCGTTAATTAGTCTAGCAACTTAATCAAAACTCATACAATTCATACCAAGTATGAAATTATCGTCTCCACACACCTGCATCCCCTTTACTCTACGCTGATGATATATATTAATCATCACAACGACAATGATAATCGTATGACATCATGTCACTACAATATCAATGCTCCCGTCGTAAACCAACCTTAGAGTATACACAGGTGTCTTTGGCTGATCTAAATAGATCATCTATCCACAACGAAGGATATTCATTTACAACTACTGTATTCATCATCGATAATCGATGCCAAATCTCAAATGTCCATCTCTCTTTCAACAAAGAGTTCTGGATCTTCACAAGGAGGAATACTGGGATAGATAAATATTCCCTCCAACATCTCCTATAGTCACAACTTACATTCTTCCAATTTTCATAGTGTTTAGTAACACTTATACCAGTCAAATTATCACCCGGTATAGGATCTTCGATATCGGAACTATTTCCGCAATCATTTCGATCGCCTACTCCACTTGCTTATGCAACGGCAAACCTTGGAATTCATCAGAAACTACATCCGAATACTCTCAGATTATACGCACATCCGAGAGCATATCGTACCATACTTCCAACAATTTGACCATCCATAAGGATATGTCTACAGTAAAAGTGTATGTCTATCAGAGTCTAAGGGCATCCCTTGACTTCTTAATCATTGATCCTCATCTCACCTGACGGTAGAGATACCACCGACCCACAAGTCGATGTAAAGGACCCTTTTAATTCAGCTGAGAATGTTCTAGACAAAGATACCTGTAAACTACAAGTATCTCCCAATATATTAACCCAGAGGGTAAAACTAGAGTAATACCCTGAACGATGAAATATCTGTCGATCCGATCCCAAAAGCTCCATGCAGGTCTCGACCTTTCTCCGAAGAGAATAAGATCAGATCCAACAGTCCGCAACAAAGAGGTCGCATTTCTGCGATGAATGATCCTAGGATTTTTCCTAGATCATCCGATCTCATCACTTAATCCTACGAGCTGCAGCTGTAGAATACCAAATAGATACGACCATCGTCGTATACTCTCTCCTCTGTACAAATCACATCACATCTGTAGATAACTATTGGTGTCTGCTGAGTCTTCTACAATGTCTTTTGCTGATGCTGCTTCGTAAATCACTTCCCCTGAAAAGGAAGTATCATGTAACTCTAACCACGCCTGAGGTGGTAGATCGCTGCTGACAAAATAACCCAATCTTCAGTGCTGATCTCTGCTGTCGAGACGGTGCATCACCTTCTCGGAATCTCCCGGATAGTCTTCAACTGAGTCTTCACAGTATAGCTCCCCAAATGTACTGGTTGCTCAACAATAGCAACAGCTGAACTGCTCCAACGGATAATCTGGCTTCGCGTGTCTTCGTGATCTGCACTGCACGCCCATAATCCCTTCGGAGTCTTTATTCTGATTTTTGCTGATATCCACGAGAACATCCTGATGATCTGCGGTTGGTCTTCTATAATCAGAAAATAGCTCAAAGTCTATGACTTTGACCTTGCTCCTTTATCCAACAATTGGAGACTTCTGACTCTATTAAGTTGACCTGCAATATTTGCTTATCGGTCTCCAACTCTTAAACCCTTGTACAGAGTCATTTCTAAACTCCTGTCTCAATCCAACGTCTTCCGACAGGATCTGATAGAAGATCCCGGCATCCTAATCCAACTATAAGCCAATAACTCTGGGTGACTTTAATCATCCATTCATCTTCTTGAGCTATTAGGTGATCGTTGTTGGGTTTCTTCGAGCCGCAAAAACCGCTTTTTGCGTTACGGAAAACTCAAAATCCCCGGCCACGGATCTGTGCGAAGATATATTAAAATAAAACATGTATGTGCTTACTAAAAACCCTAGATCTACCTTAGATCTAAGAGGTGAGATCATTACCCTCGTAGCGATGCCCTTCGCTTATCCCGTTCGTCCAAAAGTTCGTCGGAACTCGAGAGTGTCAAGTGCACACTCCTCTATTGGTATCCACACAAGCAATAGGTGGAGAAAGAGACAAACTTGAGTGTGCTAGCACTCCTAGAAGATCTCGGCAAGATGAGGAAGGAGAGGGAGAGCTTGAGAGGAAGAGCACCAAGGAAGAAGATGATGGAATATGAGCAACTCACCAAAATGAATTACTCCCTAATGGTGTTGGCCGGCCACATTATTGCTTGGGAGGTTACATGCATGCATGTAACTCCAATGCCTCTTGGTCTCCCTCATGATGTGGCACCAATTGACAAAGTCAATGATGATGTGGAGCATCATCATTGGCCGACCATGCCAAGTCATCATCATGACATGACATTTGGTCAAGTCAAACTTGACCTTTCATCTTCCCTCTCAAGTCAAGTCAAACTTGACCTCTAATCTCCCATGGTTGATCAAATCTAACCACTTGACTCAAATCAATTTAATTTAATGAATCTCTATTCATTAATTTAAATTGATTCGATGAATCAAATCTAAATTAGACTCATTCAACACTTGAATCAACTTGAGTCTAACTCAATTAGTCTAATTTGGATTACTCTTAATCCAATTTGGTTCATCCCATGAACCTAATCCTCATGGTTCATCATATGAACCTAATCTCCATCTAATTGCTCTTATGTGTGTGACCCTATAGGTTCTTGTAACATTGGCAATGTCCCTAAACCGATTTAGGAACATAAGCAATGAGCGGTATCTAGCAACACATCATTGCTACCCAAGTTACAAGAATGTTGAGCTCCAATATCACCTTTGTGACTACTAATTGTGACTCTCACAATATGTGACAATGTCCCTCTATCCTTGACATCTAGATTGACCAATCGAGGCATAGACCGTGTCATTCTCGGTACAATCTAAATCTTGATCTCCAAGTAGACTCACTCTAATCAAATGAGCTCAATATCTCATATTGACTCATTTGGGCATGGCCATACACTTCGTGGTCTCACTCTATCAAGAATATCGATGTCACCCCCGTCATATAGGAGGGATAGATCCCATCTACATCACTCACATCCCTCCGCATAATTTGTTACATACCCAGTAATCGCCTTTATAGTCCACCCATTTACGGGTGACGTTTGACGAAGCCAAAGTATGCAACGCCTTATGTAGGGAACCATGGTGACTTCAAGTCTAAGGACTAATAGTCATACTAATAGCCACATGAGAAAGTATATGACACTCATATAACGATCCATGATACTTTCTCATGGCGGGTCATTCAGTATACATTCTCCAATGCATACCCATGTGTCAACTTGATATCTCATATCCATGACTTGTGAGATTAAGTCATCGTGTTGACCTACATGCTAGTCTCTACGCATTAACATTGTCCCTGAATGTTAATACTCGACTAGGAATGATTAAGAGTAGTGTTCTCTATATCATCTCATTATCGATTCAACCAATCGATTGATATAGATAAGAACCTACTACTCAAGGACATTATTATATTTAGTTATTTGGTACCAATACAAGTAAATATAATAACCATGCCTTTATAAATAGGAATATGATACAATAAAGTCCATACAACAATCATCACATGATTGACTCTAGGGCTTTCACTAACAATCTCCCACTAGCACTAGTGTCAATCACCGTAGTATCTAATACCCAATGACCTAGTGTGACCATCATGCTTTTTCTGTACCAAAGCCTTGGTCAAGGGATCTGCGATGTTAGCCTCTGTGGGTACTCTACAAATCTTCACATCTCCTCTATCGATAATCTCTCGAATGAGATGGAAGCGCCATAGTATGTGTTTGGTCCGTTGGTGTGAGCGAGGTTCCTTAGCCTGTGCAATCGCTCCATTGTTGTCACAATAGAGCTCTATGGGATCTGCAATGCTAGGAACCACCCCAAGCTCAGTAATGAACTTGCGGATCCAAACTGCCTCCTTTGCTGCCTCAGATGCAGCGATATACTCGGCTTCTATTGTAGAATCAGCAACTGTGTCCTGCTTCGAACTCTTCCAGCTCACAGCGCCACCATTCAAGCAAAACACGAACCCTGACTGTGATCTATAATCATCTTGGTCAGTTTGGAAGCTGGCATCGCTGTAACCCCTTACATCTAGCTCCTCATCGCCTCCAAATATCAAGAAATATTCTTTAGTCCTTCTCAAGTACTTAAGAATATTCTTGACTGCTATCCAGTGACGCTCACCTGGATCTGACTGGTATCTACTCGTCATGCTCAAAGCATACGAGACATCAGGACGAGTACATAGCATGGCGTACATGATAGAGCCTATAGCAGATGCGTAAGGGATCTTATCCATGCGATATCTCTCCTCTCTAGAAGAGGGACTTTGAGTCTTCGAAAGACTCACACCATGTGATATCGGCAGAAGTCCTTTCTTGGAATTCTGCATGGCAAACCGAAGTAATACCGTGTCAATGTATGTACTCTGACTTAGGCCAAGCAACCTCTTAGATCTATCTCTATAGATCTTAATGCCTAGAATACAGGCTGCTTCACCTAAGTCCTTCATTGAGAAGCGCATCCCGAGCCAAGTCTTCACAGACTGTAGCGAAGGGATGTCATTCCCAATGAGTAGTATGTCATCCACATACAATACAAGGAAGACAACTGTGTTCTCATTAACCCTCTTGTAGACACAGGGTTCATCTTCATTCTTGATGAAACCAAACTGTTTGATCGCATCATCGAATCGAAGATTCCAGCTCCGAGAAGCTTGCTTTAGCCCATAAATGGACCTTTGCAGCTTGCATACCTTCCCAGTATGCTGTGGATCTTCAAAACCCTCAGGTTGTGTCATGTACACATCCTCGAGTAAGTTTCCATTCAGAAACGCAGTTTTGACATCCATCTGCCAGATCTCATAATCGTGGTATGCTGCAATAGCAAGCAAGATCCGAATGGACTTAAACATCGCCACTGGAGAAAAGGTTTCATCATAGTCAATACCATGAATTTGCTTGCAACCCTTAGCCACAAATCGGCCCTTATAGGTATGCGTAAGTCCATCCATGTCAGTCTTTCTCCTAAAGACCCACTTTCACCCAATGGGTTTGACCCCTTCAGGTGGATCAACCAAAGTCCATACTTGGTTGGTGTACATGGATTCCATCTCGGATCTCATGACCTCTAGCCATTTCTCAGAATCTGGGCTCATCACAGCTTCCTGATAAGAGGTAGGCTCATTCTCAATGAGCATTACGTCATCATGGTCAGACAAGAGAAATGAGTATCTCTCAGGCTGACGACGTACCCTATTAGATCTGTGAAGAGGTAGGTCTACATGAACAGGTGGTTGTTCCACAACTCCTTGTGCAACAACCTCATCACCCACAACACTTTGTGGTTCCTGTTCAACCTCCATCAAGGCCACAGTGCTATGGTCCTTATCTTGAATTTCTTCAAAATCGAAGGTACTCCCACTAGTTTTTCTAGAAACAAAATCCCTTTCTAGAAAAACTCCAGTCTTTGCCACAAACACTTTGTGTTGACTGGGAATGTAGAAGTAATATCCCTTTGTATCCTTGGGATATCCAACAAAATAGCACCTATCGGATTTGGGCCCCAGTTTGTCTGAGACTTGACGTCGAACGTAAGCCTTACAACCCCAAATCCTCATGACAGACATCATGGGATTTCTCCCTGTCTATATCGTATATGGTGTCTTTATCACAGCCTTGGATGGTACACGGTTAAGGGTAAAGGCTGCTGTGTCTAGAGCATATCCCCAAAAGGATATAGGAAGATCTGTGTGACTCATCATAGATCGTACCATATCTAATAGGGTACGATTCCTCCTTTTGGATACACCATTCCACTGTGGTGTTCCAGGAGGAGTGAGTTGGGATAGAATCCCACACTCAGCTAGATAGTCACGAAACACATGACTAAGGTAGTCTCCACCTCGATCTGATCGAAGTATCTTAATACTCTTGCCAAGCTGGTTTTGTACTTCATTCTTGAATTCTTTGAACTTTTCAAAGGATTCTGATTTGTGTGTCATGAGATACACATAACCATATCTTCTGAAGTCATCAGTAAATGTAATGAAGTACCTGTAACCACCTCTAGCAGCAACATTGAAAGGACCACATACATCACTATGTATAAGTCCTAACAAATCTGTTGCTCTTTCGCTGTGTCTACTAAAGGGAGTCTTGGTCATCTTGCCTAAAAGGCAAGACTCGCATGTCTCATATGATTCAAAATCAAATGAGTCTAGCAGCCCATCCTTATGGAGCTGAGATAAGCGACTCTCATTTATGTGACCTAAGCGACAGTGCCAGAGATAGGTTTGGTTCAACTCATTTGACTTGAACCTCTTGGTACTTATGTTATAGATAGGGCTCTCTAAGTCTAGAAAGTAGAGTCCGTTCATTAGAGGTGCACTACAATAGAACATATCATTTAAATAAACTGAACAACATTTGTTCTTTATTATAAATGAAAAACCTTTCTTGTCCAAACAAGAAACTAAAATGATGTTCTTAGTTAAGGCAGGCACATAACAACATTCATCTAATTCTAGTACAAGCCCAGAGGGCAAAGATAGATCATAAGTTCCTACAACAACAGCAGCAACCCTTGCTCCATTGCCTACTCGTAGGTCCACCTCGCCCTTTGTCAATGCCCTGCTATTTCTCAGCGCCTGCACATTGGTACAAATGTGAGATGCACATCCGGTATCTAATACCCATGATGAAGAAATAGATAGATTGACTTCTATAACATTTATACCTGAAGTAGAAGTCTCACTTCTTTTCTTCTTAAGATCTTCCATGTATGCCTTGCAGTTACACTTCCAGTGTCCTGCTTCCTTGCAGTAGAAGCAAGCCCCTTCCTTGGCTACCCCTCCTTTGGGTTTAAGTTCTTTGCCTTTTCCCTTGGCTTGGGACTTTCCCTTACCTTTAGGCTTGCCCTTGCCTTTCTTCTTTTGCACCATCAAAATGGTGTCAGATTTTCCCTTCTTAAGGTTAAGCTCAACAGTTCTCAACATGCTGAACATTTCAGGCAATGGTTTATCAATTTCATTCATGTTATAATTCATGACAAATTGATTGAAGGCTTGTGGCAAAGATTGCAAGATTAGGTCAGTGGCCAGCTCTTGGCCAAGTGGGAATCCCAGCCTTTGTAGGTTCTCTACGTACCCAATCATCTTGAGTACATATGTACCTATGGGAGCCCCTTCTTGCATTTTGGACCCAAATAATGCCTTAGAGACTTCATATCTCTCATGCCTAGCTTGTCCTTGATATAGTTGACGAAGATGTCCAACCATATCATAAGCATTCATGAACTCGTGTTGCTTCTGAAGCTCAGAGTTCATGGTCGCGAGCATAAGGCATGACACATCTAATGCATCATCTTGATGCTTCTTGTAAGCATCTTTGTCAGCTCGCGAGGCAGTGGCAGGAGGTGCCTCCGGAATGGGCTGCTCCAGGGCGTACAACTTCCTTTCTTGGGTGAGAACAATTCTCAGGTGTTAGGGCAATCTCTTGCCGTAATATGGTTTTGATGGTGTGGCAAAGGGTTTAAGTTAGTTTGATATGTTGATGTGATATGTGCGTTGAAGTCGTGCAGGGCTTAGTAATTCGCACATGGAGCCGTGGCGAGTTTCACATCTCATGACTCGTGCCTTGAGTCGGTGAAGGATAGCTTTGCGGAAGCCGTGCGCTTGGAGCATCCGAGGGACCGCCGGACGAGAAGCTTGGAGTGAAGCCGAGAAAGTAGACTTGAGGCAAGAGGGAGCATTGCGAGCCGTGCGCCTGATGCTGCCGAGGGACGTGGCCGAGAACGAAGAGAACTTCGAAGGCGAAGGACTCCGAGAAAGGAGAGTGAGCGATTGTAACCCGGGACGGGTAGCTCTTAGGTGAAACTTGGCCATTTGGCCAAGTGTCGGATGGTTTTTCGACACCGCCGACGCCATGGAATGACGATGATCGCTTCCGAAATCGAGTGTAGCTCGATCGGTATACGATTGGCCCGGTTTGTAGCGATCCGCCATCGTTAGCGCGATCCGACGCGATCGGCAAGGCGGCCGATCGGTAGTCAATAGGGTTTTGGCCATGAGGCGTTCGTAGCCGGGCCGATCGGTCGACTACGGGTCGTGATCGGGGTGAGGTCCATCGATCGCGCCAAGTATCTGTTGGCCTACAACGGTCGGCATCCGACGTGTTCGGAGGCCGTTGTAGTGGCGGCAGTCGACTGCCAAGGGCAGCAGTCGACTGATGGCGGCCAACGGGAAGAAATCAACCCTCTCTATAAAAAGAGAGGGTATGGAGCTTTGGTGGGTTAATGCTCAAGTTCTAAACGACCATCCAAGTGCTCCACAAGATTTAAACTCCTTCTTTTAGCTTTCCTTCACATCTATTGTAAAAGAGGGAGTGTGCTTGATTGTAAAGGTTACCTCCACCTAGCTTGGTGCAAAGGAGAGGCCAATAGTGATTGGTTTGGCGGTGATTCACCGGGGATTTAATTGGGTCGTGGATTAGCGGCGTAGCCGTGAACCACGTTATATTCCTTTGTTAGCATTGGTTTGTTTTGCTTTGTCTTTACTTGTTTTGTTTTATTATTCGCTTGCTTAACGATTGTGTAGACGAGCAAACGAACGAGCGAATTACGACGTCCAACGAACGAGGGCTATTCACCCCCCTCTAGCCGGCCATCCGATCACCAACAAGTGGTATCAGAGCCAAGGAAAGCTTGTCGAGGACTAACCGCCACTACAAGCAACATTTAAAAAATGGCCGGCTCCAACATCCACCCACCGTTCGACGGCGAATTCTCTTGGTGGAAAAAGAGAATGGAGGTATTCTTCGAAACTGATTTTGAAATATTGTTAATTATGGAAAACGGTTTCGAGTTGCCTAGGAATGAAGATGGGGAGCCTTTGGAAAAATCGAGATGGAGCAAAAGACAAAGAGAAGAGTATTTGGCAAATTCAAAGGCCAAGCACCATCTATACAACGTACTCCCTCAACAAGAAGTCAACCGGATAGGAGAGTGTGCTAGCGCCAAGGAAATGTGGGAGAAATTAATAGAGATCCATGAAGGCACATCCGAGGCAAAGCTAGCAAGGAGAGATGTCCTTCGCTCCCAATTGTCCAATATCAAACTCGAAAAGGGAGAGAAGGTAAAATCTCTACACTCTAGATTTAAGGAAATTCTAACCGGTTTGACAAGTGTAGGTGAAAAGCTCTCCAACCGGGATATGGTAATGAAGGCCATAGATGCCTTTCCCCGGTCCTCAAAGTGGAGCTCCATGGTGGACTCCTTCTACATCTCCAAGAATTTAGAAGTGAGCACTTTGGAGGAGTTCTTTTCAACAATGGAACTCCACGAAACTAGGCTTGAGGGAATACAAGAGGAGCCTAAAATTCAACCCTCAAGAGGAGTAGCTTTGATGGCAAACAAGGGGAAGAAGAAGATAGAGATCCCCTCCTCCTCCGATGATGAAGCCTCCTCCTCCTCCATGGATAGCACCGAGGAAGCCTACATGGTAAGGAAGGTGAGGCGTGTATTTAAGAATTTTAGATTTGATAAATCTAATGATAGGAATAGAAGACCAAGGGGGAAGGTCATATGCTACAATTGCCAAGGAGAGGGACACATAAGGGACAATTGTCCTCTCCTAAACAAAAGCAAGGAAGAGAAGAAAAAGAAAGAAGAAAAGAAGAAGAAAAAGGGGAGCAAGAAAAAGAAGGAAGAGGAGAAGAAGACAAAAGAAAAGGGGAAGGCCAAAGCATTCAAGGCCAAGACATGGGATGATCCTTCCTCATCCTCCTCCTCATCATCGGATGAGGAGAATGCCTTTGTCGCCAATTTGGCCTTGATGGCCTTTGACGACTTGGATTGCTCCTCCTCCGAAAATGAAGGACCAAGCACAAGAGGAGAGAGCTCAAGTGAAGGGGGAGCCTCCTCCACATCATCATCCTCCTCATCATCCGAAGAAGAAGAAGAAGATATGGAAACTATGGTAACGAAAGCCTCTCCTAGTAAAATAGTTTCTATGATTTCTAGTTTAACTAGGGATTTGTTTAGAGCAAAGAAGAAAAATAAATGCATGCTAGATCAAATTAAGGCATTAGAAAATAAGCTAGAAAATGCATGCTTAAATAATAATGATACTTCTTCTTGCCATGATGATGCATGCTCACATGATAATTATGTGCCTTTAGATGTCAGTGATGCATAGAAGAAAATAGGGCATTAAGGGAAAAGGTAGATTATTTTACCAAAGCCCTAGGAAAATTCACAATTGGCTCCAACACTTTGAATATGATCATAGGGAGTCAAAGGGCTAGCTTCAACAAAAAAGGCCTAGGATATAAAGAGAAGAAAAATGAGAAGGCCTATAAATGCCTAATTGCTAGGGGACAAGACAAAAACAAAGTAATAGCTAAGAAATGGATCCCCAAAGAATTTCTAGTGAACCCCATAGGCAAAAATCTATTTTGGGTTCCAAAATCCATTCTTGAGGGTTAGAAAACCCCTAGGGTAGTCAACCATATGAACTTGACCTATATCATACTTTGGTTGACCTAGGATGACGGGACAACATTTTTAGATAGTGTTGGGTGATGATAACGTGCCCATAAATAGGTAATAATGCTTAAATCATGATGATTAATGAAATTTCTATGAATATGTGTAATCATGATTTATGATTTTGATATTGGGCACATTATCATGAAAAATAGGTTCAAATCATGCTTTAGGTGATAACTTATTTATTATCATCATATAATGCCTAATGCATGGTTATAATTTGATGAAAACATGTATTTCATGATCATAATGTGAAATTAAATCATATATATCATTATGATCATGTAGGTTGTTAGGTTGATACTTAAACCATGATAGAATTGCATGAATATATTGGTTAAGTATATACAAATACCCCCTAGGATATATCTCACACTCACTATAGGATAACTTGATTGCAAACTTAGCATGGGTAAGATATTAGGATGATACAAATGTCCACTAATGCCTATGGCATTTAGATGGTCATTTAAAGTATCAAAATATCAATAATAGACCAATCATGGGGAAGGCTTATGTTTAATAAATAGACATATTGCCCAAAGATCATGGTTGGATATTTCTAATGTTTTCAAAACAATTTCTTACCTTAAAATACATGTATTCATGTTTTGAAACAATTGGATGCAAAACTAGGTAGCTAACTTGATACTAGAATGATCAAAAACCTAGTAGTTTTTAGAACTTTTGGATTTTTGGCAAATCTTGTAAAATATAATGATTTTTCATGAAAAACTATTTTTCCTTGATATATATACTTAAGAGAAATATGTTCCTCGAATTTCATGATTTTTAGAATTTTCTGGAATTTTTAATGCATTTCTGAATTTCATCCAGAAAATCAGAAATTCGGCTTCCTTTGTGCCAGTCGACTGCCATACTGATAGCAGTCGACTGGTGGCCTGTAAATCAGAACATTGAAGGCCGAATTCAGTTTGTAAACCTACAACTAGTGATAGAAATATACTTGATGCCATCAACAAGTGGTACCCAATTTTTAAATCAACTTGTCATATTTTCCCTCCATTATACTTGATGCCATGAGCTTATAACTTAGTGTTAATCTTTTTGATGGTGTCAAAGGGGGAGAAATAAGTATGTTTAAGTTAATCACTTTAGGGGGAGAAATATATGATAGGGGAGAAAATTTGCATAGAGAGTTTCATGGATTAAGGGGGAGTTGCATGTTGTTATATCATGTTTATCTTTACATGCTTTCTTACCTTAGAATTTATATCAAATGTTTTTACCTAACTTAAACGGATTGCCACACATCAAAAAGGGGGAGATTGTTAGGGCAATCTCTTGCCGTAATATGGTTTTGATGGTGTGGCAAAGGGTTTAAGTTAGTTTGATATGTTGATGTGATATGTGCGTTGAAGTCGTGCAGGGCTTAGTAATTCGCACATGGAGCCGTGGCGAGTTTCACATCTCATGACTCGTGCCTTGAGTCGGTGAAGGATAGCTTTGCGGAAGCCGTGCGCTTGGAGCATCCGAGGGACCGCCGGACGAGAAGCTTGGAGTGAAGCCGGAGAAAGTAGACTTCGAGGCAAGAGACGCGAAGGAGCATTGCAGAGCCGTGCGCCTGATGCTGCCGAGGGACGTGGCCGAGAACGAAGAGAACTTCGAAGGCGAGGGACTCCGAGAAATGAGAGTGAGCGAGTGTAACCCGGGGAAGGGTAGCTCTTAGGTGAAACTTGCGCCATACGCTGGGCCGATCGAGATAGCGAATGATCGGCCAAGGCGCAATGACCGTCAATAGGGTTTTGGCGCCATTAATCGCTCAGAGCCGATCAAGGCCGATTACGGTCGCAAATGACCGCGGTGAGGTCCATCACCGATCATTGGCATACCGTTGGCCTACAACGGCCGACATCCGACGTGTTCGAGGCCGTAGTGGCAATGATCGCCAAGGGCAAAGAATGATCGATGGCGCTAACGGAAGAAATCAACCCTCTCTATAAAAAGAGAGGGTGTGGAGCTTTGGTGGGTTAATGCTCAAGTTCTAAACGACCATCCAAGTGCTCCACAAGATTTAAACTCCTTCTTTTAGCTTTCCTTCACATCTATTGTAAAAGAGGGAGTGTGCTTGATTGTAAAGGTTACCTCCACCTAGCTTGGTGCAAAGGAGAGGCCAATAGTGATTGGTTTGGCGGCGTGATTCACCGGGGACGAATTGGGTCGTGGATTAGCGGCGTAGCCGTGAACCACGTTATATTCCTTTGTTAGCATTGGTTTGTTTTGCTTTGTCTTTACTTGTTTTGTTTTATTATTCCGCTTGCGCTAACGATTGTGTAGACGAGCAAACGAACGAGCGAATTACGACGTCCAACGAACGAGGGCTATTCACCCCCCTCTAGCCGGCCATCCGATCACCAACATCAGGTTCCTGTACCAGTCCAGGAAATTTGCTCCATTGAGTTTGTCCTTCTCAAGGACAGAACGCAGAGAGAGAGTGTTCGTGTTTGTCGACATAGTTATCTACAACATACAATGTAGAGAATTAATATCATATTCCTTTTATCATTTAATTAGGCCTTTAATCAAATGATGCTCCCACTAAATTATAGGAATTTTGTAGAATCGTGTTATTGATGTGGTCAAACCACTTTACTAGATTCATACAAACTAGCTATAATTCTTGCGGGACAAGATCCACATCATACTAAGCCTTGAGTTAGCTTTGGCTAAATCGCCCAAGACTTAGTACGATCGGTGGGTAACACATTACCGATTACATCTCTATGCAACTCTTGTTTATAGGATCAAGACCCACATTTACAAAAGACCTTGAGTTAGCTTTGGCTAAATCACCCAAGATTTAGTGTAAATGCGATCTTATCCTATCTTTCCAACGATTGGAATATGCCTATAGTTCTACTCGATCCAATTGAGTTTAACTAGTTTGCTCAATCTAATTGAGCTTACTCTAACCCAAGCGTGATAGGCGGGACCAAGATTGTCCCTCCGCACCCTACCAAGATAATATGCGTTGCTCTGCTTTGGCAGATTCAACAACAACAAATGATCGAGGTAGTGATGGGTATCAAGGCTCGGTAGACATTTTCGAGTTGATTCGATTATGATCTAATCTAATCGTAATGTGTATCTTATACACATTTAGGCCTTTATTATCCTATATTAGCATGCATCACATACATACATTCATTATTCTAGCATGCATCATATACATACAAGAAAATTATCCTAGCATGCATCATATATATACAAGCATTATTCTACTAGCATGCATCACATACATACAAGCAAAATCAATTTTATATATATATATATATATATATATATATATATATATATATATATATATATATATATATATATATAAAATTAAATGTGATATAGTCATGACCCTACTACGATCTTATCAAGCCAATGAGAAGATCGGACAGTCAACCTAAGGCTAGCGGCTTCTCCAAGCGCTTCCTTTGACCGCCATGTGTCGTCGTCACCCTTCTCGTAATCTCGTCTTCGAGTGGACTTTCCACCGCTCCATTTTGTACATTACAAATATGAAACTCGAGTTACATTCGAGTCTAAAACTATTTACAACTAGAATATCAAAAGAAGAGGTACGACGCGCAGGTCGCATACACTATACAACACGCACAACCACAAAACGGCACGCAGGCCGTATTATGAATTACAACACACATAATCCAATCAAATTGGGGTCATTGGGCCATGAAAATCACAGAATTATACATAATTCTAAATTATGTATTTTTACAGAAATTTCTATAATTTTTTCTAATTTTTTTCAAATTAATGAGTCACCTCTCCGTAACGGTCCCGCTAAGCGGTTTCCGGGCGCGATCGCGGGACAAAGCCCCTTTCGGGGATAGGGGCAGCGCCCATACTCGCAAAATTAACTTTGCGAGTGTCCCTACTGCGATCCTACAGTGACTTAAGTCGTTGTCCCAAAAACCTAAAGCGAGAACTCACCGTTTTGGAGAGTTTTTCTCGACGGTTGAAGCCTATAAAAGTGTCCCAACACTAGTTGCTTCGACTCCTTGAGAAAAATACCCAAAAATTCTATAAAATTAGGAAATTTACAGAAACATATAAATCTGTAATTTTTTATATCTAATAAAAAATTATAAAAACGAAACACATACATGCTTCGCACGTGGCTCTGATACCACTGTTGGGTTTTTTCGAGCCGCAAAAACCGCTTTTTGCGTTGCGGAAACCTCGAAATCCCCGGCCACAGATCCGTGCGAAGATATATCTAGAGGGGGGGGGGTGAATAGCTCGTTTCGTGATGGAATTTGATCACGTTCACTTGCCTGTGATTGTTAGTATGCAGCGGAATATAGAAATAATACAATAATCACAATAACAAGCACACAAACACAAGGATATAACGTGGTTCGGAACCGAACGGTTCCTACTCCACGGATCGAGCTCTAAAGAGTTCTAGCGATGCTACAAACACACCACTATGCAAACACTCCTCGACAAAACTCGAAGGTGGAGAAACCTCGTACAATTGATTACAACAGTAATACGAAAGACAAACAAGCAAATACAATGCAAATACGAAAACAAGTAATGAGAACTTTACAACACTTTGCTTTTGATTGCTTAAATGCTTGGTAGCTTGGATTGCACTTGGAGACCCTGATTTGCAGCAGCAAATCGCCCCAAAAGCCCTCAAGAAACCATAGCATTTTCCTCCTTCACGAGCTCCATTTAAAGCTTCAACCTGTGTTGGAAATTGCTGATCAGTCGACTGCTCGGGACTATCAGTCAATTGATGTCATTGTTGTCGTGAGACAACGACTAGATCCACACTGGAAAAATCCAATGGATCCATCATCAATCGACTGATTATGACCATGAGTCGACTGTTCGAGCCTCCATTTTGTGCCCGAAACCGAAAGACCACGACGATCACAAGATCGCTTCATCGGGTTATCCAATCACCGACCGCCTCCTTGGCAAAATGATCGCTAGGCCAATTCCCACAATTAAACCCTAGTTGACTCACGACACTCGACTGCCACATGACACTAGTCGACTGACACACCTCAAACATGAGGTTTTAACTCAAGTATGGTTTCCCCATACTTGCTAGACCACCCTTAGCCTAAACCTAAGCCTTCTAGCCATCTCCGTCAACCTCACACCTCTCGGATACCTCCAAGTCATCCATGACTATCCATTGCGCTAGCCTTCAGATGCTTCCATCAGCTATGTCATGCTAACGGTGTCTACACCGCCAAGGCACATTTGACTTACGCTGCCAAGACTCCGCTTTGACTTTACGCCGCTAACTATTGGACTTATGCTTCCAAGACTCCCGCTTGGACTTTACGCCGCCAATATCAAAACCCCTTGGACTTCCCAAATGCCAAGACTCAAGCTTGGACTTTCCTTGCCAACCCATGTTGGACTTTTCCTTGCCAAGACCCATGCTTGGACTTTACATGCCAAGTACTCAAGACTTGGACTTTCCATGACATGGTCAACTCCAGTCAACCATCAAAGTCTCCCTCGAGTCAAACTCGAGTCTGGTTAATCATAACTCGGGTCGATTGTTCCAACAATATCCCCAAAATATTATTAGACATCAATGTCGAACATCAATGTCAACTCTCTATGTCAAACATCAAAATATCACTCAAATCAAACTCGAGTCCGGTCAATCGTGACCTGGGTCAATTGCAACAATAATCTCTCCCTTTTTGATGTTTGACAAAAACACATACCTTTGAGTTAGAACACTAACTCAAATTCCCTTACCAATTTTCCAAATTGGTAATCTTACCTTTCTCCCACTTTTTGACATACATCAAAAAGGTTCTCACAAAGAGGTCAATGTCTCATATCCAATGAGATCTTACAATCTCCCCCTTGGTCCAAAAATACCTAGGATGCCTACCATCTTCCTAGTGATAAGTCCCATATCACTCAAGAGAGGTAATCCTATACACTCTCCCAATTTTCAAATTGGGTATCCCAAAATCCCATTTTTCCTCCTCATGAGGAGAAATAACATCCATCATCCCTTGATGGATACCTCCCCCTAAAGGCTTGCTCCCTTTTGACCATTGCACCAACAATGTCCTTGGGAAGTCCCTAAGCCAATAAGAACTTTAAACCATCAAAAATAAGGTTCAAAGTTTAAACATGAACTCTCCACACCTTAAATTTGATATAAACCCTAAACAACTCTCCTAATCCATATCCAATGGATTTTCACTCTTTCTAATGCTTCCCAAAGCATATCCTAGGGTTAGGAGTGGTTAGGGTACCTTACCATAGCTGAAATGGGACTAAAAAACCTTGTTTTCCCGAATTCAGCCTTGGCAGTCGACTTTATCAGAGATCAGTCCACTACCGTCTACATCAGTCGATTGCCACCAAGGGTAGTCGACTGATAACTGAAATTTCCGAATTTCAGTTATCAAAAATGAAATTTGAAAATTCATAAATAATTATACGTATATCGAAAAATCACAAAAATTCGTATGTACCAATACAATGGGTGAAAAATGATAGAAAAATATTTTACCCATAAAATAATGAGTTTGATACAAAACTCAAAACCATTGAAATTTTCAATGCTTTGGTCCTATTTTGTATCAACTCTATCAATGGTGATTGCTATCAAAAGATAGACTTCACCAAAGTTTTCTAAAATGATTTTAAAATATTTTTGAAAACCTATATTGGATCATATTCCTTGGGCTCAATGTACATGACTTGTACACAAGCTTTCCCAATGATCCACCCAATGAAATTAGATGAGTTTTAGTTCATCTAGATGCAAAAACTATGCACCTTGAACTTAACTCATATCCTAGCATCTCACATATATCTAGGTTATATAAATACACATACATGTCAATGTGATGTGAGATGTGAGTTTTGTTCATCCTAATATAGGGTTTGATGCATTCTCTAAGGCAACACTACTTGATTCCCTTATAAATGAGACTCCAAGTCATGCCAAAGTCCTTAAATTAATTTTCATTAATTTAAAAGCATGAAGTATGATCATGGCATAAATGATAGCATAATAGAGCATGACCAATGATCACGATGTCATGACATATGATATAATCTAAGCACACATGACATTTAAAACCTTAATCCTAAACATGAACATGACATATAAAATGATTAAAAATAAGTATGATGTCATGACATGTTATATGGTAAATAAAACATGATAAATAAAATATATAGGTATAATAATACCTAAGTTTTAGTATTAATTGCCATTTGATATAATTAATTATATTTTCTCATATTGTTAATTGTTCTCCCAAGTGTGCCAAAAACCCAAAATGACACACAACACCTCTCTAAACCTAATATGTGCCAATTTAATTGATTTTTCATAATCTCAAAAATGTATTGACACATCCTAAAATCTTTTAGGATCATAATATCAATTCTATTTCTAAGGTATCCATAACCTTGAAAATATCCTAAAATGTCACCTTTACCATTGTTGAGTTAACTACCCATCCAATCAAGGTTGGCACACCCTAAACCAATCTAGCGTGAATCAATCACGCTCTTAGGAACCCATAACCTATTTGTGCTCCTAGGGTTAACTAGGTATTCCTTAGGGATGGCCTCCCTAGATACCCTCCTAATGACCCTTCTAGGCTTGTTAGCCTTGGTCATTGTGGTCTTACCTAGGTTGACTCTAGGGGTAACTCTCCTTGCAATCTTCTTAGTGGCTACCCTAGGTTTCCTTGAAACCCAAGCCACTAGGCACACACCATGGTCAACTCTAGGGATGACTTCCCTTGTGACCTTGGCTTTCCTAGACCTAATTTGTGTTCCATAATCAAATGGAACACTATGATAAGCCACCTTAGGCTTAGGTTTGTGACTCAAACCCTTCTTGCCCTTGGTTGACTTTTCTCTCTTTGGCCCTAGGTGTTGACTCTTGGTCCTAGACTCTTGACTTTGATCATTTGACCCTTTTAGTTGATTTTGAATAATCTTGAGGGTCTTCTCAAGTTTTTCAAGCCTTGACCTCAAGGCTCGGTTCTCAATCTCTAATTTCCCAATTTTAGAATTTTGATTTGGTCTTTGGGCAATGTTCTTCCTAGGCATATGCCTAGTCCATTTGGGATTAAAACCTAGGTGCTCTTGCACCTTTCTAATTGTCTCCCTAGCTAAAATTAGTCTTGAGTTATTTGACCTAGGTTTGTCCTTAGATAAATTGTTTTTAGGGACATTAGTCCCAAATTTCTCCTTATTTTCAAAATGAATATTCTTAGCTCCTAAACAAAAGTACTTGTTCCTATTAGCATGCTTTTCATAAATTGCAAGAGAATTAAAATTCCTAGCATGCTTTTGTCTATTAACTAAAGAAGGAGCATTACAATTGTTAGTGAAAGCCCTAGAGCCAATCATGTGATGATTGTTGTATGGACTTTATTGTATCATATTTCTATTTATAAAGGCATGGTTATTATATTTACTTGTATTGGTGCCAAATAACAAAATATAATAATGTCCTTGAGTAGTAGGTTCTTATCAATATCAATCGATTGGTTGAATCGATAATAAGATGATATAGAGAACACTACTCTTAATCATTCCTAGTCGAGTATTAACATTCAGGGACAATATTAAGGCGTAGAGACTAGCATGTAGGTCAACACGATGACTTGATATCACAAGTCATGGATATGAGATATCAAGTTGACACATGGGTATGCATTGTGTTAAATAACGAAATTTAAAATATTAAATTAAATGGCCAAGGAATTAAGTAAAATAATCCTGGAAATTTTTTGGGATTTTTAGGGAATTTTAGGAATTTTTTCGAATTTTTTCTGGATTTAAACAGAGTCCGTACGGGATATTTACGGGGATAAAATAAATAGGCTTTTGGAGGGCCTATTTGAAATAACAATTTTGAGGGGTTAATAAATTTTATTAACCTATTTCTATTTACTTTTTCTTTTTCCCCACTCGCCTCTGCCGTTTTCTTCTCCACGCGCCGCACTCCTTCCCATCGCGCAACCTCCCTCCGCGCCCGCAACGACCTCTTCTCCGGCTCCTCGCCTTCGACCACCGGCCACTGTCACTGCTCGTTGCCTTTCCCCGTGCACCACCCACGGCCAGCTCGCCGGTGCCCTAAGCGCGCTCGCCGCCCCATTCGCGACCAACCCTCACCCGAATCCGGCGCCCCTTCTTTCCGCGGCCGAGTTCGACCGACGCAGTTGTTACACGAGCCGCCGCAGGTTTTGGCCGACTCTTTTCCTTCTCGCCTCCTCCCGATTTCTCCTCACGTGGCCACACTGCCGCTTTCTTCCTCGCGTCGCCACCCACAGCACCGCCGGCGCCTTCGCCCTTTCGCCATCCACAGTCGCAACTCTGGCCGCTGCCTTGGCCATCACCGCCTCCCCGAGCTAGCGACGTTTTCTTTCAGTGCTTGTGGGCTCGCATTGGATGTCTTCGTCCCCTATGATGAATCTTGATTTGGATAACCATCGCCTTCCGAGATAACTCGAGTCTGAGAGGGAGAACCGACGACCTTGAATTCACTGTGATGACTCTAATCCTTGATCTTCTTCTCTGCGATGTTTTCGATCTGGATCGCCGCTGTTCTTTGTGATGACTATCGATCAGAAGCATAGCTCCCCTTTGACAGGGTGATCGGTGATCGGTTTTTGCCTGCGCGGTGGTTACATTAGGAAAAGGAGGAAGCAGATGTGGTTGATCCGAATGCCTTGTCCAAGTTTAGGATCTCAAATGTCCTGAGGCAGACATTGAACTTGAACGGAATGGAGATGACTTTAATTGTGATAGAATCTTGGAGGTAGAGATGGTTAGAAGACTGCACATACAGGAGGTATTATGTTTGTTTATTTTAGGAGATTCAAGGTATGGATTTAAGTTCAATTTATTACCCTCGTTGGACTTATCATAGAACTTGGTAATAATTATATTTTTACCTGTAGGCCTTTGATGGAGGTAGATTCTATGATGCAAAGACAATTGATATTCTTCATAAAAGGCGAGTATTTTGACTTATCTTTTAGATATAGTCAAGTTGATATGCTAGTTAGGATAGCTTTCAATAATTTTCATGCTTATATGCCTAGTATATTTTTGTGCCTATTGATACATGCATTGGATAGGATATGATTTTTGTCTTCCCTGTTTGACTTGGATCATAGTTATTTGGATTAGGGATATGTACATATTGATTGTACATATTATTCGGATAGGTGTTTTGAGTAGGATTTACATGCTTTAGTATCATTCACCATTTTTGCATGATTGCATGCTGGCTGGGCGGGGTTCCATTATTGTTGAGCCCGCAGCTAGTTACATGACTTGCACACACTGCCACTCATGGATTAGTGGTATATCAGGAGGGTGTGTGCAGTTGCTCTGTCAGGCTCCGTTGGTCCGCTCATGGGTAGCGATGAGGCAGGGTGGTAGCGGGCAGGGATCCCTCCTCTGGTCTATGACACCGGGAGATGAGAGCTTAGCTCCCCCACTCTGTTTGGGGCAGGAGGATAGGTGTACTCCGACAACATCCTGTCCACTCGGTCACTCAGGAGCAGTGATGGCAGAGTGCACAGTTGTCATAGCCCTACCCACTCGGCTTCACCATCGCGTGTGAGGCGGCTGACTGGCGTCAGGGGTGACCATGTCATTGGCACGGCATGTCATTTGCACGAATTGCATTTGTATTGTGTTTGCTGCATTATTGTATTGATGCCTTGGATGTTGCATATGATTGCCATGCATACAGGATACATGTTTGTATAGGGTGATGACTCTTATTGTAGGGCACTTGCTCCTATATCAGGGTAGGAGATTCAGGTGAGTACAGTCCTTTTGCATTTATTTCTTGCTTACCATATATATGAGACTGTACGGGCATGATTAGTATTGTTAGCTATATCTTGCTATTCATATCGACTAATATCCGCTAAGTTCTTTGAACTTATCCCGTGGTTTTATATTTATTTCAGGATGAAGCTGTTAGGAGAGTCCAGTTGCCAATCCCCCTCGTCGAAATGGATAGGTTTATTGGTCTTATGGTTTTGGATTTTGTATAGAGGATATGTTTAGGTCTTGATATTTTGGTTATGTACTTGTGGAAGTTTGGGAATACTTGTGGTGTCCTTATGGACTATTCAATTATTTGGTTGTATGTTCCTGCTCAGATGGCAGAAGGGGTAAGTCTAGATGTGATAGACTTCATTTATTTACTATGATGGTTGGCCTGAGGCCTTATGATCTGCGTGTGTAGATGTGGTATGTTCCGGTCGTGTTGACCGATGTATAGTGGCCGTGTAGACCTTGTATTAAAAATTAGTATTGTCACCCATACAGGGGAGGTGCTGCCGGATTTTTGTCTGGTGGAGACTCCCTCGGGGCGTGACAATTTATTTGGTATTAGAGCGTAGGTTTCCGAGTCCCTTAGGGTCTTTGGGTTTTGGAGTTTGCCACGTTTGGCGGGTTAATTAGGGTATTTCGGATTTGTACGGATTTCCGACGATTTTTATGTTTCGAAAATTCAAGTTATTTTTGACGAGGTCAATTTGGGGATTTGGCGGCACAGGACATCTCCAGACGGCTAACAAGTAAATAAATTTTAGAAAATTTTCTAGATTAAGTGCATATTTATATTGGTTATATTTGGTTATGCGGTGATATTATGTTTTATCTAGTATTGCTTTAACTTGATATCTGTTAGACTGTTAGATTTTTAGGTTGCTGGTTTATCGTTAGCATATGGTTATTAACTGCTATTACTGCTATACGTAGCTAGTTATCATTGTGATATAAATGATTAGATTGGTAGATGTTTACCTCTTACTTTTTGGACTAGTATTAGGATTAGACTAGTTGAATAATATGACTAAGATGGATAAATTCGTAGAAGGTATACATAGAGGTTCTTTGACTTTCTAGATCCTAGTGCATGAGGACATGATTACATTGCTTACGTAGTTTAGGGTATATATAGGCACCTGATGGTTTATTGAGTATCGCCTTGACTTTGTTCTGGCATGACCCTTTAGTTATACCCTAATAAATTTCCGCCATTGATTGCCATTAGTATGATTTTGTGGTGGATACCATGATTAAGAGGTAGAATAACTTTGATGAAGTTATTCTGTAGGAGCGGATCTCAGGAATGAAACAACATTAGTGGAACCCTAGGTGTTGGAACCCTAGGTGTAATAAACCGGATGTGCATATTGGTATATGTTTATCCATTTACTGTTTCAGTGATATGGTGATCGGACTAGTAGAGTTCGTATGGTTAGGATGCGATTAATCCTTACTATATCTCTCATTCTTGGTTGAGAGAGAGAGTCTGCAGTAGAGTCTCTCTATAGGTAGGTGCTTTATATACATGTGGTCAATCATGCCTCCCAATCATGGTGGAGATGACCTACTGTAAGGTTATATTCTTACGTTATTCGTTCAGAGTTTGTAATAATCAGATTCGTATGACGCTGGTAGCTAGATAGCTACTTTACGTCTTAAGTACCCACGAGATATGCTCATGGTAGCAGGTTGGGGTATGCATGATTGAACTGGTAGAACGATATAATTTAGGCTTAACCCTCTTGAAGGGCTTGATAGTAGATTTGTGGTCTTTATTGGCCTTGAAAGGCGTTTCCTGTTAGTTGGGATGAAATCCTATGATTACTCGTCTCGACGAGTTTATTAGTGGACATATGACTTTTATCGACCTTGATAACCGTTTATATTAGAAGGGTTAGAACCTTAGACTAACCATCTGGAGGAATTTATTTATTAGTCGATGATCTTTACCGACTTTGGTAAACATTTTCGTTTTAGAGGTGTTGAAACCCTCGCATAACCGCCTCAATGGGTTTAATTGTAGATCGATGATCTTTGTCGACGTTGAAAGTCGATTTATGCGGGATGTATTGGATAACCCTAGGCTTAACAACCTAGGATAATCGACTGCTCACGCGACCTATTGGTGGTAGTACGCCAGAGCGTGCAGTCAATAATTAGATATTTATATACAACCTGTCTATCCACGAGTCTCATTCGTGGTAGCATATAGTTACGCGTAGACCGTGCTATTGATTGTCGGCCCATGGGTTACGTTCGCGGTAGCTCATAGATAGTTTCCTTTTTGTGTGAGAGCCACGAGACTTTGTCATGGTATCCGGATGTGCACTGCTTGTTGCAGTGGTTGTGTATGTTGTGGGCATATTTGTTATCTGTCGATGGTAGGATAGTTGCTGAGGTTGGGTTACTTTAGTTTGTTCCCTATGACTTCCATTATGTGCATTATGATTATGCACTATTGTCAATATATCCACAGAGTGGTTGTATTCACCCCCTCCTTATATCCTCTAGGTTAGCTGATGGAGGACATGTTCGGTTGACCTACCTTTGTGTCGCTCAGAGAGTTCCTTGCCGTGCTTGTCTCCCTACATCGTCGGGATGCCTCTTTATTTACTTTATCAGTGTTGCATTTTGTTATGCACTTTGGATTTTGTCGCAATTGGATTTGGGGTCATAAAACTATTTTACTTTGATTGATATATGTTTAGTCGTGCATGTATGCAGTTATTAAAATACTTGTATTTCTATAATTATTTCAAGGATTTTACCAGATCTGGTCCATGGATTTCGGAATATTGTCACTAAGGGGTTCCTTTGTCATTTGGATGACGGCTATGCCCCCAGGACGTGACAATTTTATTAGTTTGTGGGTTTTGTGTTTCGAGGAGTTACGTATTGCTAAGCTCCGCGACTAGCGGAGGAGAGAGCAAGAGAGGAGAAGAAGGAAGAAGATGAATCAATTCACCACACTTTACTCCATCATTGGTTTGACCTTTAATGGGGATTCAAGCACCATGACTCGAGTGAACCATTATCGGTGAGACACCGGAATCATCGCCGCTAGCATTTGATGCAGGACATCCATATACTCGACTCCGAGAATCCATAATTAGGAGGCTAGGGTTAGACCCGCTAGCCACCCATTAGGAGGACAAGGAGTAAACCCTCGGAGAATATCAGTCCCTACTAATAGTGATTTGGTTATGGATTAGGCGTGTATACTTACACTGGTCAAGACGATGAAAGATCGTTTTACCTTATTATAGGACGTGTGGGATGGGATATTTATCTGTTCCAGTATTTCTTTCAGAGAAGATCCGGAACTCTTTGTTAAAAGAGAGAGGGACCTTTGAGGTTATGTATCGATTAACGATGATAGAATGCGGTAGTTGTGGAAGGAAATGAATATCCTTCATTATGGATAGATCAGCTTAGGATACCTGTGTGTACTTTAGGATTGATTTATGACTGGCTTGTTGATATTGTAATGACATAGTATCATACAATTATCATTGTCGTTGTGATGATTGTTATATCATCAGCCTGGAGTAAAGAGAATGCAGTTGTATAGCGACGACAATTTCATACTTGGTATGAATTGTAGGAGCTTATGGTTATCTTATTAGACTTATTGACGACTTAGTCGTCCAGGGATTTAGGAAGTCGTGTATTCTGGACACGATTGACTCAGTTGTGGTCGTTGGATTGCGTAACTTGGCCACTGTTGAGGGTGGTAGTTGGAGTTGCGCACTTTGTCACCGTGGATGGTAGTTTTCTTGGTATTGGTTTAATTATTACTATATATATAGATAGGATGCTCTAGCGGTACTACATCGCTGACTGGTTGGACCAGGAAGGTGATGAAATTTACTTGGTCTGAAGCTTGTGAAACTAATTTCAGGGCTCAGATGATGATTGACTCTTACGCCAGTGTTGATTAATCAATCTGGTGTGGATGGAAGAGTAGTGTACATGGATGTATCGGTTCGGGGATCGTAGCGGTTCCGATGCTATTGAATAGACGTATCCAAAGCTTACGACAGTTAAAGGACTGCGAGATAATCCGTCATATATATGACGTGGACTTCGCAGTTATTATGTTGTATTGTAGAGGTGAAGAGCAGGAATGCTCATGGGATTTTGGCTAGCTACTGGATAGCTACTATAGAGTAGCTGGAACACAAACGGTTGTAACAAGGAAGTTTGGTCGCGATAGTCTTCCATGCACTTATAGAGTGTATGGTGGAGTGGATTTAGGATGATAGATGGACTACCGTCTCTGACTCCGAGGAGGATAATGGTTTCCGGAGTTGCATGAATTTAAGGAATAGATGCTTCAGGAAATTCTGATTCCGGAATGGAAGTGGAAGCGTATTATTATAGATGTTGTGATGGGTTTGCCTAGGATACGTCAAGGCCATGATGCGATTTAGATAGTCGTTGACCGACTAACCAAATCCGCGCACTTCTTAGCGATTCGGAAGACCGACTCTTTGGATCGTTTGACAGAGTTATATTGTCGGGAGATCATCAGATTGCATGATGTTCCTTTGAGTATTATATCAGATAGAGATCCCCGTTTCACGTCTAGGTTCTGGCAGAGTCTGCAGCAGGCTTTAGGCACACAACTTCGGTTTAGTATTGCCTTCCATCCGCAGACAGATGGACAGTCTGAGCGGACCATTCAGACACTAGAGGATTTGCTGAGGTCCTGTATTATAGATTTCGGAGGCAACTGGGAGGATCATTTGCCGTTAGTGGAATTCGCCTACAATTATCACATTCTATCCAAATGGCCCGTATGAGGCATTGTATGGTAGACAAGGTCGTACACCCACCCTCAGGAGGAGGTTGGGGAGGTCCATTGCTAGGACCCGAGAGCTCGCATGAGGCGAGTTGGTCCGTCTTATCGGGACGTAGGATGGCAGAGGTGCAGGATCGCCAGAAGAGTTATGCAGATCGTAGACGGAGACCTTTGGAGTTCTCTATTGGTGATCATGTATTCCTGCGAGTCTCACCCACGAAAGGGGTGAAGAGATTTGGCCACCGTGGTAAGTTAGCTCCAAGGTACATTTTGGACCTTTCGAGATTTTTGAGAGGATCGGGCGATCGACTAGCGACTAAGCGCTACCACCGTCTTTTCATGTGTTCATGCTGAGGAAGTATATGTCAGCCTCTACATATGTTTTGTCAGATGTGATAGGTTCCATTCAACCTGATGCTACTTACGCAGAGATTCTGGTACGGATTCTGGATCAAAAGGAAAGACAGTTGCGGAACAAGGTTGTGCGACTTGTCAAGGTCGGGTGGAGTCACCTCATAGATGAGGAGGCTACTTGGGAGCTTGAGGAAAAGATCAGGGCTCAGTACCCCAACCTGTATACTTAAGGTGCGTGAGATATATTTTCAGTACTTGTGATATTTCTTACTCGTTATGCATCTGAGTAGGAAATTTGGGGACCAAATTTTTATTAGTGGGGGAGAATGTTAAATACCAAAATTTAAAATATTAAATTAAATGGCCAAGGAATTAAGTAAAATAATCCTAGAAATTTTTCGGGATTTTTAGGGAATATTAGGAATTTTTTCGAATTTTTTCTAGATTTAAACGGAGTCCGTACGAAATATTTACGGGGATAAAATAAATAGGCTTTTGGAGGGCCTATTTGAAATATCAATTTTGAGGGGTTAATAAATTTTATTAACCTATTTCTATTTACTTTTTCTTTTTCCCCACTCGCCTCCGCCGTTTTCTTCTCCATGCGCCGCACTCCTTCCCATCGTGCAACCTCCCTCCGCGCCCGCGATGACCTCTTCTCCGGCTCTTCGCCTCTAACCACCGGCCGCTGCCATTGCTCGTTGCCTTTCCCCGCGCGCCGCCCACGGCCAGCTCGCCGGCGCCCTAAGCGTGCTCGCCGCCCCATCCGCGACCAACCCTCACCCGAATCCGGCGCCCCTTCTTTCCACGGCCGAGTTCGGCCAACGCAGCTGTTACACGAGCCACCGCAGGTTTTGGCTGACTCTTTTCCTTCTCGCCTCCTCCCGATTTCTCCTCACGTGGCCACACCGCCGCTTTCTTTCTCGCGTCGCCACCCACAGCACCGCCGACGCCTTCGCCCTTTCGCCATCTACAGTCGCAACTCTGGCCGCTGCCTTGGCCATCGCCGCCTCCCCAAGCCAGCGACGTTTTCTTTCAGTGCTTGTGGGCTCGCATCGGATGTCTTCGTCCCCTACGACGAATCTTGATTTGGATAACCATCGCCTTCCGAGATAACTCGAGTCTGAGAGGGAGAACCGACGACCTTGCATTCGCACCAGATCGTGATGACTCTAACTCGATCTTCTTCTCTCGCGATGTTTCTCGATCCGACGGGCCGCGTTCTTGTGATGACTATCGATCAGAGCACAGCTCCTTCGGCTGTGGTGATCGTGATCTAAGGTCCTCCGCGCGGTGGTTACATTAGGAAAAGGAGGAAGCAGATGTGTTTGATCCGAATGCCTTGTCCATGTTTAGGATCTCAAACGTCCTGAGGCAGACATTGAACTTGAACGGAATGGAGATGACTTTGATTGTGATAGAATCTTGGAGGTGGAGATGGTTAGTAGACTGCACATACATGAGGTATTATGTTTGTTTATTTTAGGAGATTCAAGGTATGGATTTAAGTTCAATTTATTACCCTTGTTGGACTTATCATAGAACTTGGTAATAATTATATTTTTACCTGTAGGCCTTTGATGGAGGTAGATTCTATGATGCAAAGACAATTGATATTCTTCATAAAAGGCGGGTATTTTGACTTATCTTTTAGATATAGTCAAGTTGATATGCTAGTTAGGATAGCTTTCAATAATTTTCATGCTTATATGCCTAGTATATTTTTGTGCCTATTGATACATGCATTGGATAAGATATGATTTTTGTCTTCCCTGTTTGACTTGGATCATAGTTATTTGGATTAGGGATATGTACATATTGATTGTACATATTATTCGGATAGGTGTTTTGAGTAGGATTTACATGCTTTAGTATCATGCACCATTTTTGCATGATTGCATGCTGGCTGGGCGGGGTTCCATTATTGTTGAGCCCGCAGCTAGTTACATGACCTGCACACACTGCCACTCATGGGTTAGTGGTACATCAGGAGGGTGTGTGCAGTTGCTCTGTCAGGCTCCGCTGGTCCGCTCATGGGTAGCGATGAGGCAGGGTGGTAGCGGGCAGGGATCCCTCCTCTGGTCTATGACACCGGGAGATGAGAGCTTAGCTCCCCCACTCTGTTTGGGGCAGGAGGGTAGGTGTACTCTGACTACATCCTGTCCACTCGGTCACTCAGGAGCAGTGATGGCAGAGTGTATAGTTGTCATAGCCCTACCCACTTGGCTTCACCATCGCGTGTGAGGCGGCTGACTGGCGTCAGGGGTGACCATGTCATTGACACGACATGTCATTTGCACGGATTGCATTTGTATTGTGTTTGTTGCATTATTGTATTGATGCCTTGGATGTTGCATATGATTGCCATGAATACAGGATACATGTTTGTATAGGGTGATGACTCTTATTGTAGGGCACTTGCTCCTATATCAGGGTAGGAGATTCAGGTGAGTACAGTCCTTTTACATTTATTTCTTGCTTACCATATATATGAGACTGTACGGGCATGATTAGTATTGTTAGCTATATCTTGCTATTCATATCGACTAATATCCGCTAAGTTCTTTGAACTTATCCCGTGGTTTTATATTTATTTCAGGATAAAGCTGTCAGGAGAGTCCAGTTGCCAATTCCCCTCGTCGAAATGGATAGGTTTATTGGTCTTATGGTTTTGGATTTTGTATAGAGGATATGTTTAGGTCCTGATGTTTTGGTTATGTACTTGTGGAAGTTTGGGAATATTTATGGTGTCCTTATGGACTATTCAATTATTTGGTTGTATGTTCCTGCTCAGATGGCAGAAGGGGTAAGTCTAGATGTGATAGACTTCATTTATTTACTATGATGGTTGGCCTGAGGCCTTATGATCTGCGTGTGTAGATGTGGTATGTTCCGGTCGTGTTGACCGATGTATAGTGGTCGTGTAGGCCTTGTATTAAAAATTGGTATTGTCACCCGTACTGGGGAGGTGCTGCCAGATTTTTGTCTGACGGAGACTCCCTCGGGGCGTGACACATTGGAGAATGTATACTGAATGACCCGCCATGAGAAAGTATCATGGATCGTTATATGAGTGTCATATACTTTCTCATGTGGCTATTAGTATGACTATTAGTCCTTAGACCTGAAGTCACCATGGTTCCATACATAAGGAGTTGCATACTTTGGCTTCGTCAAACGTCACCCGTAAATGGGTGGACTATAAAGGCGATTACTGGGTATGTAACAAATTATGCGGAGGGATGTGAGTGATGTAGATGAGATCTATCTCTCCTATATGACGGGGGTGACATCGATATTCTTGATAGAGTGAGACCACGAAGTGCATGACCATGCCCAAATGAGTCAATATGAGATATTGAGCTCATTTGATTAGAGTGAGTGTACTTAGAGTTCAAGATATAGATTGTATCGAGGATGACATGGTCTATGCCTCAATTGGTCAATCTAGATGTCAAGGATAGAGGGACATTGTCACATATTGTGAGAGTCACAATTAGTAGTCACAAAGGTGATGTTGGAGCTCAACATTCTTGTAACTTGGGTAGCAATGATGTGTTGCTAGATACCGCTCATTGCTTATGTTCCTAAATCGGTTTAGGGACATTGCCAACGTTACAAGAACCTATAGGGTCACACACTAAGGGCAATTAGATGGAGATTAGGTTCATATGATGAACCATGAGGATTAGGTTCATGGGATGAACCGAATTGGATTAAGAGTAATCTTAATTAGACTAATTGAGTTGGACTCAATTTGATTCAAGTGTTTATATGAGTCTAATTTAGATTTGATTCATCAAATCAATTTAAATTAATGAATAGAGATTCATTAAATTAAATTGACTTGAATCAAATGGTTGGATTTGATCAACCATGGGAGATATGAGGTCAAGTTTGACTTGACTTGAGAGGGAAGATGAAAGGTCAAGTTTGACTTGACCAAATGCCATGTCATGATGATGACTTGGCATGGCCGACCAATGATGATGCTCCACATCATCATTGACTTAGCATGTGGTGCCACCTCATGAGGGAGACCATTGGCTCTTGGAGGAGTTACGTGCATACATGTAATCCCCCCCCCCCCCTCCCCTAAGAAAAGTGGCCGACCACTATTACGATATTACCATTAGATGGGAATTCATTTTGTGAGTTACACAACTTCATCTTCTTCCTTGGATCACCCTCTCAAGCTCTCCCAACCTCCTTGGCCGAAATTCCTAAAGGGTGCTAGCACACTCTAAGATATTTTTCTCCACCTATTGCTTGTGTGGATACCAATAGAGAAGTGTGCACTTGACACTCTCGAGTTCTGGCGAACCTTTTGGACGAGCGGGATTTGCGAAGGGCGTCGCATCGAGGGTAACTTCTTATCATGTAGATCTAGAGTATATCTAAAGGTATTAAACACATACATGTTAGTTTTATATTTTATACTTCGCACGGATCCGTGGCCGGGGCTTCCGAGGTTTCCGCAATACAAAAAGCGGTTTTTGCGGCTCGGAAAACCCAACAGTGGTATAAAAGCCACGTGCGAAGCATGTATGTGTTTCGTTTTTATGGTTTTTATATTAGATATAAAAATTACATAATTTTATGTTTCTGTAAATTTCCTATTTTTATAGAATTTTTGGGTATTTTTCTCGAAGAGTCGAAGCAACGAGTGTTGGGACACTTGTCGGCTTCAACCACCGAGAAAAACTCTCCGAAACGGCGAGTTCTCGCTTTAGGTTTTTGGGACAGCGACTTAAGTTACTGTAAGATCGTAGTAGGGACACTCGTAAAGTTTATTTTGAGAGTAGGGGCGCTGCCCCTATACCCGAAAGGGGCCTTGTCCCGCGATCGTGCCCGGAAATCGCTTAGCGGGACCGTTACGGAGAGGTGACTCATAAAATTGAAAAAAAATAGGAAAAATTATAGAAATTTTCTGTAAAAATACATAATTTAAAATTATGTATAATTCTGTGATTGTCATGGCCCAATGACCCCAATTTGATTGGATTATGATGTGTTATAATTCATAATACGGCCTGCGTGCCATTTTTGTGGTTGTGCGTGTTGTATAGTGTATGCGACCTGCGCGTCGTACCTCTTCTTTTGAAATTCTAGTTGTAAATAGTTTTAGACTCGAATGTAACTCGAGTTTCATATTTGTAATGTACAAAATGGAGCGGTGGAAAGTCCACTTGTAGACGGTTATAGAAGGGTGCCGATTTACATGACGGTCAAAGGAAGCGCTTGGAGAAGCCGCTAGCCTTAGGTTGACTGTCCGATCTTCTCATTGGCTTGAGAAGATCGTAGTAGGGCCATTACTACATCACAGTTAATTATATATATATGTTGATATATATATATATATTTGATTTTGCTTGTATGTATGTGATGCATGCTAGTAGAATAATGCTTGTATGTATATGATGCATGCTAGGATAATTTTCTTGTATGTATATGATGCATGCTAGAATAATGTATGTATGTATGTGATGCATGCTAATATAGAATAATAAAGGCCTTAATGCGTATATGATACACATTACGATTAGATTAGATCTTAATCGAATCAACTCGTAAATGCCTACCAGGTCCTTGATACCCATCACTACCTCGATCATTTGTAGTTGTTGAATCTGCCAAAGCAGAGCAACGCATATTATCTTGGTAGGGTGCGGAGGGACAATCTTGGTCCCGCCTATCACGGCTTGGGTTAGAGTAAACTCAATTAGATTGAGTAAAACTAATTAACTCAATTGGATCGAGTAGAACTATAGGCATATTCCAATCGTTGGAAAGATAGGATAAGATCGCATTTACACTAAATCTTGTGCGATTTAGCCAAAGCTAACTCAAGGTCTTTTGTAAATGTGTGTCTTGATCCTATAAAAAAGAGTTGCATAGAGATGTAATCGGTAATGTGTTACCCACCGATCATACTAAGTCTTGGGCGATTTAGCCAAAGCTAACTCAAGGCTTAGTATGATGTGGATCTTGTCCCGCAAGAATTATAGCTAGTTTGTATGAATCTAGAAATGTGGTTTGACCACATCCATAACTCGATTCTACAAAATTCCTATAATTCAGTGGGAGCATCATTTGATTAAAGACCTAATTAAATGATAAAAGGAATATGATATTAATTCTTTGCATTGTATGTTGTAGATTACTATGTCGACAAACACGAACACACTCTCTCTGCGTTCTGTCCTTGAGCAGGACAAGCTCAATGGAGCAAATATCCTGGACTGGTACAGGAACCTAAAAATTGTTCTCACCCAAGAAAGGAAGCTGTACGTCCTGGAGCAGCCCATTCCGGAGGCACCTCCTGCCACTACCTCGCGAGCTGACAAAGATGCTTACAAGAAGCATCAAGATGATGCATTAGATGTGTCATGTCTAATGCTCGCGACCATGAACTCTGAGCTTCAGAAGCAACACGAGTTCATGAATGCTTATGATATGGTTGGACATCTTCGTCAACTATATCAAGGACAAGCTGTAGGGAATTCTTTATGCCAAATGGCATATGCGCAACGGAAAAATTAGGATCCCTTCCAAGTGATCCATGCGAAAGCAAACTCGTATAAAATAAATTTCTCTAAACCAAGCCTATCTTATAGGAGAGTTCTACCTTTGTTGCGTGCCCTTTGCAATCCTGCTTTTCCTTTCGGTTTGTTGGATCTTTAGCACGTTCAAGTGTCCGTGCCTCTATACGTATCCACACGAGCACGCTCTTGTCTCACAAAAGGAAAACTAGAAGAGCTCTCCTTTACTTCTTGCTAGAGAAGTCCCTAAAGGAGAGGAAGAGAGGGAAAAGGAGAAAGGAAGAAGAAGACTCCTCTTCTTGCTAGCCTACACTCACAAACCCACACAACTAAAGCTTCCACCAAGCTTTCTCACCACTAACACAACCAAAGCTTCCACCAACAACAAAAGCCAATGCTTTATTTGGCCGGCCACTTGAGGTGTCTTTTATAGGGTTGGAAAAACCCTTTCACCTCCACACATTCAATGCAATCCATTGCATTGAGACATATCCTTGTTTGGCCGGCCACTTAAGGAGACAAAACCATTTTGTTTCCTTCCACCTTAACTAGCTTAGGTGGATGCTTAGGTGGCATGCTTATGTGGCATGCTTATGTGGCATTCTTATGTGGCATTCATGCATGTTGAATTAATCTTATTAATTCAATTAAGCTTATGTTATCATATTGAATTAATCTTATTAATTCAATTAAGCTTATGTTATCATATTGAATTAATCTTATTAATTCAATAAGGTAACATATTGAATTAATCTCATTAAATCAATTAGCTAAAATTCTCATTAAGCTTAAAGTCCAAACACCATTTTGTACTTAAGCTTATTCCCAAATTATTCTAGTCAAACTAGAATACTCTAATTCCTCTAATTATCATGCTCTTTGTGTGTGACTTATAGGCTCTCATAACGCTGGCAAGTGGACCTAAACTCTTTAGATACACAAGCAATGAGCTGATCTAGCAATACATCATTGCTACCCAAGTTACGAGATAAGTCAAGATCCGACTAACCTTCCGTGACTACTATAATGTATGACCGTGTCCTTCTATCCTTGATATCGATTGATCAATGAGGCATAGACCGTGTCATCCTCGATCAATCTATGTGTTTCTGATCCTCGAGTAAACTAACTCAAACAAATGAGCTCAATATCTCATATTGACTCATTCGAGCATGGCCATGCGCTTTAGTAGTTCTACTCAATCAAGGGGCCCACCGATATCACTCCATATGAGAGGGATAGATCCCATCTACATCACTCACATCCTCCGCATAATTTGTTATATACCCAAGAATCGCTTTTATGGTCCACCTCGCTACGGGTGACGCTTGACGATACCAAAGTACACAACTCCTTATGTAGGGAACCGTAGTGACTTCGTGTCCGAGGACTATTCATACCAATAGTCACATGAGAAAGTTTATGACACTCATATAACGATCCATGAAACTTTCTCATGGCGGTCACTCAAGATATATTCTCTAATATATACCCATGTGTCAACTTGATATCATATATCCATGACTTGTGAGATCAAGTCATCAATTGACCTACATGCTAGTCTTTATGTATTAATATTGCCCTTGCATATTAATACTTGACTAGGAACATTTAGAAAGTATTCTCTACAGCCTCTCATAATCAATTCTGCCAATTGATGTGCTGTAGATAAGAACCTACTTTTCTAGGGCATTACTATATTTAATTTAGCTGGCACAAGCAAGACTTAAATATAATAACCAATCCTTTGCCTTTATAGAATATGATACAAAATGTTCCCTATTCAACCATCACATGATTGGTTCTTAGGGATATAACTAACACAAGCAAGGCATGAGAGATATGAAGTCTCTAAGGCATTGTTTGGGTCTAAAATGCAAGATGGGACTCCCGTAGGTCCATATGTACTCAAGATGATTGGGTACGAAGAAAACCTACAAAGGCTGGGATTCCCACTTGGCCAAGAGCTGGCCACTAACCTGATCTTGCAATCTTTGCCACAAGCCTACAATCAATTTGTCATGAATTATAACATGAATGAAATTGATAAGCCACTGCCTGAGATGCTCAGCATGTTGAAAACTAATGAGCTTAACCTTAAGAAGGGAAAATCTGACACCATTTTGATGGTGCACAAGAAGAAAGGCAAGGGCAAGCCTAAAGGTAAGGGAAAGTCCCAAGCCAAGGGCAAAGGCAAAGAACTTAAACCCAAAGGAGGGGTAGCCAAGGAAGGGGCTTTCTTCCACTGCAAGGAAGCTGGACACTGGAAGCGTAACTGCAAGGCATACCTGGAAGATCTTAAGAAGAAAAGAAGTCTACTTCAGGTATAAATGTTATAGAAGTCAATCTATCTATTTCTTCATCTTGGGTATTAGATATCGGATGTGCATCTCACATTTATACCAATGTGCAGATGCTGAGAAATAGCAGAGCATTGACAAAGGGCGAGGTGGACCTACGAGTAGGCAATGGAGTAAGGGTTGCTGCTGTTGCTGTAGGAACTTATGATCTATCTCTGCCCTCTGGACTTGTACTAGAATTAGATGAATGTTGTTATGTGCCTGTTTTGACTAAGAACATAATTTCAGTTTCTTGTTTGGACAAGAAAGGATTTACATTTATAATAAAGAATAAATGTTGTTCAGTTTATTTAAATGATATGTTCTATTGTAGTGCACCTCTAATGAACGGACTCTACTTTCTAGACTTAGAGAGACCTATCTATAACATAATAAGTACCAAGAGGTTCAAGTCAAATGAGTTGAACCAAACCTATCTCTGGCATTGTCGCTTAGGTCACATAAATGAGAGTCGCTTATCTCAGCTTCATAAGGATGGACTGCTAGACTCATTTGATTTTGAATCATATGAGACATGCGAGTCTTGCCTTTTAGGCAAGATGACCAAGACTCCCTTTAGTGGACACAGCGAAAGAGCAACAGATTTGTTAGGACTTATACATAGTGATGTATGTGGTCCTTTCAATGTTGCTGCTAGAGGTGGTTACAGGTACTTCATTACATTTACTGATGACTTCAGTAGATATGGTTATGTGTATCTTATGACACATAAATCAGAATCCTTTGAAAAGTTCAAAGAATTCAAGAATGAAGTACAAAACCAGCTTGGCAAGAGTATTAAGATACTTCGATCAGATCGAGGTGGTGAATACCTTAACCATGAGTTTCGTGACTATCTAGCTGAGTGTGGAATTCTATCCCAACTCACTCCTCCTGGAACACCACAGTGGAATGGTGTATTCGAAAGGAGGAATCATACCTTATTAGATATGATACGATCTATGATGAGTCACACATATCTTCCTATATCCTTTTGGGGATATGCTCTAGACACAACAACCTTTACCCTTAACCGTGTACCATCCAAGGTTGTCATAAAGAAACCATATACGATATAGACAGGGAGAAATCCCAAGATGTCTTTCATGAGGATTTGGGGTTGTGAGGCTTACGTTCGACGTCAAGTCTCAGATAAACTGGGACCCAAATCTGATAGGTGCTCTTTTGTTGGATATCCCAAGGATACAAAGGGATATTACTTCTACATTCCCAGTCAGCACAAAGTGTTTGTAGCAAAGACTGGGGTTTTTCTAGAAAGGGATTTTGTTTCTAGAAAAACTAGTGGGAGTACATTCGATCTTGAAGAAATTCAAGATAAGGACCATAGCACTGAGGCCTTGATGGAGGTTGAACAGGAACCACAAAGTGTTGTGGGTGATGAGGTTGTTGCACAAGGAGTTGTGGAACAACCACCTGTTCAGGTAGACCTACCTCTTCGCATGACTGATAGGGTACGTCGTCAGCCTGAGAGATACTCATTTCTCTTGTCTGACCATGATGACATTATGCTCATTGAGAATGAGCCTACCTCCTATCAGGAAGCTGTGATGAGCCCAGATTCTGAGAAATGGCTAGAGGCCATGAGATCCGAGATGGAATCCATGTACACCAACCAAGTATGGACTTTGGTTGATCCACCTGAAGGGGTCAAACCCATTGGGTGTAAGTGGATCTTTAGGAGAAAGACTGACATGGATGGACTTACGCATACCTATAAGGGTCGATTGGTGGCTAAAGGTTTCAAGCAGATTCATGGTATTGACTATGATGAAACCTTTTCTCCAGTGGCGATGTTTAAGTCCATTCGGATCTTGCTTGCTATTGCAGCATACCACGATTATGAGATCTGACAAATGGATGTCAAAACCACATTTCTGAATGGAAACTTACTCGAGGATGTGTGCATGACACAACCTGAGGGTTTTGAAGATCCACAGCATACTGGGAAAGTATGCAAGCTGCAAAGGTCCATTTATGGGCTAAAGCAAGCCTCTCGGAGATGGAATATTCGATCCGATGATGCCATCAAACAGTTTGGTTTCATCAAGAATGAAGATGAACCCTGTGTCTACAAAAGGGTTAATGGGAATACAATTGTCTTCCTTGTATTGTATGTGGATGACATACTGCTCATTGGGAATGACATCCCTTCGCTACAATCTGTGAAGACTTGGCTGGGGACGTGCTTCTCAATGAAGGACTTAGGTGAAGCAGCCTGTATTCTAGGTATCAAGATCTATAGAGATAGATCTAAGAGATTGCTTGGCCTAAGTCAGAGTACATACATTGACACGGTATTACTACGGTTTGCCATGCAGAATTCCAAGAAGGGACTTCTGCCGATGTCACATGGTGTGAGTCTTTCGAAGACTCAAAGTCCCTCTTCTAGAGAGGAGAGAGACCGCATGGATAAGATCCCTTATGCATCTGCTATAGGATCTATCATGCGACGCACGCCGTACTGTTCCGATGTCTCGTATGCTTTGAGCATGACGAGTAGATACCAGTCAGATCCAGGTGAGCGTCACTGGATAGCAGTCAAGAATATTCTTAAGTACTTGAGAAGGACTAAAGAATATTTCTTGAAATTTGGAGGCGATGATGAGCTAGCTGTAAAGGGTTAAAGCGATGCCAGCTTCCAAACTGACCAGGATGATTATAGATCACAGTCAGGGTTCGTGTTTTGCTTGAATGGTGGCGCTACGAGCTGGAAGAGTTCAAGCAGACACGATTGCATTCTACAATGTGGTTTAGTATATCAGATTCGAGGCAAAGGAGGCAGTTTGGATCCACAAGTTCATTACTGAGCTTGGGGTGGTTCCTAGCATTGCAGATCCTATAGAGCTCTATTGTGACAATAATGGAGCGATTGCACAGGCTAAGGAACCTCGCTCACACCAGCGGACCAAACACATACTACGACGCTTCCATCTCATTCGAGAGATTATCGATAGAGGAGATGTGAAGATTTGTAGAGTATCCACATAGGCTAACATCGTAGATCCCTTGACCAAAGCTTTGGCACAGGAAAAGCATGATGGTCACACTAGGTCATTGGGTATTAGATACTACAGTGATTGGTACTAGTGCTAGTGGGAGATTGTTAGTGAAAGCCCTAGAGCCAATCATGTGATGATTGTTGTATGGACTTTATTGTATCATATTCCTATTTATAAAGGCATGGTTATTATATTTACTTGTATTGGTGCCAAATAACTAAATATAATAATATCCTTGAGTAGTAGGTTCTTATCTATATCAACCGATTGGTTGAATCGATAATGAGATGATATAGAGAACACTACTCTTAATCATTCCTAGTCGAGTATCAACATTCAGGGACAATTTTAATGCGTAGAGACTAGCATGTAGGTCAACACGATGACTTGATCTCACAAGTCATGGATATGAGATATCAAGTTGACACATGGGTATGCATTGGAGAATGTATACTGAATGACCGCCATGAGAAAGTATCATGGATCGTTATATGAGTGTCATATACTTTCTCATGTGGCTAATGACTATTAGTCCTTAGACCTAAAGTCACCATGGTTCCCTACATAAGGAGTTGCATACTTTGGCTTCATCAAACATCACCCGTAAATGGGTGGACTATAAAGGCGATTACTGGGTATGTAACAAATTATGCGGAGGGATGTGAGTGATGTAGATGGGATCTATCTCTCCTATATGACGGGGGTGACATCGATATTTTTGATAGAGTGAGACCACGAAGTGCATGGCCATGCCCAAATGAGTCAATATGAGATATTGAGCTCATTTGATTAGAGTGAGTCTACTTGGAGTTCAAGATATAGATTGTACAGAGGATGACACGGTCTATGCCTCAATTGGTCAATCTAGATGTCAAGGATAGAGGGACATTGTCACATATTGTGAGAGTCACAATTAGTAGTCACAAAGGTGATGTTGGACCTCAACATTCTTGTTACTTGGGTAACAATGATGTGTTGCTAGATACCGCCCATTGCTTATGTTCCTAAATCGGTTTAGGGACATTGCCAACATTACAAGAACCTATAGGGTCACACACTAAGGGCAATTAGATGGAGATTAGGTTCATATGATGAACCATGAGGATTAGGTTCATGGGATGAACCGAATTGGATTAAGAGTAATCTTAATTAGACTAATTGAGTTGGACTCAATTTGATTCAAGTGTTGAATGAGTCTAATTTAGATTTGATTCATCAAATCAATTTAAATTAATGAATAGAGATTCATTAAATTAAAATGACTTGAATCAAATGGTTGGATTTGATCAACCATGGGAAGGTTAAGTTTGACTTGACTTGAGAGGGAAGATGAAAGGTCAAGTTTGACTTGACCAAATGCCATGTCATGATGATGACTTGGCATGGCCGGCCAATGATGATGCTCCACATCATCATTGACTTAGCATGTGGTGCCACCTCATGAGGGAGACCTGTTAGTGAAAGCCCTAGAGCCAATCATATGATGATTGTTGTATGGACTTTATTGTATCATATTCCTATTTATAAAGGCATGGTTATTATATTTACTTGTATTGGTGCCAAATAACTAAATATAATAATGTCCTTGAGTAGTAGGTTCTTATCTATATCAATCGATTGGTTGAATCGATAATGAGATGATATAGAGAACACTACTCTTAATCATTCCTAGTCAAGTATTAACATTCAGGGGACAATGTTAATGCGTAGAGACTAGCATGTAGGTCAACAAGATGACTTGATCTCACAAGTCATGGATATGAGATATCAAGTTGACACATGGGTATGCATTGGAGAATGTATACTGAATGACCCGCCATGAGAAAGTATCATGGATCGTTATATGAGTGTCATATACTTTCTCATGTGGCTATTAGTATGACTATTAGTCCTTAGACCTGAAGTCACCATGGTTCCCTACATAAGGAGTTGCATACTTTGGCTTCAAACGCCACCCGTAAATGGGTGGACTATAAAGGCGACATCGGGTATGTAACAAATTATGCGGAGGGATGTGAGTGATGTAGATGGGATCTATCCTCCTATATGACGGGGTGACATCGATATTCTTGATAGAGTGAGACCACGAAGTGCATGGCCATGCCCAAATGAGTCAATATGAGATATTGAGCTCATTTGATTAGAGTGAGTCTACTTGGAGTTCAAGATTTAGATTGTACCGAGGATGACACGGTCTATGCCTCGATTGGTCAATCTAGATGTCAAGGATAGAGGGACATTGTCACATATTGTGAGAGTCACAATTAGTAGTCACAAAGGTGATGTTGGAGCTCAACATTCTTGTAACTTGGGTAGCAATGATGTGTTGCTAGATACCGCTCATTGCTTATGTTCCTAAATCGGTTTAGGACATTGCCAACGCTACAAGAACCTATAGGGTCACACACATGAGAGCAATTAGATGGAGATTAGGTTCATATGATGAACCATGAGGATTAGGTTCATGGGATGAACCAAATTGGATTAAGAGTAATCCAAATTAGACTAATTGAGTTAGACTCAAGTTGATTCAAGTGTTGAATGAGTCTAATTGAGATTTGATTCATCAAATCAATTTAAATTAATGAATAGAGATTCATTATATTAAATTGACTTGAGTCAAGTGGTTAGATTTGATCAACCATGGGAGATTAGAGGTCAAGTTTGACTTGACTTGAGAGGGAAGTTGAAAGGTCAAGTTTGACTTGACCAAATGCCATGTCATGATGATGACTAGGCATGGCCGGCCAATGATGATGCTCCACATCATCATTGACTTGGTCAATTAGTGCCACATCATGAGGGAGACCATGGGTCATGGGAGTTACATGCATGCATGTAACTCCCCCTCCATGAAGTGGCCGCCACCATTTTGGGGTTATGTGAGTGAAAATTCATTTTGTGAGTAATCACTCATTACTTCATCTTTTCCTTGGGAATTTTCCTCTCAAGCTCTCCCTCTCCTTCCTCTCTTTGGCCGAACCAACCAAGGAGTGCTAGCACACTCAAGGTTGAGTTTTCTTCCACCTATTGCTTGTGTGGATACCATAGAGGAGTGTGCACTTGACACTCTCGAGTTCCGGCGGAGTTTGGACGAGCGGGATTTGCGAAGGGCATCGCATCACGGGTAACTTCCTTATCTCTTAGTTCTAAGGTAGATCTAGAGGATTTTGTAAGCACATACATGTAATTAGTTTTAATACTTCTTCGCACGGATCCGTGGCCGGGACTTCCAGGGTTTCCGCAACGCAAAAAGCGGTTTTTGCGGCCCGGAAAAGCCCAACAGTGGTATCAGAGCCACGTGCGAAGCATGGAGGTGTTTCGTTTTGTATTTTTATATTAGATATAAAAATTACATATTTTTATGTTTCTGTAAATTTCCTAATTTTATAGAATTTTTGGGTATTTTTCTCGTAGAGTCGAAGCAACGAGTGTTGGGACACTAGTAGGCTTCAACCGTCGAGAAAAACTCTCCGAATCGGCGAGTTCTCGCTTTAGGTTTTTGGGACAGCGACTTAAGTCGCTGTAGGATCGTTGTAGGGACACTCGCGAAGTTTATTTTGCAGTAGGGCGCTGCCCCTATCCCGAAAGGGGCCATGTCCCGCGATCGCTAAAACCGCTTAGCGGGACCGCTTTGAGAGATGACTCATAAATTCGAAATAAATTAGGAAAAATTATAGAAATTTTCTGTAAAAAATACATAATTTTGAATTATGTATGATTCTGTGATTGTCATGGCCCAATAACCCAATAGGATTGGATTATGTGTGTTGTAATTCATAATACGGCCTGCGTGCCGTTTTGTGGTTGTGCGTGTTGTAAAATGTTTGCGACTGCGTCGCACCTCTTCTTTTAATATTCTAGTTGTAAATAGTTTAAGACTCGAATGTAACTCGAGTTTCGTATTTGTAATGTACAAAAATGGAGCGGTGGAAAGTCCACTTGAAGGCGAGCTTACGAGAAGGGTGACGACGACACATGGCGGTCAAAGGAAGCGCTTGGAGAAGCCGCTAGCCTTAGGTTGACCGTCCGATCTTCTCATTGGCTTGAGAAGATCGTAGTAGGGCCATGACTATATCACATTTAATTATATATATATATATGTTGATATATATATATTTAATTGATTTATGCTTGTATGTATGTGATGCATGCTAGTGAAAAAAAAATGCTTGTATGTATATGATGCATGCTAGGTTAATTTTCTTGTATGTATATGATGCATGCTAGAATAATGAATGTATGTATATGATGCATGCTAATATAGGATAATAAAGGCCTAAATGCGTATAAGATACACATTACGATTAGATTAGATCATAATCGAATCAACTCGAAAATGCCTACCGAGCCTTGATACCCATCACTACCTCGATCATTTGTTTTTGTTGAATCTGCCAAAGCAGAGCAACGCATTTTATCTTGGTAGGGTGCGGAGGGACAATCTTGGTCCCGCCTATCACGACTCGGGTTAGAGTAAGCTCAATTAGATTGAGCAAAACTAGTTAACTCAATTGGATCGAGTAGAACTATAGGCATATTCCAATCGTTGGAAAGATAGGTTAAGATCGCATTTACACTAAATCTTGGGCGATTTAGCCAAAGCTAACTCAAGGTCTTTTGTAAATGTGGGTCTTAATCCTATAAACAAGAGTTGCATAGAGATGTAATCGGTAATGTGTTACCCACCGATCGTACTAAGTCTTGGGCGATTTAGCCAAAGCTAACTCAAGGCTTAGTATGATGTGGATCTTGTCCCACAAGAATTATAGCTAGTTTGTATGAATCAAGTAAATGTGGTTTGACCACATCCATAACTCGATTCTATAAAATTCCTATAATTCAGTGGGAGCATCATTTGATTAAAGGCCTAATTAAATGATAAAAGGAATATGATATTAATTCTCTGCATTGTATGTTGTAGATTACTATGTCAACAAACACGAACACTCTCTCTCTGCGATCTGTCCTTGAGAAGGACAAGCTCAATGGAGCAAATTTCCTGATGCAGGGAACGAGTGTTCTCACCCAAGAAAGGAAGCGTCTGGAGCGGCCCATTCGAGGCACCTCACGCCCTTTGCCTCGCGGTGACAAAGATGCTTACAAGAAGCATCAAGATGATGCATTAGATGTGTCATGTCTAATGCTCGCGACCATGAACTCTGAGCTTCAGAAGCAACATGAGTTCATGAATGCTTATGATATGGTTGGACATCTTCGTCAACTATATCAAGGACAAGCTAGGCATGGGAGATATGAAGTCTCTAAAGCACTATTTGGGTCTAAAATGCAAGAAGGGACTCCTGTAGGTTCATCATATGTACTCAAGATGATTGGGTACGTAGAAAACCTACAAAATTTGGGATTCCCACTTGGCCAAGAGTCGCCACTGACGCAATCTTTGCCAAGAGCCTTGATCAATTTGTCATGAATTATAACATGAATGAAATTGATAAGCCATCGTACTGAAATGCTCAAAGATGTTGAGAAGCTATGAGCTTAACCTTAAGAAGGGTAAATCGACACCATTTTGATGGTGCGAGAAGAAGAAAGGCAAGGGCAAGCCTAAAGGTAAGGGAAAGTCCCAAGCCAAGGGCAAAGGCAAAGAACTTAAACCCAAAGGAGGGGTAGCCAAGGAAGGGGGCTTGCTTCTTGCAAGGAAGCGAGGACATTGGAAGCGTAGCGCAAGGCATACGGAAGATCTTAAGAAGAGAGAAGTGAGACTTCTACTTGGTATAAATGTTATAGAAGTCAATCTATCTATTTCTTCATCATGGGTATTAGATACCGGATGTGCATCTCACATTTGTACCAATGTGCAGGGGCTGAGAAATAGCAGGGCATTGACAAAGGGCGAGGTGGACCTACGAGTAGGCAATGGAGCAAGGGTTGCTGCTGTTGCTGTAGGAACTTATGATCTATCTCTGCCCTCTGGGCTTGTACTAGAATTAGAAGAATGTTGTTATGTGCCTGCTTTAACTAAGAACATCATTTCAGTTTCTTGTTTGGACAAGAAAGGGTTTTCATTTATAATAAAGAACAAATGTTGTTCAGTTTATTTAAATGATATGTTCTATTGTAGTGCACCTCTAATGAACGGACTCTACTTTCTAGACTTAGAGAGCCCTATCTATAACATAAGTACCAAGAGGTTCAAATCAAATGAGTTGAACCAAACCTATCTCTGGCATTGTCGCTTAGGTCACATAAATGAGAGTCGCTTATCTCAGCTCCATAAGGATGGGCTGCTAGACTCATTTGATTTTGAATCATATGAGACATGCGAGTCTTGCCTTTTAGGCAAGATGACCAAGACTCCCTTTAGTGGACATAGCGAAAGAACAACAGATTTGTTGGGACTTATACATAGTGATGTATGTGGTCCTTTCAATGTTGCTGCTAGAGGTGGTTACAGGTACTTCATTACATTTACTGATGACTTCAGTAGATATGGTTATGTGTATCTTATGACACATAAATCTGAATCCTTTGAAAAGTTCAAAGAATTCAAGAATGAAGTACAAAACCGACTTGGCAAGAGTATTAAGATACTTCGATCAGATCGAGGTGGTGAATACCTTAGCCATGAGTTTCGTGACTATCTAGCTGAGTGTGGGATTCTATCCCAACTCACTCCTCCTGGAACACCACAGTGGAATGGTGTATCCGAAAGGAGGAATCATACCCTATTGGATATGGTACGATCTATGATGAGTCACACAGATCTTCCTATATCCTTTTGGGGATATGCTCTGGACACAGCAGCCTTTACCCTTAACCGTGTACCATCCAAGGCTGTGGTAAAGACACCATATACGATATGGACAGGAAAAAATCCCAAGATGTCTTTTATGAGGATTTGGGGTTGTGAGGCTTACGTTCGACGTCAAGTCTCAGACAAACTGGGACCCAAATCCGATAGGTGCTATTTTGTTGGATATCCCAAGTCTACAAAGGGATATTACTTCTACATTCCCAGTCAGCACAAAGTGTTTGTGGCAAAGACTGGGGTTTTTCTAGAAAGGGATTTTGTTTCTAGAAAAACTAGTGGGAGTACCTTCGATCTTGAAGAAATTCAAGATAAGGACCATAGCACTGAGGCCTTGATGGAGGTTGAACAGGAACCACAAAGTGTTGTGGGTGAAGAGGTTGTTGCACAAAGAGTTGTGGAACAACCACCTGTTCAAGTAGACCTACCTCTTCGCAGGTCTGATAGGGTACGTCGTCAGCCTGAGAGATACTCATTTCTCTTGTCTGACCATGATGACGTTATGCTCATTGAGAATGAGCCTACCTCCTATCAGGAAGCTGTGATGTGCCCAGATTCTGAGAAATGGCTAGACGCCATGAGATCCGAGATGGAATCCATGTACACTAACCAAGTATGGACTTTGGTTGATCCACCTGAAGGGGTCAAACCCATTGGGTGTAAGTGGGTCTTTAGGAGAAAGACTGACATGGATGGACTTACGATACCTATAAGGGCCGATTGGTGGCTAAAGGTTTCAAGCAAATTCATGGTATTGACTATGATGAAACCTTTTCTCCAAAGGGCGATGTTTAAGTCCATTCGATCTTGCTTGCTATTGCAAAGATACCACGATTATGAGATCCGCGCAGATGGATGTCAAAACCGCTTTCAATGGAAACTTACTCGAGGATGTGTACATGACACAACCCGAGGGTTTTGTAGATCCACAAAGATATCGAAGGTATGCAAGCCGCAAAGGTCCATTTATGGGCTAAAGCAAGCTTCGAGTTGGAATCTTCGATTCGATGATGCGATCAAACTTTGGTTTCATCAAGAATGAAGATGAACCTCGTGTCTACAAGAGGGTTAATGGGAATACAGCTTGTCTTCCTTGATTGTATGTGGATGACATACTACTCATTGGGAATGACATCCCTTCGCTACACCTCATGAAGACTTGGTCCGGGACGTGCTTCTCAATGAAGGACTTAGGTAAGCAAACTGTATTCTAGGCATCAAGATCTATAGAGATAGATCTAAGAGATTGCTTGGCCTAAGTCGAGTACATTGACACGGTATTACTGGTTTGCCATGCGAATTCCAAGAAAGGACTTCGACGATGTCACATGGTGTGAGTCTTTCGAAGACTCAAAGTCCCTCTTCTAGAGAGGAGAGAGACCGCATGGATAAGATCCCTTACGCATCTGCTATAGGATCTATCATGTACGCCATGTTGTGTACTCGTCCTGATGTCTCGTATGCTTTGAGCATGACGAGTAGATACCAGTCAGATCCAGGTGAGCGTCACTGGATAGCAGTCAAGAATATTCTTAAGTACTTGAGAAGGACTAAAGAATATTTCTTGATATTCGAGGCAATGAGGAGCTAGTCAGAAGGGTTACAATGATCGGCCTTCCAAACCGACTGTGATGATTACAGATCGCAATGTGGTTCGTGTTTTGCTTGAATGGTGGCGCCGTGAGTCGGAAGAGTTCAAGGCGGACACATTCGATTCTACAACAGAGGTCGAGTATATCGTGATCCGAGGCAAAGAAGGAGGCAGTTTGGATCCGCAAGTTCATTACTGAGCTTGGGGTGGTTCCTAGCATTGCAGATCCTATAGAGCTCTATTGTGACAACAATGGAGCGATTGCACAGGCTAAGGAACCTCGCTCACACCAGAGGACCAAACACATACTACGGCGCTCCATCTCATTCGAGAGATCATCGATAGAGGAGATGTGAAGATTTGCAGAGTACCCACAGAGGCTAACATCGCAGATCCCTTGACCAAGGCTTTGCACGTAAAAGCAGGATGGTCACACTAGGTCATTGGGTATTAGATACTACGGTGATTGACACTAGTGCTAGTGGGAGATTGTTAGTGAAAGCCCTAGAGCCAATCATATGATGATTGTTGTATGGACTTTATTGTATCATATTCCTATTTATAAAGGCATGGTTATTATATTTACTTGTATTGGTGCCAAATAACTAAATATAATAATGTCCTTGAGTAGTAGGTTCTTATCTATATCAATCGATTGGTTGAATCGATAATGAGATGATATAGAGAACACTACTCTTAATCATTCCTAGTCGAGTATTAACATTCAGTGACAATGTTAATGCGTAGAGACTAGCATGTAGGTCAACATGATGACTTGATCACACAAGTCATGGATATGAGATATCAAGTTGACACATGGGTATGCATTGGAGAATGTATACTGAATGACCCGCCATGAGAAAGTATCATGGATCGTTATATGAGTGTCATATACTTTCTCATGTGGCTATTAGTATGACTATTAGTCCTTAGACCTGAAGTCACCATGGTTCCTACATAAGGAGTTGCATACTTTGGTTACAAACGCCACCCGTAAATGGGTGGACTATAAAGGCGACATCGGGTATGTAACAAATTATGAGGGATGTGAGTGATGTAGATGGGATCTATCCCTCCTATATGACGGGGGTGACATCGATATTCGTGATAGAGTGAGACCACGAAGTGCATGGCCATGCCCAAATGAGTCAATATGAGATATTGAGCTCATTTGATTAGAGTGAGTCTACTTGGGGTTCAAGATTTAGATTGTACTGAGGATGACACGGTCTATGCCTCGATTGGTCAATCTAGATGTCAAGGATAGAGGGACATTGTCACATATTGTGAGAGTCACAATTAGTAGTCACAAAGGTGATGTTGGAGCTCAACATTCTTGTAACTTGGGTAGCAATGATGTGTTGCTAGATACCGCTCATTGCTTATGTTCCTAAATCGGTTTAGGGACATTGCCAACGTTACAAGAACCTATAGGGTCACACACATAAGAGCAATTAGATGGAGATTAGGTTCATATGATGAACCATGAGGATTAGGTTCATGGGATGAACCAAATTGGACAAATTAGACTAATTGAGTTAGACTCAAGTTGATTCAAGTGTTGAATGAGTCTAATTTAGATTTGATTCATCAAATCAATTTAAATTAAATGAATAGAGATTCATTATATTAAATTGACTTGAGTCAAGTGGTTAGATTTGATCAACCATGGGAGATTAGAGGTCAAGTTTGACTTGACTTGAGAGGGAAGTTGAAAGGTCAAGTTTGACTTGACCAAATGCCATGTCATGATGATGACTAGGCATGGGCCAATGATGATGCTCCACATCATCATTGACTTATCATTAGTGCCACATCATGAGGGAGACCAAGGGTCATGGGAGTTACATGCATGCATGTAACTCCCCCTCCATGAAGTGGCCGGCCACCATTTTGGGGGTTATGTGAGTGAAAATTCATTTTGTGAGTAATCACTCATTACTTCATCTTTTTCCTTGGGAATTTTCCTCTCAAGCTCTCCCTCTCCTTCCTCTCTTTGGCCGAACCAACCAAGGAGTGCTAGCACACTCAAGGTTGAGTTTTCTTCCACCTATTGCTTGTGTGGATACCATAGAGGAGTGTGCACTTGACACTCTCGAGTTCCGGCGGACTTTGGACGAGCGGGATTTGCGAAGGGCATCGCATCAAGGGTAACATCCTTATCTCTTAGTTCTAAGGTAGATCTAGAGGATTTTGTAAGCACATACATGTAATTAGTTTTAATACTTCTTCGCACGGATCCGTGGCCGGGACTTCCGGGGTTTCCGCAACGCAAAAAGCGGTTTTTGCGGCCCGGATAAGCCCAACAAGACCAAGAGCCATTGGCTCTTGGAGGAGTTACATGCACCCTAAGAAAAGTGGCCGACCACTATTACCATTAGATGGGAATTCATTTTGTGAGTTACACAACTTCATTTTCTTCCTTGGATCACCCTCTCAAGCTCTCCCAACCTCCTTGGCCAAAATTCCTAAAGGGTGCTAGCACACTCTAAGGTATTTTTCTCCACCTATTGCTTGTGTGGATACCAATAGAGGAGTGTGCACTTGACACTCTCGAGTTCCGGCGAACCTTTTGGACGAGCGGATTTGCGAAGGGCGTCGCATCGAGGGTAACTTCTTATCATGTAGATCTAGAGTAGATCTAAAGGTATTAAACACATACATGTTAGTTTTATATTTTATACTTCGCACGAATCTGTGGCCGGGGCTTCCGAGGTTTTCGCAACGCAAAAAGCGGTTTTTGCGGCTCGGAAAATCCAACAACAATATACCTTAGGGGTTGCCTTAGAGGCTCTCCCTACTTGTGAAGCTCCCCTTTGAGTATTCTTCTCCCCCTTTGGGCATTGTTTCCGGTAGTGTCCCGGTTGCCTACATTTGAAGCAAATCACTTGCTCCTTGCTTTTGGTTGTTGGGGGACCGACATCCTTGACTTTTGGTGCCAGAGGAGACTTCTTGATCCTTTTAGGACACTTACTCTTGTAGTGTCCAAATTCCCTACACTCAAAACACATAATATTATTTTTATTTTGAATTGAGGTGTTTGAGTTACCTAAGTAAATGGAGGACGGAATCGGATTTTGAGCTTCTTCATCTTGACCGGATGTTGAAGCTTCTTTTTGATGTTGCTCCGGTGATCTAATATCCTCCCCCTTAATCCTAGAGGTGGAGGTCTCCTCCGATTCTACTTCCTCTTTCTCCTTGGATGTTGATGGTCTTTCAACCTCCAAGTCCTCACTTCCCTGTGAGGATGATGTGTTTGCCTCTTCGGTCCCTTTCTCTTGGACCGGTGATGGACTTTTATGGAGCTTGACCACTTGGTTCCATAGCTCCTTGGCATCTATATAATTGCCTAACATACACAAGATATTGTTAGGTATTAAATCAATTAAAAACTTCATTACTTTATCATTTTTCTCGAAGGCTTGGACTTGCTCTTCGGTCTATCTCTTTTTCTTGAGGAACCCTCCCTTTGGTCCTATTGGATAGCTATATCCCTCCATTAAGATGGACCATTCTTCAAAGTCCCTCATCATTAGGAAGTCTTCGATCCTTGCCTTCCATTGTCTAAACCCTTCTTGTCCATAGAAGGTATAAGAGATAGGTGTGTTGATATCCCATCCTAGTTGCTCTTGAACTTCCATCTTCACCCTCTAGCGTGCTCCCTTAGTTGTTAAACTTGAAGAGCGACCTCACTTTGATACCACTTATAGGAGATCGTTGGAAGCTAGAGGGAGGGGGGGGGTGAATAGCTCGTTTGGTGATGGAATTTGATCGCGTTTGCTTGCCTATGATTGTTAGTACGCAGCGGAATATAGAAATAATACAACAATCACAATAACAAGTACACAAATACAAGGATATAACGTAGTTCGGAATCGAATGGTTCATACTCCACGGATCAAGCTCTAAAGAGCTCTAGTGATGCTACAAACACTGCACTATGCAAACACTCGTCGACACAAGTCGGAGGTGGAGAAACCTCGTACAATTGATTACAACAGTAATACGAAAGACAAACAAGCAAATACAATGCAAATACGAAAATAAGTAGAGAGAACTTTACAACACTTTGCTTTTGATTGCTTGAATGCTTGGTAGCTTGGATTGCACTTGGAGACCTTGATTTGCAGCAACAAATCACCCCAAAAGCCCTCAAGAAACCCTAGCATTTTCCTCCTTCACGAGCTCCATTTAAAGCTTCAACCTGTGCTGGAAATCGCCGATCAGTCGACTGATGCCACTTTTGTCGTGAGACAATGGCTAGATCCACATTGAAAAAATCTAACGGATCCATCATCAGTCGACTTATTATGAGCATCAGTCGACTGTTCAAGCCTCTACTCGACTGCTAACTCTAGCAATCGAGTTAGACTCCATTATGTGTCCAAAAAAATGAGCACCAGTCGACTGATCACAAGATCATCCTAATATATAGGACACAGTTTCCTCCTATAATCAACGATACACCATATAAATAATATCATTTCCCAACTTACCGAGCCTATCGATTTACTCTATAAATCTCGCCCATTGGTAAATCAAAGAAATAAATACTAAGTATATGTGCCCGTTATTATATCGGGATTAAGAGCATATACAACATAATATCCGAGGTCCGATTCAATTATGTAGTCAACAATAAATCGAATCACCTCTAAGTCGGTCCTGCTCAATACACACAAAGTGTACTAGTGGAATTCTATGATCAAGATAAACCAATACCAAATCACACTACAACCATTCCAATGGTTTGTCCATAACCATCTCGGTTGTGAGCCTTTACTTATTACAAGGAACTGATAACATGATCTCCCGTGTGACACTACACACCATGTTATCTACAATGTGATGTATTAGACTATATGCATAACCATAAATATGCAAACAATGATCATGTAATTCTTATTTCAAAAATAAAAATGTTCATACAAAAGATAGACTTTTCAGTATACATCCCAACAATCTCCCACTTATACTAAAAGACTATGTTGTTCTCATACTGTCATACATCTGATTCTCATTCCCTCCACATGCCTATCAAAAGCTCTCGCTGGAAGGGCCTTAGTGAAAGGATCTGCCAGGTTATCCTCTGATGCAATCTTGCCAACAACAACTCCTCGCTTTACGATTTCTCATATAAGGTGGTACTTGCGCTCTATGTGTTTACTTGCCTTATGGGCTCGTGGTTTCTTCGAGTTTGCAACTGCACCACTGTTATCACAATAAATTATGATAGTTCTGGGCAAACCAGGAATCACATCCAAGTCCATCAAGAAGTTCCTGAGCCACACAACTTCTTTGGCCGCCTCCGCCACACATTTCTGCTTGACACTCCTCCATACAATGACTCCACCTCCCAAAGTAAACACAAAACCTGAGGTAGACTTACTGTTATCCCTATCCTATTGGAAGTCGAAATCTGTGTAACCCACAGGGAGTAATTGATCTTCCTGGTAAACTAGCATATAATCCCTAGTCCTTCTCAGATACTTTAATATATGATTAACCGCAGTCCAATGTCCCTGTCCTGGATTACTCTGATATCTGCTAACCATGCCCACGGTAAAGTAGATATCCGGTCTCGTACATAGCATAACATACATGAGGCTTCCTACTACCGAAGCATAAGGAACCACCTTCATCTCCTCTATCTCCTTAGATGTTCTAGGACACATCTCCTTAGATAAAGGAACTCCATGCCTGAAAGGTAGAAAACCTTTCTTGGAGTTTTGCATGCTAAAACGATCCACAATGGTGTCTATGTATGAAGCTTGAGATAAGCACAACATCCTTTTCCTGCGATCCCTTATAACCTTGATCCCAAGGATGTGTCCCACTTCTCCCAAGTCCTTCATATCAAACTGTTTGGAAAACCATACCCTTACGTCCGATAACACCTTGACATTGTTGCCAATTAACAAAATATCGTCTACGTATACTACAAGAAATACCACTACATTTCCGTCACATCTCTTGTATACACAAGACACATCCGGACTTTGAATAAATCCATAAGACTAGATTACCTCATCAAAGCGGATGTTCCAGGACCGCGAAGCTTGTTTCAATCCATAAATGGACCGATTAAGCTTGCACATAAGATGCTCTTTGCCCTTTGCTTCATATAGATGTTCTTGTAGGGATCCCGAGCGATAAACAAAAACTCACAGCGGAAAACTTAGGATCCCTCCAGAGATCCAAGCAAAAAAAAAAATACTCGTTTTAATTATCGATTCTATCCTATAGGAATCGAGATTACCTTCGAAGCGTGCCCTTCGAATTCCAGTCAGCAACACTTGCGGATCTCAGCGTGGTCAGGATGTCCACGCCTCTACGGTGCACACACACACGATCTTGGAGAGAAGAGGTAAGCCCTTTCAGTTGTGCTAGCAACCACTCCAAGGTCTCACTTTTCCACTCGGTACTTGGCCCTCTTGTTGTGTGAACGAAAAAATAAAATCTTCGAAGCGTGCCCTTCGAATTCCAGTCAGCAACACTTGCGGATCTCAGCGTGGTCAGGATGTCCACGCCTCTACGGTGCACACACACACGATCTTGGAGAGAAGAGGTAAGCCCTTTCGGTTGTGCTAGCAACCACTCCAAGGTCTCACTTTTCCACTCGGTACTTGGCCCTCTTGTTGTGTGAACGAAAAAATAAAATCTAATTTTCTTTTTTATTGTCCACGTTGAAGAAGAAGAAGCAACCATAATACACCTTAATGAGACATTAAATGTACTTCCTTATTCTCCATGGTAAAAGAAAGGAAGTCAATTAATGCTCATTAAATGCACATTAATGAGTTTTAAATCCCATTTAAAACCCCATTTATTAATTCGTGTATTATATTATTAATTCGTGTATTATATATTATTAATTCGTGTATTATTAATTTTAGCCTTCTTCTCTTGGTTTGACTTGAGTCTAACTCAACATAAACCAATTTGAGTCCAACTCAAATTTAGCCAAGTAATGAGTCTTACTCATTCTAGTTAATCCAATTAACTAGTAATTCATTTTAGTCAAACCAAAATGATTTCCTCTCCAAAATAATATGTTCTTTGTGTGTGACCCTATAGGCTCTCATAATGTTGGCAATGTATCCAAAACCATTTTAGATACATAAGCAATGAGCGGCATCTAGCAATACATCATTGCTACCCAAGTGATGAGAATGTCGAGATCCGACAACCTCTTCCGTGACTATTATCATATGACAGTGTCCTTCTATCCTTGATATCTCAGATCGATCAATGAGGCATAGACCGTGTCACCCTCTTATCAATCTTTATGTTTCTTGATCTCCAAGTAGACTCACTCAAACAAATGAGCTCAATATCTCATATTGACTCATTTGAGCATGGCCATGCATTTCGTGGTCTGACTCTATCAAGAGGCCAAAGATATCACTCCCGTCATATGGGAGGGATAGATCCCATCTACATCACTCATATCCCTCCGCATAATTCGTTACATACTCAGTGATCGCCGTTATAGTCACCCAATTACAGTGTGACGTTAGACGATACCAAAGTACATAACTCCTTATGTAGGGAACCGTAGTGACTTCAGGTCTAAGGACTATTCATACCAATAGTCACATGAGAAAGTATATGACACTCATATAATGATCCATGATACTTTCTCATGGTGGGTCAATTCAGTATATATAGTCTCCAATATATATACCCATGTATCAATGTGATATCATATATCCATGACTTGTGAGATCAAGTCATCCATTGACCTACATGTTAGTCTCAATGTATCAATATAGCCCTTATCTATTAATACAATACTCGACTAGGAATATTTAAGAATAGTATTCTCTACAGCTTCTCATAATCAATTCTACCAATTGATATACTGTAGATAACAACCTACTATTCATGGGCATTATTATATTTATTTAGCTGGCACACGCATAAAGAAATATAATAATCAATCTTTGCCTTTATTAATGCAAGAATATAATACAAAAGTCTCCCTCACCAATCATCTCATAATTGACACTAAGGGCTCATACTAACAGTTCTCCTCAAGACTTCCATTAAGGAAAGCTGTCTTGACATCCATCTGCCATATCTAATAATCCATATGAGCAGCAATACATAAGAGAATCCAGATAGACTTAAGCATGACTACCATCGAAAAGGTCTCCTCATAATCGATACCCTCTTTCTGAGTATACCACTTTGCAACAAGCCTTGCTTTGAAGGCCTCAACCTTCTCGTCTATTCCTCTCTTTCTTTTGTAGATCCATTTGCATCCAATGACTTTTACACCATTGGGTGGTTCTACTAGCTCCCAGACCTGATTTGAATCCATAGATTCTATCTCAGAATTCATCGCACTTTGCCAAGATACCACATCTTTATCTTGGATCGCCTCATCATAACTTAAAATAGACCAACACGGTTTAGTTTATTTTAACTTAAGTTAATGGAGCGGGTTAATGGGTTTTGGTTATGAACCAATAACCATTAGGAGAATGTGTTCTCTATAAAAACATGTCTTAAGGGTTTTTCGTGGATAACTTTTGGTGTTGGAAAACCTAGCCACCCTCTCCCTCTCTTCTCCTTGTCGGCACCCAAGGGTTCCACGCCGCCCAGCTTTTTACCGCCATCCACCCATGCTGCCGGCGTCTAGCTGCTGCCGGCCACTCCTCTGGCGACCCTCTGGTGACTCACCTTGGTTCCGACGACCAAGGGTTGGCCGACCATCCTCTTTGGCCGGTGCAACATCCTCCACCAAGCTATCCAATTTTTTGGATAGCTTGTTTCCTTCGTGTCGGAGCGTCGTTTGGAGCTCCGACAGCAGCTACCTTATCGGGGATTCGATCTCCGGTAATCCTTAAAGGTGGAGGACGAAGGATTCGTCAAACGGTTGACGAATACCTCTATGGAGAAGTGAGTTTTGGGGACTTGGTTTTGAATCCAAATTTTGATTCGGATTGTGATCTTCTCTCAATCTCATCGTCTTCGACATGAGGCTAGTGACTCGTACGAAGACGAGTCTCATGGCTTTGTGAAGTCATCCCGACGATACTCGGTGTGGATATAGATAGAGGCGATTCTAACGAGAGTCGCTTCGGTTGATGTCTTTCCTGTTGGGTTTTTCCGAGCCGCAAAAACCGCTTTTTGCGTTGTGGAAACCTCGGAAGCCCCGGCCACGGATCCGTGCGAAGTATAAAAAATATAAAAACATGTATGTGATTACAAAAACCCTAGATCTACCTTAGATCTAAGAGGTTAGAACATTACCCTCGTAGCGATGCCCTTCGCTTATCCCGCTCGTCCAAAAGTTCGTCGGAACTCGAGAGTGTCAAGTGCACACTTCTCTATTGGTATCCACACAAGCAATAGGTGGAGAAAAATGCCTTAGAGTGTGCTAGCACTCCTTTAGGAATTTCGGCCAAGGAGAGGTTGGGAGAGGTAGAGCTTGAGAGAAAGAGCACCAAGGTTGAAGATGAAGTTATTAAGCCACCAAAAATCAATTACCCCATCTAATGGAGTGGCCGGCCACTTCATGGAGAGGAGATTACATGCATGCATGTAACTCCCATGACCCTTGGTCTCCCTCATGATGTGGCACCTATTGACAAAGTCAATGATGATGTGGAGCATTATCATTGGCCGGCCATGCCAAGTTATCATCATGACATGACATTTGGTCAAGTCAAACTTGACATTTCATCTTCCCTCTCAAGTCAAGTCAAACTTGACCTCTAATCTCCCATGGTTGATTAAATCTAACCACTTGACTCAAGTCAATTTAATTTAATGAATCTTTATTCATTAATTTGAATTGATTTGATGAATCAAATCAAAATTAGACTCATTCAATACTTGAATCAACTTGAGTCTAACTCAATTAGTCTAATTTGGATTACTCTTAATCCAATTTGGTTCATCCCATGAACCTAATCCTCATGGTTCATCATATGAACCTAATCTCCATCTAATTGCTCTTATGTGTGTGACCCTATAGGTTCTTATAACGTTGGCAATGTCCCTAAACCGATTTAGGAACATAAGCAATGAGCGGTATCTAGCAACACATCATTGCTACCCAAGTTACAAGAATGTTGAGCTCCAACATCACCTTTGTGACTACTAATTGTGACTCTCACAATATGTGACAATGTCCCTCTATCCTTGACATCTAGATTGACCAATCGAGGCATAGAACGTGTCATCCTCGGTACAATCTAAATTTTGAACTCCAAGTAGACTCACTCTAATCAAATGAACTCAATATCTCATATTGACTCATTTGGGCATGGCCATGCACTTCGTGGTCTTACTCTATCAAGAATATCGATATCACTCCCGTCATATAGGAGGGATAGATCCTATCTACATCACTCACATCCCTCTGCATAATTTGTTACATACCCAGTAATCGCCTTTATAGTCCACCCATTTATGGGTGACGTTTGACGAAGCCAAAGTATGCAACTCCTTATGTAGGGAACCATGGTGACTTCAGGTCTAAGGACTAATAGTCATACTAATAGCCACATGAGAAAGTATATGACACTCATATAACGATCCATGATACTTTCTCATGGCGGGTCATTCAGTATACATTCTCCAATGCATACCCATGTGTCAACTTGATATCTCATATCCATGACTTGTGAGATCAAGTCATCTTGTTGACCTAGTCTCTACGCATTAACATTGTCCCTGAATTTTAATACTCGACTAGGAATGATTAAGAGTAGTGTTCTCTATATCATCTCATTATCGATTCAACCAATCGATTGATATAGATAAGAACCTACTACTCAAGGACATTATTATATTTAGTTATTTGGCACCAATATAAGTAAATATAATAACCATGCCTTTATAAATAGGAATATGATACAATAAAGTCCATACAACAATCATCACATGATTGGCTCTAGGGCTTTCACTAACAATCTCCCACTAGCACTAGTGTCAATCACCGTAGTATCTAATACCCAATGATCTAGTGTGACCATCATGCTTTTTCTGTGCCAAAGCCTTGGTCAAGGGATCTGCGATGTTAGCCTCTGTGGGTACTCTGCAAATCTTCACATCTCCTCTATCGATAATCTCTCGAATGAGATGGAAGCGCCGTAGTATGTGTTTGGTCCGCTGGTGTGAGCGAGGTTCCTTAGCCTGTGCAATCGCTCCATTGTTGTCACAATAGAGCTCTATGGGATCTGCAATGCTAGGAACCACCCCAAGATCAGTAATGAACTTGCGGATCCAAACTGCCTCCTTTGCTGCCTCAGATGTAGCGATATACTTGCTTACAGAATCAAGAATCTGTCTCGCCGAACTCTTCCAGCTCACAGCGCCACCATTCAAGAAAAACACGAACCACATTCGCGATCTATAATCATCACTGGTCAGTTTGGAAGTGGCATCATCGCTAACCCTTTCTGACTAGCTCCTCATCGCCTCCAAATATCAAGAAATATTCTTTAGTCCTTCTCAAGTACTTAAGAATATTCTTGACTGCTATCCAGTGACGCTCACCTGGATCTGACTGGTATCTACTCGTCATGCTCAAAGCATGTGAGACATCAGGACGAGTACATAGCATGGCGTACATGATAGATCCTATAGCAGATGCGTAAGGGATCTTATCCATGCGGTCTCTCTCCTCTCTAGAAGAGGGACTTTGAGTCTTCGAAAGACTCACACCATGTGACATCGGCAGAAGTCCTTTCTTGGAATTCTGCATGTAAAACCGAAGTAATACCGTGTCAATGTATGTACTCTGACTTAGGCCAAGCAATCTCTTAGATCTATCTCTATAGATCTTGATGCCTAGAATACAGGCTGCTTCACCTAAGTCTTTCATTGAGAAGCACGTCCCGAGCCAAGTCTTCACGCATCGGCGGCGAAGGGATGTCATTTCCAATGAGCAGTATGTCATCCACATACAATACAAGGAAGACAACTGTGTTCCCATTAACCCTCTTGTAGACACAGGGTTCATCTTCATTCTTGATGAAACCAAACTGTTTGATTGCATCATCGAATCGAAGATTCCAGCTCCGAGAAGCTTGCTTTAGCCCATAAATGGACCTTTGCAGCTTGCATACCTTCCCAGTATGCTGTGGATCTACAAAACCCTCAGGTTGTGTCATGTACACATCCTCGAGCAAGTTTCCATTCAGAAACGCAGTTTTGACATCCATCTGCCAGATCTCATAATCGTGGTATGCTGCAATAGCAAGCAAGATCCGAATGGACTTAAACATCGCCACTGGAGAAAAGGTTTCATCATAGTCAATACCATGAATTTGCTTGAAACCTTTAGCCACCAATCGGCCCTTATAGGAATGCGTAAGTCCATCCATATCAGTCTTTCTCTTAAAGACCCACTTACACCCAATGGGTTTGACCCCTTCAGGTGGATCAACCAAAGTCCATACTTGGTTGGTGTACATGGATTCCATCTCGGATCTCATGACCTCTAGCCATTTCTCAGAATCTGGGCTCATCACAGCTTCCTGATAGGAGGTAGGCTCATTCTCAATGAGCATTACGTCATCATGGTCAGACAAGAGAAATGAATATCTCTCAGGCTGACGACGTACCCTATCAGATCTGCGAAGAGGTAGGTCTACATGAACAGGTGGTTGTTCCACAACTCTTTGTGCAATAACCTCATCACCCATAATACTTTGTGGTTCCTGTTCAACCTCCATCAAGGCCTCAGTGCTATGGTCCTTATCTTGAATTTCTTCAAGATCGAAGGTACTCCCACTAGTTTTTCTAGAAACAAAATCCCTTTCTAGAAAAACTCCAGTCTTTGCCACAAACACTTTGTGCTGACTGAGAATGTAGAAGTAATATCCCTTTGTATCTTTGGGATATCCAACAAAATAGCACCTATCGGATTTGTGTCCCAGTTTGTTTGAGACTTGACGTTGAACGTAAGCCTCACAACCCCAAATCCTCATAAAAGACATCATGGGATTTCTCCCTGTCCATATCGTATATGGTGTCTTTATCACAGCCTTGGATGGTACACGGTTAAGGGTAAAGGCTGCTGTGTCTAGAGCATATCCCCAAAAGGATATAGGAAGATCTGTGTGACTCATCATAGATCGTACCATATCTAATAGGGTACGATTCCTCCTTTCGGAAACATCATTCCACTGTGGTGTTCCAGAAGGAGTAAGTTGGGATAGAATCCCACACTCAGCTAGATAGTCACGAAACTCATGGCTAAGGTATTCTCCACCTCGATCTGATTGAAGTATCTTAATACTCTTGCCAAGCTGGTTTTGTACTTCATTCTTGAATTCTTTGAACTTTTCAAAGGATTCTGATTTATGTGTCATAAGATACACATAACCATATCTACTGAAGTCATCAGTAAATGTAATGAAGTACCTGTAACCACCTCTAGCAACAACATTGAAAGGACCACATACATCACTATGTATAAGTCCTAACAAATCTGTTGCTCTTTCGCTATGTCCACTAAAGGGAGTCTTGGTCATCTTGCCTAAAAGGCAAGACTCGCTTGTCTCATATGATTCAAAATCAAATGAGTCTAGCAACCCATCCTTATGGAGCTGAGATAAGAGACTCTCATTTATGTGACCTAAGCGACAATGCCAGAGATAGGTTTGGTTCAACTCATTTGACTTGAACCTTTTGGTACTTATGTTATAGATAGAGCTCTCTAAGTCTAGAAAGTAGAGTCCGTTCATTAGAGGTACACTACAATAGAACATATCATTTAAATAAACTGAACAACATTTGTTCTTTATTATAAATGAAAAACCTTTCTTGTCCAAACAAGAAACTGAAATGATGTTCTTAGTTAAGGCAGGCATATAACAACATTCATCTAATTCTAGTACAAGCCCAGAGGGTAGAGATAGATCATAAGTTCCTACAGCAACAGCAGCAACCCTTGCTCCATTGCCTACTCGTAGGTCCACCTCGCCCTTTGTCAATGCCCTGCTATTTCTCAGCCCCTGCACATTGGTACAAATGTGAGATGCACATCCGGTATCTAATACCCATGATGAAGAAATAGATAGATTGACTTCTATAACATTTATACCTGAAGTAGAAGTCTCACTTCTCTTCTTCTTAAGATCTTCCAGGTATGCCTTGCAGTTACGCTTCCAGTGTCCTGCTTCCTTGCAGTGGAAGCAAGCCCCTTCCTTGGCTACCCCTCCTTTGGGTTTAAGTTCTTTGCCTTTGCCCTTGGCTTGGGACTTTCCCTTACCTTTAGGCTTGCCCTTGCCTTTCTTCTTCTGCACCATCAAAATGGTGTCAGATTTTCCCTTCTTAAGGTTAAGCTCGTGATTCTCAACATCGAGCATTTATAATGACTTATCAATTTCATTCATGTTATAATTCATGACAAATTAATTGAAGGCTTGTGGCAAAGATTGCAAGATCAGGTCAGTGGCCAGCTCTTGGCCAAGTGGGAATCCCAGCCTTTGTAGGTTTTCTACGTACCCAATCATCTTGAGTACATATGTACCTACGGGAGTCCCTTCTTGCATCTTGGACCCAAATAATGCCTTAGAGACTTCATATCTCTCATGCCTAGCTTGTCCTTGATATAGTTGACGAAGATGTCCAACCATATCATAAGCATTCATGAACTCATGTTGCTTCTGAAGCTCAGAGTTCATGGTCGCGAGCATTAGACATGACACATCTAATGCATCATCTTGATGCTTCTTGTAAGCATCTTTGTAAGCTCGCGAGGCACTGGCAGGAGGTGCCTCCGGAATGGGCTGCTCCAGGACGTACAACTTCCTTTCTTGGGTGAGAACAATTCTCAAGTTCCTGTAACAGTCCAGGAAATTTGCTCCATTGAGCTTGTCCTTCTCAAGGACAGATCGCAGAGAGAGTGTTCGTGGTTGTCGACATAGTTATCTACAACATACAATGCAGAGAATTAATATCATATTCCTTTTATCATTTAATTAGGCCTTTAATCAAATGATGCTCCCACTGAATTATAGGAATTTTGTAGAATCGAGTTATGGATGTGGTCAAACCACATTTACTAGATCGCCCAAGACTTAGTACGATCGGTGGGTAACACATTACCGATTACATCTCTATGCAACTCTTGTTTATAGGATCAAGACCCACATTTACAAAAGACCTTGAGTTAGCTTTGGCTAAATCGCCCAAGATTTAGTATAAATGCGATCTTGACCTATCGTTCCAACGATTGGAATATGCCTATAGTTCTACTCGATCTAATTGAGTTTAACTAGTTTTGCTCAATCTAATTGTTTTTATGTTCCTTCGATAATAAAGAACATCATTTCTATTTTTTTTGTTGAAATAGAAATGTGTACCATTTAACTTTTTGTAACAATTGTTGTTACATAACTTTGAATGACATTCTTTATGGGACTGGAACTTTAAGCAATGATATTTATACGTTGGACGTATCCAGTGACTTTTCAATATTGAAGCGAGCAACAAGTGTGCTTAAAAGGATAATCAATTAGACTCCTACATGTGGCTTTATCATCTTGGCCATGCAAGCAAGAAACGCATGTCCGAATTACACCGATGTGGAATTCTAGAATCGTTTGAATTGGATTCATATGATACATGTGAATCATGCTTAAAAGGCAAGATGACTAAATTACCTTTTACAGGAAAAGATGAACGGGTGGGAGAGTTGCTAGGTCTAATACATACTGATGTATGCAGACCTATGTTAACTCAAGCTCTAGGAGGCTATAGCTACTTCATTACCTTCACCGATGATCACTCACGGTTTGGGTATGTGTTCTTGATGAAACACAAGTCTGAAGCCTTTGAAAGGTTCAAAGAATTCAGAAATGAAGTAGAGAAACAACATGACAAGAGTATTAAAATACTTCGATCGGATCGAGGTGATGAATACTTAAGTCAAGAGTTTCTAGATTATCTAAGAGATAATGGTATATTGTCTCAATGAACTCCTCCATATACACCGCTGCATAATTGTGTATTTGAGAGACGTAACCGGACCTTGTTGGACATGGTCAGGTCAATGATGAATCATGCGAATCTTCCCAAGTCCTCCTTTTGGGGCTATGCACTTCAGACAACTGTTTACTTGTTAAATAGAATGCCAACCAAGGTAGTCTCTACTACTCCATATGAGATATGGATTAGTAAGAAACCTCATGTATCTTACTCGAAGATATCGGGTTGTCCTGCTATGAGAAGCGGACTGTATCAGACAAATTGAATGCTAAGTCTGATAAATGTCTATTTATTGGATACCCTAAGGAAACAAGGGGTTACTAATTCTATCATCCTGTGGAACAAAAGGTGTTTGTTTCAAGGCATGCTGTGTTTCTAGAGAAAGAGTTTCTCTTGCAAGAAAACAGTGGGAGTGTCATTGAGCTTGAGGAGGCTCAAGAGACTCAAATAGACATTGATGAGATACCTGGTGAAGCACCACAACCAATAACTCATAGTTATGAGCCAACGGTTGGACCTATTGAGACACCACATCTTCATAGATCTGGTAGAACACGCAATATTCCTGAGAGATATGGATTTCTCGTAAGTGAATCGAATGACGTGTTACTCATTGATGATGAGGAGCTTACCAGTTATGAAGAAGTTCTGAAAAGTTCAGAAAGGGATAAGTGACTTGACGCCATGAAGTTAGAAATGGATTCCATGTATGAAAACCAAGTTTGGAACTTGGTTGACCCACCTGAAGGCATAAAGCCTATAGGGTGCAAGTGGATTTTCAAGAAGAAAACCGACATGGATGGTAATGTGATTACCTATAAGGCTAGATTGGTGGCAAAAGGATATCGTCAAAAGCAAGGTGTTGATTATGACGAAACCTATTCACCTATTGCTATGATTAAATCCATTAGGATGCTCCTGGCTATAGCGGCTCATTATGATTATGAGATATGACAGATGGATGTGAAAACAACTTTCCTTAATGGAAACCTTCTCGAGGATGTGTATATGATACAATCTGAGGGTTTCACATCAGTTGATAAAACCAAAGTATGCAAATTGCGACGTTCCATATATGGACTGAAGCAAGCATCCAAGAGCTGGAATATCCGTTTTGATGAGGCAATCAAAAAGTTTGATTTCTCACAAAATCTGGACGAACCTTGTGTGTACAAGAAGGTTAGTGGGAGTGCAGTCGTGTTCCTAGTATTGTATGTCGATGACATATTACTTATAGGAAACGATGTTTCTATCTTACAGTCGATTAAGATTTGGTTGTCCAAGACATTCTCCATGAAAGACCTCGGAGAAGCAACCTACATCCTGGGATTAAGATCTATAGGGATAGATCGAAACGGTTGCTTGGTCTTTCGCAGTCTACATATATAGACTGAGTGTTAAAGAGATTTAGCATGTCAAAATCCAAGAAAGGTTTCCTACCCATCAGGCATGGGATACACCTTTCGAAGTCTATGTGTCCGCGCACAGTAGATGAGAGGATTTGCATGAGTAAGATTCCCTACGCATCCGCAATATGATCTATCATGTATGTTATCTTATGTACGAGACCCGATGTATCGTATCCTCTGAGTGTCATGAGCAGATACCAGTCTGATCCAGGAATGAATCATTGAGCGGCTATTAAGACGATCCTTAGGTACTTAAGAAGAACTAAGGATGTATTCCTAGTATATGGAGAAGGAGACATGATGATACGCGGGTATATGGATGCCAGCTTCCAGACAGACAAGGATGATTCCAGATCTCAGTCTGGGTACGTGTTCACCTTGAATGGAGGCGCAATAAGTTGGAAAGGTTCCAAGTTTGACACTATAGAGGATTCTGCCACTGAGGCAAAATACATCACAGCTTCGGAAGCAGCAAAGGAAGCGGTTTGGATTAAGAAGTTCATTTCTGAACTTGATGTGGTCTCATCAATGATCCAAACATGTGCTTCGCCACTATCATCTGATCAGAGAGATCATAAGTAGGAAGGAAATACAAATCGAGAAAATTCCCACTGAAAGGAACTTAGCGGATCCTTTAACTAAGACATTACCTCAAAGTAAGTTTGAGGGTCATGTTAGAGCTTATGGTATTGGATACCGTGGCGATTGACATTATGCCAAGTGGGAGTTTGTTAGTAATATATGAGAGGTGTCCTAAGGCAATCGCCTTATGGCTGTACCATTTATTTGATTAATGAAGATTCACTATTTGAGTATACATGTTTTCATGTATTTGATTGGATCTTAAACTCATTTACTGAATGTCCACAATACGATTCACAGGATGAGAGAATTTGTGATTGGATCACAACTATTGAGTGTCTCTACATGTGTAATTGTGATGTATTGGAATTATCCCTAGTCGATGAATTGATGGATTTGGACACCATCAATTCTGTCGAGACTAGCATAAGGTATACTCCTTGGTGTATCCAAGAAGCTGATTCTCACTGGCTGGAGACATTGTGATGTCCGAAGTTAATCGTGGATGCTAGTTACGGTAACTAGTTCATTGGAGTGACCAGCTGTAAGACTTCATATGGTTCTCTGCATATATGGATATGTCAATGAAGTTCTTACTGCAGCTTAAGTGCGATGTTCCTTTGACTTGCGGTATTCAAGTCATCTTGGTCATGAAGACTTATGCTTTGACATCTTAAGCAAGCATCTCTGAGGAGATGTGGACCCGGGATGATTGGGTATAAGTCGAAGTGGCCAAATGTGTTTGAATAGCCTATAAAGGATTCACCACTCCTTGCGAGGAGATGTATACCCATGGCCTCTCGTCAGATTGTTACTAAAGTCTTTGGCCAAAGTATTACATGTTTAGAGTAAGATACTCTTGGATACATGTGCAGTAACTAGAATCCGTAGGACGAAGAAATGATACTTGGGCAATGTGTGACGTAGTCAATCTAGTGGGGACTGACACTATAGACCATGTCCTGAACTAAGTGGGTATAAGATGCGTGAAGGGAATGGGGCACGATTCATTGTAGCTGCTGAAGGGTTTCAGAAATAGTTCTGGATCAACCGTTGATCTTTCGGTTAATTGGGGATTATGATCTTCTACTAGGTGCCACTCATGATCATTCTATAATAAATGATTAATTATAGACAACCAATATAAACCGAGAACCTATTTGGTCACACGCACAACGAGCGTAATCCGAAGGATTTAAAACGAGCTTGAGAATGAGATTCTCAGACCGAGAGAAACTAGATTTGGTTGGACCAAACAAGGAGTGAGTATAAAATTGTTTCAGTCGCAATGGAAGCATGGATGGGCGGTGTCTTATGAAGACATGATATGTTGGGAATTAGATGCCCGCTAGAGGGGGGGTGAATAGCGGTGTGCCCGTACGAAGATGGAATTCAATCGCGATCGTGTCTACAATTTCGTTAGCGCAGCGGAATATATATAATAATAAAAGAAATAACGAAATGGACACAACACAAATCACAACAAGATCATATAACGTGGTTCGGAACCACACGGTTCCTACTCCACGGATTGAGCTCTAACGAGCTCTAGCGATGTCAATGCAATCACTAATCAATAAACTCCTTCTCGACAACAAGTCGGAGGTGGAGAAACCTCGTACACAAGATTACAACAATAATCTAAAGAAATACAAGCAAATACAAAGGAAATATAAAGAACACTTTACAAAACTAGGGTTTGAGCGCTTTGCTTGTTGGTTGCTTGGATGAGGTTGAAGGGCCCTGAAATGCACCTGCAAATCGCCTTCAAATCGCCTCAAGAAAGCTCTCCAAGAACTGATGCCGCAATCTCCACGAACAGCTTCCTTTTATCTCGCGTCGGGCTGGATTTCGGCTGATACCGATCGCCATAAATCACCGACGATCGCTAACATCACTGTAGATGTGAGACAACGGCTCAATCCACGTTGGACAAGTTCCAACGGGACTCTCACCAGTCGACTGCCAACATTGGCCGATCGCTAACGCCGTAGTCGATCGCCACGGCCACGGAGCGCTTCGGCTTCGCATCGACCGCAATGATCACATCGGGCCGATCGGGTGCCGACACCAGTCGACTGCTCCCATGAGCAGTCGACTGCCAGAGCCCTTAAAGCTCTCAAACGGCAGTCGAACTTGAGTCGACTCCCGGCAGTCGAACCGGCCATAATGCCAGTCGACTGCCAACCTCAAGAGTGAGGTTTTAACCCAAGTATGGTGCCCCCATACTTGCTAGACCACCCTTAGCCTAGACCTAAGCCTTCTAACCACCTCCATCAGCCTCACGCCTCTCAGATCCCTCCAAGTCATCCATGACTTGTTCATCCATCGCGCTAGCTTCCAGGTGCTTCCATCGGCTATGTCATGCTAACGGTGTCTACACCGCCAAGGCACATTGGACTTACGCTGCCAAGACTCCGCTTGGACTTTATGCCGCCAATATCAATCCCCTTGGACTTCCCAAATGCCAAGACTCAAGCTTGGACTTTCCCTTGCCAACCCATGTTGGACTTTCCATGCCAAGACCCATGCTTGGACTTTCCATTTGCCAAGACCCATGCTTGGACTTCTCTTTTGCCAAGACCCATGCTTGGACTTCTCATGCCAAGTGCTCAAGACTTGGACTTTCACAATTGCCAAGTGTCCCACTTGGACTTTCCATGCCAAGTACCCATGACTTGGACTTTACCTTGCCAAGACCCATGCTTGGACTTTCCCATAATCACATGGTCAACCCTGGTCAACCATCAAGTCAATTATAACCTGGATCGATTGTATAAACAATCTCCCCAACATATTAACCGACATCAATGTCCAACATCAATGTCAATCCTATGTCAAACATACTTTGTCAAACATACTTTGTCAAACATCAAAACATCACTCGAGTCAAACTCGAGTCTGGTCAATCGTGACCTGGGCCGATTGCACCAACAATCTCCCCCTTTTTGATGTTTGACAAAAACCATGAGTTAGAACACTAACTCAAATCCCTTACCAATTATCCCAAATTGGTAAACACTCACCAAATGTTCTCCCCCAAACATTCAAGTGAAAATGTAAATCAAATGTTCTCCCCCAAACATTCTCCCCCTTTTTGACTAACATCAAAAAGGTTTACTCTCCAAGGAGGTCAATGTCTCATGTCCCAATGAGATCTTACAATCTCCCCCTTGATCAAAAATACCTAGGATGCCTACCATCTTCCTAGTGATAAGTCCCATATCACTCAAGAGAGGCACTCCTATCTCACTCTCTCAATTTCCAAATTGGGTATCAAACACCCATCAATTTTCAATTGATAACATTCTCCCCAAAAAAACATCCATCGTCCCAAGATGGATACCTCCCCCTAAAGGCTTGCTCCCCCTTGACCATTGCACCAACAATGTCCTTGGGAAGCCCCTAAGCCAATAGGAACTCTAAACCATCAAAATTAAGGTTGGAAATTCAACATTGAACTTTCCACCACCTCAAATTGATACTTTGACCTAACACCTCTCCAAATCCATATCCAATGAATTTTCACCCTTCATAATGCTTCCCAAAGCATATCCTAGGGTTAGGAGTGGTTAGGGACCTTTACCATGGCTGAACACGGGCTAAACAAACTTGTGAACCCGAAATCAGACTGGCATCGACTCCGACAAGAATCAATCGATTGCCATACATCATCGATCAGCCACAAATGGCAATGATCAGTATGAATTTTCCGAAATTCAGCTATCAGAATCCAATTTCAGAAAATTATAACTAATTATACGTATATCGAAAAATCACGAAATTTGATACGTATAATACTTATGACCAAAACAATGGGTGAAAAATGTTTGAAAAATATTTTACCCATAAAATAGTGAGTTTGATACAAAACTCAAAACCATTGAAATTTTCAATGTTTTAGCCCTATTTTGTATCAACTTCATCAATGATGATTGCTATCAAAAGATAGACTTCACCAAGGTTTTTCAAAATGATTTTTAAATGTTTTCAAAACCTTATTTTGGATCATATTCCTTGGGCTCTAAGTACATGACTTGTACACAAGCTTTCCCAATGATCCACGAGTCATATAAGATGAGTTTTAGTTCATCTAGATGCAAACACTATGCACCTTGAACTTAACTCATATCCTAGCATCTCACATGTATCTAGGGTGTATAAATACACATACATGTCAATTGGATGTGAGATGTGGGTTTTGGTTCATTTAATCTAGGGTTTCATGCATCTTTCTAAGGCAACCCTACTTGATTCCCTTATAAATGGGACTTCAAGTCATGCCATTATCCTTAAATCAATTTCAATCAAAATATCTTAAATGCATGAATGATTATGGCATTAGAGATGATATAGATAAACACATGCTCATAATCATGATGTCATGGCATAATATGAAATCTAAAAACACATGACATTTAATCCTTAATCCTAACCATGTACATGACATATAAATGATGAGAATGAACATGATGTCATGTCATGGCATATGGTAAATCAAAGCATGGCAAATAAGATATAAAGGTATGTAATACCTAAATTTTAATATTACTTGCCATTTGATATAATTAATCACATTTTGCCATATTTCTACTTTTCTCCCTAGTGTGCCAAAAACCCATGATGGCACACTAACCACTAAACTTAAATTGTGCCAAAATGATCATTTTATCAAACTTCATAATTAATATTGGCACATCCTAAAGTCTTTTAGGATTAAAATCAAAAACTATTTCCAAGGTAACCATAACCTTGAAAATATCCTAAAGTGCCACCTTTGCCATGGTTAGGTTAACTACCCATCCAATCAAGGTTGGCACACCCTAAACCCATCTAGCGTGAATCAATCACGCTCTTAGGAACCCAAAACCTATTTGAGCTCCTAGGGTTAATTAGGTATTCCCTAGGGATAACCTCCCTAGATACCTTCCTAATGACCCTCCTAGGTTTATTAGCCTTGGTCATTTGGGTCTCACCTAGGTTGACTCTAGGGGTAACTCCCCTTGCAACCTTCTTAGTGGCCACCCTAGGTTTCCTAGAGACCCTAGCCACTAGGCACACCCTTTGGTCAACTCTAGGGATGACTTCCCTATTGACCTTGGTCTTTCTAGACCTAGTTAGTGTTCCATAATCTAATGGAACACTATGGTAAGCCACCTTAGGCTTAGGTTTGTGACCCAAACCTTGTTTGCCCTTAGTTGACTTTTGACTCTTAGGTCCTTGGTGTTGACTTTGACTTTTGGACCTTGACTTTTGATCGTTTGACCCTTTAAATTGATTTTGTATAATTTTAAGGGTCTTCTCAAGTTTTTCAAGCCTTGACCTCAAGACTTGATTCTCTAACTCTAATTGCTCAATTTTTGAATTTTGATTTAAATCATGGGCATGGGACTTTCTAGGCATATGCCTAGTCCACTTGGGATTGAAACCTAGGTGCTCTTGCACCTTTCTAATGGTCTCCCTAGGTAAAATTGGTCTAGTATTATTTGACCTAGGTTTATCCTTAGATGAATTATTTTTAGGGACATTAGTCCCAAACTTCTCCTTATTACTAAAATGGACACTTTTAGCTCCTAAGCAAAAATATTTATTCCTATTAGCATTCTTTTCATAAATTGCAAGAGAATTTAAATTCCTAGCATGCCTTTGCCTATTAACTAAAGAAGGTGCATTATTGAAATATACCTTAGGGTTTGCCCTAGAGGCTCCCCTACATGTGTAGCTCCTCTTTGGTCTTTTTGCTTCCCTTAGGACATTGATTCCTATAATGTCCCCTTGAGTTGCACTTGAAGCATATGATATGCTCCTTGCTCTTGATATTTGGGGAACCGGCATCCTTGACTTTTGGAGCCGGTGGAGCTTTCCTAATCTTCTTTGGGCACTTGCTCTTGTAGTGCCCAAATTCCCTACACTCAAAGCACATGATATTATTTTTATTTGAGATTGATGTGTTTGAGTTACCTAGTTCGTGGTAGGTGCGGAGTTGTATTTTGAGCTTCCTCATCTTGATTGGATGTTGAAGCTTCTTCTTGTTGCTTCGGTATGGAAGTTCTCTCCTCCCCCTCAATCCTTGAGGTGGATGCTTCTTCCGCTTCCTCCACCAACCCAGTGACTCCCTATCAACTTCCGATTCTACTTCCTCTTTCTCTTTGGATGTTGATGATCTCTCAACCTCCAAGTCCTCACTTCCTTGTGAAGATGATGCATTAGCCTCTTCGGTCTCTTCCTCTTGGACCATTGATGGGCTTTCATGGAGCTTTGCCAAATCGCTCCATAGCTCCTTAGCATCCATGCATTCACCTAGGCTGCACAAGAATTCATTTGGAATTAAATCAAAAATGAATTTGATTACCTTCTTGTTTTTCTCGAATCTTTGGAGTTGATCTTCACTCCATCTCTTCTTCTTGAGGAAACCACCTTTTGGTCCTCTAGGATACTCAAATCCTTCCATTAATAGAGACCATTCCTCGAAGTCCCTCATCATCAAAAAATCTTCAATTCTTCTCTTCCAAGAATCGAAGCCTTCTTGTCCATATAATGAGTACGGGACCGGTGTGTTGATGTCCCAACCTAGCTTGTCTTGAAATTCCATCTTTACCCTCTAGCGTATTGCTCCCGGTTGTTAATCCGTTGAAGAGCCACCAGGCTCTGATACCACTTGTTGGGAATTAGATGCCCGCTAGAGGGGGGGTGAATAGCGGTGTGCCCGTACGAAGATGGAATTCAATCGCGATCGTGTCTACAATTTCGTTAGCGCAGCGGAATATATATAATAATAAAAGAAATAACGAAATGGACACAACATAAATCACAACAAGATCATATAACGTGGTTCGGAACCACACGGTTCCTACTCCACGGATTGAGCTCTAACGAGCTCTAGCGATGCCAATGCAATCACTAATCAATAAACTCCTTCTCGATAACAAGTCGGAGGTGGAGAAACCTCGTACACAAGATTACAACAATAATCTAAAGAAATACAAGCAAATACAAAGGAAATATAAAGAACACTTTACAAAACTAGGGTTTGAGCGCTTTGCTTGTTGGTTGCTTGGATGAGGTTGAAGGGCCTGAAATGCACTGCAAATCGCCTTCAAATCGCCTCGAAAGCTCTCAAGAAGCGATGCCGCAATCTCCACGAGCGACTTCCTTTTATCTCGCGTCGGTTTGGATTTCGGCTCGACGATCGCCATAAATCACCCGGATCGCGACCAACTGTAGATGTGAGACAACGGCTCAATCCACGTTGGACAAGTTCCAACGGGACTCTCACCAGTCGACTGCCAACATTGGCGATCGGCTATACGCCATAGTCATTGCCCGATCGGCTACGGCGAGCGTGCTCGCAACTCGGCCGTGATCATTGCCATCCCTTAGCGGTCATTGCCGTCGACTACCGATCGGCTCTCCCATGAGCGGTCGCCAACTCATAAAGCTCTCAAGCGGCGGTCGAACTTGAGTCGACTCGGCGATCGAACCGGCCATAATGCCCGGTCATTGCCAACCTCAAGTGAGGTTTTAACCCAAGTATGGTGCCCCATACTTGCTAGACCACCCTTTAGCCTAGACCTAAGCCTTCTAACCACCTCCATCGACCTCACGCCTCTCGGATCCCTCCAAGTCATCCATGACTTGTTCATCCATCGCGCTAGCTTCCAGGTGCTTCCATCGGCTATGTCATGCTAACGGTGTCTACACCGCCAAGGCACATTGGACTTACGCTGCCAAGACTCCGCTTGGACTTTATGCCACCAATATCAATCCCCTTGGACTTTCCAAATGCCAAGACTCAAGCTTGGACTTTCCCTTGCCAACCCATGTTGGACTTTCCATGCCAAGACCCATGCTTGGACTTTCCATTTGCCAAGACCCATGCTTGGACTTCTCATTTGCCAAGACCCATGCTTGGACTTCTCATGCCAAGTGCTCAAGACTTGGACTTTCACAATTGCCAAGTGTCCCACTTGGACTTTCCATGCCAAGTACCCATGACTTGGACTTTACCTTGCCAAGACCCATGCTTGGACTTTCCCATAATCACATGGTCAACCCTGGTCAACCATCAAGTCAATTATAACCTGGATCGATTGTATAAACAATCTCCCCAACATATTAACCGACATCAATGTCCAACATCAATGTCAATCCTATGTCAAACATACTTTGTCAAACATACTTTGTCAAACATCAAAACATCACTCGAGTCAAACTCGAGTCTGGTCAATCGTGACCTGGGCCGATTGCACCAACATGATAGATGAACCAAATTGGTTTAGTTCTAATGATAAGCACACCTTGAATCGGTTCACCTTGAAATTCAGTTTGGGGAAGGATATTGATGCCACACTCAAGAAAGATCAGAAGGTGAGTGATAAGTCATGGGTGTTTTGATCGCCACAAGTTGCCTTGATAAGATCAGATTTAGTTCTTTGCCTAAGAAGAACTCAAAGGAAGCTCTCACAATAGAGAAAACTCAGATTTCATTCCGCCAAAAACTACTTTTAACCATACAAGAGTTTCCTATATATAGACTTAGTGGAAGTTGAAATAAAAACCTACTACACTTCCCACTAAGCACTAATTATGCACCATTATCATGCATGCATTAATTCATGGCATTTATTTTCCACTAATGCAACCACTAATCCCTAATACTAGCTTAGGAACTCTCAAAAAGGCACTAAAACCCAACAAAGGACTTCAAAAGTCACTCTAGAAAAATCCCCCAAAAATACATACGAAAATGGTTCTCATGTTGGCTTAATTTCATTTTAGTTGAAGGAATGTGATCCATTTAGTTGTTGCCTCCATTGTGCATTGATCCTCCTTTTCCTTGAGCTCCATTATTAAGCCTTCCAAGGCTTGCTTCATTTTTTTAGTCTTGGACCTTGTCGTGGGTCCTCCAATTCCCTTCAATGCCTCTTCATCCTCGACTTTGTCTTGTAAGCTTGAAACCCCTCCTTGGCTTTCATCATTCCCTCCTTCTTTAGATGAATTCGTCCTCGAATTTAGGTCCTTATCACCTACATCAAAAGGACGCAAATCAGCTACATTAAATGTTGTACTAACACCGTACTCACCGGGCAAGTCAATCTTGTAAGCATTGTCATTAATTCTTTCCAATACTTGGAATGGTCCATCTCCTCTTGGCTGAAGTTTTGATTTCCTTTGGGCAGGAAACCTTTCCTTCCTCATATGAACCCACACCCAATCACCAGGTGCAAGGACAACTCTTTTTCTCCCTTTATCGGCTCTATTTGCATATTGCTCCATTTTCTTCTCAATTTGAGCTTTAACTTGCTCATGAAGCTTCTTCACATATTCTGCCTTTGTTTTGCCATCCTTGTGAACTAAAGAAGAAGTGTTAGGTAAAGGCAGCAAATCAAGAGGTGTTAGTGGATTGAACCCATAAACAATCTCAAAAGGAGAAAATTGAGTAGTAGAATGGACAACCCTATTGTAAGCAAATTCAACATGGGGTAAACAGTCTTCCCAAGACTTAATGTTCTTCTTAATAATTGCTCTAAGAAGAGTAGAAAGAGTCCTATTTACCACCTCAGTTTGCCCATCAGTTTGAGGGTGGCATGTGGTGGAGAAAAGAAGCTTTGTTCCCAGCTTGTTCCATAAGGTCCTCCAAAAATGGGTTAAAAATTTGGTGTCACGATCTGAAACAATGCTCCTAGGCATGCCATGAAGTCTTACCACCTTTTTGAAAAACAAATCTGCCACACGAGTTGCATCATCCACTTTGTGGCATGGTATGAAGTGTGCCATCTTGGAAAATCTATCAACTACCACAAAAATGGAGTCCTTACCTTTTTGAGTGCGTGGTAGCCCTAAAACAAAATCCATAGACAGGTCAGTCCACGGAAAATCAGGAATAGGTAAAGGAGTGTAAAGTCCATGAGGTGATACCTTAGATTTTGCTTTTCTACACACAATGCACCTTTCACAAAATTTCCGCACATCATGCTTCATGTGTGGCCAATGAAAATGTTCATGTAGCATTTCTATGGTCTTTTGAACCCCAAAGTGTCCCATTAAACCCCCCTCATGTGCTTCCCTAACTAGCAATTCACACATGGATCCTCTAGGCACACAAAGTCTATTATTCTTAAACAAGTAGTTATCATGCCTAACAAACCCATTTTGTGATTTCTTTTCACATGCAGCATATAATTGGGAAAATTCATTATCATGTACATATAATTCCGTAATATGTTCAAAGCCAAGCAATTTAGTTTCAAGTGTAGCAAGCAAATTATACCTTCTTGAAAGTGCATCTGCTATGACATTTGCCCTTCCTTTCTTGTGCTTAATCACATAAGGAAATTGTTCAAGAAATTCAACCCACTTGGCATGCCTTTTGTTGAGCTTCCCCTGCCCTTTCAAATACTTCAGAGATTCATGATCACTATGAATGACAAATTCTTTAGGCAAAAGATAATGCTGCCATGTTTGCAAAGCTCTAACAAGTGCATACAATTCTATATCATAAGTGGAATAGTTGAGAGTGGCGCCACCTAACTTCTCACTAAAATATGCAATGGGATGACCATCTTGAAGTAAAAACACACCCATGAGATGCATCACATTCAATTTCAAATGATTTAGAAAAATCAGGCAAAGCAAGAATGGGTGCGTGTGTGAGTTTGTCCTTAAGTGCTTGAAATGCATTTTCTTGATTCTCCCCCCATTTAAAACCTATATTTTTCCTAACAATTTCATTTAGGGGTGCTGCCAATGTGCTAAAATCCTTCACAAACCTTCTATAGAAACTTGCCAACCCATGGAAGCTCCTAACCTCACTCACAGTTTTAGGAGTTGGCCAATCTCTAATGGCCTTAACCTTCGCTTCATCAACCTGCACTCCTTTAGAACTTATGACAAAACCAAGAAAACCCACATGATCAGTGCAAAAAGAACACTTTTCTAAGTTAGCATATAGTTTCTCCTTTCTAAGGACATGCAAGACCGATTGGAGATGTGCAATATGATCAACAAAACTCTTGGAATATACCAAAATATCATCAAAGTATACTACCACAAATTTTCCAAGAAATTCTCGTAAAACATGGTTCATAAGCCTCATAAAAGTGCTTGGTGCATTAGTTAACCCAAAAGGCATTACCAACCATTCATACAATCCATATTTAGTTTTGAAAGCAGTTTTCCATTCATCCCCTTCCCTTATCCTAATTTGATGGTACCCACTTTTCAAATCAATTTTAGAAAAGAAGCAAGCACCATGCAATTCATCAAGCAAATCATCAAGTCTAGGGATAGGATGTCTATACCGAATTGTGATGTTGTTGATTGCTCTACAGTCAGTGCACATCCTCCATGATCCATCCTTTTTAGGTACCAAAATTACGGGTACAACACAAGGACTTAAGCTCTCCCTAACCCATCATTTTTGCAATAACTCCTCCACTTGATTTTGTATCTCCTTGGTTTCTTGAGGGTTGCTCGTATAAGCTGGCCTATTGGGTAGAGAAGCACCAGGAATAAGGTCTATTTGGTGTTCTATCCCTCTCATTGGTGGCAAACCATGAGGTACTTCCTTGAACACATCCTCAAAATCCTGCAAAATGACAACAACACTAGGCAAGGAGTTAGTGTTAGATTCCAAGCAAGTTTCCTTGCACAAAAGAAGAAATATAGGCTGCCTTGTCAAATAAGCTCTCTTCACCTCACTTCCTCTTGTAAACAAATTTTCTATTTTTCTCTCTTTCTTTTCCTCATTCTCTCTTCTCTTTTCCTCATTCTCTCTTTTCTTTTGAATTTTGTCCTCAAAAATAATTATTTTCTTTTTCACACTCTCTTTCTCTTTCTTAAGCTCTCGCTCTTCTTTTTCTCTTTTTTCTCTCATTTTTATTTGATCCTCACAAACCTCCCTAGGTGATAATGGTACAAGTGTGACTTTGCGAGAATTGTGAACGAGAGAGAACTTGTTGGAGAATCCATCATGGTGAACTCGCCTATCAAACTACCAAGGTCTTCCAAGAAGAATGTGGCTTGCCTCTATAGGTACAATATCACATAGAACTTGGTCTTCATATTTGTCAATGGAGAAAGTAATCAACACTTGCTGATTCACTACCAATTCACCACTATTACTCAGCCATTGGAGTTTATATGGCCTTGCATGTGGTGTAGTCTTTAGGTTGAGTTTGGTGACCAACCTAGTGCTTGCCACATTGGTGCAACTCCCACCATCAATGATCATAGAGCATGTTTTACCTTGAATAAGGCAGTATGAAAAATATTTTCTCTTTGGTCCTCCTCATGCTCCTTGGCTTGACTCCCCAATAACCTCCTAACCACCAAGAGATCTCCATCTTGTGCATAGGCTGCTCCATCATTTTCCCCATCGCTTGAGGAAGAGGAATGAGAAGAAATTTCTTCACTAGAGATACTCCCATTATCCCTCACCATCATAGTCTTCTTATTCGGGCATTCGGATGCAATATGTCCTTTTCCCAAACACCTAAAGCACTTGATATCCCTACTCTTAGAAGTAGATGAAGAATTAGTAGGAATAGGCTTCTTAGTGCTTGTACCTCCTTAGAATTAGAAGAAGAACCCTCCTTTGGCTTGTCCTTCCAACTTGAAGAGTAGTTTGAAGATGATTTCTTCATAATGCCCTTTCTCTTTAATTGTTGCTCCACTTTCATTGCTTGATGAACTAAGTCTTCAAGCTCCACGTAATGTTGTAACTCCACAATGTCTCCAATATCTCGGTTTAGGCCATGGAGAAATCGGGCCATGGTTGCTTCCCTATCCTCCATAATATTGGCCCTAATCAAAGCCACCTCCATCTCCTTGTAATACTCATCCACACTCCTACTCCCTTGGGTGAGTCTTTGCAATTTGTTGTGCAAATCCTGTGGTAGTGGGAAGGCACAAATCTCCTTCTCATCAAAGTCTTCATTTCATCCCAAGTGTCTATAGGATGCTCTTCATACCTTCTTCTATCTTTTGCACTTGATCCCACCAAATTAAGGCATAATCAGTGAACTCAAGAAGCCACCTTCACTTTCTTTGCATCATTGTAATTGTGACATGAGAAGATTTGTTCTATTTTCATCTCCCACTCAAGATATGTTTGAGTTATTCCTCCTTGGAAGGAAGGTACCTTGACTTTCACACCTCTTAGATCATCTTCACGTCTATGGTCTCTACCTCCTCTTTCACGTCTTCTTCCCCCTTCACGCCTCCTTCCTTCTCTTGGAGAACCGTGAGCAGTCACTTGCTTGATGAGATTCTTCATGATTAGAATTGCCCCATGGTTGGAAACTCTTCCTCCTTCAAGTCGGTCAATCCTTTCGTGTATTCCTTCAAGTTGTCTTTGAGCATCCTCTCAAAGTGTTGAGTAAGTGCCTCCATTTGAAACCTATTAGGATCTCGCCTAGGGAATTAGGTGTTCTTTCCCCACTCATGCTTGCAACAAAAAGCGATGACAAGGACAATTACAAAAATATTAGAAGTACCTCACCACTCTACTCACGAGGCTGCACTAAAATTTAGCCACTCGGCTTCCTTTATAAGCTCTTAAGAAAAGAACCTTATCAATGATTTTTTTTTGCCCAAGACAGCAAGTAGACGATCAAGTGAGCAAGAAACCAACAAGACAATATGAATAGAACAAGAGAAATAAACGAATAGAACAAGAAATTCAACAACGATCAAGAGAAATGAGAGGAATATTGAGTCCTTTTAATTCACAAATCCTTCTTTTTTTTTGTTTTTTTTTTCTATGGTTTTGCCCAGAATTTTTTTTCAACTAGAAACACAATGACTCTAGTAGCACTTCTTTTTTTTTTTTTTTTTAGTTTAGGACCCAAATAGAGAACTGAAATTTGTGATAAATAGAGATGGAAAATGAAAAGATACCAATGGAAGACTATGGATGAGAGATCAACGAAGATGAACAAGAAAAAAAAGATTTTTTTTTTTTTGTTTTGAATTGACAAACAAACACAAACCTGAAAATCAAGGAACTAGGCTCTGATACCAAATGATAAGCACACCTTGAATCGGTTCGCCTTGAAATTCAGTTTGGGGAAGGATATTGACGCCACACTCAAGAAAGATCAGAAGGTGAGTGATAAGTCATGGGTGTTTTGATCGCCACAAGTTGCCTTGATAAGATCAGATTTAGTTCTTTGCCTAAGAACTCAAAGGAAGCTCTCACAATAGAGAAAACTCAGATTTTATTCCAACAAAAACTACTTTTAACCATACAAGAGTTTCCTATATATAGACTTAGTGGAAGTTGAAATAAAAACCTACTACACTTCCCACTAAGCACTAATTATGCACCATTATCATGCATACATTAATTCATGGCATTTATTTTCCACTAATGCAACCACTAATCCCTAATACTAGCTTAGGAACTCTCAAAAAGGCACTAAAACCCAACAAAGGACTTCAAAAGTCACTCTAGAAAAATCCCCCAAAAATACATACGAAAATGGTTCTCATGTTGGCTTAATTTCATTTTAGTTGAAGGAATGCGATCCATTTAGTTGTTGCCTCCATTGTGCATTGATCCTCCTTTTCCTTGAGCTCCATTATTAAGCCTTCCAAGGCTTGCTTCATTTTTTTAGTCTTGGACCTTGTCGTGGGTCCTCCAATTCCCTTCAATGCCTCTTCATCCTCGACTTTGTCTTGTAAGCTTGAAACCCCTCCTTGGCTTTCATCATCTAATCCAATGGTGAAGAATAAACCAAAGGGGTTTGGTTTGTTTTAAACGAATGAACCAAAGTTGGTTCGGTTCATTTTAACTTAAAATAGACCAACACGGTTTGGTTTATTTTAACCAAAGTAATGCGAGTTAATTTGGTTGAACTAATAATTAGAGAATGTTCTCTATAAAAACATGACTTAATTTTGTAGATAACTTTTGGTGTTAAAAACCTAAACCCTCTCCCTCTCTTCTCCTTCTTCTTGCCCAAAGGTTCCACGCCTAGCTTTTTCCGCCATCCACCATCTTTGCCGGCGTCATGCTGCCACTCCTCAACTCCTCCTTGGTTGACCAAGGTTGGCAGCCATCCTCTTTGGTGGAACATCCTCCAGCTGTCAGTTTATGGACAGCTTTGTCGAAGCATCATTTGAGTTTGCTCGACAAAATACCTTCCAGGGATTGATCTCGGTAATCCTTAGGTGGAGGATGATTCGTCAAGCGGTTGATGATACCTCGAGAAGTGAGTTTTGGGACTTGGTTTTGAATCCAGTTGGTGGTTGTGATATTCTCTCGACGCATCTTTGAGAGGCTGGATTTGGTATGGTATGTGTAGTTGATAAATAAATTTCTTTGAGTGATTGAAGTCATCATTATGATTTAAGATTTTGATATGATTCAGATTATCTAGATAAGGTTGATCTTGTTCTATAATTGATCATCAGATTTTTAAAATTAATATCAGTTTGGGAGAATAGTATTAGTTATATTGTATTCTTTATATTTGATAATGATTGGGTTAATTGTTCTGAACAATAAATTTTGATATATTGGATTGAAATATTCTCATCAATAAATTAATTTTGATGTAATTATTTCTCTTGATATTGATAATTATTTTATATTTTTATATCATTATTTTGATTAAATAATATGTTATAGATTGTGAAATATTTGATTTATCATTTTGATTAAAACATTATTATTTGATTATGATAATATTTGATTAGTTTTATATGGATAAATATTTTTGATTTGACATCGTATTAATGTTTACTCATTGTTTGTAGTTATCATTTTGACGGATCCATATATCCATGATAAATTCTCCTGGTTATTGATTTTATCAATGGATAAATATTCAATAAATCTTGTTACAATCAACCTTGATTTACCGATTATCATTTTATGATAGAATAATGATGAGGGTATGATGGCCTTTTTACAGCAGATCTCATATCATGACTTATTGCATGATCATTTGTCTTGATTTTTATATCTGAATTGATATATTGATATCTAGATGTTTATATATGGTGTGTTTTGTAATAGGACTTATTATTCAAATTCAATGTTATGTGATTCTTCTTTTCTTCTATGGTGTTTGATCAAATTATCAATTGAAATTAATTGTTGATAATTTTCAATATCTATTTCTGCTCCTATATCTGTGAGATGAAATATAGACTATATTATATGTTTGTTTTGTGATATATTTTATTTGCTTGTTGTTTGTGATATATTTATTTGGATGATATCTTATTTTATTTCATATGAATCTTTAGAATCTTTATTTTTAAATGTTTATATAATAGATTGATATTATCTGTTTATAATCCTGATGTGCCTTGTATGTAAATATTATAATAAAGATAAAGTGAATTTTGAGTATTCATTCTTGATAGCAATATTTGAGGGGTTTCTTCCTCTTTATATGTTCCATAATTAGTAAAATTTCAAGGTTTGGTGATTTACTTTTGAAACAGATCCTAATAAAGAATTGATATATCTTTTTGGGATAGAATACTTGGTTTGATTAATGAATTGTTTGAAACAATTCTTATTATATAAATGGAAGAAAAAGTATGCAAAACTAAATAAATAAATAAAATAAACAAGGAAAAGTAAATCTATCCTAAGTCCTTAATTATCCACTTCTCGATTTGATTCGATCACATCGACACCAAAAACTTGATGCACCTAGACCTCCTCTTGGCGAGATCGTTGAGGACTCGAAGCGGCGCTCAACGCCCATAAGTGCGGATGTCGTCAAGATGTAAAATATTACTTATCCATAGGGAGATTGAGTATCGATTTGTTGATGGATATTTATTGAGTCAAATCTAAAGGTGGCGGTGTGAGGTTGTCGGTGGACTAAACTCTAATGCGGTGTCACAAGGAAGAAAGGAGCTTTTGAGATCTTTTAAAGGGATTCTAGGACTTGATTTAGTGTGTATAAACATGTTATCAATTTCGTTGTCTAAATGTCTAACTATGGTCTTGTGGAAGAGACATTATACACTCTCTGATGAGCCACCCCATCTATGAGCTATCTCGCCTTCAGGAATTTGGATAGGCGGTATGAGATGCAAATCAATCCTCGAACCATTTCGGTTCTATGCATCCTTCTACCATTCTGAGTTGGGTTTACCTAGGTTCCTGTATAAATCCCTAAATCTTAGATCGAGGATGTCACCTGTATCACCTAAGCCTGATAGATAGAAAACCAAATACACATAGATATTTGTATAAACAAATCCCAATTGCAAATTCAAACTCAAAATTATAATTGATTGTAGCAACATGTCATACACACAAACTACTCCCTAATCCTAGAATCGAAGAAACTACTCCATAGATAGGAGAGGAGAATCACAAGGCATATTCATGTTTGAATTAATCATAAATAAAATGCAAGAACAGATGTTACAATGCAATGGCCTTCTCTCACATTGAGTCACTTTGATCTCCGTGATGTTCTTCCTCCCCGTTCTGCGGTTCAAGCTTTTAGGCTTTGGTATGCCATCACCATCGTGCCTCTAGGGTTTGGAGCCATCCTTATATAGATCTTCAGTTAATGCGAAATTTGGAAAAAACCCTGTCGATTTCTGTTTGGGCATACGACTATGTGTTTATGGCGCCATGTGTACTGGTGGTGATTTGCCCTTGACAGTAGTGTGTAGCCCATGCGTGTCCCTAGTCTAGAAAATGCCCTTCTTTCAAAGTGCCTTTTCTCGAAATGCTATCAGTACAAAAGTACAAAGAGTTGGATCAACTAGAAAATAAGAAATGTATGCAAAACAAAGTGACATATGCGTGAAACTAACATAAAATGTAATGAGATGTGAGCTAAAACTACTCCTAAAATCCTATATGTTTTTCTCACATCAGTCAGAGTAGGACAAGATGTTATAGATGTGGATCTGAAAGCTACAAAGTTCCAGAGTGTCCCTTGGAGTAGTCTATTTGCTATTATTGCAAGCATCCGGGACACACTAGTTGGGAGTGTACTTTGAGAGCACAGTTGGAATTTCTAGATAACTCCAACAAGAGAAAGAAGCCCACAATTCGATAGACAACACCAGGATACAAGTATATGGTAGCGACAAGTACCTCCACTCAGTATATCACATCGATTGCCTCTTTAGTGATGCCGACAACTACTCAGTATCCTGTAGCTCCAGTGATTTACTATCCAAGGGTGCCTACACAACAGTTTTTACCAGCCAGCTCTTAGGGATATGTTATGCTTGCATAGTCGATTCAGTCTTCGGTACCATAGAGCCAAATTCAGTCTGAGTGGAGGCACTCTACCACTTTAGCAGGAATCATAAATGTGGATTTGGATGTGTTCATGCTATAACAGAGGAGGCCTGTAGAGGATCGATTATTAGTATGGTTTCAGTTTATTCCATATATGTTGATACTTTGATTGATACTGGTAGTTCACATTCCTTTGTATCTAGAATATTTTTGGGTAGGATTGGTAGGATTCCAATGGTTCGTTCTTGTGGGTTAGCAGTATCTTTGCATCAAGAGAAGTGCTGACTAGCCATTAGGAAATTAAGAGTTGCCCATTGGATTTTGATGGGCATATTCTTATGGTGGACCTTCAGGTGTTGGAAATGGTAGGGTTTGACATCATTCTCGATATGGATTGGTTAGCTACTTATTATGCTACAGTGGATTGTAGAGTGGGAGTAGTGACTTTTCGACCACATGATCAACCTGCATGGGAATTCGTTGGTACTAGAGATGATTGAGTGTCTGCTATATCAGCATTACAAGTTCAGAAACTATTATCCCATGGTTGTCAGGGTTACTTATTGTCTCTAGTCAAAGTAGAGAGTGAGGGACTACCACCCCTCTCAAGTGTGCGGGTAGTCTGAGAGTACCCGGATGTGTTTCTAGAGGAACTTCTGAGCTTGCCACCTTCTAGGCAAGTGAAATTTGTGATAAAGGTGATTCCAAGAACCGCGTTGGTATCGAAACCTCCTTATCGGATGGCACCAAAAGAGCTGAATGAACTTAAAGTACAACTGTAGAAGTTGTTGGATAAGGGATTTATTCGGCCTAGTGTTTTGCCATTGGGAGCTCCAGTGCTTTTTGTCAAAAAGAAAGATGGATCATTGCAGTTATGCATTGACTATCGACAATTGAATGCGGTAACTATGAAGAATATCCACTATCGAGGATAGAGAATTTGTTTGATCAACTTAAGGATACATGTGTGTATTCTAAGATTGATTTTCGCTCCGGTTATCATCAACTTTGGATAAGAGATGAGGATGTTCAGAAAACAACATTCCACACTCGTTATGGACATTACGAGTTTCTGGTCATGCCCTTTGGTCTCACTAATGCCCTAGCTGCATTTATGGACTTGATGAATCGGGTATTCTTGGGGTATATAGATCAGTTTGTGATAGTATTCATAGATGAGGACCATGACCATCATCTTCGGATTGTGTTAGAGACGTTGCAGCGAGAGAATCTATATGCCAAGTTCAGCAAATGTGCGTTCTGGTTATCCTCAGTGGGTTTTCTTGGACACGTGGTGTCTAATAGAGGTATTTCTATAGATCCCCAAAAAATTGAGGCGATTACCAGTTGGGAGCAGCCAAAATCAGCTCAGGAAGTCCGTAGTTTCCTTGGTTTGGCCCGGTATTACCGTAGATTTATGGAGGGATTTTCCAAGATTGCCACACCACTTACTCGCTTGACCCGGAAGGGGATCAAGTTCACTTGGTTAGAGGCGTGTGAAACTAGCTTTCAGGAGCTGAAGAACCGGTTAATTTCTACACCAGTGTTAGTGATTCCTTCTGGTTTTGATGGGATGGTACTATATACTGATTCTTTTATCCAAGGGTTGGGAGCAGTTCTGATATAGTGCGACCGAGTGGTATCTTATGCCTCCCATCAACTAAAGGATTACGAAAGGAATTATCTAGTGCACAATCTGGAGTTAGCAGTGATCATTTTTGCGTTGAAGATATGGAGACACTATTTATATGGAATTACTTTTGAGATCTATACAGATCATAAAAGTTTGAAATATCTTTTCACACAGAAAGAACTAAATCTGAGGCAGAGGCAGTGGATGGAATATCTGAAGGATTTCGACTGCACAATTCATTATCATTCGGGAAAAGCTAATGTAGTAGTAGATGCACTGAGCAGGAAGTCCCAGGGGATTTTGGCTAGTCATTGGATAGCAGTTACTAATCTTGTTCGACAGTTCTCAGAGTTGGGATTATCTGAACAAGGTTAAACATCCCGGGGAGTATTAGTTTCTATGGTGGCCCAGTCCACTATTGCTGAGAAGATCAAAGAAGCACAAGTTAGTGATTAGCATTTGCAATTCTTGTGCAACACAATAGACTCAAAATGACAGACGGATTTCTCGAGTGACAAGAATGGAGTACTTTGTTTCCGTGGACGATTATGTGTTCCAGACACGCATCCAGTTAAGGAAGAGTTGTTATGGGAAGCACATTATTCGAGATTTGCTATACATCATGGTGGTACTAAGATGTACCAAGATTTAAAACATTTATACTAGTTGAATGGTATGAAGAAAGACATTGTAGATTTTGTTGCTCGATGTTTAGTATGATAGCAGGTAAAGGCTGAACATCAAAAACCCACTGGGTTGCTTCAAGAAATTCCGATTCTGGAATGGAAGTGGGAACATATCACTATGTATTTCGTTACGGGATTACCGAGAACCCGTAAAGGACATGATGCGATTTGGGTGATTATGGATCAATTAACCAAATCTACTCATTTCCTTCCTATTTGTGGGATGGACTCATTGGATTGTTTGGCAGAGTTATACTGTCGAGAGATAGTCAGGCTGCATGGAGTACCTTTGAGTATTATATCCGATAGAGATATGTGATTTGTCTCACGATTTTGGCAGAGTCTTTAGTAGGCCATGGGCACAGAGCTTCGACTCAGCACAATATTTCATCCACGGACAGATGGACAGTCTGAGCTGAAGGTAGGAAACTTCGCTTCCCACTTCAACTCGGTCGCTTGTTCATGACAATTCCTTCTACGTCCCCGGATAAAAAAATTTATCCTTGACAAGAGGGATTACCCAAGCAACCGTGTCATCGTCGTGCTATTCGATTAGAGTAGTCACTTGAACAAACTTGTTGTTCAAGTAACCAACCTCTATTCTACGAATATCTGCGGAATAGACGATGTACGGATGGCCGACTTTTGTGTTTATGTTCGGGGTCCAAGTTATATTAGCCACAAAACAGAATATATCATGCATATATAATTGAAAAACAATTACAAACATGTTACATATGAAGATAGATAAGTGATATACCTCTCGATCTTCTATTGTATGACCTTCCTCCTTTTGGACGTCGTGTGGGCGATGATCTACCAAAAGTCGAAGCTCCTAGATCACCAATCTTCCTTCCTTGCTCGCTCTGAACAAGAGGAAGTATAGAAACAAGGCACTTCTCCTTCTTTCAACCAACCACCAAGCTCCAAGCTTGGTGCTAGCCGCCGACCGAGAAGAAGAGGAGGAAAGGAAGTGGGCGCCGACCAAGGACTCCAAGGAATTATCCTAACCCTTGTTTCCACCGGCCAAGGAGAAGAGATTAAGGGAGTTTGGACGCCGGCCAAAGGAGGGAAGAGCTTGTATATGCGCCGGCCACCAAGGGAGAAGAAGAAGATAAGGAAAAGGCTTTCCTTATTTGGTGCCGCCAACCCCAAACCCTAATCTCTAAGCTTGCCGCCCACCTTAACCCTAATCCTATCTCTAATGGGATTCCTCCTTGCCGCCCACCCCCTCCTCTCCTTTTATATAGTTAATCTCCACCATTGGTTCTAGGGAATTAATCTCAACCGTCGGATCTAGAGATTTAATCTCAACCGTCGGATCTAGAGATTTAATCTTTACCTTTGGATCTAGAGTTTTGTTTTCATCCATTGAATCTAGGCTTCATGAGGTATTAATAGGCTACAATAGGGACCATGAGGAGGAGTTGGATCTTGGCCACCCAATGGATCAAACCCACAAAAAGTCCGATCCATTAATGATAATCCAATCCACTAAAGGATTATCATTGATCTACCTTACCAACCCCTATAAGTTAATATGGGTTCCATATATTATATGTACATTTTCTCCCCGTGTTTAAGATCTCGAATGCCCGTTGATTAATTAATTTACTGACCATTAATTAATCAACATCTAACTCCATGAGTAGTACCACTCAACCTTTTCATCATGCCGGACCAAGTCCACCTGCAGGGTTTACATGATGAACCTTATGAGCTCCTCAAGGGGGCATCATCATCCTAATATATAGGACACGGTTTCCTCCTATAATCAACGACACACCATATAAATAATATCATTTCCCAACTTACCGAGCCTATCGATTTAATCTATAAATCTCGCCCATTGGTAAATCAAAGAAATGAATACTAAGTATATGTGCCCGTTATTATATCGGGATTAAGAGTATGTACAATATAATATCTGAGGTCCGATTCGATTATGTAGTCAGCAATAAATCGAATCACCTCAAAGTCGGTCCTGCTCAATACACACAAAGTGTACTAGTGTGATTCTATGGTCAAGACAAACCAATACCAAATCACACTACAATGATACCAATGGTTTGTCCAAAGCCATCTCGTTTGTGAGCCTATACTTATACTTTACAAGGAGACGATAACATGATCTCCCGTGTGACACCACACACCATGTTATCTACAATGTAATGTATTAGACAATATGAATCACCATAAATATGCAAACAATGATCATGTGATTCTTATTTCAAAATAAAGATGTTCATATAAAAGATAGACTTTTCAGTATACATCCCAACAATCTCTCACTTATACTAAAAGACTATGTTGTCCTCAAACTACCGTACATCTGATTCCCATTCCCTCCACATGCCTTTTAAAAGCTCTCGCTGGAAGGGCCTTAGTGAAAGGATATGCCAAGTTATCCTCCGATGCAATCTTAGCCACAACAACTTCTCCTCTCTTTACGATTTCTCGTATCAGGTGGTACTTGCGCTCTATGTGTTTACTTGCCTTATGGGCTCGTGGTTCCTTCGAGTTTGCAACTGCACCACTATTATCACAATAAATTGTGATAGTTTTGGGAAAACCAAGAATCACATCCAAGTTCATCAGGAAGTTCCTGAGCCACACAGCTTCTTTGGCCGCCACAGAGGCTGCCACATACTCAGCTTCCATGGTAGAGTCCGCCACACATTTCTGCTTGACACTCCTCCATACAATGGCTCCACCTCTCAAAGTAAACACAAAACCTGAGGTAGACTTACTGTTATCCCTATCTGATTGGAAGTCGGAATCTGTGTAACTCACAGAGAGTAATTGGTTTGCCTGGTAAACTAGCATATAATCCCTAGTCCTTCTCAGGTACTTCAATATATGCTTTATCGCAGTCCAATGTCCCTGTCCTGGATTACTCTGATATCTGTTGACCATGCCCACGACAAAGTAGATATCTGGTCTCGTACATAGCATTGCATACATGAGGATTTCTACTGCCGAGGCATAAGGAACCGCCTTCATCTCCTCTATCTCCTCAGATGTTCTAGGACACATCTCCTTAGATAAAGAAACTCCATGCCTGAAAGGTAGAAAACCCTTCTTGGAGTTCTGCATGCTAAAACGATCCATAATGGTGTCTATGTATGAAGCTTGAGATAAGCACAACATCCTTTTCCTGCGATCCTTGATCCCAAAGATGTGTCCTACTTCTCCCAAGTCCTTCATATCAAACTGTTTGGACAACCATACTCTTACGTCTGATAACACCTTGACATTGTTGCCAATTAACAAAATATCATCTACGTATAGTACAAGAAATACCACTATGTTTCCGTCACATCTCTTGTATACACAAGACTCATCCGGACTTTGAATGAATCCATAAGACCGGATTACCTCATCAAAGAGGATGTTCCAAGACCTTGAAGCTTGCTTCATTCCATAAATGGACCGATTAAGCTTACACACAAGATGCTCTTTGCCCTTTGCAATGAATCCCTCTGGTTGCTTCATATAGATGTTTTTCTTAAGACTTCCATTAAGGAAAGCTGTCTTGACATCCATCTGCCACACCTCATAATCCATATGAGCTGTAATACATAAGAGAATACGGATAGACTTAAGCATGGCTACCGGCGAAAAGGTCTCCTCATAATAGATACCCTCTTTCTGAGTATACCCCTTCACAACAAACCTCGCTTTGAAGGTCTCAACCTTCCCATCTATTCCTCTCTTTCTTTTGTAGATCCACTTGCATCCAATGGTTTTTACACCATCGGGTGGTTCTACCAGCTCCCAGACCTGATTTGAATCCGTAGATTCAATCTCAGCATTCATTGCACTTCGCAAAGATATTGCATTTTTATCTTGGATTACCTCGTCATATGTCCAGGGATCAGGTTCATGTTCGCCAGGGACCAAATCAGAAGATTCTCCCAAGAACATGAATCTATCAGGCTGTCTCACAACCCTCCCACTACGACGAGGTATCACCTGTGTATCCTCTGTGACACGTGGTGCAGTGACTTATGGTATATCCTCTTGTACCGGTGGTACTGAAGAAGTAACTTCCCCTTTTAATTCCTCCAAAACAATCTTACTCATGGGCTTGTGGTTCATCACATAGTCTTCCTCTAGAAATCTGGCGTTCGTGCTAACGATCACCCTCTGATCTCTAGGACTATAAAACAAACCACCTTTCGTTCCTCTAGGATAGCCAACGAACTTGTGCACTTCTGTATGAGGTTCCAACTTATCAGTATCTGCCTTCATCACATGTGCTGGACTCCCCCATATCCGAATATGTCTTAGACTAGGCTTTCGCCCAGTCCACAATTCTGTGGGAGTAGAAGGCACTGATTTAGATGGAACCAAGTTCAGAATGTATACCGCCGTATCTAGAGCATATCCCCAGAACGAATCTGACAACTCAGAATAACTCATCATCGATCTAACCATCTCCATAAGAGTTCTATTCCTTCGCTCTGCTACACCATTCTGCTGGGGTGTGCTAGGTGCAGACAATTGAGATTGAATCCCAGCTTCTGATAAGTAATTCCTAAACTCTCCCAAGAGGTACTCACCACCACAATCAGATCGTAGTGTCTTGATACTTTTACCTTGATGTTTCTCCACATCAGTCTTGAATTCTTTGAACTTGTCAAAGCATTCAGACTTGCGGCGCATCAAGTAAATGTATCCATATCTCGAATAATCATCTATAAAAGAGACGAAATACTCAAAACCACCTCTAGCCTGGATAGACACATCAACTATCCAAAATGGACCAATTCTAACACATCTTTGGCTCTATACCCCTTGGCCTTAAAAGGCCTCTTGGTCATTTTACCCTCCAAGCAAGATTCGCAGGTTGGGAAGTCTTCCACCACTAATGAACCCAGAGGTCCATCAGCTATCAACATTTGAATTCTGCTTAGGTTAATATGATCAAACCTAAGATGCCAAAGATATGTTTGGTTCATCTTCGAAGGTTCTTTTCTCTTATTGGAATTAGAAGATGAGTTATTAACTTTTATTTGCATCGTGGGAGCTTTTGGTTCAAGTGTGTATAGATTTCCTATCAATGCACCCGAACAGATAATGTCCCTATTCCTTTTTATAACAACTCTGTCATTAAAAGAAATAGAATATCCATCCATAAACAATTTAGAAATCGAAATTAAATTCTTTCTAAATAAAGGTACATAAAGGCAATTCTTAAGAACCAAAACTTTATTTTTCTCAAAAGATAAATAAACGTCTTCCACTGCAACAACCGCCACCTTCATGGCATCGCCCAAGTATACGATAATCTCCCCTTCAGCCAGTCGTCTAGTTTCCTGGAACCCCTGCAAAGTATTGCAGACATGATCAGTGGCTCCCGTATCTACACACCAGGTGCCGGTAGATAACACCGCTAAACATGTTTCAACGACTAGACCAAAAGATATACCTTTGTTCTTCTTGCGGTTGGGGCAGTCCTTCTTCCAGTGTCCAGTCTGCTTACAAGTGAAGCACTTGCCTTTCGGCTTCTTCACTCCTCCCTGAGTTCCTCCCACCGCTTTTGCCCCAGTTTGTTTCTTCTTCTTCTTGCCTTTCGGCTTAGAAGTAGAAACCTTTTGGGTCACCATGGCATGCGCCTGAGAACTCTGACGAAATAGCCCCTCTGCCGCCTGGAGTTCTGTCAGAAGCTCCGCCAATGAATACAACCTTTTGTTCATGTTGTAATTCAGGCGAAACTGCTCAAAACTCCTAGGTAGAGACTGGAGAATGATATCGACCTGGGTTTCCCCATCGATCTCAAGTCCGAGGACTTCCAACTCATTCAGATGAGCCATCATCTTGAGAACATGATCCCTCACAGGTGTTCCCTCGATCATGGTGGTCGTCATTAAGTTCCTCATGGCTTCCTGCCTTGCAGCCCGATTTTGGTGTCCGAAAAGCTCTTTGAGATTGAGCATCATGTCATAAGTAGTGGGCATGACTTGATGTTATGCTGCAGTACATTTGACATAGATGCCAAAATGTAACACCGTGCCATCTCATCAGCCTTGATCCACTTCTTATAACTCTCCTTCTCCTTTTCCCCAGAATCATCTGCAGGCTTAGGAGGGCACTCTTCGAGGAGTACATATTTGTATTCCTCAGCAGTCAAGACAATGTCAAGATTCCTCTTCCAATCAACATAGTTGAGTCCAGTAAGTTTATTCTCTTTCAGTATCACAACAAGCGGGTTGAAAGTCATTTTGAAAGAAAACCTAAGAATCACGTAGATCAAAACATTAGATTTCAAAAAATTATTGATTCCTCAAACAATAAAATTTTAAAATCAACCAACACCTCAAAACACCGAGAATATCGTATGCCACGATAGTGTGGACGTATATGAATTCTACATTTGTAAGAGGAGGTTTTACCCATTAATTTTACTATCTTGTCAACGTAACTTTTTGACAAGTAAAATTAATAGTTGGTTCATCTTCGACCCTACAAATAAAAGCAGTAACTCCGATGGGGAGGATACTTATATTTGTATCTAAGTGTTCACCATTACTCGGTACCAAGGTAATTATCTCGGGTTATGTGCCTTCCGATGGGGAAGTACAAACGCTCCTTAATAATTTCCTATAACCATATTCGACTTTGTGATCCGCAAACAAACTCATCCGATGGGGAGGAAGGCACTCAGAGCCGACGCGCAAGTTTGTTTACATCACATGTCAAATCGTAATGGAGGCCGTGGGAATTTATAAAAAAAATATCCCTCTCCCACTTAGTAATTTAAAATTGAGGAATTTTCTAGCCTACGACATGCATATCAAACAATAAGCAATAAATATGAAAAATAAATATTTCCCAACTATTATGGCTTTTGTCTTCAATATGTCTCCCGTCGTATCGCCATCTCGTCCGCTCCTCCTACGCCATGTACAAGCCATCTGGAGATCCAAGCCGAGAAAAATATTTTAATTTACATCCATCGATCCTGAACTCCACGAGGGAGTGTACATGAAATCTAGATCAAAAGTAAGCTAAAATAGAAAGAGTGGCTAAACAATGCCGTATCTAATTTACAAAAATTAAATACTAGTCTTGTCAACCCCGAGGATTCAATAAAATATATAATTACACACATACAATCACATACATACATATGGCCATAATAGTTGGATCCTATGCCTGCAACCAAAGAGTTAACCTACGCATATCCTACTATTATCCGACACATATAATATATGAAAAGTGCATAAAAGTAACCGAAAACCTTGGCTCTGATACCACTTGAAGGCAGGAAACTTCGCTTCCCACTTCAACTTGGTCGCTTGTTCATGGAAATCCCTTCTACATCCCTAGATAAAAAAAAATTATCCTTGACAAGAGGGATTACCCAAACAACCGTGTCATCGTCGTGCTATTCGATTAGAGTAGTCACTTGAATAAACTTGTTGTTCAAGTAACCAACCTCTATTCTACGAATAGCCGCGGAATAGACGATGTACGAATCGCCGACTTTTGTGTTTATGTTCGGGGTCCAAGTTATATTAGCCAAAAAACAGAATATATCATGCATATATAATTGAAAAACAATTACAAACATGTTACATATGAAGATAGATAAGTGATATACCTCTCGATCTTCTATTGTATGACCTTCCTCTTTTTGGACGTTGTGTGGGCGACGATCTACCAAAAGTCGAAGCTCCTAGATCATCAATCTTCCTTCCTTGCTCGCTCCGAACAAGAGGAAGTATAGAGGCACTTCTACTGCTTTCAACCAACCACCAAGCTCCAAGCTAGGTGCTAGTCGCCGGCCAAGAAGAAGAGGAGGAAAGGAAGTTGGCGCCGGCCAAGGACTCCAAGGATTTACCCTAACCCTTGTTTCCACCGGTTAAGGAGAAGAGATTAAGGGAGTTTGGACGCCGACCAAAGGAGGGAAGAGCTTGTATATGTGCCGACCACTAAGGGAGAAGAAGAAGATAAGGAAAAGACTTTCCTTATTTGGTGCCGTCAACCCCAAACCCTAATCTCCAAGCTTGCCGCCCACCTTAACCCTAATCCTATCTCTAATGGGATTCCTCCTTGCCGCCCACCCCCTCTTCTCCTTTTATAGAGTTAGGGATGAGCCTTGTTTTAATCTCCACCATTGGTTCTAGGGATTTAATCTCAACCGTCAGATCTAGAGATTTAATCTCAACCGTCGGATCTAGAGATTTAATCTTTACCTTTGGATCTAGAGTTTTATTTTCATCTATTGGATCTAGGCTTCATGAGGTATTAATAGGCTACAATAGGGACCATGAGGAGGAGTTGGATCTTGGCCACCCAATGGATCAAGCCCACATAAAGTCCGATACATTAATGATAATCCAATCCACTAAAGGATTATCATTGATCTACCTCACCAACCCCCATAAGTTAATATGGACTCCATATATTATATGTATATTTTCTCCCCGTGTTTAAGATCTCGAATGTCCGTCGATTAATTAATTTATAGACTATTAATTAATCGACATCTAACTCAATGAGTAGTACCACTCAACCTTTTCATCATGCCGGACTAAGTCCACCTACAGGGTTTACATGATGAACCTTATGAGCTCCTCAAGGGGACATCATCATCCTAATATATAGGACACAGTTTCCTCCTATAATCAATGACACACCATATAAATAATATCATTTCCCAACTTACTGAGCCTATCAATTTAATCTATAAATCTCGCCCATTGGTAAATCAAAGAAATGAATACTAAGTATATGTGCCCATTATTATATCGGGATTAAGAGTATGTACAATATAATATCTGAGGTCCGATTCGATTATGTAGTCAGCAATAAATCGAATCACCTCTAAGTCGGTCTTGCTCAATACACACAAAGTGTACTAGTGTGATTCTATGGTCAAGACAAACCAATACCAAATCACACTACAACCATTCCAATGGTTTGTCCAAAGCCATCTCGGTTGTGAGCCTATACTTATACTTTACAAGGAGTCGATAACATGATCTCCCATGTGATACCACACACCATGTTATCTACAATGTAGTGTATTAGACAATATGCATCACCATAAATATGCAAACAATGATCATGTGATTCTTATTTCAAAATAAAGATGTTCATACAAAAGATTGACTTTTCAGTATACATCCCAACATGAGCATACCATTCAGACTCTGGAGGACCTATTGAGATCTTGCGTTATGGATTTCGGGGGTAGTTGGGAGGATCACATTCATTTAGTGGAATTTGCCTATAACAACAGTTATCAGTCTTCCATTCAGATGGCTCCTTTCGAGGGCTTATACGACAGACCTTGTAGATCTCTCGTGTTGTGGGAGGAAGTTGGGGAAGGACAGTTGCTGGGGCCAAAGAGTATCCAGCATGATGCAGAGTTGGTGTGCGTCATCAGACAGCGATTATCAGAGGCACAAGATTGACAGAAGAGTTACGCAGACTGGAGGCGAAGGCCTTTGGAATTCTTAGTAGGGGATCATGTATTTCTGCATGTTTCACCTACAAAAGGAGTTAAACGATTTGGACTAAAAGGAAAATTAGCTCCACGCTATATTGGTTCGTTTGAGAGATTGGAGCGGATTGGGGTGTAGCTTACCGGTTGGCTTTACCTTTGACACTTGTGGGTGTTCATAATGTATTTCATGTTTCTATGTTGAGGAAATACGTGCCACATGCCGATTATGTTCTGAAAGAAGCATCAATTCCTCTCCAGCCTAATGCGACATATGAGGAGATTCTAGTGTGAATTCTGGGTCGCAAGGAGCATCAGTTGCGGAGTAAAACCATCCGACTTGTAAAGGTTGGATGACAACATCATACTGATGAGGAGGCTACATGGGAGTTATAGGATACTATCCGAGCTCGATACCCTCATCTATTTATTTGAGGTATGTAGTAGTTCAAAAAATTGTTGAATTAATTATCGCATTTAAGCAGAAAATTTGGAGACCAAATTTTTATTAAGTGGGGGAGAATGTAAAATACCTCAAATAAATTTCTAAAGAACAATATTATTATTGGGTAAAATAAATTAATGACGCATGGTTAGGGACTAATTTGAACCTAACCTATGGAAGCTTATGAATTTATTTAAACCTAATCTAGGTTTAGTGGCACCTAATTGAACTGATCCTTTATTAAAACCAATCCGATTTATTTCGCTCCTTGGTTTTCTTCTCCGCCGCATGCGACCCTTCCCATCACGATTTTCCCCTTCCGTGCCTCTACTGCTAGCCGATCTTCTTCCTCCCTTCTGTAAACAGTGGCAAGTGAATTTCCCTTGCTGGTGCCCATGGACGAGCTAGAGCAGCAAGCGTGCACGTGGCTGGGAGCATGGGTCGGCGGAGTCTGCACCATGTTCTGATCGGAAGCTGCAATCCATGCCGAGCAAGGTAAGGCGTGGTCCTTCCTCCCCAATCTTGGATGAGATCCACTCCGATCACAGTCCTTTTCATTTGATTGCTCATCAAACTGTGGTGTTAGGGCAACAAGGGATTTCTCCAGCGAACGGAGCATTTGGGGGAAGTGTTGCCGATGAAGTTGCAAACTTCGGTATACCTCTCGTTTCCTTTCCCTTTCTTTTCTATCCAGGGTGTTTTCCATGGATCGGTGTCATTGAATCGATGGTTGGTGCTAAATTTTGAGTTCAAAGGGGGGTTGTGGCAGTGTGGTGAACCGAACAGTGGATTAAGCTTGAGGTAAGATGTGGGTTGATCTATGAAGTTGTTGAATTGCCTTGCTTCAGTATGGATGGTTGTTGGTGATGTGGATGTGGTAGTTGTGTAGTGTGTGGGATATTCGGCCTTTGCCTTTTCTGGGGAGGAGGCTGTGAATGGTTGGATGTGGGTATGGGGGTGATGGCATGAATGTAGTTTGAGGGTTTCTAATTCGTGTTCGATAAAAGTATGTGAATGTAGGAGCCAGGTAGTAGTAATTGGTATATTTATCATGTTCTTGAACCTAACCGTAGTTGATGATATTTGCAGGACGTGGATACAAGGCAGGTCTGCGGGTGTGAGGATTATTGTTACGAGTTTCGTATCAGGTGGATAATTTCCTACCCTGGTCAGATAGTTGATATATCTTGTGCATGATATTTATGTTGATGATACCATTACCTTGACTCCATTCGTATTATTCTATTGCTTGATACTTAATCTTTGCACTTTGAGAAGCTCCATTGTTGTTATTACATTTCGTTCATCATTGTTATGATTTACAGTCGCTAGGGTATATGGACCGATAGTTGCGTAATTATATGTTTGTGGTTGAGTATGGAAGTGGATCAGGTTTGTATCATTAGGATATGTCCTTGGTGGGAGATATTCTGATGATGGAGGTGATTGTCCTATTATGTTCTTTAACGTTGGATACCTATTATTGATCATGTATTGGTGTAGGGTTGTGTGGATTGTCGATAGTGCTTAACATGGTTGATTGTCAGTTGTGTATGACTATCTGTGGGATAGAGAGTTGTTGTGGATGTATGTGTGTATTGTGCATTAATCACATTTGCATACAACCTGATGACTTGGTCTCCCTTGTGGTTGAGAGAGTCGTCAGTCATCCTGCCTCCACGGTTACTCGTGGTAGTAGTAATTGGTGTGAGGGCAGTTCATTTGTTGTGTCACACTCTACCACTATTGATAGTGACAGTTGAAGTTGCGTGCAGTTGTCCTGGGTGTGTGACACTTGACCACTCATGGGTAGTGTCAGTCGGAGTGGTCAGCAGTAGGGCCCCCTGTCGTGTAGCTTAAAGCTCTTTAGCTTATCGCTACTTATTCATATTGCCCACTCGATCACTTGAGAGTAGTGATTGTTGTTGAGTTGGGACAGTTATCATGTCGTGCCACTAGGCCACACTGGCGTCATGGTAGCGAGTGGGGTGCGCAGGCATGACATGCATTTGCATTGCCATGTGTGAGGGCATTTTCATATATATACATATACCAAAACCATAAGACCAATAAAACCTATCCACTTCGACGAGGGGGATTGGCAACTAGACTCTCCTGACAGCTTCATCCTAAAATAAATATAAAACCACGGGGTAAGTTCAAAGAACTTAGCGGATAATAGTCGATATGAATAGCAAGATATAGCTAACAATACTAATCATGCCAGTACAGTCTCATATATATGGTAAGTAAGAAATAAATGAAAAAGGACTGTACTCACCCGAATCTCCTACCCTGATATAGGAGCATGTGCCCTACTATAAGAGATAAAGTCATCACCATATACGAATATGAATCCTGTATGCATGGCAATCATATGCAACATCCAAGGCATCAATAAAATGCAACAAACACAATACAAATGCGATCCATGCATAAATGCATGCCGTGCATATGACATGGTCACCCCTGACGCCAGTCAGCCACCTCACACGCGATGGTGAAGCCGAGTGGGTAGGGCTATGACAACTGTGCACTCTGCCATCACTGCTCCTGAGTGAACGAGTGGACAGGATGCTGTCGGAGTACACCTATCCTCCTGCCCCAAACATAGTGGGAGAGCTAAGCTCTCATCTCCCGGTGTAATAGACCAGAGGAGGGATCCCTGCCCGCTACCACGCTGCCTCATCGCTACCCATGAGCGGACCAGCGAAGCCTGACAGAGCAACTGCACACACCCTCCTGATGTACCACTAACCCATGAGTGGCAGCGTGTGCAGGCCATGTAACTGGCTGCAGGCTCAACAATAATGGAACCCCGTCTAGCCAGCATGCAATCATGCAAGATGGTGCATGATACTAAAACATGTAAATCCAACTAAATACAGCTATCCGAATAATATGCACAATCAATATGTACATATCCGTAATCCAAGTAACTATGATCCAAATAAAACAGGGAAGATATAATCATAACCTATCACATGCATGTATCAAGTTATCAAGAGTACCCAAAATTCATATACTAGGCATATAAACATGAAAATTATTGAAAGCTATCCTAACTAGCATATCAACTTGACTATATCTAAAAGATAAGTCAAAATACCCGCCTGATAAAAATGTCCGCAAGAATAAAATCGTCACGACCGGGGACCTGCCTCGTGACCGAAACATGCATATAACAACCATTTTGATTAAGTACAATCATGCAACGACTGATCGAAAGAATCCTACATTGACTTCGTAGCCCGATAAACTAGATTGATCTAGTTATCCACACAACCTAAACAATTCTTCAAATCCAACCCTATCGACCATTAAACCAATTAACAACCTTTTAAGCATTTATAAACACCCATATCCGAACTTACCAATTTCCATCTTAATTATTAATTCTCACAGCCAACAACAACACTCACCACTAGAATCGAAATGGACTGCAAGAAAACAGAGAAAATCAAGATATTTACCTACAACAGAACCTCCTCTCAACAGCTCTTTTCCCAAAAGATATTCACCAGCTCCGGTACTGGAACTCATATGGATTGAATTAATATACTGTACTGACTAAAAGAATATACTTAGGCTAAGAATGGGATGTAATTCTGTTGCAACCTCCAAGGGAATACAAAAGCAAGATTTACCGTCTGGGTGCTGAGAATTGCAACGACACTCTCATCGGAGCCATGGGAAGTGAGCACCCCCCTCGCTCTCAAAAGGCCTCCCATATGCCGTGGGCCTCCCGCCTCTGTGGAGGAGGCTGGCTGGGCACAACCTAGGATGACAACGAGGATGGACTCTCCAATGGCTAGAATAGATCGAAGGAGGCAATCTCGATGCGGCCAAGGACAGCGGAGGTAGCGAGGTACTTGATCCAGGTGGTCGCAACGACAGCCGCAAAGGCGAGACCGAGGAAAGCACCGTCACAGGATCCGGTGAGGCGGATGATGGCGGCCCCGTGCGTTCAACAGCGACGAAGCGAGACAAGCGACCGGAGGTGGCACGTTCACAGCGACGAGGTGGAGAGCGTAGGCATCCATCCTGCGCGTCTCAGACGAGGCTCGACTCGCCTCGGATCAGAGCTCCCTTCCAAACCTTCGAAGAGAAGAAGGGGGCGAGTGATGTGGGGGAAGAAGTGAGGTGTCGGCATGGTGCCTTTGGGAGAAGAGAAAGGCTCGGCGGCGCTCAAGCGAGATTGGGCGAAGGTTGCGCGAGAAACTGAGTCACGAGGGGGAAAAACGAGTGGATCACAAGGTTGTGTCGGGTGCGGCGGGGAGAAATAAAACCAAAAGCTTAACCTAGGTTTGATTCAATTAATCCCTAAACATCATCTAAACAGGCCCTTTAAAAGCCTATTTTTTTATCCCCGTAATTATCTCGTACAGGCTTTGTTTAAATCTAGAAAAAATTCTAGGAAAATTTCTAAAATTCTCCAAAAATCCCGAAAAATTCCCAGGATTATTTTTTCCTAAATTTTAGCCATTAAATTTAGTATTTTAATATTTCAGTATTTAACATTCTACCCCACTAATAAAAATTTGGTCCCCAAATTTCCTGCTCATGTACGAGTACGAGATGTCTCAACAACCATCTCAGATATCTGGAGACAAGTCACACCCCTCAAGTGACTAAGTGGGGTATTGAGCTCTGATCTTTTTCTCAAGCTCCCAAGTTGCATCCTCATCTGTGAGGTGACTCTATCCGACCTTGACAAATTGCACAATCTTGTTTCGCAATTGTCGTTCCTTATGATCCAAAATCCGTACCGGAACCTCTGCATAAGTAGCATCAGGTGGAATGGAACCTGACACATCTGATAGAATATGTGTAGAGTCTGACACATACTTCCTCAGTATGGACACATGAAACACATCATAGATACCAGCCAAAGACGGTGGTAGCGCTAGTCGGTAAGCGACTGCTCCGATCCTCTCCAAAATCTCGAAAGGCCCAATGTACCTTGGAGCTAACTTACCATGGAGGTCAAATCTCTTCACCCCTTTCGTGGGTGAGACTCACAGGAATACCTGGTCACCAATAGAGAACTCCAGAGGTCTCCGTCTCTGATCGGCATAACTCTTCCGACGTTCCTGCGTCTCTGTCATCCTATGTCTGATAATACGGACCAACCCTGCCTCATACTGAGCTCTATGGGTCCTAGCAACTGGTCCTCCCAGTTGGCCCCGAAATCCATAACACAGGACCTCAGCAAGTCCTCTAGTGTCTAAATGGCCCGCTCAGACTGTCCATCTGTCTGCGGATGGAATGCAGTACTAAAACGAAGCTACGTGCCTAAAGTCTGCTGCAGACTCTGCCAGAACCGAGACGTGAACCGAGGATCTCTATCTGATATAATGCTCAAAGGAACACCATGCAATCTGATGATCTCTCGACAATATAACTCTGTCAAACGATCCAAAGAGTCGTCTTCCGAATAGCTAAGAAGTGCGCGGATTTGGTTAGTGTAGGGATCCCGAGCGATAAACAAAATTCGCAGCGGAAAACTTAGGATCCCTCCAGAGATCCAAGCAAAAAAAACATACTCGTTTCTATTATTGATTCTATCCTATAGGAATCGAGGTTACCTTCGAAGTGTGCCCTTCGAATTCCAGTCAGCAACACTTACGGATCTCAGCGTGGTCAGAATGTCCACGCCTCTACGGTGCACACACACACGATCTTGGAGAGAAGAGGTAAACCCTTTCGGTTGTGCTAGCAACCACGCCAAGGTCTCTCTTTTCACTCTATACTTGGCTTTTTGAGAACAAAATAAAATCAGATTCGATTTGTTTTTCATTCTCACGTTGAAGAAGAAGAAGAAACAATAATACACCTTAATGAGACATTAAATGCACTTCCTTATTCTCCATGGTAAAAGAAAGGAATTCAATTAATGCTCATTAAATGCACATTAATGAGCTTTTAAATCCCATTTAAAACCCCATTTATTAATTCGTGTATTACATTATTAATTCGTGTATTGCATGATTAATTCGTGTATTACATGATTAATTATGATTAATCATTTTAGCCTTCTTCTCTTGGTTTGACTTGAGTCTAACTCAACATAAACCAATTTGAGTCCAACTCAAATTTAGCCAAGTAATGAGTCTTACTCATTCTAGTTAATCCAATTAACTAATAATTCATTTTAGTCAAACCAAAATGATTTCCTCTCCAAAATAATATGTTCTTTGTGTGTGACCCTATAGGCTCTCATAACGTTGGAAATGTATCCAAAACCATTTTAGATACATAAGCAATGAGCGGCATCTAGCAATACATCATTGCTACCCAAGTGATGAGAATGTCGAGATCCGACAACCTCTTTCGTGACTATTATCATACGACAGTGTCCTTCTATCCTTGATATCTCAGATCGATCAATGAGACATAGACCGTGTCACCCTCTTATCAATTTTTATTTTTCTTGATCCCCAAGTAGACTCACTCAAACAAATGAGCTCAATATCTCATATTGACTCATTTGAGCATGACCATGCATTTCGTGGTCCTACTCTATCAAGAGGCCAAAGATATCACTCCCGTCATATGGGAGGGATAGATCTCATCTACATCACTCACATCCCTCCGCATAATTCGTTACATACTCAGTGATCGCCATTATAGTCACCCAATTACGGTGTGACGTTAGACGATACCAAAGTACATAACTCCTTATGTAGGGAACAGTAGTGACTTCAGGTCTAAGGACTATTCACACCAATAGTCACATGAGAAAGTATATGACACTCATATAACGATCCATGATACTTTCTCATGGTGGGTCAATTCAGTATATATAGTCTCCTATATATATACCCATGTATCAATGTGATATCACATATCCATGACTTGTGAGATCAAGTCATCCATTGACCTACATGCTAGTCTCAATGTATCAATATAGCCCTTGTCTATTAATACAATACTCGACTAGGAATATTTAAGAATAGTGTTCTCTACAGCTTCTCATAATCAATTCTACCAATTGATATACTGTAGATAATAACCTACTATTCATAGGCATTATTATATTTATTTAGCTGGCACAGGCATAAAGAAATATAATAATCAATCTTTGCCTTTATTAATGCAAGAATATAATACAAAAGTCTCCCTCACCAATCATCTCATAATTGGCACTAAGGGCTCATACTAACAGTTAGTCGGTAAACGACTACCCAAATCGCGTCATGACCTTGACGTGTCCTAGACAAACCCACCACAAAATCCATAATAATACGCTTCCACTTCCATTCCGGAATCGGAATTTCCTGAAGCATCTATTCCTTAAACTAATGCAACTCCGGAAACCATTATCCTCCTTAGAGTCAGAGATGGGGAATTTTCTTTTCACAAGAGAAGTCCATCTACTGTCCAAAATTCACTCCACCACACACTCTGTAAGGGCATGGGAGGCTATCGCGATTAAACTCTCTTGTTATAACTATTCGGGTCCCAGCTACTCTATAGTAGCTATCCAGTAGCTAGCCAAAATTCCATGAGCATTTCTGCTCCTTCACCTCTACAATACAACCTAATCTCTACTAAGTCCACGTCATATATATGACGGCTTATCTCACAGTTCTTTAACTGCCGTAAGGTTAGGAGACGTCTTATTCAACAGCATCGGAATCACTCCGATCCCCGAAATGATGCATCATGTACACTACCTCCCCTTCCACACCAGAATGAGTAATCAACACTAGCGTAAAAGTCAACCATCGTCTGAGCCCTGAAACTAGTTTCACAAGCTTTAGACCAAATAAATTCCATCTTCCTGATCCAACCAGTCAGCGATGTAGTACCGCTAGAGCATCCTATCCATATCTATGGTAATAATCATATCAATACTGGAAAAACCACCATCTACGGCGGCCGAGTGCGCAACTCCAACTACCACTATCAACAGTGGCCAAGTTACGCAACCCCAATGACCACAAATGATCTATCGTGTCCAGAATACCTGACTTCCCAAATTCCTGGACGACTAAGTCGTCAATAAGTCTAATAAGATAATCAAAAGCTCATACAATTCATACTAAGTATGAAATTGTCATCGCTACATACCTACATTCTCTTTACTCTAGGTTGATGATATACCAATCATCACAACAACAATGACAATTGTATGACACCATGTCACTACAATGTCAACACACCAGTCATAAATAAATCCTATAGGTGTCCTATAACTGATCTAAATAGATCCTTTATCCACTATGAAGGATATTCATTTCCTTCCACAACTACCGCATTCTATCATCGATAATCGATGCATAATCTCAAAGGTCCATCTCTCTTTCAACAAAGAGTTCTGGATCTTCTCTAGAAGAAATACTGGGACAGATAAATATCTCATCCAACACCTCCTTTAATAAGGTAAAACAATCTTTCATCGTCTTGACCAGTGTAGGTATATACGCCTTATCAAAAACCAAATCACCAATAGTAGGGACTGATATTTTCTGAGGGTTTACTCCTTGTCCTTCAAATTGGTGGCTAGCAGACTAAATCCCTAGCTTCCTAATTCTACATCAGTCGACACCTCTAAAGAGTCCGTACTTTTGAAATCATCGTTAGGTTCCGCAAGGTTAATACGTCATCGACCTCATCCCCGACCATGAGTAGGGGCAATTTCACTAAGTCAATACTTTTCCTAACCACTAAAGTACAGTAACCACTAAAGACAATACCTTTCCTATAGCTCAGAGATATCATTCAGTTTGCTTGGTCCCCAAAACACGAGAACTCCCAAAAATCCAAGGAAAAGAAAATCCTCGAAACACAAAACCCATAAACCAAAACCGCAAACCAATAAAATTGTCACGTCCTAGGGGCATATTCGTCATCCAATTGACGGAGGAGCCCCTTAGTGACAATATTCCAAAATACATAGACCAGATCTGGTAAAAACCTTGATATAATAATAGAAATATAAATATTTTATTAACTGCATGCATGCACGACTAAACATATATCAATCAAAGTAAAATAGTTTTATGACCCCAAATCCAATTGCGACAAAATCTAAAGTGCATAACAAAATGCAACACCAATAAAGTAAATAAAGCGGCATCTCGACGATGCAGTGGGACAAGCACGACAAGGAACTCTCTGAGTGACACGAAGGTAGGTCAATCGGACACGTCCTCCATCAGTTAACCTAGAGGATAAGTGAGGGGGTAAGTACAACCACTCAGTGGATAGATAGTCAATAGTGCATACTCATAATGCACCTAATGGAAGTCAAAGGAAATAATTAGAGTAACCCAACCCTCAGAGTACCAATATCAGTCTGCTACTAACCTGGGCGATGGTATAACGAATATACCCGTAACATACACAACCACTGCAATCTACAAGCAATGCACATCAAAATACCATGACAAAGCCTCGTGGCTCTCGAGGTAATACAAAGGGAACTGTCTATGAGCTACCGCGAACGTAACTCGTGGGCTGACAATCAATAGCACGGTCTACGCGCAACTATATGCTACCACGAATGAGACTCGTGGATAGACAGGTAGTATATAAACATCTAGTTATTGACTCCATGCACTAGCATACTACCACTAATAGGTCGCGTGGCAGTCGATTATCCTAGGTTGTTAAGCCTAGGGTTATCCAATACATCCAGAATAGAACGTCTATCAAAATCGATAAGGAAAATCATCGATCTACCATTAAGCCCATTGAGGCGATCAAGCAAGGGTTTCAACACCTCTACTATGAAATGTTTACCAAAATGGGTAAAAATCGACTTATAAATAAATAAGTCGAGATGGTTAAGTCCAGGATTCCAACTCTTCTATCATGATCGGTTATCAAGGTCGATAAAAATCACAAGTCCCCTAATAATCACGTTGAGACAATTAATCATAGGGTTTCGTCCCAACTAACAGGAAACGTCTATCCAGGCCAATAAGGACCACAAATCTACTATCAAGCCCTTCAAGAGGGTTAAGCCTAAATTATATCATCCTACCAGTTCAATCATGCATGCTACAACATGCTACCACGAACAGATCTAGTGGGTACTTAACATGTAAAGTAGCTATCTAGCTACAGACGTCATACAAATCCGATTATCACCAACTCCGAACGAATAACGCAAGAATATAACCTTACAGTAGGTCATCTCAACCATGTATGGGGGACATGATTGACCACAAATATACAAAAACAACCATAGAGAGACTCTACTGCAGACTCTCTCTCAACCAAGAATGGGAGATATAGTAAGGATTAATGACATCCTAACCATACGAACTCTACTAGTCCGATCATCATATCAAATGAAATAGTAAATGGATAATCACATACCAATATGCACATCCGGGTTATTATGCCTAGGGTTCCAACACCTAGGGTTTTACTAATGTTATTTCATTCCTGAGATCCACTCCTACAGAATAACCTCATCTAAGTTATTCTATCTCCACTAGTCTTAATCATGGTATCCACCGCAAAAATACATAACCATATACTCACATAATACGTTGTCTAATAAACGACAGCATAGTCATACTAATGGCAATCAATGGCTGAAATTAATTAGGATATAACTAAAGGGTCATGCCAGAACAAAATCAAAGCAATACTAAATAAAGCATCAGATGCTTATATATACTCTAAACTACATAAGTTGTAATCATGTCATCATGCACTAGGATCTAGAGAGTCAAAGAACCTCTATATATACCTTCTACGAATTTACCCATCTTATTCATATTATTCAACTAGTCCAATCCTAATACTAGTCCCAATAGTAATAGGTAAACATCTACCAATAATATCTAATCATTTATATCACAATGATAACTAGCTACCTATAGCAGTAATAGCAATTTATAACCATATTCTAACCATAAACCAACAACCTAAAAATCTAAAAGTCTAACAGATATCAGGTTAAAACAATACTAGACAAAACATGATACTACCTAAATAAACTGCATAATGAATATAACCAATAGAAATATGTACTAAATCTAGAAAATTTTCTAGAATTTATTTACCTGTTAGCCGTCTGGAGATGTCCTATCGCCGCCAAATCCCCCATATTGACCTCATCAATAATACCTCGAATTTCCGAAACATAAAAATCGTCGGAAATCCGTACAACTCCGAAAATACCCAGTTAACCTGCCAAACTTGGCGAACTCCAAAAACCCAAAGACCCTAAGGAACTCGGAACCTACGCTCTGATACCAAATAAATTGTCACGCCCCGAGGGAGTCTCCGCCAGACGAAAATCCGACAGCATCTCCCCTGTACGGGTGACAATACCAATTTTAATACAAGGCCTACACGGCCACTATACATCGGTCAACACGACCGGAACATACCACAACACAATATACATAATATGCAGCCTCAGGCCATCAACCAAAATAAGTAAAAGATCTAAAACATCAAGACCTACCCCTTCTGCTATCTGAGCAGGAACATACAACCAAAACGAACCAAATATAAGTCCACAAGGACACAACAAATATAACCAAAACATCCACCGGTATAAAATCCACACATAAATCTTAAACATATCCTCTAATAAAATCCTAATCCATAAAACTAATAACCAAAACCATAAGACCAATAAAACCTATCCACTTCGACGAGGGGGATTGGCAACTGGACTCTCCTGACAACTTCATCCTGAAATAAATATAAAACCACGGGGTAAGTTCAAAGAACTTAGCGGATAATAGTCGATATGAATAGCAAGATATAGCTAACAATACTAATCATGCCAGTACAGTCTCATATATATGGTAAGCAAGAAATAAATGAAAAAGGACTGTACTCACCTGAATCTCCTACCCTGATATAGGAGCATGTGCCCTACTATAAGAGATAAAGTCATCACCATATACGAATATGAATCCTGTATGCATGGCAATCATATGCAACATCCAAGGCATCAATAAAATGCAACAAACACAATACAAATGCGATCCATGCATAAATGCATGTCGTGCATATGATATGGTCACCCCTGACACCAGTCAGCCGCCTCACACGCGATGGTGAAGCCGAGTGGGTAGGGCTATGACAACTGTGCACTCTGCCATCACTGCTCCTGAGTGACCGAGTGGACAGGATGATGTCGTAGTACACCTATCCTCCTGCCCCAAACATAGTGGGGGAGCTAAGCTCTCATCTCCCGGTGTCATAGACCAGAGGAGGGATCCCTGCCCGCTACCACGCTGCCTCATCGCTACCCATGAGTGGACCAGCGGAGCCTGACAGAGCAACTGCACACACCCTCCTGATGTATCACTAACCCATGAGTGGCAGCATGTGCAGGCCATGTAACTGGCTACGGGCTCAATAATAATGGAACCCCGTCCAGCCAGCATGCAATCATGCAAGATGGTGCATGATACTAAAACATGTAAATCCAACTAAATACAGCTATCTGAATAATATGCACAATCAATATGTACATATCCGTAATCCAAGTAACTATGATTTAAATAAAACAGGGAAGATATAATCATAACCTATCACATGCATGTATCAAGTAGGCACCAAAAACATACTAGGCATATAAACATGAAAATTATTGAAAATTCTAACTAGCATATCAACTTGACTATATCTAAAAGATAAGTCAAAATACCCGCCTGATAAAAATGTCCGCAAGAATAAAATCGTCACGACCGAGGACCTACCTCGTGACCAAAACCTGCATATAACAACCATTTTGATTAAGTACAATCATGCAACGACTGATTGAATAGAATCCTACATCGACTTCGTAGCCCGATAAACTAGATTGATCTAGTTATCCACACAACCTAAACAATTCTTCAAATCCAACCCTATCGACCATTAAACCAATTAACAACCTATTAAGCATTTATAAACACCCATATCCGAACTTACCAATTTCCATCTTAATTATTAATTCTCACAGCCAACAACAACACTCACCACTAGAATCGAAATGGACTGCAAGAAAACAGAGAAAATCAAGATATTTACCTGCTACAGAACCTCCTCTCAACAGCTCTTTTCCCAAAAGATATTCACAAGCTCCAGTACTTGAACTCATATGGATTGAATTAATATACTGCACTGACTAAAAGAATATACTTAGGTGGCGTTTGGTTGGTGGGTTTGGAATGAGGGAATCGGAATGGGAATCATATCAACTGTTTGGTTAGTGGTTTTAGGAAGGAGGGTTTGGAAATGAATTCTGAATAATTGGGAATCGACAAAACCCATCTCACATGGGGGTTTGGGTTTCATTCCCGTTTGCCGTCGTCGCCGTCGCCGACGGCCGTTGACCCGCCATCGTTGCCGCCGCCGATCGACGGCCGCCGATCCGCCGGCCGTCCGCCACCGATCGCTGCCGCCGGTCGTGTCGCGCCGCTGGTCGCCGGCCGATTGACGACCGCCGTCGCCATCGTCCGGCCGTGTTGTGCCGGCTGCCACCGTCGATCATCGCCGGTCGCTGACCGCTTTCATTCCCAACTTATAAACCAAACAACATTATTGGAATGGCAAAACCCATTCTCATTCCCGTCAACTATCAAACCCATTCCCATTCCTATTCCCACCTTCCAACCAAACGCCACCTTAGGCTAAGAATGGGATGTAATTCTATTGCAACCTCCAAGGGAATACAAAAGCAAGATTTACCGTCTGGGTGCTGAGAATTGCAACGACACTCTCATCGGAGCCATGGGAAGTGAGCACCCCCCTCGCTCTCGAAAGGCCTCCCATATGTCGTGGCCCTCCCGCCTCTGTGAAGGAGGCTGGCTGGGCACGACCTAGGACGACGAGGACGGACTCATCTTCTCCGATGGCTAGAATAGATCGGAGGAGGCAATCTCGATGCGGCCAAGGACAGCAGAGGTAGTGAGGTACTTGATCCAGGTGGTCGCAGCGACAGCCGCAAAGGCGAGATCGAGGACAACGCCATCACAGGATCCGGTGAGGCGGACGATGGCAACCCCGTGCATTTGACAGCGATGAAGCGAGACAGGAGACCGGAGGCGGCGCGTGCGCAGCGACGAGGTGGAGAGTGTAGGCGTCCATCCCGCGCGTCTCAGATGAGGCTCGCCTCGGATCAGAGCTCCCTTCCAAACCTTCGAAGAGAAGAAGGGGGCGAGTGATGTGGGGGAAGAAGTGAGGTGTCGGCACGGTGCCTTTGGGAGAAGAGAAAGGCTCGGCGGCGCTCAAGCGAGATTGGGAGAAGGTTGTGCGAGAAACTGAGTCGTGAGGGGGGAAAACGAGCGGATCACAAGGTGGGTATCTGGTGCGGCGGGGAGAAATAAAACCAAAAGCTTAACCTAGGTTGGATTCAATTAATCCCTAAACAACATCTAAATAGGCCCTTTAAAAGCCTGTTTTTTTATCCCCGTAATTATCTCGTACAAGCTTCGTTTAAATCCAGAAAAAATTCTAGAAAAATTCCTAAAATTCTCCAAAAATCCCGAAAAATTCCCAGGATTATTTTTTCCTAAATTTTAGCCATTAAATTTAGTATTTTAATATTTCAGTATTTAACACCTCACCTTCGAAGTCCTCTTCGCCCGGCTACATCCCTCAGATGCGCCAAGCGTATGGCTTCATAGCGCCATCCTTCGCGTCTCGCCCTGAAGTTTACTTCCTCCGGCTTTACTCCAATGATCCTCGTCCGACGGTCCCTCGGATACACCAAGCGCATGGCTTCCGCAATGCATCTTTCACCGACTCAAGGACCGAGTCATGAGATGGTGAATCTTGCCAATGCTCCATCCATTTGCAAATTACCAAGTCCTGCATGACTTCAACGCACATATCAAATCCATATCAATCCTAACTTAAACCCTTTGCCACACACATCAAAACCACATCACATGGGTTGATTGCTCTAACATTAACCCCCCCCCCCCCCCCAACATGACCCAAGGCTCCTTTTTATAGAGAAGAAGCCTTTCTTCTCGTTGGGGAGCTAGCAGTCGACTGATGCCCCGATCAGTCAACTGTTGTTGTATCCGTTGCCTCGCAACGACTTCTTCCACGTTGGATTCCAACCAATGGATCCCACATCAGTCGACTGATCGTCCCATCAGTCGACTGATGGAGCCAACAGTCAAGTGCCAGAAGCGAGGAGTCGACTATCAACCATTCTGTGCCTGAAACCCTCGCAACTAGTCGACTGCTCCAATCAGCAATCGACTGATGGTTTCGGCAGTAGACTGCCAACCCTTGGCAATCGATTGTTGGGTTAGAAACCAGACTCGAACACCAGTCGAGTCTTCAGTCGACTTGGAGCAGTCGATATGGCAGTCGACTGATGTCGGGAAAACCCATCTGACACTTAACCATTTGGCCAAGTTCACCTAAGCGCTACCCGTCCCGGGTTTCAATCGCTCACTCTCATCTTCCCTTGGAGTCCCTCGCCTTCAAAGTTCTCTTCATCCGGCCACATCCCTCGGATGCGCCAAGCGCACGTCTTTGTAGCACCATCCTTCGCGTCTCACCCTGAAGTCTACTTCCTCCGGCTTTACTCCAATGCTCCTCGTCCGGTGGTCCCTCGGATGCACCAAGCGCACGGCTTCCGCAATGCATCTTTCACCGACTTAAGGACCGAGTCATGAGATGGTGAATCTTGCCAATGCTCCATCCATGTGCAAATTACTAAGTCCTGCATGACTTCAACGCACATATCAAATTCATATCAATCCTAACTTAAACCCTTTGTCACACACATTAAAACCATATCACATGGGTTGATTGCTCTAACATTAACCCCCCAAGATGGCCCAAGGCTCCTTTTTATAGAGAAGAAGCCTTTCTTCTCATTGAGAAGCTAGCATTCGACTGATGCCCCGATCAGTCGACTGTTGTTGTATCCGTTGCCTCGCAACGGCTTCTTCCATGTTGGATTCCAACCAATGGCTCCCACATCAGTCGACTGATCGTCCCATCAGTCGACTAATGGAGCCAACATTCGAGTGCTCGAAGCGAGAAGTCGACTCTCCAACATTCTGTGCCCGAAACCCTCGACATCAGTCGACTGCTCCACTTGGCAATCGACTTATGGAGTTAGCAATCGACTGCCATGAGCCGGCATGATCGCTTGGCCGTAACTTCGACTCGAACACCACCCAATCTCCGATCGACTTGAGCATCGCTACCTCGCCGATCGGTGTTAGCTAAAACCTCAAACCAACCTTTGGTTTGAGCTTCCGACACTTGACTTAGCCATTCGGCCAAGTTCACCAACGAGCTACCCCTTCCCGGGTTACAATCGCTCACTCTCATCTTCCCTTGAGTTCCTCGCCTTTGAAGTTCTCTTCGTCTGGCCACATCCCTTGGATGCGCCAAGCGCATGGCTTCGCAGCACCATTCTTCGCGTCTCGCCCTAAAGTCTACTTCCTTCGGCTTCACTCTAATGCTCCTCATCCGGCGGTCTCTCAGATGCACCAAGCGCACAACTTCCGCAATGCATCTTTCACCAACTCAAGGACCGAGTCATGAGATGGTGAATCTTGCCAATGTTATCGTCAAGCCATCCAAGTGCGAACCACTAAGTCCTACACAACTTCAATGCACATATCAAATCCATAACAACCTAACTTATACCCTTTGCCACACAGATCAAAACCACATCACATGGGTTGATTGCCCTAACAATCTCCCCCTTTTTGATGTGTGACAATCCGTTTAAGTTAGGTAAAACAATTAACATAAAACATAAGGCAAGAAAGAATGTAAGTAAACATGAGTATCAAAACTCTCCCTTAAACATGCAACTCCCCCTTAAGACATGCTAAATTTTTCCTCTTAGCATGATTAACTTTAACTCACAATTTCTCCCCCTTTGACACCATCAAAAACATTATACAAATGTTATACACGCATGACATCAAGTCCAATGGAAGAAAACCACCAAAATCCAACTCAAAACCTGATAAAAATAGGTTACTGTGCTCGTGCACAGTACATCAGTCGACTGGCACCCAGTTTTCAGAAATTTTGATTTTCGAAGTCCAAATTCAGAAATGCATTAAAAATTCTAGGAAATTCAAAAAATCATGAAATTTGGAGTACATAATTCCAATGAGTTCCTCTATCAATGAAAAATTATTTTTCATGAAAATTCATTCTATTTTTGAAAATTTGGCAAAAACTTAAAAGTTGTAAAATGTCTAAAGTTTGTATCAACTTTAAAGCCTAGTTTTTCCTTGAAACTTTTCAAAACATGAACTCACTGTTTATGAAACATGAAATGTTTTTAAATCATTTAAAACATCCAACTATGATCTATGGGCAAATATATCCATTGATAAAACATTTGCTTTCCCCATAGTTGGTCTATGATTAATATCATGATACACTTAATGACTCATCTAAATGCCATAAGCGTTAGTGGACCATTTGTATCATCCTATCATCTCACCCATTGCTATGTTCTCAATCAAGTTAGCCTTATAGTGAGTGTGAGATGTACCTAAAAGTATTTATACTTAACCAAAAATTTCATACAATTCTACCCATGGTTAAGTATCATGTATCCTAAAACCACCCAACATTATCATAAAAACATATATTATCAATCATGATCAAATGTTATCAATAATTGCATATCATGATCAAAAACTACCCATGATTATTATGATTCCATATTATGATCACATTATCATCACCCAACACTTAAATCAAAAACTATCATCCACATCCTTACAAGTCAACCATTTTACATGATATAAATAAAATCCAATTATGGTTGACTATCCTAGGGTTTTCCTAACCCTTAAGGATAGATTTAGGAACCCAATATAGATTATTTCCAATAGGGTTCACTAAGTATTCTTTAGGGATCCATTTTCTAACTACCATTTTATTTTTAGCTTGACACCTAGCAATTAGGCAATGGTAGGCCTTCTCATTCTTGTTTCCCTTATAACCTAGGCCTTTTTATTGAAACTAGCCCTTTGGCTCCCAATGATCATGTTTAAAGTGTTGGAGCCTATAGTGAATTTCTCTAGGGCCTTAGTTAAATGATCTATCTTTTCTCTTAAGACCTTATTTTCCTCAATACATGCATCATTAACATCTAGAGGAATATAATCATTAACATTTAAGCATGCATTTGCTAGTTTTTCTTCTAGGACCTTAATTTCATTTTGCATGCATTTATTTCTATTTTTCATTTTAAATAAGTCCCTAGTTAAACTTGAAATCATGGAAACAATTTTCTTAGGGGAAAGATTTGATACCATAGTTTCCATATCTTCTTCCTCCGATTCCGATGAGGATGAAGATGAAAATGAAGCTCCCCCTTCACTTGAGCTCTCCTCCACACTTGTGCTTCTTTCTTCTTGGTCGGAGGATGATGAGTCCAAGTCATCTATCCCCATTAATGCGAGGCTTGTGTGTTAGTGAAAGCCCTAAAGCCAATCATGTGATGATTATTGTATGGACTTTATTGTATCATATTCCTATTTATAAAGGCATGGTTATTATATTTACTTGTATTGGTGCCAAATAACTAAATATAATAATGTCCTTGAGTAGTAGGTTCTTATCTATATCAATCGATTAGTTGAATCGATAATGAGATGATATAGAGAACACTACTCTTAATTATTCCTAGTCGAGTATTAACATTCAGGGACAATGTTAATGCGTAGAGACTAGCATGTAGGTCAACATTATGACTTGATCTCACAAGTCATGGATATGAGATATCAAGTTGACACATGGGTATGCATTGGAGAATGTATACTGAATGACCCGCCATGAGAAAGTATCATGGATCGTTATATGAGTGTCATATACTTTCTCATGTGGCTATTAGTATGACTATTAGTCCTTAGACCTGAAGTCACCATGGTTCCCTACATAAGGAGTCGCATACTTTGGCTTCGTCAAACGTCACCCGTAAATGGGTGGACTATAAAGGCGATTACTGGGTATGTAATAAATTATGCGGAGGGATGTGAGTGATGTAGATGGGATCTATCCCTCCTATATGACGGGAGTGACATCGATATTCTTGATAGAGTGAGACCACGAAGTGCATGGCTATGCCCAAATGAGTCAATATGAGATATTGAGCTCATTTGATTAGAGTGAGTCTACTTGGAGTTCAAGATTTAGATTGTACCGAGGATGACACGGTCTATGCCTCGATTGGTCAATCTAGATGTCAAGGATAGAGGGACATTGTCACATATTGTGAGTGTCACAATTAGTAGTCACAAAGGTGATGTTGGAGATCAACATTCTTGTAACTTGGGTAGCAATGATGTGTTGCTAGATACCGCTCATTGCTTATGTTCCTAAATCGGTTTAGGGACATTGCCAACGTTACAAGAACCTATAGGGTCACACACATAAGGGCAATTAGATGGAGATTAGGTTCATATGATGAACCATGAGGATTAGGTTCATGGTATAAACCAAATTGGATTAAGAGTAATCCAAATTAGACTAATTGAGTTAGACTCAAGTTGATTCAAGTGTTGAATGAGTCTAATTTAGATTTGATTCATCAAATCAATTTAAATTAATGAATAGAGATTCATTAAATTAAATTGACTTGAATCAAATGGTTGGATTTGATCAACCATGGGAGATAAGAGGTCAAGTTTGACTTGACTTGAGAAGGAAGATGAAAGGTCAAGTTTGACTTGACCAAATGCCATGTCATGATGATGACTTGGCATGGCCGGCCAATGATGATGCTCCACATCATCATTGACTTTGTCATATGGTGCCACCTCATGAGGGAGACCAAGGGTCATGGGAGTTACATGCATGCATGTAACCCCCTCTCCATAATGTGGCCGGCCACTTCTTGATGGGGGTGAATTGATTTTGGGTAACTCCATCTTCTTCTACACAACTTCATCTTCTTCCTTGGATTATTCCCTCAAGCTCTCCCCCTCTCCCAACCTCCTTGGCCGAACCATCCATAGAGTGCTAGCACACTCAAGGGTGTGTTTTCTCCACCTATTGCTTGTGTGGATACCAATAGAGGAGTGTGCACTTGACACTCTCGAGTTCCGACGAACCTTTTGGACGAGCGGGATTTGCGAAGGGCGTCGCATCGAGGGTAACGTCTTTATCACGTAGATCTAAGGTAGATCTAGGGTTTTATACAAGCACATACATGTTTTAGTTTTAATACATCTTTGCACGGATCCGTGGCCGGACTTCCGGGGTTTCCGCAACACAAAAAGAGGTTTTTGCGGCTCGAAAAGTCCAACATTGTGAAGGCTTGATCATCCTCCAATGAGAATGATAGATCATCCCACGTCACCGCTTTTAGGTTGTGGGGCTTTGTCTTCTTTTCTTCTTTCTTCTTCCCTTCTTTCTTCTCATCATGCTTCTTCCTTTCTTCTTTGCTCTTGTTCAATAAAGGGTAGTCATCTCTTATGTGTCCCTCTCCTTGGCAATTATAGCGTATAATCTTCCTTCTTGGCCTTCTTCTCCTATCATTAGATTTGTTAAATTTAAAATTTTTTAATGCATGCCTTACCTTCCTTACCATATATGCTTCCTCATTGCTATCCATTGATGAGGAAGATGAATCTTCATCGGATGAGGAAGGTGGAGTCTCCTTCTTCTTCTTCCCCTTGTTGGCCATTAATGCAATTCCCCTTGATGGCTTGATGCTTGGTTCTTCAATTATTCCTTCAAGCCTAGACTCATGTAATTCCATAGTGGAGAAAAATTCATCTAGAGTACTTACCTCTAGATGAGTCCACCATGGAATTCCACCTTGATGATCGAGGGAATGCATCAATTGCCTTCATAATCATGTCCCTATTGGAGAGCTTCTCCCCTACACTAGAAAAATCGTTAAGAATTTCTTTAAAATGAGAATGTAAAGATGTTACCTTCTCCCCTTTATCAAGTTTGATATTATTGAGTTGGGAGCATAGGACATCTCTTCTTGCTAGCTTGGCCTCGGATGTGCCTTCATGAAGTTCTATAAGCTTCTCCCACATCTCTTTGGCACTTGAGCACTCCCCAATTTGATTTATCTCCTGTTGAGAAAGCACGTTGAATAGATGATGCTTGGCTTTCGAATTCGCCAAGTGCTCCTCTCTTTACTTCTTTGACCATCTAGATTTCTCCAATGGCTCCCCTTCTTCATTCCTAGGAACTTCGAAACCATTTTCCATGATTAAAATTATTTCAAAATCGGTCTCGAAGAATACCTTCATTCTCTTCTTCCACCAAGAGAATCCGCCTCGAACTTTGGCAGATGGATGTTGGAGCCGGCATTGACATTGTCGTGCTTGTTGCGACAGTAAGTCCGGTGACAAGCAACCTTGGCTCTAACACCGCTTGTTGGATGATCAGTGGCCGGCTAGAGGGGGTTAATAGCCTTTAATCATCGTACGATGGACGTTGTTCGTTCTTGCATGTCTACGATTACAGTTAGCGCAACGGAATAATAAAATCTAAGACAATTAAGTAAATGCAAGAAGTAAAGGAAACCACAAATGCTAACAAGAAGTCGTAACGTGGTTCACGACCCTTGTCGCTAATCCACAACCCGATTCATTTCCAGATGAATCACGCCTTAACCAATTCACTATTCTCTCCTTGTCACCAAGCAATGTGGAGGTAACCTTTCTTACACAAGATCTCTCTTCTTACAATAGAATGGAAATAAGAGCAAGTAAGAAGAGTAGAAAATGTTTAGGCACTTGGGAGTATGTTTGGAGTTCAAGCATTAACCCCCCAAGATGACCCAAGGCTCCTTTTTATAGAGAAGAAGCCTTTGTTCCCGTTGGGTAGCTAGCAGTCGACTAATGCCCCGATCAGTCGACTATTGCTGTAGCTGTTGCCTCGCAACGACTTCTTCCACGTTGGATTCCAACCAACAGCTCCCACATCAGTCGACTGATCATCCCATCAGTCGAGTGCTCGAAGCGAGCAGTCAACTCACCATCATTATGTGCCCGAAACTCTCGACATCAGTCGACTGCTCGACTTGGCAATTGACTGATGGAGCTAGCAGTCGACTGCCACGAGCTAGCAGTCGACTGTTCGGCCAGAACTTTGACTCGAACACTAGTCGAGTCTCTAGTTGACTTGGAGCAGTCGACTGCTACCTATAGCAATTGACTGGTGTCGGCTAAAACCTCAAACAAACCTTTGGTTTGAGCTTCCAGCCCTTGACTTAGCCATTCGTCCAAGTTCACCTACGAGCTACCCCTTCCTGGGTTACAATTGCTCACTCTCATCTTCCCTTGGAGTTCCTCGCCTTTGAAGTTCTCTTCGTCCGGCCACGTCTCTCAGATGCGCCAAGCGCACGGCTTCGCATTGCCATCCTTCACGTCTCGCCCTGAAGTCTACTTCCTTCGGCTTCACTCCAATGCTCCTCATCCGATGGTCCCTTGGATGCACCAAGCGTGCGGCTTCTGCAATGCATCTTTCACCGACTCAAGGATCGAGTCATGAGATGGTGAATCTTGCCAATGCTATCGTCAAGCCATCCATGTGCGAATTACTAAGTCTTGCACGACTTCAACGCACATATCAAATCCATAACAACCTAACTTAAACCCTTTGCCACACACATCAATACCACATCACATAGGTTGATTGCCCTAACAAGAAGGGGAAATCCACTATAAAGTCTCCTCCTCATTGGAGGTAGAAGACAACGATCACAAAAATCGAAAGCACGAGGATGAGGCAACAAGCCTACCTCACCTCGTTACGATTAAAACCACGAATACAATAACTAAATAGAAAATATCTTGCTACTGCCGATGAAGTTGTAAGCTTGGTGTTATGTCAGCGTTATGACAACGTTAAAGCTTTAGCATTGTAGGAGCACTTGAAAATAAGATTGATCATCTTTGGGTGGGAGTCCTCCCCTCCTTTTATAAATTTGTGCCATGGAATTAATCTGGTTCCAGATCCTCAATTTGTGAAACTTATCACGAGGTGGCCTTATCTTATCGCGAAGTGGCGGATTCAAAAGTTATCCATTTATACCTAGCACACAAGGCTGATTCATTGCCATCACTTGACTAATGTGCAGTAGTCGACTGCCAAAAGCTAGCAGTCGATTGCTAGCCTGGCCACTTCCCTGCAGCAAAGAATTAGCACGAAAAATGGTAAATGCGACGGTTTCTTACCGTCCGATCTCGACTTAGACCTTCCACTGGAAGTCTTAGTCGGATCATCGCCTATGGTCGTCTTCGTACAGAGGATACGACCTTACCATCTCTCTTCGCACTCGTGCTTATCTCTGGTCCTTTATGACCTGTCGCTTTGCTTCCGGTCTTCACCTGGGTTCTTCGACTCCCACGAAGTTCTCTCGGTGTCGCCCAACCACTACGGTTTCTAGACTCGGGATTCTCCGGGTGTCGCTAACCTTCGGCTTAGCTTAATCATTTTCTGCACACTTAATTCAGCTCATGAGGCAATAATATGACCTTAACTTTGGATCTTTGCCACAATTAAAACCTATGTTCGATTATCTGGTGCCCCTGCACCAACAATCTCCCCCTTTTAGATCTATGGCAAACCGACACAAAGTTAAGGGAAATTTAAAGCATAAAACAAGTAGAGTAAGTGATTAATGCTATTTCAAAAACTCCCCCTTAACCCTAGATGAGTTTTGAAGGATTTACATTAATTTTTAAAATAAATTTTGTGTTACTCCTCCTTAACTTTCGCTCTTCTCCCCCTTTGCCATAAATAAAAAAAAAGTGGGGGTGTTTATATAAAATAGAAGTTTAAAAACAACATGCATCTACAATTATTAAGAATAAATCAACTATGAGTCCAAGCATGCGTCTAGCATTAGTTAGATAGATTGGTTCGAGGTGTGTCCCTCTGCACCAATAATTTAATAAGTTTTTGAAACATACTTTTCAAAATACTTATAAGTTTATTTTCAAAAATAACTTCAAAGGTTTGTAATATAACCCTTAGGGTTAGTTTGTTCTCCCCCTTAGTCAAATATATAAAGTATAAGAGATTTGGGGGCGCTAAACTTTGGCTTATTGAGTTGGATACTTAGTATTGGCCAATCGAAGTTATGATTATTCGTTAAGTGCAAGAAAATAAGTAGCATTTTGAAAAAGTTATGTTAAGTGTATTTCAAATATCCTTAACATCTCACCCATTCTATGTGTCTCAAAAATGCATTTGCCTTATAAGTTTTGTGAGATGATTTTAACTTGATTAAAGTTAGTCAACCTTGGGTTAGATTTGGATTTAACCCTTAGTTCCTCAAGTAAACCTTTCAAGAAATTGGCTTTCAGGTCGTGGCAAGGTATAGGGGCCTTCTTTGATCGGAACAATGACCACTTCCTTAGACAAAGCCAAATTCAAGAAATTGATTACTTGAGTCACTTAAAATTACTTCCTGGTCTAACTAGTTTAGGATATGATGAGGTAGCTTCAGCTAGTTCAACTTAGTCGAGTGCACCAAGCTAGATATGCCTTATCTAGTTCGGACACACAAGACTTCGTTTCCCTAATGTGCTATATTCTCGTTGCATCCTGATACAGTGTTATCAAGATTGATTAACTATTTGTCCTATCTAACCATTCTAACAATTAAAACAAGGATTAACCAAGCATGCAAAGCTTTAACTAAGAAAGTGGGTACACTTTTTTAGTATTAGCTCCCCCTAGACCATGGAACCAACATGGTATATCCACATAGTGGACTTGATCCTGGGGAATCCAATACTTATTGGTCCTTATATGTGAATTTAATAAAAATTTTGGGACCCATGCTTGGACTCTTTGATGAATACAATTCACAATAGACATGTACGATTTGTTCGTAGTCGTTGACCTAAATCCGAGTCCAGCTTTGTTGTACATGACTCTTTGAGTTCCAAGTAGTCGGTTAAGATTCTTGGATCCCAACATGAACCTTTCCAACCTGGCCTCGACCTCTTGAACTCATCCTTTCAAGAGAGAATTCTCCTCCTCAAGTTTTTCAACTTGAGTTGAGTTTCCCTCTTGAATTTGACTAGTTGAAGAGGTTAGAGTAGCCTCTTGCTTGAGGGTTTCAACCTCCTCAAATAACGACTCAACTCTAGACTCAGACTCGGTCAATTTCCTATTTAGCAACTTAATTGCATGATATAAGTTTGCAATTAATGAGGGACATACCTTAATCTTTTCTTTTGATCCGACTTTGAGTCTTGACTCGAATTCATCCTCGAAGTCGGAGTCGGAGTCAAAGTTGGATTTGTAGTTAGCTTCGGACTCGGACTCTGACTCGAACTCTACCGGCTTTGCCATGAATGCTAAGTCATTGTCTTGATCTTTTTGTTCCTCCCACGTCGCTTGAAATGCTTGCTTTGGTTGCTTGTGTTTTGGCTTCATTTTTGGGCAGTCTGACTTATAAAGCCCCTCCTTGTTGCACCCATAGCATGTGTATGTTTGTGGGGGCTTCTTGCTCTTCAATTGCTCCCTTTTCTTTTTGATGATTCTCCGAACTAGATTGACTAGTTCAACCTCCATCTCTTCGGATTCCGATTCGGATTCACCTTCCTATTCGAATTCTTCTTCTTCGGGAGGTATCTTGTTCTTTGCTTTTCGTCTTCGTCCTGCAAACAACACTACACCTTTCTCGACCGAGACCACGTTAGTTTGTTCATGTAACTCAAATTCCGAAAAGAATTTGTCTAACTTAATCTTGGATAAATCTTTAGATTCCTTGTAGGCATCAACCATGGATGCCCACAAGGTGGTCCTAGGAAATGCATTGATTGTGTACCTTAATGTATCTCAATTGTCTACCTTTTGTTCGATGGCATGTAGGCCATTCAAGATGTCTTGGATCCGCGTATGCAGTTGTGAAGCGGTCTCATGATCCTGTATCTTTAGATTATACAATTTATTCAATAGCAAGTCTCTTTTGCATACCTTAGCATCGAATGTCTCTTCGTAGCTCGATTAACTTGGTCTAGAGGTCTTTGGCACTAATGAATGGTCCAATTCGGTTGACCTCCTCCTTGGACAAGCCGCATTGCAACATTTGGGTTTCTTTTGCATCGGCTTCGATTTGCCTCTTGGTTGTGTTGGTCCATTTGTCGAAATCCAAAGGCATCCCTTGATCATTGGTGGGTAGAGCAAAGCCGGTTTGGATTATTATCCAAGTCTCTACTTGTGTTTTCAAGAAACACTCCATCCGACCTTTCCAATAACGGAAATCATTTCCATTAAAGAATGGAGGTCGGGTGGTGTTATACCCCTCAATGTGGGTCATTAATTATCTTTCAAAACACAAATAAAGACCAAAAGGAATTCCGACTTGGTCTTGGATTTGTAATGTAGGAAATAATAAGGAATAAACGAGAGATAAAAGGCTAAACAAAAAACTACGCACTTACGACCTTCGATGTCGCCGAAAGGATACTAAATGTTGGTTTTTGGGGACTAAAATAGCTTGTTAAGAGGGTAAACCCTCATAAGAAATGTAGATCTCTGAGATAGTTTTGATTTGGTGGGTAGCACGTTTTGTGGGTCCACTTGTGTGAAAAGTTATGCCCATTTTACCATCGGCTACTCCAAAAACGAATAGTTCGATCGATACTTGCAAATACATAACCAAAAAAGGGTACCAATATTTCGTCTTGGATTAGTAGTGAGGAAGAAATAATAGGAATAATTCACAAATCGAAAAATATGAAAAGAAAGCCAAAAAGTGCTAGATTGGTGGTTACACCAAATCTTAGTGGCCCCACTCTGATACCAATTGTTGGATTGAAAGCATCGCTAGAGGGAGGGGAGTAAATAGCGAGCATAAAATATTTTGGTCTTTTCATTCGTTCGATTAAAATAGTGAGATGCACAGCGGAAAAATAAATAACAAGTTTTTTTTTACTTGGTTCACAATCCAACGGTTGCTAATCCAAGGCCCCGCGATCCTTGACCACGTACGAAGGGGCAATCCACTATAGAGTCTCCTCCTCGTTCGAGGTAGGAGACAACGATCACAAAAACCGAAAGCACGAGGATGAAGCAACAAGACTACCTCACCTCATTACGATTAAAACCATGAATACAATAACTAAATAGAAACAAACTTACTGTTGCCGACAAAGAAGTTGTAAGCTTGGCATTGTGTCGGAGTTATGATGATGTTAGAGCTTTAGCATTGTAGGAGCACTTGAGAATAAGATTGATCATCTTTGGGTTGGAGTCCTCCCCTCTTTTTATAGACTTGTGCCTTGGAATTAGTCTGGTTCCAGATCCTCAATTTGTGGAACTTATCACGAGGTGGCACCTTATCTTATCGCGAAGTGGCGGCGTCAAAACGTTATCCATTTTCACCTAGAGCACAAGATTGATTCGTCACCATCAGTCGACTGATGTGCAGTAGTCGACTACAAATAGCTAGTAGTCGACTGCTAGCCTGGCCACTTCCCTACAGCAGAGAGTTAGCATGGAAAATGGTAAATGCGACGGTTTCTTACCGTCCGATCTCGACCTAGATCTTCCACTGGAAGTCTTAGTTGGATCATCACGTACGGTCATTCCCGTACAGAGGACACGACCTTACCATCTCTCTTTGCACTCGTGCTTACCTCTGGTTCTTTATAACCTATCGCTTTGCTTCCGGTCTTCACCTGGGTTCTTCGACTCCCAAAAAGTTCTCTCGGTGTCGCCCGACCACTACGGTTTCCAGACTCGGGATTCTCCGGGTGTCGTTGATCTTTGGCTTAGCTTAATCATTTCCTGCACACTTAATTCAGCTCATGAGACAACAATATGACCTTAACTTTGGATCTTTTCCACAATTAAAACCTAGGTTCGATTATCTGGTGCCCCTGCACCAACATGTTTGCCTAAGATCTTCGACTTGTCCTTTCAAGAGTGAGTTATCAACTTTGAGTTTTTCAACTCGAGTTGAGTACTACTCTTGAACTTGACTAGTCAAAGAGGTTAGAGTGATATCATGTTTAAGGAGTTTAACCTCCTCAACTAAGGTCTCGACCTTGGACTCGGACTTAGCTAACTTTCTAGTTAAGAACTTAAATGCACCATATAATGTATTGATTAGAGAGCGACTCACTTGAGTGAACCTTTTAAATCGGATATAGATTCGTGGCTTGTCTTGAATAGAGACTCATTGTCGGATCCGGAGTCGGACTATTCCTTGGGTTCAGACTCTTCCTCAGGTTCGATGGCTTGGCCATGAAGATGAGGTTGTTGAGCTCATCTTCCTCCTCCGACGATTCCTCCCACATAGCGTTGAGTGCTTTCTTGAACTTGGGTGCCTTGTTCTTGAGCTTTGGACACTCCGACTTGATGTGACCTAGCCTGTTACACTCATAGCATCTATAGTTGGAATTTGATTTTGATTTACCTTCCTTGGATTAGTTGACGTGTCATCTTCTGCTCTTGATCATTTTCTGAACTGGATTTACTAGTTCTGCTTCCATCTCGTCATCTATCTCTGACTCGTACTCGTCTTCTTCCTCCGGAGGTGGTTTGCTTTTGGGCTTCTTCTTAGGACCTGCAAATAAGGCAATACTTTTCTCGACGGGGGTCGAATTAGACTGCTCATGTATTTCAAATTCAGAAAACATTTCGTCTAATCTAATTTTAGAAAGGTCTTTAGAAACCTTGTAGGCATCAACCATAGATGCCCACAAGGTAGTCCTCGGGAAGGCATTAAGCGCATACCTAATCACATCCTGGTTTTCTACCTTCTGACCGATCGAATGCAGCCCGTTCATGATGTCTTGTATGCGAGCATGAAGTCGAGTGGCCGACTCGTGTTCCTGCATCTTTAAGTTAAACAATTTATTTAATAACAAATCCCTCTTACAATCCTTGGTGTCCGCGGTCCCTTGGTGAAGCTCGATGAGCTTATTCCACAAGTATTTTGCACTGATGAAGGGGCCGATGCGGTTGAGTTTTTCTTTGGACAAGCCACACTGTAGGATTTGGGTAGCCTTGGCATCGGCTTCCACTTGGTGTTTCATGGCATTTGTCCATTGATTGCAATCCAACGATTCACCATCTTCATTAGTCGGAAGTGTGAACCCGGATTGGATTATGATCCACATCTCTACTTGGGTTTTCAAGTAGCACTTCATCCGACCCTTCCAATAACGGAAGTCGTCTCCGTTGTAAAATAGGGGTCGAGCGGAGCTAAACCCTTCGAGATGGGTCATTTAGAAGAAAAGACCTCGCAAAAACAAAAATGACAAAAAGGTTGCCAAGACTTTCGTCTTAGACTAGTAGTGCAGGAGAAAGAATTTAACGAAACAAAAAATGCTTAAAACTTACGAATCGCAAAACCAAAAACAAAAAGAAACTTAAAACAAATGATAGATTGATGGTTGCACCAAATCGTAGCGCCCCCGCTCTGATACCAATTGTTAGATCGAAAAAGAGCACTAGAGGGGGGCGTAAATCTTTTCGTTCGTTTGATTAAAACACTAGTAAGAAAGAGTAAATGCACAGTGGAATAGTAAAGAACACAGCTTGGTTTTACTTGGTTCACAGTCTACCGGCTACTAATCGAAGGCCCTTACGATCCAAGATCGTGTACAGAGGGCAATTCACTAAACTAGTCTCCTCCTCATTGGAGGTAGGAGACAACGATTACAAATCCACGAAAAACTCGAGGTAGAGAGACAAATCCCTCTCTCCTCGTTACAATAAAAGCTTGATAGGAAAGAGAATTACAAAAATTAGAAATGGCAACTTATGAAATTGATACCGACGACTAAAGAGGAAGAGGTTGAGCTCGTGTTGTCGGCATTGCGGCAGCGCTTTGGCATCGTAGAGTCATCGTAGAGTGGCGATGTTGCGGGAGCATTCGAAGGCTTCGAATTATTGAAAATAGTGTGAAACACTCCTCATTTTATAGCCCTTCAACCTAGTGGACGTTGAGCTTGAGATTCTATCAAGAAGGCCACCTCACCCCAAGATAAGGGGATGAGGTTTGACTCTCATCGAAGCTGGAAATTTAAATAGTAGTCGACTGTTCACACTCATCAGTCAACTGATGCTCAGCAGTCGACTACTACAAGCCAGCAGTCAACTGGTGGTTAGGGTTCTCGATTGCACTAAAGAGTTAGCTCGAAATTAAAACAATATAAGTGAATTCGACGACCACTTATCGTCCGATCTCGACCTAGACCTTCCACAGAAAGTCTTAGTCGGATCGCTGCCTAAGGATGTCCCCGTACAGAGGACCTGACCTTACATTCACTCACACACGAGCTTACCTTAGGTCCTTTTGTGACTTGCAGCTTTGCTTTAGGTCTTCACCTGGGTTCTTCAGCTCCTTCCAAAGTTCTCTCGATGTCGCTCGACTACCACGGTTTCCCGTCTCGAGATTCTCCGGGTGTCACCGATCTTCAGCTTAGCTTAACCATTTCTGCACACTTTGTTCATCTCATTAAACAACAATATGACCTTAGCTTTGGGTCTTTGCCATAATCAAAATCTAGGTTCGATTATCTAGTGCCTACTACACCAACATTGCATCCGTCGGCACACTGCTCCTCGAAATGTGGTTTGTGTATGCAGAAATGGTGGAGGTGACATATGGCTATATAGAAGGGAAGGCGAAGAGGAAGGAAGGTTAGGGTTTGGAGGTAATATGGAAGGGGAAAGGGAAGATGTTGATTTTGGCAAGGGACTCACAGTAGATGATGAGGGGACCATTGGGGATGATGTCGTCGATGAAAGGGGAGGGGACGTAACTAAGGAAGCGATAGAAGGGAGTCCTGCAAGAGCCAAAGCAGTGGACGATGGTGCAGGGTCGACAGGCATTTGAACCAAGCTCATTAGAGTATGTCGCATTTGCTAGAAAGCTGCTTTCTAGAAATGGGCCTTCATCTTGCCACTAAGAAGGAAGGATTGGGGAAGAGGTAAGAGGAGAGAAGAATCTTCACACTATACAGAGATGCGGAAGGGTTTCGAAGACTAGAAGAGCGAAAGATGAAGGAGGGGAAGGTAAGGAGTCGAATTTAAAGAAGGGTGGTATAATTGGGCCTTAAAGAAGTTTCAGGCATGATTTGTTAGCGGGATGAGCCTTTGTTTGTTCGTACAACTCAGCGATGACCAGAGTTCTTTTCCCCTTGTGGTTGCGGAACGGAGGAGTAGGGTTTAAGATAAATACTCTTATGAAGATTGGCGGAGTAAAAAATTCTTTCTGATCTGATGAGGCAAGCCTTAGATCAGATTGTCACACCTTTTACAGCTTAACAATTGCCGAAGTTATTATCCTCATATGGTTGTGGAATGGAGGAGTAGAATTTAAGGTAAATACACCAGTGAAGATTGGCGGAGTAAAAAAATTCATTCCGATCTGAAGAGGCAAGGCCTTAGATCAGATCGTCACACTTTTTATAGCTCGGCAATCACCGAAACTATTATCTCCGTGCGATTGTGGAATGGAGGAGTAGGGTTTAAGGTAAATACACCTATGAAGATTGGCGGAGTAAAAAATTCATTCCGATCTAATGAGGCAAGGCCTTAGATCAGATCATCACACTTTTTATAGCTCGACAATCGCCAAAGTTATTATCCCCATATGGTTGCAGAATGGAGGAGTAGAGTTTAAAGTAAATATACCTATAAAGATTAACGGAGTAAAAAATTCATTCCGATCTAATGAGACATGGCCTTAGATCAGATTGTCACACTTTTTACAGCTCAGCAGTCATCAAAGTTATTATCCCCGTACGATTGCAAAATGGATGAGTAGGGTTTAAGGTAAATACACTTGTGAAGATTAGCGGAGTAAAAAATTCATTCCGATCTGATGAGGCAATGCCTTAGATCAAATTGTCACACTTTTTATAGCTCGACAATCGTTGAAGCTATTATCCCCATGTGATTGCGGAATGGAGGAGTAGGGTTTAAGGTAATACACCTGTGAAGATTGACGGAGTAAAAAATTTATTCCGATCTGATAAGGCAAGGCCTTAGATCATATCGTCACACATTTTACATCTTGGTAATCGTCGAAGCTATTATCCCCGTGCAATTGCAGAATGGACGAGTAGGGTTTAAAGTAAATACACCTGTGAAGAATGGTGGAGTAAAAAATTCATTCCGATCTGATAAGGCAAGGCCTTAAATCAGATCGTCACACTTTTTACAGCTCAGCAATCACCAAAGCTATTATCCTTGTGCGGTTACGGAATGGAAGAGTAGGATTTAAGGTAAATACACCTATGAAGATTGTCGAAGTAAAAAATTTATTCTGATCTGATGAGGAAAGGCCTTAGATTAGATCGTCACACTTTTTACAGCTTGGCAATCGCCAAAGCTATTATCCCCGTGTGGTGGTGGATCGGAGGAGTTGAGTTCAAGGTAGAGGCACTGTTGAAGATGACGGAAGTAAAAAATTATTCCGATCTGACCAGGCAAATCCCTAGGTCAGGTCGTCACTATTTTCTCAGCTTTGCCTCAGTGCAAGTTATTATCCCTGTGTGGTGGCGGATCGGAGGAGTTGGGTTTAATGTAGATACACTGTTGAAGATGACAGAAGTAAAAAAATTATTCCGATCTGACCAGGCGAAGCCCTAGGTCAGGTCATCACTATTTTCTCAGCTTAGCCTCAATGCAAGGTAATATTCCCGTGTGGTGGTGGATCGGAGGAGTTGGGTTCAAGGCAGAGGCAATATTGAAGATGATGGAAGTAAAAAATTATTATTCCGATCTGACCAGGCGAAGCCCTAGGTCAAGTCATCACTATTTTCTCAATTTAGCATCAGGGCAAGCTATTATCCCCGTGTGGTAGTGGATCGGAGGAGTTAGATTCAAGGTAGAGGCACTGTTGAAGATGACGGAAGCAAAAAAATTATTCCTATCTGACCTAGCGAAGCCCTAGGTCAGGTCGTCACTATTTTCTCAGCTTAGCATCAGTGCAAGCTATTATCCCCGTGTGGTGGCAGATCAGAGGAGTGGGGTTTAAGATAGATACACTATTGAAGATGATGGAAGTAAAAAATTATTTCGACCTAATCAGGCAAAGCCCTAGGTCAGGTCGTCACTATTTTCTCAGCTTAGCCTCAATGCAAGCTATTATTCCTATGTGGTGGCGGATCGGAGGAGTTGGGTTTAAGGTAGATACACTATTGAAGATGACGGAAGTAAAAAATTATTCTGATTTGACCAGGCGAAGCCCTAGGTTAGGACGTCACTATTTTCTCAGCTTAGCCTCAGTGCAAGCTATTATCCCCATGTGATGGCGGATCGGAGGAGTTGGGTTTAAGGTAGATACACTGTTAAAGATGACAGAAGTAAAAAATTATTTTGATTTGACCAGGCAAAGCCCTAAGTCAGGTCGTCACTATTTTCTCAGCTTAGCCTCAGTTCAAGCTATTATCCTCATGTGGTGGTGGATCGAAGGAGTTGGGTTAAATAGATACACTGTTGAAGATGATGAAAGTCAAAAATTATTCCGATCGGACCAGGAAAAGCCCTATGTCAGGTTGTCACTATTTTCTCAGCTTAGCCTCAATGCAAGTTATTATCCCCATGTGGTGGCGGATCGGAAGAGTTGGGTTTAAGGTAGATACATTGTTGAAGATGACGGAAGTAAAAAATTATTTTGATCTAACCAAGCAAAGTCCTAGGTCAGGTCATCACTATTTTCTCAGCTTAGCCTCAGTACAAACTATTATTCCCATGTGGTGGCAGATCGGAGGAGTTGGGTTAAAGGTAGATACACTGTTGAAAATGATGGGAGTAAAAAAATTATTCCAATCTAACCAGGCGAAGCCCTAGGTTAGATCATCACTATTTTATAGTTTTGCCTCAATGCAAGCTATAATTCCCGAGTGGTGGCAGACTGGAGGAGTTGGAAGGCAAAAGAATGTTTCCATGATTGATCTGAGTAGGAAGTCATTCCTTGGAGGTCAAAGACACTCAAAAGAAGGAGGACATCATTGTGTGGTTGGCAATTTTTTGTTGCTCCTGCAGATTTGCAGGGTGATATGATGATATTTTTATCCATATTGAAGAATCAGTTTTCAGTGAAGAGAAGGTACACTTTTACATTTTCCAAAATCAAAATTATATTGCTACAGGAAAAGATTACATTCATAACTTCTTAAAGATAGAAGAGAAAATACAGTTCGGTAAAATAGAAATTATGGAGCTTCACGGATGATTCTTTTTGGAGGAAAAGCTGGGGCTCTATAGCGACTTGAAGTGGTAAGAAGGTGTCTAACGTGAGATTGGTGGACGGACTTGAGCCTTGAGAGAGCACGCTGGGTTACTTCCAGTTCTTGGCGTAGAGCGTAGTTGCGAGTGGAGGATAACCGTAGTTGACTCCTTAAGTCCCTCACCAACTCTTCTACCTCTTGTATTCATTGTTGATTTGTTGGAAGGGGCTCAGAGGAGGGAGGTTCGCTTTCTTGCTCTGAGGGGTCTGCCATTTAGAAGGTGGAAGAATGGAGAAGTATACGAGAAAAAGGTGTCGCTATAGAGGAGAAGGAAGTGTTAATTTATTTTCTTGGAAAGGAAAGAAAGTACAGGTTGATAGGACGAGAAGACGAGGGGGTAGTATTGGGGGTAGTTGATGCATTAATGATGAGATGACCGTCCATATCCCTCAGGAGAAGTAAATGGGGGGGGGGGGGGTATAATCCAATTGTGATGCAGTAGTTTTCTTACGACATTCCCTTATTCTATTATATGCGATTGGTTTTCTGTAGGAGATTGGGAGTTAAAGTGGTTATCGCACACAAGATATTTCCAATCATTCTAACAGTTATATAGGAGTCAATATTCTTTCCTTTTGTATATATATAAAAACCAAATTATATAGTCGATAGAGATCCTCTTGATTATAAAGAACGGACAGTACTAGAAGAGTCAGCAAAAAAATCGTCTTCTGAGTGGGACAATAAGACTACCCAGAGAGGAGGAACACCTGCCAGAGTCGAAGGAGAAATGTTTGATGGTGCAGGTGGGGGAATCTCAACCAGCGTAAGAGGAGGAAGATCAGCCTGGGAGGGAGGAGGAACCTCCACCGATGGAGGAAGAGGGGTGTTAGCTGGTGGAGAAAGGGGATCCCTTGAAGGTTGCAGTGAAAATGCAAGAGGATTCCAGACATGATTACCAAAGGAAGGGAAGGGAGGTCGGAAGGACCTCCTGATGTTGGGAGTCACTGTGTCAGTAGAGCCCTGGAGAGATGGAGGTGTTGGAACGTCGGTGGCCAGCTAAAGGGGGGTGAATAGCCCTTTATCGTCGTATGGTGAAAATCGTTCATTCTTCTTATGTCACTTGTCTACGATTGTCGTTAGCACAGCGGAATAGTAATATAAATGAAAATACTAACAACACATACAAGCATACACAAGATATACGTGGTTCAGAACCGAATGGTTCCTACTCCACGGGGCGAGCTCAATGAGCTCTAGTTATGTGCATGGCACTAACTAAACTCCTTCTCGACAACACGTCGGAGGTGGAGAAACCTCGTACAAGCAATTACAATAGTAATACAAAAATACTAGCCAAAATACAAAGACAATACAAAATAAAACTTTTACACAATTGCTTTGATCACTTGCTTATTGCTTACATTGGATTGGCTTTAAAGGTCTGGAATGCAGCAACAATTCCCCTCCAAAATCACCCTTAAAGTCTTGGAGAAATCCTCCATCTCGAGCTCCATTTATAACCTGCATTGAGCTGATTTCGTGCCCATCAGTCGACTGATCGTGACCATCAGTCGACTGGTCCTGTAGTTGTTGTCTCACAACGACTCGATCCACGTTGGCCAAATGCCAACGGATCCATCATCAGTCGACTGATCATGCCCATCAGTCGACTGATGATCCCATCAGTCGAGTGGTCACCGCGATCACTCTACTGAAAGACCTTCTTCTGTAGCCGAAAACACCCCGATCAGTCGACTGATCTCCCTCATCAATCGACTAATGGTGTCGGCAGTCGACTGTTTGGCCAGAACCTGGTCAGTCGAACACCGATTGAGTCCAATCGACCTAGAGCAGTCGACTGGCACCTATGTCAGTCGACTGATGTCGGGTAAAACCTCAAACACCAAGTTGTTTAAGCATCCGACCATCGGGTAAACCTTCAAACATCACGTTTGAGCCTCTGACACTCAGTCTTAGACACTTGGCTAAGTCCACCTCATCCTCTCATGGAGTTCCCCACCGAAGCTCTCTTCCCTCGGCCTACGTCCCTCGGATGCACCAAGCGCTCGACTTCGCAATGTCATCCTTCGCATCTCTTATCCTCGAAGTATGCTTCCCTTGGGCCTTACACCATTTGCTCCCCATTCAGCGGTCCCTCGGATGCATCAAGCGCACGACTTCATAATATCATCCTTCACCGACTCAAAGACCCTGAGCCTAGTGAGCTTGCCAAGTCCTCAAGACTTTCACACCAAGCCTCATGCTTGGATTTTCCCAACACCACCAAGGCTACACACTTGGATTTACGTGGCCAACCCATGTTGGACTTTCCATGACAATCCCATGTCATGCATTTTGTCTAACATCAAAATATAGTTCGAGTCAAACTCGAGTCCAGGCCGATTGCACTAATAATCTCCCCCTTTTTGATGTTCGACAAAACCTCAAACCCAAGTCTACCAATTATCCTCAATTGGCAATTCTCACATCCCAATGAGAATTCCAACTATCCCAATTGGTAACTTCTCCCCCTTTTTGACATACATCAAAAAGGTCCTCCTCAAAGGTATGAATGTCTCATATCCCAATGAGATCTTACAATCTCTCCCTTGGAGGAACACACGCTTAGAATCTTTCTAGTGATAAGTTCCATATCACTTAAGAGAGGCAACCCAATTTTTCTCCCATGAGGAAAAATACACATTCATCTTCCCATGATGGATACCTCCCCTTAAAGGCTTGCTCCGCCTTCCATTACACCAACAATGTCCTTGAAGAGTCTTTAAGCCAATAGGAACATTTAAACAATCAAAATTAAGGCAAAGTTCAACAATGAACTTCCATCCATCTTAAAATTGATACTCACCCTTAACACTTCTCCTAATCCATATTCAATGGATTTCCACCCTTTCTAATGCTCTCCATAGCTGAACATGGACCATGGTTTACTCGAAATCAGCTTGGGCAATGGACTGTATCAGATATCAGTCAACTGCTACCCTCATCAGTCGACTGGCCTCCATGGCAGTCGATTGATAACTGCAAACGCAGTTTTCAGATTTTTCATAAATGAATTTCTGAAATTCGTAAGTAAATATACATAAGTTGAAAAATCATAAAAATTCATATGTATATTACTTATTACAATCATTATGGGTGAAAAATATTAGAAAATTATTTTACCCACAAAATAGTGAGATTGACACAAAGTCCAAAAGATGAGAAAAGCTTCAATATTGAGCCCTCTTTGTATCACCTCATTCAATGGTGATTGCTATCAAAAGATAGACTTCACCAAGGTTTTTCAAAATATTTTTGAAATGTTTTTAAAACCTTTAATTCCTTTTTTATAAACATCTCACTTGTATCTACATGTGTAAAACACATATAAGTCAAATATTAGTGAGATGTGGGGTCTTTGTTATTTAGGATTTCATGCATATCTCTAGGCAACAATATTTGATTCCCTTCAAATCATGCCTTAGTCCTTAAATCCATTTTATTTATGCATAAATGATGATTATGGCATAAATGATACAAATATAAGAGCATGTGCCAAAATCATGATGTCATGGCATGTGAATGAATTAGAAGCATACATGACATATAAAAATAACCCTAACAATGATCATGATATTTTATATGATAAAAATAAATATGATGTCATGTCATGGCAAGGCAAACAAAGCATGACAATTATAAAATACTAAGGCATAGAATACCTAAGTGTTAAGCCTAAATTGTCATTTCTAGGATTAAGTCCATTTTTGCCTTAATGCCAATTATCCCCCTAGTGTGCCAAAAACCTAAAATGACACACCATTACTCCTAAGACCTAATTGTGTCAATTTAATAATTTTTCATCTTCTCAAAGCACATTGACACATCCTAATGTGTCAACTCATCATGGCTAAGTTAACTACCCATCCACGACACACCCTAACCCATCTAGCGTGAATCGATCACGCTCCTAGGAACCCCAATATCTACTGGAGCTCCTTGGGTTAACAAGGTATTCACTAGGGATAACTTTCCTAGATACCTTCCTAATGACCCTTTTTGGTTTTGACACTTTAGTCAAATGGGTCTTTCCTAGGTCAACTCTAGAGGTGACTCCTCCTTTAACCTTCTTAGTGGCTTTCTTGGTTTTTCTCAAGTCCTTAGCCACTAAACACTTACCATGGCTAGTCTTAGGGATAACTTCCCTGTAAGACTTGGTTTTCCTAGACCTAGAAATTGTTCCATAATTAAATGGAATATTATGGTAGGACATATGTTTATGACCCAAACCTTTCTTGCCCTTGGACATTTCTTATTTTTTAGGCCTTAAATTTTGACCGTTTGACCCTTTAAATGAATTTGTAATAATTGCTAGGGTCTTCTCTAATTTTTCAAGCCTTGACCTCAAGGCTTGGTTCTCCACCTCTAATTTTCCCAATTTTGATCTTTCATTCTTCTTTTGGGAATGATTTTTCTTCTTAGGCATATGCCTAGATTTCTTGGGGTTAATGCCCAAGTTTTTTTCTATTCTCCTTATGGACTCCCTAGGTAGGATTGGTCTAGAGTTATGATGTCTAGGTTTGTCCTTAGGTAAACTAATATGCTTGGCACCTAAACAAAACATATTTATTTCTACTAGCATGCTTTTCATTAATGATAGCAAGTGAACTAAAATAGTTTCTAGCATGCTTGTTAACCTTAGGAATTGAAGGTGCATGAATTGAATTTACCTTCGGGTAAGCTTTGGTAGCTCCCTCTACATGTGATGTCCCTTCTTGCCCTTTCTTCCTCCCCCTAGGGCATTGACTTCTATAATGTCCCCTTTGGTTGCATTTGAAGCACACAATGTGCTCCTTGCTTCTAATTGTGGGAACACCGGCATCTTTCACCTTTGGTACTGGTTGTGCCTTCTTCACCTTCTTGGGACACTTACTTTTATAGTGCCCTTATTCCTTACACTCAAAGCATATTATATGATTTTTATTTATAATCACAATACTTGAGTTACCTAGGGAATTTTTGGTTCTCTCGAATGTTGAAGCCTCTTCTTAAACTTGTTCCGGGATGGAAAGCATGTCCTCCCCCTCAATGCTAGAGGTGGAGGTCTCCACCAAATCATCAACATCATCGAAGGTGGATGGCGATTCCTCGAATTCGGATGTTGATGGGTATTCTTCCTCGGCCTCCTTCTCCAATTGAGCTGGTTCGGGATGTTCATGGAATTTGACTAATTTGTCCCATAAATCTTTGGCATCCCGGTATTCACCTAGCTTGCACAATATATGGTTAGGTATTAAATCTAGCAGCATATTTGTTACCTTAACCATTGTCTTGAATTCTTGCCATTGCTCGTGTCCATTTAGATTTTTCAATCGGCTTTCCCTCTTCGTCCCTAGGCACTTCAAAATTGCTTTCCATGATTAGCATAATATCGAAATCGGTTTCGAAATATACCTCCATCCTTTTCTTCCACCAAGAAAAGTCTCCATCGTATTTCGATGGATGGATGTTGTAGCCGACCATCTTGATTGTGCTTGTTACGGCGATTAGTCCGGTGACAAACGACTTGGCTCTGATACCACTTGTTGGAACGTCGATGGCTGGATAAAGGAGGTGAATAGCTCTTTATCATCGTATGATGGAAATCGTTTGTTCTTCTTGTATCACTTGTCTACGATTGTCGTTAGCGTAGCGGAATAGTAATATAAATGAAAATACTAACAACACATGGTTCCTACTCCACGGGGCGAGCTCAACGAGCTCTAGTTATGCACACGACACTAACTAAACTCTTTCTCGACAACACGTCGGAGGTGGAGAAACCTTGTACAAGCAATTATAATAGTAATACAAAAATACAAGCCAAAATACAAAGACAATACAAAAGAAAACTTTTGCACAATTGCTTTGATCACTTGCTTGTTGCTTATTTTGGATTGGCTTTAAAGGTCTAGAATGCAGCAGCAATTCCCCTCTAAAATCACCCTTAAAGTCTTGGCGAAATCCTCCATCTCGAGCTCCATTTATAACCTACATCGAGCTGATTCCGCGCCCATCAGTCGACTGATCGTGACCATCAGTCAACTGGTCTTGTAGTCGTTGTCTCATAACAACTCGATCCACGCTGGCCAAATGCCAACGGATCCATCATCAGTCGACTGATCATGCCCATCAGTCGACTGATGATCTCATCAATCGAGTGGTCACCACGATCACTCGACTGGAAGACTTTCTATGGCCGAAAACACCCCGATCAGTCGACTGATCTTTCTCATCAGTCGGCTAATGGTGTCGGCAGTCGACTGTTTGGCCAAAACCAGGTCAGTCGAACACCGGTCGAGTCCAATCGACCTAGAGCAGTCGACTGGCACCTATGTCAGTCGACTGATGTCGGGTAAAACCTCAAACACTAAGTTGTTTGAGCATCCAACCGTCGGGTAACCCCTCAAATATCACGTTTGAGCCTCCGACACTCAGTTTTAGCCACTTGGCCAATTCCACCTCATCCTCTCATGGAGTTCCCCACCGAAGCTCTCTTCCCTCGGCATACGTCCCTCGGATGCACCAAGCGCACGCTTCGCAATGTCATCCTTCGCATCTCTTGCCCTCGAAATATGCTTCCCTTGGGCCTTACTCCATTCGCTCCCCGTCTGACGGTTGATAACTGTCATTTTGTCGTGTTATTTTGGTTTTTAATATCACTGTTTTTATCCTCTCGAGTGATTAATTATTGATTATTTGCATATTTTATGAGTTGGATATATTTTTAGACCTAATTGTAAATTCTCCTAAATTTTGGACTTATATGCAAAATTTATCTTTATTTGTAGGTAATCGAGATGAGCCACTATACTAGACTCAAGTTGGATCAAATATGGCTTCATCTAGGGCTAGAAGGATCATTTCAAACCGGATTGATCTAGACCCTTCATCATGATTGAAGGTAATTTAATCAAGAGATTAGATCTGAGCGATATGGACCGTCCATGAAAGTAGCTTGATTCTTCTAGCATTCTCCATATCTGAGCCATCTGCCTAGATCTGGAGAGATCCGGTCTGTACATTTAGATCTGGACATCTTAAGCCTTTATCCAGATTCAATAAATCGTGATTATCTCTTCAGATGGATTAGATCCATCCATTCAAAGTCAGAGAATTCTCAGCCGTTGGATCACAGCCTAGTTCATGGATTAATCAGATTCAATTAACCTAGCTTAAATGGACGGCTGGGATTCGATTGGCTTGGATCGGAGGGTGGAGAAAATCCACTTAATGTTTCTTCGATCGCGTAGAAAGTTGAGCCGGTGCTTCTTCTCTTCACACGATCGCCCGACGCCAAGCCACCACCGCTGCGCTCGCCACCGCCTTCCTCGCCAGTCGCCAGAGAGGGAAGGGGATTCCCTCCAATCTCTGGTGACCGGTGGTCCATCTCACCTTTCCACCATCGGCAGCTGCCCATTTCTTCTACTGCCAGCGTCTCTGCCAGCCACTCCATCTCGCCTCCACCTCCGGCAGCTTCTCTACCGCCTACAGCCATCAGAGTGAGGATTCTCCTCCGATCGGTCCAACCTCCGATCAGTCCAGCTGCTCTACAACATCTTCGGCCAATAGACCAACAGTTCTCCGGCAGCCACCCAACAGCTCCGATCAGCACCATTTCCAGTTTCTTTTCCTACATTTTCCAACGTCCTATGCAAGTTTCATGTGATTTAATTGTATCTTTGCTTTTGTTTGTTGAATGTTTGTGTTAGATTCGATTTTCCACACTTAGAATGGTACATGCTCGATTGAATTTGGTTATTGCTTACATGATGTTCGATAAAATGCTTCTTAGAGTAATTAGATTACAGTTGGTTAGTTTAGATTTAGTTTCATGTTTTACTTTAATTGATTTCTTTTAATCATGTTCATGCATTAAATTTCATTGATAAATTATTTATTTCATTTAGTTATTAGTTAAATCTGTTCTTCCCTTGAGCCTTAGTAGCCGTCTCCACCTTCCTTCCATCCATTTTCCTCCATGGATTCGAGGAGGAACCACTTCATCGAGAGATTTCGGTGACATCCTCCATCTCCACAGCAGCCACCTTCTCTTTCAGATTCGAGGAGGAGTCCTCCCCAATGACACTTCTTCGAGCTCAATCAGATATGCACGAGTTCGGAGCATCCATCAAACTACTGGATTCGGGAGTTTGCACCATCCCACATCCACTACCGTTAGTTTAGGATGAACTTAGCCGGACTTCGTCGGAGGAACTTGGTCATTCACCGGGCCTATCTTGAGTTGATCAGATTATTTCCTCTTTCAATTTTCTTTGTTGATTTACTTCCTGCATTGTTTGATTTAGTTGTTGCATGTTAGTTTAGGATTTTAATTACCTTGCAACCGTAGGTTAGAGCTCAAATCCCAAATCCCCATCTTCAATAGAAAACCCAAAGCAATAATTAGAAATCCTAAATTTACTATTCTGTCGATTACACTCGTTGGGAAACGATCCGAGTCATCCACTATGCTATATTAGTGTTTGTAGTTAGGGGGTTCAGTAATTAATTTGAAAAGGTATCACAACAAATACCCATTCATCAACGGTCCCTCGGATGCATCAAGCGCACGGCTTCGTAATCTCATCCTTCATCGACTCAAAGACCCCGAGCCTAGTGAGCTTGCCAAGTCCTCAAGACTTCCACACCAAGCCTCATGCTTGGATTTTCCCAACACCACCAAGGCTACACACTTGAATTACGTGTCACTTGCATTACGTGGCCAACCCATGTTGGACTTCCCATGACAAACCCATGTCATGCGTTTTGTCTAACATCAAAATATAGTTCGAGTCAAACTCAAGTCCAGGCCGATTGCACCAACAGGAGGTTGATACACTGGGGTTGCGGTAGAATGAGCATCCGAATCACTGGCCGAGTCTGTATCGGAGCTTATGCTAATCGGGAGTGAGGAGGAGAAGGCCATTAAAGTAGGATAAAGTCATGAGGTCTCGTGATAGTTACTTATAGAAGGGAAGGAGTGTTAATTTTCCTTCTTGAAAAAGAAGGGGAATACGGAAGGTTGGAGGGAATAACTGAAGGATTGGCATCGGAAATAGTAAGGACATTGACAGCAAGGTGACTGGTCATATTCTAGCCTAGCCAAAGGGGTAAGGGCTAGTCAAGCATGATCGGATTACGGTGCAGGGTAGCCTAGCAGCGGTGGGTCCCATTTACTAGAGGAATGGCTCAGGGTAATAGGGAAGTATATTCTTTTCCGAGCTAACCAGAGTAACTTTCAAGGGAGGTAAAGTATCAGTGGACTAGCACCAAGAGATGTTTCTTATCAGAAGTGGTCAATCACAAGAAAGGGGAAATATCCAGTCAACGAGAAAAATACTATTATCCAGAATAACTTCGGAAAAGAGGAAAGAATGCAAGCTATTTCATCAAAATTCATCATTTTTTATGCATATATATCGTTCAGCACAGTTCAGGAAGATCGAATTATAGTTCAAAGACATCATCTGAATATTCCTCCATGGCAGCTTCCACACTCAAATAACTTATATTTGTACCCGGGGGGATGACTATAGGCAGCATGTTGTTTGTTGGCCCCCTTGAAGTTTAAAATGAACAACTCAGCCCTTTTGTTGTCGAATTTTGTCAGAAACTCCTCCCGCTCTTTCCACTGAGTTTCATTAGTGGCCACTAGGTTGGCCAGGGAATCCCTTTCTTTGGAAGTGGCTATTGCATGTTGGCCCAGGGAGATTATAGCCTAAGCATATTCCCTTTGTAGTACCTGTAGTTGCCCTATTAGGTCTGCCAAAGCCCCAGGAAGTATAGATGCTTTGGAGGAGAGGCTCTCTAATTGTGCTCGGCAGGATGATAGGGAGGCCTCCAAAGTTTTAATGGTTGACTGAGCCTGTAGGAGGGCACTCGAGGACTTTGCTTCTCTCGCTTCTATCTCCTTCAGTTGAACTTTTTGCTTCGACAATTCCTAGGCCAGAGCATTGACATGCTGAATCTTTTCAGTTTGTAGGTACAACTAATGATGAAGGGTATCATTCTTTTTTAGGGCTTCTTCTTTTTCGCGCTCTGCTACCGTCAACCGAGCTTATAGTTCCTCACAATGGGCAACTAGAGCAGCCTCCCATTGTTTGCTTTCAGCCAGTTGCTAAGTTAGCTTTTTCTGTTGGATTTGTGAGGCACTATGGCGAGCTGCCATAGCAGATTGGTAGTTAGCCAAATGTTAGGCGGCTTCATTATAATTGATGACTACCTAGGAGAGGATAAGAAATATTGTAGGAGTAAACACCAAGGTATCTTAAGTACAGAGGAGATAGGGGACTATACCTCTGATATGTTCCCATGCATGCGTTCGAAGTGACCTTGTACGACCGATTGATTAAAGAGTTTCACCTCCTACGTACTATGGATCTTGAGCATAGATCCGAGGGTGGCAGTAGGAGGGTTCAAGGGAAGGATATCTCCCATGGGAAGGGGGGGTTCTTCCTCAAGCAAGGAGGGATCGAGAGGGATAAAATCAGGGGTGGGAGAAGGTGAAGGAGATAATTCTATAGGGGTTGTTAGAGAAGGAGAGGATATGGAAGGATCAATTTCCCTGCCTGAAGGAGAGCGAAGGGAAGAAGTAGGTAGTGAAGGAGAGCGCTCCTCATGAATAAGTGAAGGGAGGACCAGAGATTGGATGTCCTCCTCTGTGGGTTCAGAGATGACAAGGTGGTGGCGTCTATTAAGTTTGAGAGGAGGTGGACTGGGGGAATGAGAGGAGGAGGATGCTGGAAGGGTGGAGGAGCTGGGGGTACTCCCCTTGCGCAAGCGGAGTTTCTTGAGAGGTGAAGGGGAGAGAATAGGGGATTTTCCCCTTCCCATTTTCTTATGGGGCTTCTGGGCGACAACCTTCTCTCCACTATTCCTAGCCCTCTGCATCAAGTCATCTACAGTATATCCAGAATAGTAGATAATAGCAATAAGAATTAGCAAAAATTATATACTAAGTGTTAGCAGTATCCTACCTATGACGATCGGATCATCCAGGTGGAAGTGGGATAGTTCGTAATGGCTCAAGATGTGAGTATCTAGTAGAAAATCAGAATTGTAATGGTGTTTCTTCAACACCTCATGGACCTCCGCAAAAGAACATTGAAGCCTACAATCCAGAAAAGAGGGCAAGTTCGGAAGAGTTGTTTTCCAAGTTTTAGAATGATGAAGGGGGGTAGGAAGTTGGGCAAAAAAGTATAAGTCCCTCCAAGCTTTGTGGGAGGAGGGTACGTTAGTAAGGAACTGGCATTCAGGGCGGCTGGAAAAAATAGAAAATGCCTACTTTTGAAGATTTTAAGTGAAAAAGGTAGTGGAACATTACTAGAAAAGGGGGAGTCCTAAGTGTTTAAAAATGGCAACAGTGACCTCAAATAATTGATTGATACACGCGAACATGACCTCAAATATTTAACGGGAATCATCGTGGACTCGAAGCGTGCACTCGCGCTCAATGCCCACAAGTGCATGAATGTCATCAAGTAATAACAGATTATCGATCCCATAGAAACTGAGATTCGAATATTGTTTGTCTAGTGAATGTTATTATTCGGAGTTAATATCCTAAGAGTATGGGTTGCGGGGTTAAATGTAGTCCTAACTCAAGTACGGTGTCACTCAAAGGAAGAGAAGGTTGGTTTGAATTTCTCTAAAAGGATTCTAGGACTTCAATTTCACTTGTGTGTCATGGAACATACTATCAATTAAATGCGTTGAGATCTCTAATTATGACCTTGAGGGAGGATCATCATGTATTTGCCCGATGAACTTTTGCTTCTACCGGGAACTACCTATTCCTAATCAAGTTTCTCTTTTAGATCGTCAGAGCTCAGGGGGTTGATACCATTGGGAGTCCTCTATTACTAAGGTCCCTCAACCCTTCTAGAGTTAATGTCTCCTACTTTGGGACTTCTGCTAAGATAGGCCATTAGAGTACGAGGACGTCCTAATAATCCCTATAAAGGGTGGATCGTATCTCATATCCTACTCTAACATATTCTATCTTCTATAATTACGAGAGGTAGGATGACCGCAAGGCTCATCCTTAGTTCTCCTAGATTTTGGATATGAAGGTTGTCACCCTTTGTATCGCCTATGTTCAATATAAATAAAATCAAGACGTAATCCTCATCAATCTCAACAACACACAATCGCAAATAGAATCAAAAGAAATGACTAATTATTTGATCTAGCATGTCCACATACACAAGTTACTCTATAATCCTAGAATCGAAGTATCTACTCCATAGAAAAATACGAATAAACACAAAATAAAGTAATTACAAAGCAAATAGAACAAGAAAATAAAGAGAGTACCTTCTGTCCTATCCAATTTATGTGTCTTGGCTATTCTCCACGATGTTGGAGCATCGAGATGGATATTCTAGCCGCTTCATTCCTCCCCGTTGTGAGTCTCCAGTGATTTTTAGGGCACCTTCTTGCCGTCCTAGACATCGGGCCTCCTCCTAGGATTTGGGCGTGGCTTCCTATTTATAGATGTGAAGGAAACTCTCCATAAATCCCACAAAAACTCTAATCGCGTCAAATCTGCCCACCGCCACACAACCGTGTGGAATCCACATGGTTGACCGTGTGGGGCGCTAGAATTTCTAGCTTCGGGGGTTGGACATGGCCACGTGAGATTCACACGGCCAGGTCGTGTCCACCTCTGTACTATCTGGTGCACGCCTTCTTTTGCTCCAGAGCATGCTTGTGTTTTGGGAGAAACACGACCAGATCATGCTCACCTTCCTTTGGCTTCAAAAGTGTGTCGGTTTACCTTCAAAATGTCGTCCTGCACATAAAAATAGCAAGAGCATATCTCCAAACTAGAAAATAGGAAATGCATGCAAAACAAAATAGAATATGCATGAAACAAGTATAAAACGCGATGAGATGTGTGCGAAAACTACTTCTAAAACCCTATATGTTTTGCTCACATCAATTCCCCAGATTTAGATCTTTACTTATCCTTAAGCAAACTTCAGTGCCAATAAAATTAAAAAAAAACATTGTTCCCATACCTAGCGTATTAACTAAATTATCAAGTAGTATTTTCAATCTAAGCAAATAGATATGTTCTAAAAGTTCACTAAGTTAACTTTTTGTGCATGTGTGAAGAGAAGTTTCCTGAGGGATGCTCGTTCCACAGTGAGTTAAATCGTCATCCTATAGCTTTCCTAAAGTCTCCGGCTTTTAGACACTTACCTGCCTTGAGCGAGGGTCTCTCCCTAGAATTAGCATAAAGTCTCAAAGGCGTGCTCGGTATTGAGAGAAATCGATAGGTGTTTCCCTAGTAACCTAACTCGGACTCAAAGGGGCACCTAACCATTTCCACCAACGACAACTGTTTTTAACTCTCTTTTCCTCTCTCTCTTTATTTTTTTATTTTTTAAGGAACTTCGTTCCTCTCTAGCTCACTGGTATTTTTGATTTTTTTTCAAATGGGCTTACACAATATGAGCATCTCCAGTAACTAAAATGTTAAATCATAGAACATCCATCAAAGCAATTAAAATAGAAAACCACAAGATAAATGAAGTTAAGCTATCTATGGAATGGAAGCAAATCGTGAAACAAATTTGAAAACATTACTGAGGCAGCTTAAAAATGACAAACAATTAAGTGTTGAGCAGAAACTAAACACTCTATGCTTGGACAAATAAATGCAAATAATCTAAACTAAACCTAAATATTAAGAAAGAAACTACTGCTAGAAAATGGGCATATCAAAATTTAGGGTCCCCCTAAACTTAAACGAGACCATACCTATAGTATGGCGATCGAGGTGGGAAATTCGACAGTCTCGACATATCGGGCTCCTGAGAAAATCTTGTGCTCAACCGTTGATGTCACATGTACATGTGGTTGAGCTGGGAATTGGTGGATGCAGCGACGACTCTATACTCCTCCTTCCTAGCCCACTGTGCCTATGTAGCACGCATGCACTGTCGAACTTCCTGCCAATAGGCAGCCTCCTCTTGGAAATAGGCTCAGGTCTCGCCATAGAACTCCTCGTCCCTCTGAAAATGCTCCCGTAGATCCTAGAACTCTGCCTGTGTATAGGTCTGGTGCTCCTCCCATCGCTGCCCCATTGTCTGCTGCTCGGCGTATATGTCATCGAGGAACTATCGAAACTCGGAGAAGTCCTAAGTCGACGTACCTGCATCCTGCTCAAAAGTGGAAAAAGAAGGAGGTGCAGGTGTAGGCTTGCGGCGTGGACTCGGGGGACTCCTATGCCTAGATGAATCTACCAATGAGTGATGGGTAGGAGGTGAGAGCGGTGCATGAGTGGAAGGCCCGGCATGTGGTGGGGACTTCACTATAAGATCCAACCGTCAATTGGCATGAGGTGCATGAGTGGTACGATCGGTGTCGGGGAGCCTAAGGGGTGCTAAGTTCTTCCTTACAAAACAAAAATAGTGCCCCTCTCTCACTATCATTTTCATTGTCATGCACACCCCTAGGTCGATGCTAGGGCTCCCCTCTACTCTATCCAAGTCCATGCAATCATACCCCATCCTATCGCAAATGTGAGTGATTAATCCCCCAAAGATGATCTCTCCCTTAGGTGCTTTCCCCATCTTTACTAAGTGCCTAATGAAGTGAGATCCCACATCAATAGAATTATTACCCTCTAGCATACTCCATAAACACAAAATTTCACTCACTCTCACTACACCGTCACTTTCCCCTTTCCCAAAAATTGTACTTGCCATAACCCGGTGGATGTATCAGAAAACCAGATTTTGTAATCGGGATGCCTTGGCTCTAGAGGGGTCATAGGAGTTTTTTCCGGTTAGCTCTGATCATCTTACCTTCTTCACTTTCTCTACCCGTCAAGATCTCCGCATCCACCGAGCTCAAAAACTCCAAAACTATCCTAGGGTAGGTCGAACGTCTAGTCCCCATTATCTCCCCCCCAACCTACCTTGGCAAATAACCATTGAACATCTACCCTTAGGCCTAGGGTTTCTAAAAGATCTACATCCATATAATGAGTAGCTGTTATTTTCTGAGTAGAAAGCATGTTAAACTTTTCCCTATGCTCATCATTACAGAATATAATGCTTGGGAGAGTATTACCTTCCTCCGAAGCTTGACGAGTGCTTCTTCCCCATGCCCTTGACCTTGAAGGGGCATACCTCATTGTGGCTTCTTGAGAGCTTTTTGGAGGTTGGAGAAGGTTCTTGGAGGTTGGGGAAGAGGATTTCGCACGGCTAGGGTAAGAGGTTTGAGTTGCACAGCGAGTTTAGGGCAAAATCGCATGGCTTCTCCCCTTTTAAAGAGATGCGACACGACCGTGTGAAATTCACATGGCCGCCCATGTGGGACGTTGTGCCACCACTTGGAAAAAAGGTTCAGGAATTGACACGGTCGTGTGAAATTTACATTTGGTACGGAACGCTGTCTTCTGAATGTCAGAATCTCTAACCCTTAATTGATGATATCCGGACCGCAGATCAATCTTAGAATAGACTGATGTACCTCTGAGCTGATCAAACAAGTCCTCAATACGTGGCAGGGGATATTTATTTTTGATAGTGACAGCGTTCAACTGCCTGTAGTCGATGCACAGTCTCATCGAACCATCTTTCTTCTTCACGAAGAGAACTGGAGAACCCCAGGGTGATGCACTAGGGCGAATAAAACCTCTGTCCAAAAGTTCCTGGAGCTGAACCTTTAACTCATCCAACTCTCTCGGGGCCATACGATAAGGAGCTTTCGATGCCGGCGTCGTCCCAGGTATTAACTCAATCATGAACTCCACCTGCCTTCTGGGAGGCAGACCCGGTAACTCCTCTGGAAAGACATCTGGATACTCTCGGACAATAGAAATGTCCGCGATCTGAGAGTCACCACTGTCTTCTACATTGATCATAGATAATAGAAAACTCTGGCAACCGTGCAATAAAAGCTTCTGAGCCTGAATCGCAGATATGGTCGCTATGCCGTCGTCCCGGATGCCAGTGAAATCCCATGAGGGTTGGTTCGGAGGTCGGAATGTGACCACCCTCGTCTGACAATCTACTGTGGCATGATATGCTGACAGCCAATCCATGCCAAGGATAATATCGAACTCAACCATGTCCAGTACCAATAAATCCACTGTAAGAATGATGTTACCAAAATCTAAGGGACAACCTCGAACCTCCTGGGTAACATCCAATGTATCGCTAGACGGTAGGGAGACGACTAATCTCTGTGATCTAATAGCCGGTAGTCTACCAATCTCTCTCATAAATGTACGAGAAATAAACGAATGCGAACTACCAGTATCAACTAGCATAATAGCTGAAAATGCATAAAAAATATGGATTCGCTATGGCTCGCGCATCCTCTCGTAATCGCATGAATCCCTTCCGGTGGCGTGGAGGTGGTCTCACCGCCAAAGGTGGCCGTGGCTCGAGCCTCGAGACCGATAAAGGCCGTACGGCGATGATAGGAAGGTGGTATAACGGCCGCGACTGCATCAGACGGTGAATAGGCCGATCTCGAACTAGCGGCCGCATGAGCATCGAGACGTTGGTCGCCGCTGAGAATGGTACGATCAGCGGCCGGATCAGATCCGCATCGCGTCTCAAATCAACTCTGTGACACCGTGCAGCATCGTGTACTCCCGTCCATGAATGCCATAGGTGACTCGCAGGGGAGCATCCTCCGGGCGCGCGAAGGTCCGCCGTCGCCCTCTCCGAGTCCTGCATCGACGCAACGGTCCTCCCTGAATAGAAACCCCGGAAGCCACATGCTGAGCCTTCAACGAACAATCTCGGCTCATGTGTCCAAGCAGCTTGCAATAATAGCAAACTGACTGTCCCAAGGTGCAGGCTGAGATGATATGCTCTTTCGATCCACAACGAATACAGTAGGTGTCACTAGTGGGCGGTCTCCGGCTCTGCTGAAAAGACCGTGAGGGCCTAGCCAAGATCGCCCGATTTCGAGGCCGGGCTAGATGCCCTGAATGACTCGACGCCTAATCGCGTGGCCACTCGATGTCCAGATTCGTGGTCGCTGGTCTAACCTGTGGTTCTTTCACCGCTTCTCTTCCTCTCAGACCTCATTGACTCGCTGAGCCGACTCGATCAACAAAGCTCTATCCAACGCCTCTCGGTGTGAAGAACTACCAAATCCCGCCATCCCGACCAGTAGATGCCCATCTAGTCCCCTGAACAAATGCATCATCCGTGACCTATCCTCAAAGACTAACTCTGGACAAAACTCGCTAACTGATTAAATTCTGTATTATACTCCATCACTGAGCGATTATTCTGTCATAGACTTAGAAAATCCTGACGTCGCATCATCTGATATGCCCGTGGGAAAGACTGACTCTCAAAAGCCTCTCTGAATCTCACCCAGGTAACCTGCTGCTCGCCAATAATCGAGTGCTGCATATCCCACCAGATCTCGGCCTCACCTCATAAATGGAAGGCTGCCAACTCTGCCTTCTCCCACTCGGAGCAGATCATATAGTAGAAGGTACTCTCCATTGTCTCGATCCAAGACTGAGCTACGATCGGATCAGTCTCTCCGCTGAATAAAGTGAACCGGCTTTTCATTGACTTCGCTTAATCCCGAATCCGAGCTCGCGCGCTACATCGAGGATAAGTAGGGGCCGATTTTGAGTGAGGGCCGACCGGCTCCACTAATGGGCCTGCTGTGTCAGAGTAGCATGTCCTCATCAAGGGTGTCTCATGTGTAGCAAGAGGTCTCACGGTACATCGGATGCCCCAAAGAAGGGGTATCTCGGGAGGAGGATCCGCCGAGGATCGAGGATCCACTACCTGACACCTTGTGGAATCGACTCGATCAATATGCCACCCTCGAGATCTCTCGGCAAGTCTCCGCCAAAGATCTGGGTCCTCCGGGCGTGCCGTCCCACACCACGCCTCTGCCAGAAGACACGCCACCTCGCCTCATATCTAAATGAATACAGATATTACCACAAATAAAAACATATCAAATTTATCATCATACCTATTTCACCGCTGAGAGGTCCAAAGAGCCGCCAAAACCCCATATTAATCTCACAAAAATCCTCGAATTTCAAACATAAAAATCATCTAAATCCCTACCAAATCCAAAATTTCCAGATTACTCGCAAAACTCGCCAATACATGGCGAACTCCGAAAATCCAAAACCCCTAGGAACTCAAAACCTAGGCGCTCGATATTAAATAAATTGTCACGCTCGAGGAGACCCCGCCACAAAAATCCGAAAGATCTCCTCAGACGGTGACAATCCCAATTTATATACAAGGCCTACACGGCCACTATACATCTCAACACGATCGAATCTAAACTCACACGCTAGCTTATATAATTTGCCTCAGCCATCAACCAAAATAAATGATAAATACTTGGCCTCGGGCCATCAGCAAAATAAATGATAAGCAGTCTACCATAAATCAACTTACCCTTACGCCATCAGGCGAGAATACTCACAAATCAATCAAACCAAAATCGAATAAGGTCCATACGGACACGAAAATCAAATACAAAATCAATCTCTAACCTCTACATGTCCTCTAACCAAAATATCAAAACAATAAAGCAAGTATCCAAAAAAAAACATTAACGACGAGTGGGTCCGTGCACTCTCTGACGACTTCATCACGAAATAAATATAAATCAACGGGGTGAGTTCAAAGAACTCTGCGGGTATAGTAGATATGCAAAATAAGGTATAGCTAACAATAAAAATATCATGCCAGTACAGTCTCACATAAATAGGGTATGCAAGCAAGAAATACAAAATGACTGTACTTACCTGAATCTCCTACCCTGATATAGGAGCATGTGCCTGACTAGAAGTAATAGAGTCCTGACCATATATAAACATGTATCCTGTATGCATGACAATCATATGCACATCCACGGCATCAATAAAAATGCAGCAAACACAATACAAAATGCAATCCGTGCAAAGTGCATGTCGTGCCAATGACATGGTCACCCCTGACGCCAGTCAGCCGCCTCACACGCAATGGTGAAGCCGAGTGGGTAGGGCTATGACAACTGTGCACTCTGCCATCACTGCTCCTGAGTGACCGAGTGGAAAGGATGTGTTAGTAATATATGAGAGATGTCCTAAGGCAATCGCCTTATGTATGAACTATTTATATGATAAATGAAGATTCACTATTTGAGTATACATGTTTTATGTATTTGATTGGATCTTAAACTCATTTACTGAATGTCCACGATACGATTCACAGCATGAGAGAATTTGTGATTGGATCACAACTAGTGAGTATCTCTACATGTGTAATTGTGATATATCAGAATTATCCCTAGTCGATGAATTGATAGATTTGGACACCATCAATTCTGTCGAGACTAGCACGAGGTATACTCCTTGGTGTATCCAAGCAGCTGATTCTCACTAGCTGGAGACATAGTGATGTCCGGAGTTAATCGTGGATGTTAGTTATGGTAACTAGTTCATTGGAGTGACCAGCCGTAAGACTTCATATGGTTCTCTGCATATATAGATATGTCAATGAAGTTCTTACTGTAGCTTAAGTGCGATGTTCCTTTGACTTGCGGTATTCAAGTCATCTTGATCATGGAGACTTATGCTTTGACATCTTAAGCAAACATCTCTAAGGAGATGTGGACCCGGGATGATTGGGTATAAGTCGAAGTGATCGAAGGTGTTTGAATAGCCTATAAAGTATTCACCACTCATTGCGAGGAGATGTATACCCATGGCCTCTCGTCGGATTGTTACTAAAGTCTTTGGCCAAAGCATTACATGTTTAGAGTAAGGTACTCTTCGATACATGTGCAGTAACTAGAATCCGTAGGACGAGGAAATGATACTTGGGCTAGGTGTGGCGTAGTCGACTAGTGGGGGTGACACAATAGACCATGTCACGAACCAAGTGGGTATAAGATGAGTGAAGGGAATGGGGCACGAATCATTCTTTCTTGAAGGGTTTGAAATAGTTACGGATCAACCGTTGATCTTTTCGGTTAATTGGGGATCATGATGTACTACTAGGTGCCACTCATGATCGTTCTATAATTAATGGTTAATTATAGGCGGTCAACATAAACCGAGAACCTATTTGGTCACACGCTGCAAGCGTAATCCAAAGGATTTAAAGCGAGCTTGAGAATGGGATTCTCGGGCCAGAGAAACTAGGTTTGGTTGGACCAAACATAAGCGAGCATGAAATCGTTTGATCGCAATGGAAGGCGTGGATGGGTGTCTTATGAAGACATAATGGATGAACCAAAATGGTTTGGTTCTAATCCAATGGAGGAGAATAAACCAAAGGGTTTGGTTTATTTTAAGCGAATGAACCAAAAGTTGGTTCGGTTCATTTTAACTTAAAATAAACCATCATGGTTTGGTTTGTTTAACTTATCTTAATGGAGGCGGGTTAGCGGGCCTAATGGTTATGATCCAATAACCATTAAGAGAATTAGTTCTCTATAAAAAGGGCTTAATGGATAAGCCTAATCCAAACCCTAGCCTAGTTGCCGCCCACCTCACCTTGGGTTGGCGCCAACCCATCCTTTGCCGCCCGTTGTGCCGTCCATCTCCGGCGTCAAGCTTCACGGTGATCCTCCGGCGACCCTCTCGGTGATCTTCCTAGGCCTCGGTGAAAAGGTGAGCACTTGGCTTCCTTGTTTTGGCACTCCACCAAGCTGTCCAGTTTTACGGACAGCTTCTTCTCCTCGTCGGGCGTCGTTTGGGCAGCGGTTGAAACTCCGACAGCGGCTAACTTACGGGATTCGATCTCCGGTAATCCTCTGAGGTGGAGGGGCGAAGGATTCGTCAATTGGTTGTGAATACCTCTCCGGAGAAGCGAGTTTTGAGAACTTCGTATTAGGATCGAATTTGGATTGGATCGTGATCATCTCTCGATCACGTCGTCTTCAACACGAGGCTAGTAACCCGTCTGAAGCGAAGCTCGTGGCTTAGCGAAGTCATCAGGAACTCGGCGTGGATCTGGATAGAGGCGATTCTAGCGAGGATCGTTCGGTTGATGTCGTTCCCGCTACACGTCATCTGAAAGGTATAACGTAGATTAAATTTCCTTTTATTGCAAATTTAAATTTACGGTTATGTCTACACTTGTTGTAATATGCATCGTGTGTTGTGTGTGTTGTAATAAATGTAGATTTATTATTTTTATTGCTTCATTTGTGTTCATGTTTCGAAACATGATCGAACACACACTGTGATCTTAGGAAACCCAATGATGGTATCGAGCCCGAGTTGTGTTTGACATAATCGTAAAAATGGTTTGCGATAGTCATAATGTATTTCTGGAAATTTTCTAATTTTGGAAATTTAGAAGTATTTATGGAAATTTTTCAATTTTGGAAAGTCTAGAAGTATTTATGAAATCTTCCACTTTTGGAAAGTTGGAAGTATTTATGGAAATTGATATTTTCCATAAATAAAATATTTGATTAGATTCTGGAAATTTGTTTCCTAATTTAATCATGATTTGATTTGGGAAATCAAATCTTAAAATATTTTATTTCCATAAGTAGTTTTAATGATTTAGGAAATTGGTTTCCTAAATAGATTTTCCTTAATCAAATAATTCCATGAATAAAATATGTTATTAGATTTGGAAATTTGTTTCCTAATTTAATTATGATTTGATTTGGAGAATCAAATCTTAAACATATTTTATTTCCATAAATAGTTATGACATATAAGGAAATATATACATGACATAATTGTATGTCATGTAATTGCATTAGATGCATAACATTATGTCATGCATGTCGTGACATGTAGATGTATGCCATGTATGTCATGCCATGTAGATAATAGTTATTTGCATGCAAAGAGGATGAGACATAAAAACCCTTAAACAATATTAAAGCCTACACCTTCCATTAATATGGTTAGAACCAGAGTTCCGTTTCTTGTTTGGGTTGTTGGACTCTCTCCAAGCCCAGCTCGAACCCGAACATGTTCAAACCATGGAATAGTTTAATACTAATATGGTAAGAGTCAGAGGTCAATCGTTAGCTTTGGTTGTTGGACTCTCTCCAAGCTGGGCTAATTGGTTGAATGCGCTCTAACCATATTAAAACTATTTCCCGATTAATGGGTTGACTTTAACCTGGAGCATCGGCTTGTTGGACTCTCTCCAAGGTCGATGTAAAGGGAGGTGAAGTTGGGTGCTATGCATATGATGCATACTTGTTAATGTGTTAACAACCCGATGTATGTGTGAACATTCAATTAGTTGATAGCACATTGTGATAGTTGCATATACGTGATATGCAATCGGTATAATTGATACCTACCGTCGTAGTTATGAATGGCTTGTTGGACTCTCTCCAAGGTTGTTCATAACTATGATGGATATCAGCCCATTCGGAGATGGACCTACAATCTTCCGAAGTGATTTTGGGGTTTTTGAAATTCGAAAAATGAATGGGATTTATAAATGTATATTGATGCATTTTAAAATCATCTTTCTCATATATGCTCGTTTTGTATTTCTAAGTTAATATATTGATCATGATGTGTTTGAATTTGCGTTCCATTTTGGATTCAAATAAATTGACTGGGCCGAACTTCTTGGACTGGCTTAGAAACTTGAGAATTGTTCTCAAGGTGAAAAGCTTGCGTATGTCCTCGAAGCGCCTCTTCCCGCCCATCCTAGTGATGCAACTCCGGACCAATAGTTGGTCTATCGAAACATGTGGTGATTTTGAACGAGTTGCATCATGCTAGCGATGGAAAGCTGAAAGCGGCATGAGCATATGGATGCTCATATCGTAGTCCTTCATCTTTATGAGTTGGTTGATGAGCAAGTGAGATTGAAAGGTTGAAGTCTCAGCTCCTCTTCACCTCTGAGATGCTGAAGGTTCATGCTGTAGTCTTGCTCGATATCTTTGAAGGCTGTGGAGCCTTACGAGAAGCATGAAGCGGGGCGGTGTTGTTAGTTGATTCCTCGAAGAAAGGTTCTAAGAGAGTCAAAGGAACAAGAAGGGAAGAAGAAAAAGGCTAGAAAAGCGTAGAACCAGCTCAAAGGGCACTTGCCATCATTATGGCAAGTAGAGGCCATTCTTGAAGAAAGTGCAAGATTTATCTTGAGTCAGTGAAGAAGGATAAGGCATCGGATGCCCCATCTTCTTGAAATCTTCTTTATTGATTGTCATTCTATTTCCTCATACACTTGGGTATTTGATCTTTAGGGTGTGGCTCACATATATGTAATGACATACATGGGCTAAGGAATAGAAGAAGACTCGTCGAGGGAGTCAAATTTACGTGTTGGGAATGGAGCAAAGGTTCTTTGCACTCGCCATCGGAACGTATTTGTTGAAACTCCCTGCAAGACTTGTCTTAGAACTGGACAATTGCTTTTATGTTCCTTCGTTGATAAAGAACATCATTTCTATTTCTTGTTTAAATAGAAATGGATACCATTTGACTTTTAGTAACAATTGTTGTTACATAACTTTGAATGGAGTTCTTTATGGGACTGGAACATTAAGCAATGGTGTTTATACGTTGGACGTATCCAGTGATATTTTCAATATCGAAGCGAGCAACAAGAGTGCTCGAAAGGATAATCAAATAGACTCCTATATGTGGCATTGTCGTCTTGGCCATATAAGCAAGAAACGCATGTCCGAATTACACCGATGTGGAATTCTGGAATCGTTTGAATTGGATTCATACGATACATGCGAATCATGCTTAAAAGGCAAGATGACTAAGTTACCTTTCTTTGGAAAGGTGAGCAGTGGGAGAGTTACTAGGTCTAATACATACTGATGTATGTGGACCTATGTCAACTCAAGCATTAGGAGGCTATAGCTACTTCATTACCTTCACCGATGATCACTCATGGTTTGGGTATGTGTTCTTGATGAAACACAAGTCTGAAGCCTTTGAAAGGTTCAAAGAATTTAGAAATGAAGTAGAGAAACAACATGACAAGAGTATTAAAATACTTCGATCGGATTGATGTGGTGAATACTTAAGTCAAGAGTTTCTTGATTATCTAAGAGACAATGGTATATTGTCTCAATGGACTCCGCCCTATACACCACAGCATAATGGTGTATCTGAGAGGCGTAACCGGACCTTGTTGGACATGGTCAGGTCAATGATGAATCATGCAACTCTTCCCAAGTCCTCTTGGGGCTATGCACTTCAGACAGCTGTTTACTTGTTAAACAGAATGCCTACCAAGGTAGTCTCAACTACTCCATATGAGATATGGAATAGTAAGAAACCTCATGTGTCTTACTTGAAGATATGGGGTTGTCCTGCTTATGTGAAGCGGACTGTATCAGACAAATTGGATGCTAAGTCTGATAAATGTCTATACCCTAAGAAAACAAGGGGTTACCAATTCTATCATCCTGTGGAACAAAAGGCGTTTGTTTCAAGGCATGCTGTGTTTCTAGAGAAAGAGTTTCTCTTGCAAGAAAACAGTGGGAGTGTCGTCGAGCTTGAGGAGGCTCGAGAGACTCAAATAGACATTGATGAGATACCTGGTGAAGCACAACGACAAAACTCATAGTGATGAGCAATCAATTTGGACCTATTGTAACACCACATCTTCGTAGATCTGGTAGAACATGCAATATTCCTGAGAGATATGGATTTCTTGTAAGCGAATCGAATGACGTGTTACTCATTGATGATGAGGAGCCTACCAGTTATGAAGAAGTGCTGACAAGTTCAGAAAGGGATAAGTGGCTTGGTGCCATGAAGTCGGACATGGATTCCATGTATGAAAACCAAGTTTGGAACTTGGTTGACCCACCTGAAGGGATAAAGCCTATAGGGTGCAAGTGGGTTTTCAAGAAGAAAACCGACATGGATGGTAATGTGATTACCTATAAGGCTAGATTGGTGGCGAAAGGATATCGTCAAAAACAAGGTGTTGATTATGATGAAACCTATTCGCCTGTAGCTATGCTTAAATCCATTCGGATGCTCCTGGCCATAGCGGCTCATTATGATTATGAGATATGGTAGATGGATGTGAAAATAGCTTTCCTTAATGGAAACCTACTCGAGGACGTGTATATGATACAGCCTGAGGGTTTCACATCGGTTGATAAAACCAAGGTATGCAAATTGCGACGGTCCATTTATGGATTGAAGCAAGCATCCAGGAGCTGGAATATCCATTTTGATGAGACAATCAAAAGTTTGATTTCTCACAAAATCCAGACGAACCTTGTGTGTACAAGAAGGTTAGTAGAGTGCGATCGTATTCCTAGTATTGTATGTCGATGACATACTACTTATAGAAGCGATGTTTCAATCTTCTGATCAGTGAAGGTTTGGTTATCCAAGACATTCTCCATGAAAGACCTGGGAGAAGCAACCTACATCCTCGGGATTAAGATCTATAGAGATAGATCGGAACGGTTGCTTGGTCTTTCGCAGTCTACATATATAGACCGAGTGCTAAAGAGGTTTAGCATGTCGGAATCCGAGAAAGGTTTCCTACCCATCAGGCATGAGGTACACCTTTCGAAGTCTATGTGTCCGCGCACAGAAGACGAGAGGATTTGCATGAGTAAGATTCCCTATGCATCCGCAATAGGATCTATCATGTATGCTATGTTATGTACGAGGCCCGATGTATCGTATGCTCACAGTGTCACGGCGGATAACGATCCGATCCAGGAATGGATCATTGGGCGGCTGTTAAGACGATCCTTAAGTACTTGAGAAGAACTAAGGATGTGTTCCTAATATATGGAGAAGGGGACATGGTGATACGTGGGTATACGGATGCTAGCTCCAGAGAGACAAGGATTATTCCATGTCTTAGTCTGGGTATGTATTCACCTGGAATGGAGGCGCAATAAGTTGGAAAGGTTCCAAGCTTGACACTAAAGCGGATTCTTCCACTAAGACAGAATACATTGCAGCTTTGGAAGCAGCAAAGGAAGCGGTTTGGATCAAGAAGTTCATCTCTAAACTTGATGTGGTCTCATCAATGATCCAAACATGTGCTTCACCGCTATCATCTTATCAGAGAGATCATCAGTAGGAACGAAATACAAATCGAGAAAATTCCCACTGAAAGGAACTTAGCGGATCCCTTGACTAAGGCATTATCTCAAAATAAGTTTGAGGGTCATGTTCGAGCTTATGGTATTGGATACCGTAGCGATTGGCATTAGGCCAAGTGGGAGTCTGTTAGTAATATATGAGAGATGTCCTAAGGCAATCGCCTTATGTATGAACCATTTATATGATAAATGAAGATTCACTATTTGAGTATACATATTTTATGTATTTGATTGGATCTTAAACTCATTTACTGAATGTCCACGATACGATTCACAGCATGAGAGAATTTGTGATTGGATCACAACTAGTGAGTATCTCTACATGTGTAATTGTGATGTATCGGAATTATCCTAGTCGATGAATTGATGGATTTGGACACCATCAGTTACATCGAGACTAGCAGGTATACTCCTTGGTGTATCCAAGCGGTGATTCTCACCTTGGGCCGAGACATAGTGATGTCCGGAGTTAATCGTGGATGCTAGTTATGGTAACTAGTTCATTGGAGTGACCAATGTAAGACTTCATATGGTTCTCTGCATATATAGATATGTCAATGAAGTTCTTCTTGTAGCTTAAGTGCGATGTTCCTTTGACTTGCGGTATTCAAGTCATCTTGATCATGGAGACTTATGCTTTGACATCTTAAGCAAACATCTCTAAGGAGATGTGGACCCGGGATGATTGGGTATAAGTCGGTGATCGAAGGTGTTTGAATAGCCTATAAAGGATTCACCACTCCTTGCGAGGAGATGTATACCCATGGCCTCGTCGGATTGTTACTAAAGTCTTTGGCCAAAGCATTACATGTTTAGAGTAAAGTACTCTTCGATACATGTGCAAGAACTAGAATCCGTAGGACGAGGAAATGATACTTGGGCTAGGTGTGACGTAGTCAGCCTAGTGGGGACTGACACTATAGACCATGTCCTGAACCAAGTGGGTATAAGATGAGTGAAGGGAATGGGGCACGAATCATTCGAGCCTTTGAAGGGTTTGAGAAATAGTTACGGATCAACCGTTGATCTTTTGGTTAATTGGGGATCATGATGTACTACTAGGTGCCACTCATGATCGTTCTATAATTAATGGTTAATTATAGATGGCCAACATAAGCGAGAACCTATTTGGTCACACGCTTGGCGTAATCCAAAGGATTTAAAACGAGCTTGAGAATGGGATTCTCAGACCGAGAGAAACTAGGTTTGGTTGGACCAAACATAAAGCGAGCATGAAATCGTTTCAGTCGCAATGGAAGCGTGGATGAGCCGTGTCTTATGAAGACATAATGGATGAACCAAAATGGTTTGGTTCTAATCCAATGGAGGAGAATAAACCAAAGGGTTTGGTTTATTTTAAACGAATGAACCAAAAGTTGGTTCGGTTCGTTTTAACTTAAAATAAACCATCATGGTTTGGTTTATTTTTAACTTATCTTAATGGAGCGGGTTAACGGGCCTAATGGTTATGATCCAATAACCATTAAGAGAATTAGTTCTCTATAAAAGAGGGCTTAATGGATAATTAAGCCCTAATCCAAGCCCTAGCAAAAGTTGCCGCCCAACCCCATTGAAGGAGTTGCCGCCCAAGCTCCTTGGCCTTGACCCCTTGTCTGGCGTCCGGCTCCTCCTTCGCGACTAAGCTTCAGCCGATGATCCTCCGGCGACCCTCCGGTGATCTTCCTAGGCCTCGGTGAAAAGGTGAGCACTTGGCTTCCTTGTTTTGGCCGGCGCCTACTCCTCCACCAAGCTGTCCAGTTTTCTGGACAGCTTCTTCTCCTCTCGTCGGAGCGTCGTTTGGATGACGGTTAGAGCTCCGACAGTGGCTAACTTACCGGGGATTCGATCTTCGGTAATCCTCTGAGGTGGAGGACGAAGGATTCGTCAATTGGTTGACGAATACCTCTCTGGAGAAGCGAGTTTTGAGAACTCGTATTAGGATCCGAATTTAGATTCGGATCGTGATCATCTCTCGATCACGTCGTCTTCAACACGAGCCTAGTAACCCGTACGAAGACGAAGCTTGTGGCTTAGCGAAGTCATCCCGAGGAACTCGGCGTGGATACGGATAGAGACGATTCTAACGAGGATCATTCCGGTTGATGCCGTTCCCGCTACACGTCATACGAAAGGTATAACGTAGTTAAATTTCCTTTTATTGCAAATTTAAATTTACGGTTATGTCTACACTTGTTGTAATATGCATGCGTGCGTTGTGTGTGTTGTAATAAATGTAGATTTATTATTTTTATTGCTTCCGCTGTGTTCATGTTTACGAAACGTGATCGAACACACACACGCCGCGGTGTCGGAAACCCAACAGGATGCTATCGGAGTACACCTATCCTCCTGCCCCAAACATAGTGGGGGAGCTAAGCTCTCATCTCCCGGTGTCATAGGCCAGAGGAGGGATCCCTGTCCGCTACCACGCTGCCTCATTGCTACCCATGAGCGGACCAACGGAGCCTGACAAAGCAACTGCACACACCCTCCTGATGTACCACTAACCCATGAGTGGCAGTGTGTGCAGGCCATGTAACTAGCTGCGGGCTCAACAATAATGGAACCCCGTCCAGCTAGCATGCAATCATGCAAAAATGGTGCATGATACTAAAACATGTAAATCCTACTCAAAATATCTATCCAAATAATATGTACAATCAATATGTACATATCCCTAATCCATATACTATAATCCAAATCAAACAGGAAAATATAATCATATCCTATCACATGCATGTATCTAGTAGGCACCAAAAGTATACCAGGCATATAAACATGAAAAAGTTATTGTAAGCTATCCTACTAGCATATCAATTTGACTTAATCTAAAAGTTAAGTCAAAATACCCGCCTGAATATATATCCGCAAGAATGAAACCAAATCGTCACGACTGGGGACACGCCTCGATGGAAACACTCATAAAGCATGACTATAGTCAAGCACAAAAATACAATTCAACGACAAATCGAATAATTAATCGATTTCCTTTATATCCCAATTAACCCAAACTATTTCCAATTTTCCTTGTCCACAAATATCCATACAATTAATTTAGCCCAATTAATTCCAAATCAATTTACCTAATTCATCACCTATAAAAATATCCTCAAGATCAAACAATATCACCCAAATCCCATATCCTCCGAATACCGTACCGATCAACCGAATAACACCGGAATCAACCCAAATCGACCAATCAAGCTCACCCGCCCTAGGAATTCCACCGACAGCCAATCCTTTCCCAAATTAGATCCCCAACTCAATTTACAGTGGCTCAAAGATTGTTCACAGCCAATCCTTGCACGACCACCTCCAACCCTAACCGCACAACACCCCCAATAAACCCTCACAGCCCCTCTCAGCCGACCACAGCCGTGAAACACCAACCCAAACAATCCACAAAAGAAACCCTTACCTACTCCGGCGACCACCGGCGAGAAGGGCAGAGACGGCGGCGGTGACGTGTGGCCTGCGGAGAAGCGGTGGCGGAAGGCCGTGGCTGCCGGTGGCGGCCCGTAAACCTAGGCGTCGGACGGCGAAGGGAAGACCTGTCGTGGCCGACGCGCGTGCAGCGGTGGACGGCGAACTCGCGGCGTCGGGCGGCGGTGCTCGCGGGAGCGCAAACGAGGGCTGCGATGGGGGAGAGAAGGCTCAGCCAGAGAAGAAAGCGTCGCCGGCGAAGGGAAGAGGCGACGACTTCGAGCGTAGGGAAAGAAATCGGCGATGGAGAGATCGCCGGCGGAGAAAAGGGCTCGGGGAAGAAAAACTCGCGTGAGGAACTGTCGAGGGGAATAGTCGCGGCGCGGCGGGGAAAAAGGGAATAGAAAAATAAAAACTTAGGGTTTCCGGTTTAGGTTAATACCCCTTAAATAAAGTCTATCTATTTTATCCCCGTAAAAATCTCGTACAGAGTCCGTTTAAATCCAAAAAAATTCCAAAAATTCCCTAAAAATCCCGAGATATTTCCAGGATTATTTCCTTAATTATTGGGCCATTTAATTTAGTGTTTTAAATCCCCGTATTTAACAACTTTAACCTTGGGGGGGGGGTTACATGCATGCATGTAACTCCAATAGCCAATGGCTATTGGTCTCCCTCATGAGGTGGCACCACATGATAAGTCAATGATAATGTGGAGCATCATCAATGGTCGGCCATGCCAAGTAATCATCATGACATGCCATTTGGTCAAGTCAAACTTGACCTTTCATCTTCCCTCTCAAGTCAAGTCAAACTTGACCTCTTATCTCCCATGGTTGATCAAATCCAACCATTTGATTCAAGTCAATTTTAATTTAATGAATCTCTATTCATTAATTTAAATTGATTTAATGAATCAAATCTAAATTAGACTCATTCAACACTTGAATCAAATTGAGTCCAACTCAATTAGTCTAATTAGGATTACTCTTAATCCAATTTGGTTCATCCCATGAACATAATCCTCATGGTTCATCATATGAACCTAATCTTCATCTAATTGTCGTTTATGTGTGTGACCCTATAGGTTCTTGTAACGTTGGAAATGTCCCTAAACCGATTTAAAAACATAAGCAATGAGCGGTATCTAGAAACACATCATTGCTACCCAAGTTACAAGAATGTTGAGCTCCAACATCACCATTATGACTACTAATTGTGACTTTCACAATATGTGACAATGTCCCTCTATCCATGACATCTAGATTGACCAATCGAGGCATAGACCGTGTCATCCTCGGTACAATCTATATCTTGAATTCCATGTAGACTCACTCTAATCAAATGAGCTCAATATCTCATATTGACTCATTTGGGCATGGCCATACACTTTGTGGTCTCACTCTATCAACAATATCGATGTCACTCCCGTCATATAGGAGGGATAGATCCCATCTACATCACCCAATGACCTTGTGTGACCATCATGCTTTTTCTGTGCCAAAGCCTTGGTCAAGGGATCTGCGATGTTAGCCTCTGTGGGTACTCTGCAAATCTTCACATCTCCTCTATCAATAATCTCTCGAATGGGATGGAAGCGTCGTAGTATGTGTTTGGTCCGCTGGTGTGAGCGAGGTTCCTTAGCCTGTGCAATCGCTCCATTGTTGTCACAATAGAGCTCTATGGGATATGCTATGCTAGGAACCACCCCAAGCTCAGTAATGTACTTGCGAATCCAAACTGTCTCCTTTGCTGCCTCAGATGTAGCAATATACTCGGCTTCTGTTGTAGAATCGACAACTGTGTCCTGCTTCGAACTCTTCCAGCTCACAGCGTCACCATTCAAGCAAAACATGAACCCTGACTGTGATCTATAATCATCCTGGTCAGTTTGGAAGCTGGCATCGCTGTAACCCTTTACAGCTAGCTCCTCATCGCCTCCAAATATCAAGAAATATTCTTTAGTCCTTCTCAAGTACTTAAGAATATTCTTGACTGCTATCCAGTGACGCTCACCTGGATCTGACTGGTATCTACTCGTCATGCTCAAAGCATACGAGACATCAGGACGAGTACACAGCATGGCGTACATGATAGATCCTATAGCAGATGCGTAAGAGATCTTATCCATGCGGTCTCTCTCCTCTCTAGAAGAGGGACTTTGAGTCTTCGAAAGACTCACACCATGTGACATCGGCAGAATCCCTTCTTGGAATTCTTCATAGCAAACCGTAGTAATACCGTGTCAATGTATGTACTCTGACTTAGGTCAAGCAATCTCTTAGATCTATCTCTATAGATCTTGATGCCTAGAATACAGGCTGCTTCACCTAAGTCCTTCATTGAGAAGCACGTCCCCAGCCAAGTCTTCACAGACTGTAGCGAAGGGATGTCATTCCCAATGAGTAGTATGTCATCCACATACAACATAAGGAAGACAACTGTGTTCCCATTGACCCTCTTGTAGACACAGGGTTCATCTTCATTCTTGATGAAACCAAACTATTTGATCGCATCATCGAATCGAATATTCCAGCTCCGAGAGGCTTGCTTTAGCCCATAAATGGACCTTTGCAGCTTGCATACTTTTCCAGTATGCTGTGGATCTTCAAAACCCTCAAGTTGTGTCATGTACACATCCTCGAGTAAGTTTCCATTCAGAAACGCGGTTTTGACATCATCTGTCAGATCTCATAATCATGGTATGCTGCAATAGCAAGCAAGATCCGAATGGACTTAAACATCACCACTAGAGAAAAGGTTTCATCATAGTCAATACCATGAATTTGCTTGAAACCTTTAGCCACCAATCGGCCCTTATAGGTATGCATAAGTCCATCCATATCAGTCTTTCTCCTAAAGACCCACTTACACCCAATGGGTTTGACCCCTTCAGGTGGATCAACCAAAGTCCATACTTGGTTAGTGTACATGGATTCCATCTCGGATCTCATGGCCTCTAGCCATCTCTCAGAATCTGGGCTCATCACAGCTTCCTGATAGGAGGTAGGCTCATTCTCAATGAGCATAACATCATCATGGTCAGACAAGAGAAATGAGTATCTCTCAGGCTGACGACGTACCCTATCAGACCTGCGAAGAGGTAGGTCTACATGAACAGGTGGTTATTCCACAACACTTTGTGCAATAATCTCATCACCCACAACACTTTGTGGTTCCTGTTCAACCTCCATCAAGGCCTCAGTGCTATGGTCCTTATCTTGAATTTCTTCAAGATCGAACGTACTCCCACTAGTTTTTCTAGAAACAAAATCCCTTTCTAGAAAAACCCCAATCTTTGCCACAAACACTTTGTACTGACTGGGAATGTAGAAGTAATATCTTTTTGTATCCTTGGGATATCCAACAAAATAGCACCTATCAGATTTGGGTCCCAGTTTATCTGAGACTTGACGTCGAACGTAAGCCTCACAACCCCAAATCCTCATAAAAGACATCTTGGGATTTCTCCCTGTCCATATCGTATATGGTGTCTTTATCACAGCCTTAGATGGTACACGGTTAAGGGTAAAGGTTGTTGTGCCTAGAGTATATCCCCAAAAGGATATAGGAATATCTATGTGACTCATCATAGATCGTACCATATCTAATAGGGTACGATTCCTCCTTTCGGATACACCATTCCACAGTGGTGTTCCAGGAGGAGTGAGTTGGGATAGAATCACACACTCAGCTAGATAGTCACGAAACTCATGGCTAAGGTATTCACCACCTCGATCTGATCGAAGTATCTTAATACTCTTGCCAAGCTAGTTTTGTACTTCATTCTTGAATTCTTTGAACTTTTCAAAGGATTCTGATTTATGTGTCATAAGATACACATAACCATATCTACTGAAGTCATCAGTAAATATAATGAAGTACCTATAACCGCCTCTAGTAGCAACATTGAAAGGGCCACATACATCACTATGTATAAGTCCTAACAAGTCTTTTGCTCTTTTGCTGTGTCCACTAAAGGGAGTCTTGGTCATCTTGCCTAAAAGCCAAGACTCGCATGTCTCATATAATTCAAAATCAAATGAGTCTAGTAGCCCATCCTTATGGAGCTGAGATAAGCGACTCTCATTTATGTGACCTAAGCGACAATGCCAGAGATAGGTTTGGTTCAACTCATTTGACTTGAACCTTTTGGTACTTATGTTATAGATAGGGCTCTCTAAGTCTAGAAAGTAGAGTCCGTTCATTAGAGGTGCACTACAATAGAACATATCATTTAAATAGACTGAACAACATTTGTTCTTTATTATAAATGTAAATCCTTTCTTGTCCAAACAAGAAACCGAAATTATGTTCTTTGTCAAAGCAGGCACATAACAACATTCATCTAATTCTAGTACAAGCCCAGAGAGCAGAGATAGATCATAAGTTCCTACAGCAACGGCAGCAACTCTCAGTGCCCATTGCCTACTCGTAGGTCCACCTCACCCTTTGTCAATGCCCTGCTATTTCTCAGTGCCTGCACATTGGTACAAATGTGAGATGCACATCCAGTATCTAATATGCATGATGAAGAAATAGATAGATTGACTTCTATAACATTTATACCTGAAGTAGAAGTCTCACTTCTCTTCTTCTTAAGATCTTCCAGGTATGCCTTGCAGTTACGCTTCCAGTGTCCAGCTTCCTTGCAGTGGAAGCAAGCCCCTTCCTTGGCCACCCCTCCTTTGGGTTTCAGTTCCTTGCCTTTTCCCTTGGCTTGGGACTTTCCCTTACCTTTAGGCTTGCCCTTGCCTTTCTTCTTTTGCACCATCAAAATGGTGTCAGATTTTCCCTTCTTAAGGTTAAGCTCAGCAGTTCTCAACATGCTGAGCATCTCAGGCAGTGGCTTATCAATTTCATTCATGTTGTAATTCATGACAAATTGATTGTAGCTTTGCGACAAAAACTGCAAGATCAAGTCAGTGGCCAGCTCTTGGCCAAGGGGAAATCTCAATCTCTGTAGGTTTTCTACGTACCCAATCATCTTGAGTACATATGGACCTATGGGAGTCCTATCTTGCATTTTCGAACCAAACAATGCCTTAGAGACTTCATATCTCTCGTACCTTGCTTGTCCTTGATATAGTTGACGAAGATGTTCAACCATATCATAAGCATTCATAAACTCGTGTTGCTTCTGAAGCTCAGAGTTCATGGTCTCTAATACATCATCTTGATGCTTCTTGTAAGCATCTTTGTCAGCTCATGAGGCAGTGACAGGAGGTGCCTCTGGAATGGGCTTCTCCAGGACGTACAACTTCCTTTCTTGGGTGAGAACAATTCTCAGGTTCCTGTACCAGTCCAGGAAATTTGCTCCATTGAGCATGTCCTTCTCAAGGACAGAACGCATAGAGAGAGTGTTCGTGTTTGTCGACATAGTAATCTACAACATACAATGCAGACAATTAATATCATATTACTTTTATCATTTAATTAGGCCTTTAATCAAATGATGCTCCCACTGAATTATAGGAATTTTGTAGAATCGAGTTATGGATGTGGTCAAACCACATTACTAGATTCATATACAAACTAGCTATAATTCCTGCGGGTCAAGCCTTGAGTTAGCTTTGGCTAAATCGCCCAAAACTTAGTACAATCAGTGGGTAACACATTTCCGATTACATCTCTATGCAACTCTTGTTTGTAGGATCAAGACCCACATTTACAAAAGACCTTGAGTTAGCTTTGGCTAAATCGCCCAAGATTTAGTGTAAATGTGATCTTATTATATCTTTCCAACGATTGGAATATGCCTATAGTTCTACTCGATCCAATTGAGTTAACTAGTTTTACTCAATCTAATTGAGCTTACTCTAACCCAAGACGTGATAGGCGGGACCAAGATTGTCCCTCCGCACCCTACTAAGATAATATGCGTTGCTCTGTTTTGGCAGATTCAACAACTACAAATGATCGAGGTAGTGATGGGTATCAAGGACTTGGTAGGCATTTACGAGTTGATTTGATTAAGATCTAATCTAATCGTAATGTGTATCATATACGCATTGAGGCCTTTATTATCCTATATTAGCATCCATCACATACATACAAGTATTATTCTAGCATGCATCATATACATACAAGCATTATTCAACTAGCATGGATCACATACATACAAGCAAAATCAAATATATATATATATATATATATATAAGAGAAGATCAGACGGTCAACCTAGGGCTAGCGGCTTATCCAAGCGCTTCCTTTGACTGTCATGTGTCATCGGCACCCTTCTCGTAACTGCGTCTACAAGTGGACTTTCCACCGCTCCATTTGTACATTACAAATATGAAACTCGAGTTACATTCGAGTCTAAAACTATTTACAACTAGAATTTTAAAAGAAGAGGTATGACGCGCACGTCGCATACACTATACAACACACACAACCACAAAAACGGTACGCAGGCCGTATTATGAATTACAACACATTGAGTCCAATCACATTGGGGTTCTTGGGTCATGACCATCACAGAATTATACATAATTCTAAATTATGTATTTTACAGAAAATTTCTATAATTTTTCCTATTTTTTTCAATTTTATGAGTCACCTCTCCGTAACGATCCAGCTAAGCGGTTTCCGGGCATGATCGCGGGACAAGGCCCCTTTCGGGGTTAGGGGCAGCGCCCATACTCACAAAATAAACTTTGCGAGTGTCCCTACTACGATCTTACAGCGACTTAAGTCGCTGTCCCAAAAACCTAAAGCGATAACTCGCCGTTTCGGAGAGTTTTTCTCGATGGTTGAATCCTACAACTGTCCCAACACTCGTTGCTTCGACTCTTTGAGAAAAAATACCCAAAAATTCTATAAAAATAGGAAATTTATAGAAACATAAAATTATGTAATTTTTATATCTCATACAAAAACTACAAAAATGAAAACACATACATGCTTTGCACGTGGCTCTGATACCACTGTTGGGATTTTCGAGCCGCAAAAATCACTTTTTGCGTTGCGGAAACCTCGGAAGCCCCGGACACGGATCCGTGTGAAGTATAAAAAATAAAACTAACATGTATGTGTTTAATACCTTAGATCTACTCTAGATCTACATAATAAGAAGTTACCCTTGAAGCGATGCCCTTCGCTTATCCCGCTCGTCTAAATGGATTGTCAGAACTCGAGAGTGTCAAGTGCACACTCCTCTATTGGTATCCACACAAGCAATAGGTGGAGAAAAGACAATCTTGAGTGTGCTAGCACTCCTTGAAGGTCTCGGCAATGGAGGATTGGGAGAGCAAGAGAGGAAGAGAACCAAGGAAGAAGATCATCTAAGGAAGAAGAAGATGGAGTTACCCAAAATCAATTCACTCCTCATCAAGAAGTGGCCGGCCACTTTAACCTTGGGGAGGGGGTTACATGCATACATGTAACTCCAAGAGCCAATGACTCTTGGTCTCCCTCATGAGGTGGCACCACATGATAAGTCAATGATGATGTGGAGCATCATCATTGGCCGGCCATGCCAAGTCATCATCATGACATGACATTTGGTCAAGTCAAACTTGACCTTTCATCTTCCCTCTCAAGTCAAGTCAAACTTGACCTCTTATCTCCCATGGTTGATCAAATCCAACCATTTGATTCAAGTCAATTTTAATTTAATGAATCTCTATTCATTAATTTAAATTTATTTGATGAATCAAATCTAAATTAGACTCATTCAACACTTGAATCAAATTGAGTCCAGCTCAATTAGTCTAATTAGGATTACTCTTAATCCAATTTGGTTCATCCCATGAACCTAATCTTCATGGTTCATCATATGAACCTAATCTCCATCTAATTTCCCTTTGTGTGTGTGACCCTATAGGTTCTTGTAACGTTGGCAATGTCCCTAAACCGATTTAGGAACATAAGCAGTGAGCGGTATCTAGAAACACATCATTGCTACCCAAGTTACAAGAATGTTGAGCTCCAACATCACCTTTGTGACTACTAATTGTGACTTTCACAATATGTGACAATGTCCCTCTATCCTTGACATCTAGATTGACCGATCGAGGCATAGACCGTGTCATCCTCGGTACAATCTATATCTTGAACTCCAAGTAGACTCACTCTAATCAAATGAGCTCAATATCTCATATTGACTCATTTGGGCATGGTCATGCACTTCGTGGTCTCACTCTATCAACAATATCGATGTCACTCCCGTCATATAGGAGGGATAGATACCATCTACATCACTCACATCCCTCCACATAATTTGTTACATACCCAGTAATCGCCTTTATAGTCCACCCATTTACGGGTGACGTTTGACGAAGCCAAAGTATGCAACTCCTTATGTAGGGAACCATGGTGACTTCAGGTCTAAGGACTAATAGTCATACTAATAGCCACATGAGAAAGTATATGACACTCATATAACGATCCATGATACTTTCTCATGGCGGGTCATTCAGTATACATTCTCCAATGCATACCCATGTGTCAACTTGATATCTCCATGACTTGTGAGATCAAGTCATCGTGTTGACCTACATGCTAGTCTCTACACATTAACATTGTCCCTGAATGTTAATACTTGACTAGGAATGATTAAGAGTAGTGTTCTCTATATCATCTCATTATCGATTCAACCAATCGATTGATATAGATAAGAACCTACTACTCAAGGACATTATTATATTTAGTTATTTGGCACCAATACAAGTAAATACAATAACCATGCCTTTATAAATAGGAATATGATACAATAAAGTCCATTCAACAATCATCACATGATTAGCTCTAGGGCTTTCACTAACAGTAACCCACTCAGTCCCATCTCTCTATAGATCGCGTAGAGCATAACACTAACAGACGATCCTAGGTCACATAATGCTTCGTTGACGCTCTCCCCATGGATCATGCAGGGTAAGACAATCACCTGGTTCCTCAAGATTAGGTGGAATCTTATCTTCGATTTCTTCTTGGTTTGACAAAGTTGAGATCATGGTTGTGCACCCCTCAGTGACTTTGCTTTCCTTCCCTACTACTTTATCGTACACTCCCTCTCCCTTAACTCGTTCTGCTCGGATGGTAGGGGGAGATATCCATGGTTTGTGATACGGTCTAGGCTATTTGAGCTACTTGCATTTCTAGCATCTTCATGTAGCTCGTGAGCCCATCGATAGAGACCTTCAATTCCCTCAACACCTCTTCGGCTCTTTGATGTTGCCACTGGAATTCTATATTAGCCTTTGTTTGGGTAGCTATGAAGCCTTCAATCATCAACTCTAGTCTAGATTTAGGTGGTTGTTGCTGCTCGCTGCCCTACTGTCCATATCCTCTCGACTGTTGGAAATTCTCTGAATTATTCCTATAGGAAAAGTTCGAGTGGTTCCCCTATCCGAGATTGTAGGTGCTATAATATGAGTTGTTGGGCTTCTGATGTCACCCACAACATGCTCAATCTGCTCCTCAGAGCAGCTCTGCTCTCCACAGTAGTCCTCCTGATATACTGTGCTTGATGTGAGCAAAACATATAGGATTTTAGGAGTAGTTTTCGCTCACATCTCACTACATTTTGCGTTAGTTTCATGCATATGTTACTCTATTTTTGCACGCATTTCCTATTTTCTGGTTCGGAGGTCTACTCATTGTACTTCTGTGTGCAGGTTAGCATTTCGAGTGAAAAAGATGCATTTTCGAAGCAAAAGAAGGACATTTCGCAGCTAGACGCAGAGTGGGACACGGCCAGGGCTGGATTCACACGACCATGTCCAATGGGCGAGATCATCTCCCCAGGGCCGCACACGGCCTGGCCATGTGGAAACACACGGCCGTGTGGCGGCTCGACAGATTTGCGCGACTAGGGCTTTTTCCGGATTTTGCAGCGGTCCGAGTCGATGTCTATATAAGGATGGCTCCGCCCAAACCCTAGGGGGGAGGCACGTGTTAGTTATAGCCCTAGAACCAATCATGTGATGGTTGAATAGGGAACATTTTGTATCATATTCTATAAAGGCAAAGGATTGGTTATTATATTTACGTCTTGCTTGTGCCAGCTAAATTAAATATAATAATGCCCTAGAAAAGTAGGTTCTTATCTACAGCACATCAATTGGCAGAATTGATTATGAGAGGCTGTAGAGAACACTTTCCTAAATGTTCCTAGTCAAGTATTAATATGCAAGGGCAATATTAATACATAAAGACTAGCATGTAGGTCAATTGATGACTTGATCTCACAAGTCATGGATATATGATATCAAGTTGACACATGGGTATATATTAGAGAATATCTACTGAACTGACCCGCCATGAGAAAGTTTCATGGATCGTCATATGAGTGTCATAAACTTTCTCATGTGACTATTGGTATGAATAGTCCTCAAACCTGAAGTCACTACGGTTCCCTACATAAGGAGTTATGTACTTTGGTATCGTCAAACGTCACCTGTAACAGGGTGGACCATAAAGGCGATTACTGGGTATATAACAAATTATGCGGAGGGATGTGAGTGATGTAGATGGGATCTATCCCTCCCATATGACGGGAGTGATATCTATGGGCCCCTTGATTGAGTAGAACTACTAAAATTCATGGCCATGCTCGAATGAGTCAATATGAGATATTGAGCTCATTTGTTTGAGTTAGTTTACTCAGGGATCAAGAAACACATAGATTGATCGAGGATGACACGGTCTATGCCTCATTGGTCAATCTGATATCAAGGATAGAAGGACACGGTCATACATTATAGTAGACACGGAAAGGTTAGTCGGATCTTGACTTATTTCGTAACTTGGGTAGCAATGATGTATTGCTAGATGCCGCTCATTGCTTGTGTATCTAAAAGAGTTTAGATCCACTGCCAACGTTATGAGAGCCTATAGGGTCACACACAAAGAGCATGATGATTAGAAGAATTAGTGCATTCTAGTTTGACTAGAATAATTTGGGAATGAGCTTAAGTACAAAATGGTTTTTGGACTTTAAGCTTAATGAGAATTTTAGCTTATTGATTTAATGAGATTAATTCAATATTCTAAGCTTATTAATTTAATAAGATTAAATAAATATGTTATCATGATAGCCTAAGCTTAATTGATTTAATAAGATTAATTCAATATGTTACCTTATTGATTTAATGAGATTAATTCAATATGATAACATAAGCTTATTAAATTAATAAGATTAATTCAACATGCATGAATGCCACATAAGCATGCCACCTGATTGCATTGAATGTGATAGGAGGTGAAAGGTTTTTTCAATCCTATAAAACACTCCATGGGGTGGCCGGCCAAACTTAGTGAAGCTTGAGGCTTGGAGAGAGCTTGGTGGTGAGAGGCTTTGGTTGTGTGGCTTTTGTGAGTGTAGGCTAGCAAGAAGAGTGGTCTTCTTCTTCCTTTCTCTTTTTCCCTACCTTCCTCTCCTTTAGGGACTTCTCTAGCAAGAAGTAAAGGAGAGCTCTTCTAGTTTCTTTTGTGAGACAAGAGCTTGCTCGTGTGGATACATATAGAGGCACGGACATTTGAACGTGCTAAAAGATCCAACAAACCCAAGGAGAAGCGGGATTAAAAAGGGCACGCAACAAAGGTAATATTCTCCTATAAGATAGGTTTTGAGAAATTTATTTTTTGTACGATGTTTTCTTTCGCAAGGATCACTTGGAAGGGATCCTATTTTTCCGTTGCGCATATGCTATTTTGCATAATAAATCCCTACAGTGGTATCAGAGCCACTTGCGAAAGATCGTATAAAAAAATAGGTTTTCTCTATTTTATATATGATATAGAAGTGGGATAAATTTTATTATGAGTTGATAATTGCATTAGCAATTTTTCAAACATAATAAAATATCCGATGTCTTTTAAAAGTTAAAATTGACATGGTGCATGGTTATGGCCTAGTCCCAAAAAGTTTGTGAATGTGTGTGTTGTAATTCTTAATATAGCCTGCGTGTCGTGCCTTTCTCCTAAAATTCTTGTTGTAAAATTAGTTTTAGACTCGAATGTAACTCGAGTATTTCTCCTTTTGTAATATACAAAACAAAGATGGAGGGTCCATTAGAAGATGACGTTACAAGGAGGAAGTTAACAACACAAGACAACCAAAAGGAAGCACTTGGGAGAAGATGCTATCCCTAGGTTGACCAATCAATCTTTTCATTGGCTTGAGAAGATTGTAGAATAAGGGCCATAACCATGACACGCTTAGTTTAATATGTATGTGATGCATGTTAATTTAGCTTATATGTGATGTATGCTAATATGTATGTGATGCATTTTTAAGTTTATTTCTTAATAAGTCAAAAACGATATGCCTACCAAAGTTTGGTACTCACTACTTCCTCGATCATTTGTTGTTGGGTTTTCCAAAGCAAAGCAATGCATTTTATCTTGGAAGAGTGCGAGTGGACAATCGTGATGTCCCGCTATCAAACTTGGTTAAGACTTAATTAAGTTTTTCTTAATTAATTAAGAAAGTAGAGGCATATATTAGCTTTGAACATAAGTTTTAAAAATTAGTTTTGTGTGATTTCTGAACATCAGCTTTGTCTTAGAAAGTGGTCGTTGCTCCGATATCAAAGAAGGCCTCTGTGCCTCGCCACGGCCTGGAAGTTGGTTTAGGAATAAGCACTAAACTAATCTAAACTTAACCAAAGCTATTAAAGAGTTACATCAGATGTAATTGGCAAAAGATTGCCTACCTAATCATACTACGTCTTGGGCGATTAGCCAAAGCTAACTCAAGACGAAGTATGATGTGGATCTTTATCCCATATAAATTTATAGCTAAATAGAAGCTAATGATGTAAGCAAAATGTGTTTACCTACATCAATGATTAGCTCATATCAAAGCTATGAGAATTTAGTGGGAGTCTCATTTAATTAAAGGCCTAATTAAATGACTTAGGTATGATACTTAATTTTGCATTTTAATGTTGTAGATCACCATGTCATCTAACACGACACACCCCCTCAACTTGCGATCTGTCCTTGAGAAAGACAAGCTCAATGGAGCTAACTTTCTAGACTGGTATAGGAACTTGAGGATTATCCTCAAGCAAGAACGTAAATTGTATGTCCTAGAGCAGTCTACCCCTGAAACACCCGCCCTGCGCCACTCTCTTGAAAGGATGCTTATAAGAAGCATCAAGATGACGCATTAGATGTGTCATGTCTTATGCTTGCCACCATGAACTCTGAGCTTCAGAAGCAACATGAGAACATGGATGCCTATGGTATGGTTGAGCATTTGAAACAACTATATCAAGGACAAGCTAGGCACGAGCATTTTGAAGTGTCTAAGGCTCTTTTTGCATGCAAGATGCAAGAAGGAACACCTGTAGGAACTCACGTACTTAAAATGATAGGATACGTTGAGAACCTTGAAAGACTAGGTTTTCCACTGAGCCAAGAATTGATAACCGATGTTATCCTACAATCATTGTCGGAAGCATATAATCAATTCGTCATGAATTATAACATGAATGAAATTGATAAGTCTTTGCCTGAGATTCTCAGCATGTTAAGAACTGCTGAACCGAATCTCAAGAAGAAAGTTAGTAACGTACTAATGGTCAAGAAGGGCAAAGGTAAGGGCAAAGGCAAGGGTAAGACCCAAGCCAAAGGCAAGGCCAATTCATCCACTTCAAAGGGTAAAGGTAAAGTACCTAAGGAAGGGGACTGTTTCCATTGCTGTGAGACTGGACACTGGAAGCGGAACTGCAAAGTCTACCTTGAGGAAGTAAAGAAGAAAAGAAGTGGGACTTCTGCCTCAGGTATACACGTTATAGAAGTTAATCTATCTATTTCTTCTACATGGGTATTAGATACCGGATGTGCATCTCACATTTGTACTAATGTGCAGGGACTGAGAAATAGTAGACTAATGGCAAAAGGCGGAGTGGACCTACAAGTAGGCAATGGCGCAAAAGTTATTGTTGTAGCTGTAGGAACATATTCTTTGTCTTTGCCCACTGGGCTTATCTTAGAACTAGAGGAGTGCTTTTATGTACCTGCATTAACGAAGAACATAATTTCTGTATCTTGTTTAGACAAGAAAAACTTTTCTTTTATAATAAAGGACAAATGTTGTTCCATTTATTTGAATGAAATGTTCTTTTGTAATGCACCACTTATGAATGGTCTCTATGTTCTAGATTTAGAAAACCCAATTTATAACATAAATACCAAACGGTTCAAATCGAATAATTTGAACCAAACATATCTCTGGCACTGTCGCCTAGGTCACATAAATGAAAAACGCATATCCCAACTCCATAAAGATGGATTATTGGACTCATTTGATTTTGAATCATATGAGGTATGTTAATCTTGTCTTTTAGGAAAGATGACTAAAACTCCATTTAGTGGACATGGCGAGAGAGCGACGGACTTGTTAGGACTCATACATACTGATGTATGTGGCCCTTTCAATATCGAAGCCAGAGGAGGCTATAAGTACTTTATTACTTTCAATTATGATATGAGTAGATTTGACTACTTATATTTGATGAGACATAAGTCAGAATCCTTTGAAAAGTTCAAAGAATTCAAGAATGAAGTACAAAACCAACTTGGTAAGCGTATAAAGCTACTTCGATCAGATCGAGGTGGTGAATACCTTAGTCAAGAGTTTCGTGATCACCTGGCTAAGTGTGGGATAATATCTCAACTCACTCCACCTGGAACACCACAATGGAATGGTGTATCTGAGAGGAGAAATCGTACTCTATTAGATATGGTACGATCAATGATGAGCCAGACTGATCTACCTACTTCCTTTTGGGGTTTAGCTCTAGAGACAGCCGCTTTCACACTTAATCGCGTCCCATTAAAAGCCGTAGAAAAGACACCATATACGTTATGGACTGGGAAGAGTCCCAAAATGTCTTTTATAAAGATTTGGGGTTGTGAAGCTTATGTTAGATGTCAAGTCTCAGATAAACTAGGACCCAAATCAGATAAGTGTTATTTTGTAGGATATCCCAAGGAAACTAAGGGATATTACTTTTACAATCCCACACTTGGCAAGGTGTTTGTTGCCAGAAATGCTGTCTTTCTAGAAAGAGAATTTATTTCTAGAAAAACTAGTGGGAGTAAAATTCATCTTGAAGAAATTTAAGATGAAGATAACACTAAGGCTTCAATGGAAAATGAACAGGCACCACAAAGTGTTGTGGATGAGGAAAATGTTGCCCAAAGAGTTGTGGAGCAAACACCTGTTCAAGTAGACCAACCTCTTCATAGATCTGATAGGATCCGTCGTCAACCCAAGAGATATTCTTTTCTCTTGACTGACAACGGTGATGTATTGCTTGTCGATCTTGACGAGCCTACATCCTATCAAGAAGCTATGATGAGCCCAGTTAGAAATGGCTAGAGGCCATGAGATCGAAATGGAATCCATGTACACTAACCAAGTATGGACTTTGGTTGATCCACGAAGGGGTAAAACCCATTGGGTGTAAGTGGGTCTTTAAAGTAAAGTGACATGGATGGTAATAAGCATACCTATAAAGGTAGATTGGTGGCTAAAGGATTCAAACAAATTCATGGTATTGACTATGATGAAACCTTTTCACGATTGCGATGCTTAAATCCATTCGGATCATACTTGCTATTGCGACCTACCACGATTATGAGATCTGGCGGATGATGTCAAAACCGCTTCAATGGAAAGCTACCGAGGATGTGTACATGACACACCGAGGGTTTTGAAGATCCAAAGCATCCCGAAAGGTATGCAAACTGCAAAGGTCCATTTATGGACTAAAGCAAGCCTCTCGAAGCTGGAATCTTCGATTCGATGATGCAATCAAAGAGTTTGGTTTCATCAAGAATGAAGATGAAACTTGTGTCTACAAGAGAAATAGTGGGAGCAAATTTGTATTTCTTATCTTGTATGTAGATGACATACTTCTCATCGAAATGATATTCCCTCACCCAAATCGAAGATGTGGTTAGGAATTGTTTCTCGATGAAAGACTTAGGTGAAGCTGCCTATATTCTAGGCATCAAGATCTATAGAGATAGATCTAAAAGATTACTTGGCCTAAGTCAGAGTACATACATTGATAAAGTGCTAGATCGTTTTGCTATGCAAAATTCCAAGAAAGGATTTCTACCTTTATCACATGGTGTGAGTCTTTCGAAGACTCAATGTCCCTCTTCTAAGGAGGAGAGAGATCGCATGGATAAGATCCCTTATGCATCTGCTATAGGGTCTATCATGTACGCCATGCTTTGTACTCATTCTGACGTCTCGTATGCTTTGAGCATGACGAGTAGATACCAGTCGGATCCAGGTGAAAGTCACTGGATAGCAGTCAAAAATATTCTTAAATACTTACGAAGAACGAAAGAATATTTCATGATATTTGGAGGCAATGAGGAGCTAACTGTAAAGGGTTACAATGATGCAAGCTTCCAAACAGACAAGGATGACTATAGATCGCAATCGGGGTACGTGTTTTGCCTGAATGGTGGAGCTGTGAGCTGGAAGAGTTCGAAGTAGGACACAGTTGCTGATTCTACAACAGAAGCCGAGTATATTGCTGCGTCTGATGCAGCAAAGGAGGTTGTTTGGTTCCGCAAGTTCATCAGTGAACTTGGGGTAGTTCCTAGCATTGCAGATCCAATAGACCTTTATTGTGACAACAATGGGGCTATTGCACAGGCTAAGGAACCTCGATCACATCAGTGGACCAAACACATACTGCGGCGCTTCCATCTCATTCGAGAGATCATCGATAGAGGAGATGTGAGGATATGCAGAGTACCGACAGAAGCTAACATCGCAGATCCATTGACCAAGGCTTTGGCACAGAGGAAGCATGATGGTCACACTAGGTCACTAGGTATCAGATATTATAGTGATTGGTACTAGTGCTAATGGGAGATTGTTAGTTATAGCCCTAGAACCAATCATGTGATGGTTGAATAGGGAACATTTTGTATCATATTCTATAAAGGCAAAGGATTGGTTATTATATTTACGTCTTGCTTGTGCCAGCTAAATTAAATATAATAATGCCCTAGAAAAGTAGGTTCTTATCTATAGCACATCAATCGCGTAATCTGATTATGAGAGGTCAGAGAGAACACTTTCCTAAATGTTCCTAGTCAAGTATTAATATGCAAGGGCAATATTAATACATAAAGACTAGCATGTAGGTCAATTGATGACTTGATCTCACAAGTCATGGATATATGATATCAAGTTGACACATGGATATATATTAGAGAATATATACTGAACTGACCCGCCATGAGAAAGTTTCATGGATCGTCATATGAGTGTCATAAACTTTCTCATGTGACTATTGGTATGAATAGTCCTCAAACTCAAGTCACTACGGTTCCCTACATAAGGAGTTATGTACTTTGGTATCGTCAAACGTCACCCGTAACAGGGTGGACCATAAAGGCGATTACTGGGTATATAACAAATTATGCGGAGGGATGTGAGTGATGTAGATGGGATCTATACCTCCCATATGACGGGAGTGATATCTGTGGGCCCCTTGATTGAGTAGAACTACTAAAACGCATGGCCATGCTCGAATGAGTCAATATGAGATATTGAGCTCATTTGTTTGAGTTAGTTTACTCAGGGATCAAGAAACACATAGATTGATCGAGGATGACACGGTCTATGCCTCATTGGTCAATCTGATATCAAGGATAGAAGGACACGGTCATACATTATAGTAGTCACGGAAAGGTTAGTCGGATCTTGACTTATTTCGTAACTTGGGTAGCAATGATGTATTGCTAGATGCCGCTCATTGCTTGTGTATCTAAAAGAGTTTAGATCCACTGCCAACGTTATGAGAGTTTATAGGGTCACACACAAAGAGCATGATGATTATAAGAATTAGTGCATTCTAGTTTGACTAGAATAATTTGGGAATGAGCTTAAGTACAAAATGGTTTTTGGACTTTAAGCTTAATGAGAATTTTAGCTTATTGATTTAATGAGATTAATTCAATATGCTAAGCTTATTAATTTAATAAGATTAAATAAATATGTTATCATGATAGCCTAAGCTTAATTGATTTAATAAGATTAATTCAATATGTTACCTTATTGATTTAATGAGATTAATTCAATATGATAACATAAGCTTATTGAATTAATAAGATTAATTCAACATGCATGAATGCAACATAAGCATGCCACCTAAGCATGCCACCTAAGCTTGATGAGGTGGAAGGAGACAAAGGGTTTTGACCTTTGGAATTTCTCCACATGTGGCCGGCCAAACAAGGAGTAATCAAACAACACTCCTTGTTTGGCATTGAATGTGATAGGAGGTGAAAGGTTTTTTCAATCCTATAAAACACTCCATGGGGTGGCTGGCCAAACTTGGTGAAGCTTGAGGCTTGGAGAGAGCTTGGTGGTGAGAGGCTTTGGTTGTGTGGCTTTTGTGAGTGTAGGCTAGCAAGAAGAGTGGTCTTCTTCTTCCTTTCTCTTTTTCCCTACCTTCCTCTCCTTTAGGGACTTCTCTAGCAAGAAGTAAAGGAGAGCTCTTCTAGTTTCTTTTGTGAGACAAGAGCTTGCTCGTGTGGATACATATAGAGGCACGGACATTTGAACCTGCTAAAAGATCCAACAAACCCAAGGAGAAGCGGGATTAAAAAGGGCACGCAACAAAGGTAATATTCTCCTATAAGATAGGTTTTGAGAAATTTATTTTTTGTACGAGGTTTTCTTTTGCAAAGATCACTTGGAAGGGATCCTATTTTTCCGTTGCGCATATGCTATTTTGCATAATAAATCCCTACAGCACGACGGCTAGGATGACACGCCGAAGCCCTAAAAAGCTTCGATAACTCGCAACGGGGAGGAGGAACGCCGCCGAAGGTCCACGCCTTGCACTTCAACGCCGGAGAGAAGACCACAAAAGCATTGTAATTCTTTGTTCCTGTGCTTTATTCCTTATGTATTCGAACATAGACATGCTTTGTGATTCTTCCTTCATATACATGGAGTAGTACTTTCGATTCTAGGATTATGGAGTAACTTGTGTACACATACAATGTTGGTTCATGTTAAATTCTGTCTGAGTTTGATTTGACAATTGGTAGTTGCTCTTTACTATATCTATGCGTGTTTGGCTTTCTATCTGCTGTGCTTAGGCGATACGAGGGGTGACAACCCTCGCAATCTAAAATTTAGAGGATTTTATATAAGGAACCTAGGGGTAAACCTGATCCCTTGTAACTGTGGGTAGAAGGGTACGATGGAATCGAAAACGGTTCATTGTAGGGATTGATTCGGCATCCTCGTACTATCTATCCCGTCCTTTCAGGTGGAGATAGCTCCCGCTAGATGCGACGGCTCTGCGGGAGAGTGTATGATGTCCCTTCCACAAAATCATAGCTAAACGTCGACAACACCAATTGACAACATTGTTTCGGCACACTCCTTTCCTCCTCTGTGTGACACCATATATAGCTAAGTCCACCGACAGCCCTCACCAATCGAAACCTCCTTGAGTTACGTCCGAACAATTACAACCACTGAAATATATTGGTATTCGAATCTCAATCCCTGTGGGATCGATAATCTTTATTACTTGATGACATTCGTTCACTTGCGGGGGTTGAGTGCGAGCGCGCGCTTTGAGTCCTCGACGGTCTCCGTCGTGAGATTTGAGGTGGCGTTCGTGCGCATCAAGTTTTTGGCGTCGTTGCTAGATTGAGGTCGTGTTCATGAGCATCAAGTTTTTGGCACCATTGCCAGGGGTTGATCGATTCGATATCAATTGAACATTGGTAAATTGGATCGGACTTAGGATTAGATTTATTTACTTGCTTTATTTTCTTTCTAGTTTACTTTATTTTCTTTAGTTTTATATCTTTCGTATTTCGCTTTAGTTTTTATTTTTCTGTTATTTTTATTTTTATTTTATTTATTTCTAGCAGTAGTTGTTTTTATTTCTTTTTGCATCTTAGATTTTGATTTGCTAGATTGATTTATTTTCTGCTCTTAGAATTAGATTAGCACTCCTAACTTTGTGGTTTGGTTCGTCGTATGCTTAGATGATTAGGGTCAGAAGGTCTAATTCCGATCGACTTAGAAATTGAGTGAACCTTTCACCGTCGGAGAGCAGAGCAGCGAAGGATGGAGGATCAAGTCGCATCCGAGGTGAACATAGGTAGTCGACCTCTACGGGACTACGCAACTCCTAGTGCTAGAGGATTCAGGCCGAGTATAGCTGGACCATCTATTTCGGCGAGTAACTTTGAACTTAAACACGCACTTATACATATGGTCCAGCAGAGTCAATTCGGGGGAGCTGCAACTGAAGACCCGAACCGGCACCTTGAGGCATTTCTTGAAATCTGTTCGACAATGAAAATGAACGGAGTCCCTACTGACGCGATCCGCCTGAGCCTATTCCCGTTTTCACTGTGGGATAAGGCTAAGGCATGGCTTCACTCCCTACCTTCTGGTAGTATCACCACATGGGAGCAATGTGAGCAGCAGTTTCTGAATAAATACTTCCCACCAAGTAAGACTGCTCATATGCGCCATCTCATCACGAGCTTTAGCCAGAAGGAGGGGGAGTCCTTGTTCGAAACTTGGGATCACTACAAGCTTGGGAGCAGCAGCGTACCAAGAGGACCACTATGGAGGGTCGGGAACCTCAGACGAGCAAATTGAGCATTGTGACGCGGTTGGAGACTATGACCAAAGGCCCCTCAACCCATACTCCAATACCTACAATCCCGGATGGAGAAATCACTCGAATTTCTCCTCTAAGAATACTCAGGAAACTCCCAACCATCAGGGGGTATGGGCAGCAGCAGGGCAATAGGCAGCGACCACAGAAGTCCAGACTGGAACTGATGATGGAGGACTTCATCGCTACCCAAACTAAGGCCAATGAGGAATTCCGTCACCAACATCAGAAGTCTGAAGAATCACTCAGAGACTTGAAGGCCACCGTTGACGACCTTGCAAGTCATACCAGGATGTTAGAGATGCAAGTGTCCCAGATAGCCCAATCCGTGTCGCAACCTGTGAAGAGCTCTCCAGTGAGTCAAGGAAAAGAGGAAGGAGTGGTGCAAAGTAACCAATTCGCCAAGGGGTGTGCAGCCATGATTACCACCCTACCTAACCAAACTGAGTTCGAAGAGAAGGTTCCATTACAGCTTGAGGACCCTGGTGAATTTGTTCTTTCCTGCTCAATTTATTGGGAGAGCTTTGATAACGCGTTGTGCGACTTGGGGTCATCAGTGAGTGTGATGCCCTATGCATTTTACCTGGAGATGGGATTGGGTAATATATAACCAACGAATATAGGTATACGTATAGCGGATGACACGATCAAGAAGCTCATTCGCTTGCTACCACACGTGCCTGTGATGATTGAGGATTTCGTGATATCCACAGACTTCATCATACTGGACACAGGACCAAATCCCCAGAATCCCATCATTCTAGGAAGGCCTTTTCTAGCGACTGCAGGGGCGTGCATATACACGTGAAAGCACACCAGATCTCCCTAGAGGTAGATGGGGAGATTATCCTATTCAGCCTTTCGAAGCACAGAGCTCCCTACCTCGACGGCTTCACGTTTAGCAGAATGCAGCCGGAACCTCCAGACGAAGATCCCGAGACGGATGAATGGAGGTTCACTGAACCACCAGAGACGAGTTGATAGTGGAGTGAGGTCGGAGCTAAACGGCCTTAAACAAAGCGCTTCTTGGGAGGCAACCCAAGTTTAGTTTTAGATTTCCCTTTTTGATTGCATTGCATGCATTTGTTTGATTTTAGTTTTGATATCCATCTCATTTAGAGTTAGGACTAGAAAAGAACTTTGCTAGGCAAAAATAAAATCCATATTAGCCTACACGACGAAGTGTATGAGAAAATTCGGACCGTGGTGCATAAATGGGCGAAAAATGGGGACACACAGCCTGGCCGTGTGTTTTCCCACGGTCGTGCCCGACCAACCCGAGGCGCACACGGCTATAGGGGATAGATTGGATGCTAGAGCGGGGGTGAATAGCACGTTACCGTTCGTTGATGGAATTTGATCGTGATCGCATTTTACAATTGCTCTTTGAATGCTAGATCACTTAGTTGCTTGAAATCAACTTGGAGACCCTGATTTGCAACAGCAAATCGCCCCAAAAGTCCTCAAGAAACCATGCATTTTTTCTCCATCACGAGCTCTTTATAAAGCTTCAAACTGTGCTGGAAAAAGTCAATCAGTCGACTAGTCAGGACCATCAGTCGACTGATGCCACTGTTGTCGTGAAACAACGGCTAGATCCACGCTGGATAAGTCCAACGGATCCATCATTAATCGACTGATGATACCCATCAGTCGACTGATGATACCCATCAGTCGACTGATGGAGTCATTACTCGACCAGTCAAGTCTCGACTCCATTCTGTGCTCGATTTCACGAGCACCAGTCAATTGATCACAAGATCAGTCGTCTGCGCAGCCAATCAGTCGATTGCCCACCTATGGCAGTCTATTGCTAGAGCAATTCCCATAGTCAAACCCTAGTTGACTCAGTCTAGTCGACTGCCACATGGCACCAGTCGACTGGCACACCTCAAACATGAGGTTTTAGCCCAAGTATGGTTCCCCCATACTTGCTAGACCACCCTTAGCCTAGACCTAAGCCTTCTAGCCACCTCCGTCAGCCTCACACCTCTCGGATCCCTCCAAGTCATCCATGACTTGTTCATCCATCGCGCTAGCCTTCAGGTGCTTCCATCGGCTATGTCATGCTAACGGTGTCTACACTGCCAAGGCACATTGGACTTACGCCGCCAAGACTTCGCTTGGACTTTACGCCGCCAACAATTGGACTTATGCTGCCAAGACTTCACCCTTGGACTTTACCCCGCCAATATCAAACCCCTTGGACTTCTCAAATGCCAAGACTTTCCGTTGCCAACCCATGTTGGACTTTCCATGCCAAGACCCATGCTTGGACTTTCCCAAATGCCAAGTGTCCCACTTGGACTTTCCATGCCAAGTACCCAAGACTTGGACTTTCCCATGACAATTATATTGTCATATGTTTTTGTCTAACATCAAAACATCTCTCGAGCCAAGCTCGTGTCCGGTCAATCATGACCTGGGCCGATTGCACCAACAATCTCCCCCTTTTTGATGTTTGAAAAAAACCAAACAAACCATTTGAGTTAGACCACTAGCTCAAATCCCTTACCAATTATTCCAAATTGGTAATTTTAACTTTCTCCCCCTTTTTAACATACATCAAAAAGGTTATCTCTCCAAGGAGGTCAAAGTCTCATGTCCCAATGAGATCTTACAATCTCCCCCTTGGTCCAAAAATACCTAGGATGCCTACCATCTTCCTAGTGATAAGTCTCATATCACTCAAGAGAGGCAATCCTATACTCTCTCCCAATTTCCAAATTGGGTATTTCAAAATCTCATTTTTCCTCTCACGAGGAAAAATACCATACATCATCCCATGATGGATACCTCTCCCTTCAAGAAGAAAAACACATCCATCATCCCAAGATGGATAACTCCCCCTAAAGGCTTGCTCCCCTTTGACCATTGCACCAACAATGTCCTTGGGAAGTCCCTAAGCCAATAGGAACTTTAAACGATTAAAATTAAGGCTCAAAGTTCAAACATGAACTCTTCCACCCTTAAATTTGATACTTTGACCTAACACCTCTCCAAATCCATATCCAATGAATTTTTACCCTTTATAATACTTTCCAAAGCATATCCTAGGGTTAGAAGTGGTTAGGGACCTTTACCGTAGCTGAACACAGGCTAAACAAACTTGTTTTTCCCAAAATCAGCATTGGCAATCGACTCCGTCAGTTACCAGTCGACTGCCACTCACATCAGTCGACTGCCACCCAGGGTAGTCCACTGATAACTGAAATTTCTGAATTTCAATTATCAGAGTCGAATTTCAGAAAATCATAAATAGTTCTACGTATATCAAAAAATCACGAAATTTGATACATATATTACTTATAGTCAATACAATGGGTGAAAAATAATAGAAAAATATTTTACCCATAAAATATTGAAATTGATACAAAATTCAAGAGTGAAGAAAACTTCTAAGTTTTGGCTCACTTTGTATCAATTTCATCGTTGGTGATTGCTATCAAAAGATAAACTTCACCAAGATTTTCTAAAATGATTTTAAAATGTTTACAAAACCTTATTTTGGATCATATTCCTTGGGCTCAATGTACATGACTTGTGCACAAGCTTTCCCAATGATCCACCACTCATATAAGATGAGTTTGAGTTCACCTAGATGCAAAAATTATGCACCTTGAACTTAACTCATATCCTAGCATCTCACATGTATCTAGGGTGTATAAATACACATATATGTCAATGTAATGTGAGATGTGGGTTTTGTTCTTCCTAAACTAGGGTTTCATACATTTTATAAGGCAACCCTACTTGATTCCCTTATACATGGGACTTCAAGTCATGTCAATTGTCCTTAACTCAATTTTAATCAAATGCATGAATGATTATGGCATTAATGATGATATAAATAAGCATATGCTCATAATCATGATGTCATGGCATAATATGAAATCTAAAAACACATGACATTAATCCTTAATCCTAAACATGATCATGACATATTAAATAATTTAAAATAGATATGATGTCATGGTTCATATGGCAATCAAGGCATGGCAAATAAAAAGTATAGGTATAATAATACCTAAATTTTAATATTAATTTCCATTTGATATAACTAAATATATTTTTCCATAGTTTCACTTTTCTCCCTAGTGTGCCAAAAACCCAAAATGACACACTATAACCTCTAAACCAAAAATGTGTCAATTTGATCATTTTATCAAAACTTCTCAAATAATATTGGCACATCCTAAAATCTTTTAGGATTAAAGCTCAAATGTATTTTCAAGGTAACCATAACCTTGAAAATAACCTAAAGTGTCACGTTTATCATGGTTGAGTTAACTACCCACCCAATCAAGGTTGGCACACCCTAAACCCATCTAGCGTGAATCAATTACGCTCTTAGGAACCCAAAACCTATTTGAGCTCCTAGGGTTAATTAGATATTCCTTAGGGATAACCTCCCTATATACCCTCCTAATGACCCTCCTAGGCTTTAACCTTAGGGATTGCCTCCCTAGTACCTTCTTAGTGGCCACCCTAGATTTCCTTGAAACCCTAGCCACTAGGCATCTATCTTGGTCAACCTTAGGGATGACTTCCCTATTGACCTTGGTCTTCCTAGACCTAGATTGTGTTCCATAGTCAAATGGAACACTATTATAAGTCACCTTAGGCTTAGGTTTGTGACCCAAACCATTATTGCCCTTGGTTGACTTTGAGGTTTTGACCCTTGACTTTGACCATTAGACCATTGAAATTGATTTTGTATCCTATTTAGGGTCTTTTCAAGTTTCTCAAGCCTTGATCTCAAGGCTTGGTTTTCTAATTCTAATTGCCCAATTTTCGATTTTTGATTAAGTTTTTGGGCATTATCCTTTCTAGGCATATGCCTAGTCTATTTGGGATTAAGACCTAAATGCTCTTGTACATTTTTAATGGTCTCCCTGGTAGAATTTGTCTATAATTGTTTGACCTAGGTTTTTCCTTAGATAATATATTTTTAGGGACATTAGTCCCGAATTTCTCCTTATTTCTAAGGTTGACATTCTTAGCTCCTAAACAAAAATACTTGTTCCTATTAGCATGTTTTTCATAAATTGCAAGAGAATTAAAATTCCTAGCATACTTTTTGACATTATTTGAATAAGGAGCTTTATTTAAAAATACCTTAGGGTTAGCTTTGGAAGCTCTCCCTACTTGTGTAGCTCCTTCTTGCCCCTTTTTCTTTCCCATAGAGCATTGACTCTGGTAGTGTCCCGGTAGTTGACATTTGAAGCAAATAATGTGCTCCTTGCTTTTGATGGTTGGGGAACCAGCATCCTTGACTTTTGGTGTCGGAGGAGCTTTCTTTACCTTCTTTGGGAACTTGCTCTTATAGTGTCCGGCTTCCCTACACTCAAAGCATATAATATTCATTTTATTATTAATTGACATGCTTGAGTTACCTAGGGTGGTGATGAGGTTCTCTTGAGCTTGATCTTCCTCTCTACCGGATGTAGATGGTTCTTCTTGTTGCTCCGGTGTTGAGGATGCTCTAATCTCCTCCCCCTCAATCCTAGAGGTGGAGGTTTCCTCTTCTTCCACCAATCCGGAAGTTGATTCCTTCTCAACTTCCGAGTCCTCACTCGCTTGTGAAGATGATGATGATTCTTCCTCGACTTCTTCCTCTTCTTGAGCCGATGAAGATTCTTCTTCTTCTACTTGTGCCAAGTTAGGCTTCTCATGAAACTTGACCAATTTGTCTCATAGCTCCTTGGCATCAAGATATTCACCTAGCCTAGACGAAACTTGACCAATTTGTCCCATAGGTATTAAATCTTCTAAAAGTTTTGTTACCTTGGCTTCGGTTTTGAATTTTTGTCATTGCTCTTGGGTCCATTTCTTCAACTTGAGGACTTGTCCCTTCTTATCCCTAGGAGGTTCAAAGCCTTCTATGATGATGAACCAATCCTCTATGTCCATCGTCAAGAATGTCTCCATTCTTGATCTCTACGCCGAAAAATCTTCTCGATCATATGGTGGTGGAGTGTTGATATCCCATCCAAGCTTGTCTTTGAACTCCATCTTCACCCTCTAGTGTGCTCCCTTAGTTGTTAAACCTTGAAGAGTGGCCTCACTCTGATACCACTTGTAGGAGATCGATTAGACGCTAGAAGGGGAGTGAATAGCGCGTTACCATTCGTTGATGGAATTTGATCGTGATCGCATTTTATAATAGCTCTTTGAATGCTTGATCACTTGGTTGCTTGAAATCACCTTGATTTGCAATAGCAAATCGCCCCAAAAGCCCTCAAGAAACCATGTCATTTTCCTCCATCACGAGCTCCTTATAAAGCTTCAACCTGTGCTGGAAAAAGTCGATCAGTCGACTGGTCGGGACCATCAGTCAACTGATGTCACTGTTGTCGTGAGACAACAGCTAGATCCATGCTGGATAAGTCCAACGGATCCATTATCAGTCGACTGATGAGATCCATCAGTCGACTGATGGAGCCTTCACTCGACCAGTCGAGTCTCGACTCCATTCTGTGCCCGATTTCACGAGTACCAGTCGACTGATCACAAGATCAGACGACTGCACAGCCAATCAGTCGACTGCCCACCTATGGCAGTCGATTTCTAGAGAAATTTTCACAGTCAAACCCTAGTTGACTCAGTTCAGTCGACTGCCACATGGCACCAGTCGACTGGCACACCTCAAACATGAGGTTTTTAGCCCAAGTATGGTTCCCCCATACTTGCTAGACCACCCTTAGTCTAGACCTAAGCCTTCTAGCCACCTTTGTCAGCCTCACGCCTCTCGAATCCCTCCAACTCATTCATGACTTATTCATCCATTGCGCTGGCCTTCAGGTGCTTCCATCGGCTATGTCTTGCTAACGGTGTCTACACCGCCAAGGCACATTGGACTTACGCCGCCAAGACTCCACTTGGACTTTACGCCGCCAACCATTGGACTTATGCTGCCAAGACTTCACCCTTGGACTTTACGTCACCAATATCAAACCCCTTGGACTTCTCAAATGCCAAAACTCAAGCTTGGACTTTCCCTTGCCAACCCATGTTGGACTTTCCATGCCAAGACCCATGCTTGGACTTTAAATTGCCAAGACTCATGCTTGGACTTTCCCAAATGCCAAGTGTCCCACTTGGACTTTCTATGTCAAGTACCCAAGACTTGGACTTTCTCATGACAATTATATTGTCATATGTTTTTGTCAAACATCAAAACATCTCTCGAGCCAAGCTCGAGTCCGGTCAATTGTGACCTGGGCTGATTGCACCAACAACGGCCTGGCCGTGTGTTTTCACACGGTCGTGGTGCGCGAGGTTAAAAGGGGTAAGCCGTGTGTTTTCACTCCATTTGCGCTGTGTGCTTCAAAAACTCTTGCCCTAGCCGTGTGATTTTGTCTTCCCCACCATCTAGAAGCATTTTTAACCTCTAAGGAAGCCAAAAGGAGCAAAGATGAGGAGGACCAAGCATGTAGCACCCCGATCCGGTGCCTCGGAGCGACGAACAAGGAGAGCCGACGCCAGAGGAGGGTAACTCCCTACCCACTCTTCTTTTTCGCAATAATGAACATAGAGATAGATATAATATGCTTTTTACTCGTAAACTCACAGCTACTAGGTACTTAGATGAAAATTTGCTAGAATCTTTAGGGTTATTGGGTGATATGCAAGCCCTATTTGCAAAAATGGGGTGGGAAGAGATTATGGGAATAAGGCACCTAACCTACCTTAGGATAGTTTTGGAATTTTTGAGTTCCTTAGAGGCAAAAGTTTTAACGGGTAGAGAAAGCGAGGAGGGTAGGATAACTTTTAGGCTTTTTAACATTGAGCATGAGTGGACCCTTCACCAATGGAACTCATGCTTTGGCTTGTTGAGTGGGGGAGAGAGAAGAACCCTAATGAGTATAACTCTCGGATAGTTTGGACTGAGTTGAAGGGGAGCATGCTTATGACCCATCTAGGGCCAAAGCGTCGCGCCTCCAAAACCCCATTTTCGGATACCTCCACCACATCATGGCTAGTACTATATTCGGTCGTGGGGAGAGTAACGGTGTAGTTAAAGCTAGTGAGCTTCTCTTGTGCTTCGTTCAGTTACGTATTGCTACATCGATGGTAGGTCCCGAGGCCAACTCCTCATCATGGACACTAATGGCCCGTGCACCTCAGATGCGATGCGGCCTGGATAGATTAAAAAACAAAACAACTAAGATCCATTACACATTTTCCATAGGATGAAGTCTGATTCTTGCATTAGAGTATAGAGGGGAGCCCTAGGATCGACCTAGGAGTATGCATGGACATGAAAATGATTGTGAGAGAAGGAGCCTCCTTATGCTTTGTAAGGAAAAATCTGACAGCCCTTAGGCTCCCCAACCCGGATCGTACCACCATCGCTATACGTGCCAACTGGTGCTTCGATCTGATAGTGGAGTCCCCTCCACATGAGGGACCATCCACATCGGCGCCCATTTCTCCACCCTTGTACCACTCTCCCTCTAGTCCACACATGCATAGGAGCCCACCTAGTCCACGACGACATGAGCCTGCACCTGCACCACCACCTTTTTCTACTTTTGAACAGGATACAGGTACGTCGGCCTATGATTTCTCGGTGTTCCGATCACGCCTCGATGATATTTACACTGAGAAGCAGACGCAGAGGCAGCAATGAGAGGAGCAGAGCGCCTACCAGCAGGCAGAGTTCCAGGTATTCCGGGAGCATTTCCAGCAGGCTAAGGAGTTCTACGACAAGGCCCACATATACTTCCAGGAGGAGGCTGCTCGTCGTCAAGATGAAGCCACCTACCGCAGGGAGATGCGGTAGCACATGCACGCCCAGCAGGCGCAGTGGGCTAGGGAGGAGGAGCACTGAGCAGCCGCTGCATCCACCAGCTCCCAAATCGACCACATGTATATGTGACATCAACGGCTCAACAGCAGATTCTCCCAGGATCCATAGATGCCCAAGCTCCCAGATTTTCCACCTTGTCCACCATATTAGAGGTATATTTTCATTTAAGTCTGGGGGGGAGACCCCAAAGTTTATTTTTGTTTTGTTTCCTAGCAGTAGTTTCTTTTATGGTATTTTCATTCATTTATTCATGCATGGTTTGTTGAGTTTCTTTCAGTACTTAATTTTTGTTACCTGTAAAGCTACCTCAGTAGTATTTTTGAAAGTTGCTTGCAAAAGTTGTTCTCATAGGTAGCTTAACTTCATTTATCTTGTGGTATTTTATTTTATTCGCTCTATTAAATGTTCTAGACTTACACTGGTTAGCTTTATTTTTGCACTTACACATGTCGAACATTCTGAAAGGGAGAATCTAGTACATACCTAGTTATGATTCACCTCAGTAGTCTAGTACTTTGGAATCCATAGGTGACTCTAGGTTTAGCATTTTAGTTACTGGAGATACTCGGATTGTGTAAGCCCATTTGGAAAAATCAAAATCCCAGTGAGTCGAAAAATAAAAGAGAGAAAAGTAAAAGAGAAATAAAAGAAAAAGAGAAAAAGAAATGAAAAAAAAGAAGAGAGAAAAGATTATGAGGGATAAAAAACAATTGTCGTGGGTAGAAATGGTTAGGTGCCCCTTTGAGACCGAGTTAGGTTACTGGGGAAACACCTACCAATTTCTCTCAATACCGAGCACGCCTTTGAGACTTTATGCTAGATGTAGGGAACGACCCTCGCTTTGGGCAGGTAAGTGCCTAAGAGCCGGAAACCTTAGGAAAGTTATGGGGTGACGACTTAACTCACCATGGAACGGGCATCCCCTAAGAATGGTTCACTTAGCACGAGCACGAGGAGCTAACTTAGTGAATTTCTAGAACATATTTATTTTGCTTTGATTGCAAATACCACTTGATATATTTAGTTAACATGCTAATTATGGAACAATATCTTTTTAAAAAAATTTCATGGCACTGGGGTTTGCTTGAGGACAAGCAAAAATTTAAGTCTGGGGGAAGTTATGTGAACAAAACATATAGGGTTTTAGGAGTAGCTTTCGCTCACATCTCATTACATTTTGTGTTAGTTTCATGCATATGTTACTCTATTTTTGCACGCATTTCCTATTTTCTAGTTCGGAGGTCTGCTCGTTGTACTTCTGTGTGCAGGTTAGCATTTCGGGTGAAAAAGATGCGTTTTCGGAGCAAAAGAAGGATATTTCGCAGCTAGACGCAGAGTGGGACACGGCCAGGGCGTTTGGATTCACACGCCCGTGTTCAATGGGCGAGATCAGCACCAGTGCTGCGCACACTACCGCGTTTGAAACACACACTACCATGGGTGGCGGCGATGATTTACGTGACTAGGACTTTTTCCGGATTTTACAGCGGTCCGAGGCGATGTCTATATAAGGATGGCTCCACCCAAACCCTAGGGGGAGGCACAACGGCTAGGACGGCACGCCAAAGCCCTAAAAAGCTTCGGTAACTCGCAACATGGAGGAGGAACGCCGCCGGAGGTCCACGCCTTGCACTTCAACGCTGGAGAGAAGACCACGAAAGCATTGTAATTCTTTGTTCCTGCGCTTTATTCCTTATGAATTCGAACATAGACATGCTTTGTGATTCTTCCTTCATATACATGGAGTAGTACTTTCGATTCTAGGATTAGGGAGTAGCTTGTGTACACATACAATGTTGGTGTAATGCCCGTAAAATTCCTAGCAATTTTACAAGAATTTTTGGCATGATTATAATGGGCTTTATGTGGGCTCCTTCAAAAATAAAAGAAAAGGAGCCAAAAAGGATGCAAGGCCTAGGAATTTAACCCCAAACCTCTAGTAGATAGCTAAGCCCTAAAGATGCATCCAATAACCAGAAGCCCAACAGGGTTGTACTATTAGAGGAATATGGGAAATTATAGTTAGGGGTAAGGGAGGCTAAGGGACACTTCAAGTGAATAAATAGGGGGAATGAGGAGACATGAGAAACCAAATTGTTTTTCTCTCCTTCTCATCTTCTTCCTCACCGAACCCTAAGCTCCCCTTTTCATCCATTTTCTGAGATCCATCCAAGCAAGAAGAAGGCTAGGTTTGGCTTCCCTATGGTTATCTTCAAACTAATAGCAAAGCGAAGGATGTAAGTATCCCCCTCACCTGTATACAAGTAGTTTTCGATTGATGTTATTGTGTCAATCCCTTTAAAACCATTTGGCCAAGACCTTTGTTTGAGTTTTCCATGAAGATCCATGCCATATCTTGTATGAACATGATGAAGATAGGATGCTAGATGGATTAGGTTAAGTGTTTGACCTTAAAAATCCCAAGGAAATTTCAGCCAAGACCAATATTTGTGCTCTCCAGGAAAATACATGCTAAAACTTGTGTTAATATGAAGATGATAGATGTCTAGATGAGTTTGGTTAAGTGGTTAATCCTCAACCTCCCCTAAAACTCTCGGCCAAGACCATCTATGTTGGAATGTATACTGAAAGCCTAGCTCTTTTTATTTTGAAATAAGAATCACATGATCATTGTTTGCACTTTATATATTTATTATATGTGTGTGTGCATATTGTCTAATATTTTACATTGTAGATAACATTGTGCTTGGTGTGGCACAGAAGATCATGTTATCAGTCCCTTGTAAAATATAAGTAGAGGCTCACAACCAAGATAGTTTTGGACAAACCATTGGCATGGTTGTAGTGTAGCTTGGTATTGTTTTGTCTTGAACATAGAGTTACACTAGTACACTTAGGTGTATTGAGCAGGACCGACATAGAGGTGATTCGATTAATTGCTAACTACATAATTGAATCGGACCTCGGATATTATGTTGTACATGCTCTTAATCCCAATATAATAACGGGCACATGTACTTAGTATTTATTTCTTTGATTTACCAGAGGGCGAGATTTAGATGGATTAAATCAATATGCCCGGTAAGTTGGAAAATGATATTATTTACATGGTGTGTCGTTGATTATAGGAGGAAACCGTGTCCTATATACTAGGTTGATGATGTCCCCTTGAGGAGCTCATAAGGTTCATCATGTAAACCCAGCTGGTTGACTTAGTCAACATGATGATAAGGTTGAGTGGTACTACTCGAGGAGTTAGATGTTAATTAATTGATGGTCAGTAAATCAATTAATTGACGGACATTCGATATCTTAAACATGGGGAGATGAATGTACAAATAATATATGGAGCCCATATTAATTTATGGGGGTTGGTGAGGTAGTTCAATGATGATCCTCTAGTGGAATGGAACATCATTGATGGATCAAGTTTGTGTGGTTCCGATCCATCGGGTGGCCAAGATCCAACTCCTCCTTATGATCCCTATCGTAGTCTAATGTAATCCTTGTGAAGTCTAGATCCAAGGATGTAAAACAAAACTCTAGAACCAATGGTTGGGATTAAATCCCTAGATCCGATGGTTAGGATGAAACCCTAGAATCGACGGTTGAGATTAAATCTCTAGATCCGACGGTTGGGATAAAACCCTAGATCCGACGGTTGGGATGAAACCCTAGATCCGAAGGTTGGGATGAAATCCTAGATCCGACGGTTGGGATGAAACCCTAGATCCGACGGTTGGGATAAAACCCTAGATCCGACGGTGGAGATTAAATCCCTAGATCCGACGGTGGAGATTAAAGGAGGCTTAAGCCCAATTCTATAAATAGAGGACTTAGGTTGGGCGGCATGGGTTTGGTTCAATTGGAGTTAGGGTTTTAGGTTGGGCAGCTAGGGTTTGGAAGCTTAGGCTTTGGCGGCAACATTGTGACAAGAACCGGCGCCCATCTTCTTCCATCAAGTTGTTGCCGGCGCCCATCTTCTTCCATCAAGACTTGGCCGGCGCCCATCCTCTTGGTCCCTCTCTTATTCCTTGGCCGGCGGCAACCTCTCTTCAAGGTTGGCCGGCGTTCACTCCTTCATACTCTCCAAGGTGGCCGGCGGTTCTCCTTGCATTGGTGGCCGGCGCTTCATCCATTCGTTCCTTGGCCGGCGGTTGCATCAAACTCCCTTGCTTGGTGGCCGGTTCTAGAAAGGAAAGGTTTTGTTGGTTCTTCTCTTTGTTCACAGCGGACAAGGAAGGGAAGAACGTGATCTAGAAGGCTTCTACTCGTGGAGGATCTTCGCCCACACGTCGTCCACGAGGAGGATAGGACATACGGTAGAAGATCGTAAGGTATAAAGTTTTACAACTTTATTTTCTGATCTTAGCATGTTCTTTTATGTGTTGATTATACAAGTGTGTGTATGTATATATTTTGTATAATCATGGACCCCGAAGACAAACACAAAAACCGGCGATCCGTCCGTCGTCTCTTCCGCGGCTAACCAACTAGAAGAGTTGTGTTGCTTGAACAACTAGTTTGTTCAAGCGATCACTCAAGTTGTTAGCACGACGACGAATTGGTTATGCTAAGGAAACTCATCTCATCTGGATTAATTCTTTCATTAGTGAAAATTTTAATCCGGGGACATGGGAGCCAATGAGCCTCCGAAGCAACTCCCTACAAGTGGTATCAGAGCCACGGTTTCCGGTTTTGTGTGTTTTGGATTCGGTTACTTTCATGCGCATATCATATATTGAGTATGCCGGATAATAGTAGGATGTACGTAGGCTAACTTTTTGGTTGCAGGCATAAGATCCGACTATTATGGCTATTTGGTTGTATGTGATTGTTTTGTGTGTGATTGTATGTATATTATTTGAATCCTCGGGGTTGACGAGGCTAGATTAGTATTTAATTTTTGTAATTAAATACGGCATTGTTTAGCCGCTCATTTTAGTTTACTTTCGATCTAGATTATTTGTACACTCCTTCGTGGAGTATAGGATCGATGGATGTAAATTAAAATGATATATCTCGGCTCGGATCTCTTTGGTGACTTGCGCACGGGAAAAGGTGGAGCGGACGAGGTGGCGACAGGACGGGATGCGTATTGGAAAATAATGCCATAATAGTTGGAAAAATTCTATTTTTTCCATATTTATTGCTTATTTTTTTATATGCATGTTGTGTATGCTTTAAAATTCCTCAATTTCAATTTACTAAGTGGGAGAGGGATATTTTAATTAATTCCTGTGGCCTCCATTACAATTTGACGTGTGATGCAACAAACTTATGTGTTGACTCTGAGTGCCTTCCTCCCTGTGGACGGGTTTGTTTGCGGATCACTAGGTCAAATAATGGTTATAGGAAATTATCTAGGAGCATGTGTACTTCCACAGCGGTAAGGCACATAATCTGAAATAATTCCCTTAGTATCGTGTAATGGTGCACACTTAGATGCAAATAAAAGTATCCTCCCCATCGGAGTCACTGCTTTTATTTGTAGGGCCAAAGAGGAACCAACTATTAATTTTATTTGTCAAAAAGTAAGGTTGACAAGATAATAAAATTAATGGGTAAAACCTCCTCTTACAAATATAGAATTCGTATACATCCACACAGCGTGGCATGCGATATTCTCGGTGATTTGAGGTGTTGGTTGATTTCGGAATTTTATTGTTTTGAGGAATCAATAATATTTGAAATCTAATATTTTGATCATTGTGATTCTTAGGTTTTTCAAATGGCTTTCAACCCACTTGCTGTGATTTTAAAAGAAAATAAGCTTACTGGACCAAACTATATTGATTGGAAAAGAAATCTGGATATTGTCTTAACTGCGGAGGAGTACAAATTTGTACTCTTCGAGGTCTGTCCTCCTAAGCCCTCCGATGACTCTGATGAAAAGGAGAAAGAACGTTATAAGAAATGGGTCAAGGCAGATGAGATGGCGCGGTGTTACATTTTGGCATCTATGTCAAATGTGCTGCAACATCAGCATCAGGCCATAGCCACAGCTTATGACATGATGTTCAATCTCAAGGAACTTTTCGGACATCAGAGTAGGGCGGCTAGACAGGAGGCAATGAGAAACTTGATGACGACCACCATGATCAAGGGAACACCCGTTAGGGATCATGTTCTCAAGATGATGGCTCATCTTAATGAGATGGAAGTCCTGAGCTGAGATCGATGAGGAAACCTAGGTCGATATCATTCTCCAGTCTCTGCCTAGGAGTTTTGAGCAGTTCTGCCTCAATTACAACATGAACAAGAGCTTTTATTCATTGGCGGAGCTTCTGACAGAACTCCAGGCAGCAGAGGGGCTTTTTCGTCAAAGTGCTCAAGCCATGGTCGCTCAGAAGGTTTTTTCCTCTAAACCGAAAGGTAAGAAGAAGAAGAAGCAAGGTGGAGCAAAGAAAGTGGCAGTGGGACCTCAGGCAGGAGTGAAGAAGCCGAAAGGCAAGTGCTTCACTTGCAAGCAAACTGGACATTGGAAGGCAGACTGTCCTCGCCGAAAGAACAAAGGTATATCTTCTTGTTTAGTTGTTGAAATATGTTTAGCGGTGTTATCTACCAGTACCTGGTGTGTAGATACAGGAGCCACTGATCATGTCTGCAATACTTTGCAGGGGTTCCAGGAAACCCGACGACTAGCTGAGGGAGAAATTACCGTCTTCATGGGCAATGCTTCAAAGGTGGCGGCTATTGCAGTGGGAGACGTTTATTTATCTTTTGATAGGAATAAAGTTTTGGTTTTGAGAAATTGTCTTTATGTACCTACTTTTAGAAAGAATTTAATTTCAGTTTCTAAATTGTTTATGGATGGATATTCTGTTTCTTTTAATGACAAAGTGGTTATAAAAAGGAATAGGGAGATTATCTGTTCTGGTACATTGGTTGGCAATTTATATACTCTTGAACCGAAAACTCCCACAATGCATATAGAAGTCAATAACTCATCTTCTAAGTCTAATAAGAGAAACGAACCTTCGCAAATGAACCAGACATATCTTTGGCATCTAAGGCTTGGTCATATTAACCTAAGCAGAATTCAAAGGTTGATAGCTGATGGACCTTTGGGTTCATTAGTGGTGGAGGATCTCCCAACCTGCGAATCTTGCTTGGAAGGTAAAATGACCAAGAGGCCTTTCAAGGCCAAGGGGTAAAGAGCCAAAGATGTGTTAGAATTGGTTCATTCTGATTTGTGCGGTCCTATGTCTATCCAGGCAAGAGGTGGTTTTGAATATTTCGTCTCATTTATAGACGATTATTCAAGATATGGATATCTTTACTTGATGCGCCGCAAGTCTGAATACTTTGACAGGTTCAAAGAATTCAAGGCTGATGTGGAGAGCCGTCAAGGTAAAAGTATCAAGACATTACGATCTGATCGTGGTGGTGAGTACCTCTTGGGAGAGTTTAGGAATTACTTATCAGAGGCTGGGATTCAATCCCAATTGTCTGCACCTGGCACACCCCAGCAGAATGGTGTAGCGGAGCGAAGGAATAGGACTCTTATAGAGATGGTCAGATCAATGATGAGTTATTCTGAGTTACCTGTTTCGTTCTGGGGGTATGCACTGGATACGGCAATGTATACTCTGAACTTGGTTCCATCCAAATCAGTACCTTCTACCCTTGTAGAATTGTGGACTGGGCGAAAGCCTAGTCTAAGACATATTCGGATATGGAGGAGTCCAAAGACATGTCAAGGCGTCTGGTAAGTTGGAACCTCGTACAGAAGTGTGCATGTTTGTTGGCTACCCTAAGGGAACGAAAGGTGGTTTGTTTTATAATCCTAGAGATCAGAGGGTGATCGTTAGCACGAACGCCAGATTTCTAGAAGAGGATTATGTAATGAACCACAAGCCCAAGAGTAGGATTGTTCTTGAGGAGTTGACAGGGGAAGTCCCGACTTCAGTACCACCGGTACAAGAGGAGATACCACAAGTCACTGCACCGCGTGTCACAGAGCATACACAGGAGGCACCTCGTCGTAGTGGGAGGATTGTTAGACAACCCGAGAGATTCATGTTTTTGGGAGAGTCTTCGGACTTAGTCCCTGGTGAACATGAACCTGATCCCTGGACATATGACGAGGCACTCCAAGATAGAGATGCGGTATCTTGGCAAAGAGCAATGAATTCAGAGATAGATTCTATGGATTCTAATCAAGTCTGGGAGCTAGTAGAACCACCCGATAGTGTAAAAGCCATTGGATGCAAGTGGATCTACAAGAAAAAGAGAGGAGTAGATGGGAAGGTTGAGACCTTCAAAGCTAGGATTGTTGCGAAAGGGTATACTCAGAAAGAGGGTATCGATTATAAGGAGACCTTTTCGCCGGTAGCTATGCTTAAGTCTATCCGGATTCTCTTATCTATAGTTGCTCATATGGATTATGAGATTTGGCAGATGGATGTCAAGACAGCTTTCCTTAACGGAAGTCTTGAGGAGAACATTTATATGCGGCAACCAGAGGGATTCATTGCTAAAGGCAAAGAGCATCTTGTATGTAAGCTTAATCGGTCCATTTATGGATTGAATCAAGCTTCTAGATCTTGGAACCTCCGCTTTGATGAGGTAATCCAGTCATATGGATTTATTCAAAGTCCGGATGAGCCTTGTGTATACAAAAGATGTGACGGAAACGTAGTGGTATTTCTTGTACTATACGTAGATGACATTTTGTTAGTTGGCAACAATATCAAAGTGTTATCAGACGTAAGGGTATGGTTGTCCAAACAGTTTGACATGAAGGACTTGGGAGAAGTGGGACACATCCTTGGGATCAAAGTAATAAGGGATCGCAAGAAAAGGATGTTGTGCTTATCTCAAGCTTCATACATTGACACTATCCTTGCTCGTTTTAGCATGCAGAACTCCAAGAAAGGTTTTCTACCTTTTAGGTATGGAGTTTCTTTATCTAAAAAGATGTGTCCCAAAACATCAAAGGAGATAGAGGACATGAAGGCGGTTCCTTATGCTTTGGCAGTAGGAAGCCTTATGTATGCTATGCTATGTACGAGATCGGATATCTGCTTTGCCGTGGGCATGGTTAGCAGATATCAGAGTAATCCTGGACAAGGACATTGGACTGCGGTAAAGTATATATTGAAGTATCTGAGAAGGACTAGGGATTATATGCTGGTTTACCGGGCAGATCAATTAGTCCCTGTGGGTTACACGGATTCAGATTTCCAATCAGATAGGGACAAGAGTAAGTCTACCTCAGGGTTTGTGTTTACTTTTGGAGATAGAGCCATAGTATGGAGGAGTGTCAAGCAGAAATGCGTGGCGGACTCTACCATGGAAGCTGAGTATGTGGCAGCCTCTGAGGCAGCCAAGGAAGCTGTATGGCTCAGGAACTTCTTGATGGACTTGGATGTGATTCCTGGTTTGCCCAAAACTATCACAATTTATTGTGATAACAGTGGTGCAGTTGCAAACTCGAAGGAACCACGAGCACATAAGGCGAGTAAACACATAGAGCGCAAGTACCACCTTATACGAGAGATCGTAAAGCGAGGAGAAGTAGCTGTCGCCAAGATTGCATCAGAGGATAACCTGGCGGATCCATTCACTAAGGCCCTTCCAGCGAAAGCGTTTGATAGGCATGTGGAGGGCATGGGGATCAGATGTATGGCAGTGTGATGACGGCATAGTCTTTTAGTATAAGTGGGAGATTGTTGGAATGTATACTGAAAGTCTAGCTCTTTTTGTATGAACATTTTATTTTGGAATAAGAATCACATGATCATTGTTTGCACTTTATATATTTATTATATGTGTGTGTGCATATTGTCTAATATTTTACATTGTAGATAACATGGTGTTTGGTGTGGCACAGAAGATCATGTTATCAGTCCCTTGTAAAATATAAGTAGAGGCTCACAACCAAGATGGTTTTGGACAAACCATTGGCATGGTTGTAGTGTAGCTTGGTATTGTTTTGTCTTGAACATAGAGTTACACTAGTACACTTAGGTGTATTGAGTAGGACCGACATAGAGGTGATTCGATTAATTGCTAACTACATAATTGAATCGGACCTCGGATATTATGTTGTACATGCTCTTAATCCCGATATAATAACGGGCACATGTACTTAGTATTTATTTCTTTGATTTACCAGAGGGTGAGATTTAGATGGATTAAATCAATATGCCCGGTAAGTTGGGAAATGATATTATTTACATGGTGTGCCGTTGATTATAGGAGGAAACCGTGTCCTATATACTAGGTTGATGATGTCCCCTTGAGGAGCTCATAAGGTTCATCATGTAAACCCAGCTGGTTGACTTAGTCAACATGATGATAAGGTTGAGTGGTACTACTCGAGGAGTTAGATGTTAATTAATTGATGGTCAGTAAATCAATTAATTGACGGACATTCGATATCTTAAACACGGGGAGATGAATGTACAAATAATATATGGAGCCCATATTAATTTATGGGGGTTGGTGAGGTAGTTCAATGATGATCCTCTAGTGGAATGGAACATCATTGATGGATCAAGTTTGTGTGGTTCCGATCCATCGGGTGGCCAAGATCCAACTCCTCCTTATGGTCTCTATCATAGCCTAATGTAATCCTCGTGAAGTCTAGATCCAAGGATGTAAAACAAAACTCTAGAACCAACGGTTGGGATTAAATCCCTAGATCTGATGGTTAGGATGAAACCCTAGAATCGATGGTTGGGATTAAATCCCTAGATTCGACGGTTGAGATAAAACCCTAGATCCGACGGTTGGGATGAAACCCTAGATCCGAAGGTTGGGATGAAATCCTAGATCTGACGGTTGGGATGAAACCCTAGATCCGACAGTTGGGATAAAACCCTAGATCCGACGGTGGAGATTAAATCCCTAGATCCGACGGTGGAGATTAAAGGAGGCTTAAGCCCAATTCTATAAATAGAGGGCTTAGGTTGGGCGGCATGGGTTTGGTTCAATTGGAGTTAGGGTTTTAGGTTGGGCGGCTAGGGTTTGGAAGCTTAGGCTTGGGCGGCAACATTGTGACAAGAACCGGCGCCCATCTTCTTCCATCAAGTTGTTGTCGGCGCCCATCTTCTTCCATCAAGACTTGGCCGACGCCCATCCTCTTGGTCCCTCTCTTATTCCTTGGCCGGTGGCAACCTCTCTTCAAGGTTGGCCGGCGTTCACTCCTTCATACTCTCCAAGGTGGCCGGCGGTTCTCCTTGCATTGGTGGCCGGCGCTTCATCCATTCGTTCCTTGGCCGGCGGTTGCATCAAACTCCCTTGCTTGGTGGCCGGTTCTAGAAAGGAAAGGTTTTGTTGGTTCTTCTCTTTGTTCACAGCGGACAAGGAAGGGAAGAACGCGATCTAGAAGGCTTCTACTCATGGAGGATCTTCGCCCACACGTCGTCCACGAGGAGGATAGGACATACGGATTTTAAAAGTTAAAAGAAGATAACATGTTCTATGCCATGCTATAGATAAGTTCATGCTATGTTTTGATGGTAAATGAAGATAACATGTTGTTTGGTTAACCTAGATTTAAGTGGATGAACCTTTAAGTCCTTTGAACCATTCGGACAAGACCCCTAATATGTTTCTATGCCATGTTTTGATTGAGTTCATGATGACTTTTGATGTTAGATGAAGGTAACATGTTGTTGGTTAACCTAGAGTTAAGTGGTTGAGCCTTATGTTCTTTAAACCCATTCGGCCAAGACCCATTTAAGCCTAACATGCTATGATCTATAAATTACCATGTTATGTTTTGAATGTAGATATAGGTAACATGTGAAAGCTAAGCTAGATTTAAGAAATGAATCTTAGGTTGTCTTGGAACTCTCGACCAAGGTTTATTTAAAACCCTAAGTGCCCTCCCATGCCATGCTTTATATGTTAAAGAATTAACATGTGGTTAGTTAGACCATATATAAGTTGTTTGGTGTTTAAAACTTTGATAGAACTCCATGAAGTTTAGGTCATTCCATGTATACTTCTTCATGATGTGCCTTATGCCATGCTTATATGTGTGTGATGTTGTGATCATGTTATGCTCATTATCTTGTGATTATATGAATGTATGATGTGTTATAAGGAAGGAACATGATGTGCATGAAAAGAAACATGATATGATATGAAGAAGAAATATGTTATGATATGAAGAAGAAAAATATGATATGTCATGATAAGGAACATGATATGTTTATGAAATGAAATATGATATGTTATGATAAGAAGCATGTATGTATTTTACTTTCTGCATGGCTTGTACCATGACCCTAACAAGGTCCAGGGGATAGGCTCCCAGATGCCCTAGGCCGACGGTCATAAGTACGGGCTTAGGATGGGCCTCTATATTATATTGCCCCTAGGTCGACGGACATAGTACGGACCTAGTATGATGATGATGATGATGTGGTACAATGTCGGGCCCAATATGTTGAGATTTATGTTCAAATACCTATAATATATGTTTCAAAGAGCATCCTGCATATACCTTTATGTTATGCTTTCTTATGTCTATGATGTTATATTTATGTTATGCCTGCTTATGTCTATGATGTTATATTCATGTTATGCTTGCTTATGTCCATGATGTTATGTTTATGTTATGTCTGCTTATGTCTATGATGTTATATTCATGTTATGCTTGCTTATGTCTATGATGTTATGTTTATGTTATGTCTTCTTATGTCTATGATGTTATATTCATGTTATGCTTGCTTATGTCTATGATGTTATGTTTAGGTTATGTCTGCTTATGTCTATGATGTTATATTCATGTTATGCTTGCTTATGTCTATGATGTTATGTTTATGTTATGTCTGCTCATGTTCTACGATGTTATATTCAAGTTATGCCTGTTTATGTCTTTGTATGTTTACATGTTATGCTTACGTATGGTTTTTGTGAGTAGGACAGGATCTTACTAAGCCTATGTGCTTATAGTTTATGTTCCCTTGTACTGCAGATAAGGGTAAAGGGTGGCTAAACTAAAGGGAGCAGCAGGAGGGACAAAGTGTGTGTGGTAGTGACATGGTGGAGGAGATCTGTTATGTTCTTTATGCATGTTTTCCCTAAGATGATTTAGTTTATGAATTTGAACTACGTACTTATGAACTAATGATGCATGCCCTATGTTTAAGAAGAAGTATCTATGAAATAATGATGCATGTTCTATGTTAAGAAGAAGTATCTATGAAATGACGATGCATGTTTATGTTTAAAAGAAAAAAAAATAAGTCTAAAGTCTTCCCCTGTAAGAAGTATAGATAGTCTTCCGTTGTAATATAATGTATGTATATACGGTCGCGTCACGCGCCGCCCCTCCGGACCCCTGGGAAAGGGCGGGCATGACAGTTGGTTCATGTTAAATTCTGCCTATGAGTTTGACTTGACAATTGGTAGTTGTTCTTTACTATATCTATGCGTGTTTGGCTTTCTATCTGCTGTGCTTAGGTGATACGAGGGGTGACAACCCTCGCAATCTAAAATTTAGAGGATTTTATATAAGGAACCAACGGGTAAACTTGATCCCTTGTAACTGTGGGTAGAAGGGTACGATGGAATCGGAAACGGTTCATCGTAGGGATTGATTCAGCATCCTCGTACCGTCTATCCCGTCCATTCAGGAAGAGATAGCTCCTGGTAGATGTGGCCTCTCTGCGAGAGAGTGTATGATGTCCCTTCCACAAAACCATAGCTAAACGTCTAGACAACGCCAATTGACAACATTATTTTGTGATGCACAAGCGAAATCGAAGTCCTAGAATCACCTTTGAAGACCTCAGCACACTCCTTTCCTCCTCCATGTGACACCGTATAAAGTTAAGTCCATCGACAGCCCTCACCAATTGAAACCTCCTAGAGTTACGTCTGAACAATTACAACCACTAAAATATATTGGTATTCGAATCTCAGTCCCTGTGGGATTGATAATCTTTATTACTTGACGACATCCGTGCACTTGTGGTCGTTGAGCACGAGCGCGCGCTTTGAGTCCTCGACGGTCTCCATTGCGAGATTTGAGGTCGCGTTCGTGTGCATCACTGCTCCCTCTCCTCGGGAATTAACATATAAAAATAGGGGTCCAAGAGTCAAACCGTCTGCTTAATGTCCATTCTTGCCGCTAGATGATAAATGGAGTTAACAGTATATCTACCGACTGCAGGTACTAGGTGACTACGCTCGGAAGCCCATTGGTGGTGGTTCTGGGCCACCTCTTTGATCATCTCTTCTACTTCCCTGATGGTCATGTTCATTAACGCTCTTCCTGCAGCGGAATCGAGGAAAACCTTTGTGGCATATGTGATCCCATTATAGAATATGTGGATCACTAGCCACCTCTCTGTTAGTGAAAGCCCTAGAGTCAATCATGTGATGATTGTTGTATGGACTTTGTTGTATCATATTCCTATTTATGGTTATTATATTTACTTGTATTAGTGCCAAATAATTAAGTATAATAACATCGTTGAGTAGAAGGTTCTTATATATATCATTCGATTGGTTGAATCGATAATGAGATGATATAGAGAACACTACTCTTAATCATTCCTAGTCAGGTATTAACATTCAGAAACAATGTTAATGCAAAGATACTAGCATGTAGGTCAACTCGATGACTTGATCTCACAAGTCATGGATAAGTGATATCAAGTTGACACATGGGTATGCATTGGAGAATGTATACTGAATGACCAGCCATGAGAAAGTATCATAGATCGTTATATGAGTGTCATATACTTTCTCATGTGACTATTAGTATGACTATTAGTCCTTGGACCTGAAGTCACCATGGTTCCCTACATAAGGAGTTGCATACTTTGGCTTCGTCAAACGTCACCCATAAATGGGTGACAAATTATGCGGAGAGATGTGAGTGATGTAGATGGGATCTATCCCTCCTATATGACGGGAGTGACATCCTTATTCTTGATAGAGTGAGACCACTAAGTGCATGGTCATGCCCAAATAAGTCAATATGAGATATTGAGCTCATTTGATTAGAGTGAGTCTACTTGGAGTTCCAGATATATATTGTACCGAGGATGACACGCTCTATGCCTCAATTGGTTAATCTAGATGTCAAGGATAGAGGGACATTGTCACATATTGTGAGAGTCATAATTAGTATTCACAAAGGTGATGTTGGATCTCAACATTCTTGTAACTTGGGTAGCAATGATGTGTTGCTAGATACCGCTCATTGCTTATGTTCCTAAATCGATTTAGGAGCATTGCCAACGTTACAAGAACCTATAGGGTCACACACAAAGGGAAATTAGATGGAGATTAGGTTCATATGATGAACCATGAGGATTAGGTTCATGGGATGAACCAAATTGGATTAAGAATAATCCAAATTAGACTAATTGAGTTGGACTCAAGTTGATTCAAGTGTTGAATGAGTCTAATTTAGATTTGATTCATCGAGTCAATTTAAACTAATGAATTGAGATTCATTAAATCAAATTGACTTGAATCAAATGGTTGGATTTGATCAACCATAGGAGATAAGAGGTCAAGTTTGACTTGACCAATTCCCATGTCATGGTGACTTGGTATGGGGCCGGCCAATGATGATGCTCCACATCATCATGGACACATCATGGGGTGCCACCTCATGAGGGAGACCAAGAGCCATTGGCTCTTGGAGTTGCATGCATGCATGTAACCCCCTTATAGTGGTTGGCCACTATTGATGGGTTATGAAAATGTGAAGTTAAGTTGTGTAACTTCATCTTCTCCCTATGAAGAGGTGGGTTAGGGCATTGATCGTCGCTAGAGGGGGGTGAATAGCGTTTCGACATTGCGTGATGGAAATCGTTCGTTCATCTCTACAATCGTCATTAGCATAGCAAAAATAATAATAACAATAATGAAAGATGACAAACACAACCACAATACGTAAATATAACGTGGTTTAGAACCTCATGGTTCCTACTCCACGGGTCAAGCTCAACGAGCTCTAGTGATGCACTCACCACTAATAAAACTCCTTCTCGACAATACGTCGAAGGCAGAGAAATCTCATACAAGTGATTATAAAAGTAATAAGAGGTAAAACAAGTAAATACAAAATGAATACAACAATCTATGTAAAAAAACTTTACAAATGCTCTTTTGGATGCTTGCTTGTTGATTGCTTGAACCGTGCTTGAAGACCCTAATTTGCACCAACAAATTGCCTCAAAAATGCTAAAAAAAATTGTTGCCCAAATACTCCATGAGCTACTCCTTTTATGCCTGCATCGGGCTGGATTCGCACCTGGCAGTCGACTGTCATAAGGCCCTAGTCAACTGCCAATAGTACCGTTGTGAGACAACGACTTAATCCACATCGACATCCAAGCCATGATTACAATGGCGATCATTGCCATAACCCGACGATCGACTACGAGTCGTAGTCGTGACCGATCGGCTCTCGAGCATTCTCCGTAACCCGACCAGTGATCGTATCATCCATCAATCGATTGCCCAATCTTTGACGCATCGCGGGCTATTTCCTGCAATTGAACACGATCAGTCCGGCGATACCGCCATAATCCCGATCATCGCTACAAGTCGACTAGGCTGCCAAGTGTCAAAACACTTGACCAGTCGACTGTTAACCTTAAACATTAAGTTTAACCCCAAGTAAGATGTCTTCATACTTGCTAGACCACTCTTAGTCTAGACCTAAGCCTTCTAGCCACCTTCGTCAGCCTCACGCCTATCAGATCCCTCCAACTCATCCATAACTTGTTCATCTATACGCTAGCCTTCAGATGCTTCCATCGGCTATTGTCATGCTTAGCTAGCCTATCCGGCCAAGGCACATTGGGCTTATGCTGCCAAGACTCCCACTTGGACTTTACGCCGTCAACCATTGGACTTATGCTACCAAGACTCCACCCTTGGACTTTACACCACTAATATCACCCCTTGGACTTCCCTTGCCAACCTTGGTTGGACTTTCCATTTGCTAAGACTCAAGCTTGGATTTTCCCTTGCCAAGACCCATGCTTGGACTTCCATGCCAAGTACCCATGACTTGGACTTTCCCATTGCCAAATGTCCCATTTGGACTTTCCATGCCAAGTATACAAGACTTGGACTTCTCCATCATATAGTCAACCCCATGTCAACCATATAGTCAAATAATGGTCAAACCATCATCAAACATCAAAATATCACTCGAGTTAAACTCGAGTCCGGTCAATCATGACCCGGATCGATTGCACCAACAATCTCCCCAAACTATTGTCAAACATCAAAACACTACTCAAATCCAACTCGAGTCTTGTCAATCGTGACCTGGGTTGATTGCACCAACAATCTCCCCCTTTTTGATGTTTGACAAAAACCCCAAAACCATTGAGTTAGGCTACCTAACTCAAATCTCCTTACCAATTCTCCCAAATTTATAATTTCATAAATTCTCTTCCTTTTTGACATACATCAACAAGGTTCTCTCCCCAAGGGTGTCAATGTCTCATATCCCAATGAGATCTTACAATCTCTCCCTTGGTTCAAAAACACCTAGGATGTCTTCACTCTTCTTAGTGATAAGTCTCATATCACTTATGAGAGGCTTCTTATAAACTCTCCCAATTTCTAAATTTGGCATCTCACATTCCCATTTCTCCACCCCCCCCCCCCCTCCCTCATGAGGAAGAAAAAAACATTCATCATCCCATGATGGATACCTCCCTCTAAAGGCTTGCTCCCTATTGACCATTGCACCAACAATGTCCTTGGAGAGTCCCTAAGTCTATAGGAATACTAAACCATTAAAATTAAGGGCAAAAGTTCAAACATAAACTCTCACACACCTTAAAATTGATACACACCCTAAACAACTCTTCTAATCCATATCCAATGGATTTTCACCCTTTCTAATGCTTTCCAAAGCATATCCTAGGATTAGGAGCAGTTAGGGTAACATAACATAGCTGAAATATGGGCTAAACATCCTTTTTTACTCAAAATCAGCTCTGCCAGTTGATTCTTACAGTCACTAGTCAACTGTCGTTGACGCCAGTCGACTGCCATAAGCGGTAGTCAACTGATTTCTGTAAATAAAGAATTTCATAAATCAAAAAATAAAATTGGAAAATACATAAGTAAATATACTTATTTTAAAAAATCTTGAAAATTCATGCGTACATTACTTATAACAAATAAAATGAGTGAAAAATATTTGGAAATTAAATTACCCATAAAATTAGGAGATTGACACAAAGTTCAAAACCATTGAACAGTTCAATATTTTGGCTCTACTTTGTATCAATTTCATCAATGGTGATTGCTATCAAAAGATAGACTTCACCAAGGTTTTCTAAAATGATTTTAAAATATTTTAAAAACCTATATTGGATCATAATCAATGGGATCAATGCACATGACTTACAAGAACTATGTTTTCATACACATTAGCTTTCCCCATGATCTACCCATGATATTAGATGAGTTTGAGTTCATCTAGATACAAGAACTATGCACTTTGAACTTAACTCATTTCCTAGCATCTCACATATATATCTACGGTGTATGAAAACACATACAAGTTAATTTAATGTGAGATGTGGGTTTCGTTCATCCTAATCTAAGATCTTCATGCATTTTCTAAGGCAACACTACTTGATTCACTTATACATAGGACTTCAAGTCATGTCATAGTCCTTAAATCAATTTTAATTACCTTAAATGCATGAGATATGATCATGGCATATATAATAATATAAATAGGCATGGCCAATGATCATGATGTCTTGGCATAAAATATAAATCTAAGCATACATGACATAAACCTAATTCTAAGCATGATCATGATATTTTATATGATTAAAAATAAGAATGATGGCATGACAAGTCATATGACAATCAATCATGGAAAATAAAATATAAAGGTATATAATATCTAAATTTTAATATTTGTTACCATTTGTTATTATTAATTTTTTTTTGTCATATTATCACTCATCCTCCAAGTGTGTCAAAAAACCAAAATGGCACACTATGACCTAAGACCTAAATTGTGCCAATTTGATAAATTTATCATAATTCTCAAATGATATTGGCACATCCTAAAATCCTTTAGGATATAAGATCAAACGTATTTCCAAGGTACCCATAACCTTGAAAATGACCTAAAGTGTCACCTTTACCATAGTCAGGTTAACTGCCCTTCCATTTAAGGTTGGCACACCCTAACCCATTTAGCATGAATCGATCGCGCTCTTAGGAACCCAAACCTATTGGAGCTCCTTGGGTTTACTAGGCATTCCTTAGGGATGATCCCTAGATACCCTCCTAATGACCCTTCTATGCTTGGTAGCCTTGGTCATTTTGGTCTTTCCTAAGTTAACTCTAGGGGTGACTCCCCTTGTAACCTTCTTAGTGGCTTCCCTAGGTTTCTTCGAAACCCTAGCCACTAGACACTTGCCTTGGTTAACCTTAGGGATGGCCTCCCTGGTAACCATGGCCTTCTTAGACCTAGGTTGTGTTCCATAATCAAATGGAACACTATGGTAGGTCTCCTTAGGCTTAGAATTGTAACTCAAACCTTTCTTGCCTTTGGATGAACCTTGCCTCCTATGACATAGATTTTGACCATTTGACCCTTGCATTTGGTTTTGCATAATCATAAGGGTCTTTTCCATTTTCTCAAGCCTTGACCTCAAGGCTTGATTTTCTAGCTCTAATTTCTCAATTTCTGTGGGCCCATTATTTCTTTGAGTATTATTTTCCTTCCTAGGCATATGTCTAGAATTCTTTGGATTAAAGCCTAAATGATCTTCTATTTTCCTAATACTTTCCTTAGGTAGCATTTTTCTAGGGACATTAGTCCCAAATTTCTCCTTAGTTGAAATAGGTCTAAAGTCATTATTTCTAGACTTGTCCTTAGACCTAAAATCAACATGCTTAGCCCCTAAGTAAAAAAGCCTATTATTCCTAGCATGCTTTTGTTCATGAGTAATAGCAAGATTATTAACATAACTTCTAGCATATTTTTTAACATAAGTTGAAGGTGCATTATTGAAATATACCTTAGGGTTGCTTTAGAAGCTCCCCCTACATATGATGCTCCTTCTTTTCCCTTGGTTTGCTTTCTCCTAGGGCATTGGCTTCTATAGTGCCCCTTTTAATGGCATTTGAAGCAAATGATATGCTCCTTGCTCTTTTGACTTTGGGCACCAGTTTCCTTGGTCTTTGGCACAACTTGTGTCGTCTTCTTGACCCGTTTAGGACACTTACTCTTATAGTGTCTTTGCTCCCTACACTCATTATATATTATATGATTCTTAATTTTAACTACAATGTTTGAGTTACCTTCCGTGGTAGGGGAATTTTGATCATGTCCTTGGCTCCCGAAGGTAGAAGCTTCTTCTTGCTCTTGTTCTAACTCTAGTGATCTAACTTCCTCCCCCTCAATCCTAGAGGTGGAGACTTCTTTCACCTCTTCTTCCTCGAATGTTAAAAATCTCTTGACCTCCGAATCCTCAAGCTCTTGGAATGAAGATGATGTGCTTTCTTCTTCTTGAGCTTAGGAGGATAAGGATGATTCTTCCTCTTCCGATTCTTCTTGGACCGATTCGGGATTTTCGTGAAACTTGACCAACTTGTTCCACAACTCCTTAGCATCCCTATAACTTTCGTTAGGTATCAAATTTATTAATATTTTTGTTACCTTAACGGTTGTCTTGAATTTTTGTCGTTGCTCCTCGGTCCACCTCTTCATCTTGAGAATTTCTCCGTTCTTTCCCCTTGGAGCATCGAATCCTATAATCACGGCAAACCAATTTTCCATATTGGACATTGGAAAATATTCCATCCTACCTTTCCAATATGCGAAATCTTCACAGTCAAAGGCCGGTAGAATTGCTATGTCATCGCCCAATCTTTCTTGAAGATCCATCTTGCCCTCTAGCGCCTTTGCTCCCTCGGATGTGAAGCCAGTGAAGAGCGACCTGCTTTGATACCACTTGTTGGGGAATTGATTGTCGCTAGAGGGGGGTGAATAGAGTTTCGGCGTTGCGTGATAGAAATTGTTTGTTCATTTTTACAATCGTCGTTAGCATAGCGAAAATAATAATAACAATAATGAAAGATGATAAATACAACTACAACACGCAAATATAACATGGTTCGGAAACTCAAGGTTCCTACTCCATAGGTCGAGCTCAACGAGCTCTAGTGATGCACTCACCACTAATAAAACTCCTTCTTGACAACACGTTGGAGGCGGAGAAACCTCGTACAAGTGATTATAAAAGTAATACAAGGTAAAACTTGAAAATACAAAATGAATACAACAATCTATGTAAAGAAAATTTTACAAATGCTCTTTTGGATGCTTGCTTGTTGATTGCTTGAACCGTGCTTGAAGACCCTGATCTGCATCAGTAAATCGCCTCAAAAACACCCAAGAAATTGTTGCCCAAATCCTCCATGAGCTACTCCTTTTATGCCTGCATCAGGCTGGATTCGCACCTAGTAGTCGACTGTCGTAAACCCCAGTTGACTGCCAATAGTACCGTTGTGAGACAACGACTTAATCCACGTCAACATCTAAGCCAACGGTTATACTGGTAGTCGACTGTCATAACCCAGCAGTCGACTACTAGGGTCGTAGCCAACTGACCAGTCGACTACCGAGTATTCTGCTCTCGCAACCCCGATTAGCAGTCGACTGCCATCCATGATAGTCGACTGCTCAAGTCATCAGTTGACTATACAATGCTGGCAGTCGACTACCAGACAATCACAAATAGAATCAAAAGAGATGACTAATTATTTGATCTAGCATGTCCACATATACAAGTTACTCTATCATCCTAGAATCGAAGCATCTACTCCATAGACAAATACGAATAAACACAAGACATTATAAGAAAAGTAATTACAAAGCAAGTAGAAAGAGAAAATAAAGAGAGTACTTTCTGTCCTATCCAATTTATGTGTCTTGGTTGTTCTCCACGATGCCGGAGCGTCGAGATGGATCTTCTAGTCGCTTCCTTCCTCCCCATTACGAGTCTCCAGTGCTTTTTAGGGCATCTTCTTGTCGTCCTAGCCTTCGGGCCTCCCCCTAGGGTTTAGGCATGACTTCCTATTTATAGATGTGAAGTCGGCTATCCATAAATCTCACGAAAACCCTAATCGCATCAAATTTACCCAGCGCTACATGACCGTGCGGAATCCACACGGTTGACCGTGTGGTGCGCTAGAATTTCTAGCTTCAAGGGTTGGATACGACCGTGTGAGATTCACACGGTCAGGCCATGTCTGCCTCTGTACTGTTTGGTGCACGCCTTCTTATGCTTCGGAGCATGCCCGTGTTATGGGAGAAACACGAAAAGAGCATGCTAGTCTTCCTTTGGCTCCAAAAGTGTGTCATTTTACCTCCAAAATGTTGTCCTGCACATAAAAATAGCAAAAACATATCTCCAAACTAGAAAATAGAAAATGAATGCAAAAAAAGGTAGAATATGCATGAAACAAGTATAAAACGTGATGAAATGTGTGGGGAAACTACTCCTAAAACCATATATATTTTGCTCACATCATTGGTTGACAAGTATTCCATAGAAATCTAACAATTCGAAGAAAATGGGGGGTGTAGGTAGGCGGAGGTCATTTATTAACTGCTCGGAGAAGAAGCAGTGATAGTAGGGGGGGCGATGTGGTCGGAAAGAGGTGGAAAGAAAACTGCATTTTATAGTGGGATCTATAAATAAGTCCTTGGCATAAAAAAAGTAATGGTGAATGTCTATGCGCGTGATGGCATCTTCATACCAAGGGGTAGAACTAGGGTTTTTTGTGTTAGGGCAATCAACCTAAGTATGGTTTGGTTTTAATGTGTGTGGCAAAGAATTTAAGTTAGGTTGTTTATGTGATTTGATGTGTGTATTTAAGTTGTGTAGGACTTAAGTGAATCACACATGTTAGCTTGATGAAAGCATTGGCGAGTTCACCATCTCATGGCTCGGGTCCTTGAGTCGATGAAAGATGGCATTGCGGAAGCAGTACGCTTGGTGCATCTGAGGGACCGCCAGATGAGGAGCAAATGAAATGAAGCCGAAGAAAGCAGACTTCGTGGTGAGACGCGAAGGATGACACTGGAGGAGCCAAGGGCTTAGTGCATCCGAGGGACGCAGGCCGAAGAGAGCTTCGAGACGAGGGACTTCATGGGAGATGAGAGTGAGAGATTGTAACCCGGGAAGGGATAGCTCATAGGTGAACTTAGCCGAATGGCTAAGTCAAGTGTCGGACGCTCAAACTTAGGTTTGAGGTTTTACCCAACAAGTCGGATGCTCAAACTTGTGTTTGAGATTTTACCCGACAATTGGATAAGTCAGATGCTCAAACATGAGTTTGAGGTTTCTACCCGACAAATGGAAGTGTCGGATGCTCAAACAGGTGATTTAAGGTTGACCTGACCGTCAGATTCTCAAACAAGTATTTTTTTTAGGTTTTATCCGACACAGTCAACTGCGATAGATAGTAGTTGACTGTTGTAAGTCGACTAGTGTTCGACTGAAGGGTTTCTGGCCAAACAGTCGACTGTTAGGGTTTGACAGTCGACTACTGACCATCAGTCGAACTACCAAGGGACGACAATCAACTACTGAAGGTGGTTGTGGGCACAAAATCGCTCATAGTTGACTGATCAGTCGACTACGTAAGCAGTAGCCGATTGCCAAGCCTACCGTTAGACGGTGACGACGGCAATTCAAAAGCCATTGGGAGTCGGCCGTTAGAGCGACAGTCGACTGATGGGATGCAGCAGTCGACTGTTGTATGCCCAATGGGAAGAAAGCCCTCTTCTCTATAAAAAGAGGGCTTGGGTGCCTTTTGTTGGGATGTATACTGAAAAGTCTATCTTTTGTATGAACATCTTTATTTTGAAATAAGAATCACATGATCATTGTTTGCATATTTTTATGGCTATGCATATTGTCTAATACATTACATTACAGATAACATGGTGTGTGGTGTCACACGGGAGATCATGTTATCGGTTCCTTGTAAAGTATAAGTAAAGGCTCACAACCGAGATGGTTTTGGACAAACCATTGGAATGGTTGTAGTGTGATTTAGGATTGGTTTGTCTTGACCATAGAATCACACTAGTGCACTTTGTGTGTATTGAGCAGGACCGACTTAGAGGTGATTCGATTTATTGATGACTACATAATCGAATCAGACTTCAGATATTATATTGTACATACTCTTAATCCCGATATAATAACAGACACATATACTCAGTATTCATCTCTTTGATTTACCAATGGGCGAGATTTATAGATTAAATCGACAGGCTCGGTAAGTTGGGAGATGATATTATTTATATGGTGTGTCATTGATTATAGGAGAAAATCGTGTCCTATATATTAGGATGATGATGTCCCCTTGAGGAGCTCATAAGATTCATTATGTAAACCCTGCAGGTGAACTTGGTCCAGCATGATGAAAAGGTTGAATGCTCATGGAGTTAGATGTTGATTAATTAATGGTCAGTAAATTAATTAATCGGCGGACATTCGAGATCTTAAACACGGGAAGAAAATGTACATATAATATATGGAGCCCATATTAACTTATGGGGGTTGGTGAGGTAGATCAGTGATAATCCTTTAGTGGATTGGATTATCATTAATGGATCGGACTTTATGTGGGCTTGATCCATTGGGTGGCCAAGATTCAACTCCTCCTCATGGTCCCTATTGTAGCCTATTAAAACCTCATGAAGCTTAGATCCAATGGATAGAAACAAAACTCTAGATCCAAAGGTAGAGATTAAATCTCTAGATCCGACGGTTAAGATTAAATCTCTAGATTCGACGGTTGAGATTAAATCCCTAGAACCAATGGTGGAGATTAAAACAAGGCTTATCCCTAACTCTATAAAAGGAGGGCAAGGGGTGGGCGGCAACTTGAATCCAACTAGAGATAGGATTAGGGTTTTTGGGCAGCAAGTCTTGAAGGCTAGGGTTTAGGGCTTAGCGGCACCAAATAAGGAAGGTCTTTCCTTTCTTCTTCTTCCCTCAAGGTGGCCGGCGACCTAGCAGCACTTTCCAGCCATTGGCCGACGTCCAAAGCAGCCCCTCTCCCTCTCTTTGGCCGGTAAAACCTAGGCTTAGGGTTCTCCCTTGGAGCTTTGGTTGGCATTCACCTATTCTCCACTTCCTCCTTGGCCGGCGGCAAGCTCCAACCTTGGAGTTTGGTGGTTGGTTGAAAGAAGGAGAAGAGGCTTGTTTCTATTCTTCCTCTTGCTCGAAACAAGCAAGGAAGGAAGATTGGCGATCTAGGAGCTTCAACTTTTGGTAGATCGTCGCTCACACGACGTCCGAAAGGAGGAAGGTTATACAATAGAAGATCGAGAGGTTATACAATCGATTCTCTATTTTCATTTGTTGCATGTTTATATTTGTTTTTCAATTATGAGCATGATATATTCTATTTGTGGCTAAATAATACTTGGATCCCGAACATAAACACAAAAACCGACGATCCATACATCGTCTATTCCGCGACTATTCGTGGAATAGAGGTTGGTCGCTTGAACAACAAGTTTGTTCAAGTGACTACTCTAAACGAATAGCACGACGATGACAAGGTTGCTTGGGTGTTCCATTTTGTCTAGGATTAAATTTTTAATCCGGGGACATCGATGGAATCGCCATGAACAAGTGACCGAGTTGAAGTGGGAAGCGAAGTTTCCCCTCACGGATCAACCTAACAATTGGTATCAGAGCAAAGGTTTCCGGTTTTGTGTGTTTAGGAGTCAGTTACTCTTATGTATTTTTCATATATTATATGTGTCGGATAATAGTAGGATATGCGTAGGTTAACTCTTTGGTTGCAGGCATAAGATCCGACTATTATGGCCATATGTGTGTATGTGATTGTATGTGTATATTTTGTTGAATCTTTGGGGTTGACGAGGCTAGTATTTAATTTTTTGTAAATTAGATACGGCATTGTTTAGCCACTCTTTTTATTTTAGTTTACTTTCGATCTAGATTTCATGTACACTCCCTCGTGGAGTATAGGATCGATGGATGTAAATTAAAATAGATTTTAGTCTCGGCTCGGATCTCCGGATGGCTCGTACATGGCGTAGGAGGAGCGGACGAGAAGGCGATGCGACGGGAGACATATTGAAGACAAAAGTCATAATAGTTGGAAAATAATTTATTTTTCATATTTATTGCTTATTTTTTGATATGCATGTCGTAGGCTAGAAAATTCCTCAATTTCAAATTACTAAGTGGGAGAGGGATATTTTTATAAATTCCCACAGCCTCCATTACAATTTGACATGTGATGCAAACAAACTTGCACGTCGGCTCTGAGTGCCTTCCTCCCCATCGGATGAGTTTGTTTGCAGATCACAAGGTCGAATATGGTTATAGGGAATTATTTAGGAGCGTGTGTACTTCCCCATCGGAAGGCACATAACCCGAGATAATTACCTTGGTACCGAGTAATGGTGAACACTTAGATACAAATATAAGTATCCTCCCCATCGGAGTCACTGCTTTTATTTGTAGGGCCAAAGAGGAACCAACTATTAATTTTACTTGTCAAAAAGTTAGGTTGACAAGATAGTAAAATTAATGGGTAAAACCTCCTCTTACAAATATAGAATTCGTATACGTCCACACTATCGTGGCATACGATATTCTCGGTGTTTTGAGGTGTTGGTTTATTTTAAAATTTTATTGTTTGAGGAATCAATAATTTTTTGAAATCTAATGTTTTGATCTATGTGATTCTTAGGTTTGACTTTCAACCCGCTTGCTGTGATACTGAAAGAGAATAAATTTACTGAACCCAACTATATTGATTGGAAGAGGAATCTTGACATTGTCTTGACTGCTGAGGAATACAAATATGTACTCCTCGAAGAGTGCCCTCCTAAACCTGTAGATGATTCTAGGGAAAAGGAGAGAGAGAGAGTTATAAGAAGTGGATCAAGGCCGATGAGATGGCGCGGTGTTACATTTTGCCATCTATGTCAAATGTACTGCAACATCAGCACAAGCCATGCCCACTGCTTATGACATGATGCTCAATCTCAAAGAGTTTTTCGGACACCAGAATCGGGCTGCGAGGCAAGAAGCCATGAGGAACTTGATGACGACCACCATGATCGAGGGAGCACCCGTAAGGGATCATGTTCTCAAGATAATGGCTCATTTGAATGAGTTGGAAGTCCTCGGAGTTGAGATCGATGGGGAAACCCAGGTCGATATCATTCTCCAGTCTCTACCTAAGAGTTTTGAGCAGTTTCGCCTTAACTACAACATGAACAAGAGGTTGTATTCGTTGGCGAAGCTTCTGACAGAACTCCAGGCAGCAGAGGGGCTATTTCGTCAGAGTGCTCAGGCACATGCCATGATGACCCAAAAGGTTTCTACTTCTAAGCCGAAAGGCAAGAAGAAGAAGAAACAAACTGGGACAAAGGCAGTGGGAGGTACTCAGGGAGGAGTGAAGAAGCTGAAAGGCAAGTGCTTCACTTGTAAGCAGACTGGACATTGGAAGAAGGACTGCCCCAACCGCAAGCAGAACAAAGGTATATCTTTTGGTCTAGTCGTTGAAACATGTTTAGCGGTGTTATCTACCGGCACCTGGTGTGTAGATACGGGAGCCACTGATCATGTCTGTAATACTTTACAGGGGTTCCAGGAAACCAGACGACTGGCTAAGGGGGAGATTACCGTGTACTTGGGCGATTTCACGAAAGTGGCGGCTGTTGCAGTGGGAGACGTTCATTTATCTTTTGAGAAAAATAAACTTTTGGTTCTTAAGAATTGCCTTTATATACCTTTATTTAGAAAGAATTTAATTTCGGTTTCTAAATTATTTATGGATGGATATTCTATTTCTTTTAATGACAGAGTTGTTATAAAAAGTAATAGGGACATTATCTGTTCAGGTGCATTGATAGAAAATCTATACACACTTGAACCAAAACCTCCCACGATGCAAATTGAAGTTAATAACTCATCTTCTAATTCCAATAAGAGAAAAGAACCTTCGAAGATGAACCAAACATATCTTTGACATCTTAGGCTTGGTCATATTAACCTAAGCAGAATTCAAAGGTTGATAGTTGATGGACCTCTGGGTTCATTAGTGGTGGAGGATTTCCCAATCTTGCTTGGAGGGTAAAATGACCAAGAGGCCTTTTAAGGCCAAGGGGTATAGAGCCAAAGATGTGTTAGAATTGGTTCATTCTGATTTGTGTGGTCCTATGTCTATCCAGGCTAGAGGTGGTTTTGAGTATTTCGTCTCTTTTATAGACGATTACTTAAGATATGGATACATTTACCTGATGTGCTGCAAGTCTGAATGCTTTGATAAGTTCAAAGAATTCAAGGCTGATGTGGAGAAACATCAAGGTAAAAGTATCAAGACACTACGATCTGATCGTGGTGGCGAGTACCTCTTAGGAGAGTTTAGGAATTACTTATCAGAGACTGGGATTCAATCCCAATTGGCTGCACCTGGCACACCCCAGCAGAATGGTGTAGCAAAGCGAAGGAATATGACTCTTATGGAGATGGTTAGATCGATGATGAGTTATTCTGAGTTGCCATATTCGTTCTGGGGATATGCTCTAGATACGGCGGTGTACATTCTGAACTTGGTTCCATCTAAATCAGTGCCTTCTACTCCCACAGAATTGTGGACTGGGCGAAAGCCTAGTCTAAAACATATTCGGATTTGGGGGAGTACAGCACATGTGCTGAAGGCATATGCTGGTAAGTTGGAACCTCGTAAAGAAGTACGCATGTTCGTTGCCTATCCTAGAGGAACGAAGGGTGGTTTGTTTTATAGTCCTAGAGATCAGAGGGTGATCGTTAGCACGAACGCCAAATTTCTTAGCCACAAGCCTAAGAGTAAAATTGTTCTGGAAGAATTAAAAAGGGGAAGTAACTTCTTCAGTACCACCGGTACAAGAGGATAAACCACAAGTCACTGCACCACGTGTCACAGAGGATACACAGGTGATACCTTATCGTAGTGGGAGGGTTGTGAGACAGCCTAATAGATTCATGTTCTTGGGAGAATCTTCTGATTTGGTCTCTGGCGAACATGAACCTGATCCCTGGACATATGACGAGGCAATCCAAGATAAAGATGCAGCATCTTGGCAAAATGCAATGAATACTGAGATTGAATCTATGGTTTCAAATCAGGTCTGGGAGCTAGTAGAACCACCCGATGGTGTAAAAACCATTGGATACAAGTGGATCTACAAAAGAAAGAGAGGAATAGATGGGAAGGTTGAGACCTTCAAAGCGAGGCTTGTTTCGAAAGGGTATACTTAGAAAGAGGGTATCGATTATGAGGAGACCTTTTCACCGATAGCCATGCTTAAGTCTATCCGGATTCTCTTATGCATAGCAGCTCATATGGATTATGAGGCGTGACAGATGGATGTCAAGACAGCTTTCCTGAATGGAAGTCTTGAGGAAGACATCTATATGAAGCAACCAGAGGGATTCATTGCGAAGGGCAAAGAACATCTTGTATATAAGCTTAATCGGTCCATTTATGGATTGAAGCAAGCTTCGAGGTCTTGGAACATCCGCTTTGATGAGGTAATCCAGTCTTATGGATTTATTCAAAGTCCGGATGAGTCTTGTGTATAAAAGAGATGTGACGGAAACGTAGTGGTATTTCTTGTACTATACATAGATGATATTTTGTTGATTGGCAACAATATTAAGGTGTTATCGAACGTAAGGGGGTTGTCCAAACAGTTTGATATGAAGGACTTGGGAGAGGTGGGACACATCCTTGGGATCAAGGTTATAAGGGATCGCAAGAAAAGGATGTTGTGCATATCCCAAGCTTCATACATAGACACGATTATGGATCGTTTTAGCATGCAGAACTCCAAGAAGGGTTTTCTACCTTTCAGGCATGGAGTTCCTTTATCTAAGGAGATGTGTCCTAGAACATCTGAGGAGATAGAGGAGATGAAGGCGGTTCCTTATGCTTCAGCGGTAGGAAGCCTCATGTATGCGATGCTATGTACGAGACCAGATATCTGCTATGCCGTGGGCATGGTCAGCAGATATCAGAGTAATCCAGGACAGGGACATTGGACTGCGGTAAAGCATATATTGAAGTACCTGAGAAGGACTAGGGATTATATGCTAGTTTACCAGGCAGACCAATTACTCCCTGTGGGTTACACGGATTCCGACTTCTAATCAAATAGGGATAACAGTAAGTATACCTCCGGTTTTGTGTTTACTTTGGGAGGTGGAGTCATTGTATGGAGGATTGTCAAGCAGAAATGCGTGGCAGACTCTACCATGGAAGCTGAGTATGTGGCAGCCTCTGAGGCGGCCAAAGAAGTTGTGTGGCTCAGGAACTTCCTGATGGACTTGGATGTGATTCCTGGTTTGCCCAGAACTATCACAATTTATTGTGATAATAGTGGTGCGGTTGCAAACTCGAAGGAACCACGAGTCCATAAGGCAAGTAAGCACATAGAGCGCAAGTACCACCTGATACGAGAAATCGTAAAGAGAAATTGCTGTGGCCAAGATTGCATCGGAGGATAACCTGGCAGATCCTTTCACTGAGGCCCTTCCGACAAGAGCTTTTGATAGACATGTGGAGGGAATGGGGATCATATGTATGGCAGTTTGAGGAGAGCATAGTCTTTTAGTATAAGTGGGAGATTGTTGGGATGTATACTGATCCCTGGACATATGACGAGGCAATCCAAGATAAAGATGCAGCATCTTGGCAAAATGCAATGAATACTGAGATTGAATCTATGGATTCAAATCAGGTCTGGGAGCTAGTAGAACCACCCGATGGTGTAAAAACCATTGGATGCAAGTGGATCTACAAAAGAAAGAGAGGAATAGATGGGAAGGTTGAGACCTTCAAAGCGAGGCTTGTTGCGAAAGGGTATACTCAGAAAGAGGGTATCGATTATGAGGAGACCTTTTCACTGGTAGTCATGCTTAAGTCTATCCGGATTCTCTTATGCATAGCGGCTCATATGGATTATGAGGTGTGACAGATGGATGTCAAGACAGCTTTCCTGAATGGAAGTCTTGAGGAAGACATCTATATGAAGCAACCAAAGGGATTCATTGCGAAGGGCAAAGAGCATCTTGTATGTAAGCTTAATCGGTCCATTTATGGATTGAAGCAAGCTTCGAGGTCTTGGAACATCCGCTTTGATGAGGTAATCCAGTCTTATGGATTTATTCAAAGTCCGGATGAGTCTTGTGTATACAAGAGATGTGACGGAAACGTAGTGGTATTTCTTGTATTATACGTAGATGACATTTTATTGATTGGCAACAATATCAAGGTGTTATCGAACATAAGGGTATGGTTGTCCAAACAGTTTGATATAAAGGACTTGGGAGAGGTGGGACACATCCTTGGGATCAAGGTTATAAGGGATCGCAAGAAAAAGATGTTGTGTTTATCCCAAGCTTCATACACAGACACGATTATGGATCGTTTTAGCATGCAGAACTCCAAGAAGAGTTTTTACCTTTCAGGCATGGAGTTCCTTTATCTAAGGAGATGTGTCCTAGAACATCTGAGGAGATGAAGGCGGTTCCTTATGCTTCAGCGGTAGGAAGCCTCATGTATGAGATGTTATGTACGAGACCAGATATCTGCTATGTCGTGGGCATGGTCAGCAGATATCAGAGTAATCCAGGACAGGGACATTGGACTGCGGTAAAGCATATATTGAAGTACCTGAGAAGGACTAGGGATTATATGCTAGTTTACCAGGCAGACCAATTACTCCCTGTGGGTTACACGGATTCCGACTTCCAATCAAATAGGGATAATAGTAAGTCTACCTCCGGTTTTGTGTTTACTTTGGGAGGTGGAGCCATTGTATGGAGGAGTGTCAAGCAGAAATGCATGGCGGACTCTACCACGGAAGCTGAGTATGTAGCAGCCTCTGAGGCGGCCAAAGAAGCTATGTGGCTTAGGAACTTCCTGATGGACTTGGATGTGATTCCTGGTTTGCCCAGAACTATCATAATTTATTGTGATAATAGTGGTGCGGTTGCAAACTCGAAGGAACGACGAGCCCATAAGGCAAGTAAGCACATAGAGTGCAAGTATCACCTGAAATGAGAAATCGTAAAGAGAGGAGAAGTTGTTGTGGCCAAGATTGCATCGGAGGATAACCTGGCAGATCCTTTCACTAAGGCCCTTCCGGCGAGAGCTTTTGATAGGCATGTGGGGGGAATGGGGATCAGATGTATGGCAGTTTGAGGAGAGCATAGTCTTTTAGTATAAGTGAGAGATTGTTGAGATGTATACTGAAAAGTCAATCTTTTGTATGAACATCTTTATTTTGAAATAAGAATCACATGATCATTGTTTGCATATTTTTATGGCTATGCATATTGTCTAATACATTACATTGTAGATAACATGGTGTGTGGTGTCACACAGGAGATCATGTTATCGGTTCCTTGTAAAGTATAAGTAAAGGCTCATAACCGAGATGGCTTTGGACAAACCATTGGAATGGTTGTAGTGTGATTTGGGATTGGTTTGTCTTGACCATAGAATCACACTAGTGCACTTTGTGTGTATTGAGCAGGATCGACTTAGAGGTGATTCGATTTATTGCTGACTACATAATCGAATCAGACCTCAAATATTATGTTGTACATACTCTTAATCCCGATATAATAACGGGCACATATACTTAGTATTCATCTCTTTGATTTACCAATGGACGAGATTTATAGATTAAATCGATAGGCTCGGTAAGTTGGGAGATGATATTATTTATATGGTGTGTCGTTGATTATAGGAGGAAACCGTGTCCTATATATTAGGATGATGATGTCCCCTTGAGGAGCTCATAAGGTTCATCATGTAAACCCTACAGGTGGACTTGGTCCGGCATGATGAAAAGGTTGAATGATACTGCTCATGGAGTTAGATTTTGATTAATTAATGGTCAGTAAATTAATTAATCGACGAACATTCGAGATCTTAAACACGGGGAGAAAATGTACATATAATATATGGAGCCTATATTAACTTATGGGGGTTGGTGAGGTAGATCAATGATAATCCTTTAGTGGATTGGATTATCATTAATGGATCGGACTTTATGTGGGTTTGATCCATTGGGTGGCCAAGATCCAACTCCTCCTCATGGTCCCTATTGTAGCCTATTAAAACCTCATGAAGCTTAGATCCAATGGATAGAAACAAAACTCTAGATCCAAAGGTAGAGATTAAATCTCTAGATCCGACAATTGAGATTAAATCTCTAGATCCGACGGTTGAGATTAAATCCCTAGAACCAATGGTGGAGATTAAAACAAGGCTTATCCCTAACTCTATAAAAGGAGGGAAAGGGGTGGGCGGCAACTTGAATCCAACTAGGGATAGGATTAGGGTTTTTGGGCGGCAAGGCTTGGAGGCTAGGGTTTAGGGCTTGGCGGCACCAAATAAGGAAGGTCTTTCCTTTCTTCTTCTTCCCTCAAGGTGGCCGGCGACCTAGCAGCACTTTCCAACCATTGGCTGGCGTCCAAAGCAGCCCCTCTCCCTCTCTTTGGCCGGTAAAACCTAGGCTTAGGGTTCTCCCTTGGAGCTTTGGTTGGCATTCACCTATTCTCCTCTTCCTCCTTGGCCGGCGGCAAGCTCCAACCTCGGAGTTTGGTGGTTGGTTGAAAGAAGGAGAAGAGGCTTGTTTCTATTCTTTCTCTTGCTCGGAACGAGCAAGGAAGGAAGATTGGCGATCTAGGAGCTTCAACTTTTAGTAGATCGTCGCTCACACGACGTCCGAAAAAAGGAAGGTCATACAATAGAAGATCGAGAGGTATATCGATTCTCTATTTTCATTTGTTGTATGTTTATATTTGTTTTTCAATTATGAGCATGATATATTCTGTTTGTGGCTAAATAATACTTGGATCCCGAGCATAAACACAAAAACCGACGATCCGTACATCGTCTATTCCGTGGCTATTCGTGGAATAGAGATTGGTCGCTTGAACAACAAGTTTGTTCAAGTGACTACTCTAAACGAATAGCACGATGATGACAAGGTTGCTTGGGTGTTCCCTTTTGTCTAGGATTAAATTTTTAATCCGGGGACATCGATGGGATAGGCATGAACAAGCGACCGAGTTGAAGTGGGAAGTGAAGTTTCCCCTCACGGATCAACCTAACACCTTTGGGAGGTTAATGCTTAACTCTCATTCATACTCCCAAGTGTTGTGAACAATTTTCTTCCCTCTTCCTTGTTTTTATTTACATCTTATTGTAAGAGGGAGTGAATTGTTGTAAAGAGGTTACCTCCACCTTGTTTAAGCTAAAGGAGAGATTAGTGATTGTGTTGAGGAGTGATTAGCCTTACGAATCGTCCGTGGACTAGCGGTAAGGACCGTGAACCACGTTACATCAGCGTGTTTGCGTTTACCTCTTCTCTCAATTTGTTTAGCTTAATTGTTTTTGTTGTTAGCTTTATTATCTATATTCTGCTGTACTAACCTTGATTGTAGACGATTAAGCGAACGATTTCCATCGACGAACATCTGAGCTATTCAACCACCTTCTAGCCGGGCTACGATCCTCCAACAAGTGGTATCAGAGCGAGGAGCTTGTCGACAGACTCATCGCCAAAACAAGCACGACAACGAAATGACCTACTCGAACATTCATCCGCCTAAATTCGAAGGGGACTTCACTTGGTGGAAAAAGCATATGGAGGTATTTTTGAAACAGATTTTGATATTATGATTATTATGAAAACTGGTTTCGAGATACCTAGCGATGAAGAGGGGAAGCCAATTGAAAATTCAAGATGGACTAAGAAGCAAAGAGAGGAGCACCTTGCGAATTAAAAAGCAAAACACAATCTCTACAATGTGCTACCTCAACAAGAGATTAATAGGATTGGTGAGTGCTCTAGCACCAAAGAAATGTGGGAAAATATAGTGGAGCTTCATGAAGGCACATCTGAAGCCAAGCTAGCTAGAAGGGACATTCTCCGCTCTCAACTTAACAATATCAAACTAGAAAAAGGAGAAAAGGTATTATCTCTAAACTCAAGATTTAAGGAAATAATTAATTGATTGTCAAGTGTATGGGAGAAGCATTAGTTCCATCATCAAAATTTAAGGTATCAAACTAGATCTAATAGGGATATGATCATGAAGATAATAAATGCATTGCCCCATCATCAAAATGGAGTTCCATGGTGGACTCATTCTACATCTCAAGAAATCTAGAGATAAGTACTCTAGAAGAATTTTTTTCTATCATGGAATTACATGAAACTAGGCTTAAAGGAATAGTTGAAGATCCAATCAAGGAGAGTAGCATTAGTGGCCGATAATGGAAAGAAGAAGAAAGAGACTCTACCCTCCTTATCCGATGACGAATCCTCCTCATCAATGAATAACAATGAAGAAGCGTATATGGTAAGGAAGGTGAGACGTGTTTTAAAGGATTTTAAATTTAACAAGTCTCATGATAGGAGGAGGGCTAGGAAGGTGATTTACTATAATTACCAAGGAGAGAGACATATGAGGGATGAATGTCCCTTATTGAATAAGAGCAAAGAAGAAAGAAAGAAAAATGACAAGAAGAAAGAAGGGAAGAAGAAAGAAGAAAAGAAGTCAAAGGAGAAGGAGAAGAAGTCAAAGCCCCGAAACTTAAAAGCTACGTGGGATGACTCGTCCTCATCAGAGAAAGAAATTTTCACGCATCTTGCGCTTATGGGGATTGAAGATGTAGCCTCCACCTCCTCCGAAAGAGAAGAAGCAAGTACAAGTGAGGAGGAGAGCTCAAGTGTAGGGGGAGCATCTACCTCGGATTCGGAAGAAGGAGATTGGGTAAGTGAGGTAAATAAACTACCCTCCCATGATGTTATTTTCATGATTACTAGTTTAACTAAGGACTTGTTTAAAATGAAAAAGAAAAATAAATGCATGCTTGATGAAATTAAGAAATTAGAAGAAAAGCTAGAAAATGCATGTTTAAATGATAATGCTTCTTCTTCTATGACAAATAATGCATGTATAGAAGAAAATAAGGCTTTAAGGGAAAAGATAGATTTCCTCACTAAGGCCCTTAAGAAATTCACAATTGGCTCAAACACATTGAATATGATTATTGGGAGCTAAAGAGCTAGTTTCAACAAAAAGGGCTTAGGTTAGAAGGGATCAAAGAATGAGAAAGTCTACTATTGTTTAATAGCTAGAGGACAATCCAAAACAACCATGGTAGCTAGGAAATGGATCCCAAAGGAGTACTTAGTGAACCCTATTAGAAAGAACTTATATTGGGTTCCCAAGTCAATCCTTAAGGGTTAGAGAAATCTAGGATAGTCAACCATAAGTGGACTTATTTTATATCATGATAAATGGTTGACTTATGATCTCTATAATGATGTTGGGATAATATTTGATTTATGATCATGATGTGCAATTATGGATAATCCTTGTTTTTATGATCGTGATGGGTGTTTATTAATAATACTTAATCTTGGTAGAAATTGCATAAAATTATGGTTAAGTATAATTACCTTTAGTTACATCTCACATTCATCATAAGGCTAACTTGATTGAAAATATAGCATGGGTGAGATGTTAGGTTGATACAAGTGTTTCACTAATGCTTATGACATTTAGATGGATCACTTAGAGTATCATGACATATCAATCATAGACCAACCATAGGGAAAACTTATGTTTAATTCATGGACATATTGCCCAAAGATAATGATTGGATATTTTTAATGTTTTAAAACCATTTCATGTTTTGAAAACTAAAAGTTCATGTTTTGAAATGCTCCAAGGCAAAACTAGACTTTTAAGTTGATACAAAATTTGAAGTTTTTAAAGCTTTTGAGTTTTTGCCTAATTTTCAAAAATTGAATGAATTTTCATGAAAAATTATTTTTCCTTGATAAAGGGACTCATAAGAAATGTGTTCCCCAAATTTCATGATTTTTCAAATTTTCAATGCATTTCTAAAGTTGGCTTCAGAAATCAGAATTCAGAACTTTCAGCTACCAGTCGACTGCTACATGCAAAAACTGGGTTTTTGGGTTTTCAAATCTGATTTTTGATAGTTTTATTCCCTTAGATATTAATGTCATGTTGTATAACATTTGTATGATGTTTTTGATGGTGTCAAAGGGGGTGAAATGCTAGTGTTTAAGTGAATCATGCTAGAGAATTATCATGTGTTAAGAGGGAGTTGCATGTATTAAGGGGGAGTGTTTTGATACTCATGTTATGTTTACATGCTTTCCTTGCCTTAGTATTTTGTTAATGTTTTACTTAACTTAAACATGTTGTCACACATCAAAAAGTGAGAGATTGTTAGGGAAATCAACCTAAGTATGGTTCAATTTTATTGTGCGTGGCAAAGGGTTTAATTATTTATGTGACTTGATGTGTGTGTTTAAGTTATGCAGGACTTAAGTGAATCACACATGTGTTATCTTGATGAAAGCATTAGCGAGTTCACCATCTCATGCCTCGGGTCCTTGAGTCGGTGAAAGATAGTATTACGGAAGTTGTGCGCTTGGTGCATCCGAGGGACCGCTGAATGAGGAGCAAATGAAGTGAAACCGAAGGAAGCAAACTTTGTGGCGAGACGCAAAGGATGACACTGGAGGAGCCGAGGGCTTAGTACATCCGAGGGACGTAAGCCGAAGAGAGATTTGAGGCGAGAGACTTCATGGGAGATGAGAATGAGTGATTATAACCCAGGACGGGGTAGCTCATAGGTGAACTTGGCCGAATGGCTAAGTCAAGTGTCGGATGCTCAAACTTAGATTTGAGGTTTTACCCGACAAGTCGGATGCTCAAACTTGTGTTTGAGATTTTACCCAACAATTGGATAAGTCGGATGATCAAACATGAGTTTGAGGTTTCTACCCGACAAATGGAAGTGTCGGATGCTCAAACAGGTGGTTTGAGGTTTATCCGACCGTCGAATGCTCAAATAAGTATTTGTTTGAGGTTTTACCCGACACTAGTCGACTTCTATAGATAGGAGTTGACTGCTCTAAGTCGACTGGTGTTTGACTGAAGGGTTTCTGGCCCAGCAGTCAACTGCTAGGGTTTGGTAGTCGATTGCTGACCATCAGTCGAACTGCCAAGGGACGATAGTCGACTACTGAAGGTGATCGCGGGCACAGAATCGCTCGTAGTCGACTGATCAGTCGGTTATGCATGCAATAGTCGACTGTTAATAGCAATAGTTGACTGCCAAGCCTATCGTTGGATGGTGACGACGGCAAGTCAGAAGTCATTGAGAGTTGGCCGTTAGAGCGACAGTCGACTGATGGCATGCAACAGTCTGCTGCATGTCCAATGGTAAGAAAGCCCTCTCCTCTATAAAAAGAGGGATTGGGTGCCTTTGGGAGGTTAATGCTTAACTCTCATTCATACTCCAAAGTGTTGTGAACGGTTTTCTTCCCTCTTTCTTGTTTTTATTTATATCTTATTGTAAGAGGGAGTGAATTATTATAAAGAGGTTACCTTCACCTTGTTTAAGCTAAAGGAGAGATTAGTGATTGTGTTGAGGAGTGATTCGCCTTACGAATCATCCGTGGACTAGCGACAAGGGTCGTGAACCACGTTACATTGACATGTTTGTGTTTGCCTCTTCTCTCAATTTGTTTAGCTTAATTGTTTTTGTTGTTAGCTTTATTATCTATATTCCATTGCGCTAACCTTGATTGTAGATGATTAAGTGAACGATTTCCATCGATGAACTTTTGAGCTATTCAACCCCCTTCTAGCTGGGCCACGATCCTTCAACATTTTGGAGCCATAATAGGGAAGGCAAGGAGGGCACTTACTTGTGGTTGAGGAGAGACTTTCTTTTGTGGGGAGAAAGAAAACTCCTAAATACTAAGAGTTTAGGTGTAAGACAGTCGCGGACATAAATCATTAGGTTGAAGAAGAGTCGAAATAGAAGGAGAAGAAGCTCTCGTAAGATGAAGAGGAGGTTGAGGGTTTCGTCTTTTAAACTTCCCCCGAGAAAGGGGAAAGCGGGGCCCATTAGCCCAATGAGATGTTTAATATTCTTAAAGAAAACAAGAGAAGGGTAAATCTTGGCCCGACAAGTAGAATAAGATTGCTAAGAAGATGAGAGAGCAAGGAAGGTATGACCAAAGAATGATGATTGAGGGGAGTTTCTCACTTAGAAAGTCAAACTTAAGGCTTTATTTAACTATTTGGGGGGGGGGGTGGCTAATGATACTGCTATAATATGACTCAAGAGTTGGGTAAAGGAATCATGATCGATAAAGTGGAATTTGAGGGAAGGAGTATAGCATAAGGTTTGCGACCCAGCCAAATTAGATATGACCCGGGTAAAAAGACCGAGTTGATGAGTAGACAACTCAGGAAAGGGTAGGGAGTCTGGCGGTCAAAAAGAAGCCAGATGAGTAACCTGGGAAAGTGAATCGAGATTAACTAGGGAAGCCACTAGGGAAAGTAAGGTAAATTGTAAGTGTATATGCCTAATGGTTGAAATAAGGCCAAATACCAACTCGGCGGGTCAAGTTGCATCATATACACCTCAGTTTAAATAATTGGAATGGTGTAAGATAGCCAATCAGAGATTAAGATGGGAGCGACTCGGGAGATTGGGTCGAGGTGAGGTACAAGCGAGAAGAGGTAACTGGGCAATAGGGATCCCAGGGGAAGGTAAAGAAAAGAAAAAGATGCTCCTCATTGTGCTCTCCCACAAGAGTTTGTTATACGGTATAACAAACTAGAGCCTTTAGAGGACCCTACAGAAGATTCTTAAGGATCTCCATTCACTAATATCATAACAGAATTATTCTTTAGGAGGAAAAGACCCTCCTCCGCGTGGATGATGTGAGCAAAACATATAGGGTTTTAATAGTAGTTTTTACTCACATCTTGTTATATTTCATGTTAGTTTCATGCATATGTTACTCTATTTTGTACGGATTTCCTATTTTCTGGTTCAGAGGTATGCTCGTTGTACTTTTGTGTGCAGATTAGCATTTCGGGTGAAAAGACGCACTTTCGAAGCAAAAGAAGGACATTTCGCAACTAGACACAGAGGACACGGCTAGGGCGTGTGGATTCACACGGTCGTGCCCAATGGACGAGATCAGCACCCCAGGGTCGCACACGGCCTGCCCGTGTGGAAACACATGGTCGTGTGGCGACCCACCAGATTTGTGCGACTAGGGCTTTTTTCAGATTTTGCAGCGGTCCGAGGCGATGTGTATATAAGGATGGCTCCACCTAAACACTAAGGGGAGGCACGACGACTAGGACGGCACACTGAAGCCCTAAAAAGCTTCAGTAACTCACAACAAGGAGGAGGAACGCCGCCGAAGGTCCACACCTTGCACTTCAACGCTGGAGAGAAGACCACGAAAGCATTGTAATCCTTTGTTCCTGCATTTTATTCCTTATGTATTCGAACATAGACATGCTTTGTGATTCTTCCTTCATATACATGGAGTAGTACTTTCGATTCCAGGGTTAGGGAGTAGCTTGTGTACACATACAATGTTGGTTCATGTTAAATTCTGCCTTTGAGTTTGATTTGACAATTGGTAGTTGTTTTTACTATAATCTATGCGTGTTTGATTTTCTATCTGCTGTGCTTAGGCGATACGAGGGGTGACAGCCCTCATATCTGAGATTTAGGAGATTTTATATAAGGAACCTAGGGGTAAACCTGATCTCCTGTAACTGTGGGTAGAAGGGTGCGGTGGAATCAGAAATGGTTCACTGTAGGGATTGATTTGGCATCCTCGTACCGTCTATCCCGTACTTTTAGGCAGAGATAGCTCCCGGTAGATGCGGCGACTCTACGGGAGAGTGTATGATGTCCCTTCCATAAAGTCATAGCTAAACGTCTAGACAACGCCAATTGACAACATTGTTTTGTGATGCACAAGCGAAATCGAAATCCTAGAATCACCTTTGAAGACCTTGGCACACTCCTTTCCTCCTCCATGTGACACCGTATAGAGTAAAGTCCACCGACAACCCTCACCAACCGGAACCTCTTAGAGTTACGTCCGAGCAATTACAACCACTGAGAATCCCAGTCCCTGTGGGATCGATAATCTTTATTACTTGACGACATCCGTGCACTTGCGGGCGTTGAGCGCAAGCGCGCGCTTTGAGTCCTTGACGGTCTCCGTCACGAGATTTGAGGTCGCGTTCATGCGCATCAGTGGACGAGGATCCTGACGTAACAACTAGCCCCTAGGGTACCAGGTATAAGAGGAAAGAAGGAAGGAAGGACTAGGGGGGTCGATTCCAGGGGAAGAAGAACCTCTACACATAGTATCTCTGTAGCTCCCTTCGACATACCAGGGCAGACGAAGGAGGTTGGAGACAAAGGAAGAAGACGGAGAATTTTATTAGCTTTACTCATTCCTTCATTTTGTATACCTTTTTGCCTATTTATAAGAGGTTTTCTCCACCTTTGGAAGCACTTCTGAGAAGGAGGGATTTTATAATAAAGGTGTTTAGCATCGGAGCTCCTTTGAGAACTCATCCCGTAGAGTAAGAATTAAAATTTTAAACCACATTGAATCTTTTATCATCGTTCTTTACTACTCACTCTATAATCATCATCATCTTTATTCCTCTCCTCACATTTTTATTATTCTTTTTACTCATATTTGCTGTTTATGTATGCTCCTTGGGCATCTCGACGCTAGGCATAAGCCCATGGCATCTCCTTTTATATATATATATATATATATATATATATATATATATATATATATATATATGTATATATATATATACAAGGTTGTTCTCTTGTGCTCCTGCCTTCTGCGCGCCCGTGAGCGCCTACACTATGCCCTTCCACGTCACCTGTCGACGAAGCACCGTATAGCTACGTCCGCGACTTTTTTTTTCTCCCCGAGTCTCTCCATCGAACCTAGGTTTTTTCATTTTCTCGCCGCCGCCCCGTCGATTCTTCTTCCTCGACTCTTCATCGTCGACGATTCTCGCCGTCGCAGAGACCAGCTGGAAAACCCTCTTGCATCTTCTCCGCTCTCCACCCCATCGCGCGAGTCGTCCTCACAGAGTAGGAGGGTGTTATCGTTGTTGGTGCAATCAGACCCAAAGGATGTTTTTGGTGATTGACAAGGGTTTAAGTCAAGTTGATAATTATGTGTTATCTCATACGGTTGTTTGAGATGTATTTTCAGGAAATCTCTTGTAAGTCGAGGACTGGATGCAAGATTGATGAAGACCCGGATGTGGAGTCCTGGCAAGTGAAGACCCGGACATGGAGTCCTGGCAAGTGAAGACCCGAACGTGGAGTCCTGGCAAGTGAAGACCCGGACGTGGAGTCCTGGCAAGTGAAGACCCGGACGAGGAGTCTTGGCAGTGAAGTCCCGGAGGCGTGGCCTCTTAGTAGTGAAGACCCGGACAGGGAGTCTTGGCACGAAGTCCCGGAGATGATTCCTGGCATGGAAGACCTATGAACAGTAACTCATAGGCATCAGGTAAAGGTGGTAGTCGAGGTGACGCCTCGACTGGAACCTACTGCTCTTGTCGAGCAGCAGGTTGACTCATACGACGGCGGCGCCTCGGGATGCTTTCAACTAAGCGAGGCCAAGGAGGTGTCGTGAGAGCTCGGCGCTCTGGACAACAGGCGAGTTCGTATCAGTCGAGGCAGCGTCTCGACTGAGGTTATTTCTTACGAGCAGAGGCAAGCCACAGTCGGTTGATGTCTCGACTGTGGCCTGTATGTTCGTAGGAAAACCGACAGCAGTCGAGGCGGCGACTCGACTAGAGATTTGATCCAACGGAACAGACGCAAGGGACTGTCGACTGGGAGCTCGACTGTTGCTATGTTCAATTGGAACCAAAGCCTGCCAGTCGAAGCGGCGAATCGACTAGAGCTTTGATCCAACGGAATAGATGCAAGGGACTGTCGACTGGGAGCTCGACTGTTGCTCTATTCAGTTGGAACCAAAGCCTGCCAGTCGAAGCGGCGACTCGACTAGAGCTTTAATCCAACGGAACATAAGCAAAGGCGCCGATCGAGCTCGATTGTTGCTCGTCATTGGAACCAAAGCCTGCCAATCAAGGCGTCGGATCATCGCCTCGACTGGACCTATGTTTTCAACGGAAATAAAACTAATTATGGTCCAAATCTTACCATTGAAGCCATTAATAAATGCCAATTAATGCTCCAGTCGAGGCACCATAGAACAACTCGGCTAAGCGGCGAAAAGCTTTAATCAGGCTCGAGCTATCAAGTATTCTGGGCTTATATATTTCAAAGTTAAAAAAGAAGAACTAACGACATTTTCTGAAGAAAGACTCGAGGGAAAAAGCTTCTTCATTCTTAAAAGCCTTGATCATTCAATAGGAGTGTCAACGATTCAGCAAGTAAGAAGCATTTTCATTCACTCTGAAATCTGTACTCGTTTTACTGCTTCTTCATTGTCTACTGTAAGCTTTCTTGTAACGTTTTTGATAAACTGTGCAAAAGGGTTTCTCCACCTTCGGTGTATCACTGAGAAGGAGAAGTTTATAGTGGTGGTGTGCATCACTAGAGCCGACGAGGGCTCAACTGTGGAGTAGGGACTTGTGTTCCGAACCACGTAAAATTGGTGTGTTTGCGTTTGTCATTTTTTCTGTATTCGTTTTTTTGTTTCCGCTGCGTACTAATCTTTGTAGAAGGGTACAACGAATCGGAAAGACGAGCGTAGCTATTCATTCCCCCCCCGCTTTCTAGCGACGCCAACGATCCTACAATTGGTATCAGAGCCTGGTGCTCTTCTTCGGATTCACAACCACAAGAGCAAGTTCAAATGGCGATGCAAGAAGGTTACAGCACAAATCGGCCTCCATTCTTTGACGGAACGAACTTCCAGTATTGGCAAAGTCAGATGGAGTACTATCTCATGACTGAGATAGATATGTGGTTTTCGGTAACCGAAGGCTTCACGACACCGATGGATGCAGAAGGCAAAGTACTTGAGTATGGAAGGTGGACTGTAGAACAAAAATGCAAGGCGCAAGCAAATGCTAAGGCCACAGTGACTCTGCAATGTGGCCTAGCGAAGGATCAACTCAACAAAGTGGGTCCGTTCAGCAGCGCGCAAGATCTCTGGAATAAACTGATAGAACTGAACGAAGGGACAAGAGACTCGAGGATAGCAAAGCGAGATCTCTACATGAACCAACTGCAAAATCTTGCTATGAAAGATGGCGAGACTGTTGGTGAGTTGCATGGAAGGTTCAAGAAAGTATTGAATGGGCTGCATTCAGTCGGAGAAAACTTGGAGAACAGAGACATTCCTCAAGTACGTCCTAAAGTCTTTTCCCCGAAATACTTTGTGGTCATCTATGGTAGATGCCTACAAAGTATCAAGGGATCTGTCTACTATTAAGTTGGATGAATTATTTTGTGAAATGGAACTACATGAGCAAGCTAACAAGGGTCCAAACGAGAAAGGTATTGCTTTTGTTGCAGGTGAGCAATACAAGGAGAACAAAAAAAAGGAGAAGAAGAAGGAGTCATCTTCATCCTCATCTGAGACAAGTAGTGACAGTGACGATGAGTCCTCATCCAGCGAGGTAGCCAATTTCGTGAGGAGGATGATGAGGAGAAGAAGAAAGTACAATAAGAAGGATGTAAAGAAAATCTTCGCAGACAAGAGGAAAGGTAAGTCATCAAATAAATTTAGAGGTAAATCTGATGTGGTTTGTTTTGAGTGTAACAGGAAAGGGCACATCAAGAGTGAATGTCCTAATCTCAACAAGAAAGAGGACAAGTCTAGGAAGAAGACGACGTTGAGGGCAACATGGGATGACTCTTCTTCCAGTTCCTCAGAAGATAAAGACAGGGCAAAAGGAGCCAAGCATACGGCACTAATGGCGTTTGATCACACAGATTCAGATGAGTCTTTACGGAAGGACACATCATCATCTGATGATGATGATGAGGTAACATCTCCTGAACTAGATAAATTGTATGAAACAGTAGCATGCTTAACTAATGCCTTGAGTAGATCAAAAAATAAAGTTAAGATGTTAAAATCAGAATTAGAGGAGCTTAAAACTCAGGATTCTGTTCCTGCAGAAATTAGGATTGATACTTATGAAATCAAAAAACTTAGGGAAGAAAACAATTTCTTGAGAGCACAAGTTGATGATCTCAAGTGCACACTTGAGAGATTCACAACAAGCTCTCAAACTCTTAACATGATTTTAGATGCCCAAAGGGCAGTTTACAACAGAGCAGGAATAGGCTACAAACCAACAAAAAGGGAATTCAATTTCATGTCATTAGTAAACAGAACTCACGTTGGTAAAGCAAACATAACTAAGGCTTGGATTCCTAAACAATATGTTGTAAATGCTAATGGACCCAAAATCTGGGTTCCAAAAGATCTTGTTTTTCATGTTTGATTAGGTACCACGAGCAATGATGTGGGTTGTAGATAGCGGATGCTCCAAGCACATGACCGGGGACTCCACAAAGTTTGCTACATTTAAAAACAAGAGTAAAGGTACTGTTTCTTTTGGTAATAGTGGCAAACTAGAAGTCATAGGAGTAGGCGACATAGTAATATCTGAACAATTTAGGATTAAGAATGTTCTGCTAGTTAGAGGAATGACTTTTAATTTGTTAAGTGTCAGTCAATTATGTGATGAAGGATATAGAGTAGAATTTTATTCAACTAAATGCTTAATTAAACATAATGAAACCGATACTATCATGCTAGTAGGGACTAGGAAGGAGAATATCTATCAAGTTCAATTTAGTAGTGCTACTAACCTGCGTGTGAAGTGTTTTTTGTCCAAAGAAGATGAATCATGGCTATGGCATCGGAGACTAGCACACGTCAACATGAAAAATATCAAGAGGTTGCCCAAGGAAGAGCTTGTGCGGGGTCTACCATTGCTCAAATACAAAAAGGACAAGCTATGTGATGCATGTCAAAAAGGTAAACAAATAAGAGCATCACACAAAAGCAAGAACACTGTAAGTACTTTAAATGCTTTAGATTTATTGCATTTAGATTTGTTTGATAGTAGCTCCACTAAAACCTTGAATGGAAGTAGATATTGCTTGGTAGTAGTAGATGACTATACTAGATATACTTGGACCTTCTTTCTCAAACATAAGGATCAAACATTAGAAATTTTTATTCCTTTTTGTAGAAGAATTGAAAATGAGAAAAACTCAACAATTAAAACAATTAGGAGTGATCATGGAGGAGAATTTGAAAATATGAGGTTTAAGGAATTCTGTTCAGAAAAAGGCTATAAACATGAGTTTTCCACTCCTAGGACACCACAACAAAATGGTGTGGTAGAGAGGAAGAATAGAGCTTTGCAAGAAGCTGCGAGGAGTATGCTAAATGAGTATGCTCTTCCTAGTTACTTGTGGGCTGAGGCAATTAACACTGCATGCTATGTTCAAAACCGAGTTTTGATACATAGATTCTTAGGAAAAACACCTCATGAACTATGGTTTGGAAAACCACCAACAATCAAACATCTTAGGGTTTTTGGTTGCAAGGTTTTCATTTTAAACACTAAGGATCATCTAGGAAAATTCACTGCAAAGGTATGAAGGTGTCTTGTTAGGATATTCCCTCACTAGTAAGGCTTATCGAGTTTACAACAAACGAACAAATTTGGTTGAGGAATCATCAAATGTGGTTTTTGAGGAATGTAAAGACCAAATTGACTCTAAGGATAATACTGATGCAGTAGAGGTCAAACTCAAAAGATTGAGTTTGAAGGAGGACACAAGTGTAGGGGGAGTCAAATCTGACTCCGAAAATGAAAAATCTAGATCAGAAGGGTCATTGCTTGAGATTGTATCTAACAATGAGGTTCAAGAAACATCTCAAGTACCAAGATCCACTAGAATGGGCACTAGTCATTCCCTAGACCAAGTTGTTGGAGACATCCATCAAGGGGTGAGGACAAGATCATACTTTAGAAATGAAGTGAATCAAGTAGCATTAATCTCTGAAATTGAACCAAAAGTAATTGATGAAGCTTTGCTTGATTCGGACTGGATTATAGCAATGCAAGATGAATTGGGACAATTTGAGAGAAGTCAAGTTTGGAATTTAGTTCCAAGACCTAATCAAGCTACCATAATAGGAACCAAATGGGTATTCAAGAATAAATTGAATGATAAAGGAGAAATAGTGAGAAATAAAGCTAAGTTAGTTGCCAAAGGATACAATCAAATTGAGGGACTTGATTATGGTGAAACTTATGCACTCAGGGCTAGGTTAGAATCCATTCGATTAATGCTAGCATTTGCAGCATATAGAGGATTCAAATTATATCAAATGGATGTGAAGTCAGCATTTTTGAACGGGTTTATAAAGGAAGAGGTCTATGTTGAACAACCACCGGGATTTGAAAATTCTGAATTTCCAAATCACGTGTATAAGCTAAAGAAGGCTCTTTATGGGCTGAAACAAGCACCTCGTGCTTGGTACGAAAGGTTGTCAATTTTTCTAGTTGAGAGGGGTTTTAAAAGAGGTCAAATTGATCCCACACTTTTTCTGAAAAGAAATGGTGAAGACATATTTGTAGCTCAGATTTATGTCGATGACATAATCTGTGGTTCAAACAATAGGGATTATCTCAATGAATTTATAGAACACATGGAGAGTGAGTTTGAGATGAGTCTAGTAGGGGAATTGACATTTTTCCTTGGACTTCAAATCAAACAAACCAAAGAAGGAATTCATGTTTGTCAATCAAAATATGCCATGGAGTTGCTAAAACGATTCAACATGGAAAATGTTAAGGAGGTTGCCACTCCAATGGCACAAAACACTCATCTAGATAGTGATGTAGATGGTAAACCTATTGATCTAAAGCGTTATAGGAGTGCCATAGGTAGTCTTTTATATCTTACAGCAAGTAGACCTGATATAGTATTTGTTGTGGGCATGTGTGCACGATATCAATCGTGTGCTAAAGAGTCTCATTGGGTTGCTGTTAAAAGAATTATGAGATATCTTAAAGCAATAATATCAGGTTGAATTTGTGGTATCCCCAGTGAGTCTTTTGATTTAGTAGGCTATCTGATTCAGATTATGCAGGATCTGCAAACTAGATAGAAAAAGTACTAGCGGTTTGTCAATTCCTAGGTTCAGCTTTAGTTGGTTGGTCAAGTCGTAAGCAACATTGTGTTGCTCTCTCCACCACTGAGGCTGAGTACATAGCCATGGGAGAGAGTGTGTCACAATTGTTATGGATGACTCACACATTGGAGGATTATGGATTTTCATATAAGAACGTGCAAGTGCTATGTGATAATATTAGCACGATCAACTTAACAAAAAACCCAGTCCATCATTCCAGAACAAAACACATTGAAGTGAGACATCACTTCATTAGGGATCATGTAGCAAGAGGAGATATTATACTCAATTATGTTGAGTCTAAGGCGAATCTTGCTGATATTTTCACAAAACCTCTTCCAGAAAATGAATTTAGTCATTTAAGAAGAGAGTTTGGAATGTGTGCAGCTGAGTGAAAACTCTCCGTGATCATAAGGACAAATTCATAAGTTCAAAAGAAATGGGAAAATAATGTTTGGGATGCCTTTGGGAAACATCTCACACAAATCATAGGATTAACTATGCTTGTGTATTGCTAGATAGGGGTAAGATGTTAGGAGCAACCAATTTACTCAAATTGCTTGTTATGATGCATAACTTGAGTAATGCGGTTGAAAATTGCATGAATCATTAAGTTGACCAATTATGGGGAAGACCAATACATAATTCATGTGTATTTGGTTTAAAAACATAATTGGACATTCCAACCAAGTAAAATTGGTTGGACATCTTAAATAATGATAAAACTCAAGTGAAACATCCAATATATGTTTGATATTGTCGATAGAGTATATTGTCACTTTTAAAATGTTTTAAATACCTAAATACAACGAATTTGGAACTTAAAATATCTAAGACAAAAATGAACCTTCAGAATAACAGTCGAGGCATTTCAATAATCGCCTCGACTGACAGAGGGTGTGAGCAAACAGAAGCGAGGCACACTCAACTGGCGCCTCGACTGATATAATAGTTGAGGCGTTCAACTTACTGCCTCGACTGCGTAACTAAGAAATATATAAGGAATTTCACTTACCGCCTCTCCTAAACTCGCGACTCGCCTCGACTCCTCTCGCCGCGATTTTTCTCTTCTGTCGCTTGGCTATCGCCGTTCAAGTTTCCGGCCAAGTTTAACACCGACAAACCCTAGATTACCTCACTTGCTCCTAAACAAACTTGAAGTAAGTTCTCCAGCCCCTCATTCCTTCTTTTGGTCAATACCTAACCCTAGACGACGATTTTCTCAAACCCTAGATTTTGTCATATTTTCTAGGGTTTGTTTTTTTTTTTGCTGGAGAAAGTGATTTCACAGAAGTCATCTTCTTGATCCCTCAAGACCAGTCAACAACAGGAAAAATGGCACCTAAGTAAATTTTTAAACTCATCTCTTTGATTACACGACTTAGTAATATTGGGTAAACTAATTGAGTGTTGGTTATTGCCACTCATCATACCATCATATTTTTTTTGGAACATCATTTTGGCATTCATTAGACAAAAACGTAGGATAGGCGAGTCAAGTGAAACACCTCTGGAAAATCCATCTACGGATCCCCGGTTTCCCTCCACACATCATCAACATTCCTTTACTGCCCACAAATTTCAGTTGATGCATACTAGATCATTAGATAAAGAATTTTTTGAAAATCATGCCCAACATGTTATACAAATGATTAACTACTATGGGCTCAATAAACTAGTCTATTGTGATCATGACATCAATATAGACTTAGTTAGTGAATTCTACAACAATCTACAGCCTACAGGTGATAGGCTCATATTTAAGAGTAGGGTAGCCAGAAAGGACATATCTTTCACTCCTGATATCCTCAAAGCATTTCTAGAGTGTCGTGAGTCAAACTCAACCCTTGAATGCTATCCAAGCATTCAAGAACCTGTTGAGGGATACTCCATAAATGTAATTCATGAGTACTTCTTTAAAAAACCCAGACAACCTGGTCTTACTCTATTTCCGACCATGGCATTAGCTGCCCCCGATAATGTCCTATATAAGGTCATTGTAGGTTGCATCCTTCCAATTGTTACTAGGGGGCAAGCTAAGATAAGACCACATCATTTACTAGCTCTACATCTCTTAAAGCAATGTTTAAACTTTAATGTTGCTTTAAACATCTTTCTCTGCATAGTCCACTTCTCAACTCCTGTCCAAAAGAAAATTTACATGTCTTTTGGTCATATCATCACATTTTGGCTAGAATCCATAAGTATCAACACAAGCAGGGGGAAAATTAGGCAAATGACAGACTTTGATTTCATAAAGTGGAGAAACTTTTCTTTGGTCGGCATGTCAAAAGTTGGTAGCACCGTTGAGTGGGTGGATGGACATCAAGCTGGTGAAAGGTGGGATATGGAGGAAGAAGGTGAACAAGAACGTCCAGTTCTAGCTGTTGAACCATCTTCCACCATGTCTGAATAGCTGGAGAATCTGCGAAAAGATCATGCTGAGTTCATAAACTCAGTTGATACTAAATTCATGGACCTTAGTACGTCAATCGACACTAAATTCGAAGAGCTTCACTCCAAGCTAGATGCTCGGTTTTCCAAAGTCTCTGCCCAGCAGGAGGAAATTCTAACTCTCCTTCATGCCATGATGTCGGATTCATCAGGACCATCATCTTCAGCAGTTTAGTTTTTGTTTTTCTTTTTATCTGTATGAACGGTTTGAATTCAAGAAAATATATATATCAGGATGTTTTGGGTGACGTTTTGGGTGTATGCTTGTATATTTGTTTCTAATATCTCTGTGTATGTAGGTTTGTTTTTTTTTAGCTGTCATGAACAGGGATATTACAACAAATATTAAGGAAAATTATGTCAAATTTTTCTTCCGGTGGTTTATATCTTTCTTTAGAAATGCACGACTGACATTTATCTTGCTAAAATATATTGTTAGTGCATTTGATAACCTAAGGGTAATGAATTCAGGGGGAGTGCTTCTATAAGCAACTTTTCTTTTTGGGTGTTTGCCAAAGGGGGAGAAGATAGGCTTTAAGTCTGAAATTAAAACTTTTGAAACTACACATCTATATCTCTTCTTTTTGCATATTAAATTTCAAATACGTTATATTGTGCTATAATTTCATCACCTAAACTTAAACCGTATTGTCAAACATCAAAAAAGGGGGAGATTGTTGGTGTAATCAGACCCAAAGGATGTTTTTGGTGATTGACAAGGGTTTAAGTCAAGGTGATAATTATGTGTTATCTCATACGGTTGTTTGAGATGTATTTTCAGGAAATCTCTTGTAGGTCGAGGACTGAATGCAAGATTGATGAAGACCCGGACGTGGAGTCCTGGCAAGTGAAGACCCGGACGTGGAGTCCTGGCAAGTGAAGACCCGGACGTGGAGTCCTGGCAAGTGAAGACCCGGACGTGGAGTCCTAGCAAGTGAAGACCCGGACGAGGAGTCTTAGCAGTGAAGTCCCGAAGGCGTGACCTCTTAGCGGTGAGACCGGACGAAGTCTTGGCACAAAGTCCCGGAGATGATTCCTGGCATGGAAGACCTATGAACAGTAATTCATAGGCATCAGGTAAAGGTGGTAGTCGAGGTGACACCTCGACTGGAACCTACTGCTCTTGTCGAGCAACAGGTTGACTCATACCAATCGAGGCGACGCCTCGACTGATGCTTGGTTCAACTAAGCGAGCGCGGAGGTGTCGGTGAGAGCTCATTGCTCTGGACAAGCGGCGAGTTACATTGTATCGGATCGAGCGGCGCCTCGGTGTTATTCTTCTGGCGAGGCAAGCCACGGTCGGTTGATGTCTCATTGTGGCACATGTTCGTAGGAAAGCGAAAACGCGATCGATCGGCGGCTTCGACTAGCTTTGATCCAGCAGACACAGGGGTGTCGACTAGGAGCTCAATTGCTCTGTTGATTGGAACAAAACTGCCCGGATCGAAGCGGCGACTTCGAAAACTTTGATCAGCAGAGCGAGCGCAAGGGGCCATCGTGGGAGCTCATTGTTGCTGTTCGATTGGAACCAAAGTGCGCTAGTCGAAGCGGCGACTTCGACTAGAGCTTTAATCAGAGCGAAGCAAGGGGTCGATTGGGAGCTCATTGTTGCTCTGTTGATTGGAACAAAGCTTACCCGATCAAGCGTCGGATCATCGCCTCGACTGGACCTATGTTTTCAATGGAAATAAAACTAATTATGGTCCAAATATTACCGTTGAAGCCATTAATAAATGCCAATTAATGCTCCAATCGAGGCACCAGCCGAGGAGACTCGACTGGGCGGGCAGAAAAGCCCTAATCAGGCTCGAGCTATCAAGTATTCTGGGCTTATATATTTCAAAGTTAAAAAAGAAGAACTAACGACATTTTCTGAAGAAAGACTCGAGGGAAAAAGCTTCTTCATTCTTAAAAGCCTTGATCATCCAACAGGAGTGTCAATGATTCAGCAAGCAAGAAGCATTTTCATTCACTCTGAAATCTGTACTCGTTTTACTGCTTCTTCATTGTCTACTGTAAGCTTTCTTGTAACGTTTCTGATAAACTGTGCAAAAGGGTTTCTCCACCTTCGGTGTATCACTGAGAAGGAGAAGTTTATAGTGGTGGTGTGCATCACTAGAGCCGACGAGGGCTCAACCGTGGAGTAGGGACTTGTGTTCCGAACCACGTAAAATTGGTGTGTTTGCGTTTGTCATTTTTTCTGTATTCGTTTTCTTGTTTCCGCTGCATACTAATCATTGTAGAAGGGTACAACGAATCGAAAAGACGAGCGTAGCTATTCATTCCCCCCCCTTTCTAGCGACGCCAACGATCCTACAATCGCACCCCTCTTCCACGCCGTTCGCAATTCATTTTCTGCCATTGAGGAGCAAGGACGCTGCCGGCGTTGCCTTTCGCAATTCGTTTTCTGCCATTGGGGAGAAAGGACGCTGTCGGCATCGCCTTCCGCGACTGGTTTTCTATCGTCGCAGGAGATTTCGCGACGAGGTTGTATCCCTACCGCAAATTCCTTTCCTCCGCATCCCGTGAGTTGTATATTTCAATCAAGAAATAACAGTAGTATCTCTAATTCCAAATGCATAACAAATGTTTATTCGATATTGTGTTTTGTGCCTTTATATCATAAAAAATCTCGTCACTTTTGAAATCAACTCATCAGTTGTTGTTTGTGCCCGCAAATTTGATTTCCAAAGTTCCTATTAGTCAGTGCTAAACTTGAGTTAAATGGCTGAAGAATTTGGGTAAGCTTGTGTCGTACAGTGTGTATGTTTTGAAACTAGTATTCAGTACTAGAAGAAGCATCCTACAATAATACAAGGACTATTCGATGTGCATCGAACAATTGAGATCGTGTCCTATATATACCTCGCCTTTAGTTTCAAAACAATAGCTCTATTAATACTCTTCAAACGACAAGTTGTTGCTGGAGAATCAGACACTCCAATAACTTCTGTTGTCCAATTCTAGTCATCAGCATTATAGGGATATCCAAGCATGTCGGGTAGCTCTTTAAATTGGATATTTGAACAGATTTAGTGCTTGTGGCTTTTGTAGTATTTAGTCTCAATATTTCTCGATTGTTGTTTCTTGCTAAGTATGATATTTCATTGCATTTGCAATGGTTTTAAACCTGGCTCTTTGTTGTAGCAATTTTGCATTGTACTCATTCTAGTCTAAGTTTGTGAGTGAACTCCTATTTTTTGCTCAACTTTCAAACAACCATATGGCATGTTTTGTATACTGTCTTGTGTTCAGCAAGAAAATACAATCATGTATATTTCAATCTATCAATCTACTACTGTAGTATCTCTAATTCCAAATGCATAACACATGTTTTCTCTGATTCTAAGTTTGGAATTTTAATCTAGTCTTCGGGGATCGCTTCCACCATCCTTACCTCGCTGACAATGGAGAGAAATGACGGTGTTGATCAGCTATACATTCCCGAAGTTGTAGATGAGTGAAAGCTAAAAATTGATATTGAATTCTCAACACTAGATGATCAATATGCACGAGAAGCTGGATTTAGTGCAAGGATGAGCAATAGTAAAAAAAACAAGATGACAAATGAAGTTATTTAGAAAAAATTTGTATGCTTTAAAGAAGGACATACAGATCAATTGTGGTCAAATAAAACTTCAAAAGGTGATCAACTGATAAGAGAGAGAGCACGTGGTGAGGTTAGAATTGGTTGTAAATCAAACATTTCACTTGTCAAAGAACAAACTGGACCTAATTGGGTTGTCTCTAACATCATGGAAAGCCACAATCATCTACTGTCGACTCCTTCAAAGGTGCATTTGCTACGCTCACACCGTAATGTTTCAGCAGCCAAGAAATCATTGACTCAACAGTTTTCAAAGGCCAATGTGCCAACTTGTCAACAAATTCGATTATTAGAGATAGAGTATGGAGGGCCTGAGCAGATGGGTTGCACAGAGCGAGATATTAGAAACTTTAAGAGAGATCTAAGGGATGAACAAAAAGGTATTGATTTTGTATCTGAGAAAGAAAAAAATTCAGCTTTTTTCTTCGATTACATGACAGATTCAGATAACATATTTAGTAGATGTTTTTGGGCGGATCACGTATCAAGGATGGCAAACATTGTATTTGGTGATGTAGTTGTATTTGATACTACATATAACACCAATAAATATGGATTGATTTTTGCACCATTTGTAGGAGTTAATCATCATCATCAGACAATTATTTTGGGTTGTGGCTTTATAAGTGATGAGAACACTGAGTCTTTTGTTTGGTTACTTAACAAATTCATAGAAGCTATGCCTAGAGGTGCACCAAACGTTATCATCACTGATCAGGATCCAGCTGTGACAAAAGTCATTACACAAGTTTTCCTTCAGACAGTTCATCGGTATTATTTATGGCATATATTGAACAAATTCTCAAATAAATTAAATCCTTTGACTTGTCGTGACTACTATCAAAGCATAAAGAATGTTATTGTAAATTCTACAACACCTGATGAATTTGAGAGCCCATGGGAAGAGGTTATCAAGTGCGCTAACTTAGAGAGAAATGATTGGTTGTCATTGATTTATGAATTGCGATATAAGTGGGTGCCAGCATATTTTAGTCATATATTTTATGCTGGAATGTCAAGTAGTCAGAGATCTAAAGGATCACATGGATTTTTCAAGAGGTATGTCTAAAAAAAATTCATTGATAGATTTTATCATCCGTTTCAATAGGGCACTGCAACATCAAAGACATAATGAGTTAGTTGTTGATCATATTGATGTGAATGAGCATCCCAAAATTCAGACAAACTGGCCAATGGAAACTCAAATGGTACAGTAGTACACGAAAAACAAATGGGTAGAGTTTCAAAGCGAAATGAGTAAGAGTCATGGTTATTACATGCAACAAATATCTATAGGAGTTGAGTTAGAGGTTTACCAGGTGATGAATTTTCAAAGTTCTTCCTTCAAACTAAGGGTACTCACTCATGATAAACAGAGGGACTACATCTTGTAGCTGTAGGAAATTTGAGTTTGAGAGCATTCCATGCAGGCATATGTTAGCTTTTTTTCGTATCAAACAAGTGTTTCTTTTTCCTGATCAGTATATACTCAAACGATGGACACTAGATGCAAAGGTTGGAGCAATATGTGCTTTGGGGGAGCAAAGTTTCATCGATGATCCAAAAAAAATTTTGATGTCAAGACATTCGAGGTTATCCTATAAAGCTTCATTAATCATTGATGATGCATCTTTGACTGATGAAGGGACAAAATTTTTGGATGAACAATTTGATTGTATTCATAGCAAAATTAAAGAGATGAACATTAGCAAAGCATGCGACAATGAAAGTCAAAGGAAAAAATCCATGGATAGGCCTCTTGGTATTATTGATCCTTCTTCTGTAAGAACAAAGGGATGTGGGAAGAGAATCAAATCATCAAAGGAGAAGTCTACCTCAAAGTCTAGGCTATGTTGTGGATGCAGACATCAAGGTGTGTCACACGACAAACGTAACTGTCCAATTTTGCAACAAGGGTATGTATTGATTAATTCTTTATTTGTATGATAATTTTATTTACAAAATGATTTATTTATTTAATTGTTGTAAATATGATAATGTGTTGATTGCCAGTGCAACTGTTGATATTCATCATAACAGCGATGACGATACATATGAAGAAGATTTGACATCTACAGCTGGTGGTATAAAAGTTTCATTGCCTCAAATTATAATGTTTGGTTGATTGATTATAAAATTGATGTTAACAATGTTTTTTATTATTGCAGGTTATAATAACATGCACTAGGATAATTAAGAATTTAGCAAACAACGAATCGCACTGTAAGTAATTGAATCATGTGTCGCACTTCATCCAATTGTTGCAGCGTTAATGTGCTTCTGGCTTTCCTGCTGCGTCATAAGTCAACTGAACTAAATTAGTCGACTAGATTTTGAATAGAAGTATAAAGATTTTGATCGCTAGCCACCAAATTTGAGTCTACTCCTTAGTCGACTTAGCTCACCAATTGATTTAAATCCACCATTGATCAATTGGAGTCCAATCAGTTGCCTGCCTAGTTAACTAGCCTCTGAACAGAAGAATTCTATTTGCGAGCAATCAAGGTTGAGTTGACTCCTCAATCGACTAGGCTTAGGCTTACCAATTGATTGGGAGTACCTGCTAGTCGATCGGAGCCCTAACTATGATTATCGTAATAATTGAGTCTTTATTTTAAGTTGAAATCTACGCTCACAAGGATACAAGTTTCCCAACTCTCACTTTTTATACAATAAATTATATTTTGCATTTTGACTTCTTCGCTAAAGTTGTCTCCTATTAGGTTACTCATCTCTTGAATGCACCAAGCTCACTACTGGTTCCACATGCCATCCTTGATGCGTCACCTATGTAGTTTGTTTCCTTCCAACTATTGTTGACATTTCACTTTGATGCTCCTCATTTTGTGATCCTCAAATACCAAATACGATCCTTCTTCACTATCTAGTAGAGCTTGAGCCACCAACCAGGGCATTATTATGCTTACATTAAGGTAGCAACTTGTTAAATTGCATATTCAATCTTTGACATTCTATTGGATGTGTATTAGTGATAGCTTGATTTATTCATGTTTTATTTTATTTACCTTAACAGGAAGCTTCTGGTCAATAGTTACATTGTAATGATGCCCAAGTTTCACTTTAAAGCTCACGAGAAGTTTTGTCTAAGAAGGTTTACATGCTTTTTTATATATGCACTAATTGTACTCTAAAGCCAAACAAAGCGGTTGTCTTGCAATGGATTCAAACTTTCTGTTGTAAATGGTCTATTTTGAGTAAGGTTAGAATGATTTTATGCTGTTGTAAATGGATTCAAACTTTCATGTTGTAAATGGTCTATTTTGAGAATCTAGTACAAAGTCTCCTTGTGTTTGACTCAAACAATAATGCTATTCCGGTAGCTTGGATCATTGCCCCAAACTTTGCCAGTCGGGAAATATTTAGATGGATGGGAACTCTTTATGATAGAGTTCATTCAAAAGATCCAACATGGCAGTTGGGTGGTTTGGTTGTGGATAATCCATTAGTTGATGTGATATCTATCAGGTATTTAGTATTCTCCTAATACAAGATGATCTGTTATGTAAATTAATGCATTTGATCTATTTGCAAGGAAATATTCAACTGTTCTGTGATGATCAGCTATTGGCGTGTTTCTCATGCATTTCGTTTGTTGTTGTCCATGAGTGACAATGTAGGTAGCTCAAATAAAGCATTTGGGAGAAGTCAACAAGCAGAGATAAGAGAAGAGGTATGAGACGCCTCAGGAAGCCAGAGGGGAGCTCAAATAAAGCATTTGGGAGAGGTCAACAATGTAGACATGAGGGAAGTGGTAGGAGAAGCCTTGAGAAGCCAGTAAGTCAAGTACCACACATAAGCAAAAACCAGAATTATCACAATCATGGCCCAATCAGACATTGAAATCAGAGTCTATTGAGGTTCACCTCTACCTCAAAGCTTGGTTAAAATACCAATTTGAACCTTAGTTATAGTTTCGCTTTATATCAAAATTCAACTCAATCTACATGTCCTACAAACTCAACCCAATATAACATCAGAAATATTCATTGCTAAAAGATACATAAGTTGTAGGTTTAGAACTTAGAAGCTCAGGATAACTATTTTTTTACAATGTCTAAATATACTTTTTATAGCCCACAAAATTAATCTTTTCTACATGACCAATCTTATGCTATGGCTAAACAACTGATTACAAAACAAGTTGAAGCTTTCTGAAAGGGGAGAAAGAAGAAATATTTTTTTTTGTTTTTTCTAAAGGAAGCTAGAAAAAACAATTCTCAGACAAACTAAAATCTAACACTGGCAACAACTTAGATAACAACTTAGATACAACTTAGAAACGATCATCCATTGTTTTAAGTTAACCACATCACTTGCAACAACTTGAAATATTTAAATTTCAGCCCAACATTGACAACAATTTAAATATAACCAGCAGTGTTTGAAGTTTAACTTAGATTACAACTTGAAACATGCCTAATCATCATCATTGATTTGTAGAGAATTCAAATGCTGCTTTAAATCTTCCAATGCATCTTTCAACTTAGTTATTTTTTTCAGACAACAAAAGTTTTTTCCTTGAATTTGAACTTGATAATGAGCTTGAAGCCACACATAATCTTTCTTTCTCACTTGATGTAAAAGAAATGGGGGAACATTTTTTATTCAGGTATACTTGAAAAGCTTTTTCGGCCTCCTCTCTACATTTGAAAGATTGGTGTACAACGCCCTTAAAGCCATTAACATGATTAGAGGCTTCTACCCAAGTATCATAAATACCTAATTCACGTCCAACAAAGACAACATATGTCTTTCCCTATAATAAAAAAATATTTAGAATCTTACATAAACAAAAGATTAGAATATACAATGAAATGACTTACCATTTTGCTGTATACAAAAAAAGTATTTTGCAAGTTTGCTCCAAAATTTAATAACTGAAATGTAATGATGAATCACAGAATACACATGTGTGATGCCTTCACGACCCTGATGAATCACAAGTTAAATACTACCACGTCCAATGATTGGATCAACTGCCTCTGTCACTACCTTGTGTCTTTCAGTCCAATGACGAATTATTTATTTTCTTAAAAACACGATACATACAATTTGTTCAGGCACCTATGAAGAATCACAGGGACAGAATTTACAAGTTAAAAACTAACAAAATAATGCGTGCAAATAACTTACAAGTTAAAAACGGAGAGCAGTGAATCATATTCTTTGAAGCTTGAACCATTACAACTTTGTTTATTCCATTTTTATGTCAACAAGGGAAATTGAAATGATTCAAATGAATTGAACTCATCAATGGGAATGTGCAGGCAAAAAATTTACATGTTAACTCTAAATTGAAAAAAGGGTAGGGTGGAGACATGATTCAAGTAAGAATTTATCTTTAGTTGGCTTACAAATTATGTTCTGGCAAGTTCTTGGGACAATATGGAAATCTCCATCTCATACATGATTATATTTTCTTGCTGAACACAAGACACGGTATGCAAAACATGTCATATGGTTGTTTGAAAGTTGAGCAAAAAACAGGAGTTCACTCACAAACTTAGACTAGAATGAGTACAGCGCAAAATTGCTACAACAAAGAGCCAGGTTTAAAACCAATGCAGATGCAATGAAATATCATACTTAGCAAGAAACAACAATCGAGAAATATTGAGACTAAATACTGCAAAAGCCACAAGCACTAAATCTGTTCAAATATCCAATTTAAAGATCTACCCGACATGCTTGGATATCCCTATAATGCTGATGACTAGAATTGGACAACAGAAGTTATTGGAGTGTCTGATTCTCCAGCAACAACTTCTCGTTTGAAGAGTATTAATAGAGCTATTGTTTTGAAACTAAAGGCGAGGTATATATAGGACACGATCTCAATTGTTCGATGCACATCGAATAGTCCTTGTATTATTGTAGGATGCTTCTTCTAGTATTGAATACTAGTTTCAAAATATACACATCTTACGACACAAGCTTACCCAAATTCTTCAGCCATTTAACTCAAGTTTAGCACTGACCAATAGGAACTTTGGAAATCAAATTTGCGGGCACAAACAACAACTGATGAGTTGATTTCAAAAGTGACGAGATTTTTTATGATATAAAGGCACAGAACACAATATCGAATAAATATTTGTTATGCATTTGGAATTAGAGATACTTGTTTCTTGATTGAAATATGCAACTCACGGGATGCGGAGGAAAGGAATATGTGGTAGGGATACGACCTCGTCGCAAAATCTCCTGCGACGGCAGAAAACCAGTCGCGGAAGGCGGCACCGACAACGTCCTTGCTCCCAATGGCAGAAAAAGAGTTGCGGAAGGCAACGCCGGCAGCGTCCTTGCTCCTCAATGGCAGAAAATGAGTCGCGGACGGCGTGGAAGAGGGGCGCGATAACACCCTCCTACTCTGTGAGGACGACTCGCGCGATGGGGTGGAGAGCGGAGAGGATGCAGGAGGGTTTTCCAGTTGGTCTCTGCAATGGCGAGAATCATCGACGATGAAGAGTCGAGGAAGAAGAGTCGATGGGGCGGCAGTGAGAAAATGAAAAATCCTAGATTCGATGGAGAGACTCGGAGAGAAAAAAAAAGTCACGACCGTAGCTATACGGTGCTTCATCGACAAGTGACATGGAAGGGCACAGTGAAGGTGCTCACCAACACGAAAAAGAGAGGAGCGCAGGAGAACAACCTTGATATATATATATATATATTCCCTCACCCACCCTTCTCCCTCTCGCTCCTCTCTTTCCCTCTAGTATTCCACAAAACAGAGCCGAATTGAAAGTTAGGAACGCAGGTGCAACCCGCTGCGGGACCCGCAACTGCCCCGTTAACGGCAGCGGTCTCCTTCCCAAATCACCGCCTCACGCATCCTCCCTCAGCCGCTGCTTCTTCCTCCCTTCCCTTGCTACCACCCCGAATACACCAACCAACACCTTCTCCTCTTTCTCACGTCAAAAACTTTTTTATTTCGGCGTTCTCCGCCTTCAGTTTCGAGGTCGCATGATCAGGCCGTAAGCTCTTTCCTCTTCCCCCCCCCCCTTTTTGATTAATGTTTTTCCGATTTTTTTGTCTTGATCGGTCGGTTTTTTGCGAAAATTTTCCCCATTCGATTCCGTCGTTGTTAAGGTTCCCATGGAGGGCAAAGTTCGTGTCAGGTGTTTTTATGGTTGGACAATTTGGGGCAGCTGTTTTCATTTTGATGTCGCGGTTGTCTTCATAGTTAACTTCTTCATTTGTCTCTGGAATTCAAGAATGCTATTCTTTCTTGGCTGTCAAGCTTATCATTCTCTTGATGTAGACAATGTTACTTTACTGAGGATCTTGGTTCAGTTCGTTTTGATTTTTTCTTAGTTGAATCTGGAAATGTTTTTGTTATTGTTGTTTCCATTGCTTTGCCAAATATTTATCCTTTCAGCTCTTGCGGCTCGAACCTAATTCATAACTGATATGCCTTTTTTCCCTTCTCTCTTTCTACCAGATCAAAGAAGGCCACCCTAGTTTTAGACCTTTGCCTAAAAGTTGCTTAATATTTGGTAATGGCAAATGCTGAAATAACTAACGTTCTACAAAGTGCCAATGAAGATATTACTTTGTTCTCGGATATTTCTGGTGATAATCAGGTCGAGGATATTTCACCTGATTTGTTGAAGAATACACCATTAAACATTGCGAAACTGGAAGATGCAATTGAACAGTGCAAGGGCCACCAGAAGTATCTTGCACGTACGAAGAGCCCTTCTGATGGGGATGATGTCCGTTGGTACTTCTGCAAAGTGCCTCTTGCAGAAAAGGGTTGGTTTATTGAATTTCCTTTCTATCGAACTTATCACATACATTTACTAGGATTTTGACTTTTACGTGGCACTCACTTTTGAACCCCTCATTTATTTGAGAAAAAGGTGCAGCTGATGCCTACTCTCTTAAAGGAAGAAATATTGACATACGTACAAAGTAGTTGCACAAATATAATTATGTATAAAGTCTTATCCACTATTTGTGTTTAAATATTCAAAAAATTTGAAATTTTCTAACATTTTCACTTTTCGTGAGGTTTGAGTCTTATTGCTTTTGGGCTCAATTTATTTTCAATGTTTCAGTAGAAAGAAAGTGTACATAATTAATACAGAAAGGACCAATTCAAACAGTACATTAGAATGTGATTCTATTATTGTATGACAATCTCTTTCTGTGTCAGATGATTTATTTAAGTTATGCTAGTTTTATCATAAAGTAATAATATAATGTAGTATGATGCCATCACATATAGATAACTGTGCTTTATTTGTAGACTGCTTATGGATATGCTTATGTTTGTTTTACAGAGCTTGCTGCTTCAGTTCCTAGAACAGAAATTGTCGGAAAGAGTGATTATTTCCGATTCAGTAAGAGGGATTCTCTTGCACTAGAGGCTTCTTTCTTGCAGGTCACTACTAGGACCACAACCTGTTCAACTTCTCTGCCTTGACTACACATAGCCACTTGCTAATGGTTTTTTTTTTTTTTTGGAACCATCTTGGCTACTTGTTTACATAAGATTGATCATCTATTCATTGACATGCTAGTATTTTTCCACCTCACATGAACATGGACATGTATCAATGGTAGGATGGAAGAACTTTTATGATGTATATTATATCATTTTTCGATCCAATAATATTCTAGTCAGGTGTTATGTTTGTCAATTGGAGAGGCATATTGTGATAAACCAGTGTATTGTTGTGATGATGAAATAAAACCATGAGTCAAGGGAATTGTTTGATTAATGCATCCTGTTGTTTATTCTTTCTTTCTTTTGGTGCAGGAAGCTCCTTAACTCACAGCTTCATACTCGTCGACACATCTGTCATGGGAATGTGTCTGCTTTGTGCAAACAAACACTCTAAACTGTTACATACCCCCACAACTAAGTCTTAAGTTTTCTGTGACATATTTACATGGACCAAGAAGTTATTAAACTAATAGTTGGCACATATGGTATGTAGGATTTTTGTACTAATTAAAGGATATAGGAGGATTTTCACTTCAATTAGTGTTTACTCTATTAATCATTTTCATCTATCTTGGTTTACTAGCCGACCCCACCTAGTGGGATAAGGCTTGGTGGTTGTTGTTGTTGTTGTATCTATCTTGGTTCACTATGGACAACTAAAATTAAGGAGTTAATGGTGAGTTGACAAAGGAGATAACAAGTAGTCTAAAAGAATTTAATCCTGCATATTCACCAATTATTCTTTTCTTTATAGAATATACTCTCACCTGGATAGCCTTAAATGTGGTCTTCTGTCTAATGATAGGATAAGTAGGCTAACCAATTTGGTCGGTGGATAATAACTATTTTATTTAAATATCAATAGCTCAATTTTTCAGGAAGCTTGTGCCAGATTTAGGTGATGATGCTTCATGCCATAGTATAAAAGCTTTTGCTAACCTTGCAGTATGTGGTGTCTATATTGAGTACATTTTGTCTCCAAATTGCTCTTCGCTTAGGCTCCTAGCATTAATATCAGATATCTGGTAAAAAAAAGTTTCATTATCACAAATTCTGAAATAGTAGAATCTGCTAATCATTGGTTGCATAATTTATTTTCTCTTGTTCCTAAAACCAAGTGTTGCTACTTTACATTCAAATATTTGTCATTAAAATGTTTGAGAAAGAAAAATTGTGACAGATGGAGGATGAATTACTTGCACATTGGTGGAAGGAATATGCAGAATGTAGTGAGGGTCCAAGTGGACCTCAGACCACTGGTTGCTTAACTTCTGACTATAAATATGATGAGCTGTATGCTGTTGAGGAAGAGAGAGTAGGTGTCCCTGTAAAAGGTGGTCTTTATGAGGTATTTTCTGTACTTGTTCTACAATCTGACATTTTCCTTCAGACTTGGATTTTTATATTTACTGACCAGATAATGTCTAAGTAATATGTGGGATATGTTTTAATTCTAATTGGGCACATCATTTTGTTTATGACATTTTCTGTATTGTGCTTAACCTTCCAAGTGTAGCAAATCGCATATCCCACTTATGTAGATGTTGGCTAGCTATCTTAAAATGTTGATAAATCTTCTTGGTCTATTTTTAACTCTTACCACAAGTCTAATTAATTCAACCTGTAAACCATTTGAATATGAAGTCAATCGATTGTCCTTGAACATAACTATACCATTTTAATTATTTTCTCTCTCTACTTTATATATAAATATATATATACACAATTAAATCTTTTTTCTTCCATTATTCTAGTAACTCCACCTTTCCATCCAAATATTCTTGTATTTACTCTGGACCACTAAACTATACGTCTGACGATCGTCTGTGTACTCAATGCGAACTAAAGAAATTTTCTCATTTTGTCTTTGTTATTTCTTAACTACCTAGCACGCAACCCATGTAGCATGATTGTTTATATCATAGTATTAAAATTTTCATCTTAGTCTAATGGGAACGTGACAATTACACAAGACTTCATGAGCCTCTATTCATTCAACCACCTTCCCTTTATTTGTTAATTATCACTCTTTTTATCAATCTTTTATAATGTATCTCAAGCACTTGTAGAATTTCACGTGCAAATAACTTAATTGTTCCTTTTCTATCTTTTAATCAATGAAGTTATATCACATATTTCTCAATTTAGGATTTTTTATTCTAAAATTTGGCTCCATAGTTTTAAATTGTAAGTTTCAAGCTTATTCTAACAAGGTTTTACAATATTGATCATGGACAATAAGATTTCATATCATATAGTTTTGACACAACATGCATTAATGTGTGCTTAGACAAATTACAATAAGTTTTCTTTGTTTAATTCCTTTCTATTTGGGTAGTTATAATTCCCTTGGACTAGTTTACATTTTTGAAACTATAGACAATTAGATATTCGCCTTGGCTTGTTATAATTCCTTTCTATTTAGTTTTGGTTAATTTAGATTCAAAAATAAATTACAATAACTAGATACTTGAGAATTGGAATTTTCAAGAAACAAATTAAAAAACACAATATACTACCGAGCATTAAATATAATTCCATGCAATCATGCTCAACCAAAAGATCCAACTCCACGTGAGGCCTTTGTGAGCTTGCAGCAGCAAGGCCTAGCTATGAGTCCTCTCATGGTGACCTTGTTTAGCCGTGAGTCTTCGTGAGTTTGAAGTGACCTTGCTTGGCTTCAAGGCCTTCGTGAGCTCTTGGCAGCCTTGCAACAATGAGGTTTGGCAGTGAGGCCACCTTGAAGCCACCTCCTTTCTGCCCATCTTTCCTCCTTTATCCATTTGCAAGGGTAAATAAAACATACAGGTGGAAAAAATAATGACTAAGGGCGAAGTGGACACAATAGAGGAGAGGGATTGTGGGGAGAGATATAAAAAAGAGAATTAAATATAATATAATTTCTAATCTTATAAAATATACTAGTATTCTAATTAAATATAATGAAACCAAATTATTCTATATATAAATTTAGTAATTCAAAATTAATCCAGTTTAAACCTACTTAATCCTAATAGTCTTGTCTACTCTGTGGACTTTACTTAACCCTGAATCCACTTTTACTCAACTCTAATTTTTAAAATTTTAGTTCAATTTAACTTAATATTTAAAATTTTTAAAAATTAATTTAAAATGAAAAATTTCTAAATAAGATAAAATTTGATATCTAAAAGATTTGTGTCCTAACTTTTGTGATTCAATTTTATTTAATTAAGTTAAAAAATAAATTATTTTTTTATTTTAATTTATTTGATTAAAATATCGTTTAAAATACATTACATTTTTATATTATTATTGTTGCATGTTATGTATTTTACTAAAGTTTTCTTAATTATTTGTATAAATTTTAATTCAAGCTAGTGTTATATTATTTTCAAAAGAGAGAAAGAAATATATTTATTTACTCTTATCTAAATTATTTAACATTTAAAAACTAAAAAATACTTATTCATCTCTCTCTCTCTCTCTCTCTCTCTATATATATATATATATATATATATATACTCCACCCATGGTGAATAAACTCAGTTGTGGCCGATCTAAGACTGAATAAAGGAGGAGGGTTGTGTTAGGTGACTAGCCAACATAAAACATAACAAATTTAATGTATAGATCCATCAAACTATTATGCTAATACTAGATTGTTTCTTGCATTGTAGGATCCGATCACAATGTCTTAGCAAGAACTACATCTCCATGAGAACTTAGGTGTAATCTTAAATATGTAAGAGTTCTTACGTCTTAGGTTGGATAAGAACAAACATTGTGCTAATTGTCTCATATTTGGAATATGGAATATAGAAACGCTCACTAGTAAAGAAATAAAGATAGTAAATACGATGATTAAGAGAAAGATTAATATTTTGTATTTATAAGAGATAAAATAAATAAGGGAGAAGACAAAGATGAGAGCAAACTTAGGTTTTAAGTTATAATACACAAAAAAGAAAGAAAGAGTAAAATGACAAATGGGGCAGGTACTATTGTAAATAATTCGTTAAGGGATGAAGCAGTGGTAGTAGTTAGGAAGAAAGACAAGATTTTAGCTCTCAAAATAGTAGTATTAAAAAAAATATTAATGAAATTAGCATATATACACTTCAAGTAAGATTAGATGGAAACACCAAGTATAGCAAAAATAGGTTTTAGGAAGACATAGATGGGGTAATATATGATTTTAATAGGAGATCTAAATACACGTAGAGTAATAAACGAGGAATATGATAGAGTGTATGTGGATTATGGTTTTGGAACGACAAACTAAGAAGGAAAAGCTATATTGGATTTCACGATAGTATGATGATTAATATATTTTTCAAGAGGGAAGAATATTTGGTTATGTCTAAAAGTGAGAACAATAAATCATAAATTGACTATAGTATGGTTAGAAAGAAGGAAAGAAAAATTTATATAAATTGTAAGGTCATTCTTGGAAAAACATAACTATTTAATATAGGTCAATAGTATTAGATACAAGGTTTTAAATGCCGAGCTGTACCGAGGTTTCGGTCAGTGACCGGAATGATACGATTTCGGTATCGTATCGTGCGTGTCGATATTGTTTCGATACTTTTTCCTATTTTTTAAATATTAATATTTAATTATTTTAAAGGTTATTATTCATTTGATTTCAAATATTAATTGTTAAGTATATTTTGATTTTTTTTCTTAAAATAATCGATATCAAAGGGATAAAAGTAAATAAATATACTTTTCTTTAAAGAAAATTGATATATCAATAACTTAAATTAAAATTGATACATCATAATATGTTATTTTACTAATACCAAAAAGAGTATCGTGAATCAGATGAAAACATTGGTTCTTGCGACATTCTGCTTAGATCAATCCCATAATTTTCTAATGCTCAAATCAAATAATTATCCCATGACATGGAATATTGATATTGATTTCTCCGTATATCTATCAATGTGTTTCGATTCACTACTAGAAGTTGGACTGAAACTGGTGCCACTGGAATCGAAATTGGTACAGGATACAGATAAACATACGCCTCCGATGTCGGATATGATTGATCACCATATAATGCATCAGAGCTATAATAAGGTCGAGAGTATGATGAACTCCGATCAGAATCAATTTCAATTAAACTCTCTCGCATATCTCGATAATCATGAGTTTCTTTTTGTCTATCACTCTTATATCGACGCTGATACTGATTTTTAATAGTTCTAGCTCTATGATCTTCATCTTAAGTTGCATGTGTGAAATTTTGCTCACATGTCCAAGGCTCTGATGTTGGAGTTGAAACATAAGTTTCACCACCACCGGGTGCACCATCACTATCATTACTTCCATGAGTACTTGCACTGCTATTAACATCACTATCATCATTTTGAACTTCTCGTCGGATTGCAGTATCAGAAGGTGATGATGTTTTTTTATTATCATCATGTTCTTGCTTATCAATTGCATCGAGTGGATTTTCATTAATTCTCAATTGACTCATTCCTTTAAAAGTAGGAATTATGCTATTTCTTTTCTCTTTAATAAAAGTTGTCGGAGCTTTGCCTTTGTCTTTGTCTTTATCTACATATGTTTGTTGGATTTAGGATTGAGATGCTTGAGAATGTCTGGGTCGAGATCTAGAAAATCGAAATTCTTGGTCAAAAACTTCATCGTCATCATTTTCCTCAACGATACCTCTTTTAGCTTGTATTATTTCAATCTGTTGAGTAAGAAACTGAGGTGGTTGTGATGGATTTCCTGTTTCATCAAGTAAAGGATTTTCGGCCTTAATAGCACTCCACCAATCCATCATTGGATCATTATCATTTTGGACAAATCCAATATCAAATTCTTGTTCTTCCTTCTCTTCTGTTATTGCTCTTAGTTGAAGGCGCATATTATAATAAACATAGACCAATTTCTTCAAGCGACGATAAGAAAGACGATTTCGTACTTTGGTATGAATGAGGGAGAAAGTTGACCAATTTCTTTTACAACAACTTAAAGACGTTGTTTGTGAGAGAATTCGTACGACAATTTTTTTTTTCAAATTTGGGGTTGATCCTCCATACTGTAACCACCACTCAGCTGAAAGACAAATAAAATCAAACTTAAAATAGTATTTTCATTTGTAAATAATAATCAGTCATAATTTATGCTACATCTACCTGCATCTATTTTATATCTACATGATATTGCAAAAGGATCAGCAAAAGAACCAGATCCCTCTCGAAATAATCGACTTTTATTAATAGCCTCAGCATCTAATTCTCTATTTGTTTGTAGTCTTAATATTACATTTCTAAGGGCGACTAATAAATCATCATTTGTAACAAGATTATAACGATATTGATATGTTGAATTGAGATAATAACTTGAAATAATTAAAGACATAATTATTAATAGCAATATTAAAAAAAATATTATTAAACAAATATGCACCTGCCAAATGAATATATTTTTCCATTTGATTGTCCCACCTTGAAGTGATTATATCAATATAATATTGATATTTGGTTGATGATTGTAGACGTCTTTTAATTTTCTCTTTTGCTTCGTGAATCAGGTGGTAAATGTTGCCCATTTGTAGCTTCTTGTCCATGTCGACTTTACGTAAAACAACATACAAGGGCTCTATTGTTGTAAGAATCTCTGCAATATGATCCCAAAATCTAATAGATATGATAATTTTTTGCGCCTCCTTACCTTCAATCGTGCTAGTGTATCGAGAGGCTTCCCAATCCTCAGAAGTGAACATGGTATTCAATCCATTTTTTTTTGAAACGACTTTAATAAGAGAAAGTGAGTTGCAAACCTAGTTGCTCCTGGTCGTAGAATCTCTCCATCAATAAATCTCCTCATTAATTCATGAACCCAATGATGATTATATATGAATTTCGTTAACAATTGATCTTTTTTTACTACCTTCTTCACTGTATCGAGTTTATCGATATCTGCCATTATCAAATCGATACAGTGTGCTGCGCATGGTGTCCAAAATAATGTTTGATACTCTTGTTCCAGTAATTCTCCGGCTCTTTTAAAGTTGACATAATTATTTGTAATCACCACATCTATATATGCTCTTTTTATCTCTTGCTACACTATCCATCAAATGATATATATAAGATCGTCGTGATATTCTGCGATTCGTGATAGATTTATGAAATATCACCTTTCTATTGCAATATAGTAGAAAGTTGATAATGCTCATCCGTGTAGGTCCTGTCAAGCCATCACACATCAATGTAACCTCATATAAGTACCATTGGTTCTCTTGCATGATAGAATCCACATCTTGATTTCCTCCACTTGTTCATCTAAATATGAACCAGCAATTTCATGTGTAGTTGGAGGTTGAATATCAGGACCATATTTTTGGATGTTAGATACCATGCTGCGGTAGTATGTGCTATTTGCCATGTTGGAAGGAATTCGATTAAAATAAAAAAACTTAGCAATACTTTGGCCGATTGATTTCTTCTTCTCTTTTGTATAAGCATCATCAATCCTAGTTTGTTTACTAGCTTGGTCTAAGAATGCAAGTGGATTAATATCAACAATATCAACTGTACGCCTTCGTGACGTAGAAGGAAAGAAATGACCAATACCAATTTTTGTTGAAGTAATACGAGCACTTGCAGTTTTCTCTAGTGTTGCTGCACTAGTTGAGCCACTTCCACTAACACCAAATGAGCCACTACCATCAACGCCAACTATTTTGCCATCATATCGCATATGTTGATCATATGCATACTGAGTTCCAGAAGCATTAAGAGCTGCTAAAAATTCTTCTTCATTTAAATCTTCACCGCGACTTTCAAATTCATCATAAACTAGTGTTTCAGAAGCTCGTCTATCAAAAATTTCTTGTTGTTGATGTTGTTTATACTTCAATTCTTTTTTCACATCAAGTTTCTGTTTCATTGCACGATGATTTCTTCGGGAACTTTTGAATATCTAGAAACATTCGGATATTCACTAGCAAGATGTTTTATGCGTGTAACTCCATCGCCACGTCCAATCATATCGCAATATAAACATTGCTAATGAAATCGATTTTCTAATCGACGTGCATGTCTCCAAGCTGGATCATAAGAATGTTGTTTAGGTGCTATTTGCCTACTTATGTATTATAAAAATTTAAAAAAATACTAAAAAATAATTCACAACGAATATTCATAATTACAACATTGAAAAATTTAAAAGAAAAAATTATCTAATATATCATTTTAGTCTCAGTCCCATTCTCGATTAGTTAATATATCTTTAATTAAACTATTCAAAATTTTTTTTACAACCTAAATAAAAAATATATATTGTTATAGATTTTTAATAATTAAATATTTTAAATTTCTTTAATAATTTTACCATAAATTTTTTTTATTTTTTATTATAATCTATATTTATTTTGCTTTTAATATAAAATAATAAAAATATTAATTTATATAATATAATTATATAAATTAACTATTAATTTTTAAAAATATACTAATATATTATATATCACATATATTTTTATATTAAAATTTATAAAATATAATAACTATATTAAATACTATGATTTATATATATATTATAAATATATAATTTGTATTATATTTTAAAATAAAAATTTTAAAATTTATCAAACAAAAATTTTAATTTTTTTTATAAAATTCTAAAATTATTTCAATTTTTTTTTTAAAATTTTAATTAATTTTTAAAAAATAATTAAAGATTTAATTTTAAATAAATTATAAATTCGAATTTAAGATTTAATTAAAATATCTTTTATTTTTTATAATTTTAAATAAAAATATAAATTTATATAATAATATAAATTAATTAATAATTTATTTAATTAAATTTTACCGTTTAATGAATTTATAATATATATAAAATTTTAATTAATAATTTTACCGTTTAATTTATTTAATTATATTATAATTTCTAATTATATAAATTAAATTTTTAATTAATTCCAGTGGATTGGGGATTGCGATCGCGGATCGCAATCGCGATCCCGATCGATCCGAGCATTAAAAAAAATCATACCTGCTCTGTGTCGTCGCCACCTCTGCCTCGTCGAGCTTTCGCTGCCATTGCTTCCAGGTAAGCTCCTTCTCTTCGTTATATAACTTCATTAATTACTGTCGCGACGGTTTCCATCCACTCCATTACTCTTCCTTTAATTTTGTGATCGATAGAAGGAATCTGTCGCTCGTGCTCTTCATTCGATCTGGTCTCCTCCGCCTTTTGTTGGTGTGCGCATTTTACCGAAATCACGAGCACGTTCCGATTTTGGTCCCACGTCGGAATGAAATTTTTTGCCGATTTCGCCCGGTACGACTCGACATTTAAAACATTAATTAAATATGTGTCTCAAGCATAATACGAGTAGAAGGAAAATGTGTATGATTCTTACTATCAAGTGATGGAAATTAAAGGGTAAGAAGCAAGACATTTTTAAAAAGAGGATAGGAGCACAAGTTTTAAAAGAAATATATGGTAGTTTGAATATGATATGAGATAAGATAACATCGAATTTGAAAATGATGGTGAAGAGTGTACTCAGTGAGTCAAGAGGATGAACATTACTAAATAAAGAATCTTGGTAGTGGAATGAGGGAGTATAGGAGAAAGTAATTGAAAAATGAATAAACTATGAACTACTATACACTTGTAAGAACGAAGAAAATTTTAAAAATATGCAAAAAAGGATAGCTTGGTACACGGAGCTCTTGCCACACAGGGTCTCGAGGAAGGATCTATTGTATGCAATTTTACCGTGCTTTAAAAAATATGTAGTAGCCAAGAAAAAGTCTAAGAAAGCAATGAGCAAAACTAAAAATGAAGCTTTCGAACGCTTGTATCGATAACTTGATGCGAAAAAGGAAAAGAGATGTATATAGATTAGCTAAAGTGAGAAAGAGGAAAACAAAGGGTCTTACCCAATAAGATGTATTAAAAATGTTTACATCAACTTTTTTATTCAAGGTATAGGTGACCAACTTAGTTTAAGAAATTTAAGTAGGTTATAGGAATATAAAATTTTTAATTTTTTTAGAGAATTCAAATTTCAAAAGTAGAATAGACAAGAAATGGTAAATTAGTCGGATAGGATAACATTTCAATAGAGATATGGAAGTGCGTAGGGAAGTAGGGTATTACACGACTAATGAAGCTATTCAACCTAACATTAAAATTAAAGAAAATGCCTAATCAGTGAAGGGTAAGTCCCCTAGTTTCTTGTATAAAAACAAAGAAAATGAATAAAATTGTGCGAATTATAGGGAGATTAAGCTAATGAGTCATACCATACAATATTTAAAAAGAATATAGAAAAATGATTAAGAGACCAAGGTGACTAAAAATCAATCTAGATTCATGCCAAAAAAGTCAATGATAGAAGTTATATATCTTCTCAGACAACTAATTAAAAAGTATCGGTAAAAGAAGCAAGACTTGCACATATTATTCATTGACTTAGAAAATTTTTATGACAGAGTCTTAAGGAAAATTATACAGAGAATTTTAAAAAAGAAAGATGTTAACATAGCGTATATTAAAACAATTAAGAATATGTATAAGAGTGTAACAACAAGAGTGAAGACTATAGATGAATTAATCAAAGCATTTTCTATAAAGATAGGATTACATCAATGATCAACTTTAATTTCTAATATTTCACACTAGTCATGGGTGAACTCAATACATCCAAAATATGTTACCATGGTGTATGTTGTTTGTAGATGATACTATTTTAGTTGAGGACGTAACAAGATAATTGTTAAGATAGGAGATGAATTACTTGTAACAAAGAGGTTTAAGTATCTATGATCCTTTTTGTAAAAGGATGGAGGGGCTTGCTAAAGTTGTTTTACATAGGATACAAGTAGGATGATTAAAATAGAGGAGGATATAAAATATTCTTTATGATTATAAAGTATCTCAAAAGCAAAATGGAAAGTTTTATAAAATAGAGGTCAGACCTACTATGTTATAACTAGTTATAAAATGAGCGCACAAGCAAAAGATGCGAGTCATACAGATGAAGATGTTAAGGTAATGTGCAAATATATGAGGATATACATATAAGAAATGAATATTAAAAAAAAAAGTTGAGGCTATATTTATTGAGAAAAAACTCAGATGCATTTAAGATGGTATTTATATACACTTAGACATTAATAAATATCCCAGTTAGGCGATATAAAACTGATACATACATTAATTGAGTAAGAGAAAGAACAAAGAAGACTTGTTAGCAACAATAAAATATAATAAAATTTATTTAAATATAGACAAGGATATAGCAGGATATCGAGCCCATTGATGTAGGAGGATCTATATAGCCCGCCTAACAGTCGGACAAAGACTTAGTTATTATTGTTTTGTGTGTGAAATCAAAGTCATCAACCCCTTTTGTATATTTAATGGAAAATTTAGGCAACGCTTTTCCATATTCTTAAAATACAAATATTACATTAATCCATAAATAATTTGAAGTTTTCAAACAAATGAAACGTAATCAATGCTTAAAATCATCAAAACATATCTAAAGATATAAAATTCGATAAATGCTAGTTTTTAGATTCAATGCCTCTGTAATAAAACTTAAAATTGAAGATTAATCTTCTTCATGACTATTAGAAATGCAAGTTCTTGGATTTGATGCCTCTGCAATACAATTATTATTAAGAAAGACTATTTAATTATGTACAATAATAATAAAAATATAGATTTTAAATTTATACTTTAGTATAATTGCTATAAAAGGTTTAATAAACACTAAATATTTCATGAGATAATATCAAAACTTGAACTTAACGTTCAATATTTCTAATATAATCTAATAGCGAGCATTTATAGTAATCAAATATTAATAAAATTTTTTAATTAATATATTTATATTTAAAAAGGTATCGAAATTGTATACTAGAATTGTATTGTTTCGATCATAAACCGAACTTAGCATGGCTTGAAATTTTAAATCTTGATTCCATGTTATTATTATTTTTTGTTGGAATAACACACTTTGTTATGATCGGTGTGAGCTAGAGGGAGGAGGGGGGTTGAATAGTGCATACTATCATTTTTTGAGTTGATTTCTTTGATACATATTAGTTCAGTTGAATAAAATAAAGATATAAAAGAAAAATATGCACCGGAATTTTTATGCTGTTTGGCAAATGTTAGGGTTCCTACTCCATGGTTATGTTTTGTCATGAACCACTAAACTTTCTTCTTTTTGGACACCTTTCGGAGGTGGAAAAATCTCTTACAACTTAATAACAGAGTATAAAGAAATAAGTAAATGATTAAAAGAATATAGAATGAATTACAAAAACTCTTGATCATTAGAAAGATCTAGAATGCGTAGCACCCGTCTTGGAGTCTCCTGGATCACTTGAACAAAGCTAATTTCACAGAGTATGGAATGTGAGCCATTGATTGTAGAATGGAGAAGATTGATTGATGATTTCTATTTTTGAGCTCCCCCTCTACTTTATAAAATCGTGGTCAAACAATGTGGTACCTTTCGAGTAGTTAAAAGCCTTTTGAGCACTTGGATTATTGTTGACTCAACTCCAATTTTATCTATGCGTCGATTAAATCTAGATGACTCAATATCTTTTCGAGTGCCTGGAAGCCTTCCGGGCACCTAAAACTTGCTCAACCTTGATCTTGTGGATCGTTTGATGTGGATTTGCTTCGGGCTTGGTTCCATGCGCTCGGATCCGAATTCGGGCGCCTGAAATTGTTCACCTCTCCCAAAACATTTTCAGCTGCTTGTTTTGACTAGCTTTCTATGTTGGGATGTATATTGAAAAGTCTATCTTTTGTATGAATATCTTTATTTTTGAAATAAGAATCACATGATCATTGTTTGCATATTTATGGTTATGCATATTATCGATCATTCGACATTACATAGATAACATTGTGTGTGTGTGTCATACGGAAGATAAATATTATCGGTTCTTCAGAGTATAGAGGCTCACAACCAAGATGGTTTTGGACAAACCATTGGTATGATTGTAGTGTAATTTGGTATTGGTTTGTCTTGACCATAGAATTACACTAGTACACTTTGTGTGCATTGAGCAGGACCGACTTAGAGGTGATTCAATTTATTGCTGACTACATAATTGAATCGAACCTCGGATATTATGGTGTATATGCTCTTAATCCCGATATAATAACAGGCACATGTACTTAGTATTTATTTCTTTGATTTACCAATGGGCGAGATTTATAGATTAAATCGATAGGCTCGGTAAGTTGGGAAATGATATTATTTATATGGTGTGCCGTTGATTATAGGAGGAAATCGTGTCCTATATATTAGGATGATGATGTCCCCTTGAGGAGCTCATAAGGATCATCATGTAAACCCTGCAGGTGGACTTGGTTCAGCATGATGATAAGGATGAGTGGTACTACTCATGGAGTTAGATGTTGATTAATTAATTGTCAGTAAATTAATTAATTGACGGACATTCGATATCTTAAACATGGAGAGATATTTGTACAATTAATATATGGAGCCTATATTTTTTTATGGGGGTTGGTGAGGTAGATCAATGATAATCCTCTAGTGGAATGAATTATCATTAATGGATCGAATTTTATATGGGCCGGATCCATTGAGTGGCCAAGATCCAACTCCTCCTCATGGTCCCTATTGTAGCCTATTAAAATCCTCATGAAACCTAGATTCGACGGACACGATTAAATGGAGTCTTGGGCGAAATCTATATAAGGAGGATAGGAGGCTTGGGCGACAACGAAGAGAATTGGAATTCTAGGGTTTGCTTCCAAAGGCTTGGGCGGCAACTAATCTTGGGAGATTAGGGTTCGCTTCAAGGGTTGGGCGGCTAGGGTTTGGAGAGGCTTTGGGCGGCAACAAGTGGAAGGTTTTCTTCTCTTCCTAAGGTCTAGCCAACGCCCATATCTCATCTCCTTTCTCTCCTTGGTCGGCGCCCATCTCTCTTCTTCCTCTCCTTGGCCGGCGACAACAAGTGTTAGGGTCTTCCCTTGGAGCTCTTGGCCAGCGCCCATACAATCTCCTTCTTCCTCTGCTTGGCTGACGACAACATCCAAGTTGGGAGTTTGGTGGTCGGCTCTAGAAAGGAGAAGTCTTTGATTATCTTCCTTTGTTCGGAGCGAACAAGAAAAGAAAGATACGCGATCTAGGAGGTTTCAACTCTTGGAGGATCGTTGCCCACACAATGTTTAAGAGGAGGATAGGACATACAATAAAAGATCAAGAGGTATATAATCTTGTTTATTTTGATTTTATTCTTTTGTATAATGCATGTGGTTAATTTACTTGGACCCCGAAGATAAACACAAAAACTGGCGATCCATACATCATCTATTCCGTGGCTAATCGAGGAAAAGAGTTAGGTTGCTTGAACAACAAGTTTGTTCAAGAGACCACTCTAATCGAATAGCACGATGATGGATCGGTTTCTTGGGTAATCCGTTATCATCTTGGATTAATTTTTTTTATCCGGGGACGTAGATGGGATCGCCATGCACAAGCGATCGAGGTGGGATGCGAAGCTTCGGTTCCACCTGCAAGTGGTATCAAAGCCACGGTTTTCGATTTTGTGTGTTTAGTATTCGGTTACTTTTATGCACTTATCATATATTGCATGTGCCGGATAATAGTAAGATGTGCGTAGGCTAACTTTTTGGTTACAGACATATGATCCAACTATTATGGCCATATGTGTGTGTATGTGATTGGATGTGTGTAATTGTAATATTATTTGAATCCTCGGGGTTGAGGAGGTTAGTATTTAATTTTTGTAATTAAGTACGATACTGTTTAGCCACTCTTTTATTTTAGTTTACTTTCGATCTAGATTTCATGTACACTCCTTCGTAGAGTATAGGATCGATGGATGTAAATTAAAATAATTATTCTCGGCTCGGATCTCCGGATGACTTGTACATGGTGTAGGGAGGAGCGGACGAGATGACGACACGACGGGAGGTATATTGGAGAACAAAAACCATAATAGTTGGATTTTTTTTTTCATATTTATTGCTTCTTGTTTGATATGCATGTTGTGTGCTAGGAAAATTCTTCATTTTAAATTACTAAGTGGGAGAGGGATATTTTTTTAAAAAAATTCCCATGACCTCCATTACGATTTTACATGTGATGCAAACAAACTTGTGCGTCGGCTCTGAGTGCCTTCCTCCCCATCGGATGAGTTTGTTTTGCGGATCACAGGGTCAAATATGGTTATAGGAGATTATTTAGGAGCGTATGTACTTCTCCATCGGAAGACACATAATCTGAGATAATTGCCTTGGTATCGAGTAATGGTGAACACTTAGATACAAATAGGAGTATCCTCCCCATCAGAGTCACTGCTTTTATTTGTGGGGCCGAAGAGGAACCAACTATTAATTTTATTTGTCAAAAAGTTAGGTTGACAGGATAATAAAATTAATGGGTAAAACCTCCTCTTACAAATGTAGAATTCGTATACGTCCACACTATCGTGGCATACGATATTCTCGGTATTTTGAGGTGTTGGTTGATTGAAAAGGAATCTTGATATTGTCTTGACTGCTGAGGAGTATAAATATGTACTCTTCGAAGAGTGTCCTCCTAAGCCTGTGGATGATTCTGGGGAAAAGGAGAGAGTTATAACAAATGGATTAAGGCTAATGAGATGGCGCGGTGTTACATTTTGGCTTCTATGTCAAATGTATTGCAACATTAGCATCAAGCTATGCCCATTGCTTATGACATGATGCTCAATCTCAAGGAACTTTTTGGACACCAGAATCGGGCTGCGAGGCAGGAAGCCATGAGGAACTTGATGACGACCACCATGATCGAGGGAACATCCGTGAGGAATCATGTTCTCAAGATGATGACTCATTTGAATGAGCTGGAAGTCCTTGGAGCTGAGATCGATGGGGAAACCCAGGTCGATATCATTCTCCAGTCTCTACCTAGGAGTTTTGAGCAGTTTCGCTTAAACTACAATATGAATAAGAGGTTGTATTCGTTGGCGGAGCTTCTGACAGAACTCCAGGCGGCAGAGAGGCTTTTTCGTCAGAGTGCTCAGGCTCAGGCCATGGTTGCCCAGAAGGTTTCTACTTCTAAGTCGAAAGGCAAAAAAAAGAAGAAATAAGGTGGAGAAAGGTGGTGGGAGGATCTCAAGGAAGAGTGAAGAAGCCGAAAGGCAAGTGCTTCACTTGCAAACAGACTGAACATTGGAAGAAGGACTGCCCCAATCGGAAGCAGAACAAAGGGCTTCTAGGAAACCAAACGACTAGTTGAAGGGGAGATTACCGTTTACTTGGGCGATGCTACGAAGGTGGCGGTTGTTGCAGTGGGAGATGTTTATTTATCTTTTGATAGGAATAAAACTTTAGTTCTGAAAAATTGCCTTTATGTACCTTTATTTAGAAAGAATTTGATTTCGATTTTTAAATTGTTTTTGGATGGATATTCTATTTCTTTTAATGACAGAGTTGTTATAAAAAGGAATAGGGAGATTATCTGTTCTGGTGCATTGATAGGAAATTTATATACCCTTGAGCCAAAAGCTCCCACGATGCAAATAGAAGTAAATAACTTATCTTCTAAATATAATAAGAGAAAAGAACCTTCGAAAATGAACCAAACGTATCTTTGACATCTAAGGTTAGGTCATATTAACCTGAGTAGAATTCAAAGATTGATAGCTGATGGACCTTTGGGTTCATTAGTGGTGGAAGATTTCCCAACCTGCGAATCTTGCTTGGAAGGTAAAATGACTAAGAGGCCTTTTAAGGCCAAGGGGTATAGAGCCAAAGATGTGTTGGAATTGGTTCATTGGAATTGGTTCATTCTGATTTGTGTGGTCCTATGTCTATCCAGGCTAGAGGTGGTTTTGAATATTTCGTCTCTTTTATAGACGATTATTCAAGATATGGATACATTTACTTGAGCGTATGAAGTCGAATGCTTTGATTCAAAGAATTGAGGTGATGTGAGAAACGTCAAGGTAAAAGTATCAAGACACTATGATCTGATCGTGGTGGTGAGTACCTCTTGGGAGAGTTTAAGAATTACTTATCAGAGGCTGAGATTCAATCCCAATTGTCTGCACCTGACACACCCTAGCAGAATGGTGTAGCGGAGCGAAGGAATATGACTCTTATGGAGATGGTTAGATCGATGATGAGTTATTCTGAGTTGCCAGATTCGTTCTGGGGGTATGCTCTAGATACGGCAGTGTATATTCTGAACTTGGTACCATCTAAATCAGTGCCTTCTACTCCGGAATTGTGGGTGAAGTAAAGCTTAGTCCGAGATATATTCGGTTTGGGAGTCCGGTAGCGTGTCTTTGAAGGCGAAATCTTTGGTAAGTTGGAATCTCGCATGCGCGTATATTCGTAGGCTATCTAGAGGAACGAAGGTGGTTTGTTCTATAATCCTAGAGATCGAAGGGTGATCGTTAACGCGAGCGATTTTTAGAGGAAGACTATGTGATGAACCACAAGCCCACGAGTAAGATTGTTCGAGGAATCGAGAGGAAGTCACTACTCAGCATCATGATGCAAGAGGATATAGCATCGCACGCGTGTCACAGAGGATACACAGGTAATACCTCGTCGTAGTGGGAGGGTTGTTAGACAACCTGATAGATTTATGTTCTTGGGAGAATCTTCTGATTTGGTCCCTAGTGAACATGAACCTGATCCTTGGATATATGACGAGGTAATCCAAGATAAAGATGCGGTATCTTGGCAAAGTGCAATGAATTCTGAGATAGAATCTATAGATTCAAATCAGGTCTGAGAGCTAGTAGAACCACCCAATGGTGTAAAAACCATTGGATGCAAGTGGATCTACAAAAGAAAGAGAGGAATAGACGGGAAGGTTGAGACCTTCAAAGCAAGACTTGTTACGAAAGGGTATACTCAGAAAGAGGGTATCGATTATGAGGAGACCTTTTCGTTGGTGGCTATGCTTAAGTCTATCCGGATTCTCTTATGTATTGCTGCTCATATGAATTATGAGGTGTGGCAGATGGATGTCAAGACAACTTTCCTTAATGGAAGTCTTGAGGAAAACATCTATATGGAGCAACCAGAGGGATTCATTGCAAAGGGCAAAGAGCATCTTGTGTGTAAGCTTAATCGATCCATTTATGGATTGAAGCAAGCTTCAAGATCTTGGAACATCCGCTTTGATGAGGTAATCCAGTCTTATGGATTTATTCAAAGTCCGGATGAGTCTTGTGTATACAAGAGATGTGACGGGAATCTAGTTATATTTCTTGTACTATACGTAGATGACATTTTGTTAATTGACAACAATGTCAAGGTGTTATCAAACGTAAGAGTATGGTTGTCCAAACAATTTGATATGAAGAACTTGGGAGAAGTGGGACACATCCTTGGGATCAAGGTTATAAGGGATCGTAGGAAAAAGATGTTGTGCTTATCTCAAGCTTCATACATAGATACTATTTTGGCTCGTTTTAGCATGCAGAACTCCAAGAAAGGTTTTCTACCTTTAGGCATGGAGTACCTTTATCTAAAGAGATGTGTCCTAGAATATCAAAGGAGATAGAGGAGATGAAGGCGGTTCCTTATGCTTTGGCGGTAGGAAGCCTCATGTATGCTATGTTATGTACGAGGCCGGATATATTCTTTGCCGTGGGCATGGTTAGCAGATATCAGAGTAATCTAGGCGTGGACATCAAGCGGTAAAACATATATCAAGTACACGAGAAGGACTAGGATTATACGTATACCAGGCAGATCAATTACTCCCTATGGGTTACACAGATTCTGACTTTCAATCAGATAGGGATAACAGTAAGTCTACCTCGGGTTTTGTGTTTACTTTGGGAGGTGGAGCCATTGTATGGAAGAGTGTCAAGTAGAAATGCGTGGCGGACTCCACCATGGAAGCTGAGTATGTGGCAGCCTTTGAGGCGGCCAAAGAAGCTGTATGGCTCAGGAACTTCTTGATGGACTTGGATGTGATTCCTAATTTGCCCAGAACTATCATAATTTATTGTGATAACAGTGGTGCAGTTGTAAACTCGAAGGAACCACGAGCCCATAAGACAAGTAAACACATAGAGCGCAAGTACCACCAGATACGAGAGATCGTAAAGCGGGTAGAAGTTGTTGTCGTCAGGATTGCATCAGAGGATAACCTGGTAGATCCTTTCACTAAGACCTTTCTAGCGAGAGCTTTGATAGACATGTGGAGGGAATGAGAATCAGATGTATGACACTTTGATGGCAGTATAGTCTTTTAGTATAATTGGGAGATTGTTTCCCGTATACTGAAAAGTCTATCTTTTGTATGAACATTTTTATTTTTGAAATAAGAATCACATGATCATTGTTTGCATATTTATGGTTATGCATATTGTCTAATACATTACATTGTAAATAACATGGTGTGTGGTGTCACACGGAATATTATGTTATCAGTTCCTTATAGAGTATAAGTAGAGGCTCACAACCAAGATGGTTTTGGACAAGCCATTGGTATGGTTGTAGTGTAATTTGGTATTGGTTTGTCTTGACCATAGAATTACACTAGTACACTTTGTGTGTATTGAGCATGACCGACTTAGAGGTGATTCAATTTATTGCTGACTACATAATTGAATCGGACCTCGGATATTATGGTGTACATGCTTTTAATCCCGATATAATAATGAGCATATGTACTTAGTATTTATTTCTTTGATTTACCAATGGACAAGATTTATAGATTAAATCGATAGGCTCGGTAAGTTGAGAAATGATATTATTTACATGGTGTGCCGTTGATTATAGGACGAAATCGTGTCCTATATATTAGGATGATGATGTCCCCTTGAAGAGCTCATAAGGATCATCATGTAAACCCTACAGGTGGACTTAGTCCGGCATGATGATAAGGTTGAGTGGTACTACTCATGGAGTTAGATGTTGATTAATTAATTGTCAGTAAATTAATTAATTGACGGACATTCGATATCTTAAATACGGGGAGATATTTGTACAATTAATATATGGAGCCCATATTTATTTATGGGAGTTGGTGAGGTAGATCAATGATAATCCTCTAGTGGAATGAATTATCATTAATGAATCGAATTTTATGTGGGCCGGATCCATTGGGTGGCCAAGATCCAACTCCTCCTCATGGTCCCTATTGTAGCCTATTAAAATCCTCATGAAACCTAGATCCGACGGACACGATTAAATGGAGTCTTGGGCGAAATCTATATAAGGAGGATAGGAGGCTTGGGCGGCAACGAAGAGAATTGGAATTCTAGGGTTTGCTTCTAAAGGCTTGGGCGGCAACTAATCTTGGGAGATTAGGGTTCGCTTCAAGGGTTGGGCGGCTAGGGTTTGGAGAGACTTTGGGCAGCAACAAGTGGAAGGTTTTCTTCTCTTCCTAAGGTCTAGCCGGCGCCCATATCTCATCTCCTTTCTCTCCTTGGCCGGCGTCCATCTCTCTTCTTCCTCTCCTTGGCCGGCGGCAACAAGTGTTTGGGTCTTTCCTTGGAGCTCTTGGCCGGCGCCCATACCATCTCCTTCTTCCTCTCCTTGGTCGGCGGCAACATCCAAGTTGGGAGCTTGGTGGTCGGCTCTAGAAAGGAGAAAAAGTCTTTGATTATCTTCCTTTGTTCGGAGCGAACAAGAAAAGGAAGATACGCGATCTAGGAGGTTTCAACTCTTGGAGGATCGTTGCTCACACAACGTTCAAGAGGAGGATAGGATATACAATAGAAGATCAAGAGGTATAATCTTGTTTATTTTGATTTTGTTCTTTTGTATAATGTATGTGGTTAATTTACTTGGACCCCAAAGATAAACACAAAAACCGGCGATCCGAACATCATCTATTCCGCGGCTAATCGAGGAAAAGAGTTAGGTTGCTTGAACAACAAGTTTGTTCAAGAGACCACTCTAATCGAATAGCACGATGATGGATCGGTTGCTTGGGTAATCCGTTATCGTTTGGATTATTTTTTTTTATCCGGGGATGTAGATGGGATCGCCATGCACAAGCGACCGAGGTGGAATGTGAAGCTTCGGTTCCACCTGCATCCTGCACCAATAGTCAGTCCACACATATAATACACTTAGCATAGAGTCTCTTTTACTTACTAAGCTTGTCTAGTACTCAATCTATCCTAACTCACCATGACTTCTCTTGCTTGGAGTTTATTCTTCTAAGACTCTTTATTTGTCAACCATTTGATCCCCGACTCACTTGGACCTTTCTTTGTTTAAGGTTCACTCCCTTATGGCCAAACACTCAGTTCCTGATTTGATTGAACTTTTCCTTTTTTAAGGTTCACTCCCTTAGGGACAAGTATCCGATCCCTCTATTTTATCGCTGATCTTGTGGATAAAACGGAAAGATTTCGATTTTTGAGCTCCCCCTCTATTTTAAAGAATTATGGTCAAATGTTGACGTGACGCCATTCGGGCAGCTAAAAGCCTTTCGAGCTCTTGGATTATCATTGACTCAACTCCAATTTTATCCATGTGTCGATTGGAACTTAGATGACTCAACATCTTTTCGAGTGCTTGGAAGCCTTTCGGGCACCTAAAACTTGCTCAACCCTGATCTTGTGGATTTGCCTTGGGCTTGGTTCCAAGCGCTCGGATCCAAATTCGGGTGCCTGGAACTGTTCACCTCACCCGAAACATTTCCGGTTGCTTGTTTTGATTAACTTCTTGCACCAATAGTCACTCCACACATATAATGCACTTAGTATAGAGTCTTTTTGACTTACTAAGCTTGTATGGTACTCAATCTATCTTGACTCATCGCGACTTCTCATTTGCTTGGAGTTTACACCTCCAAGACTCTTTACTCGCTAAACATTCGGTCCCCGACTCACTTGGACTTTTCCTTGTTTAAGGTTCACTCTCTTATGGCCAAGCACTAGTCCTTGATCTGCTTGGACTTTTTCTTTTTTAAGGTTCACTCCCTTAGGGACAAATATTCGGTCTCTAATCTGTTTGGACTTTCCATTGCTTAATATTCACTCCCCTAGAGTCAAGCATCCGATCCTTCACTTGCTTGAACTTTTTCCTTACTTAAGGTTCACTCCCCTAGGACATTGACAACCTAGTTCCACTAAGAGTTTCTCACTTATCAATTCATTTTCAAGTATTTAATCAACCTTGTCAATCCGCTTAGCTCATCTCTGCCTATTTTTACTAGGACTTCCTCACTCACCAATTTATTTTTAAGTATCCAGTCAATCTTATTGACCTATTTGGATCGTCTCTTGGTCAATTTTGACTAGTTAACCAAACCATGAGGATTGATTGCGTCAGCAATCTTCCCACTGACTACATTAAACAAATATATTATCCAAAAATAAAAATACTAGGAGGTTGATTGCACTAACACACTTCGCTATTATATTGTGTCGTCACTTGACACACTTTAACATGCTTCAAGGTGTTCTAGGATCAATTAAAAGGAACTTTAATCTTAATAATCCCTTTTAACTTAACTTGTTTGCCTTTAAATATAAGCCAATAACAATTCAAAACTTAATTATATCAATTGAATTAAAATTGGGTAAAAATCAAAAGGGTATTCCTTTTTATTGGAATTGTGAAAGGGGTGTCCCATTTTTATTTTTTCATCAAATCAGCACCCACTCCACCTGCCCCCCCCCCCCGGTGAGAGTATACTCCTACCAATAAGTTTGGCCAGTTTAAAGTTCAACCCTAAATCGACTGAGTTTGAACTGACTGCTAAAACCAGATGGATCAGTTAGCTTATTCGAGTTTAGGGTAGTAAAAATCTGCCTAAATAGTAAAATACTGTAACCCAACTAGATCATCTCTTGAGCTTTAGGGTTTGTTTACAATTGTCACATAAGAAAGAAACCTTCTTCGTCCTCGATCATTTGCCTTGTGTTCCCATGTATGTGTATTAATCTTCTCTTATCTATCTTGCAAGTTGCTTCCTTTTGTTAGTGTTTAGGGTTTAAGTAGTATCATTTGGAAATGAGTTCATTTCTCTCAAAGCACCTAGAGTCCATAAAAGACAACCAAGTATCCATATTGTAGCAGCTATGGGGTCATAGTTGCTACAATATTATAGCAGGCATGATTTGAAATCTCATACCATGTCAAATGGTCAAAGCATATCGCTTTAGTCGTGTCGTAGTTTTAGTCGTTGACTAGAAAGATACTATTCCAGTATTGCATCAATGCTCCAATGCATGGTGCCGATGGCAGACCACTTGTAGCAAATGTTGACTGCCAACAAGTGTGCTATGATCATAGTTAGCTAAAATGACCAATACTAATACAAATTGCTTGTGTCGGATCAAGATTGGCTATAATCTGTTTTTTTCTTTCCTGAGGAATCAACTTCTCACAAAGATTGAAGAGGAGATTAGAAAAAATTAGAGGTTTAAGGAAATTAGAATGAAATTAATTAAGATTAAATTAGAAAAGTTTAGGAAAGTGATGTAATTCGTTGAAATTTGGTCAATTTTAAAATGAAAATGGATAAATTGGGTTTAAATTTGGTCAGTTTAAGCTGATTTTGAAAAATTTAATTGATTTAGCTTCCCTCTTTCTTTTTTTTTTGATTAACCTGAGGTATCAAAGTACGATTTCTCTCCTAACTAGTCCTCAGGGCCGACTGCCTCGGCCCCACGGAAGTTTCCCGACGGTCGACGAGGGTAAATCAGGATGACGCGTGGCCCATCGCAAGTGGAATCGTGGAACCTTGCTGGGCGACCACGTGGCGGGAGAAGGCGATTTCTTCCCACCCCGCAACGCGCGCAGCTAGGGCGGAATGGACCCAGGCATTGTCAGAGGAAGCTACTGCTTGTAACCAATGCGCCGTTGCCTTGGGGCAGCTTCCCTCTTACTTTGATTCTTAGAGAAGTTGCACTAGGACAACAAAAGAAGAGAAGCTTTGCCAATCTCTTAAATTTCTTTTACTTGCCACAGTTCAAGGTCTCAAAGATCGCTTATTTAATGTTGTCATTACTTGTTAGACTTGACGCCTCATCCATCTCTCTCATCCACCATCAATCGAGCAAGACTAGTGTGGATCAAGAGAGATGATCGTTGAAAGGAAGTGAAGACAATAATTTGTCCCAATCAACAATGATCCTAAACTTATCATTCATTCAACTAAAAACCAATCAAATATAGTTAGAGATTTGATTAAATCCCAGCCATTTCTTGGATTTTTTGTCTTTTCAATCTGATTACAATACTAATAACAACTACACCTTTGATGCCCTATTGATTTGGCGGACCTGCCCAAAACCAACAAGGCAGAAGAGGAGAAAGATAAGGGGAGGCAAACGAGTTGTTTAAAATAATCAATCGTTCATTGTTTTTTTTTCTCTCTCTATTTAGGGATGATTGTTATGTGAAGAAATTGGAGTGTTTTGATCTTCTCACCCTTCTTTCTATGCTCACCAAGTAGTACATCTTTTCTTACTCTTTCTTAAGGGATTCTCTACTTTTTCTATCTTCCGGACAATCTCTTTGAGTAAATAAGTCCTTCTATAAGTTTTTACCCTAACATGCATTCATCAATCATCATGCAATAATGCACTAAATGTAGTTGAACAGAAGAAATAAAATACAGTTATTTTAGACCACTTAGTGGACTGTTTAAGTTAGTTTTCTCTATTTTATTTGCATCAGTTAGTGTAATGGATTAAGACAACACCTTGCAGTGACAACCTCCACCACTCAATTGAATCAAAGTTGACAAAGGTCTCACTCTATACTTGATTAAATACCCATAGACCCCATCAATTCCTGGTCGGCAAAGCCATCTTTATGGTGATAGGAGAGAAACTTTTGAGTGAACGTCCTTTCAACAGATCCCCTCTATTGGACAAAAAGTAAAAATGCAGACAATTACAATTAAAAATAGAATATAAAAATGAAAAATGAAAATAGAGATAGAAAATAATTCTTCCTCTTGGAAAAATATAATATATAAAATGTTGCACTATATCATGATTGATCAACAATAATTGTTAGCAGATGTTGATCCCTCTTGTGATAAGTTTTGGTGATGCCTCAAACATTCTGTGCTAAAAAACATTTTCTTGATTCCATCAAACGTATTTTTTATTTTTAAAATTTTATTTAGTGACTTAACTAATCATTGGACCTGCATTATTATAATCTAATTTGGTCTATTTGACTACTAATCTATATTAGGATGCACTTTTGCTCCAGATTTAATTAACCATGAATTTGATTTTATAAAATTTTTATTCAAATGACAAGTATTATCATAGCTTATTGTTGAAATTCTTCTAACGGCAGGTGGATTTGACTAAGCGGCACTGTTTCCCTGTGTATTGGAGTGGTGAGAACAGACGTGTTATAAGAGGCCATTGGTTTTCCCGTAAAGGTGGACTTGATTGGCTTCCACTACGTGAAGATGTTGCAGAACAACTAGAGTTGGCTTATAATCGTCGGGTAAGAATTCTGCTATGCAATATTCATATACTTTTGGTACATGGCTGCTTTTTTATCTTTGTGCATCCTGTGCGCTTCTAAGATATGTGGTATGTTAAGGGCCTGAAATCTGTTGCTTCTATTCAGTATTTTACAATACTTATTTTGGAGAGTCAAATGTGTTCTTCTGAGAAGAAGCTTACTCTAAGACTCTGATACACTGTTAGCTGCATTCTTCAATTTCTACAACCGTAGCTGGTTTCTCTATTTCTGATGGCCAAGAAATATCCTTTGTATTATTACTTGATCTAGTAAACTTCAATGCAATGAAGTTTTCTAATGCAATGAAGTTCTGGAAGACCTTTATGCAGCTCATCAAAAATAATTCCTTGCTCATTGCCTCCCTCTTGATCATTATGTTTTGTTTTTGAAAGTTTGAAGATCTTTTTTTTTGTTTTGTTCCTCAGCAGCATAGTTGCTCTTTTATACTGACACTAACCCTTAAAGCTGTGATACACTTAGGTATGGCATCGCCGCACATTTCAACCTTCAGGTCAATTTGCTGCTCGTATTGATTTGCAGGGCACATCTCCGGTATGTCATTTATCCAATAGGTTGCCGACCCAATACATACTATCCTCTAGCTAAAAAAATAGTTACCTGCACAGGGATTGCATGCACTTTTTACAGGAGAGAATGATTCTTGGGAAGCATGGTTAGCTTTTGATAACACTGGTTTCTCTTTTGGAGGTGGTGCTGTGGTTAAACTAAGACGTGGTTTCTCGACTTCTGGATCAGTGAGGCCAACTCAGGTTAGCCTTCTAAGTTTGGAACATAGCTGATTTTATAGATTAGTTAAATTTCTACTCTTAATAATGATTGATTAGGAAGTGATCAATGTCAGATATTTCAAATTTACTTTTAGGGTTTCCTTTTTTTTTTTAAATGGATACTGCTCGGTTTTTTCTAGCTTCAAATTAGCACATATTAAATAAAGTCACTAGAGGTTTTTTTTTATTTTCCAAATATCTTGTCGAAAATTGAAAAATATATTATTTAAAAATTTGTCTAACATCTGAGATCCTATTTTATTTTTTACAGATCCATAATATGATTTATTCAACAACTTTTCTAATAATTCTTTTTGAAACTAAAAAGAATTTTAAGAAATTATATTTTCTTACACTTCACCTCAAACTTGTGAATAGATGATTATCATTCCAGTTTGAAAACAATATTTTGAAACATTGAACTACTTTTTAGTATTTGCAACTTGTCCATATGGAGACACATATGGGGTACAAGTCAAGCGACTTTCTAGTTTCTCCTTGATGAAGCATTTGCCAATTTCAATTTACTTTGTTCGATCATGTTGTACTAGATTGTGAGCTATGTTAAGGTTACGAATAGTAGATCATGGCTTCTCAATCTCTTCTTAGTTGAATCCGCCAGACTCCTTTGATACTGCTTCACTTTGTTGTGTATTTTCTATATACATCTATTTATTGGCCCTTATTTGTCTTTGTTTATGCCTCCACACTTCGTGGGGAGGTTTTTCTTGAAGCTTTTAGCACCATTTATGAGTATGATGTGTCTTTTTACAATAGTTTCACAATAATCTGGATATGGAGCTTTTGATTGCATCATAAAATATCATGATTGGGAGCTTTTGACTAAATCAACTATCACGATCAAGAGCTTTTGACTATGATAGCATATGTTTTTATAACTTGCTTTTGACTATGATAGCATATGTTTTTATAACTTCTGCCATTTTAAGTTAAAACTTGAAGAAGGAAAATTTAGAATAAACCAAAGTTTAAAATTTTGACCCGTATCGAGATTTCGGTTCGCAATCGGCACGATACGGTTTCGGTATCGTATCGTAGTATATCGATAAATTTCGGTAATTTTTAAATATAAAATATATAAATTAAAAATGAAAATTTTAATTTAAATATTAAAAATAAAAAAATGATTAAAAAATACTAAAAAATTAATTATAATAATAAAATTAATTTAATTAATTTCAATTAAATAGGATTAAAAAATAAAATGAATTTTAATAATAATAAAATTATTATTTATAAATATAAATTAATAAAATAAATTTTAAAATAATTTTATTAAATTTTAATTGATTTTATTTAACCTATAGTTAAACTATAGTTTGGGAAGTTATTTTTTTTTTAAATGCTCCGTCGCCTCCTCGGCGAGGTTGCATCCTGACCTCGGCGGCGGCCTCGCGACCAGCTTGATTGCAGCCGGTTGCCGTTAGCGCGAGCGGCGACGGTGCGCGGCTGCCGATGGCGGCGACCTCGCGAAGCGGCGGCGCGCGCGCTGGCCGTAAGGCGCGCGGCGGCCCAGCGTGAGGCCGTCGGTGGTCGCGACCTCGACGAGGCCCCATTGTTTAGCGGAGGCCGTCGTATCTCATCGCGTTGTTCATGCGCCTCGTGGCGGCTGCGATTGGTGGCGATTGAACGAGCAGAAAACCGCTCGTTTTGTCTGTGAAACGGGTTGATATTTCAAACCTTGGATGAAACTGAGGTGTGAGACAAGGAAATTTGGTAATGAAGGACGAACAATAGGGAAAAATCAATAATGAAGGCTGATTATAGAAAAAAAAATTAACTATGAAAGCTAGTAAAAGAAAACCAATGAATAGGATTCCAATCTATGTTGGTGAATACGAGCAGAATTTATCATTTTGCTCACCAATCGATACTAAAACCATTCAACACGAGGCTCAAAGCTATGCAGTCACAACAAACAACAACCAAGCATGGCTCTGACGATCATCTATGTTGGTTTTTTATTTTTCTTTCCTTTCTTTTTTCCCTTATTTCTATCTTTTTCTTTATTTTTTTCCACAATTAATTCCTTTTCCTCCATTAATTTTTTTCTACTTTATCTTTTATTTTTTCCCCCTCATTCATCCATCTACAAGATGAATAGAAAGAAAAAAAAATCCTCTTTTAAGGATGGAAGAGACATAGGGTTTGAAAGATAAAAAAATAAATATAATATAATTTCTAACCTTATAAAATATTCTCCCATTGATGAATTAAATTATTCTATATATAAACTTAATTTAGTTTTAAATTGATGGAAATAAATTCAAATTTACTTGATCCTGCCATGTCTACTTGGTAGAACTCGAAATTTTTTCACGAGATAATATCAAAAACTTAAACTCAATATTTAACATCTTAAATATAACTCAATATTAATTATCTATAACAATTAAAATATTAATAATTTTTTAATTAATATATATTATATTTAAAATAATACCAAAATCATGTCAACATGACATGATATGATGCCTAAACCTCATTGTTCATAAATTGAAACTCTAATGCTTCTCGAAATTTAAACTAGTTTTTAAATTTAATTAATGTGAGAATATATTTTTATAAATTATATACACAAATGAAGGGGAGCCTTAGTACAATGGTAAAGTTATTCTCATGTGACATAAAAGTCATAAGTTCGTGTTTTAGAAACAACCTCGTGCAGTGTAGGGTAAGGTTGTGTGCAATAGACCTTTCCTCGGGACCTTATATTGGTAGGAGCTTCGTGTATGGACTGCCTTTTATATACACTGAAATATTAAGTTGATTAAAATTCTATATTTTGGATATTAGTGGAGATATAAATTTATCACTAATACAATTATTCTTAACTATAAGTTTATTTATACAGTAATTATATTGATTGATATTAATATACTAGGTTAACAATTATATCTTGATATTGATAAACTGTTTAGGTTAATAGTAACTTAAATTTGATATTAATGTTTTATAGCTTTATAAACTATTATAAATTTCTCATTTTAATATAATCTCTAGTTAAATTGAACTTAACTAGGACATTACCTGAGATGTTTATAGGTTGATTTGACTCAAATTTAATAATGATGCTTAACTTAGTATTGAAAATGAAAAAATATCTGATCAGTAGAAGGTAAGTACTTAGTTCCTTTAAATAAAAATAAAAGAAACATACAAAATTATATAAATTATAGAGGTATTAAATAATAAGTCATACTATGAAACTTTAGGAGAGAGACAACAACAACAACAACAAAGTCTTATCCCACTAGGTGGAGTCGGCTATATGGATCTTTCTACGCCATTGGACTCTATCCCCTACTATATCATCATCTATATTTAAATAAATTTTATCTTGTTTTATTGTTGCTAACTAAGTCTTTTTTAGTCTTCCTCTTCCTCGTTTGATATGTATACTTGGCATCGTTTCACATTGCCTAACTGGAACATTTATTGATCGTCTAAGTACATGTCCGTATCACCTTAAATGTGTCTCTCGGAGTTTTCCTTAAATAGATGCAACACCAACTTTTTCTCTAATGTTCTTATTTCTTATTTTGTCCATCCTTGTATGTCCGCACATCCACCTTAACATCCTCATCTCTACAACTCTCATATTTTACTCATGTGCTTAGTCCTAGCTCAACATTCAGCGCCATATAACATAACAGGTCTTATTGTCGTTTTGTAGAACTTCCCTTTAAGTTTTAGAGACACTTTATAATCACATAAAACACCTGACGCTTTTCTCCATTTCAACTACCCTGCTTATATTCTATGTAAGACATCTCTCTCAATCCCTCTATAATCTTGCAAAAATGATCCTAAATATTTAAAGCTCTCAGTTCCAGATAACTCATCATCTAACTTGAGAGAGTAATAGAAAAAAAAACTAAGGAAGAACAAGGTGATCGAAAATTAATTCAGATTCATGTTTGAAAGGTCGACAATAGAAGCTATATGTTATTTTAGACAACTAATTGAAAAGTATCGGGGACTTACATATGATATTCGTTGATCTAGAAAAATTTATGATAGAGTTCCAAGAGAAATTATATGGAGAATTATAGAAAAAAAGTATTAGTATAGTGTATATTGAAATAGTTATGGATATGTATAAGGATATAATGACAAGAGTAAAGACGACAAGTGGATTAACCGAAGTGTTTCCTATAAAAATAAGGTTATATCAAAAATCAGCTTTAAGTTCCTATGTTTTTACACTAATTATGGATGAACTTACTAGACACATCCAAGATACGATACCATGATGCACGTTGTTTGCAGCCGATATTATTTTGGTAGATGAGACACGTGAATGAGTGAATGTTAAACTTGAATCTTGGTAGGAAACTGTAGAAGTGAAAGGTTTTAGGTTTAGTAAAGTAAAAATAGAATATATGAAATTTAAGTTTATCAATATTAAACATAATGAGATAATTGTTAAGATAGGAGATGATGAGTTGTCTGTAACTAAGAACTTTAAATATTTAAGTTTATTTTTATAAAAGGATGGAAAGATTAAGGGAGATATTTTACATATAATACAAGTAAAATAGTTGAAATGGAGAACATCAAGTGTTCTTTGTAATTGTAAAATATATCTAAAATTAAAGGGAAGTTTTACAAAATGATAATTAGACTGTTATGTTATATGAAACTAAATGTTGAGCTATGATTTAAAGACATGAGCAGAAGATGAGAGTTGTAGAGATAAAGATGTTAAAATAGATGTGCAAACATATGAGAATGGAAAAGATAATAAATAAGAATATTAGATGGAAAGTTAAAGCTCTTGAGGAAAAATTTCGGAAAACACATTTAAGATGTTATAGATATGGTATTTAGACGATCAATAAATGCTTTGATTATATAATATAAAACTATGACAAATATGCATATCAAATGAGGAAGAGGAAGATCAAAGAAGATTTGGTCAACAACGATTGCACAAGATAAAATTTATTTAAATATAGATGATGATATAGTCACGGAAACAATCTCTTACAAAATAGAATAAAACTGCGTACAATAGACCCTTTATTAGAATCCCACATTGGCGGAAATTTTGTTCACTGGGTTATTTTTTTTTTTATAGATGATGATATAGTTTGGGATAGAGCATAATGACATTGAAGGATCTTTATAGTCGATTCCACCTAGTAGGGCAAGTTTGGTTGTTGTTATTGTCGTTAATGTATGATGCTCATTTTGGTATTTGTAGAGAATTAGAGATTAAGATAAATCAATAAATCATTTGTTAGGATGATTGTTATATGGTTCAACTTGTTTAACCAACATGTTTATTCAATTTATTATCTAGTTGCTATGGTCTTTGAATAAACACTCACATTGGAAGGGGTCTAAAGAAGTTGAACTATTATTGTCTCTTTACTTTGTTTTTACTTCCCAATATCATTCATTAGGGCACACATTTGTGTGAGTTTTTCCAATTGAGACTCACTTTCTTTTCCTCCGAAATCTCCCTTTTCATCTATCCTTGATGTGTAAACTCCTGACCACTGGCAATGCATGAACCAACACCTAGCATATGGCTGACCCAAGTGCAATTCACGACTAGGTCTGCTTATACCACTTCATAAAATAATCAGGGCAGGTTGTACAAATCATTTGTGATTAGGTGAGCCATAAAACTGCATAGTATACACTTAGTGGACTGAATCAATGTCAATAATTTCTTGTGACATTCAAATTAAATCATTCTCCAACGAACTTATTGGTGGCCACTGTCTTATTCACAAAGGGCTCAGTTAGCTAATTAGTGACAGCTGTACTCAAATATAAATACCTAATCTGGATGTATGCTTCCCATTGGGTTCTTATCTTCTTGATGTTATTATGCATTTATGCCCATTGTCCTTTATATGAAACTAAGGTTTCCTGTGAATTTTGGTTTATTTTACTCTAATTTTAATTGTTCAGGATGAGCTTCGGCAGCAGAAAGAGGAAGAAATGGATGACTACTGTTCTCAGGTTTACCTTAACGATCCAAGTAACTTGAATTTTAAAGTTATAGATGTCTCTTTTGGTACTTTTTCCTTTTTCTGCCAGTGTAATACAACTTCCGTAACATTAAAGTTTGAAGTTGAGTTCCTACCACAATAATTTTCCAACTTGATGCCAAGGTAGTATACATCATCACCAAGTTGGATATAGATAATATGCATAGAGTTAGGACTAAAGAAAACTCTTGTCAATATAATAAAAAAGATTTTATTTAATTTGAATATCACTTAGTGAGAATGTGAGATAGCCTTGTATAGAGCTCAATGGAGGATAATAGTCATGTTGCTTGCCTCAAATGGTAGGACAAACATGGCTGGATGATGAAGATGCTTCTGCATAGATTTGGGACTACCAAATAGCTTTGTGCTATCCTAATCTTATTTCTCTATTTAATGTATATGGTCAATGTTTAATTGCTAAAAGACAAAATAATTAGGTAAAAAATATTTGTAATGTAGGAGGAAGAAATGAAAATAAAGGAAGATGTAGGAGAGACATGGAATCCTCTTGCGACCATTAGATTGCTTTGTATATTATGTGAGATGCCTTTACATATGTATAAACTACACATTAAATGAATGAATTGGTTACCAATGACTAAACTAAGAAACAACCTGCTAATGAAAGAAACACACTAATTACTAATAGTTGATTTTTCTAGAACATTAGTTTTCCTAAAAGCAAGTTTAGATGAGTAAAAGTATTTGTTGATACAAGTTGGTTTTTTTTGGGTTTGTTAATGTGAAACTACTTCCATTACCTGAACTAATCCAATATCATTCATGATTTTATGGGCTTTTGAAATTCCAATGATATGGATTCTGTTGTCTTATCATTTTATTGCTTGATCCAAATCTCCTATTTTTTTTACTGCAGGTGCCAGTTGGGCACTTAGTTTTCATGGTTCATGGTATTGGACAAAGATTAGAGAAAGCAAATTTGGTTGATGATGTTGGTGATTTTCGCCGTATAACTTCAAGTTTAGCTGAGAGACACTTAACTTCATACCAAAAAAGCACCCAGAGGATTTTATTTATTCCCTGTCAGGTAAATATTGTTAATTGTATAAGAGTGCTCACATCCTTCTTCATTAAGCAAGGAATCTTGATCCACTCTTGATTTTTATTTTACCTTGTTATAAAGGTGTGTAATTTCTACTATTAATTAATACTTCCATTAGAAACTTTTTAGTAATGTCACGAAGGTTTAAAATTTTGAACCATATTGAATTTCAATTTATGATCGGAACAATACGATTTTGGTGTCATATTGTACCGATATATTTTTATTTTTTAATATAAATATATTAATTAAAAATATATTTACTAATATTTGATTATTATATATGCTTACTATCAAGTTATATTCGAGATGTTAAATGTTGAGTTTAATTTTGATATTAGCTTTTGAAATAGTTTAATTTTTATTGAGTAAAAGTGAATTTAGAGTTAAAGCCCACTTAGTAGATATGACGAGATTAAGTAGGTTTAAATTACATATAATTTAGATTTATTTTAATCTTTAAAATTAAACCAAATTTATATACACAATAACTTAATTCATAGTAGTATATATTATAAGATTAGGAATTGTGTTATATTTATTTATTTTATTTTTTCTAACAATTTGTTCCCTTCATCTTAAAATGGTTTATTTTTCTATGTTTACCTCGTAAACAGATAGAGGGGAAAAAAATAACCATCCTATTTCCGCTAAACAAAATGATTTTAATAAAAGGAGATTTAAATGAACATATAGGAGTGAAAAAATAGGAATGTGATAGAGTACATGAGAGTTATGGATTTGAAATAAGAAATAAAAAAGGAAAACTATATTCAATTTTGCGATATTGTATGAATTTATATTAGCTAATATGTTTTTTTATAAAAAAAAGAGAACACTAGTTATGTTTAAAAGTGAAAATAATAAATCACAAATTGACTTTTTTATGATTAGGAAGAATGATAGAAAAATTTATAAAGATTATAAGGTCATCTATAGAGAAAATTTAACTATCCAATATAGATTAGTTGGATATGCACCTCAAGCATAGTATCAATAGAATAAAAACTTGCATGACTCCTAGAATTAAGTGGTGGAAGTTAAAGGATAGAAAGCGAAACATATTTAAGGAGAGGATAGAAGTACAAGTATTATGAAAAACAAATGGCGACTCGAATATGACATGGATAAGATGATATTAAAATTGAAAATGATAGCCAAGAGTGTACTCGATGAATCAAAGGGACATGTACTATCAAGTAAAGAATCTTGGTGGTAGAATGAAATAGTATATGAGAAAATGAAAAAAAAACGAACAACCTATAAGGTATATAGTAGCCAAGAATGAGGATAAGAGAGTAGTAAATGAAGTCAAAAATGAAATTTTTGAATGTTTATATCAACTAGATATAAAAAAGGAAAAAGAGACATTTATATAATAGTTAAAGTCAGAGAGAGCGAGAAAAAGAGATCTTATTCAAGTAAGATGCATTAAAAATGAATGTAATAAAGTACTTTTGAACGATGAAGAAATAAAAGAGCAATGAAAGAGTTATTTTTATAAACTTTTTTAATGAAGATTTAGGTGATCAAAACTTAGATAATTTAAGTAGACTAGAGGAGTATAAAAATTTAAATTTTTATCGTAAATTTTAAACTACAGAAGTAGAACACGTTTTAAATGGGATGCAAAATGAAATAATTGGATCAGATAATATTTCAATAGAGGTATGAAAGTCTCTAAGGAAGTAAGATATTAAATGACTTATAAAGTTATTAAATATAATATTGAAAATGAAAAAAATATTTGATCAGTAGAGAGTAAGTACTCTATTTCCTTATATAAAAATAAAAGAAATGTACAAAATTATGTAAATTATAGAGGTATTAAACTAATAAGCCATACCATGAAACTTTGAGAAAAAGTAATAGAAAACAAGACTAAGGGAGGAGACTATGATGATTGAATAAATTTTGATTCATGTATGAAAGGTCAATAATAGAAGCTATACATTTTTCCGGACAATTAATTGAAAAATATCGAGAACATAAACAAAACATACACATGGTATTCGTCGATTTAGAAAAAGCTTATGATAGTGTCTCAAGGGAAATTATATAGAGAATTCTAAAAAAAATTGTTAGCGTATCGTATATTAAAATAATTAAGGATATATTGACAAAAGTGAATATTTTAGGTAGATTAACCGAAATGTTATCCATAAAGACAGGATTACATTAAAAATCAATTCTAAATTCTTATTTTTTTATCCTAATCATCGATGAACTCACTGGATTCATCCTAGACATGGTACCATGGTATATGGTATTTATAAATATTATTTTGTTAAATGAGACACGTGAAGAAGTGAATGCTAAATTTGGATCATGGTAGGAAACGCCGGAAATGCAAGGTTTTAGGTTTATTAGAGCAAAAACAAAATATATGAAATTTAAGTTTAACAATATTTGACGTAATAAGATAATTATTAAGATAGGAGATTATGAGTTGTCTGTAATTGAGAGCTTTAAGTATTTATGATCATTTTTATAGAAGGATGGAGGGATTAAAAGAGATGTCTTATATAAAATATAAGCAGGATAGTTGAAATGAAAGAAAACATTAAGTGTTTTTTGTGATCAAAAAATACCTCTAAAACTTAAAAAGAAATTCCACAAAATGGTAGTTAGACCTACCATGTTATATGAAACTAAATGTTAGACTATGACTCAAGCATATGAGCAGAAGATAAGAGTCGCAGAGATGAGAATATTAAAGTGAATGCGCGGACATGTGAAGATAGACAGGATACAAAATGAGAATATTAGAGAGAAAGTTAGGGTTACATCTATTGAGAAAAAACTATGAGAGACACGTTTAAGATGGTACAAACATTTACTTAGATGACCAATAAATGTTTCAGTTAGACGATGTGAAACTATGACAAATATGCACATCAAACGAGGAAGAAAAAGATCAAAGAAGATTTTGTAGGATCGAAAAGCGCGCTAGAGGTGGGGAGGGGGGTGAATAGCGAGTGATAAATTTTCTTTTTGTTTCAAAATACGAGCAGTGTAGCGGAAAGTAAAACAGTAGAAAATAAATAGACACTTTATTTTTACTTGGTTCACAATCCAATGGTTGCTACTCCAAGGTCCCGTGATCCTTGACCGCGTACGAAGGGGCAATCCACTATAGAGTCAAAACCGAGAGATAAAAACTCGAGGATGAGGCAACAAGCCTACCTCACCTCGTTATGATGAAAACTCCGATTATAAATTAAACAAACTAATACTACTAACGAATATGAATCTGAGATGAAAAGCTTGTCATCGACATGTTGGCGTCGTAATGTCGTCGTCGAAGCGTAGCATTGTTGGAGCACTTGGGAGCAAAGAATTGATGATATAGGATTCGAGTCCTCCCTTCGTTTTATAGACTTGTGTCTTGGAATAAGTTTGGATCCAGATCCTCAATTCTTTTTATCACGAGGTGACACCTTATTTTATCCGACGCCAAACGTTATCCTCGATTCATCGCTTGATCGACGACTTCATCGCCGTCGATCGCTAATATCCAATGATCACCCGGCCACCGTCACTTCCTGCGTGAAAGAGTTAGCACGGAAAATAGTAAATGCGACGATTTCTTACCGTTCGTTTTCAACCTAGACCTTCCACTGGAAGTCTTAGTCGGATCGCCACCTAGGGTCGTTCTCGTACAGAGGACACGACCTTACCATCTCTCTTTACACTCGTGCTTACCTCTGATCTTTTATGATCTGTCGCTTTGCTTCCGGTCTTTACCTGGGTTCTTCGACTCCCACGAAGTTCTCTCGGTGTCGCCTGACCACTACGGTTTCCCGACTCGGGATTCTCCGGGTGTCGCTGACCTTCGGCTTAGCTTAACCATTTCCTGCACACTTAATTCAGCTCATGAGATAACAATATGACCTTAACTTTGGATCTTTGCCATAATCAAAATCTAGGTTCGATTATCTGGTGCCCCTGCATCAACAATCTTTCCCTTTTTGATTTATGGCAAACCGACACAAAGTTAAGAGAAAATTAAAGCATAAAACAAGTGAAGTAAATGATACTCCCCCTTAACCCTAGGTGAGTTTTGAGAAAGATTCTTTAATTTTTAAAATTAAATTTTTTATTACTCCCTCTTAACTTTCGCTCTTCTTCTCCTTTTGCCATAAATAAAAAAAAAAGTGGGGGTGTTTATTTAAAATAGAGGTTTAAAAACAACATGCGTCTAAAATTATTAAGGATAAATCAACTATGAGTTCAAGCATGCGTCTAGTATTAGATAGATTGGTTCGAGGTGTGTCCCTCTGCACCAACAATTTAATAAGTTTTTGAAATATACTTTTCAAAATACTTATAAATTTATTTTCAAAAAGAACTTCAAAGGTTTGTAATATAACCCTTAGGGTTAATTTGCTCTCCCCCTTAGTCAAATATATAAAGTATAAGAGATTTAGGGGACGCTAAACTTTGACCTAGAGAATTGTATACTTAGTATTGGCCAATTGAAGTTATAATTATTCATTAAGTGCAAGAAAGTAAGTAGCATTTTGAAAAAGTTATGTTAAGTGTATTTCAATTATTCTTAACATCTCACCCATTCTATGTGTCTCAAAAATGCGTTTGCCTTATATGTTTTGTGAGATGATTTTATCATGATTAAAGTTAGTCAACTTTGATTAGATTCGGATTTAACCCTTAGTTCATCAAGTAAACCTTTCAAGAAATTGACTTCCAGGTCGTGGCGAGGCACAAGAGCCTTCTTTGATCGGAATAACGACCACTTCCTTAGACAAAGTCAAATTCAAGAAATTGATTACTTGAGTCACTTAAGATTACTTTCTGGTCTAACTAGTTTAGGATACGGCGAGGTAGCTTCAGCTAGTTCAACTTTGTCGAGTGTACCAAGCTAAATATGCCTTATCTAGTTCGGACACACAAGGCTTCGTTTCCCTAATGTACTATCATCTCGCCGTGTCCTGATACTATGTTATCAAGATTGATTAACTATTTGTTATATCTAACCTTCTAACAATTAAAACAAGGTTTAACTAAGCATGCAAAGCTTTAACTAAGAAAGTGGGTACACTATTTTAGTACTAGCTCCTCCTAGACCATTGAACTAACATGGTTTATCCACATAGTGGACTTGAGCCTGGGGAATCTAATACTTATTAGTCCTTATATGTGAACTCAATAGAATTTTGGGACCCATGCTTGAACTCTTTGATGACTATGATTTATGATAGACATATAAGATCTATTCGTAGTCCTTGAACTAAACCCGAGTTCGGCTTTTTGTACATGACTCTTTGAGTTCCAAGTAGTCGGTTAAGATTTTTAGATCCCAACGTGAACTTTTCCAACCTAGCCTCGACCTCTTGAACTCATCCTTTCAAAAGAGAATTCTTCTCCTCAAGTTTTTCAACTTGAGTTTCCCTCTTGAACTTGACTAGTTGAAGAGGTTAGAGTAGCCTCTTGCTTGAGAGTTTCAACTTCCTCAAGTAACGACTCAACTCTAGACTCGAATTTAGTCAATTTCCTATTTAACAACTTAATTGCATGATATAAGTTCGCAATTAATGAATGACTTATTTTAATCTTTTTTTTTGATCCGACTTTGAGTTTCTTCTCGAAATCGTCCTCGGAGTCGAAGTCGGAGTTGGATTCGTTTTCGGCTTCGACTTCGGACTCTGACTTGGACTCTACCGGTCTTGCCATGAATGTTACGTCGACGCCTTCTTCTTTGTTGTCCCAAGTTGCATGAAAGACCTTTTTAGATCCCTTTTGCTTTGGCTTTATTTTTGATTTACAGTGCCCCTTCTTCTTGTTCTTCGACTGCTCCCTTTCTTTTCGGATTATTCTCCAGACCATGTTTACTATTGCTGTCACGCCCCAAGAGTATGCCAAGCCGGAAAACAACGGACAACATCTCCTCTGTACATGACAACATATCTTGTTGATACAAAGCCTTTCGACCACAATCACAAAAACATATATAAATGTAAATACAACAAAACACAGTGGAAACTATCCAAACGAAATGATAACTACCAAAGTGCATTCCGGTATGACTAACACTCAAAACATAAAGAAAACATCGGCAAAATCTGAATTCACAAGTGCGTACATCAACCACAAGTTCCACACTACAATCCACCATATAAAACCAAAGTCATATCGAGAAATACACGGAATACCCAAAACTTAATTTCTGACGCTAGATGAGACGACGCCACCTTGCCCAAGCCCATCACGAGTCGAGTAATTGCACTGGGCAACAAGAAACCCAAGGTCTATGGTGGTGAGTATAACTCAGTAAAAGAATGTATGTACGATAATTTATATATATCATACGCGAGTCAACAATACGTTGTTTAATCGGTATAACAGTATACACTAAAGCATTTACATAACAATCTGTATACTAAATCGATCAACACAATAAACATAAGGTAATCGACATACCAAGATCGACAATGATGAATCGATACAACCTCGTATAAGTGCCATGTCTGACACCTGATATGGTAGAGTAATCTAACTCTATGTCCAATGAAACCGTCGTATTATTAACGTTACATGATAAATCTGACCGTAGACGGGTTCGTCCCGTATCACCTCGAGGTCTTTGGTGAAACTTCGAATCAAGCGGTCGTGACAAATCACGGTAATCAGCGCGACCCATCTGGAATATCTGAGTAAAATCACGAGATGATATCTGATCGAATCTGACGAATATAGTTCGAAACCGAATCTGACGTCAATGTCGTATATATAGACTCTGGCTATATATATATTATAAATAACTCAGTATTATATATATATACGTTTATCGTATATATATATATATGTATATCTGTTATTATCTACCCTCGTGATCATGCGTATCGTAGTCGTGTCTGTGCGCACCCTACTACCATTACCACGACCTAGTATGACTAGCGTGTAGTAGCCGATGCGTCGTCACCGACTGACTCTGCTCTCGGTGGTAGAATTAGGCGTTATAAATGTAATATAAGTATAAAGAGCTAGCTCTGTGGGGCCCTGCTCGACGATCATTGTCATTTCACCTGATGGTGGTCGAGTCTTCTGTACCTGGGACAGAATGCGCGCCTTGACTCCGGCTGACCAGCATCATAATGGGGCGAGTCGGCCTTGACGAAATCTTCTCGCCCTCGCGCTAGTTACTCCTCGCGAGTAACTGGGAGGCGAGGATGATGACGATCCTCTCGACGCGAGAGAAACCCGAGTCGGACGTCGTATAAATGGCGTGAATCTTGCGGCAATCTGGCATCGTATGTCCCTTGGCGTACTCTCTGATACATGGGGCGTACTATTGATCGACCCATCTCTACACTGTGCAGCAGAAGTGGTACTATTGATCATGCGGCTCTATCTGCGAGTCGTACTCGTGATCGAGCCTCTACATTCATGAGGCGTATCTGTATTGTTTGACACGAGCTAGGACCTCTGGTCGTGGCGTATTTATATCGACAAATCACGCGTCATGCGACTACGTGATCCGTAGTGGATCGTCTGACATCGTCGAGGATATAACACGGAAACTTCGACTTTATACAGAATTATCACTTTGGATGATTTATACAAGTGCAAATTAGGTTTCTGGTGAATTTAGCTTCTGTCTGTATGGGTAAAACCACTTCTGATCATACATGGCATACATAATTCATACTTGCGAGATGAATTAATAGATACTTGACGATAATAAGTATTTAAGTGCACAGTATCGAGAATCGGAAAAATAGAGTGGAAGTCGAGAATTGAGCGATAACATTATGAAGTAGCTCTTACGACCGGGGTGAAAATATTACCCTGTATAAAGCTCGAAATCGATATCTTGGCGTTTGCGGACTGTCATTATCCACGTCCTGCCGAAATATCGTGATTGCGATTAAATTGATGCTGTGAATATCTGAATCCGTTCTGGACGTCGTTCACATATTAGCGTCCCTTTATTGAATACGGTTAGAAATCCCCGATCATTCGCGCGTAACCTCTCTGACATCGATTAGGTTTAAATCATTAAATCTCTTAAGTATGCTCCGCGAATCGTTTAAGCGTACGACTCGCGTCCTTAACCATTGCGGTTATCCACGACCTCGTTTGTAGAGATCGGAAGCGTCGCGCGGCTCGATCAGCCAATGAGCATTCGCGCTAATTTAGAGACTTGACTCGACCTCAGGCAGCCACTATTGAAGCCTTGAAGCGGCGTATCGTAACTAATAATTACACTAAATTAGGGATCAATGTTGGGCTTTTTAAGACATGGCCGCACTGCGTTGCGGAAACCCCGGAAGTCCGACGCGGATCCGTCTTGAAGAAGTATTAAAACTAATTACATGTATGTGCTTACAAAATCCTCTAGATCTACCTTAGAACTAAGAGATAAGGATGTTACCCTTGATGCGATGCCCTTCATAATCCATCGTCAAGTCATGGAACTCGAGAGTGTCAGTCTGCGCTCCTCTATGGTATCCACACGATAGGTGGAAGAAAACTTCGACCTTGAGTGTCTTTAGCACTCCTTGGTTGGTTGACGAAGAGAGGAAGGAGAGGAGGCTTGAGAGGAAAATTCGAAGAAGATGAAGTAATGGTGATTACTCGCGAAATGAATTTTTCACTCACATAACCCCCAGAATGGTGGTGGCCAGCCGTGGAGGAGTTACGTCGTCGTGTAACTCCCGTGACCATAGTCTCCCTCGTGATGTGGCCTTAATTATTGACAGTCGATGATGATGTGGAGCGTCGTCGTTGGCCGTCTTCTAGTCGTCGTCGTGGCGTGGCATTTGGTCAGTCGAACTTGACCTTCGATTCCCTCTCGAGTCAGTCGAACTTGACCTCAATCTCCGTGGTTGATCGAATCTCTAACCACTTGACTCAGTCGATTTAATATAATGAATCTCTATTCGTTAATTTAAATTGATTTGATGAATCAATCTCGATTAGACTCATTCAACACTTGAATCAACTTGAGTCTAACTCAATTAGTCTAATTTGGATTACTCTTAATCCAATTTGGTTCATCCCATGAACCTAATCCTCATGGTTCGTCATATGAACCTAATCTCCATCTAATTGCTCTCGTGTGTGACCTATAGGTTCTTATAGCGTTGTGATGTCACTAAACCGATTTAGGAGCATAACGATAGGCAGTATCTAGCAACACATCATTGCTACCCAAGTTACAAGAATGTTGAGCTCCAACATCACCTTTGTGACTACTAATTGTGACTCTCACAATATGTGACAATGTCCCTCTATCATTGACATCTAGATTGACCAATCGAGGCATAGACCGTGTCATCCTTGGTGCAATCTAAATCTTGAACTCCAAGTAGACTCACTCTAATCAAATGAGCTCAATATCTCATATTGACTCATTTGGGCATGGCCATGCACTTCGTGGTCTCACTCTATCAAGAATATCGATGTCACGTCGTATAGGAGGGATAGATCCCATCTACATCACTCGCATCCCTCGCGTAATTAGATTTACATACCCGATGTCGCCTTTATAGTCCACCCATTTCACGGGTGGCGTTTGTGAAAGCAAGTATGCAACTCCTTATGTAGGGAACCATGGTGACTTCAGGTCTAGGACTAATAGGCATACTAAAAGGCACAAGTGAAAGTATATGAAACTCATATAGCGATCCATGATACTTTCTCATGGCGGGTCATTGGTATACATTCTCGATGCATACCCATGTATCGACTTGATATCTCATATCCATGACTTGTGAGATCAAGTCATCTTGTTGACCTACATGCTAGTCTCTACGCATTAACATTGTCCCTGAATGTTAATACTCGACTAGGAATGATTAAGAGTAGTGTTCTCTATATCATCTCATTATCGATTCAACCAATCGATTGATATAGATAAGAACCTACTACTCAAGGACATTATTATATTTAGTTATTTGGCACCAATACAAGTAAATATAATAACCATGCCTTTATAAATAGGAATATGATACAATACAGTCCATACAACAATCATCACATGATTGGCTCTAGAACTTTCACTAACAATCTCCAGCACTAACTAGTGCATCAGTAGTATCTAATACCCAATGACCTGAGTGTGACCATCATGCTTTTACGTACGAAGCCTTGGTCGAGGATCTGCGATGTTAGCCTCTGTGGGTACTCTGCAAATCTTCACATCTCCTCGTCGATGATCTCACGAATGAGATGGAAGCAGATATATTAGGCCTCTGTTGTAGAATCGATAAGCGTGTCTGCTTGGAACTCTTCCATCGCGGTCTTTCTATTCAATAAAACCACGAACCACATTGCGATCTATAATCATCACAGTGTCGGTTTGGAAGGACATCATTGTAACCCTTCTGACTAGCTCCTCATCGCCTCGAATATCAGAAATATTCTTTAGTCCTTCTCAGTACTTAGAATATTCTTGGCTATATCGATGGCGCTCACTGGATCGTGAGTATCTACTCGTCATGTACTCAAGCATACGAGACATCGGAGCAGTACAGGCGTAGGCGTACATGATAGATCCTATAGCGGATCGTGAGATCTTATCCATGCGGTCTCTCTCCTCTCTAGAAGAGGACTTTGAGTCTTGAAAGACTCACACCATGTGACATCGGCGAAGTCCTTTCTTGGAATTACTGCGTGCGAGCCAAGTAATACCGTGTCGATGTATGTACTCGACTTAGGCAAGCAATCTCTTAGATCTATCTCTATAGATCTTGATGCCTAGAATACTGGTGCGCCGCTAAGTCGCCGTTGAGAAAGCACGTCCCGGCCAGTCTTGCGGTGTGGCGAAGGATGTCGTTCCCGATAGTAGTTATGTAAATCACATCTGATACAAGGAACACAAGCTGTGTTCCCATTAACCCTCTTGTAGACCACGGGGTTCATCTTCGTTCTTGATGAAACGAACTTTTGATCGCGTCGTGAATCGAAGATTCCGGCTCAGAAGCTTGCTTTAGCCCGTAAATGGACCTTTGCGGCTTGCGTACCTTCCCGATTATCTTTGTGGATCTCTGAAAACCCTCGAGGTTGTGTCATGTACACATCCTCGAGTAAGTTTCCATTCGAGCGGTTTTGACATCCATTTGCGGATCTGCATGTCGTGGTATCTCTGATAGCAAGCAAGATCCGAATGGACTTAAACATCGCCCTTTGGAGAAAAGGTTTCATCGTAGTCGATACCATGAATTTGCTTGAAACCTTTAGCCATCGGCCCTTATAGGTATCGTAAGTCCATCCATGTCGGTCTTTCTCCTAAAGACCACTTACACCCAATGGGTTTGACCCCTTGGTGGATCGACCAAAGTCCATACTTGGTTGGTGTACATGGATTCCGTCTCGGATCTCGTAGGCGTCTAGCCATTTCTCGAGAATCTGGGCTCATCACGGCTTCACGATGGGAGGTAGGCTCATTCTCGATGGCGCATAACGTCATCGTGGTCGAACAAGAGAAATGAGTATCTCTCGGTGACGGCGTACCTATCGGACTGCGAAGAGGTAGGTCTACTTGAGCAGTGGTTGTTCCGCGACTCTTTGTCTGCAACCTCATCACACAACACTTTGTGGTTCTGTTGACCTCCATCAAGGCCTCGATCTTGCTATGGTCCTTATCTTGAATTTCTTGAATCGAAGGTACTCACTAGTTTTCTAGAAACAAAATCCCTTTCTAGAAAAACCCAGTCTTTACCACAAACACTTTATCTTTGTTGGGAATGTAGAAGTAATATCCTTTGTATCCTTGGGATATCAATGAAATAGCACTATCGGTTGGGTCTCGGTTTATGCGAGACTTGGCGTCGAGCGTAAGCCTCGCGACCCCAAATCCTCATAAAGACATCTTGGGATTTTCCATATACATTATATGGTGTCTTTACCTGACCTTGGATGGTACGGTTAAGGGTAAAAGGCTGTGTCAGGCATATCCCCAAAAGGATATAGGAAGATCGTGTGACTCATCGTAGATAGATCGTACCATATCGATAAGTCGATTCCTCCTTTCGGATACACCCAGTTCCTTTGTGGTGTTCGGGAGGAGTGAGTTAGGATAGAATCCACACTCGGCTAGATAGTCCGCGAAACTCATGGCTAAGGTATTCACCACCTCGATCGATCGAAGTATCTTAATACTCTTGCGTGGTTTTGTACTTCGTTCTTGAATTCTTTGAACTTTTGAAGGATTGATTTATGTGTCATAAGATACACATAACCATATCTCTTGAAGTCATCGATAAATGTAATGAAGTACATAACCACCTCTAGCGGCGACGTTGAAAGGACCACATCATCACTATGTATAAGTCACAATAATCTGTTGCTCTTTTTATGTCCACTAAAGGAGTCTTGGTCATCTTGCACAAAAGCAAGACTCGCGTATCTCGTATGATTAATCGAATGAGTCTAGCGGACCCGTCCTTATGGGAGTGAGATAAGCGACTCTCATTTATGTGACTGGCGGATGCGAGGAGATAGGTTTGGTTGACTCGTTTGATTTGAACCTCTTGGTACTTATGTTATAGATAAGGCTCTCTAAGTCTAGAAAGTAGAGTCAGATTCATTAGAGAGTGCACTTCTGATAGAGCATATCGTTTAAATAAAGTGAACAACATTTGTTCTTTATTATAAATGAAAACCCTTTCTTGTCGAAACAAGAAAGCTGAAATGATGTTCTTAGTTAAGCGGTACATAACAACATTCATCTAATTCTGAGCCCGGAGGCGAGATAGATCGTAAGTTCCTACTGATGCTCCATTTTACTTTTAGCCAAAGCTAACTCAAGGTCCACCTCGCCCGTCTAGCCGATCATTGTTTCGACCCCGATGCCTCGGCGATCTACAAATGTGAGATGCACATCCATTATCTAATACCCATGATGAAGAAATAGATAGATTGACTTCTATAACATTTATACGAAGTAGAAGTCTCACTTCTCTTCTTCTTAAGATCTTCGGTATGCCTTGCGATTCACGCTTCCAATGTCTGCTTCCTTGCGAAGAAGCAAGCCCCTTCCTTAGCTACCCCTCCTTTGGGTTTAAGTTCTTTGCCTTTGCCCTTGGCTTGGACTTTCCCTTACCTTTAGGCTTGCCCTTGCCTTTCTTCTTCTTGCACCATCAAAATGGTGTCAGTTACCCTTCTTAAGGTTAAGCTCGTGATTCTCAACATCTTTGAGCATTTGACGATGGCTTATCAATTTCATTCATGTTATAATTCATGACAAATTGATCGAAGGCTCTTGGCAAAGATTGCAAGATTAGGTCAGTGGCCAGCTCTTGGCCAAGTGGGAATCCCAGCCTTTGTAGGTTTTCTACGTACCCAATCATCTTGAGTACATATGTACCTACGGGAGTCCCTTCTTGCATTTTGGACCCAAATAATGCCTTAGAGACTTCATTTCTCTCATGCCTAGCTTGTCCTTGATATAGTTGACGAAGATGTCCAACCATATCATAAGCGTTCATGAACTCGTGTTGCTTCTGAAGCTCAGAGTTCATGGTCGCGAGCATTAGACATGACACATCTAATGCATCATCTTGATGCTTCTTGTAAGCATCTTTGTCATTTCATGCGATGGCGGGAGGTGCCTCTGGAATGGGAAATCGGGCGTCTGACTTCCTTTCTTGGGTGAGAAACAATTCTCGAGGTTCTGTACGATCCGGAAATTTGCTCCATTGAGCTTGTCCTTCTCGAGACGGATCGCGGAGAGAGTGTTCGTGTTGTTTGACATAGTAATCTACAACATCTGATACAGAGAATTAATATCATATTCCTTTTATCATTTAATTAGGCCTTTAATCAAATGATGCTCCCAGAATTATAGGAATTTTATAGAATCGAGTTATGGATGTGGTCGAGCCACATTTACTTGATTCATCTGAAACTAGCTATAATTCTTGTGGGACAAGATCCACATCATACTAAGCCTTGAGTTAGCTTTGGCTAAATCGCCCAAGACTTAATGCGATCGGATGGGTAACAGCATTCGATTACATCTCTATGCAACTCTTGTTTATAGGATTAAGACCCACATTTACAAAAGACCTTGAGTTAGCTTTGGCTAAATCGCCCAAGATTTAGTGTAAATGCGATCTTAACCTATCTTTCAGCGATTGGAATATGCACATAGTTCTACTCGATCGATTGAGTTAACTAGTTTTGCTCAATCTAATTGAGCTTACTCTCAACAGTCGTGATAGGCGGGACCAGATTGTCCCTCCGCACCTACCAAGATAATATCGTTGCTCTGCTTTGGCGGATTCAGACAACAAATGATCGAGGTAGTGATGGGTATCGAGGCTCGGTAGGCATTTTGAGTTGATTCGATTATGATCTAATCTAATCGTAATGTGTATCTTATCGCATTTAGGCCTTTATTATCTATATTAGCATGCATCGTATCATACATTCATTATTCTAGCATGTCATCGTATACGTCTGAGAAAATTAACCTAGCGTGCATCATATATCATCTGGCGTTTTTTTCACTAGCATGCATCACATACATCTGGCATAAATCGATTAAATATATATATCAGCATATATATATATATAATTAAATGTGATATAGTCGTGGCCTACTACGATCTTCTCGAGCGATGAGAAGATCGGACGATCAACACTAAGGCTAGCGGCTTCTCAGCGCTTCCTTTGGCCGCCGTGTCGTCGTCGCCCTTCTCGTAAGCTCGTCTTCAGTGGACTTTCCACCGCTCCATTTTTGTACATTCTGAATCTGAAACTCGAGTTACATTCGAGTCTTAAACTATTCTGACTAGAATATTAAAGAAGAGGTGCGGCGGCAGTCGCAAACATTTTACAACAGACAAAAGCGGCACGCGGGCGTATTATGAATCTACAACACATAATCGATCTATTGGGTTATTGGGCCATGTAATCACAGAATCATACATAATTCAAAATTATGTATTTTTACGAAAATTTCTATAATTTTTCCTAATTTATTTCGAATTTATGAGTCATCTCTCAAAGCGGTCCATTGGCGATTTACGGCGCGATCGCGGGGCATGGCCCCTCGGGGATAGAGGGCGGCGCCCTACTGTAAAATAAACTTCGCGAGTGTCCTCTGGCGATCCTCTGACTTAAGTCATTGTCCCAAACCTAAGCGAGAACTTCGATTCGGAGAGTTTTTCTCGGCGGTTGAAACTACAGTGTCGACACTCGTTGCTTGACTCTACGAGAAAAATACCCAAAATTCTATAAAATTAGGAAATTTACAGAAACATAAAAATCTGTAATTTTTATATCTAATATAAAAATACAAAAGCGAAACACATACATGCTTCGCGTGGCTCGATACCTTTGTTGGGCTTTTAGGACCGCAAAACCGCTTTTTGCGTTGGAAACCCCGAATCCCGACGGATCCGTCAGAAGAAGTATTAAAACTAATTACATGTATGTGCTTACAAAATCCTCTAGATCTACCTTAGAACTAAGAGATAAGGATGTTACCCTTGATCGATGCCCGCCCTTCGCAAATCCCGTCAGTCATGGAACTCGAGAGTGTCAGTCGCACTCCTACATGGTATCACACACAAGCAATAGGTGGAAGAAAACTCAACCTTGAGTGTGCTAGCACTCCTTGGTTGGTTCGGCCCAAAGAGAGGAAGGAGAGGGAGAGCTTGAGAGGAAAATTCGAGGAAGAAGATGAAGTAATGAGTGATTACTCACAAAATGAATTTTCACTCACATAACCCCCGAATGGTGGCCGGCCACTTCGTGGAGGAGTTACATGCGTCGTGTAACTCCCGTGACCTGGTCTCCCTCGTGATGTGGCACTAATTGACAGTCGATGATGATGTGGAGCATCATCGTCGTTGGCGCCACGTCTAGTCATCATCGTCGTGGCATGGCGTTTGGTCGATCGAACTTGACCTTTCAATTCCCTCTCAAGTCGAAACTTGACCTCTAATCTCCATGGTTGATCAAATCTAACCACTTGACTCAGTCGATTTAATATATAATGAATCTCTATTAATTTAAATTGATTTGATGAATCAAATCTCGATTAGACTCATTCGACATTTGAATCGACTTGAGTCTAACTCGATTAGTCTAATTTAGATTACTCTTAATCCGATTTGGTTCATCCATGAACTAATCCTCATGGTTCATCATATGAACCTAATCTCCATCTAATTGCTCGTGTGTGTGACTATAGGTTCTTATAGCGTTAGCGATGTCACTAAACCGATTTAGGAACATAAGCAATGAGCGGTATCTAGCAACACATCATTGCTACCCGAGTTACAAGAATGTTGAGCTCCAACATCACCTTTGTGACTACTAATTGTGACTCTCACAATATGTGACAATGTCCCTCTATCCTTGACATCTAGATTGACCAATCGAGGCGTAGGCCGTGTCATCCCTGTCAATCTAAATCTTGAACTCCAAGTAGACTCACTCTAATCGAATGAGCTCGATATCTCGTATTGACTCGTTTGGGCGTAACCATACGCCGTGGTCTCACTCTTTCAAGAATATCGATGTCACCCCGTCATATAGGAGGGATAGATCCATCTACATCACTCACATCCCTCACGCGTAATTAGTTACATACCCGATGTCGCCTTTATAGTCCACCCATTTACGGGTGGCGTTTGAAAGCCAAAGTATCACGATTCGTTATGTAGGGAACCATGGTGACTTGGTCTGGGGTAATAGTCATACTAATAGCCACATGAGAAAGTATATGACACTCGTATAACGATCCATGATACTTTCTCATGGCGGGTCATTCAGTATACATTCTCCAATGCATACCCATGTGTCAACTTGATATCTCATATCCATGACTTGTGAGATCAAGTCATCTTGTTGACCTACATGCTTTAGTCTCTGCGCATTAACATTGTCCACTGAATGTTAATACTCATTAGGAATGATTAAGAGTAGTGTTCTCTATGTCGTCTATTTATCGATTGACGATCGATTGATATAGATAAGAACCTACTACTCAAGGACATTATTATATTTAGTTATTTGGCACCAATACAAGTAAATATAATAACCGTGCCTTAATAAATAGGAATATGATCTGATAAAGTCCATACAATGATCGTCGTATGATTGGCTCACAGAACTTTTTACTAACGATCTCACTAGCTAGTGCGATCAAGTAGTATCTAATACCCGATGACTGGTGTGACCGTCATTGCTTTTTACGTGCGAAGCCTTGGTCGAGGATCTGCGATGTTAGCCTCTGTGGGTACTCTGCGAATCTTGGCATCTCCTCGATCGACGATCACGAATGAGATGGAAGCACCGATATATTCGGCTCTGTTGTAGAATCGATAAGCGTGTCTGCTTGGAACTCTTCCATTTCGCGTCTTTACTATTAATGAAACAGACCACATTGCGATCTATAATCGTCTGATCGGTTTGGAAGTGACATCATGTAACCCTTCTGGTAGCTCCTCATCGCCTCGAATATCGAAATATTCTTTAGTCCTTCTCAGTACTTAAGAATATTCTTGGCTCTTATCGATGGCCTTCGCTTTGGATCATTGTATCTACTCGTCGTACTCAGCATCGAGACATCGAGACAATCTGGCGTGGCGTCGTGATAGATCCTATAGCGGATCGTAAGAGATCTTATCCGTGCGGTCTCTCTCCTCTAGAAGAGGGACTTTGAGTCTTGAAGACTACACCGTATGACGTCATCGGAAGTCCTTTCTTGGTCTGCGTGACCAAGTAATACCGTGTCGATGTATGTACTCGACTTAGGCAAGCGATCTCTTAGATCTATCTCTATAGATCTTGATGCCTAGAATCTGGTGCCGCTAAGTCCTTCGTTGAGAAGCACGTCCCGGCCAGTCTTGGCGGTATGGCGAAGGATGTCGTTCCCGATAGTAGTATGTAAATCATCTGCAATCTGAGGAACCTGTTGTGTTCCCATTAACCCTCTTGTAGCGGGGTTAAATGCCGTTCTTGATGAAACGAACTTTTGATCGCGTCGTGAATCGAAGATTCCGGCTCGAAGCTTGCTTTAGCCCGTAAATGGACCTTTGCGGCTTGCGTACCTTCCCGATATCTTTGTGGATCTCTGAAAACCCTCGGGTTGTGTCGTATACGCATCCTCGAGTAAGTTTCCGATTCGAAGCGGTTTTGACATCCGTTTGCGGATCTCATGTCGTGGTATGCTCTGATAGCAAGATCCGAATGGACTTAAACATCGCCCTTTGGAGAAAAGGTTTCATCGTAGTCGATACCGTGAATTTGCTTGAAACCTTTAGCCACCAATCGGCCCTTATAGGTATCGTAAGTCCATCCAGTATCGGTCTTTCTCCTAAAGACCCTTACATGATGGGTTTGACCCCTTGGTGGATCGACGAAGTCCGTACTTGGTTGGTGTCGTGGATTCCGTCTCGGATCTCGTAGGCGTCTAGCCGCCTTTCGAGAATCTGGGCTCATCGCGCTTCTGATGGGAGGTAGGCTCGTTCTCGATAGGCATAACGTCATCGTGGTCGAAGAGAAATGAGTATCTCTCGGTGACGGCGTACCCTATCGGACTGCGAAGAGGTAGGTCTGCTTGAGCAGTGGTTGTTCCTGACTCTTTGTCGCAAACCTCATCACCCCTGACACTTTGTGGTTCTGTTGACCTCAGTGAGGCCTCGATCTTTATGGTCCTTATCTTGAATTTCTTGAGATCGAAGGTACTCACTAGTTTTTCTAGAAAGCAAAATCCTTTACAGAAAAACCCTAGTCTTTACCCTGACACTTTATCTTTATTTGGGAATGTAGAAGTAATATCCCTTTGTATCCTTGGGATATCAACAAAATAGCACCTTTTATCGGTTGGGTCTCGGTTTATGCGAGACTTGGCGTCGAACGTAAGCCTCATGACCCCAAATCCTCATAAAAGACATCTTGGGATTTTCCTGTCCATATCGTATATATGGTGTCTTTACATGACCTTGGATGCGGTTAAGGGTAAAGGCTGCTGTGTCGGCGTATCCCCAAGGATATAGGAAGATCTGCTGACTCGTAGATCGTACCCGTATCGATAAGTCTGATTCCTCCTTTCGGATACACCGTTTCCTTTGTGGTGTTCGGGGAGTGAGTTGGGATAGAATCCCACACTCATCGGCTAGATAGTCACGAAACTCATGCTAAGGTATTCACCACCTCGATCGATCGAGTATCTTAATACTCTTGCCGTTTTGGTTCTTGAATTTTCTTTGAACTTTTGAAGGATTGATTTATGTGTCATAAGATACATAACCGTATCTCTTGAAGTCGTGATAAATGTAATGAAGTACACCTGTAACCACCTCTGGCAATGACGTTGAAAGGACCAGCATACATCGTCTATGTATAAGTCCCAAATAATCTGTTGCTCTTTCATTATATCATAAAGGAGTCTTGGTCATCTTGCACAAAAGCGAGACTCGCATCTCATATGATTAATCGAATGAGTCTAGGACCCCATCCTTATGGAGGTGAGATAAGCGACTCGTTTATGTGACTGGCGTGATGCGAGAGATAGGTTTGGTTGACTCGTTTGATTTGAACCTCTTGGTACTTATGTTATAGATAAGGCTCTCTAAGTCTAGAAAGTAGAGTCGGATTCGTTAGAGTGCATTCTGATAGAGCATATCGTTTAAATAAAGTGAAACAGCGTTTGTTCTTTATTATAAATGAAAACCCTTTCTTGTCGAACAAGAAAGCTGAAATGATGTTCTTAGTTAAAGCGGGCCGCATATGACATTCTTACAAGTCTGAGCCCGGAGGCGAGATAGATCATAAGTTCCTACTGTGAATGACTGACCCTTGCTCCATTTGCTACTCGTAGGTCCACCTCGCCCTTTATCGATGCCTTCTTATTTCTCGGCCACTCGTTGAGTACGAATGTGAGATGCATCCGATCTAATACCCGTGATGAAGAAATAGATAGATTGACTTATAACATTTATACAGTAGAAGTCTCACTTCTCTTCTTCTTAAGATCTTCGGTATGCCTTGCGATTTCGCTTCGATGTTACGCTTCCTTGCGGAAGAAAGCCCCTTCCTTGGCTACCCCTCCTTTGGGTTTAAGTTCTTTGCCTTTGCCCTTGGCTTGGGACTTTCCCTTACCTTTAGGCTTGCCCTTGCCTTTCTTCTTCTGCGCGTGAAAATGGTGTCAGTTACCCTTCTTAAGGTTAAGCTCGTGATTCTCAACATCTTTGAGCATTTGACGATGGCTTATCGATTTCGATTCGTGTTATAATTAAGCATATTGATCGAAGGCTCTTGGCAAAGTGCGAATTAGGTCGGTGGCGACTCTTGGCAGTGGGAATCCCGACCTTTGTAGGTTTTCTACGTACCCAATCATCTTGAGTACATATGAACCTACAGGAGTCCCTTCTTGCATTTTAGACCCGAATAGTGCTTTAGAGACTTCATATCTTTCATACTGGCTTGTCCTTGATATAGTTGGAAGATGTCGGCCATATCATGTAGCGTTCATGAACTCGTATTTATACGAAGCTCGAGTTCGTAGTCGCATTAGACATGTACATCTAATCATCGTCTTGATGCTTCTTAGTAAGCATCTTTGTCATTCGCGGGCGATGGCGGGAGGTGCCTCTGGAATCCTTTCTTGGGTGAAACGATTCTCGAGTTCTGTGCATCCGAAATTTGCTCCATTGAGCTTGTCCTTCTCGAGACGGATCGCGAGAGAGAGTGTTCGTGTTGTTTGGCGTAGTAATCTCTGACATCTGATCTGATGCAGAATTAATATCGTATTCCTTTTATCGTTTAATTAGGCCTTTAATCGAATGATGCTCCCACCAATTATAGGAATTTTATAGAATCGAGTTATGGATGTGGTCAAACCACATTTACTGATTCATCTAGCTTATAATTCTTGTGGGACAAGATCCACATCATACTAAGCCTTGAGTTAGCTTTGGCTAAATCGCCCAAGAAATGCGATCGGTAGGTAACACATTCTGGATTACATCTCTCTGACTCTTGTTTATAGGATTAAGACCACATTCTGAAAGACCTTGAGTTAGCTTTGGCTAAATCGCCCAAATTTAGTGTAAATGCGATCTTAACCTATCTTTCCAACGATTGGAATATGCTATGGTTCTACTCGATCGATTGGAGTTAACTAGTTTTGCTCAATCTAATTGAGCTTACTCTAACAGTCGTGATAGGCGGGACCAAGATTGTCCCTCCGCACCCTACCGAGATAATATCGTTGCTCTGCTTTGGCCATTCAACAACAAATGATGATCGAGGTAGTGATGGGTATCGAGCTCATTAGGCATTTTGAGTTGATTCGATTATGATCTAATCTAATCGTAATGTGTATCTTATCATTTAGGCCTTTATTATCTATATTAGCATTCGTATACATACATTCGTTATTCTAGCGTCATCGTATACGTCTGAAAATTAACCTAGCGTCATCGTATACATCTGGCGTTTTTTTTCACTAGCGTGCATCACATACATCTACGTAAATCGATTAAATATATATATATCAGCGTATATATATATATAATTAAATGTGATATAGTCGTAGCCTCTACTACGATCTTCTCGAGCCCGATGAGGAAGATCGGATGATCAACCTAAGGCTAAGCGGCTTCTCAGCGCTTCCTTTGACCGCCGTATGTCGTCGTCGTCACCCTTCTCGTAAGCTCGTCTTGAGTGGACTTTCCAGCTCCGTTTTATGCATTCTGAATCTGAAACTCGAGTTACATTCGAGTCTTAAACTATTCTGACTAGAATATTAAAAGAAGAGGTGCGTGCGGTCATGAAACATTTCTGACAACACGCGACCCGCAGCGCGCGGGGTATTATGAATTGACACACGTAATCCGATCCTATCTGTTGGGTTATTGGGCCGTAACGATCACGAATCATCGTAATTCAAAATTATGTATTTTTACGAAAAATTTCTATAATTTTTCCTAATTTATTTCGAATTTATGAGTCGTCTCTCAAAGCGGTCCCATTAGCGATTTAGGGCGCGATCGCGGGGCGTATTCGGGGATAGAGGCGGCGCCCTACTACTCATGAAATAAACTTGCGAGTGTCCCTCAGCGATCCTACTGACTTAAGTCATTGTCCCCAAAAACCTAAGCGAGAACTCGCCGATTCGGAGAGTTTTTCTCGGACGGTTGAAACTACAGTGTCCCGACACTCGTTGCCCATTTCTACGAGAAAAATACCCAAAATTCTATAAAATTAGGAAATTTACAGAAACATAAAAATCTGTAATTTTTATATCTAATATAAAAAATACAAAAGCGAAACACATTACATGCGTGGCGTGGCTCACGATACATTTGTTGGGCTTTTAGGACGCATGAAGCAGCTTTTTGCGTTGCGGAAACCAATCGGATCCGTGCGAAGAAGTATTAAAACTAATTACATGTATGTGCTTACAAAATCCTCTAGATCTACCTTAGAACTAAGAGATAAGGATGTTACCCTTGATCGATGCCCCATGAATCCGCTCGTCGAAGTCATGCCGGAACTCGAGAGTGTCAGTCGCCTCCTCTATGGTATCCACACAAGCAATAGGTGGAAGAAAACTCGACCTTGAGTGTCTTTAGCACTCCTTGGTTGGTTCGACGAAGAGAAGGAGAGAGAGGCTTGAGAGGAAAATTCCCGAGGAAGAAGATGAAGTAATGAGTGATTACTCACGAAATGAATTTTCACTCACATAACCCCCGAATGGTGGTGGCCAGCCGTGGAGGGGAGTTACGTGCGTCGTGTAACTCCCGTGACCATAGTCTCCTCGTGATGTGGCCTAATTGACAGTCGATGATGATGTGGAAGCGTCATCGTTGGTAAACGTCTAGTCGTCGTCGTGGCGTGGCGTTTGGTCGATCGAGAACTTGACCTTCAATTCCCTCTCAAGTCAGTCAGCTTGACCTCTAATCTCCGTGGTTGATCGAATCTAACCACTGGCTCGAAGTCGATTTAATATAATGAATCTATTCATTAATTTAAATTGATTTGATGAATCGAATCTCGATTAGACTCGTTCGACATTTGAATCGACTTGAGTCTAACTCGATTAATCTAATTTGGATTACTCTTAATCGATTTGGTTAAATCCGTGAACCTAATCCTCGTGGTTCATCGTATGAACCTAATCTCCATCTAATTGCTCTCGTGTGTGTGACCACATAGGTTCTTATAGCGTTAGCGATGTCACTAAACCGATTTAGGAGCATAAGCGATGGCGGTATCTAGCGACATCATTGCTACCCGAGTTACAAGAATGTTGAGCTCAGCGTTACCTTTGTGACTCTTAATTGTGACTCTCGCGATATGTGATGATCCCTCATCATCGTGACATCTAGATTGACCCGATCGGCGTAGGCGTGTCGTCCTCGGTGCTGATCTAAATCTTGAACTCAGTAGACTCGCTCTGTCGAATGAGCTCGATATCTCGTATTGACTCGTTTGAAGCGTAACGTACGCCGTGGTCTCACTCTTTCGAGAATATCGATGTCGCCCCGTCTATAGGAGGGATAGATCCCATCGTCATCACTCGCGTCCCTCGCGTAATTAGTTCACATACCCGATGTCGCTTTAGTCCGCGTTTACGGGTGGCGTTTGTGAAGCAAAGTATCACGATTCGTTATGTAGGGAACCGTGGTGACTTGGTCTGGTAATAGTCGTCTTAATATGCGTGAAAGTATATGACACTCGTATAACGATCCGTGATGCTTTCTCGTGGCGAATTCGTTCGATATCATTCTCGATCGTACCCAGTGTATGTCGACTTGATATCTCGTATCCGTGACTTGTGAGATCGAGTCGTCTTGTTGACTACGTCTTTAGTCATCTGCGCGTTAACATTGTCACTGAATGTTAATACTCGATTAGGAATGATTAAGAGTAGTGTTCTCTATATCATCTCATTATCGATTCAACCAATCGATTGATATAGATAAGAACCTACTACTCAAGGACATTATTATATTTAGTTATTTGGCACCAATACAAGTAAATATAATAACCGTGCCTTAATAAATAGGAATATGATCTGATAAAGTCCATCTGAATGATAATCATCGTATGATTGGCTCTGGACTTTACAACATCTAACCACACTAATTGATACACCCGTTCCACCGGCCTTTTCTCACTTAGCCGTAGAGTAAACCTTGGAACCCGACCGTTCGCGACCACTTACAATTGCGGCCGTTTCTGATCGTTCGCTCGTTATGACTATTGCGACCATCCGACAACACTCGCATCCCGCCGTGGCGAAGCGCCTATTCACCATCGCGTGATCAATGATTCCTTCCTCATGGCCGTCTGACCGTTCGCGGCTCACTCGCGCGACCACCGATAACCCGTACAGACGATTTAGGGGTTTAATCGAACCTATTTGGAATCCCCGCTTAACCCGTCTCCATCCACCCTTTGCGGTTGGTGAATCAGCACTGACCTACTCCAGCGAGAACACGTCTGACACCTCGCTGCATATCGAAACCTAACCGCAGAAGCGAGGATTTACAACGATTAAAACAAAGAGGCGATTAAGCTTACTAGCAGTTAGAACCTCTTATTCTCTGTTCACCGTCTCTAGACTCTACCCAATTCAACAGATCAAGCTCAACTAAGAAAATAAAATTACAGCTTGACCTTAGATCTCGTCCAAGGTAAGAGGAAACTGGCTCTTACCTAGCTACCGCGACAATTGGGGCAGAGGTGACTCCAATTCAAATCGAATTGGTGCTGCTGTCGATTCCTTTCTCGAATTGAGCACTCGCTCGAACCACCCCCGGAGGCGCTGTTCGGTAACTTGCTCTCCGGCCGGATCTCTCACCAAGAGAGCGTTGGCAAACGCTGGATCGCGAAGAAGCAAGGGCGTCTGCTTCCCTCCCTTCCGCCGACCAAGCGTCAGCCACAAGGCAAAGATGTAGATGGCTGAGAGAGCGGCGAGAGGTAGAGAGAGGGCAGGAAGGTGTCATCTGCGAGAGGAGGAAGGAAAGGTTCGGCAGCGGGTTTCGGTAGAGAAGGGAAGTCGAGAGGCACGCACGGTGAGGAAGAGAACTCGCGGAAGGAAAGAAAGAAACCGCTCGAGAATTAAGGGCGACAGCGAGAAACGGCGTAGCGTTACGAAAATGGAGTGGGTCGGTCCATTAACGGGTCGGGTCAAAGACTTCGATAAGGATTAAACCCACTTAGGTTTAATTAATCTCATAACAATGTTATTCTTTCGACATTTTTTTTTCGCCCGTATTTTACATTCTCCCTCACTCAATAAAATTTGGTCCTCAAATTTCGTACTTAAATGCGAAAATTAATTCAAGCAAATTTTCAAAATGACCACATACCTCAAGTGAACAAATGAGGGGACCGAGCTCGGATAATATCTTCCAGCTCCCACGTAGCCTCCTCATCAGTATGATGCTGCCATCCAACCTTTACGAGTCGGATGGTTTTGTTTCACAACTGACGCTCCTTGTGACCAAGAATCCACACTGGAATCTCCTCATAAGTCGCATTCGCCTAGAGTGGAATCGGAACCTCTTTCAGAACATGATCAGAATGCGACATGTATTTCCTCAGCACAGAAACATGAAATACGTAGTGAACACCTGCAAGTGTCGGAGGTAAAGTCAATCGGTAAGCTACACCCCCAATCCGCTCTAATAACTCAAATGAACCAATATAGCGTAGAGCTAATTTTCCTTTCAATCCAAATCTTTTGACTCTTGGTGGATGAAACTCGTAGGAACACATGATCCTTTGACTGAGAATTCTAAAGGCCTTTGCCTCCGGTTCGCATAACTCTTCTGCCGATCCTGTGCCTCGGATAATCATCGTCTGATGATGCGTACCAACTCTACATCATGCTGAATACTCTGTGGCCCTAACAACTGTCGTTCCCCAACCTCCTCCCATAACACGGGAGATCTACAGGGTCTACCGTATAAGGCCTCAAAAAGAGCCATCTGAATAGAAGAGTGGTAGCTGTTATTATAGGCAAATTCCACTAAAGGAATGTGATCCTCCTAACTGCCTTCGAAATTCATGACACACGATCTCAATAAATCCTCCAACGTCTGAGTGGTACGCTTAGACTGTCCATCAGTCTGTGGATGAAACGTGGTACTGAGTTGAAGCTCTGTGCCCATAGCCTGCTGCAGACTGCCAAAATCGGTAGGTAAATCGTGGATCTCTATCAGATATGATACTCAATGGTACGCCATGCAATCTGATAATCTCTCGGCAGTACAACTCTGCCAAACGATCCAACGGGTCCGTCCCACGAATAGGTAGAAAGTGAGCAGATTTGATTAATCAATCCACGATCACCCAAATCGCATCATGTCCTTTACGGGTTCTAGGTAATCCCGTAACGAAATCTATAGTAATATGCTTCCACTTTTATTCCGGAATCGGAATTTCCTGAAGCAATCCAGTGGGTTTCTGATGTTCAGCCTTCACCTACTGGCCTACTAAACATCGAACAACAAAGTCTGCAATATCTCTCTTCATACCGTTCCACCAGTATAAGCGTTTCAAATCTCGGTACATCCGAGTACCACCAGGATGTATAGCAAATCTCGAATGATGTGCTTTTTGTAACAACTCTTCCTTAATTGGATGCGTGTTTGGAACACATAATTGTCCCCGGAAACGAAGTACTTCATTCTCGTCGCTAGAGAAATCCGTCACATGCGTTACGAGTCTATTGTCTTTGACAAGAACGCGGATCTGGTCGTCATGACTTGTGCTTCTTTGATTTTCGTGATAGTAGGATGAATGACCATAGAAACCAATACTCCTCGGGATGTTTGATTGTGCTTAGATAGTCTCAACTCTGAGAACTGTTGAATTAGATCGGTAACTGCTGTCAGATGACTGACTAGAACCCCACGAGACTTCCTGCTCAGTGCATCTGCTACCACATTAGCTTTTCCCGGATGATAATGGATGGTGCAATCGTAATTCTTCAGATATTCCATCCACCGTCTTTGTTTCAGGTTCAGTTCTTTCTGTGTGAACAGATACTTCAGACTTTTATGGTCTGTGTAGATCTCAAAAGTAATCCCATACAGATAGTGTCTCCATTTTTCAATGCGAAAATGATGGTTGCTAACTCTAGATCGTGCACTAGATAATTTCTCTCGTGATCCTTTAGTTAACGGGAGGCATAAGATACCACACGGTTAGATTACATCAGAATTGCACCCAACCCTTGGATAGAAGCATCCATATATAAAACCAACTCATCAACACCAGAAGGAATCACTAAGACTGGTGCAGAAACTAGCCGTCGCTTAAGCTCCTGAAAGCTAGTTTCACAAGCCTCTGACCAGGTGAACTTGACTCCTTTTCGGGTCAGGCGAGTGAGTGACATGGTAATACTTGAGAATCCCTCCACGAATCTCCGATAATACCCGGCCAGACCAAGGAAACTACGGACCTCCTGAACTGATTTTGGCTGCTCCCAATTGGTAATTGCCTTGATTTTCTAGGGATCTACAGAAATACCTCTGTTGGACACCACGTGTCTAAGAAAACCCACTAAGGATAACCAGAACGCACACTTGCTAAACTTGGCGTCTACAATTACTCCGGTCATGGCGTCTCGACACTATCTGCGAATCTGCGAGAATATATCAATATATCATCGATAAATACTATCACAAACTAATTTATATACCTCAAGAATACCCGGTTCATCAAGTCCATAAATGCAGTTGGAGCGTTCGTGAGACCAAACGGCATCACCAGAAACTCATAATGTCCATAACGAGTGCGAAATGCTGTTTTTTGCACATCCTCATCTCTTATCCGAAGCTGATGATAGCCTGATCGCAAATCAATTTTAGAATACACACATGTATCCTTGAGCTGATCAAACAAATCCTCTATCCTCGATAGTGGATATTTGTTCTTAACTGTGACTGCATTCAGTTGTCGATAGTCAATACATAACCGCAACAATCCATCTTTCTTCTTAACAAACAGTACTGGAGCTCCCCATGGCGAAATACTAGGGCGAATAAATCCATTATCCAACAACTCCTGCAGTTGAACTTTAAGTTTGTTCAACTCCTTTGGTGCCATCCGATAAGGAGTTTTCAATATCGGAGCGGTTCCTGGAATCACCTCTATCATAAATTCCACTTGCCTAGGAGGTGACAAGCCCGGAAATTCATCTGGAAATACATCTAGATACTCTCGGACTACCCGCATATCAGAGAGGGGTGGTAGTCCTTCGTTCTCAACTTTGACTAAAGATAGTAAATAATCCTGACAATCATGGGCCAAATGACTTACGGGCAGAATGCGGATATAATGGATATCCATCGTCTCTAGTGTCACAAATTTCTATTTGGTTGATCCGGTGGTCGAAAAGTCACCACCCTTGCTCTCTGATCAGCGTAGCGTAATAAGTGGCCAACCGATCCATCAGAATAATATCGAACTCTACCATTTCCGATACGGAGTCTACTATAAGGATATGCCCATTGAAATCTAATGAAGCGACCTTTGATTTCTTGGTGGCTAATCGACACTTCTCGATGGCGAAGAATCGCTAACCCACAAGAAGCGTACCGTAATCCTTCGACTCTACGAAATATTCTAGAATCACGAATGAATGTGAACTACCAGGTGTCGATCAAAGTATCAGCGTATATAGAATAAAGCTGAAACCGTACTCGTATGATTGATCCCTCGGCCGTTGTGCCTCGTCTCGGTGATGGCATAAACATCGATCTCTATGTTGTGGTGCGTCCTGGCGAAGTATGTAGTGTGCCTCGCTCGGGTTGAATCGGCTCTGTAGTGCGAAGGCAGTCGCGGTGGCGTAATATATACCGAGCGGTGGTAAAAGCTACGATCGTGTACCCGAGATGCAGGATATCGATACCGGTTGGCATCATCAGTAGGCCACCCTCAGATTCCGATACAACCGCCTTTACGGAGGTACCGGGCCTTCTCCCGACCATATACGATGCGCTCGCTCATGGTGCTCTTTATCATTGCATAGCTAATGACTTCTCTTTGCTGTCGAGCATTTAAAACTCCAACCCCAGGTTTCAATGTACAATCCCAACTAAGATTTAATTGTGTTGTTCGCAATAATAGCAAACAGTCGCTTCCAAAGGATACTCAGAATCTTGCGGGCTTTCAGATCCACATTTATAACTCGCTTAATTCTTACGACTCTTCCGAGACCCTTTAGAATACTCATACGTTTGACGCTTCTCTTCGCAATCTAGTCAACTCCGCAAAGACTCGACTAGTTTCTTGATCTCGCCTCTCGAAGTCTCCTTAGTCAACCTCGGTTCAACCGCTTACTCGGGTCATCTATTTCAAGATCCTTTCCTCGAAATCTGAAGTCATCTCAATAAAATGACGCGATCCAATGCCTCCTCGTAAGAGGAAATAATAGATTCGACATCCCGACCCAATATAAGCAGCAGACTCGAGTAAATCGGAACATCCGACCGATCCTGTGTTACCCAATGAGGGCGTAACTCGTAAGTCCGTAAACTCGTGATTATATTCCATGACGGACGGCCACTTGCTTTAGCTTAGAATTCTCGACGACGCGTCGTAGAAAATGCCAGGAAAATATCGCTCCAAAAGGCATCTCGAAAGACTGCCCAAGTAATCCCACGCTCCCCGAATATGATTTTCTGCATTTTCCACCAAGTAACAGCCTGATCTCTAAGGTGATATGCAACAAGGCTCACTTTCTCCTCGTCCGCATACCCACGACTAAAGTGTCATCTAAATTTTCCAAACAAGACGGTAATCCACGGATCGAGACTTCTAACAAGGTAAGTCTATCCTTGGTCGAACGTGCTAATACGAGTATTCGTGCTTTATCATTGAGCCAACTGGACTCCACAGGTACCAGCATAGTCGGTGGTATATCTAGATTCTGAGGCTCCGAACCTCCGATAGGGGGATGCTGAGGTTGTTCCCGAATAACGGGCTCAGTCGTAGCAGCCTCTTGTCCCTCAACTCTGGCTGATTGCCTTGATGGACGACCTCTACTACGAGTTTGCACAAGTGTCATAACTCTAACTGTATACACCTGTTGAACAAGTTTAGATAAGTATCTACTAAAACTAGAGCTGTCAAGTTGGGTTAGGCCCGCCGGGTTGGCCCGCCCCGCCAAACAATTTAAGCGGGTTGGGTTGAACTTTTATCAACCCGCCATTTTGGCGGGCCTAAACGGAGCGACCCGCGCGGGTTGCGGGTCTAGACGGGTTGGCCCGCCGTGGGACGGGTTGGCCCGCGGGTTGAGAAATGTCAAAAGACAAATTTTTCACCATTACAATCTTCTTCTATCACACATACACCTCAACAAAGTATAAAAGAAGTTAAGAGTAAAGAACAAAAGAATATTTTTTATACTCTAATTATTTTTTATTATCTTGTCACTACTATTCTAATCAATATAGAAAATAATAACATATCAAAATCAAATAATTACCCAAGTTAAAAAATCTCAATTGAATCTCTATTTGAAAGAGTAAAAATTTACATTTACATATTATCAAGATTTAAATATTTTAGAACATTGGAAAGGAATCAAAAATATCGGTACTTAATTTTGTAAGTCGATAATTGAATCACAATTATAAGATTTTAGTTACTTCAAATATTTATTTTTTTAATCATGGTACTCTATCTGTCTTACAAATCATTACCTCAAGCCCTCAACACCTTAGTAATTTTAAATATATTTTTAAAATTTGTGTGGCTCTGTGGTTAGCACTTTAACCCATGACCGCCTTAGGTTGGGTTGGGTTGGAAATTTCTCAACCGTAGAGATGGCGGTCTACCGCCTCTCCGCTAAATATTGAGTTCTGACGGGTTGGCCCCGCCATGGGTCGACGAGTTTGTGACTAACTAAAACATAAGTTGTCGAGAATTCTTACGCCGTCTTTGCCGGAGCTCTAATGCATGTCGATCTCGTCTCATGAAAACCAAAACCGAAACAAATCGACTCCCAGAAAATCCAAGACTCGACGAAAAATCATTATATGACATCGTAGAACCTAGGGCTCTGATACCAATGAAGTTGTCACGCCCCGAGAATACGCGAGCCAAAAACAAAGCGACATGACATCTCCTGTATGTGACACGTATCCTATTGATCTGAAGACCTTTCGGTATGATCACAACAAGCGTATATAAATGTAAATACAATGAAAACCACGGTGAAACTATCCAAACGAAATAACAACTACACATAATGCATACTGGTATGACTAACACCCAAAACATAAAGGAAACATCGACAAAATCCGAATCCACAAGTGCGTACATCAACCGCGAGTTCCACACTACAATCCACCATATAAAACCAAAGTCATATCGAGAAATACACGGAATACCCAAAACTTAGACCCTCGGATGTGAGATGAGATGATGCGATGACGTTGCTCGAGCCCGTCGTCAGTATTGCACATTACAGGCGGACAAGAAACCTAAGTCTGTGGTGGTGAGTATAACTTAGCGGTAAAAGAGCAGTCGTCGTAATTTATATATATCACATGCGAGTCAATGATATGTTGTCTAGCAATTATAACAATTATACACCGCGTGGCCATAACTATACTAAACCGATCCAATAATAACATAAGATCTTGGTATACACGAGATCGATGATGATGTAATCGTCTGACTGAGTGTAAGGACCGTATCTGACACCTCTGATATGGTAGGGTAATCTTAACTCTATAATCAATGAAAACCGTCATCTACTAACGTTACATGGTAAAAATCTGACCATGAGCGGGTCCGTCGTATCACCTCAGTCTTGGTGAAACCCAAATCAACGGTCGACTGACTCAATCTGGTAATCCCAGCTGACCATCTGAGGAATACTGAGATGATGTCTGATCGAATCTGCGAATATAGTACAAACAAATCTGACGTCGATGATCGTATATATAGACTCTGTCTATATATATTCTCATCACACTCAATTATATATATATACATGTATACGTATATATATATATATATATATCTGGCTTATTATCTACCACTGATGCAGATCGTGGTCGTGTCTGCCTACTCACTACCACGACCACTAGTGTAGCTAAGTGGCCTGTGACAAGTGTCCCAACTCAACACTAACCACTTTGCTCTCGAGTGGTAGGGTGGGCGAGAATGAAGTAGCGTATAAGCGTAAAGAGTTAGCTACATGACGGGGCTCTTCTTTGTTGGCCACTCCGATTGTCTACTACATGAGTGGTCGAGTGCTCAGGGACAAGCTGCGCAACTCTAATAACCACACTATAGTGGGGCGAGTGCGGCCTGATAAATGCTCTGCCCTCGCTAGTTTTACTTCTCATGAGTAACCTCCACGAGTAACACGGGAGGCGGGATGGTGACGATCCTCTCGACCATGAAGAGAAACCAAGTCGCGACATGCGTATAAATGGCGTGAATGCGCGTGATACACATACGTATATCCACAACATACTCTATTCTATGGAGGCGTACTCAATCGATCGACACACTCTACCTGTAGAGAGTCGTACTATTGATCATGCGCTCTATCATCTGCGAGAGTCATACTCGTGATCGCACTCTCTATTCTATAGAGATCGTATCTGTTTGACAACACCAAGCTAGGACCTCTGGTCAGTAGCGCGGCGTATCGACAATCGCGTCCATACGACTCGTGATCCATAGTGGATATATACACAACATCAGGATATAACCTGGAAACTCAACTTTACTTCTAGAATTATCCACCCCCGGATGATTTATCTAAATTGCAAAATTTAGTTTTACAACTGAATTTAGCTACATACACGTAGGTAAACCACTACAGTCCACTTACCATAACATCTATAATTCATAACAAAGATGAATGAATAGATAAGAACAATAATAGAGTATTTAAGTGCAAAGACAAGTATCAAGAATCAGAAAAAATAGAGTGGAGTCAAGGTCAAAGCGATAACATTATGAAGTAGCTACTACCTGACCAGGGTAGAAAATATTACCCACCTGCTATAAAGCTCGAAATCAATATCTTCACGGCTGCGGACCTATCTCGTATCCACATCCTGCAAATATCATCAACTGCAATTAAATTCAAGTACACAATAAATATACAAATCCATTACGACATCATTCCTATATTCGCATCCCTTTATTGATTACGAATTAGAAACCCCCAATTATCACGCGTAACCCTTCTACAACATCCAACTAGGTTTAAATCATTAAACCTCTTAAGTACGCTCCACCAAAATCAATTAAACGTACCAACTCACATCCTCAACCATTGCAGATTTATCCACGACCCCATTTGTAGCCAAGATCAGAGCATTACACAGCTTGATCAACGACCGACATTTAACACTAATTTAGGGACATGACCAACCTCAAACCAAACCCTATTCAAAGCCTTGAAACGACGCATCATAACTCATAATTACACCAAATTAGGGATCTAACAACCCTAATTGACACACTTCATTTCACCCGGCCTTTTCTCACTTAGCCATCGCCGAGCAAACCCCGGAACCAACCATTCACGACCACCTGACCCGTTCGCGTAGTTCGCGATCATTAGACTATTCACGGCCACCCGACAACACACTCCACAACCCTTCGTGGCGGTGTGCCACTATTCACCACCGCACGGTCGGATTTCTTGCTCGTGGCGTCTGTTGTTCACATCTCACTCACACAACCACCAACAACCCATAACCAAACCAATTTAGGGGTTTAATCAACCCTATTTGGAATCCTCCGCTTAACCCATCTCCATCCACCCTTTCACAGCCGATCAAATCCAACACCAACCCACTCCACAGAACACGCATAACACCTCACACCACAGATCAATAGGGATTTACAACAACAACTAAAACAAAAGAGACAGATCAAACTTACTAGCAGTTGGAACCTCCTATTCTCTGTTCACCGTCTCTAGACCCTGCCCAATTCAACAGATCAAGCTCAACTAAGAAAATAAAATTACAGCTTGACCTTAGATCTCGTCCAAGGCAAGAGGAAACTGACTCTTCCCTAGCTACCGCGACAATTGGGGCAGAGGTGACTCCAAATCAAATAGAATTGGTGCTGCTGCCGATTCCTTGCTCGAATTAAGCACTCGCTCGAGCCATCCCCGGAGGTGCGCTGTTCGGGAACCTGCTCTCCGTCCGGATCTCCCACCAAGAGAGCGTCGGCAAACGTTGGATCGCGAAGAAGCAAGGGCGTTTGCTTCCCTCCCTTCCGCCAGCCAAGCGTCGACCACAAGGCAAAGATGTAGACGGCTGAGAGAGTGGTGAGAGGCAGCGAGAGGGCAGGAAGGTGTTGTCCGCGAGAGGAGTAAGGAAAGGCTCGACAACGGGTTTCGGTAGAGAAGGGAAGCCGAGAGGCACGCATGGTGAGGAAGAGAACTCGCGGAAGGAAAGAAAGAAACCGCTTGAGAATTTAGGGCAACGGCGAGAAACGGCTTGGCATTACGAAAATGGAGCGGGTCGGTCCATTAACGGGTCAGGTCAAAGACTCCGATAAGGATTAAACCCACTTAGGTTTAATTAATCTCATAACAATGTTATTCTTTCAACATTTTTTTTTTCGCCCGTATTTTACAATTGTGGCCTCCTCTTCAGATTCGGACTTGGGTTCGGATCCTTCTTCTTGCTCGGGAGGTGGCTTGCTCTTCTCCTTTCTTCTTTGACCTGCAAGCAAAGCAATACCTCTCTCGGCCCGGACCGCATTAGTTTGTTCGTGAAGTTCGAATTCCGAAAAGAGCTCATCTAATCTAATTTTAGAAAGGTCCTTAGAAACCTTGTAGGCATTGACTATGGATGCCCACAAGGTGGTCCTAGGGAAGACATTTAGTTCATACCTTATTAGGTCCCGGTTCTCTATCCTAGGGAAGACATTTAGTTCATACCTTATTAGGTCCCGGTTCTCTACGGCTTGCCTGATCGAGTGGAGACCGTTGACGATGTCCTGAATCCGTGCATGTAGTTGGGTGGTGGTCTTGCGATCCTGCATCTTTAGATTATATAGCTTATTTAAAAATAGAACCCTTTTACATACCTTAACATCGTCGGTTCCTTCGTGAAGCTCGATGAGCTTGTTCCAAAGATCCTTCACGCTTATAAAGGGGCTGACGCGGTTGAGCTCTTCCTTGGACAAACCTCATTGTAATATTTGAGTCGCCTTTGCATCGGCTTCGATTTGCCTTTTGGTTGCATTGGTCCACTTGTCGAAGTCTAAGGGCTCGCCTTGATCATTGGTGGGTAGAGTAAAGCTGGTTTGGATTATTATCTAAGTCTCGACTTGTGTTTTCAAGAAACACTCTGTCCGACCTTTCCAATAACGGAAATCATTTCCGTTAAAGAACGGAGGTTGGGTGGTGCTATACCCCTCGATGTGAGCCATTAATTATCTTGCAAAAATACGAATAAAAACCAAAAGGAATTCCAAGACTTGGTCTTGGATTAGTAATGCAGGAAATAATAAGAAATAAACGAAAAAAATAAAAAGCTAAACAAATATTATAAACTTACGACCTACGATGTCCCCGAAAGGATACTAAACGTTGTTTTTTTGGGGATGAAAACAGCTTGTTACGAGGGTAAACCCTCGTAAGAAGTGTAGATCTCTAAGAGAGCTTCGATTTGGTGGGTAGCACATTTTGTGGGTTCACTTGTATGAAAAATTATGCTTGTTTTACCATGAGTTACTCCCGAGGCGAAGAGATACTTGCAAACACAAAAACAAAAATATAAATTGCCAAGACTTCATCTTGGATTAGTAGTGCGGGAGAAGAATTAACCAAAAGCCCAAAAAAAAACGAAAAGGAAATAAAAAATTTGCTAGATTGATGGTTACACCAAATCTTAGCGCCCCCACTCTGATACCAATTGTAGGATCGAAAAGTGCGCTAGAGGGGGGGGGGGTTGAATAGCGAGCGATAAATTTTCTTTCCGTTTCAAAATACGAGTAGTGTAGCGGAAAGTAAAACAATAGAAAATAAATAGACACTTTATTTTTTCTTGGTTCACAACCCAATGGTTGCTACTCCAAGGCCCTGCGATCCTTGAATGCGTACGAAGGGGCAATCCACTATAGAGACTCCTCGTTGGAGGTAGGAGACAACGATCACAAAAACCGAGAGACAAAAACTCAAGGATGAGGCAACAAGCCTACCTCACCTCGTTACGATGAAACCTCCGATTACAAATTAAACAAACTAATACTATCGACGAATATGAATCTGAGATGAATTGCTTGTCGTCGGCGTGTTGGCGTCGTAATGTCGTCGTCGAAGTGTAGCGTTGTTGGAGCACTTGGGAGCAAAGAATTGATGATATAGGGTTTGAGTTATCTCCTCGTTTTATAGACTTGTGCTTTGGAATAAGTCTGGATCCAGATCCTCAATTTGTGGAACTTATCACGAGGTGACACCTTATCTTATCGCGAAGTGACGACATCAAATGTTATCCGACCGCGCCAAGGGATTCGATTAAATCGCCGTGACGGTGATGCACCGATCACGATTGCCACGATCGATTACGATATCCGTGATCATTGCCCGGCTGGTCACTTGAATAAAGAGTTAGCACGGAAAATGATAAATGCGACGGTTTCTTACTGTCCGATCTCGACCTAGACCTTCCACGGGAAGTTTTAGTCGGATCGCCGCCTAGGGTCATCCCCGTACAGAGGACATGATCTTACCATCTCTCTTCGCACTCGTGCTTACCTCTGGTCCTTTATGACCTGTCGCTTTGCTTCCGGTCTTCACTTGAGTTCTTCGACTCCCACGAAGTTCTCCCGATGTCGCCCGACCACCACGGTTTCCCAACTCGGGATTCTCCGGGTGTCGCTGACTTTCGGCTTAGCTTAACCACTTTCTGCACACTTAATTCAGCTCATGAGATAACAATATGACCTTAACTTTGGATCTTTGTTATAATCAAAATCTAGATTCGATTATCTGGTACCCCTACACCAACAGACTTGATTAACAACGATTAAACAAGATAAAATTTATTTAAATATAGATAATGATATAGAGCTCCATGACCTAGAAGGATTTAGTGGGATAAAACTTGGTTATTGTTGTATCTCATGAACAGATAAAGAAGGAGAAAATTCACGACATTAAAGAGGCAAGAGGTTTTTTCCTCTCTGTTTAGCCTTATAGACGGATAAAGGAGTGAAAAAATTAATGAAGGAGGAAAAATAATGAATGGATCAAGGAGGGAAAAAAATTAAGAGAGAGAAAAGAATTTGCATTAAATGTCATAAAAATAAAAAAAATAAATATGGAAAATAAAATAAATTTTTAAAAATAGAGGAAGTTGCGACCTTATGAAGGACGCTGCGAGGCCAAGTTGTCTCTGTAACCTCGCAAGACTTGTCCGTGCCAATCGGTCAGTGGAACAAAAAATTTCACTCGTGCCAACCATTCTAACACGGTATTTTATACCTTGGATGTCACCGTGGGAGAATTCAAATGAGCATTTTTTTTTGTTTATCTGCCTTATTGTTCCTTGATTGTTTTGGGACACATTAACTTCATAAGCCCATAGGATATGCATGAATTCAATATAGATTTCAAATAGTCCCTAGTATTTTTTTTTTGTTACAATACATCACTAGATCGTCGATATTATGTAAATTTACTAAATGGTTAGTAACAAGAAACTGATGCGGTAAACATCCATCTCATTTCCAAGTCACATAATTATATTAGTTAACCATCATGTTAAAAGGCATGTTAACAACCATATGAGCATACATCATTGTGATGCAGCGACTGTGGCATTTGACAGATGATTATGTTGACCCAAAGTGGTTTCACTTGATTATTCTATAGGATACATAATGTGGATTATCATTTGCCTACCAACAATCTTGTTAATGGCTAAGGCATTTTTTTTTTTGATAGATAAATAAGAATGTGTGTATAAGAGAGGAGAATTTACATCTTTCTTGCAGATCATCAATGTTTAGTTAGGGTCTAAATGTGTATATTTGTATCTTTAGAAAAAGTCTGTCTATGTCTGTATGTTCTTCGTGAAAAAGGCATCTATTTCTAACCATTCGATGTATCATGCAGGATATAGCCAGATACCTTGCTTTAGTCGAGCTGGGATCCTCTGTATTAATCTTTGAAGACATGTAGCATCCATCAATGCATGTTCATTTCCTGTTGCATCCCTAGCCAAGTTTGGACCTTTTGCCATAACAAACCACTAATAAGGCATCGAAAGAATAGGTGATACAATGTTTCTTTCGTTGCTCCACATAACACACAAGTTTTAGCATGTATGTATTTAGTCGCTCGTGTACTAGAAACCATATTGTAAAATGCATGCTAAAGTTGGACGTAGAATTTCCATACTATGCTAGCCCATACCTTCTTAGTTCCTTGCTTCCGGAAAAAGTCATAGGCTCAGGACACATCTGCTGCTAGCTCAGCCATGCTAGTGGATGGAAGTATCTCATCTTGAATCAATAGGAGCTTCTTAGTTAATAGAGAAGCTTTATTTTTCGGCCATCCACATCGATATATCAATTCAGTGGCTCAGGTATGTATGGTGAATCCATGATCTATAAAGTATCTTGCTTTGGTTTTCTTGCTTTTCTTGTATATGCTATAGGACCTAAGAGAACAATGTTTTCTGTCATCCTCGTAGGTCCCTTGGGCCATACCCCATTCATCCTTCGATGTGCAAATGTTTGCCCAAGATATAGGTGGATGCTTTGATGTCCAAACAAAGGATTTACATAGTGAATAGATCTTGTCAATGATACCATACGAAAGCGTCAGAATGGATAATTAACAGTACTCCACTCTTTGCAACACTGATCAAATTAGTTTTATCTTCCCTGGACATGATAATGCTTGCTGCAACCAAGAGTTATCTTGCTAATGACTGTATCAAGTAAAACTTCATAATCTTGACAAAAAACGTGGAATGAAATTCTTTCTTTTATATTTTATTATGCATAATAATGGGTACATATATACATTGTACATTGATTATGTATAGAAACCAAAAAATAAAAAAATAAATTAAAATATTTTATTCCTAAATTTAGTCCTCGTATCAAGGGATTTCTATGAAAAGAGATTTCCATCCTGGGATTTCCCATATCAAAGAGTTTTCATGATAAGAGATTTTTTGTATCAAGGGATTTTCATGATCAACTATCCTAGTTGTTAACTTTTCAGCATTCCTCCTCAAGCCGATGAATAGATATCATCCATTCTCAGCTTGGATATAATTGTTGAGAAGTCGTGTCAATTAAGTCTCTTTGTAAACACATTTGCAAGTTGATCTTTTGTAGTTACATAAGAAATATAAATTAATTTCTTGTCTAACTTCTCCTAAGTGTCTATCGATCTTGATGTGTTTTGTCCCATCGTGTTGTACTAGATTGAGCAATATTAATAGTTGACTTATTATCGCAATATAGTCTTATAAGCTCCTCCCATTTTATTTTTGAGATCTTCAAGGATGATATTCAACCACACTAGTTCAAACACACCTTGAGCCACCGCACTGAACCTTGCTTCTGCACTTGATCGAGCTACCACATTTTGTTTTTTACTCCACATGACTAGATCATCTCCTAGGTGTTGAGATTGTTGGGAGAACAATCAAAGTCCCACATTAGAAAGACATGGAAAATATCATAGGCTTACAAGATAGAAAAAATATCTTTATTGGTATGAGGCCATTTGGGTATAGCCCAAAAATAAAACCATGAGGACGTAGATCTAAAGTGGACAATATCATATTATTGTGAAAATATGTCAATCTTATTTGCACTAACAATTGGTATTAGAATCAATGATCCATGTCGAGCCATAAGCCTCGAACGAAGGAAGTGAGGGCTTCCATGTTCAGATCAAGAGAACCAGACACCAGGCAGGAAATCTAGCTGGGCCAGGAGGATCAGATAGTTGGTAGGAATTCTAGTTGGGCTAGGAGGACCGGACAACTGACAAGAAGTCTAGCTGGGTCAAGAGGACCGGATAGTTGACAGAAAGACTTGGTGGGTTGAGAATCGAACATCAAGCAGAGAAAGTCCTTCGAGGATGGATGAGCTTGAGGGGAAGGCCTAATGTGGTCCTTTGTTTGAGGGGGGATTGTTGAGATTGTTGGGAGAGCAATCAAAGTCCCACGTTAGAAAGACATGGAAAAGATTATAGACTTATAAGATAAGATATCTTCATTGGTACGAGGCCTTTTGGGTATAACCCAAAAATAAAACCATGAAAACTTAGGCCTAAAGTGGACAATATCATATCATTGTGAAAATATGAGAATTTTATTTGCATCAACATTAGGAACGTGCAATGATCTATTGTGGAATGTCTATCAATCGGAGATTCCATATAGTCCACATCAATGCAAGCTTCAAGAATCAACTTCTCACCTTTCTTGAATAAAATTCCTTTTCCTAGATTAACTTTCAAATAGTGAAGTATCGGATTTGCAACTTGTAGATGAACTTCTTCAGGGTTATGCATGAACTGACTTACCACACTCATAGCATAAGCAATGTCTGATCGAGTATATGTTAAATATATTAGCTTCCCAACCAATTTTTAGAATCTTTTCTTATATACCCTCCTATTATCATTTGCCTCTCCAATTTTGTGATTGAGATCGATTAGAATTAAAGTAGGTTTACACACTAATTTACCGATTTCCTTCAAGAGGTCAACCACATTCTTTTGTTGGGAAATGAAGATACCTTGTCAAGACCGAGCTACTTCTATCTCGAGGAAGTATTTCAAGCACCCCAAGTTTTGATCTCAAATTCTTTTGCTAAGTAGTTTTTCAAGACCTTTTCTTTCTCATCGCTTCCGGTAACAATTATGTCATTAATATACACTAGGAAAGTAATAACTCCCCTTGAAGTTGTGTTTGATGAATAATGTATAATCACCTTGACTCAGTTTATATCTGGTATTAAGAGTCACCTTTGTAAAATTACCAAACCAAGCTCTTTGAGATTGCTTGAGTCCATATAATGCCTTTTTTAATTTATCTTGCTCCCTTTGATGTCTCCTCCAAAGCCCAGTGGAATCTTCATATATATCTCTTCCTCTAAGTTACTATGAAGGAAGACATTCTTTAAGTCAAACTGTTGTAAATTCCAATTAAAATTTGTGCTCAAGAACAATAGAAGCCTCATTGTACTCCTTTTAGCCACCGGTGCAAATGTTTCTTGATAGTCTACTCCATAGCTTTGTGTGTAGCCCTTAGCAACTAACCTTGCCTTATATCTTTCTAGAGGTCCATCTGACCTGTACTTATACTTCACGGTAAACACCCATTTGTATACTACTGCTCTTTTAGTTTTTAGCAGCCCTATAATTTCTTACGTTTTGTTCTTCTCAAGTGCCTCCATCTCTATTCTTATAGCTTCTCCACTTTTCTAAAATCTATAGAAAGACACTAATTTAGCCCATGGATGTCTTGGATATTTAGTGCACTCTCTTATCCCTTTTCTAAAGGCAATAGATAAATCATAATCAGATGAAATAGGGGAGGCAATTGGGTTTGTGCATACCTCATTTTTAGGAGTAGGAGTTGAATTTTGAACTTGCATAGGATCTCGGGTTCTCATAGACACAATTCAGGCTATAGGGGTGGCTCATGTGTAGATGATCTGGATTAAGACAAGTAAGGTTTTGAGTGGGGTAGGTCAAGAAAGAGATCTTCTATCTTATCTTCCTTAATAGAGCTAGATTCGTCTTGAAGATGAGGTTGAGAAAAAAATGATTGACCTTCTTCAAAAGTGGCATCAACAGGGACATAAAATCTGTGTAGGTGAATGACAACACTTGTAGCCTTTCTGAGTTGGAGAATAACAACAAACACACTTGATTGCATGTGGATCTAATTTACCTCTCTTGTGGCTAGATACATGAACAAAAGCAGGATTACCAAAAACTCAATGAGTGAAATTATTTATGGTTCATATATTAGGATACAACTAAGAGAGAACTTGCATAGGAGTTTGATTGCCAAGACTTTAAAGGGTAGTTGATTTTTAATATAGGGCAGTAAGGACGGCTTCCCCCTAATATGATTTTGAAACTTGATTTTGGAAAAGCATAACATGGGTTGTGACAAACGAGTGTCCATTTTTCCTCTTGGCAATCCCATTATGTTGAGTATCTATGCAAGATGACTCATGAATTATACCTTCTGGTAGAAAATATGGTGAAAGAAATTGGTTAAAATAATCTATGACATTATTAGACCACACCCTTTTTAATCTAACACTAAATTTGGTTATATATTGTAGCAATAAACACTTGTAGCCTTTCTGAGTTGGAGAATAACAACAAACACACTTGATTGCATGTGGATCTAATTTACCTCTCTTGTGGCTAGATACATGAACAAAAGCAGGATTACCAAAAACTCGATGAGTGAAATTATTTATGGTTCATATATTAGGATACAACTAAGAGAGAACTTGCATAGGAGTTTGATTGCCAAGACTTTAAAGGGTAGTTGATTTTTAATATAGGGCAGTAAGGACGGCTTCCCCCTAATATGATTTTGGAACTTGATTCTGGAAAAGCATAACATGGGTTGTGACAAACTAGTATCCATTTTTCCTCTTAGCAATCCCATTATGTTGAGGAGTATCTATGCAAGATGACTCATGAATTATACCTTCTTGTAGAAAATATGGTGAAAGAAATTGGTTAAAATAATCTATGACATTATTAGGCCAGACCTTTTTTAATCTGACACTAAATTTGGTTATATATTGTAGCAATAAAGTTTGGAAGGATAGTAGTTACATCAGATTTATGTTGAAGGAAAATCCATAAGACTATAGGGCAATCATCAATGAAAGAAATAAACCATTGAGCTTTCGTAATATTAGGAATTCTTTGTGTGGGAGGGGGGCACTCATATATTAGTGTGAATCAGATAAAAAGGAAAAGAACTTCTATTATTGCTAATGTTTGGCAAATTCACATACCTCACCATGAAAATCTTCAACCTTAACACTATTAAATAAGGAAGGGAACATTATCTTAATGAAGGATGACCAAGACAGAAATGTTGACCCCAAATGAGATCATTATTTGAAATAGGAAATTAGACTATGAGAAAACATGCTTGACAATGGGTGAGTATGTGATTGATGCATCGCGATAGTAGAGACCACCCTTTTCTTTAGCAAGTCTAATCCTCTTCTCCGAAACCTAATTCTGAAATATACAATGAGAGGGAGTTTGTGAATAGACAAGAGATTAGTGGACAATTTTAGAATATGGAGCACATTTTTTAATAATAAAGATGGACTCAACTGAATGTGATCGACACCAGCGACTGTGGTAACAGAACCATCAACAATAATAAATTTTCTATCACCAGGACAAGATGAATATGTTGTAAAATGGATTGGGAAAGGTGTCATATGATTTGTAGTCCTGAGTCAATGACCCAAGGGTCTTGTATAAATATATGTAATCCATGATAAAGAGAGGGAGTTTGTGAATAGACAAGAGATTAGTGGACAATTTCAGAATATGGAGCACATCTTTTAATAATAAAGATGGACTCAATTGAATGTGATCGACACCAGCGACTGTGGTAACAGAACCATCAACAATAATAATTTTTCTATCGCTAGGACAAGATGAATATGTTGTAAAATGGATTGGAAAAGGTGTCATATGATCTGTAGTCCTGAGTCAATGACCCAAGGGTCTTGTATAAATATATGTTGTTATTGTGTAATCACTAATACTTAACTTACATGAAAGAAGCCCTATTTATAGACAAGATTAGGGCTTATTCAAAAGAATAAATCAAACCCTATCCTAGGAATAAATCAAAATTCTATCCTAAGTAATAATTATTCCTAATGATATTTAGGGAAAACAATTATCCCTAATTATATCTACAATATTCTAACACTCCCCCTCAAGCTGAAGAATATAAATTATATGCACCCAGCTTGTTACATATGTAGTTAATTCGGAGACCTCTCAGTGACTTAGTAAATATATTTGCTAGCTGATCATGTGAGTTAACAAAACTAGTAGATATTTCTCCAGATATGACTTTCTCTCTGACAAAGTGACAGTCGACTTCTATATGCTTTGTCCTCTCATGAAAAACTAGATTTGAGGCGATGACGCGTGGCGTTATCACATATAAGTGACATTTGTGTAACATCTCCAAGAGCCGTATAAGTTCTTATTGGTATGGGCCATAGCTCGATACTCTGCCTCTATTTGGATCTTGCTGACATTACGCTTTTTGCTTTTCCAAGAAACAAGGTTATCTCCGACAAATATACAAAACCGTAGTAGATCTTATCGATGGGAGATCCTCTGCGTCGAATATCCTATAACTCGAGTATGCCTTTGTCTTCATACAAAAGACCTTTTCGAGCGCCTCTAATATATCGAGCAATGCGAATCACAAAGATCCCAATATTCTTTACGCGGAGAGTTGAGAAGACTTACTTACACTTACTGCGAATGAGATATCGACGAGTAACAAGATGTAACTTAGTCTTCCTACTAATCGCTGTATCGTTCGAGGATCTAGAGGCTCCCGATTTGGTAGGAGCTTGACATTAGGATCCGTAAGGTTCACATTGTCTTTGAGTTTAACATTCTCGCTTTCTTACAGAATATCCATCGCATACTTCCTTTGAGATATAATGATCCCATTTACGGACCGTCTACTTATTCCCAAGAAGTATTTAAGTCCGCCGAGATCCTTTGTTTGGAAATGTTTGAAAAGATGTTGTTTCACCCGTGAGATCCCGAGATGATCACTACTGTGATGGATATCATCAACATAAACCACTAGGTAGATGCACCCAGATGAGTGGCGATAAAGAGAATGGTCACCTCGCTCAGTCACGCCGAATTGTTGAATTACTGAATACTAAATCTACCGAACCGTACTCTGGGGTGATCGCTTGAGACCGTATAAAGACTTTAAGTGGCACATACAAGACCGTAAGACTCACTGAGCAACAAAACACGGAGTTTGCTCGTAGACTTCCTCGGCGGATCACCGTATGAAGAACGCATTCTTAATGTCTAATCGATAAAGAAAACGGTGTTGAATCGCAAGATGGGCGTGAGTAAGCGTATAGAGGACATCTTAGCGAGAGAAAATGTGTCTCCATAATCCAATCCAAGATCCGAGTATAACCTTTATGAACGAGACGAGGCCTTAAGCCGTCAATTCCGTCTGGACCCGACCTTCATCAGTATATACCATCGACAACCAACAACCGACTTTCGTGGTGGTAGAGGCGAGATCCCAAGTCAGCGACTCATGTAAGACACTCATTTTCTAACATAGCCTGTTTACATTGCGGATGGGCAACGATCTCCTGCAGTCTTTGGAAGAGAAACAGCTACAAAGAGGAAAGCAAGAATAATAGGAAGGAGAAAGGCGATGGTAACTCAAAGAAACATAATGGAGAAGGATTACGAGTGGAGCGTATACCTTTTCGAAGGGCAATGGGAATATCAGATTCAGAAGACTGGACCAGAGGAGGGAGCGGAGGATTTGGCTCCAGAGATGATTCCATGCGCGAGTCGGTGTTGGCCGGAAAGCGAAACAAGGGCGAGTGATAAACCCGCGCGGAGGAGGAATGGGGGTGGGGTGATAGAAACTTTCGGAGGATCAAAGATTGAATCTGACGTAGAAGGATGAAACTCGGACGATGACTCTAAAGACCCAAAGAAAGGAATTGAATCGAAAGAGCGTGGCGTGCGAGAGATGAAATCTGCGAGAGTAGTAGGGAATAACACTTATACCCTTTTCGAGACCTTGGATACCCAAGGAAAACACGTTTACGGCCAGGAGAGAGTTTATCGATGCCGAGGATCGAGCGTAAGCAAACATGTAGAACCAAAGACCACTGGTGGTAAAGGATGAAGGGTGCCGGATAAAAGTCGTGATGAGGTATTTGACCTGTAAAGTAGAGAGGAAGGCGTCGATTGATGAGATAACATGCACGAGTACGACATCACCCCCCAAACGAAGAGCGTGAGAATGGAGGAGAAGGGTCGGGTGGTCTCGAGAAGATGGCGATTCTTGCGTTCTGCGACTCCATTCTGTTGGGGGTATGAGGACAAGACTTAGATGTAATATGCGTGAGATGCGAAAAAGTTTGAAGCAGTAGATAGATATTCACTGCATTATCACTCTGCGAGGATCGAAGAGGGATACCAATTGTGTTTTTACTTCATTAAAAAGATTGAAAAATAAACAATTGAGAGCGATCTTTCATCGGATATAACAAGTCTGTGGGAAAAATCGTCTACAAAGTAATAAAATATCGTGACCCCGATGTAGAGGTAACACGACTCGGACCCCAATATCGAGAATGAACCAAAGCGAAAGGAGCGTGGCGACTTATAATGCGAGGAGAAAATGAACTACGTACGTACTTGCTTAGCGGCGTGACTACAAGACAAAGACTACAAGTAGGGACAGGACTAGGATGTAATTGTTTTAACTTATCAAGACCGGGATGTCAGTGAGCATGAATAACAAGTGGAGATCTTTAGCGCCAATGAAGAGTTTTGGTGAAGTTGATATAGACCGTGAGACTACATCCGAGCTAATCATCCTTCCGTACTCAGGTCTATGATAAACGAAGATTTAGTGAATGAGATGACACAATCGAGGCCGAGTGGTGACTTATTGATAATAAATTAAAGGGAGCTCAGGAGCATAAAGAACATTCGAATGGGAAGAGATGGAGAAGAATGAACAATACTGACACCTTGGGGTGAGTTTGAGAACCATTTGCCGTGGTAATGAAGGGTAAATAACTAGAAGTAGATAGTGAGGAAAAAGAGATCTATTACCGGTGATATGATCGGTGGCCCAGTCAATGCCCGAGGACGAAGGCGAGATATACTGACAAGGAATTACGGCTGTAATGGCGTGAGGGAATTAGACTCCTGTCGACCCTCATACCACTTCAGAAAGTCATCATAGGAAGGCGGTGGAGTTGGAGCTGGTGTTGACTGAGGCGGTGGAGTTAGGTAGTGTCATGTGGCTAGGCGAAGGCGTGTGAGAACTCGAGCGATCCGAAAGCGATCGAGGAGGTCGACCATGGAGACTCCAACATTTATCAATCGTGTGTCCTGGTCGGTGACAATGATTACACCAAGGACGTCCTTTGTCATTCTTACGTAGTGGAGGTTTGTTGTTATTTCCAGAGACCAATACTGAAGAGTCAACTGGAACAGAGGATGGTAATGTCAAGACTTTGGTAGGGACACGAAGGAGAGTCGCCCAGGTAGAGTCCATGGTCTTTATACATGAGCGCCGAGGATCGATCACGAACGAGAGTAATTTGTAGCGGTATATAACGCCAGACATAAAAATTTCTTCCGATTTTCAAGCTCTGCATATGAGTGGCGCGGTGGGAAGCGGTCGTTGAACTCACAGAAGGCTAAACCGATCCCAAATAAGTTGGCATAGACTCCTTGATCGGCATTAAGAATGGTCGTGAGGTCATCATGAAACTTGATAAAGTTAAGTCGAGAAGTGTTCGTAAAAAGTTGTTGAGCTTGGATCCAAACATCATTGCAGGTCTTATGAGTTCGGAAGACATCCCGAAGAGATGGATGGATGGTGGCTCGGATAATACAACACAACTGAGCATCAACTTTTCTCCATAAAGGACGATCGGTCACTTGAATATCCTCTTCAGTTTGTGTGAGATGCTTTTCATAACCCTGTTCAACAAGCCAGAGCTCAATATAAGAGGCCCAAGAGGAGTAGTTCTTACCATCCAAGAACTCAGACGAAAGCGGTGCCGTCACATGGTTGGTAAAAATTGGAAACTCCGGCTTCGAAGTATTGGAGGTAGTCATGACGAATAACGAGGTATTAGATCTGTGAGTTACGTAAGCGGATTCGAGCGACGCAATGTCTTTGTGGAGATGACGATTCGAGCTAGGAAAGAACGAATCGAGCCAAGAGATTAGGAAAGAACCTCTTGGAGAAAATAAACTTGCCGCTCAGCCTCGCCGATGGTAATCGCTGGCGATGCCGATCTTGCCTTCCCAGCGGCTAAATCGAAGGAAAAGGCGGAGAAGGGGGCTAAGAGAAACCGTAGCGAGCGAGGAGAATGCGGTCGCATAGCGTTGTTGGTGTATTTGGCGTTCTGCCGGCGTTCTTGGCGTTCTGGCCGGCGACGGAGAGATCTGAGATCGTTCTTTGGCGTTTCCTTGCCGTTCTTGATCTGACTTGCGACCGCGTCAGCGTCGGCTGCTTCTTCTTTGTTGAGCAACGAACGCCGAGAAGCGTTCGACGTCGGGCTCGCCGGCGAGCGAACGTCGAGGAAGCGTTCGGCCAGAGAGAAGAAGATGCCGCCGCCGCTTAACGAACGCCGAGAGAGAAGAACGTGGCGAAAGAAAGACGCGTCGGGAGAAGAACGCGGCGGAAGACCGTAGAGACGCGCGCTCGGGAGAAGAACGCAGCGGAAGATTGTGAACGGTGAAAAATTAGGGCTCTGATACCATGTTATTGTGTAATCACTAATACTTAACTTACATGAAAGAAACCCTACTTATAGACAAGATTAGGACTTATTCAAAAGAATAAATCAAACCCTATCCTAGGAATAAATCAAAATTCTATCCTAAGTAATAATTATTCCTAATGATATTTAGGGAAAACAATTATCCCTCATTATATCTACAATATTCTAACATATGTAATCCATGATAAAGAGATTACTAGAGAATGCTAATAAATAGGAGTTATTAGGCTGCTCCAATGACCCCAATAAACTTCGAAGCTTTTAAATCTCAGTTTAATTAAAGTAACCTAGAGTATTTGCTTTAGGAGGCTATTGGGAGGAGTAGTAGATATTCTGTAATTCACCAATAGGAAGATGGATTCTTTTCACTTTTTCATTAGATTGAGGGAGATTAGTTGTTTCTGCGGTCTTAGACATTATAGGATATAAAAATACCAGCTATAAAGGCTAGCACAATAGGAAGAAGAAGAGAAAAAAAATATTAGCAATGAAGGCCAACAATAAATCCACAATAAAAGTCATAAAAGAGCATATATAAACTTGGCAATGAAGGCCAGAAAAAAGAAAAACCTCAGAGGCACAAAACCCTAGAGCTCTGCTACCATGACAAGAAATGTGAAATGAAATTCTCTCTTTCATATTTTATTATACATAATAATGTGTACGTTGATTATGTATGGAAACCAAAAAATAGAAAACAATAAATTAAAATATTCTATTCTTAAATTTAGTCCCCATATTGAGAGATTTCCATCAAGGGATTCCCCATATCAAGGAATTTTCATGATAGGAGATTTCCTGTATAAAGAGAATTCCATTATCAACATTCTAAAATAGTTGTTTACTTTCCAACAAATCTGAGATTCATAACTTTTTTGAGGCTAAAGAATTCCCAAGTACCATGGCAGTGAGTCTTCTTGAAACCCTGAGACCTCCCAAAGGTTGTTTTTGGTGCGCTTGTTTGATCTTGCCATGTCAATCCTAGACTTTAACTGGTTAGTATGCCGCCCTGCCGTGTTTCAGGAATGTTCAAGACTTTCAACAAAGATTGAGACTAAGATAACCTCCCCCTGCAAACAAAAGTAAGTCGTCAACATCGACTAGGTGGTTAATTCCTGTTGCTTCACATTTTGCATGATGATGAACTCCCAGTGTTGTTGCTACTTGTTGCAATTAATGCAAAAAAACCTCCAAGCAAAGATCATAGAGGTAAGGTGAGAGTGGATCACCTTGCTCGAGCCACAAGCTTCCCTGAAAGGCCCATATATATCCCCATTGATTGTGATGGAGTAGGTAGGCATAGTCACACATTCCTTAATCCAAGAGATAAATCATAGCGGGAAACTCAACCCGAGCAGCACATTATAGAGGAAATTCCACCGAACAGAATTAAAAGCTTTCTGAAGGTCCACCTTGAATAGAGCAGCTTTCTGAAGGTCCACCTTGAAGATGCACCTCAGGCATATTGACTTTCAAGCATACTTCTAAAATAGTTTTTGTGCCAAGTGGATGTTCTTCGTGATGGACTGGCCCCGAACAAAAGCTGCCTACGTTGGATGCAATATACCCCACCAAATCAGCTAGGCGTCCTACCAAGACCATGGCAATAACTTTGTAAAACACTGAGCTATAAGATATTTCTCTATAATCTACTACCCTTACCAATTTTGTTGATTTTGGTATGAGTGCCACCAATGTATGATTCCATTGCTTCAACAATCTTATGGAGGTACAAAATTCTGTAGTTGCTATCATCAGGTATGGCCTACCACCTCCCATGCTTGTTTATAAAATTTGACTCCATGGTCATCTGGACCCAATACTTTCTCATCCTTAATACTGAACAGTGCATGTTGGATCTCATTAGAGGTTAGTGGATGTGTTAGCTTCTGCCCTTGCTCTTGTGAAACTAGTGGTTTGTAGCTGAACAGGTTAACATCTATTGTTGTTCTTGGCACAGAGGGTAGCAAGCGGCTTCTGAAAGTGTTGAACAATGTCTGAAGTTACTATCTAAATGCTAGTGGTATTGCCTGTCTCTTGATCCAATGCTACAATTATGTTTCATGTATTGTTCCTTTTCATCAAGTCTTTAAAGAATTTTGTGTTACGGTCATTGTTCTTTAGGTATATGCATTTGGCTCACTAGGAATAGAAAGGAAACTTTGCTTCGGTTAACCAGGAGGCTTTGTGTCGGATGCTCTGGTGTTCTGTGTCCAAGGCTTCAGTGTCAAGTGTTGCCTATTGGATCTCCTCCAATACTTGCTTAGCTAGCTTAGCCTTTTTCGAGATGTGCTCATTATATTGTTGATTCAAAAGTTTTTCTACTTGAGAATATATTGGGTTATGCCTTTTAAATGATCAATCCACACATTCTCCACAATATGTACGTTGGCCACATATTAGAATTGGAATGACTTGGTCACATGTTGTCTATCTATGATAATGGAAACTACAATAGGCGAATGATCACAGTACAGAATGAAATTTCATACCGTGTCAGACGACATAGGTGAAATTTATCATTCTGTGCACTGTTCGACACCAATACCTACATTGACACTGTGGGTTGCTGCAACTCCACAGAAATCGCAGAGGCTACAGTGATCTCGTAGTTTTTTTAATCTTATTTTATTTTTTGTATTTTTTTTTAAATATTTAGGTTAAAATTTTTATTTTTTGGCAGCTAATTCTTCTCCCTCATTAATTTTTCTTCTTTAAAGATAAAAAAAATCTAAAAGATGGTTATTTTTTCCTCTGCTTATCTCTTTAAAAGATAAATAAAGGAAAAAGAATAACCTCTTAACCTTAAAATGATTCTCCCTTTTCCTTCTTTGGCATATAGAAAAAAACATTTAAAGAGGTAGGAAACAAATTAGTAAGAAAAATAAAAAAATTAATAAATTAAATTATTCTATATATAAATTTGATTTAATTTTAAAATGATCAAAATAAATCTAAATTAAATCTAATTTAGACCTACTTGATCCTGCTATGTTAGTTGATGGTATTCAATTAACCTATTGACTATTACTCAATAAACATTAAGCATTTCTTGAGATAATATTAAAACTTAAACTTAACTTTACATCTCAAATATAACTTAATAATTAGCATATATAGTGATCATTTTTTTTTAAAATTAATTAATGTATTTTGCATTTAAAGAAGAAACGAAACCATATTTGCACAATACAATATGGTATCAAAACTATATCGTTCTAGATATAAACCAAAGCTCCAACATGACTCTATGGATCACAGAGGCATACCATGAAAGAATTTGGCCCACCCAAAAAAATCAGCTGCTAACCATTCGTTGTTTATTAGTGCATAGTCCAGCTTGCAAAAAATCAAGCAATTAGTCTAGATATGTTGATGGCCAGTAATTGTAGGCCTAGCAAGGATGTTTGAAGTGCAAATTCTACAATGTTCGATATAATTCTTCCTCTTATTTGAACCACATTGGCATCTGATATAATTCTTCCTCTTTGAATAGGAAGCAAGGTGGCATGATTTTAAGATAGATGGGGCAGCCATATACAACATAAGGGCCTTCATTCAGGAATTTGTTTCTAGCTTTTGCATTCTCAAATCTAAAGATGATCCATTGACTTCGATGGCTTTGAATTTGTATGGCACTTGCTACTTACTAGCCATGTCTCGGAGGGCCTTCCATCCTAGGAATTTCCCCATGAAGTGCCCCACTAGACAATAACCTAGTGAGCTCTCCACCATATCAATGCCTTTAAACCTGAGGGCCACTCTTCCTTTGATGAAATGTTGCAGCATGCATCTGCAGTGTGAACTCTGTTGGATTGAATAGGTTTGCCATCCATCGTCGAACCAGCTGCCTGAGTAGGTGTTGCAGGTGATGTTCTTGCACCCTTGTTGTTTGTTGCACTAGGTGCAGGACCTTGCTAAATAAAGTCATCGGCCTTACACTGCTTGGGGGTTTCTCATGCTTCTAGATGAACAATAACTAGAAGTTACAAATCACTTGCCACACCAACTTCATCTCCTTCATCCTATTAAAGAGGTTGCCTGGTGGATGAACTAGAAGTCACATCTTGGGGGGAGAGGGGGGGGGGGGGGGGAGCTATTTCTGAACCAATGGTTATGGCCTTAGTTGTTTTCCCTTTTGCTATTGAAGAGCTAGGAGGCTTTTTCTTTTGTTTTGCCATTTAATTCGACATTAAATTTAGGCAGTGGTATCGAATTTGAATTCCAAATTCAAATCTAACCCGCCACACTTTCCTAGGATTTTAGTGTCCGCAAGTTCAAACTTTGAATATCTTGTTGGCGATTGCACATGCACCCTTTCTCGACTAGAGCCAAGACATCATATCGACTGCTCCAACCACCATCGCTGCGGCAAGAGTGAACAGGATGCCCAAGTCTTCCCCTATTGCAAACAAAGCAGACCAAGCCTTGCCTTTGTTTGGATTTAACCACCCAATTCTTGACCAATTATTCGTCACCATTGTTATGTTGGACTATCCGAGCCGCAAAAACCATGTTTTGCGTTGCGGAAACCTTGGAAGTCGGCCACGGATCCGTGCGAAGATTAACAAAAATATAATACATGTACATATTTAGAAAACCTAGATCTACCTTAGTTCTACATGAAAAGAGCGTTACCCTTATAGCGACGCCCTTCGCTTATCCCGCTCGTCCAAATAGTTTGTCGGATCTCGTAAAGTGTCAAGTGTACACTCCTCTACACGTAGCCACACGAACAATAGGTGGAGAAAACCACCTTGAGTGTGCTAGCACTCTTGGAGGTCACGGCAAGGAGGATGAGGGAGAGAGCTAGAGAGGAGAGGAGGAAGAAGATGAAGTTAATTCCCTTCAATTAACCACTAACTCATGCATAAGTTGGCCGGCCACATTAAGGAGATTTAAACCATGTAATACCAAGAGCCATGACTCTTGGTCTCCCTCATGAGGTGGCACACCATGATGTGTCCATAATGATGTGGAACATCATCATTGGCCGGCCCCATGCCAAATCACCATGGTGTGACATTTGGTCAAGTCAAACTTGACTCTTCATCTTCTCTCTCAAGTCAAGTCAAACTTGACCTCTTATCTCCCATGGTTGATCAAATCCAACCATTTGATTCAAGTCAATTTAATTTAATGAATCTCTATTTATTAGTTTAAATTGACTCAATGAATCAAATCTAAATTAGACTCATTCAACACTTGAATCAAATTGAGTCCAACTCAATTAGTCTAATTTGGATTACTCTTAATCCAATTTGGTTCATCACATGAACCTAATCCTCTTGGTCCATCATATAAACCTAATCTCCATCTAATTGCCCTTTGTGTGTGACCCTATAGGTTCTTGTAACGTTGGCAATGTTCCTAAACCGATTTAGAAACATAAGTAATGAGCAGTATCTAGCAACACATCATTGCTACCCAAGTTATAAGAATGTTGAAATCCAACATCACATTTGTGACTCTCACAATATGTGACAATGTCCCTCTATCCATGACATCTAGATTGACTAATTGAGGCATAGACCGTGTCATCCTCTGTACAATCTATATCTCGAACTCTAAGTAGACTCACTATAATCAAATGAGCTCAATATCTCATATTGACTCATTTGGGCATGACCATACACTTAGTGGTCTCACTCTATCAAGAATCATGATGTCACTCCCGTCATATAGGAGGGATAGATTCCATCTACATCACTCACATCCCTCCGCATAATTTGTTACATACCCAATAATCGCCTTTATAGTCCACCCATTTACGGGTGACGTTTGACGAAGCCAAAGTGTACAACTCCTTATGTAGGGAACCATGGTGACTTCAGGTTCAAGGACTAATAGTCATACTAATAGTCACATGAGAAAGTATATGACACTCCTATAACGATCCATGATACTTTCTCATGGCGGGTCATTCAGTATACATTCTCCAATGCATACCCATGTGTTAACTTGATATCTCATATCCATGACTTGTGAGATATAGTCATCGAGTTGACCTACATGCTAGTCTCATTGCATTAATATTGTCCCTGAATATTAATACTTGACTAAGAATGATTAAGAGTAGTATTCTCTATATTATTTCATTATCGATTCAACCAATCGATTGATATAGATAAGAACCTTCTACTTAAGGACGTTATTATACTTAGTTATTTGACACCAATACAAGTAAATATAATAACCATAAAGAAATATCTTTATATATATAGGAATATGATACAACAAGTCCATACAACAATCATCACATGATTGACTCTAGGGCTTTCACTAACATGTCAGGAATCCCCCAAGGAGTAATGGGATATTAGATGTGCATACTGTGTTTTGAGAGGGTAGGGATACTCAAGCTGGTAGTGTCCCCTCAACAGCTTGGAGTATGGTCTCTAAGAATGTTTTGCTTACCCCTTCAACAATGCCTTCGAAGGAGAAAAGAGGGAGCACTTGCTTCCACAAAAGAGCAGCGACAACTATTCTCCAACCATGATGTCTACCACCCACCGTTGACCAGAGGTGACATCCACCCACCACTTAGTTGCCACCATGCCAGAGATCTCTCTAGGCTTGTTCTCGTCACCTTCTAGTGAGAAGGGAGAACTTCTCTCTTTAAACAGGAAACAGGAACAGGGCCAAGGCATCTTTGTAGGAATGCATAGTGGATTTTGATAGTATGTGAATTTGTTGTTCTCTTGGGGGTGTGCTGGAATGAAATTTCGTAAATTCTTATTATCACTCTACCATTTACAGGATGACAGTAGATTGTGTTTGTTTTATTTGAAAGTCAACTTTCGTGAGGCTTACTTGGAAAGTTGCAATTGAGAATTCAATCAGACTGACTTGAAGAATTTTTCCCTTCATACAGTACTTCTATTTGAATTTTCTTAGCTGTGCTTTGTGTATCCTTTGATAAACTTCCATACGTTTTCAATCTATTGATCTTTGATTAATTTCAAGTTTGTTTTCTGTTGCATTTCCCCTTATTTAGTTTTTTTGACAAACTCAAATCCACATTAGGAAACTATGTATTAAGAAAAAAATCTTTGTCTGTCATGGTGACTTTCTTGTTCTCCATGAGCCTTATACTGGTAAGTGATAACCTTTAGGCATTATAGCCTTTTATGGACAAGTTATTATGTGATGTCTGCTACTCTACTTTGTGTCTATTCGGTTTATATTGATCCCAGGTTCTCATTTCTTTAGCTCCTCAATCCTTGCTATCTTAGCATGTTTTTTTTACCCACTCTAATATAAGAAAAATCTCGTGTAACACAAACTTTTATGGGGATTGAATTGATTGTCATTATAGTAATTTTTGAGCTGGAAATTTCTTAGTTCTATCTTGTGCTTGTTTTATCTAGATATGTATTTGGTCACTATCTTCATGCTTAATACCATGTTCTGTATGCTTTAGTGGAGAAAGGGTTTGAAGCTGAGTGGCGAAAGTGCAGTTGAGAAAATAACCTTGGATGGCGTTCGAGATCTTCGCATGACATTGAGTGCTACAGTACATGACGTTCTTTATTACATGAGTCCTATCTATTGTCAGGATATTATTGATTCGGTATGTTAATCATCGTCACAGATGTATTACTGTTTTACTTGGGTGTGAATTTCTATATGTTGCTTTCCTACCATTTCTCCTTGATATTTGAATAGTTAGGTTCTTTAGTGATCAATTATATTCACCTAGATATAGTTCAATATCTTGCTCTTCTACTGCAACTAGGACTATTTGCTTGATTAATTATGATTTAGAAAATGCAACTTGTTCCTTTGACTGCTTTGCATATAGGGCTTTGAAAAAGCATTATCTTGGAAGCATCTTTTCGAATGTGTTTGTCTAGTTTAATCATAATTCTTAGTGAATATTAGCATTCCACTCCAGTCCACATCATATGTCCCTACTATCATGGATCAGCTACATGAATGTCATTGCGGCCCTATATTTCTATAGCTATAAATATCAGTCATTTGAAGTCTTTTAATCATGTTAAGTAAAGGTTTAAAACTTTGATTTTGCTATTTGTTTTGCTACCAGTCCAGAATGATATTGTTTCAGGCTTTCAGCTTCAACCTATTTCAGCTGACAATTTAAGTCAACATTGTTTTGGACTGACTTCACTACTTTGATCCCTTCTCAATTGGATTATTTGCTTTCCAATATTTTATTGTTGAATCTAAATTCCATATAAACAATATGGGAAAAAATTGAAAAAAATGTGATGTTACCTTTCTAGTAGGGCCTTTGTGGTGATTGATATCCCATTAGTAGAACTTCCATCATATGGGAGCTGTTCTTGTAACATCTGAGTTAGGTTATGATGGGAGTTGTGGTTCTTGCTAGATGTGAATGAGGTTAATCTCATAGGTTCTCATCACCCAAATTAGATACTGCTCATACCTCCAATGTATCTTGGGTAATGTCAACTTTTATTTGTAGTACAAGGACTAGAATCAAAATAGGTACAAAATGTGGATAGATGCAAGTGCTAGAGGGTACACACTTTTGATTAAAATCCCTACAGTTCTGCCCGCAACCATGGCCTGTGCCTGCAGCCCCATGTGAGCCCCACGAACGCCATCCGTGGCCGCCAAGCCTCGCGGAGGCTGCCTGCAGCTGCGACCCTGTGCGAGGCCCCCTGTAGCCACGTGCGCAGTTGCCATGATCCAGCGAGGCTGCTATAGCCTTGTGTGAGGCTGCCCCGGCCCCATGCGAGGTCGCACGAGGCTGTTGTGGCCACATGAAGTTGTCGGTACCGCTTGTACCGATGTCGGACGACGAGCAAAATAGTAAATTTCGTATGTATCGCCTAACATGAGTGGAAATTTAAAACCATTATCGGAAGAATACAATTTCGATATCGTATTGGTAATTTTTAAATATAAAATACACAAATTTAAAATAAATTTTTTAATCTAAATATTAAAAAATAATTAATTAATTTAAAAATATCAAAAAATTAATTAAAATAGTAAAATTAATTTAATTAATTCCAATTGTATAGGATTAAAAAAAATAAAATTAAATAATAAAAAAGTATTATTCATAATATATAAAATAAATTTATGAAATATTTTTAGATTAATGGGATAATTTTAGTTGATTTTATTTATTTTATCTTAAACTCTAGCTAGGAATTTATTGGAATTATTTACTCAACTTTTAATTAAAATTTCACCGTGCTGTTATAAGCGTCGTTGAGGTCGCGACCTCACAGAGGCCGCACGAACACCGTGGCAGCCTTGGGTGGACACTGCGACGACCCCGCGTGGATGATGTGGAGGTCGCGGTGCCCCCCGTGGCGGTTGTCCCCACAGAGGTTGCGACGGTCCCGCAGAAGTCGGTACCACCCATATCAATGTCGAGCGACGAGTGAAACGGTAAATTTCGCCCGTGCCACCGACACGGGTCGAAATTTAAAATCATGGTCTCAAGTCATACCAAAGTTTTGGTCTTTCACTGGAACGATACTGTTTTGGTATTGTGTTAATATTTTGATACATGCTTCCAATAATGTGTTGGAGTTGAAGAACTAAGGAGATGAAAAATAAGAAAGAATTTGTGCTAAGCATGGTTTTAAATCTTTTACCATGCCAGATGAAACAGTCAAAATATATCATTCTAATAAATTATCAAAATTTGATACCACTCAGCATAGATAATGTCTCATACTTTGGCTTTATCTCCTTCCTTTTTCAATCTTCAATTTATCATCGACACCATATATTAGAGCATCTGCACGATACTAGAACAATTTCTTTCCTGTTAAAGATCGAATCAACGACACGACTTAAGATTTTTAACTTTGATATTGAGTGTTATTGAGTTTAAATGATTTACTGATACATTTTGCTCTACACAATACGGGATTTCAAACCATGGATCCAACTAAGGAAAATGCAATATAAGTAATTTTTTTTTTTGAAAATAGGTACAATTGTAAATTTTCTAATGAGCTATACTAAAAAGTAACAAACCTTTTGTGATATTATGTAACAGTGAAAATAAAATATGGAGCAAAATACGCTTAATATCTTGAATCTTCCTGAGTTTGCAATCGAGATTGGGGACAAAAGAGCTGGGATAGTAGAACCAAAGATAAGGGAAATCAAATTGGTTGTGAAGGGAAGACAAAGATAATAGTGGAGGTGGCTGAGGAGAGGAGGTTGTGGAGAAAAGGCAAACGAGGCAACAGAGGAAGTAGAGGAAGAGACGTACCCTTAAAGAAATCTCATTGTAAGGGAGAATCTTCAAATAAGGTATCTAGCTATAGGGAGAAGTCTTGCAACCTCACTAGTCGATTTATTGTCATAATGCATTCATCTGTTGGGATATGGTGGCAAAATAATTGGCGCTAGTGGTAGTGGCTCATTTGGTGCTAGTGGAAGTGGCTCAACTGGTGCAACAACACTAGAGAGAACTACAAGTGCTCGCATTGCTTCAATAAAAACTGGTATTGGTCGTTTCTTTCCTTCTACATCACGAAGACGTGCAGTTGATATTGTTGATATTGATCCATTTGCATTCTCAGACCAAGCTAGTAAACAAACTAGGACTAATGATGCTTATACAAAAGAGAAGAAGCAATCAATTGGCTAAAGTATTGATAAGTTTTTTCATTTTAATCGAATTCCTTCCAACGTGGCAAATAGCACATACTACCGCAGCATGGTATCTAACATCCAAAAATGTGGTCTTGGTATTCAACCTCCAACTGCGCATGAAATTGCTGGTCCATATTTAGATGAACAAATGGAGGAAATTAAGACTTGGATTCTATCATGCAAGAAGCAATGAAACTTATATGGGGTTAAATTGATGTGTGATCGCTGGACAGGACCTAGCAATAGAAAGGTGATATTTCATAAATCCGTTGATGCAACTGCAGAATATCATGATGCATCTTATATATATCATTTGATGGATAGTGTAGTGCAAGAGATAGGTGTAGAGCATATAATACAGATGATTACAGATAATGATGCTAACTTTAAAAGAGCCGGAGAATTACGGGAACAAGAGTATCAAATATTATTTTGGACACCATGCGCAGCACACTATATTGATTTGATGATGGAAGATATCGGTAAACTCGATACAGTGAAGAAGGTAGTAAAAAAAGGTCAATTGTTAACGAAATTCATATATAATCATCATTGGGTTCATGGATTAATGTGGAGATTTATTGATGGAGAGATTCTTCGACCAGGAGCAACTAGGTTTGCAACTCACTTTCTCTTATTAAAGTCGTCGTTTCAAAAAAAAAAAAATGGATTGAAGACCATGTTCACTTCTGAGGATTGGAAAACCTCTTGATACTCTAGCACGATTGAAGGTAAGGAGGCGCAAAAAATTATCATATCTACTAGATTTTGGGATCACATTGCAGAGATTCTTACAGCAATAGAGCCCTTGTATGTTGTTTTACGTAAAGTCGACATGGACAAAAAGCCACAGATGGGCAATATTTACCACCTAATTCATGAAGCAAAAGAGAAAATTAAAAGACGTCTACAATCATCGACTAAATATCAACATTATATTGATATAATCACTTTAAGGTGGGACAATCAAATGGGAAAGTATATTCATTTGGCAGGTGCGTATTTTTTTAATATTGCTATTAATAATTATATATCTTTAATTATTTCAGGTAATTATCTCAATCCAGCATATCAATATCGTTATAATCTTGCCACAAATGATAATTTGTTAGTCGCCCTCAGAAATGTAATATTAAGACTACAAGCAAATAGAGAATTAGCTGCTGAGGCTATTAATGAAAGTCGATTATTTCGAGAGGGATATGGTTCTTTTGCTGATCCTTTTGCAATATCATGCAGATATAAAATGGATGCAGGTAAATGTAGTATAAATTATGACTTATTATTATTTACAAATGAAAATACTATGTTAAGTTTGATTTTATTTGTCTTTCAGCTGAGTGGTGGTTACAGTATTGAGGATCAACCCTAAATTTGAAAAAGATTGCAGTACGAATTCTCTCACAAACAACGTCTTCAAGTGGTTGTGAAAGAAATTGGTCAACTTTCTCCCTCATTCATATCAAAGTGCGAAATCGTCTTTCTTATCGTCGCTTGGAAAAAATGGTCTATGTTTATTATAATATGCATCTTCAACTAAGAGCAATAACAGAAGAGTAGGAAGAACAAGAATCTGATAATGTAGACCCATTTGATATTGGATTTGTCCAAAGTGATAACGATCCAATGATGGATTGGTAGAGTGCTATTGAGGTCGAAAATTCTTTACTTGATGAAGTAGGAGATCCATCACAACCATCTCAGTTTCTTACTCAGCAAATTGAAATAATACAAGCTAAAAGAGGTATCATTGAGGAAAATGATGACGAAGCTTTTGACCAAGAATTTTGATTTTCTAGATCTCGACCTAGACGTTCTCAAGCATTTCAATCCAAAATCCAACAAACATTTGTAGATAAAGGCAAAGACAAAGACAAAGGCAAAGCTCTGACAACTTTTATTAAAGAGAAAAGAAAGGGTATAATTCCTACTTTTAAAGGAAGGAGTCAACTGAGAATTAATGAAAATTCACTCGATGCAATTGATGACCAAGAACATGATGATAGTAATGAAACATCATCTTAATCCGATGAGAAATTCAAAATGATGATAGTGATGTTAATAGCAGTGCAAGTACTCATGGAAGTAATGATAGTGATGGTGCACCCGGTGGTGGTGAAACTTATATTCCATCAACTTCAACATCAGAGCCTTGGACATGTGAGCAAAATTTCACACATGCAACTCAAGATGAAGATCATAGTGCTAGAACTATTAAAAGTCGATGTCGTCGATATAAGGGTGATAGACAAAAAGAAGCTCATGATTATCGAGATATGCGAGAGAGTTTAGTTGAGATTGATTCTGATCGGAGTTCATCATACTCTCGGCCTTATTATAGCTCTGATGCATTATATGGTGATCAATCATATCCGACATCGGGGACGTATGTTTATCCTTATCCCTGCACTATTCGGATTCCAAAGGGCGCTAGCCACCAACTTCCAAAGGATGAATCGAAACACATTGATGGATATGTGGAGAAATCAATATCAATATTCCATATCATGGGATAATTATTTGATTTGGGTGTTAGAGAATTATGGGATTAATCTAAGCAGAATGTCGCAAGAACCAATGTTTTCATCTAATTCACGACACTCTTTTTGGTATTAGTAAAATAACATGTTATGATGTATCAATTTTAATTTAAGTTATTGATGGATCAATTTTCTTTAAAGAAAATATATTTATTTACTTTTATCCCTTTGATATCAATTATTTCAAGAAAAAAAATTGAAATATACTTAACAATAAATATTTGAAATTAAATGAATAATGACCTTTAAAATAATTAAATATTAATATTTAAAAAAATATAAAAAAAAGTATCGAAACAGTATCGGCACGCATGATATGATACCGAAACCGTATCGTTCTGGTCATTGACCGAAATCTCGGTACGGCTCGACATTTAAAATCTTGTTCTCAGCATTATGTCACTTTTCATCCCCTATACTGGTTAAGGAGTTTAGTTATACTTTTGAATAACATTATATGTATACTATTTTAGCCCAATTCAATTGAGAAAGGAGTATTTGAATGTGAAAGCTCAACCATATACTTCAGTTATATTAGTTGGGGTTAGTTGTTTTGAAAGTTATTTAACTTGGGAATTTATCTGTTTTCAGGTGTCTAATCAGTTAAACCGATTATATTCAAAATTTCTTAAGCGCAATCCTGGTTATGACGGAAAGGTAGGTGGCGAAGTTTTCCACTAAATGAGTATAATCATACTTATGTCGATCCAAGCTATCTGTTAAGGAGAGCCTCAAAACTAACACACACTGTGCAGGTTTCTTTATATGGTCACTCATTAGGAAGTGTGCTTTCCTATGATATCCTTTGTCATCAAGAGGGTTCTTCTGCATTGTATTCTATGGATACTGTACTCATGAAAAGAGTAGGTGCCCCTATAAAAGAGTCTAAGATTGATGCTTCTTATCCGCCCACTGAACCTAATGTTTCCATGAGATATGAGAATAACAGCACTAAAACAAGATCAGCTTCAGATTCATTACCTAATGAAACTTTAAAAGACAGTTTCTGTTCATATCCATATAACACTGTTAATTATAGCACTCGAGATATTGCTGTCAGTGAAGAAAACATTCATGCTAAAGACCTGCAAGAGGTGTTTTCAGACAATGATGGTATTATGGACCCGGAACAGGAATTTGATTATCTGGATCAAGTATATTTCAAGGGTAAATAATATATGACTACATTTTTTTCTCGAAAGATCTTATTGGTGAAAACTCTTCTGCTGACTTTTTGTATGTGAAGGCCGAGAAAGTTCTACCACAGTTCTAACAACTAGTGTGGATTCAGATGATACTGCAGTCAGAGATGCTAGGTCTCAAACAGAAGATAAAGCTGATCAGGACAAAATAATCATTCTCCTTGAGGAAGAGGTTTATGTTCTGTTGATGTTATGAACTTAATGAAATAGCACCTTTCATCATGTCCTCTAGCTGAGTATAAATTCATACCTGAATTTTATTATTTGTTTATTTCTTTTGGGTGATTCAATTTCTAAAAATATATTTAACAGGTGAAATCCCTTAGAATGAAAATTGCAGAATTAAAAAAGATTCATCACTCAGCAACTTACTTTAAGACCAACCCAAGAAATCCTGCAAACAATGAAATTTGTCATGGCAGAGGTAAACCCAACTTTTAGTTTTCTTGTTAATTTTCAGCATAGTCATTGATATTCATCATTTTTTTTTGTTAATCGCGAGCAGGAAAAATAGTTGAATCTGTCAGTCCATCTTCTGGAACATTGTCTGAGGAGGAAAATGCTAAAACAAAGAGTTATACACCTCATATCAAATATACCAAGCTTGATTTTAAGGTAAAATTGTAAATTGTGTGCTTCTTTTATCTTTCATACACCATAATTGTTCTGGTGGATATGGATATTTGGTTCTTTACATGATTTTGTATTGCATTTGTACATCCATTTGAATTGGCTATTTTTATTTGTCTTAACTTACTAATACATATATATTTATATTAGTCTTTTCTTATCAGGTTGATACATTTTTTGCTGTTGGATCGCCTCTTGGTGTCTTTCTTGCCCTACGAAATGTCCGCATAGGAGTAGGTAAGCAAAATGCATGATAAAAGTTTACCTTGTTTCTCATGCTAGCTATTGTCTCGTGCTATATTGAGAAGCCACCTCAAGCTTAGTGGTGGGTGAAGTATCAATAACCTTTCTTTGCATTATAGTTCTTTGAACCAAGGGTCAAGTTTTCAGCCAAAAGCTTATGTTGTCCATTTGTACTTTTTTTTTTTTGCTCACAGAGAAGGCTTGTTTTTTTTTAATTATGCTATTAACTGGCTCAAATGATTGTTTCAATATTTGGACCTCTTTCTTTTGTATGCTGACGAACATGATTTTAAATTGTTCTTTACTTCAAATTTGATAATGTTGATGAAAGAATTCTGGCAACAGGATAGTTTTTAGTCAAAAGCTTATGTTGTCCATTTGTACTTTTCTGCTCTTTTTTGCTCGCAAAGAAGGCTTATTTTCTTCACTATGCTAGCAACTTGCTCAAGTGATTGTATCAATATTTTACCTTTTTCTTTTGTATGCTGATGATCATCATTGTATATTGTTCCTTCAAATTTGATAAGTTGATGTAAGAATTTTGGCAATAGGAGAAGTCATTCATGGGGTTTTGGTTAGGAAAAATTATAGGGAAAAATCTCTCCTTTCATAGCATGTAGTCATGGAGTCTTATCATGGAAATCCCTTGATATGGGGAATTCCTTAATACAAGGACCAAATTTAATAATAAATATTTAATTTATTCTTTTCTATTTTTTGGTTTCTATACATAATCAATTTACAAAGTATATATAAACTCATTATCGTGCATAATGAAGAGAGTAAGAGAGAATTCCATTCCACGTTCTTTGACATGTATCAGAGCTCTAGGATTTTGTGCCTCTGACATTTTCTTTTTTTGGCCTTCATTGTCAAGTTTTTGTTGCTCTATCTCAGCTTTCATTGTTATGCTGACCTTCATTGTCGATATTCTTTGTTTTTTCTTCTTCCTATTTTGATGGCCTTCATAGCTGGTATTTTTTTTTTTTTATATTCTATGATGTCTAAGATTGTAGAAACAAATAACCTTCCTCAATCTGATAGAGTGACAAGAACCCATCTTCCTCTCAGTGAATTGCAAAATATCCACCGCTCTTAGAGTCTCAATGGATAAAACTACTTGAAATGATTTTGGTTGGTTCGTACCTACCTAAAAGGCAAAGGGAAAATTCTGCATCTTCTTGGCGCAGGACGCAAACAAGATGATTTGGATTTTGATGCTTGGGATGAAGAGAACTCCATGATTATGTCCTGGTTATGGAGTTCAATGACACCAAAAATTAGTGATACCTATATGTTTCTCACCTCTACAAAAGATACATGGGACGTACTTCACCAAACATACTGGAAGGCCAAAGATGTTACCTATGTATATGAAGTCAAAGGAAAGATTGTCATTGTGAAACAAGGCAACAAAACAATAATAGAATATGCAAATATGTTACAAAATATATCGCACGAAGTAACTTAAGGATGTTATGATCTTGAAAAAATTTATTGAGAAAGATCGAGTGTATGATTTTTTGATTGGACTAAATGCAGAACTCAATCAGTTCCGGATTCAAATTCTTGGCAAGGAAGATCTTTCGCTGCTACATGAGGTTATTTCATTGATTCAAGCTAAGGAGAGTCAGAGAGGCATTATGCTAGAACTAGTAATTTGAAGGATCTGCCATGGTTGCACAAGAGAATACCAACCAAAGTAAAACTAAGGAAACATCCCAAAGTGACCCTCGAGATAATCTTTGATGCACCTACTGTAAGAAGCCGAGACATACCCAGGATCATTATTGGAAATGAAAACCCACTAATTCAACAGTAAGCTCATCAAGTTTTCTCCATAAAAGCCATTCCACAAAACTTGGCCCAACAACCTCCTAGAAAGAATACTCTAGGCTACTTTAATTAGGTCGAGATTAAGAAGCTTTGAAGTTTATTGGGATCATCATTAGCATTCTCTGGTAAGTCTCTTTCTCGTTACTGTCTTAGGTTAACTTACACAAGACTCTTGGGTCATTGACTTGAGCTACAGACCACATGACACCTTCCCTAGTCCATTTTACAATATATTCACCTTGTCTTGGTAATAGAAAAATTATTGTTGATGCTAGTTTTGTTATCCCAGTAGCTGGTGTTGGTCACATTTAGTTGAGTCCTTGTTATTAAAAATGTACTCCATGTTCCGAAATTGTCCACTAGACTCCTGTCTATTCACTGACTAACCTGTGATATGAGTTATAGTGTCTTTCTTTATCCCTCTTATTGTGTATTTCAGGATCAAATTTTGAGAAAGAGGATTAGACTTGCTAAGAAAAAGAATGACCTCTACTATCTCAATGCATCAACCACATACCCACCTACTGTCCAGCATATCTTATTTTTCTATTTCAAATAATGATCTCATTTAGCGTCAACATTTTCGTCTTGGTCATCCTTCATTCCCTATTTTAAAGGTATGTTCCCTTGTTTGATAGTGTTATGGTTGAAGATTTTATTCTAAAGTATGTAACTTTGCCAAATATAAAAGGGTTTCCTTTCCAATAGGCAATAATAGAAGTTTTTTCCCTTTTTGTTTGATTCACATTGATATATGGAACCCCTCTAGAATTCCCAATATTATAAGAGCTCGGTGTTTGTTTCTTTCATTGATGATTGCATTAGAGTTGCATGGATTTTCTTTCTCAAATATTAAAATGATATGATTACTATTAGGATCTGATCAACCAACTGATGACTTGTTGAGTCAACCAATGTTCATTTAATGGACATACCAATCAACTCATGATGATCATCAGTCGACTGTTGACTTGATTTGACAGTAGTCACATCAAATCAACCTTTTAACAATAAACTTAATGTTACTATTGGGATCACCAATTAACTAGTGTCCAACAGTCGACTAGCCAATTGACTGTTGGTCAAATAAAAACAACATTATGATGATTTTATTTGGTCCTAAGTCGACTCTTATTGACTAGTTGACAGTCGATTGATATGTCAACTACGACCATTATTAAGGCCAAGTTCGTACTAAATGTGAATCTATCCTCGCCTGTATGCACAAGTTCTTTCACTTTCATCTCACACAGAGTCTTCCAAGCGTCTTTGATGCATTATCGCTCCAATTCTCCTCATATGTAGTCCCTCGGATGTCCACATCTTCCTTCTCCAATCTTCATGGACCTTGAGCCATTGAGTCATCATACCCCGGTCACTATAAGCCTTCATGTGTATTAACTAAGGTTTAAAATCTCGATCCGTGCCTAGATTTCAGTCTGCGATCGGATCGATATGGTTTTGTTACCGTATCGTGTGTGCTGATATAGTTTCAATATTTTTCTATTTTTTAAATATTAATATTTAATTATTTTAAATGCTCATTATTCGTTTTATTTTAGGTGTTTATTCTTAAGTATATTTCGATATCTTTCTCTTGAGATGATTGATATCCAAAAGATAAAAATAAATAAATATATTTTTCTTTAAAGAAAATGGATATATCATTAACTTAAATTAAAATTGATACATTATAACATGTTATCTTACTAATACGAAAAGGAATGTCATGAATTAGATGAAAGTATTAGTTCTTGCAACATCCTGCTTAGATCTACCCCGTAATTCTCTAATTCCCAAATCAAATAATTATTCCATGACATACAATATTGATATTGAGTTCTTCACATATCCATCCATGTGTTTCGATTCATCATTGGAAGTTGGACTGGAACTGGTGCCACTGGAGTCGAAATTGGTACAGGTATAGAATAAGGATAAATAAACGTCCCCGAGCTTAGATATAATTGATCACCATATTATGCATCAGAGCTATAATAAGGTCGAGAGTATGATAAACTCTGATCGGAATCATTCTCAATTAAACTCTCTTGCATATCTCAATAATCATAAGCTTCTCTTTGTTTATCACTCTTATATCGACGTTGATATTGACTTTTAATAGTTCTAGTTCTATGATCTTTATCTTGAGTTACATGTGTGAAACTTTACTCACATGTCCAAAGCTTTGATGTTGGAGTCGGTGGAACATAAGTTTCACCATCACTGGGTGCACCATCAGTATCATCACTTCCATGAGTACTTGCATTACTATCAACAGCGCTATCATCATTTCAAACTTCTCGGATTGCAATATCAGAAGGTGACGATATTTCATCACTATTGTTATGTTCTTGCTTATTAATTGCATCGAGTGGATTTTCACTCATTTTCAATTGACCCTTTCCTTTAAAAATAGGAATTTTGTCCTTTTCTTTCTCTTTAGTAGAAAATACAAGAGTTTTGTCTTTGCCTTTATGATCTGTATGACTTTACATATATCAGATCAAGATAATCCTAACAAACTCTTTGCCTAAAGCATCAAAATTATAATGAATCCTGATCACAAGGGCATGATTACACCAACATGTTTCTTGCTGAAAATGAAATAAATTGGAGCATAACTTGATCCCAACTAAATTTTAAACTTATTGTTTAGTAAATTATTGAGTTATTTGGTAATTTAGGATGGCCACCTTTCTACTTTTGGTAATTAATTAGAGGGATAATTGTGTTCTCAATTATGTCCGGTATATTTACCTATTTGGTCCTTTATTTCTTAGTTTCCATTAGGGTTATGTCTCTAAAAGAATTGAAGAGTCCATGTGTAGAATGCAGATTCATGTAGATAGGAAGATATGGAGGAGTAAATGAATCATGAAGAGAACTCTAATTGACATCATTACAAGAGATCTGGGAAGTAACATCTGGATCCATGTATCCCATCCCAAATACATGGATCTTGCTTTTCACATTGAGTATGACCGGACAAAAAAGATCAGGATGAAAATATATAGCCAACCTTAAATATTCATGATCTTACCTTTTGTTCTTTATACATTCTTATTCCACATTGTAGTTAATGAATGATCCTTAAGAATTAAGTTTTGCCTTTTGAAGGGCTCAGGAGCTGTGTAAAAGGGCTCATTGCATTAGCTTAAAATTGTGGTGGTGTTTTTCCTCTCAATGGAGGTTCAACAACCTAGAAAGGGCTTCATGCAGTTGCTTGATGCATATTTTATTTGCAAAGCATCTTTAACTTGTTTAGATCTGCAGCTCACAATGTCACAGCTTTAATTAGCTTGCTTGCTTGTCCTATGCTATCATGGACATGGACTTTGTCATCAAGGCATTTTAATTTCAAGTATATGTGATCTGCTACATGGATTTTTATCATTCAACTCTAACTTTATGCATGACTATATGACTAGTGAAATCTAAATTTCTTGAACCACTTCTAAACATTGTTAACTAGAGTTTTGTTTGGTACCCTCTACCCTTTACACCTACAACTCCAATTGATTTTTGTTGTCGCCTTAGTATAGAATTTATTGGTCATCTATCAGCATCTTTGTAGCTCATGTTATCTCACCGAACTTCTCTTCCCTTGTTATTTCTACATGTGAAATCTTCAATCAGATATCACTGCATCATTTGCTTCTTGGTGGATTAACAGTTAACAAAAGCAAGATTTATTCCCTTTAGGCAGGGGACAAGACTATTGGAAGGACGAAACAATAACTGAAGAAATCCCTGCCTGCAGACAAATGTTGAACATTTTTCATCCTTTTGATCCTGTAGCATACAGGTTTGTTCAATATTTCTTGGTCTTTCTTCAGATGGTTCTTCTGTATATTGATTGGATAATGTTGCATCGAATGTGTATTTTTATTAGTTAATTGCAACCGCATAATATTGTACCTATTGCCTCCTATTTGTTCTCAAATACGAACATCTATTTTGAAGTGAGAAACATTTGATGAATCTAGACTGGACTTTGATACAGAGTAGAACCATTGATCTGCAAGGAGTACATTTGCAAGCGCCCTGTTATTATTCCTTATCATAGGGGCGGGAAACGGTTGCATACTGGATTTCAGGCAAGATATGCATGATAACTTTTGACAAGGACTAAGTTTTTTTGTGTGTTGCAACTATCTCTCTGTGTTGTCTTATTTTCTCGATTCTCTTGTAGGAGTTTACAGAAGAAATAGCTACGCATTCAAGGACTTTGAAGAATCAAATAAATTCTCTGAAGGTATTAATGCACTTTTAGTCCTTTTAACTTCAATATTTTGCAAGTACCATATATGTTTAATATCAAACCACTTTAAGGTAGCATAGTGATACCATTTTTCTTTTGATAGGTTAACATAGTCAGCGTGTTTCAATCACAGAACAAGGATAACAATGAAGGTAAATGCGGATATGGTTTTGGAAATATTTTGAGATGCTTTTGACTTGTAGAGTTTGCAGGAAAGGCTCTAACTAGTAATTCATACATTTTAGATACCTTAGATGCTTTCAAAGAAAAAGAGAGATCATATGGTTCCGTCATGATTGAAAAACTAACTGGCAATGAAGATGGTCGAGTTGATCACACTCTTCAAGTACAGCGAAAACATTCTTCATGCATATTCTCCATTTGTATCTTTGGCTGTCATACTCAGTTATATTCTTAGTACCTATTTTTGATCTTATTGTCATTTTATGTTTGTAGGCAGGAAAATTTTTTCATATGAATTTCGTATTAAATAATGGGACTGTATTCATTACATAGCTTTCCAGGCAAGAAGATGATCCATATTTTTCCATAAATTGCAAGCTAATACTATTATTTTATCTTGCATCATTACTTGTCATTCTGTGCTTTATGTTTTTTCAAACCCAAGTAGAACCATTCATATCACCCAACTTATAGGCTTGGCACCGGATGGAAACCTAAGCACTAGGACAAATCAGAAATTGGGTTGAACAACAATTCAAAATTCCATTGGACATAAGGTATTTTTAATTATTGTGTAACTAGATGGATCATAAATTGATAACACCAATATAAGATATTGTGATTTAAAAATATGTTCTAGAACCTTGCTTCACCAAATTGATCTAAACTTCTCAAGATTTATAAACAAAATTAGTATAGTAAAGTTAAGTCAATTCCCCTGCAAACTCTCACTGGATGGGGAAAAAGATGTCTCCCTCAAAAAGAAATGTTAATTTTAGACAAGTATTTTAATCAAGGTCTAAAGTATTATTTCATATTGAATTTTACTCTATATTCCGAACAATAAATTTTTGGTACCATGCTATGCCAGCATGACATGCTTTGGCACATTTCAAAGCTTCTTGTTACTCAAATTTGTTTTAATCCTATAATCACCTTCTATTTAACTTATTTTCCTTTCAAAGGTTAACATTTTAGAGTAACAATTTGTAAAAATGTAACAAACACACTAATAAATGATTATATTTTATTAGTACCAAAATAACTTTCATGCATTAAATGAGAGTATTGATTCTTGTAGTATCCTAATGAGATAAAACTCAAGATTATGGCTTAAAATCTTGTGTCGTGTCAAGTGATATGGTTGAAACGTAATGTTATGATAAATTAACAAACCTCGATACAAGTGATCTATATTTTATTTTATGTCAATCATGTTAAAGAGGAGCTTTGACGCAATGGTAAGATTGTTGTCGTGTGACCTAGAGGTCATAGGTTTGAGTCGCGGAAACAGTCTCTTGCAATGTAGGGTAAGATTGTGTGCAATAGATTTTTTTCTGACACCCTGTATTGACAGGAGCTTCATGTATGGAGCTCCCCTTTTGCCCCTATGCCAATCATGTTGATGAATATTGTGTCATTCTCACATTTGACACTCCTTTCACCTTTTGCCTTTATTTGTTGATGCTCTAGTTAATAACTTCTCTTCTTTTCCTCCCTTCCTTTTTAGTGCTTGTCTCCTTATGATGATCAATAAACTAAATTAAAAGATGAATCAACAGAAGTGAATCTTCCTGTTTGAGTTGATCTTGTCAAAATAGGAAGCTGACCTTGTCAAAATAGGAAGCACAACACTATTTGTAGGATCACGTATGCTTTTGTAGGGGAGGGTTTGAATAGACAACATTTGCTTCTAGCAAAACACTACACAATTCAAATGTTGACCTAATGTACATGTGTGAACAATTAAAGTGTCAAATATGCAATATAAAATAAATATACAAATTAAACACAACTATAATACCAGATGTAATGTGGTTCAGAGATTTTCTCTACATTTATGACTTTTGTTGTGCACAGTGTCACCTCTAATAGAACCCACTATTCCATCCCTAAAATGAGGTAAATAGATCAAAACTTCACAATCCATCGATAAATTCTCAATGAAGTTGAAACCTCTTGAGCCTAAGAGTTCAACCTAAAACAATGAGATTCACAAGAATAAAAACTTAGAGGATGAAACCTCTATCAAAAAAGGATTTCTAAACACGGGTGAAACTTTAACAAAATGGGTTTTCAGCAAGCTAAAAAAATCGACCTAGTGCTAGATATCCTCTAGTGATGGCACTTTCAATCATCTTCCTCTCTAAATGCTATAAGAATCAAGATTAGATGGAAAGCCTCACCTCTCACTAAAGTAGATGAAAATCTAACCCATAAGTGACAAGAATGTTACTGAAGGAGCTTCAAACACAAGGATAAAACCTTGATTTAACCTTTCAAAGCTCCATTGTGATCTTTTAACACTTCAATAATGATAGAGGAGTAATAAAGATATTTTTATGCAATTTTTAATGTCAAAAGAATCACCAAAAACACTTTTAAATTTATCCTTGATGGTAATCTCTATTCTTAGGTTGGGTTAATAAAACACATATCTACCTAACTCTTAGAAATCTGACTGTTGGTGGTTACAAATACTTTTAGTCAATCCGGTATAACCCTAGTCACTTCATCCAACTTAGGTTTACCTACTAAAACTTGCAAGTCTATCTAATTTGCATTCATACTGCCAATCTAAGTCAACCTACCAATCTTCTTAGGTTGGCCAATCCTTAAGTTAGTATTGTAGAAATTAGAGGTTGAACTACCTATGACCTACATCACATAAGAACTCTCCAAGCTCCATCCTCGAGGTTGAAGCTCTAGACGACTTCATGATCTATCCATTAACCCCTTCATCCATGCTCAAGCTTGTCACCTTAATCCCCTAAATCACATGAGTAATCCTACACACTTGGAAATTATAAATACAAACTTCTAACTTAAAGTACTTTGCTAAAACATAAAAACACCGTGGCACTATTAGACCTCACCGCCTAGAAGAAATAATGTCCCAACAATATTTACTTGTGCTGACATGGTCAGCTAACCCTGTCGTGGCTAGTCCCAAGTCCGAATGAGAAAGGAGAGGGTTGCGTTAGATTATCAGTCAGCGTTAAACTTCGACAAATTTCAATGAATGGATCCATCAAGATCTTGTGCTAATATCAGATTGTTCTTCGGAAGGAATGCATTATAGGGTGTGACTGTAACATCCTAACAAGGACCGATATATCTTAATGAAAACTTAGGTGTAGTATTAAATATGCAAAAATTCTCACACCATAGATTAGATAAAAACAAATATTATAGGAAAATTGATTGTCTATGATTTGGTACATAGAATATCGGAACACTCACCGGTAAACCAATGAAAGTAGTAAATATTATGATTAAAAGAAGAATTAGTATTATGTGTTTACAAGAGACAGGATAGGAATAAGGTAAAGATAATAGAGAACTCAGATTTTAAGTTGTGATACATAGAAAGATTAGAACACAAAATGGAGTAGCTATTATTATAGATAGTTCATTAAATGATGAAATAGTAGGAGTAATTAGAAAAGAAAATAGAATTATAACTTTTAAGATAGTGATAGCGAAAGAAACTATTAATATAATTAGCTTATATACACCTTAAGTAGTATAGATGAAGATACTAAAATTAGGTTTTGAGAAGACTTAGATAAGATATTTTAAAGAATTTCATCAAATGAAATGATTTTAATAGAGGGGATCTAAATGAGCATGTAGTAGTAAAAAATGAAGAATATAATAGGTTGCATTGGGACTATGAGTTTGGAACAAGCAATGGAGTAAGAAAAACTATATTGGATTTTATGATAGCATATAAATTTATACTAACTAATACGTTTTTTAAGAAAAGAGAACACTTGATCACATTTAAAAGTGAGAATAATAAGTCTTAAATTGATTTTCTTATGGTGATGAAGAAGGATAGAAAGATATGTAAAGATTGTAAGGTTATTCATGGAGAAAACTTAACTTCCCAATATAGGTTGATAGTATTGGATATCATCTTAAATATAGTATTAATAGAAGGGAACTATATATAACTCTTAACATTAAATGGTGAAAATTAAAAGATGAGAAATAAAATATATTTAAAGAGAGAGTAAAAGTACAAATAATAGAAGAGATACATGATGATGCAAATACGACATGGGATAAGATGACATTAAAATTAAAAATAATAGCCAAAGATTTAGTAGGTGAGTTAAAAGGATGTGTACTACCAAGTAAAGAATCTTGGTGGTGGAATGAGAAAGTACAGAAGAAAGTGAAGAAAAAACAAAAATTCTCTAAGTTATTATACACTTGTAAAAATGAGAAAAACTTTAAAAAATATATAATAGTCAAAAAAGAAACTAAGAAAGTAGTAAGTGAAGCTAAGAAGGAAACTTTTAAATGTTTATATCGACAATTGGATAAAAAAGAAAGGAAAAAAGATATTTATATAATAGCTAAAACTAGAGAGAGAAAGGCTAGAGATCTTACTAAAGTAAATGCATTAAAGATGAATACAATAGCGTACTATTGGACAATGAGAAAATAAAAAAGCAATGGAAGAGGAATTTTTATTGACTTTTTAATAAAGATTTAAGTGATCAATTTAACTTAAGTAATTTAAGTAGGTCAAAGGAGTATATAAATTTTAATTTTTATCATAGAATTTAATTTTCAGAAGTAGAACAAGCTTTAAATGAAATGTAAAATGAAAAAGTAGTTGGACTAGATGATATTCCGATAGAAGTATGGAAGTACCTAGGCAAGCAACGTATGAATGACTTACAAAGTTATTCAACTTGATATTGAAAATGAAAAAAATCTCTGATCAGTAGAGGATAAGTTCTCTAGTTTCTTTATTTAAAAATAAAAGAGATAAAATTGTACAAATTATAAGGGTATTAAACTAATAAGTCATACTATGAAACTATGGAAAAAATAATATTAAAAAAAAAGACTAAGGAAAGAGACCACAGTGATAGAAAATCAATTTGAATTTATCTGGAACATTTTCTCAGACAGCTAATTAAAAAGTACCGGGAACAAAAGCAAGATTTATATATGGTATTTATAGACCTTGACAAAATTTATGATAAAATTCCAAGGGAATTTGACGTAGGCAGGGTAGTGGATGGGCTATTCCTTCCATGTGCATGGTTAGAAGAGCGGTGGCGGGTGAACGTAAGAGGAGGGAACTAAAAGAAAAAGTATTCGCCTCTAGGGTTTAATGAAGCCAAAATAACTTTGTTAATAAAAAAGAATCCCCGACATGAGTCGTAACCCAAGTTTAAATAGAAAATGAAGACAGAAAAAGTCGTAACTAACAAAAATAATAAGAAAATTCAAAAGAAATCAAGAAAAGGGTAAGAAAAAACTAATTAATCAATCAGACGGTGCCGAACCATGAGCTGTCGGGCGACATAGTCGGGGCATGCCAAGTTTTAGAATTGTAGTTGATGTCTGACATGGGCATGTCGGCCAACACGGTTGGGGTGTGTTAGCTGACACGGGTGTGTTGAGAGACACGGTCGGGGCGTGCCAAGTTCTGAAATTGTGGCTAATGGTTTGACACGGGCATATCGGGCGACACGACCAGGGTGTGTTGGCTGGCACACCCTGGGTGTGTCAAAATTTAGGGCTTTAATGTAGGGAGGAGAAGACGACTTTGTATGTTGTTAGATGCCCCTGCATCAGGTGTCGGAGATTAAAAAGAACTCGTCCTTGAGTTCAGAGGAGTATCCTCACTTGTTTCTGAGTAAGGACTTAAATGCTTTACATTGAACACGTCGAATGCCTTTATATGGCTAGAGAGGTGCAATCGAAGCGTTGTCATTAATCTTTTGCATAATTTCGCAATGCCCTATCTTTCTCTCCTTCATTTTATTGTATTCATCAATAGGAAAGTGATCATAGGTCAATACAACCCATACTGAGTCCCTATCTTCAAAAAGTACCTGACGACGACGATGATCAACTTGCTCTTTGTACTTGACGTTACTTCTTTCGATAGCCAGCTTGACTTGATTATGGATAGCTTGAAGATGGTCATTTTTTCTACCTTAGGGTTGTGCTTAGTGTAAGGAATAGGTGCTTATATCTAGTATACCTAATGGGTTTCGTCCATAGACTTATCTCAAAAGGGGTAAATCCGGTGGTTCTATTCTTGGACGAGGTATAAGCAAATTTTGCCTGAGATAAGCCAAATCTCACTGTTTCGGTTTAGAACCCACTAGGCACCTCAACAAGTTGCCCTAACCCTCGTTGACAACCTCGGTCTGTCCATTGGTTTATGGATGGTAGGCATTGTTGAAATTTAATTGGGTCCCCATTTTGTTCCATAAGCTCTTTCAAAATTGACTAATAAATTTTACATCTCAATATGAGGTAATAGAATGTAGAATGACGTGTAACCGAACCATCTCCTTGAAATACAAGTATGCAATCCGTACTGCATTCATAGTTTCCCTATAAGCCACAAAGTGAGTCATCTTGGAGAATCTGTCAATGACCACTAGGATAGTATCCAAGGTCCTTTGGGTGTGAGACAATTTAAGTATGAAATCCATCTATGGAGCTTCGGGAATAGGTAAGGGGATGTATAAACCAGTATTAGTGAGGGTCCCCTTAGCTCGCTGACACACATAACATTTTGCTATAAAATGGGTCACATCACTCCTTAATTTTGGCCAGTAAAAATCAGATTATACAAGGGTCAATGTCTTGTTTCGGCCGAAATGTCTCTCATTATGTAATTCTCCCAAAATTTGTTGTCTTAGAGAACAATATAGAATGCACAGCTGTAGTCCTTGAAATAAGAAACCATCGTGTATCACGAAGTCATGATGAAAACCTTCTGCAACTTCTTGAAAGATCTTACCAAAAGATGAGTATGTTGTATATAGTTTCGTAAAAGATTCGAATTCCATAACTCTGGCTCGTATATTGGTAAGGAAGATCGCCGGCTCAAGGCATCCGCTATACGATTTAGGACCACTGCTTGATGTCGGATCGTAAATGTAAATTCTTGCAAAGAAGCCACCTACTTGCATGTCGTATGCTCAATTTGTGTTGTCCATTAATATACTTTAAAGCCCATGATTCGTGAAGAGAATGAATTCTTGCTGTATGAGGTAGTGTCGCCAATGTTTTAAGGACTGAATGATTGCATAAAACTTGACATCGTAAGTAGAGTAATTATGTTTGGAGTTGGACAACTTCTCACTGAAAAAAACTATGGGTTGTCCGACTTGACTAAGAACTCCGAAGTCGAAGTTGGATGCGTCATAGTGTATCTCGAGCACTCTCAAAATCTGAGAGTGTTAGGATGGGAGCATCGGCCATCTTTTGCTTGATTAATTGAAAGTTGGTCTCGGCTGCTTCAGTCCACTTGAAAATTTTCCCTTCGAGACATTTGGTGATAGGAGCTGCTAAAGTACTGAAGTTTTGGATAAATTGGCGATAGAAAGAGACTAGCCCGTGGAAGCTTCGAACGTTGTGTAAGGTCTGCGGTGATGGCAACTCTAGGATGGCATCAATCTTCAAGGAATCTGTAGGTACATCCTCCGTAGAGACGATGAAGCCAAGGAAAATCACTCATGTGGAGAAGAAACAATATTTCTTCCGGATAAGAAATAATTGCTCTGGCCTTAATTTTCAAAAATCGCTCGTAGGTGATCAAAATGTGTCAGCTATGTTGGGTTTAAATAAGGATGTCATTGAAGTAAACCATAATAAATTTGCCCATAAAAGTTCGTAGTACTTGATGCATGAATCTCATGAAAGTGCTCGGAATGTTAGATAATCCAGAAGGCATGACCATCCATTCATATAATCCGTGCTGAGTTTTGAATGTTGTCTTCCATTCATCACCCGGCTTGATCTGAATCTAATAATAGCCACTCTTGAGATCCAATTTGGAAAAGACCTTCGCACCTGCTAATTGATCCAATATATCATCCAATCGAGGAATCGAAAATCTATACTTCACGATAATTTTGTTGATGGCCTGACTATCCATGCACATATGACCTGATCCGTCGTTTGGAACGAGTAGGGTAGGTACGACACAAGGGCTCATGTTTTCTTGGAGGTAGTCTCGCTCTAAGAGCTCCACCGCTTGTCGTTGTAACTCTTCGACCTTCTTAGGATTAAGGTGATAAACTGATTGATTAGGCAAGCTTGATCTTGGAATAAGATCAATTTGGTGTTGGAGGTCCCTCATGGGTGGTAGGCCATGGGGAAGATCTGTCGACAATAGGTCTAAAAACTCAAGTAAATGTTATTCTTGTAAATTGTTACTATGTTTCCTTCGATCCTGACTCCCCCCTGCATCGCCTTGATGAAGTTGGCGTCGATTATCATTTGGATGTTATCTAGAGTAGAGGTTTAGTCTTGCATGATCCTATAGAAACTCTAAGATTATACCTCCTATAACATCTCACAAAATACCTAAGAAATCATGATTTTTGAATTAAGCCACTTTGACATCATGTAAGATGTTAGGAAGATGCACTTGGTTCATCATGCTTGTTATAATACATTACTATGAACCAAGGTGTCATCTAGAGACATTGATCCTTAATTGGACCAATCATTGGGAAGACTTATGTACAATTGATGTGCATATAACTCTAAGAACATGATTGTAAATGTCAAACAACACAATTTAAACCAACGTTTTAAATGCCGAGCCATACCGAGGTTTCGATCAGTGACCGGAACGATACGGTTTCGGTATCGTATTGTGCATGCCGATACTGTTTCGATAATATAAATTAATTAATAATTTATTTAATTAAATTTACGATTTAATTAATTTATATTATATATAAAATTTTAATTAATAATTTATTTAATTATAATTATATTATAATTTCTATATTAATTAATTATATAAATTTAATTTTTAATTAATGCGGGGGATCGCGATCGCGCAATCGTGCGGGGATCGCGATCCCGCGATTGCGCGATCCCGTGATCTCGTGGTGATCGTGATCCCGTGCGCGCGCGGCGATCGCGATCGCGATCCCGAGTGCATTCGGGATTGCGCGATCGCCGCCTCTGCGTCGTACCTGCCTCGTCACCGAGTTATCGCCGCTGCTCTGCGTTATCGCCGCCGCTCTGCGTCTGCTTCCAGGTAAGCTTCATTCGTTATAGAAGGAATCACGCACTTTTATCTGTCGCGCGAAATCTCGCGCGGCGTTTCGTTTCGTTTCGATCCCACGTCGGAACGAAATGTTTCGTCTGTTTCGAGCGAAACGAATCGACTTTTAAAACCTTGATTTAAACTATGTTTATCATACTTTGAAAAACAATTTTTAATTGCTAAGCAAAAGTGATACAAAGTTTGCAAAATCTTTAAAGCTTTTGCTAATTTTCAAATTTGTATCCTTTTTAAAATCTGGAAAACATATATTTTTCAAATTATTTTTCCTTGATAAAGAATGATTTTAGAAATGTATATACGAAATTTCGTGATTTTTCGATGATTCTGGAATTTTTCGTGCATTTATGAAGTTAGGCTGAAAAGGCTGAAATTGACGTTTCAGGCTTGGCAGTCGATTGATTCAGATTTTAGTCGACTGCCACTCTGATTTTTTTGCAGATCAACCCTATTTCTTTGTCTTGAGTATACTCTTAAGTGTCCTAACCCTATGGTATGATAATTCAAGTAAATAAGAGGGTTTAGGATTGATTGATGCATTGTTTTAGGGGGAGTTTCATTGTGCAAACTTTTCATTCCCTAAGTCTATATCATGTTTATTGTTAGTGCAAAGTTAGGCTATACTTCCTATCTATTGTTTCATGCTTTGCTCAACATGCTCTTTACACATCATGAACCATGTCTTGGATTAAGGGGGAGCCTTATATCTATCTTATACCTTAGTTCAAGACATAACCAATTTAATTCTTTCATGAAACTATTTTGTATGAATCATTCTCTTTTTGATGTATGTCAAAGTGGGAGAAGGGAACTTTAAGTTAAAATTCATATTGGAAATATGATATTTTCATTATGTACATATTTTAAGACTTAACTTAAATGATTGTCAAACATCAAAAAGGGGGAGATTGTTGGTGCAACAATGCCCCAAACATTTATGTCTTTTGATATTTGAATAATCATTTATAGTTAGACAATGTTTTGTGATCTAACTATGAATATGTCGAGTGACAAGAAAATCCAGTGTGAAGACTTAGTAAAGGAAAGTCTAAGTATGAACTTGGCAAGGGAAGTCCAAGGGAAGGTCTTGGCGGCGTAAGACCAAGCATGTAGTCTTGGCGGTGTAAAGTCCAAGTGGACCTTAGCAAAGGAAGATCAAAGGCAAGGTCTTGACAGCGTAAGTCCAAGCATGTAGTCTTGATGGCGTAAAGTCCAAGCGGTCCTTTGGCAAAAGAGACATCCAAGACATGACGAAACCGAGGGAAGCTCTTGGAAGCAAGCACAAGGATAAAGGAGTCACAGACTCGGAGGGATCCTGGAGGCGCAAGGCTAAAGGAAAAGCTAGAAGGTTGAGTTTAGGTTTAGAGAGTTAATTTCAAGTATGATTTAATCGTACTTGAAGTATCACCGATCGAGCTTGGTCTCTGATCGATCACCACTCGATCAAGACGATCGAAGTTCGCGAGCATCACGATCGCTAGGTTCGATTGATCGGTTCACCATCACCGATCATTATACCCTATCACCGATCATTAATAATGGACATCGATACGTAAGATTTTCCTCGAGCGATCGTCGAGCACTTCGATCGATTAATCAATCACCGATCGATGGTATTATCAATCGATCGATCACCTTCCCGCCGGGTAGTGATTTAATCGCGAAGCTCGAAGTCGCTGATCGCGGGCTTCGTGATCACCAACCGACGCCGATCGATATCAGACATCACCGATCGATGGAGGCTCAATGGGAAAATCAACCCTCTCTCTATAAAAATAGTGCATGGGGTGCTTGAGGAGGCTAGTGCTTATATTCAAAACATACTCTCAAGCTCCCCACGTTTTCTTAAGCTTCCTAAGTGTTTTTAGTCGTCCTCTTCTCTAATCTTCATCTTCATCTTTTGTAAGAAGAGGAGTGTTGTATAAATAAAGTTTTCTTAGTTGAGATTCACTTGGATTGATCCACCTTAAGGATCGCCGTGGAGTAGGAGCTTAATCTCCGAACCACGTAAAATCATTCTTGTTAGCGCTTGTGTTTGTGTCTCTTATTATCTTTAGTATTTGTCTTTGCTTCCCCTAACTTTGTTTGTAGAATTCAAGAGAGGCTATTCACCCTCCTCTAGCCTTCCAAGATCACCAATAAGTGGATGTTCCAGAACTATATCCTCTGTTAATGGAGAAGGCTCTGTTGGTGCAGTAGACACCTAAGTCGAACCTGAGTTTTGATTATAGCAAACGATATAAAGTTAAGCTTATATTATTATCTCACGAGCTAAATCGAGTGTGCAGAAAAGTGTCAACGCTAGAGCTGAAGGCTAGCGACACCCGAAGGAAGCCGCGGTGGTCGGGCGACACTCGAGTGACTTCGGAGGGAGCCGAAGGAATCAAGTGGAAGGCTGGAAGCGAAAGCGACAGAGTAAGTATCGAGGTAAGCTCGTGTGTGTGCGAGAGTAAGTGAGGTCGTATCCTCTTTACGGGGATGATCTTAAGCGTAGATCCGACCAAAGACATCCTATATGTGGTCTAGGTCGAGATCGGACGGTCGGAGGCCGTCGAAATAATGTTTTTGGTAAGCTAATTTTGCCTTGCATCGATCACGACCGCTTGAGGACTACCGCTGCCCATTAGTCGACTACTGCGGCCGTCAAGATTCGACCGATGCCGCCATCGATCGTGATGATGGCCATCACCGATCATGGTCAAGGATCACCCTCGGAGTCAAGCTTTATCACCATTTTTCAAGGAGTCTTGTGCCCAATTTCTATCTGAAGATCCTCTCGAAAAGGGGCTCAAGGGCTATAAAGGAGGGCCTCTCCTAGGTTTTTCATCAATTCTAAGTGCCTAAAATCCTGCAACGCCGCGACTCTGACGACTCTACAACGACGGCGTCGCCAACAACCCTAGCTTAATTTCTATTCTCTAGTTGTTGGTATAACTTTAAATTGTCGTCTCTTTCATATTGCAATTCCTATTGTTAATCGAGGTTTTCTATCGTTCCATTTTACCTTAATAGAAGAGAGGGTTTGTCTCTCTATCTTTTGTTTTCGAAGGTTTTTGTAATCGTCAAACTCCTACCTCCAATGAGGATGAGTGTTTTAGTGAATTGCCCTCCGTACACGGTCTAGGACCGTTAGGGCCTTGGAGTAGTAGCCGAAGGCTACGAACCAAGTAAAAATACTATTCTCTCTTGTGTTTACTTTTAACTTCCGCTGTGTCTACTATTGTTTTAACGAACGAAACGCAAGAAAAGTTTTATCGCTATTCACCCCCCCCCCCACCTCACCTCTAGCGATCCGCTTCGATCCAACAATTGGTATCAGACCCGGGGTGCTTAGATTTGGTGAAACCACCAATCTAGCTTTTTTTACAGATTTATTTTTCGTTCGTTTAAATTTTCTCCTGCACTATTAATCCAAGACGAAGTCTTGGTACTCTTCTTTTGGTTTTGTTTTGCAAGTATTCCCTTTTGGAGTAGCCGACGGTAAAACGGGCATAACTTTTCGTACAAGTTGACCCACGAAACGGGCTACCTACCAAAACGAAGCTCTCGGAGAGATCTACACTTCTTACCAGGGTTTACCCTCGTAACAAGTTGTCTTCATCCCCAAAAATCAACGTTTAGTACCATTTCGGAGACATCGAAGGTTGTAAGTGCTCATCTTTTATTTTAGTTGGTTATTTCTCGTTTATTCCTTTTGTTTCTTTTCATTTCCTACATTACTAATCCAAGGCGAAGTCTTGGAACCTTTTTTGTGTCTTTTTTATTATTTTGTGTGCAAGGTTTCCCTTCCAAATGACCCATCTCGAGGGTTTTAGCACCGTCCGACTTCCGTTTTACAACGGAGATGATTTCCGTTACTGGAAAGGTCGGATGAAGTGTTTTCTTAAAACCCAAATCGAGATGTGGATCATAATCCAAACGGGATTCACACTTCCGACTAACGAAGTGAGAGAATCCTTGGATTATGACCAATAGACCAATGCGACAAAAAGACAAGTCGAAGCCGACGCCAAGACAACTCAAATCCTTCAATGCGGCTTGTCCAAGGAGGAGCTTAATCGCATCGGCCCCTTCATCAGCGCAAAGGACCTTTGGACAAAGCTAGTAGAGCTACACGAAGGGACCGACAAAGCCAAGGTATGTAAGCGCGATCTTTTGTTTAATAAGTTATATAATCTAAAAATGCAGGAACACGAAACGGCGACGCAACTTCACGCTCGCATTCAAGACATAATCAATAACCTACACGCGATCGGGCAAAAGGTCGAAAATCGTGATCTTATTAGGTATGTTCTTAACTCATTTCCTAGGACTACCTTGTGGGCATCCATGGTCGATGATGCCTACAAGGTCTCCAAGGTTCTTTCAAAACTTAGGTTAGATGAGTTACTGGAAAGGTCGGACGAAGTGTTTTCTTAAAACCCAAATCAAGATGTGGATCATAATCCAAACGGGATTCACACTTCCGACTAACGAAGTGGGAGAATCTTTGGATTATGACCAATGGACCAATGCGACAAGAAGACAAGTCAAAGTCGACGCCAAGACAACTCAAATCCTCCAATGCGGCTTGTCCAAGGAGGAGCTTAATCGCATCGGCCCCTTCATCAGCGCAAAGGACCTTTGGACAAAGCTAGTAGAGCTACACGAAGGGACCGATGAAGCCAAGGTATGTAAGCGCGATCTTTTGTTTAATAAGTTATATAATCTAAAAATGCAGGAACACGAAACGGCGACGCAACTTCACGCTCGCATTCAAGACATAATCAATAACCTACACGCGATCGGGCAAAAGGTCGAAAACCGTGATCTTATTAGGTATGTTCTTAACTCATTTCCTAGGACTACCTTGTGGGCATCCATGGTCGATGATGCCTACAAGGTCTCCAATGATCTTTCAAAACTTAGGTTAGATGAGTTACTGGAAAGGTCGGATGAAGTGTTTTCTTAAAACCCAAATCAAGATGTGGATCATAATCCAAACGGGATTCACACTTCCGACTAACGAAGTGGGAGAATCTTCGATTACGCACTGGACCAACGCGACAAAAGACAAGTCGGCCGACGCCAAGACAACTCAAATCCTCCAACGCGGCTTCCCTAAGGAGGAGCTTAATCGTGATCGGCCCTTCATCGAAGAAAGGACCTTCGACAAAGCTAGTAGAGCTACACGAAGGGACCGATGAAGCCAAGGTATGTAAGCGCGATCTTTTGTTTAATAAGTTATATAATCTAAAAATGCAGGAACACGAAACGGCGACGCAACTTCACGCTCGCATTCAAGACATAATCAATAACCTACACGCGATCGGGCAAAAGATCGAAAACCGTGATCTTATTAGGTATGTTCTTAACTCATTTCCTAGGACTACCTTGTGGGCATCCATGGTCGATGCCTACAAGGTCTCCAAGGATCTTTCAAAACTTAGGTTAGATGAGTTATTTTCCGATTTCGAACTCCATGAGCAGTCTAACTCAGAACCCGAGAAGGGTACAACACTTTTTGCAGGTTCAAGGAAGAAAACCGCGAGCAAGCCACCCCCGAAAGAAGAAGATGAGTTCGATTCGGAGGTCAACCCGGAAATGGAGGCCAAACTAGTCAACCTAGTTCGGAGGATAGTCAAGGGCCGAAAGCGAACCGTCACTCGACCCAACGAAGGTAAGCCTAAAAGTTCCAATATTAGATGTTACGAGTGCAACAGGTTTGGACACATTAAGTCCGAATGCCCGAAGCTCAAGAGTAAAGCACCGAAACACAAAAAGGCACTCAACGCTACGTGGGAAGAAGCGTCTGAGGAAGAAGACGATGATCGCGTTCTCATGGCTAAACCGATTGAATCGGAGACGGAGTCGGAACCGAAACACTAATCGGAAACCAAAGACGAGTTGGACTCCGAAGCACTATTCAAGACAAGCCACAGATACACATCTAGTTCAAAAGATACACTCAAGATAAGTCGATCCCTTATTAGTACACTTTATAGTGCAATTAAGTTTTTAACTAGGAAATTAGCTAAGTCCGAGTCCAAGGTCGAGACCCTGGTTGAGGAAGTTAAACTCCTCAAACACGAGGTCTCGCTAACCTCTTCGACTAGTCGAGTTTGAGAGGAGGACTCAATCCGGGTTGAAAAGCTCGAAGTTGAGAACTCACTCTTGAAGAGTCAAGTCGAAGATCTTAGGAACACGTTGGAAAGGTTTACTTTGGGATCCAAAGGACTTGACCTACTACTTGGATCGCAAAAGGCCGTGTACAACAAGACCGGACTAGGGTTTAGCTCAAATACGACCAACAAGTCGTATATGTCGATTGTAAGTCGACATAAAAAACGTGTCCAAGCATGGGTCCCTAAGACCGCCTTGATTTCAAACTTAGGATCGAACCAGTACTGGGTTCCCAAGGACCAAATCTACTATGTGGAGAAACCAAACCGATTCAACGGTTCAGGGGGAGCCAGTACAAAACTTGTTTGTATTTTAACTTAGAAATTGCATGCTTAGGTTTTTTATTTAGTTTGATTCTTCTTTTTAGAATGGCTAGATAGGACTATAACTCGTTAATACTTGATAACATAGTACCAGGACGCGGCGAGATGATAGTACGCTAGGAAAGTGGAGTCTTGTGTATTCGGGCTAGATAAGGCGTATCTAGTTGGTGAGTGGAACTAGTGAAGCTACCTCGTAGTATTCTAGACTAGTTAGACGAAGTGGTCTTAGGTGAGTCAGTCTCTATTTTCTTGAAAATTGCTTTGTCTAAGGAAGTGGTCGTTATTCCGATCGAAGAAGGCCTCTGTGCCTCGCCACACACGGAAGCCGTGATCTTGAAAAGGTGACTTGGCGAGCCTAAGGTCGAATCGAATCTAACGAGGTTGACAAGTGTTGAATCATTAAATTTAAATAAGTAAAATTGAAAGTCATCTCACAGAACATATAGGGTTAACATGTTTGATCATGTAGACATGGGTGAGATGATTTAGGTTAATAATCTTGACGATCTTTAATAAATCGATATCCGATCCAGTTACCTTGTGTGTAAGATCGATGGATGTTGGGCGGTGGTTACTCTGGCACATGGCCAGGATCGGCTTCGAGTTTTGAAGCTTGATTGAGCGAGGATCGGTAGCACGAAATAATGTGAGCTCAAAATCATCAGATCAGGTGATATTGAACTCAACTCTAACTTTATTATTCAAAATATCTTATTGGTAGAAAATTTTCAATATAATTTACTTAGTGTAAGCCAATTGTGTGATAATAACTATAAGGTCATATTTCTAAAAAATAAATGCGTAATTAATACAAATGAAACTTCTAAAACAATCCTTAAGGGAACTAGAAATAACAATATTTACACTATTAATTTAACTAACTCCTCAACCAAGTGTCTTATGATACGGCAAGAGGAATCATGGTTGTGGCACCGACGACTTGGTCACTCACACCCAAGACTCATCTACAAGATGAGTCAGAGTGAATTAGTCAGAGGTTTGCCTAACCTCAATAATTTGAATAATAAAATATGTAATGCTTGTCAACAAGGTAAACACTCTAGGACACAACATCAACTAACTAATCAAGAACAAACTAAAAGTGTTCTTGAGCTCTTGCACATGGATCTATTTGATTCACACAGAACTAAGTCACTTAATGGGAGTAAATTCTGCTTAGTCATAATTGATGACTATTCTAGATTTACTTGGGTTAGGTTCATCAAACACAAAAGTGATACCTTAGATTAACTAATCAACCTATTTAAACTAATAGAAAATCAACAAAACCTTAAAATCAAAAGACTTAGGACTGATCATGGTGGTGAATTCGAGAACCACAAGTTTACAGAATTCTGTAACCTAAATGGATACCACCATGAGTTCTCTTGCCCTAGAACCCACAATGTAAGTTCAGTAGAGCGTAAAAATAGAATCCTGAAGAAGTGCAGAATGATGTTAAACAGTATAACTGCTAGATAGGTTTGGGCGAGCGTAAGTCTGACGTCTTATGTCCAAAATATGATCCTTATGGTAAAGAGGCACCTTAAGACCTTATACGAGATTTATCACGATAAAATACCTAACATCAAGTACTTTAGGGTATTTGGGTGTAAGGTATATATCCTAAACACTAAGGATTACCTAGGAAAATTTACATCCAAAACCTCGATCGGAATCTTCCTAGGATACTCGACTACAAGTAGAGCTTATAGAGTATATAACCATGACACTCTTAGAGTCGAGGAGACTATCAATGTAGTATTTGATGAAGAACACGAACCTACAAAACCCCCGACAACCCCAATTAGCGAGCCGATTCATACCAGACTCAACTCCGATCCGGAGATTAATCCTAACCTATGTCAACCAAGTCAGTCTATCGACCAAGTGGTAGATGACTCTAACCAAACTAGGACTCAAACGAGTTATCCTATTGATCAAGAGGTAGATGACCCAAACCCAAACCAAACTAGGACTCAAACGAATCATCCTATCGACTAAGTGATAGGTGATCCAAGTCTAGGAGTTCGAACTAGAGCCTTATACAGAAACCTTAGTCAAATCTCCTTGATTTCTAAAATTGAACCCAAAACTATTGACCAAGCTCTTCTTGATCTCGATTAGATTATTGCAATGCAAGAAGAGCTGGCTCAATTCACTAGGAACGAAGTATGGGAATTAGTACCACCACCTAAAGATAAAACAATCGTTGGAACAAGGTGGGTGTTTAGAAATAAACTTGATGATAAAGGTGAAGTAGTTAGAAATAAAGCTAGACTAGTCGCTAAAGGGTTTAGTCAAGTCGAAGGTTTAGATTACAACGAGACCTATGCTCCAGTAGCTAGGTTAGAGTCCATTCGAATGTTATTAGCATATGCTGCACATCGAGGATTTAAGTTATTTCAAATGGATGTAAAGTCAGCATTCTTGAATGGATACATTAAAGAAGAGGTTTATGTTAGTCAACCCCCTGGTTTCGAAAGTCTAGATAAACCTGACCATGTTCTTAGGTTAAAGAAAGCTCTCTATGGACTTAAACAAGCTCCTCGAGCTTGGTATGAGAGGCTTTCGGTTCATCTTAAGTCCAAAGGATTTAACCAAGGTGTAGTTGATCCAACCCTTTTCGTAAAAACCGTAGGTAAAGACATATTCATAGCCCAAATCTACGTAGATGATATTATTTTCGGAACCACCAACTCGATCCTACTGAATGAATTCATTTCACTTATGGAAAGTGAATTTGAAATGAATTTAGTAGGTGAGTTAAGTTTCTTCTTAGGTCTACAAATTAAACAAACTAAAGATGGAATATACTTACATCAACGCAAATATACTAAGGAATTAAGTAAACGCTTTAGAATGTAAGACGCTAAAATTATTAATATCTCAATGACAACTAATGTGAATATAGAAGATGTAATCGGAAATTTTATTGATTTAAAATACTATAGGAGCATGATAGGGAGTCTCCTTTACTTAGCTCATGAGCGAACGATATCTATTCATATTTCATAAGTATGTATGAGATTCCAAACCTGTGCCAAGAAGTCTCACCTAACTCTAGTCAAGCGTATCCTTAGATATCTAAAGCTTAATGTCGGTATTTGGTACCCTAGATCTACCGAGTTCGAACTAACCGGCTACTCCGATTCGGACTATGCCGGTAGTAAGCTCGATAGAAAGAGTACGAGTGGTTGTTGTCAACTTCTCGGCTCGAGTCTAGTGAGTTGGTGTAGCATGAGGCAACACTGTGTTGCCTTATCTACCACCGAAGCCGAATACATCGCGATGGGTGAGTGTGTCACTCAGCTTCTTTGGATGAAGCACACTCTCCGAGACTTTAAGTTAGATTTTACAAACACTAAACTCCACATAGATAATATTAGCTCAATTAACCTAACTAAGAATCCAAAATGTCATTCTAGGACCAAACATATAGAGGTCAAACATCATTTCATTCGAGAACATGTGGCCAACAGAGCCATACAACTCGAATACGTCGAATCGAAGTCCAACTTGGCAGACCTATTTACTAAACCCCTATCCGAAGCCGAATTCAGTCTATTAAGACGAAAATTGGGCATGTGCGTAGTAGAATAGGAACTTACAAATTATATTTTCTTACTACTATTTCGTACTTTTCATTTTCATGGAACTAGCATAGGACATACTTTAGATATCATGCACCTATAGATTTAAGGAGCCAATACATCTCATAACACATAGGACTAATGTGTTTGTGTACTTAGCCACGTAGATGAGCGTGAGATGTTAGGACCTTACTTCTGGTTCCAGATGTAGAGCTAGTGCATCGCCATGAACCACGGAGTATAATTATATATATTAATCGACTCTGACCAGGACTGGTTGATCTTTCATATCAATCAAGTCAATATGAGTCGAACATTTTATATATGAGTTTATTTTCAGTATATTATTTTCAAAATAATATGGAACATGCTTGGACTTTAAATTTAATATCTATATTTGTTTTTCACACACCCCCACTCTTTTTGATATTTGGCAAAAGGGGGAGAAAAATGCCAAAGTTAAGGGATCAAAATTTTTGGTAACTTATCAAAATTTGCCAAAGTTAACTGATCAAATTTTTGATAACTTAACTCACTTCATATTTATTCACATGGAAAAAGGCCAAAGTTCAAGGATTAAAATTTTTGATAACTTAACTAATCAAATTTTTGATAACTTAACTCACTTCATATTTATTCACATGGCCAAAAGTTAAGTACATGTTTATTTAACTTTAAGTTTTGAAAATTTACTTAACTTGTTTTTGTTAACAAAAAGGAAGTAAAGGCCAAGTTAAGAGAATTCTTAACTTAAACTTATTTTTAAACACTATGGCCAAACGTTAATGCTTTACTTAAGAAAGGGGGAGAAAGGGCCAAGTTAAGAAGTCCTCTTAACTTAAATGTTTTACTAAGGCCAACTTTAAGTAATGTTAATTACTTAAACTCTTCCTAAATAGCAACCATCTAGGGGGAGTATTAAGGTCTTCTTTCAAAGACTCACCCTCGGTCAAGGGGGAGGTTTCCTCAAGGGGGAGTACTTGAAGAAAATCCTTACTACTCCTACTAATCTTTATTATTCTTGTGTCTCATGCATATTTTAATTCTTCATGCATATTATCTTCTTAACTTTGTATGTGGATTTGCCATAGATCAAAAATGGGGAGATTGTTGGTGCAGTAGGCACCTAAGTCGAACCTGAGTTTTGATTATAGCAAACGATACAAAGTTAAACTTATATTGTTATCTCACGAGCTAAATCGAGTGTGCAGAAAAGTGCCAACGCTAGAGCTGAAGGCTAGCGACACCCGGAGGAAGCCGCAGTAGTCGGGCGACACTCGAGTGACTTCGGAGGGAGCTGTAGGAATCGAGTGAAAGGCTGGAAGCGAAAGCGACACAGTAAGTATCGAGATAAGCTTGTGTGTGTGCGAGTGTAAGTGAGGCCGTATCCTCTTTACGGGGATGATCTTAAGCGTAGATCCGACCAAAGACATCCTATAGGTGGTTTAGGTCGAGATCGGACGGTCGGAGGCCGTCGAAATAATGTTTTTGTTAAGCTAATTTTGCCTTGCAGCTAGCATCGATCATTGCCGGCTTGGAGGACTCATTCGCGCTCATCGATCGGCACTGCGGTCAACATTCGGCGATCGCCATCGATCGTGATGATGGCCGCCGATCGGTGATGATGGCCGTCGATCGGTGATGGTCAAGGATCAGCCTCGAGGAGTCAAGCTTTATCACCATTTTTCAAGGAGTCTTGTGCCCAATTTCTATTGATTGAAGATCCTCTTAAAAAGGGGCACAAGGGCTATAAAAGGAGGGCCTCTCCTAGGGTTTTTCATCAATTCTAAGTGCTCAAAATCCTCTGCAATGCTGCGACTCTCCGACGACACTACAACGACGAAGTGCTGTCAACAACCCTAGCTTAATTTCTATTCTCTAGTTGTTGGTATAACTTTAAATTGTCGTCTCTTTCATATTGCAATTCCTATTGTTAATCAAGGTTTTCTATCGTTGCATTTTATCTTAATAGAAGAGAGGGTTTGTCTCTTTATCTTTTGTTTTCGAAGGTTTTTGTAATTGTCAAACTCCTACCTCCAACGAGGAGGAGTGTTTTAGTGAATTGCCCTCCGTACACGGTCTAGGATCGTTAGGGCCTTGGAGTAGTAGCCGAAGGCTACGAACCAAGTAAAAAATACTATTGTCTCTTGTGTTTACTTTTATCTTCCGCTGTGTCTACTATTGTTTTAACGAACGAAATGCAAGAAAAGTTTTATCGCTATTCACTCCCCCCCCTCTAGCAATCCGCTTCGATCCAACAGGCTCGTATGGTTCCTAAGCCTTAGTTGAATGACTTTTTCCTTGATCTTCCCCCCTAGCGTACAAAATAGGAAGGGGATACCTATCAGCTCCCTTGTTATCCTTCTCCTGGCCAACCTCCATTTCTTGTTGGCCAATAACGGGGAGGTGCGAGAATCGGCCATAAGGTGGTTCTTTTCGAGATGACTCTCTAGAATGAGATTGGAGATACCCTATCCTTTTATCATCCTGTATTCGTACGTCAGTCACTGCTTTATTTTTCATGGCAGCTAACTGAGAAGGTAAGATAGTGATAGGAGTTTCTTCAGGAGTAGAAGCCCCAGGAGGGGGATTTTTTTGGGGTTGCATCTTTATGGCTTAATCAGATAATTCCAACAAACGACGCCAACTGATGCGGTGCGGATTTGTTCTTCCTCGATCCTAGGCCACCGAGGATGGATCATCTCCGACCGCAACAATAAATCTTCTTGTTCCCTTCCTGACAAAGTTAACATAGGTCAGACGACCATCGGTTTCTCGACTTCGGCCCTCCGATGCTCAAGTTAGAGCTTGTAGTAGGAAGAGAAGAAGAAGTGAGTAGTAGCAGTAATGAAAATTAATAGTAGAGAAACCGTAAGTGTCAGAATAATGAGATCAGTCTCCTCTTTTCTAGGGGATCCTTGGATGGCTAAAGGGGGATGAATAACCTCTTTTGATTTCTACAAAACGTTAGCGGAAGCAAAAAAAACAATAATACAAACAAAAATGAAATTAAGAGACAATTAAAACAACGCTAACAAGTATCTTTAACGTGGTTCGGAGATGACGCTCCTATTCTACGACAATTCGTAAGGTGGATTAACTCTAGCAAGCCTCCACTAAAAATCTCCTTTTGATGATCACACTAAGGTGGAGAAGCCTTCTTACAATTACACTCTTCTTCTTACAAGATGATGAAATTAAAATAAAGAAAAGGTTAAGAAATACTAGAAGGCTTGGAGAAGACTTGGTGAGCTTGAGAGCAAAGTTTGGAATGAGAGCACTAGCCCTTTCAAGCTCCCCAAGGCCTCCTTTTGTAGAGAAGAGGCTGATTTTCCCGTTGAGCACCGTGATCATTGCGATATGTGAGACCTAATCAACGGCCGACGGCTTTGATCTACTGAGTCACAACTCAACGAACTCGATTAGTCGATCGATCATGTCGTCGGTCGATCGATCGGCATCACGATCGCTCCAAGTAATCGATCGACTAAAAACATTTCGTCGTATCCACTTATAATTGGTATCAGCCCTAGATTGACTAATGGTCCTCAAACTCGGTAGACTTGATTGGTGGTGACCCGATCACCAAGGTCGTAATCCCGGCCAATCGATTGCCCTCGGACCCTCGAGTACTAAAACTCGAGACCCCGATCGTGATAAGACCCTTGATTAGCGTACTTGAGGATGCTCAAATCATACTTGAAACCAAACACCTTAGACCTAGATTCAATCTTCTAGCTCTTCTTTCAGCCTTGCGCCTCCAGGATGTCTCCGAGTCCGCGACTCCTTCATCCTTGTGCTTGCCTTCAAGAGCTTCCGTTGGTCTCGTCATCTTTTGAGTTTCTCTTTTACCAAAGTCCGCTTGGACTTTACGCCGCCAAGACTATATGCTTGGACTTACGTTATCAAGACCTTGCCTTTGGACTTCTTTTGCCAATGTCCGCTTGGACTTTACGCCGCCAAGACTACATGCTTAGACTTATGCGGCCAAGACCTTCCCTTGGACTTCCCTTGCCAAGATTCACACTTGGACTTCTCTTTTATCAAGTTTTCACACTTGGATTTTCCTATCACTTAACACATTCATAATTAGATCACAAATATTGCTTAACTATAAATGATTTTCCAAACATCAAAATGCATAAATGCTTAGGACATTGTTGCACCAACAATCTCCCTCTTTTTGATGTTTGACAATCATTTAAGTTAGGTCTTGAAATATGCAAAGAATAAAAACATCATATATCCCAATATGAATTCTAACTTAAAGTTCCCTTCCCCTCCTTTGACACACATCAAAAAGAGGACTCATAAACAACAAAATGCATGATGAATAAGATTGGTTATGTTTTGAACTAAGGTATGAAATATTCTTAAACCTCCCCCTTAATCCAAGACATACTTCATGATGTGTAAAGAACATGTTGAGCAAAGTATGAAACCATAGATAAAAAATATATCCTAATTTTGCACCAACAATAAACAATACATAGATTTTGGGATGAAAGAGATGTCATAATAAAACTCCCCCTAAATCAATGCATCAATCAGTCCTACTCTCCCTTATTTGCTGCACTTATCATACCATAGGGTTAGGACACCTAAGATTAAGCTCAAGACAAGTAAACACGGCTGATTTCTAAGACAATCAGTGCAGCAGTCGACTGGACACTGAAGCAGTCGATTGCCACCCCTGAAACGTCCAGTTTAGGTTTTCAACTTAACTTTAGAAATGCATAAATAATTCAAGAAATGTCAAAAATTCACGAAATTTTTTAGACATATTTCTAAAATCATTTTCTATCAAGGAAAAATAATTTGAAAAATATAGCTTTTCCAAATTTCGAAATTGACACAAATTTAAAAGCTAACAAAAGCTTTAAGGTTTTTCAAAACTTTATACAACTTTTACTTATTAAGTGAAAACTTTTTTTTCAAAATATGATAAACAGTTTAAAATATATTTTGTTTGATATTTCTAATAATGTTCTTAGAGCTATATGCACATCAATTGCACACAAGTCTTCTCAATGATTGGTCCAACTAAGGATCAATGTCTCTAGATGACACTTTGATTCATAACAAGGTTTTAACTGCCGAGCCGTACCGAGGTTTCGGTCAGTGACCGGAACGATACGGTTTCGGTATCGTATCGTGCGTGTCGATACTGTTTCGATAATATAAATTAATTAATAATTTATTTAATTAAATTTATGGTTTAATTAATTTATATTATATATAAAATTTTAATTAATAATATTATAATATAGAAATTATAATTTAGTTAATTATATAAATTTAATTTTTAATTAAATTGGGATAGTAGATTTGGATCGCGATCGCGTGGGGAACGCGATGCGATCTCGCGCGATCGCGTGGGGAATGCGATCGTGATCCGCGCGATCGCGTGGGGAACGCGATCGCGATCCCACGCGATCGCGTGGGGAACGCGATCGCGATCCGTGCAATCGCGGGTAACGCGATCGCGATCGCGCGGGGATCGCGATTGCGATCCCGCAATCGCGATCGCGCGCCATTCGCCGCCGTTGCTCTGTCACGCGAAATTTCGCCGCCATTTCGTTTCGATCGTGCGTCGGAACGAAATATTTCGTCCGTTTCGAGCGAAACGAAACGAAATTTTAAACCTTGGTTCATAGTAATGCATAATAACAAGCATGATGAACCAAGTGCATCTTCCTAACATCTCACATGATGTCTAAATGACTCAATACAAAAATCATGGAATCTTAGGTGTTTTATGAGATGCTTAGAGGTATAGTCCTAAATTTTCTATGGGATCATGCAAACCTAAACTTCTATTCTACAAAGCATATTCTAAGTTCTCTCCTAAGTGATGAAAAATCGACTTTGGGGAGAGCCTTGGTGAAAATGTCAGCAAGGTTGGACTTAAATTCTATGTAGTTAAGTACAATGTCCCTCTTTGTCATATGATCTCTAATGAAGTGATGCTTTATTTTTAATGTGCTTGGTCCTAGAATGATGTATTGAATTTTTGGTCAAATTAATGGTACTCACATTATCATAATAAATTTTAATATTGGAGTATTGCAGCTCATAATCTTCTAGAGTGTGTCTCATCCAAATCAATTGAGCTACACAATCACCCATGGCTACATACTCGCCCTCGGTGGTGAATAAAACAACACAAGGTTGTTTCCTACTACTCCAATTAACTAGGGAGGATCCAAGAAATTGATACCCACCACTAGTATTCTTCCGATTCAATTTGTAACCCACATAATCGGAATCGATATACTCAACCAAGTCAAAATATCTAGTCCTAGGCTACCAAAATCCTACATTTAGTGTGCCTTTAATCTATCTTAAAATTCTTTTAACAACCACTAAGTGAGACTCTTTGGCACAATATTGGTATCTTGCACACATACCTATCGCAAACAAAATCGAGTCTACTAGCGGTTAGGTACAGTAGACTACCAATCATACTCCTATAAAGTTTTAAGTCAATTGATTTACCCTCAAGATCATTGTTTATTTTAGTATTAGTTGTCATAAGAGTGGTTACTACTACCTTATTATTTTCCAAACCAAATTTCTTAATCATTTCTTTGGTATATTTGGTTTGGTATATATGGATTCTCTCATTTGTTTGTTTAACTTGTGGACCTAAGAAGAAATTTAACTCCCCAACTAGACTCATTTTAAATTCATTTTCCATATTTTTGATAAACTCTTAAAGGAGTTCATCATTTGTTGACCCGAAAATGATATCGTCAACATAGACTTGGGCAATAAATATATCCTTTTGACTTTGATTTAGTGAAAAGAGTTTGATCTACTTGACTCCTTCTAAAATCTTTAGAAATTAAGAAAGATGATAATCTTTCATACCAAGTTCGAGGAGCTTGTTTTAACTCCTATAAAGCTTTTCTAAGCTTATATACTTAGTTTGTGTGATCAACACTCTCAAACCCAGGAGGTTGTTCTACATATACCTCTTCCTTAATAAAACCATTTAGGAATATCGATTTCACATCCATTTGATAAAGCTTAAACCCCATGTGAGCGGCATATCCTAATACGATTCTTATTGACTCTAACCTAGCAACCGGTGCATAGGTCTTATCATAGTCAAGTCCTTCAACTTGATTAAATCCTCTTGCCACTAATCTAGCCTTGTTTTTAGTTATATTTCCTTGGTCATCCAATAATTTATTCCGAAAGACCCACCTTATAGTAACAATGGTGCTATCATCGGGTCTAGGGGCTAGCTCCCATACTTGACTTCTCTCAAATTGAGTCATTTCTTCTTGGATTGCCAAAATCCAATCTGGATCAAGTAATGTATCATTGATTGATTTAGGCTCAATTTGTGAGATGAGAGCTACTTGACTAATAGGAGCTCTATAGAAAGACCTAGTTCTTACTCCTTAGGATAGGTCTCCTACTACTTGATTAAGTGTATGGTTTTGATGAATCCTTAGGGTCCTAGGAGGTGATTCAAATTGATTTAGACCATGGTTGTCTTATTTGTCTTTGACATATTTTACTTTTGGTAGCCCCTTAACTAACTCTAATTTGGCCACCTTGACTATGTTCTTCATATTGATGTGCCCTAGTCTTCTATGCCATAGCCACCATTTTTCTTCTTTTGCCACAAGACACTTAGTAAAAATATTAGAAGCATAGGATAAATCAACAAAATAAATATTAGATTTTCTATATCCAACTAACATGCAATCATTCAAATTCTTGTGTCTAATTAAACATTTTGTGTAATTGAATTCAACACTATAGTCGACATTACAAAGTTGGCTAACATTAAGTAAATTTAATTTCATGCTTTTAACTAGTAAGACTTTATGAATAATAATTTTAGGGTATACCTCAATTGTGCCTTTATTTAGAATTTTGAGTTTTCCACTATTCCCAAAAGACACACTTCCCTTGTTAATGTAGTTGACTGTGGAAAACTTGCTCACATCTCCGGTCATGTGTCTTGAGCAACCGCTATTCATAATCTACATACTTGGTTCACCTACCTAAACAACATGAAAAACAAATTCCTTAGGCACCTAAATGTTTGGACCGGTAACATCAATCAAAAATTTCTTGGGAATCCAAGCCTTGATCTTACCCCTAATTGTTGCCTTTCTACTAATTAGGGAGGTATAGACTACTTCCTTGTCCCTAGGTTTATATCCTATGTTGACCTTATTATTATAAATGACCCTTTGATCCCTAAGAATCATATTAAGGTATTTTGATCCACTAGTGAATTTTTCTAAACATGTCCTTAATTCATACACTTCATTCTTAAGATTTTCATTCTCCTTTCAAAACATGCAAGAATCATTACATGAAGGTTCTTCATTTTTAGTTGCCTTAATTTCTACCTTCAAGTCTTTAATCCTAGGTTTTGATTTATCCAAAGCATTTTAAGATAAGTAATGCTTTTATATAATAATTCTACTCTAGGGGAGTCCTTTACCTCATCGTCATTAGATGACAATTCGTCGCTTAATGAAGACTCTTCTTGGCTTGATGCTTCGGTATAATCTCCCAAGGCCATAAGTGTCACATGACGTGTGATGTGACATAGCTCCTCATCGAATGAGTCTTCAACACTCTGAGTGTCCCATGTGGTTTGGGCCACCACAGCCGTCTCCTTCTTCTTCTCCTTCTTGTCATTTTTCTTTTCTTTTTCTTTCTTCTTCTTTAGCTCTGGGCAATTTAGCTTGATGTGCCCCTTCTTATTGCATCTATAGCAAGTAACATTAGTGTTAGAAATTGAATTACTACTTGATTTACCTTTTGAGGATTGAAATATCCTCCTCACATCCTTCTTGGTGAACCTTCTTGATTTTCCACCGAATCTTTTGACGTAGTGAGCCACTTCACTAGCCGATAACTCTTCATCACTACTCGATGGCTCATCTTCCGACTCGGATGATGAATAAATCTCCTTCTTTTTCTTCTTCTTCTCCTTCTTTCCTACAACAAGGGCTAGACCTTTCTCCTTTGATGAAGTGTTAGCTTGTTTATGCAATTTGAATTCACAAAACAATTCATCTAATTTAACTAAAGAAAGATCCCTAGAAACCTTATAAGCATCTACCATCGATGCCAATAAAATTGTTCTAGGAAAGACTTGAAGAATGTACCTTACCAAATCGTGATTGCCCACCTTCTCACCTATGACGTGTAGTCTGTTAACCACCTTGAATCTACTGTGTATTTGACTCATGGTCTCATTAGTCTTTATGCTAAAACTTTGAAGTTGACCTATCAATAGGTCCCTCTTGGCTCTCCTTGGATCCTTCATTGAGCTCAATGAGCTTCTCTCAAAGCTCTTTTGCGGAGTCGAAGGGTCCTACTTTGCTCAATTTCTCCTTGGATAAACCACATTGGAGTGTGGTTGTTGCTTTGACATTTGCTTAAGCTTTCTTCGTCATCTCTCTAGTCCAATCTTTCGTTGGGAGTGGTGCTCCAAATTCGTCTACCGGCTTCTCAAATCCGTCCACTACACTAAACTAATTATCAATATCATTCATTAAATAATACTCCATCCTACCTTTCCAATAGACGAAGTCGTTGCTGTCGAAGAAGGGTGGTCGTGCCGTGCTATAACCCTCTTAGAATGTCATTTTGCTCCGGTTGATTGTTAGATCTTCCGATGCGATCCGGGCTCTGATACCACTTGTAGGGGATCCTTGGATGGCTAAGGGGGGTGAATAACCTCTTTTGATTTCTACAAAACGTTAGCGGAAGCAAAAAAAACAATAATATAGACAAAAATGAAATCAAGAAACAATTAAGACAACACTAACAAGTATGTTTAACGTGGTTCGGAGATGACGCTCCTACTCCACGACAATCCATAAGGTGGATCAACCCTAGCAAGCCTCCACTAAAAATCTCCTTTTGATGATCACACCAAGGTGAAGAAGCCTTCTTACAATTACACTCTTCTTCTTACAAGATGATGGAATTAAAATAGAGAAGAAGAGGTTAAGAAATACTAGAAGGCGTAGAGAAGACTTGGTGAACTTAAGAGCAAAGTTTGGAATGAGAACACTAGCCCTCTCAAGCTCTCCAAGGCCTCTTATAGAGAAGAGACAGATTTTTCTGTTGAGCCTGCAGCAGTCGACTGCTGTTGTAGTTGACCTAATCCAACGACTTCTGTCAAAGCCTGATTTGTGGTTGTCACAACTCAATGGAACTCCGATCAGTCGACTGATCATGCCATCAGTCGACTAATCATGCCATCATTCGACTGATCAAGCCATTAGTCGACTACTCCAAGCAATCAGTCGAATAAAAACGTTTTTGTGCCCGTGTCCACTTATGATTGGTATCGAGCCCTAGCAATCAAGTGATGATCCACAAAACTTCGGTGACTTGATTGGTGGTGACGATTGGTAGTCATGCTTGATCATTGATCAGCTTTTCTGAGCCTCGAGTACTAAGAACTCGAGACCAGTCGATTGAGACAAAACCCCAGTTGACTGGCATACTTTAAGTATGATCAAATCATACTTGAAACCAAACACCGTAGACCTATACTCAACATTCTGGCCCTTCCTTCAGCCTTGCGCCTCCATGATGCCTCAAAGTCCACGACTCCTTTATCTTTACGCTTGCCTTCAAGAGCTTCCCTCGGTCTCGTCATGTTTTGGGTTTCTCCTTTGCCAAAGTCCGCTTGGACTTTACGTCGCCAAGACTACATGCTTGGATTTACGCTGTAAAGACCTTATCTTTGGATTTCTTTTGCCAAGGTCCGCTTGGACTTTATGCTGCCAAGACTACATGCTTGGACTTATGCTGTTACGACTTTCCTTTGGACTTCCCTTGCCAAGATTCACACTTGGACTTCTCTTTTACCAAGTTTTCACACTTGGATTTTCCTGTCACTTAATACATTCATAATTAGATCACAAATATTGCATAACTATAAATGATTATCCAAACATCAAAATGCATAAATGCTTGGGGTATTGTTGCATCAACATCTTCTTCGCTTCTTATAAATATATCTCCTCCCCTTTTCCCCACGACTCCTCTTGACGTCCTAGGGCATGCTGTTACGTAACCGACTATGAGGGTGATCACCCATGTGGAAAACTACGTCGGTCGAAATGATGGTGTTATTTGGTCGTTAGAGAATTATTATATAAAGAATCTTTTGTGGAGCCTATGAGGCATCTTCAATCTATTACTGAAAATGATGACGTGTATGAATGAACTCTAACAAACCCTTAAGGGAACATTTCATGAGGTCCCACCTTAACTGAGGTATTATTCCTTTCTGTAATGTAACTCTCTGTTGATTTCCCGAGGTGTTCCTTCTTGACTCAACACTCCGTCTACCTCCCGAACTGTTCCTTCCTGACTCAACACTCCACCTACTTCCTAAATTACTCCTTCCTAACTCAGCACTCTGCCTACTTCTCGAACTATTTCTTCCCGACTCGACACTTTGCCTACTTCTCGAGCTACTCCTTTCCGACTTGGCACCTTGTCTGCTTCCCCAATTGTTCCTTTCCGACTCGGCACTCCACTTGCTTATCGAGTTGTTTCTTCCCGCCTCAACACTCCACTTGTTTTCCGAGTTGTTCCTTCTCGCCTCAACACTCCACTTGCTTCCTGACCTATTCCTTCTCGCCTCAACACTCTACTTGCTTCTCGTGTTGTTCCTTTCCGGCTCGGCACTCGGTCCGCTCTCCAAGTTGCTTCCTTCCACTTAAACATATTATGGCAGTCACATGTTATAATTTGTCATTCTGAAAAAGTCTTTGCATGAAAAATTTAGATTTATTCAAAATAACTTTATATGCTAATATGGTAAACAATTTGCACTTTCTCCAACTGATTTGGATGATGGCGTAAAAAGGTGAGGCTCTTTCTCCTTTCTCTCTTTTGCACATGTACACATTAGCATTTTTCTTATTTTTCACTCATAATGCATTCAAGTGTGATTATCTTTTTGTGTAATATCTTTGTTGTTGTTAGAATATTATATATATAGCTAGAGAGAATTTATCTGAATATCATTAGGGATAATTATTTTCTAGGATAAAGTTTGAATTATTCCTAGGATAGAGTTTGATTTATTCCATTGACTAGGCACTAATTTTTATTATAAATAGGGCTTCCTCTATGTGATAAGATATATCTTTTTTTATGAAATGATATGGTATCAGAGTCATAGATTATGTTTCTTTGCGATTTTTTTTTCGCGCCGCTCGCATCTTTCCCAGCGACGCAGACTTCTTCCGCCGCTCGCGTCCTTCTTCCCAGCGACGCAGAATTCTTCCTGCGAGGGATGTCACAGCTTTCCTCGCTCATGCGATATCCTCTAACACGTCGAGCACTGCCTCCAACGCCGCCTCCAGTGTCAACGAGCGCGTTCTTTTCCCGAGCACACCGCACCTCGCAGACGCCTTCTTCCCACACTGCGTTCCTTGCGGATGGATCCTCGTCTTCCTTCGCTGCGCTCGCCCGTACGGTCGCGAAGTCCCCTGGTTCCGTGTCCTGCTCGTCGTGTTCTCGGTGTCTCTGCCCTCTCCTTGCCGCCTCCCTACTGCAGTGTGCCACGCGCCGAAGAAAGATCACGGCTCGGCGGCTGCCCTCCGCGCGTTCGCGGCGTCTCAGCTACCGGCTTCTTCCTGCCGGCTTTCCTTCGCCAGCTGCAGCGAAACTCCATGACAACCGCGGCCGCCGCCACGGCCACCGGCCGTCGCCGCCCGGCCCGATCTCGCGGCAGCGCGGCGATCGCGACCAGCGATCCGTGCTCGTCGGCGCCCATCGCCTTCCACTCCCGCTGCCAAACAACACCTTCTCTGGATGATCCACGGTCGAGCGGCGCTTCTCGGCGCTTCCGCGGCGGCGTCCGTCCTTCCTCTGTCGCTGACTACCTCCGGCCTTGAAGTCAGATTTTTTTTACTAACCACATTACTAAGACCGCCTCGTCCGAGCCTTGACGGTAAGAACTACCTCTCGGGCCTCTCACATCAACTTCGCTATGTGGTTAAAACACATCTCATTCAAATCAAGAGGATATTTAAGTCGCACATGGAAAAGATCGATGCTCAACAGGCCAGATTGTCTGAGCCACTATCCATCCATCTCTCGTGGACGCCTTTCGTGACTCATAAGACTCGCAAGGATGTTTCGACACGTGCTCAACAACCTTACTTAACACTTCTGCCTCTATAAAGCTCATGACGACGACCTCACGACCATTCTTAACGCCCATCGATCAAAGATTCTAATGTCAACTTATCCGATTAGTCTCTAGTCTCATACAGTTCAACGACTTCGCTTCCACCGCGACCACTCACCATGCAGAGCTCAAAATCGAAGAAATTTTTGCTCGCCTTATACGGTCTTCCCCACAGATTACTCTCATATTCGTGATCAATCCTCGGCACAGAGGCCAACACGGACTCTACTGGGGGCGACTTCCTTCGTGGTCCCTACCAAAGTCTCGACATTACCATCCTCCGCTATTGACTCTTCACCTTCGTCTCTCGAAACAACAACAAACCTCCACCTCATAAGGGGGCAAAGGACGCCCTCGTGTAATCATCACACCAACCAGATACACGATCGATAAACGTTGTAGAGTCTCCACGGTCGACCTCCTCACGCTTCAGTCGCTTAGAGTTCTCACACTTCTTCAAATTTCCACTTCACAAATGACATCGATCCAACTCCACCGCCTTCCTACGACGACTTTTATGAAACGGTACGAGGATCGACGGGATTCTAATTCCACACCGCCATACAAGCGGTAATTCCTTTATCGACATATCTCGCCTTCGTCCACGGGTACTGACTGGGCCACCGACCATCATATCACGAGTAATAGATCTGCTTTCTTCACTATCTACTTCCAATTATTTACCCCGTGTTACTACGACAAATAGCTTCAAACTCACCCAAGGTGTCAGATTGCTCATCCTTCCCCATCTCTACTCATTAAGTAATGCTTTTATGCTTTCCTGAGCTCCCTTTAATTATATCAATAAGTCAACTTACTCGATCTCGATCAGGCCATCTCTTACTAAATCTTCGCTTCATTACAGAGACCGAGTACGGAGGATGATTGCATCCACGCGAGTCCTACGACTATATCGACTTCAACAAAACTCTCAAGGCAGTCTTTCACACTGTTATTCATGCTCACTGGGACATCCCGTCTCGATAAGTTAAAACAGCTTACATCCTAGTCTCCTCACTTAGACCCATCTATGCGAGTCGCCGCCAGTGCAAGTACGCTCGTAGTTCGCTTTTCTCCTCGTGATTATAAGTCGCCACGCCCCTCGCTGTTCATTCCGATGTTCGGTCCGAGCCGTCAGCTTCTTCATCGGGGTCAAGATATTTTTGCTATTTTTATGACGCATTTTTCGCCAGATTCGGGTTATATCCGATTAAGGATCTACGGAATTGTTTTCTATTTTCAAATCGCTTTTTAACGTAAAAACACAAGTCGTATCCTCTTCGATTCTCGCAGAGTGATAACGCGACGCAGTATCTATCTACTCCGCTTCGACCTTCGCATCTCACGGCGATTACATCTGACGCTCATTCCTCATACCTCCAACAGAACGGAGTCAGCAGAACGCAAGAATCATCATCTTCTCGAGACCACCCTGACTTTCTCCTTCACTCACATTCCTCTCTTCGCTGGGGCGACGCCATACTTATCGCATGATGTTATCTCATTAATCACATGCCTTCCTCCACTTTACAGAGTCAAAAACCACATCATGTACTTTATCCGAAGCAGTCCCTTCATCCTTTACCACCTAGGGTCTTTGGTTTTACATATTTTGCTCATGCTCTTGATCCTGACATTGATAAACTCTCTCCTCGGTCGCATAAATGTATTTTTCTTGGATACCCACGGTCTCAGAAAGAGTATAAGTGTTACTCCCCTACACTCCGTCGGTATTTCATCTCTGTTGATGTTACATTCTTTGATTCAATTCCTTTCTTTGGGTCTTCAGAGTCGTCGTTCAAGGTTCATCCTTCTACGCCTTTTCGATCCTCCTAAGACACCCCCACTTCAATTCCTCCTCCTTCAGGTTGGATATAAGAGACGCCCCAAGGCAATCGCTTTACGTTTCAAACCATTTATACGATAAACGAAGATTCACTATTCGAGTATACACGTTTTCACGATTCGACAGATCTTAAACTCATTTATCGAACGCCCACGATACGATTCACAAAGATGAGAATTTCAGCGATCGATCACAATTAATGAGCATCTCTACATCCAGAATCGCGATGTATCGAATTATCCCTAGTTAATCAAGGATTCGACACCATCGATTCTCGTCGAGACTAGCACGACGATACTCTTCGCGTATCCAAGCACCGATTCTCACCGGCCGAGACATCGCGACGTCCGTGAGTTAATCGCGATACTAGTTACGGTAACTAGTTCATCGAGCGACCACCGTAAGACTTCATACGGTTCTCTCATACATGATACGCCAACGGTTCCATCGCAGCCTTATGCGATGCCTTCGACTCATGATTCAAGTCATCTCGATCATGTAGACTTACGCTGACATCTAAGCAAGCATCTCCGAGGAGACGCGACCCGGACGATCGGGTATAAGTCGGCGATCAAGGTGTTTCAAATGATAAGTCGCACGTGACGTAGTTCATTTTCTCCTCGTGATTATAAGTCGGCCACGCCTCCCTCGCTTTCTTCATTCTCGATATTCGGGGTCCGAGTCGGTTACTTCTACATCGGGGTCACGATATTTTCATACTTTTTATGACGCATTTTTCCCACAGATTTGGTTATATCCGAAAAGATCGCTCAATTGCTTTTCTATTTTTCAATCTTTTTAACGGTCAAACACAATTGCATCCTCTTCGATCCTCGCAGAGTGATAACGCACGGAATATCTATCTACTCCATTTCAAACCTTTCGCATCTCACGATATTACATCTAAGTCTTTCCCTCATACCCCAACAGAACGAGTCGCAGAACGCAAGAATCGCCATCTTCTCGAGACCACCCTGACTCTTCTCCTCCACTCTCACGCTCTCTTCGTTAAAGGGCGACGAAGACTTCATCGCATGTTATCTCATCAATCGACGCCTTCCTCTACTTTACAGGTCAAATACCTCATCACGTGACTTTTATCCGGCACCTTCATCCTTACCACCCAGTGGTCTTCGTTCTACATGTTTCGCTTTACGCTTCGATCCTCGCATCGATAAACTCTCTCCTGAGATAAACGTGTTTTCCTCGGGTATCCAAGGTCTCGTAAAGGGTATAAGTGTTATTCCCTACTCTCCGCTTCAGATTTCATCTCCGCCACGCCACGCTCTTTCGATTCGGGCCTTTCTTCGGTCTTTGAGTCATCGTCTCGAGTTTCATCCTTCTACGTCAGATCCGCCTCGATCCTCCTGAAGTTTCTATCACCCCACCCCAATTCCTCCTCCGCTGCAGTTTATCACTGCCCTCGCTCTACTTTCACGGCTTAACACCGACTCGCCACGGAATCATCTCGAGCGATCCTCCGCCTCCAACTGATATTCCCATCGCTCTTCGGAAAAGGTATACGCCCACTGTAATCCTTCTCCACATTATATTTCTCGAGTTACCATCGCCTTTCTCCTTCCTATTATTCTGCTTTCCTCTTCACGCCTCTGCTTCTTCCAAAGATCGCAGGAGACGATTTGCCCATCTAGGACGGAAACATGCCATGTTAGATTTAAACGATCGCTTTACAGTAGTCGCTGGACTCGATCTCGCCTCTACCACCAGAAAGCCATTGCTGTCAGTCGGGTATATACAGCCAAGGTCAGTCCAGACGAACGGCCGACGGCTTAAAGCTCGCCTCTCTGCTAAAGGTTATACTCAGATCTTCTGATCGGATTACGGAGACACGCTCTTCCTCGCTGCAAAAGACGCCCTCTATACGCTTACTCCGTCTATCACGCGATTCAACACCGGGTCTCTTTATCGCCAGACATTAAGAATGCGTTCATACGGTGATCCGCCGAGGAAGTCTACATGGAGCAACCTCCGTGTTTTCATTGTCAGGGGAGTCTTCGTCTCAGATGCCGCCATGAAAGTCTTTATACGGTCTCAAGCAATACCCAGCAGTACGGTTCGCAGATTTAGTATTGTAATTCAACAATTTACGACTGAGCGAGGTCGACCATTCTCCTTTTATCGCCACTCATCTACGGGTGCATCTACCTAAATGGTTTATGCTGATGATATCATCACAGTAGTGATCATCTCGATCTCACAGCGAAACAACATCTTTTCAAACATTTTGATAAAGGATCTCTACAGACTTAAATACTTCGGGAATATAAAGACAATAAACGGGATCATTATATCTCAAAGGAAGTATGAATGGATATCCTGTAAGAAAACAGGAATGTTAAACTCAAAGACAATGACAACCCTACGGATCCTAATGTCAAGCTCCTACCAAATCAGGGGAGCCTCTACTAGATCCTCGAACGATATGCACGATTAAGAGGAAGACTAAGTTACCCATCAAGTACTCGTCCGTATATCTCATTGCAGAAGTGTAGTAAGTCGCTTTCAACTCTCCGTAAAGAACATCGACGCCGCGATTCGCATGATTGTCGATATATCGAGGTGCTCCAGAAAGGGTCTTCAGATGTAAGACAAAGGACATACTCGAGTTATAGGATATTCGACGCAGATCGGGCGTGATCTCCCATCGATAGAGATCTACTGCTTTTCAGATATTCATTTGAGATAACCTTGCTTTCGAAAAGCAAAAAGCGTAATCGTCATGCAAGATCCAGCAGAGGCAGAGTATCGAGCTACGGCCATACCTACCAAGAACTTATACGGCTCAAACAATGCTCAGAGCTAAAATTGAGACGTTACACAAATATCACTTATACGTGATAACCAAGCCGCCACGATATCGCCTCAAATCCAGCTTTTCACGAGAGGACAAAGCATATAGAGTCGATCATTACTTCGTAGAAAAGTCATATCCGAGAAATATCTACTAGTTTTGTTAACTCACACGATCACCAGCAGATATATTTACTAAGTCACCGAGAGGTCCCCGAATCGACATATACGTAAGTCGGGTGCATATAATTTATATTCTTCACTGAGGAGTGTTAGAATATCAGATATATAATTGTGATAATCATATCCCTAAATATCATTAGAAATAATTATTACTTAGGATAGAATTTTTGATTTATTCCTAGGATAGGGTTTGATTTATTCTTTTGAATAAGCCCTAATCTTGTCTATAAATAGGGCTTCTTTCATGTAAGTTAGGTATTCTGAATTACACATTAATATAAACGAATAAACCAAAGTTGGTTCGGTTCGTTTTAACTTAAAATAAACCATCATGGTTTGGTTTATTTTAACTTAAATTAATGGAGCGGGTTAACGGACCTTTGGTTATGATCCGATAACCATTAAGAGAATTTGTTCTCTATAAAATAGGGCTTAAGGGTTTTTGTTAAACCCTAATCCAAAGCCTCAGAATCAGTAATAGTCGCCGCCTCCTCTCTCGTGAAGTCGGTGCCAACAACCCTCCGCACGCCACCACCTAGCTCCTCACGGCCCGTATGAGATGTCCTTCTCTCACGGCTGCCGTCAGTTCGCCGAGGAGCTCTGATCTTCCTGGGTTCGCAATAAAGTGAGCTTCGCTTGACCTTCCCTTTTGGCGCCTATTCCTCCACAAAGCTATCCAGTTTACGGACAGCTTGTTTCCTTCTCGTCGGAGTCGTTTGGGCGGCGTTTGGAGCTCGCAACGGCGTAGACTTGCAGGATTCGATCTCGGTAATCCTCATAGGTGGAGGGCGAAGGATTCGTTAAGCGGTTGTGAATATCTCTCGGGAAGCGAGTTTTGAGGACTCGTTTTGGATCCGAATTTTGATTCGGATCGTGATCTTCTCTCGATCGCATCGTCTTGACCACGAGGCTAGTAACCCGTCTGAAAGGCGAGGCTCGTGACTTGAAGTCATCCGAAGATACTCGGCGTGGAATCGGATAGAGCGATTTTAGCGAGAATCGTTCGGTTGATGTCTTTCACTGTGATCGTCGGTATCGTAGTTTAAGTTTCCTTTTATTGCAAAATTTGAATTTCACGGTTATGTCACATGTTGTACTATGCATGCGTGTGATGTGTGTGTTATAATAAATTAGATTTATTATTTTATTCCTTCATTTTGTCTGCGTATGTTTACGAAACATGTTCGAACACACTCGTCGTGATGCGAAACCCAAGATGGTATCAGAGCCCAGGTTGTGTTTTGACATAATCGTAAAATTGTTTTGCGATAGTCATAATGAATTTTCTGGAAATTTTCTACTTTTGGAAAGTTAGAAGTATTTATGGAAATTTTTCAATTATGGAAAGTCTAGAAGTATTTATGGAAATCTTCTACTTTTGGAAAGTTGGAAGTATTTATGGAAATTGATATTTTCCATAAATAAAATATTTGATTAGATTTTGGAAATTTGTTTCCTAATTTAATCATGATTTGATTTGGGAAATCAAATCTTAAAATAATTTATTTCCATAAGTAGTTTTGATGATTTAGGAAATTGGTTTTTTAAATTGACTTTCCTTAATCAACTATTTCCACAAATAAAATATGTGATTAGATTTGAAAATTTGTTTCCTAATTTAATCATGATTTGATTTGGAGAATCAAATCTTAAACATATTTTATTTCCATAAATAGTTATGATATATAAGGAAATATTGTACATGACATAATTGTATGTCATGTAATTGCATTAGATGCATATCATTATGCCATGTGTGTCGTGACATGTGGATGTATGTCATGCCATGTAGATAATAGTTATTTGCATGCAAAGAGGATGAGACACAAAAACCCTAACTTAATATTAAAGCCTACACCTTCCATTAATATGGTTAGAACCAGAGTTCCGTTTCTTGTTCGGGTTGTTAGACTCTCTCCAAGCCCGGCTCGAACCCGAACATGTTCAAACCATGGAATAGTTTAATACTAATATGGTAAGAGTCAGAGGTCAATCGTTAGCTTTGGTTGTTGGACTCTCTCCAAGCCGGGCTAATTGGTTGAATGCACTCTAACCATATTAAAACTATTTCTCGATTAATGGGTTGGTTTTAACCTGGAGCATCGGCTTGTTGGACTCTCTCCAAGGTCGATGTTAAGGGAGGTGAAGTTGGGTTCTATGCATATGATGCATACTTGTTAATGTGTTGACAACCCGATGTATGTGTGAACATTCAATTAGTTGATAGCATATTGTGATAGTTGCATATACGTGATATGCAATCGGTATAGTTGATACCTACCATCGTAGTTATAAATGACTTGTTGGACTCTCTCCAAGGTTGTTCATATCTATGATGGATATCAACCCATTCGGAGATGGACCTACGATCTCCCGAAGTGATTTTGGGGTTTTTGAAATTCGAAAAATGAATGGGATTTATAAATGTATATTGATGCATTTTAAAATCATTTTCTCATATATGCTCGTTTTGAATTTCTAGGTTAATCGATTGATCATGACGTCTTTGAATTTACTTGTATTTTTGGATTGAAACAAATTGGTGAGGCAAACTTTACGGGGCTTAGAAACACGAGAATTGTTCTCGGCGAGAAAAGCTAGCATATGTCCTTGAAGAGCCTCTTCCCGTCCGGGGCGATCTGACTCGGACGAATGTTGGTCTATCGAGCGTGATGATTACGGTGGCGAGTTGCATCGTCGGCGATGTACGAGCTCTAGCGGCATGAGCGTATGGATGTTAATCTATGGTCTTCTGTCGGCCAGCCCGGGACCCTAAATGTCGGAGAGGCGGCGTGTAGCGACCGTCTGTCATCATTTAAATACGGAAGACTTTAGATATATATATACTTCTTATTTCTTACAGCGGAAGACTTAAGACCTAAATACTTTTTTTTTTCTTTTAAACATAAATATGCATTAACACTTCTTCTCAACATAGAGTATGTTTTGCGCATAAAGAGCGTCGTAGATACTTCTTCTTACTTCTTCTTTACTCTTCTTATCAACATAAAGCATTCTTCTTTTACTTCTTCTTATCAACATAAAGCATCGTATCATATATATATATAGATACTTAGGGCTTAGTAGGTTCATAACATCATCGTCGTAGGGAGGCGTAAGTAAAGACATCCATGTAACATCATCATCATGGTAATCGTGTATAAGTAGACTTAACGGATCTTCTCACCATGCCACTACCACACATTGACCCTCCTGCTGCTCCCTTTAGTTTATCCATCCCTTACCCTTATCTGCGATGCGAGGAAAGATAAACTATAAGCGCATAGAACAGTAAGATCTGTCTCTACTCACAAAAACCATACATCATCATTAATCGTGACTTGTAGCATTTATAACATATAATCGATATATCGATTACATTGTCGTGGCATCATCGACTTAACTAGCTTAAGTAACATGAGATAATATAGCATGGATCGTCACTAACTTAGCGGCGTAACGTGAAATATATATATATACTTAATCGTAATACGTCGTATGTAACTTAGTAGCCTAACATCATAGCGTACCGTGAGCATAACATGTAACTTATACATCATGCGTATCATCTCACATACATGTAACTTAAACATTATGACGTATCATCTAGCAAAGCGGTAAACATTATGGCGTATATCATCTAACATAACGGGTAACAAACATTATGGCGTATCATCTAACGTAACATGTAACTTAAAACATTATGGCATATCATCTACATATAACATGTAACTTAAACATTTATGGCGTATCATCTAACATAACATGTAACTTAAACATTAAGGCGTATAAATCTAACATAACGTAACTTAAACATTAAGGCGTATCATCTAACATAACATGTAACTTAAACATTAAGGCGTATCATCTAACGTAACATGTAACCAAACATTTATGGCATATCATCTAACATAACGGTAACTTAAACATTACGTAAGCGTATATGCGAGATGCTTTTGAAACATATATATTAGGTATGTAAATATAAATCTCAACGTATTTGGGCCCGGCGTTGTACCACTTCTTCATTATCATAGCTCGTCCTAAATAGGCCCGGGTAGCAAGTCTCGAACCTAATAGGTTCCTAGGCCCAGTCTTATTCCATCGACCTGAGGCGATCGTAGCGTAGAAGCCCGTCCTAGGCGAGTCTTACTCCATCGACTAAGGCGTCTTGGAGCCCGTCCGTACTAGGCCGAATCTTATTCCATCGACCTGAAGCGATCGTACATGAAGCCCATCCTAGGCCCGAGTCTTATTCCATCGACTGGGCGTCTTAGAGCCCGTCCTTCTTGGACCTTGTTAAGGTCTTGGTACAAGCATGCGAGAAGGTAAAATACTTATATGTTTATTTATGCGGCGTAGCTTATTTCGTTAACATAGCGTAGCGTCGCCGTTTCATAACACATCATGCCGTTTCATTACATAGCATAGCATACTTCGTTCATAACACGTTCAGTTGCGTTAACATAGCATAGCGTACTTCATTTCGTAACACACATCATGCTTCGTTTCATTAACATGGCGTAGCGTACTTCGTTTCATAACACATCGTGCGTTTCATTTTAACATGGCGTAGCGTACGTTTCGTAACACATCATTAGCCGTTTCATTAACATGGCGTAGCGTACTTCATTTCGTAACACATAGCCGTTATTCATTAATACGTAAGGCGTGGCATCGAAGGAAGTAAACACCTATGTATTTAACTTGCAACTTCGTATGTACGTATGACTTAAATTAAAACCGTCTCGTTACCCAAAACTAGGTTGGTAGAATGGTCAAGTAGGGTTTTAGGTTAACCTTTAACCTAATTCATTAAACATAACAATAACTTCGTTTGCATGTATGAACATGAGTTAAGACTTCACTTAGTCCCCCAAAAACCTAGGTTGGTAGAATGGTCAGTAGGGTTTAGGGTTAACCTTGACTAATTCCTTAACAATAACTTCACCGCATAAAGCGTGGGTTAAGACTTCACTTAGTCCCCAAAAACCTAGGTTTGGGAATGGTCCAGTAGGGTTTAGGTTAACCTTGCCTAATTCCTTAACACAATAACTTCACTTACGTAAAACATGGGTTAAGACTTCACTTAGTCCCCCAAAACCTAGGTTGGCGAATGGTCCAAGTAGGGTTTTAGGGTTAGTCTTTTAACCTAATCCGATTAACATACTTATAACATCGTATGCATACAAACATGGATTAAACTTTGGAACATCAATATAAGGGGGTGGCGAATGGCTATGTAGACTTTTAGGTTAGATCTTTATCCTAATCCTCTAACATGTTAACATCATTATTGCAAGTAAAACAAGATGTAAAACTTCCATAAAACCCCAAAATCTATGTTGGCGAATGATTCATAGGGTTTCCTAGGGTTAACCGACCTAATCCATGTTAAACCCTAACATCATCATATAGTAATGACAAAGGTAGCGCATATAACCATGAAACCACTAATTCATAGTAGCTTGGCGAATATAACAATATAGATTTCTTTTGTAAAACATTAAACAGCTACTCGTATGCGGTGAGGATACTTACATCCTTCGCTTTGATTTGGGTGAGGAAGATGACTAAGGAAGACCAACACCTAACCTTCTCTTGCTTGGATGGGGTTCGGCCAAGGGTGGAAAGGAGGAGAGCTCAAGGATTTTCGGTGAGGAGAATGGAAAGAAGAGGAAGTGACCAAATTGATCTTCCCTCTTCTTTATAAAGGGAGGAAGAAGTTCTATTTTCTTTTCTATGCCTCTTCATTTACCCTTAGTCCTACTTATCTATAGTTTCCCCCTCTTCCTTAATCGTAATCTAATCTGTTTCTACGGTTGGTGGGTGCATCTATAAGGCTTGGCTATCTCTAGAGGTTTGGGGTTCAATTCCTAGGCCTTGCACCCTTTTTTGGCTTATTTCCTTTTATTTTTGAAAAGGCCCACATAAAGCCCATGATCATCAAGCCAAAGATTCTTGTAAAATTGCTAGGAATTTTACGGGCGTTACACTTCCATCTTCATGAGTTGTTTGATGAGCAAGCGAGATCCGAAAGGTTCGAAGTCTCGTGCTCTTCTTCGCGAAGATCAAGAAGGTTAAATCTGTAGTGCAGTTTGTGCTAAAGATGAACGGGTACATCGAGCGGCTAGCCACCTTCGGGTTTGTGATGGATCATGAATTAAGTATTGACTTAATCGCGTTGTTTTCTCGAGTTTCTCGATTTGTGATGATATCGGATGAACAAATTAGAATCCACTTATTCCCGAGCTCCTCAATATCTTTGAAGGCTGGAGCCTTACATGAAGCGAGGAGAAAGCGGTTATGTTAGTTGATTCTCAAAGAAAGGTTACTAAGAGGAAGACAAGGCAGGAAGAAAGGAAGAACGAGAAGCAAAGCGAGAACCCGGCCTGAAAGGGCACTTGCCATCGTCAGTGAAGGCCACCGACGAAGAAAGCTGAGATTTATCTTGAGTCCGTGAAGAAGAAGAAGGCATCCGATGCCCCATCCTCTTGGTATCTTCGTTATTGATTGTATTCTATTTCCTTAGACACTTGGGTATTGGATCTGGGTGTGACTCACGTATATGTAATACATACTGAGGGCTAGGAATGAAGAAGACTCGTCGAGGGAGTCAAATTCGAGTTAATGATGGAGCAAAGGTTCTTTGCGTCGCCATCGAAACTTATTTCTTTGAAGCTCCTAGTGGACTAGTCTTGAACCCGACAATTCTTATTGTGTTCCTTCTCAATAAAGAACATTGTTTATTTCTGCTTAAATAGAAATGGTTACCATTCGACGCGTTTAGTAAATTGTTGTTATATAACTTTGAATGTCGTACTTTATGGGCTGGAACTTTGAGCGATAGCGTTTATCGTTGGGCGTATCCAGGTGACATTTTCAATATCGAATCAAGCAACAAGCGTGCTCGAAGGATAATCAAATAGACTCTACGTATGGCATTGTCGTCTTGGCCATATAAGCAAGAAACGCATGTCCGAATTACACCGATGTGGAATTCTGGAATCGTTTGAATTGGATTCATACGATACATGCGAATCATGCTTAAAAGGCGAGATGACTAAGTTACCTTTTACTGGAAAAGGTGAACGAGTGGGAGAGTTACTAGGTCTAATACATCTGATGTATGTGGACCTATGTCAACTCAAGCTTTAGGAGGCTATAGTTACTTCATTACCTTCACCGATGATCATTCACGCGGTTTGGGTATGTGTTCTTGATGAAACAAGTCCGATGCCTTTGAAGGTTGAAGAATTCGAAATAAAGTAGAGAAACAACATGTGAGTATTAAAATACTTTGATCGAATCGTGGTGAATACTTAAGTCAAGAGTTTCTTGATTATCTAAGAGAACGATGGTATATTGTCTCGATGGACTCGCCATATACACCCACGCATAATGGGTGTATCGCGAGGCGTAATTGGACCACTGTTGGGCGTAGTTAGGTCGATGATGAATCATGCGAATCTTCCCAAGTCCTTTTGGGGCTATCTTGAGACATTTGTTTACTTGTTAAGCAGAATGCCAACAAGGTAGTCTCTGCTACTCCGTATGAGATATGGAATAAGTAAGAAACCTCATGTATCTTACTTGAAGATATGGGGTTGTCTGCTTATGTAAGCGGGTATCGGATAAATTGGATCTTAAGTCGATAAATGTCTATTTATTGGATACCCTAAGGAAACGAGGGTTACCAATTTTATCATCTGTGGAGCAAGGTGTTTGTTTGGCGTCTGTGTTTACAGAGAGAGTTTCTCTTGCGAAAGCGATGGGAGTATCGTCGAGCTTGAGGAGGCTCGAGAAACTCGAATAGGCATTGATGAGATACTTGGTGAAGCCACAATGGTAGATAACTCATGGTAGTGATGAAGCGATCAATTTGGACTGTTAACACCACATCTTTGTAGATCCTGGTAGAACCGCGCAGCATTCTGAGAGATATGGATTTCTCATAAGTGAATCGAACGACGTGTTACTCATTGATGATGAGGAGCCTACCAGTTATGAAGAAGTGCTGACAAGTTCAGAAAGGGATAAGTGGCTTGGTGCCATGAAGTCGGAAATGGATTCCGTGTACGAAAACCAAGTTTGGAACTTGGTTGACCCACCTGAAGGCATAAAGCCTATAGGGTGCAAGTGGGTTTTCAAGAAGAAAACCGACATGGATGGTAATGTGATTACCTATAAGGCTAGATTGGTGGCGAAAGGATATCGTCAAAAACAAGGTGTTGATTATGACGAAACCTATTCGCCTGTAGCTATGCTTAAATCCATTCGGATGGTCACGCCATAATGGCTCATTATGATTATGAGATATAGCGGATGGATGTAAGCGGCTTTCCTTAATGGAAACTTGCTCGAGGGCGTGTATATGATACTGACTGAGGTTTCATGGTTGATAAAACCAAGGTATATCTGAATTCGGACGGTCCATATATGGATTGAAGTAAGCATCCAGGAGTGAATATCCGCTTTGATGACAATCAAAAGTTTGATTTCTCACAAAATCCGGATGAACCTTGTGTGTCTGCAAGAAGGTTAGTGGGAGTGTAGTCGTGTTCCTGGTATTGTATGTCGATGACGTATTACTTATAGGAGGCGATGTTTGATCTTCTGATCGATTAAGATTTGATTATCAAGACATTCTCCATGAAAGACCTGGGAGAAGCAACCTACATCCTTAGGATTAAGATCTATAGAGATAGATCGAAACGGTTGCTTGGTCTTTCGCAGTCTACATATATAGGCCAGTCTTCAAAGAGGTTTAGCGTATCGAATCAAGAAAGATTTCCTACCCATCGTAGGTACACCTTTGAAGTCATGTGTCCGCCATGCGAAGACGAGAGGATTTGCGTGAGTAAGATTCCCTATGCATCCGCAATAGGATCTATCATGTATGCTATGTTATGTACGAGGCCCGATGTATCGTATGCTCTGAGTGTCACGAGCAGATACCAGTCTGATCCAGGAATGGATCATTGGGTGGTATTAAGGCAATCCTTAAGTACTTAAGAAGAACTAAGGATGTGTTCTAATATATGGAGAAGGGGCGTGGTGATCTGCGGGTATCACGGATGCGGCTTCGACGACAAGGATGATTCCGTGTCTCGATGCGGATCGTGTTCGCCTTGAATAGAAGCGCGATGAGTTGGAAAAGTTCCAAACAAGGCATCGAGCGAATTCTACCAGGCGAGAATATCATTGCGGCCGGAGCGTGAAGGCGGTTTGGATCGAAGTTCATTTATGAACTTGGTGTGATTCGGCCATTGTTAAAGCAATACCGTTTCTGCGACAATGGAGCAATTCTGTGACGAAGAGCGAGCCAAGGTCTCATCAACGATCCAAAACGTGTAGCCGCATTATGATCTTATCGGAGATCATCGTGAGGAAGGAAATACAAATAGAGAAAATTCCAACTGAAAGGAACATACCGGATCCTTTGACTAAAGCATTACCTCAAAGTAAGTTTGAGTGTAATCTTACAGCTTATGGTATTGGATACCGTAGCGATTGTTAGGCTAGTGATATATGAGAGATGTCTAAGCGATCGCCTTATGTTTGAACCAATTATATGATAAATGAAGATTATTTATTTGAGTATCGTTTTCGTATATTTGATTAGATCTTAAACTCGTTTCTTGAATGTCCGCGTCGATTCACACTGAGAGAATTTGTGATTGGATCACAACTAGTGAGTATCTCTACGTGTAATAATTGTGATGTATCGGAATTATCCCTAGTCGATGAATTGATGGATTTGGACACCGTTGATTCATCGAGACTAAACGAGGTATACTCTTTGGTGTATCCAGCTGATTCTCACTGGCTGGAGACATTGTGATGTCCGGAGTTAATCGTGGATGCTAGTTATGGTAACTAGTTCATTGGAGTGACCAGCCGTAAGACTTCATATGGTTCTCTGCATATATAGATATGTCAATGAAATTCTTACTGCAGCTTAAGTGCGATGTTCCTTTGACTTGCGGTATTCAAGTCATCTTGATCATAGAGACTTATGTTTTGACATCTTAAGCAAACATCTCTGAAGAGATGTGGACCCGGGATGATTGGGTATAAGTCGAAGTGATCGAAGGTGTTTGAATAGCCTATAAAGGATTCACCACTCCTTGCGAGATGTATACCCATGGCCTCTCGTCGGATTGTTACTAAAGTCTTTGGCCAAAGCATTACATGTTTAGAGTAAGGTACTCTTCGATACATGTGCAGTAACTAGAATCCGTGGGACGAGGAAATGATACTTGGGCTAGGTGTGACGTAGTCAGCCTAGTGGGAACTGACACTATAGACCATGTCCTGAACCAAGTGGGTATAAGATGAGTGAAGGAAATGGGGCACGATTCATTCGAGCTGCTGAAGGGTTTCAGAAGTAGTTCTGGATCAACCGTTGATCTTTTCGGTTAATTGGGGATCATGATGTATTACAAGGTGTCACTCATGATCGTTCTATAATTAATGGTTAATTATAGACGGCCAACATAAACCGAGAACCTATTTGGTCACACGCACAACGAGCGTAATCCGAAGGATTTAAAACGAGTTTGAGAATGAGATTCTCAGACCGAGAGAAACTAGGTTTGGTTGGACCAAACATGGAGCGAGCATGAAATCGTTTCAGTCGCAATGGAAGCGTGGATGGACCGTGTCTTATGAAGACATGATGGATGAACCAAATTGGTTTGATTCTAATCCAATTGAGGAGAATAAACCAAAGGGTTTGGTTTGTTTTAAACGAATGAACCAAAGTTGGTTCGGTTCGTTTTAACTTAAAATAAACCATCATGGTTTGATTTATTTTAATTTAAATTAATGGAGCGGGTTAACGGGCCTTTGGTTATGATCCGATAACCATTAAGAGAATTTGTTCTCTATAAAATAGGGCTTAAGGGTTTTTGTTGAACCCTAATCCAAAGCCTTGCAACCGTAATAGTTGCCGCCCCCTCCTCTCCTTGGTGAAGTCGGCGCCAACAACCCCCCTTGCCGCCGCCGCCCACCTAGCTCCCTTGCCGGCATCCAGAAGGTGTTGTCCTTCCCTCTTGTCGGCGTCGAGCTGCTGTCGGAGGATCTCCGGTGATCTTCCTTGGGTTCGACAATAAGGTGAGCTTCAACCTTCCCTTTTGCCTGACCCTTATTCCTCCACCAAAGCTGTCCAGTTTTCTGGACAGCTTGTTTCCTTCTCATCGGAGCGTCGTTTGGACGACGTTTGGAGCACCGACAGTGGTAGACTTGCCGGGGACTCGATCTCCGATAATCCTCATAGGTGGAGGACGAAGGATTCGTCAAACGGTTGACGAATACCTCTTCGGAGAAGCGAGTTTTTGAGGACTCGTTTTGAATCCAAATTTTGATTCGGATCGTGATCTTCTCTCGATCACATCGTCTTCAACACGAGGCTAGTAACCCGTACGAAGACGAGGCTCGTGACTTCGTGAAGTCATCCCAAAGATACTCGGCGTGGATACGGATAGAGACGATTTTAGCGAGAATCGTTCCAGTTGATGTCTTTCCCGCTACACGTGATACGTCAGGTATACGTAGTTTAAGTTTCCTTTTATTGCAAAATTTGAATTTACGGTTATGTCTACACATGTTGTACTATGCATGTGTGTGATGTGTGCGTTGTAATAAATTAGATTTATTATTTTATTACTTCCGCTGTGCACATGTTTACGAAACATGTTCGAACACACACTCGTCACGGTGCCGGAAACCTAACACTTTGCAGGTTTATCAGCGCCGTGCTCGTCTTGCTTTGCTGCCGCCAAACACCGACTTTGCCATGGGATCATCTCCGGAGCCAGGTCCTCTGCTCTTTCCTCTGGTCCAGTCTTCTAACTCTGATATTCCCATTGCACTTCGGAAAGGTATACGTTCCACTCGTAATCCTTCTCCTCATTATGTTTCTTTGAGTTACCATCGTCTTTCTTCTTCCTATTATTCCTGTCTTTCCTCTTTGTCGTCTATTTCTCTTCCGAAGACTGCAGGAGATGCATTTGTCCATCCAGGATGGAAACAGGCTATGCTGGACGAAATGAGTGCCTTACGGAGCTGTGGGACTTGGGACCTCGTTCCTCTACCACTAGGAAAGGCAGTTGTTGGTTGTCGATGACTATATACGGTGAAGGTTGGTCCAGACGGAATGGTTGATCGGCTTAAGGCTCGTCTTATTGCTAAAGGCTATACTCAAGTCTACGGACTAGATTATGGGGACACGTTTTCTCCTGTTGCCAAGATGTCCTCTATACGCTTATTCATGTCCATTGCTACGATTCAACACTGGCCTCTATATCAGTTGGACATCAAGAATGCGTTCTTATATGGTGACCTACTTGAAGAAGTCTACATGGAGCAACCTCTGTGTTTTGTTGCTCAGGGGGAGTCTTCGGGTCTTGTGTGCCGCTTACGAAAATCTTTATATGGTCTCAAGCAGTCACCTAGAGCATGGTTCGGTAGATTCAGTATTGTAATTCAACAGTTCGGTATGACTCGGAGCAAGGCTGACCATTCTGTCTTTTATCGCCACTCATCTACTAGTTGTATTTACCTAGTGATTTATATTGATAATATTGTCATCACAGGTAGTGATCATCTCGGGATCTCACAGGTGAAACAACATCTTTTCAAACATTTCCAGACAAAGGATCTCGGCAGACTTAAATATTTCTTGGGGATAAAAATAACACAGTCCAGAAATGGGATCATTATATCCCAAAAGAAGTATCTGATAGATATTCAGAAAAGCAAAATGTTAAACTCGAGGCGATTGACAACCCTATGGATTTTAATGTCAAGCTCTTGCCAAATCAGAGAGAGCCTCTATCAGATCCTGAACGATACAGGTGATTAGTAGGGAGACTAAGTTACCTTCTACTTTCGTCGGATATATCATTTGTAGTAAGTGTAGTAATCGGGTTTCGACTCTTCATAAAGAACATTGGGATGTTGTGATTTGCGTTATTCGATATATCGAAGCACTCAGAAAGGTCTTTGTATGAAGACAAAGGGCGTACTGAGTCATCGTAGGATATTCTCACGGTAGATCTACTTTTGGTTTTTGTATATTTGTCGGAGGTAACCTTGTTTCTTGGAAAAGTAAAAAGCAGAATGTTGTGGCAAGATCCAGTGCAGAGGCAGAATATCGAGCTATGGCCATAACCAGTCAAGAGCTTATATGACTTAAACAGTTGTTTCAGGAGCTAAAATTTGGAGATGTTACACAAATGTCACTTATATGTGATAACCAGGCCGCCATGCATATCGCCTCAAATCCAGTTTTTCATGAGAAGATAAAGCATATTGAAGTCGACTGTCACTTTGTCAGAGAGAAAGTCATACCTAGAGAAATATCTACTAGTTTTGTTAACTCACATGATCAACTAGCAGATATATTTACTAAGTCATTGAGAGGTTCCCGAATTGACTACATATGTAACAAGCTGGGTGCATATAATTTATATTCTTCAGCTTGAAGGGGAGTGTTAGAATATTATATATATGACTAGGGAGAATTTATCTGAATCATTTAGGGATAATTATTTCCTAGGATAAAGTTTGAATTATTCCTAGGATAGGATTTGATTTATTCCATTGACTAGACCCTAATTTTTGTTATAAATAGGACTTCCTCTATGTAATAAGATATATCTTTTTTTATGAAATAACAGTTGTCATGATTATTTTTGTTGTTTTTGTCTTTGTTTTGCAAATATTTCCCTGTAGCAACATTGTTTCAAAAATCTCCATCTGAGCCACTTATAAGATTGTACAAGCTTATGCAGTGTGGAACCTTATGACATTTCCCTGTATTATGCTGGTTAAATCAGTCCCTAGTTAATTAAAGCCTAAACAATGTTGTAGCTTTGAAGGTAATATTGATTAAATTAAACCAATTTTGCTAAATTGATAAAAAAAAAGTAGCAAGTTTTACCTATTTCCACTAAATAGGTAATATTTTCATATAAATTGCGGTTGACATGCATTCTTACATCTTATATGTGATTTGTGTGATATGTTTAGCTTAGATGCAGGTACATAATATTTACTATACTACAACAACATAGTCTTATCTCTTATCTCATTAGGTGGGAGCGGTCATATAGATATTTCTACGCCATTGAACTCTATCCCCTACTATATTATCATCTATATTTAAATAAATTTTATCTTATTTTATTGTTATTAACCAAGTCTTCTTTGGTTTTCCTCATTCTTGTTTGATTTACATATTTTTAATAGTTTCACATTGCTTAATTAGGACATCTATCAGTCGTCTAAGTACATGTCCGTACCATTTTAAACGCGTCTTCCGAAGTTTTCCCCCAATAGATGCAATCCCAACTTTCGTTCTAATGTTCTTATTTCTTATTTTATCCATTCTCGTATGCCTACACATCCATCTTAACATTTTCATCTCTGCAACTCTCATCTTCTGCTTATGTGTTCGAGTCATAGCCTAACATTTAGCTCCATATAACATAGCAGATCTAACTGTTGTTTTATAAAAGTTTCTTTTAAGTTTTAAGGATGCTTTAAGATCACAAAGAATACCTGATGTTCTCTTCCATTTTAATCATCCTGCTTATATTTTATATAAGACATCTCTCTCAATCTCTCCATCCTTTTGTCAAAATGATCCTAAGTATTTAAAACTTTTAATTACAAACAATTCATTATCTCTTACATTAATAATTGTCTTATCGTTTCTAATATTGCTAAATTTAAATTCAATATATTTAGTTTTTACTAAGTATAAGGTCTTTCGCTTCTAACATTTTCCTTCAAAATTCAAGTTTAGTATTTACTCATTCACGTGTCTAATCTACCAAAATAATATTATTTGTAAAGAACAGACACTATGATACCATGTCTTGGATGTGTCTAGTAAATTCATCCATGATTAGTGTAAAAAGATATAAATTTAAAACTAATCATTGATTTAACCCTATTTTTATGGGAAATGCTTTGGTTAATCTTCCTAGTATTTTCACTCTTGTCATTACATCCTCATACATATTCTTAATTATTTTAATATATGCTAAATTAATTAGGATGATTAATTTAACTTATGTGTAGTAGATGTAAACTTTGATTGCTTGGGTTGATAAAGTTGATGGATATATTATATGTAAACTCATATATAGACATGTGATGTTATGCATTATTGTCATTATAATAGCCATTTTTAAAACACGCACTCGCCCTTGCATATGTGTCCCCATATCTCATTAGCATTATGCAATGGTTTGACAGTAACCTGCCTATATGCTCGTTCTAAAACTTGAATAACCATGCTTCTATGCTTGCGAAACCTTTTTACAAATATTTCTATCTTAGCAATAATTACTCTTCTAGGTTCTGCAGAGCTTTCTCAAGTGATTAATCCAATGAGTTCATCAAAAGCTAAGATAATTGATGGTTGCACTTTTTTGACTTTGCAGGATAAAACATTTCGGCATCCATACCTATCAGTTATGCAGTCACACACGTAAGGACTAATGTTGCTCATACCTCTCAATTGAATGATTCTTTCTGTTCAATGGTTTTTGATGCAGTCTGCTTCTTTCAGTAATTACTGGCGTGATCAGGACACTGCTCTTTTTATTTTAAATCATTTATATCGTGATATTCCTGAAGAGCCTTCTACAAGTAGTGAAGAGACAACTAATCCAAGTGGTCCAGGCAGTCAAAGAGTGCCAACAAAATTGTTCTACGAACAAGATATCATTGCTGAGGAGACCCCATTGACATTTTCTGACAGATATTCTATTAAGAAATTCTCAAGGGAAGTGAAGAATGTTTCCAGATAGTTCTTTGGCCTTTATCTATCAGTAAAATGAGTGAGTTAAATGTTTCCCTTTTTTTGGTTTCTCAAAATTTAGCATGAACTAGGTTGTATAGTAATCACCCATTAACTTGTGTTTTGCTAATTTGATTTTTTGGATTTTAGAGATGAGATGGAAGTAGGGGGTGGGTACAGTTTAATCGGTTGTGTTGAAGCACATATTCGAACCGCTGACATTCTTGGGTTTTATTATTTTAATTAAATAATTATTACATAATCTATAAAACTGTAACCCATCTTGTACAACGCATTTCTAGGTTAAGCTATGGAGTGATATATTTAATAAAGTTTTGGTTTACAAGATGGAAGTAGGGATCACAGATTTCCCGAACTGTTAAACCTGAAATCAAGCGGAAGAACACATGGTTATGTCTTATGTTATTCCTGTGTTCTTATTGCACTTGGTTGACGGTCTACCATGTACAAATATGTTTTCACATATTTTTTCTTCCTTTACTTTTTTGTTTTTCTTTGGTTCATGTAAGATGAGAAAAATAGTGCAAGACCCTCTAACACAAGCAGCCTTTTTGGGGACTCGTGCAACTTATGATTGCGAGAAGCTAGTGGATTATAACCTATCAGGCTGAAATTTTTTTCGATTGAATTTTGTATTGCTTGTCATATTTCGTGTAAATTTGAAAGTGTTTTATTAACATATGTAGCAAAAGAACGCAACTCATTTAGCTATTTCATGCTTAGAATAAGTAGTGTAGTGAAAATTCAAAATTAGAAAGAAAAAAAAACTAAATGACAAAGGCTGAGTGAGATAATTTTGTAGTGTAGTGATTTACTTAACATTTTGTGTTGGAAGAGATGAGAATGTATGGGCACATAAGAGAGCTAGACACCACTCTAGCTAGTTGCAGGCAAGGAAACCTGTATTCGGAAACTAGGTTTACCTCCAAAAGTATCGATGTGAAGTTTGGTTTTGCAACTTCAAAGGAATATCTAGGCAAAATTTTATTGGTTCCATATCAAAAAGATCGCAGCAATGCAACGCAAAACTGAAATGCCTACACGCGCTATTGTCCTTCCCCAAGGCAAATAGGAAAATCTATGCACTGACCTGTTGCATTTAAAATTTTTATTAGCAACTGCAGTTGCCAAAAGTTCGGGATTATGCTTGTAATCAGTTCTGTTATCGACTGATGCATTTTTACTCTGCAGGAGAATGCGCCGACTGGCAGCGAATGGATGGATGGAAATTCTTTAGCGCGGTGGTTGGCTGGTTGCCATGGCTTGCTTCTTCTGTATTAATGCATACGACTGAATTATCATCCTTAAGTAGGTTAGCTTTGCTCTTCCCACGTTGTACGTTGTGTGTGTGTATATATATATATTACAGTGAATTTTCATATATTTTCGTTAGTTTTAAACTGAAAAGTATGGCATTGTTTAAGAACACACTGCCGGAGGTAATGCTTCAGCTTTATTTATCAATGCTGTTATTTAATAGGCCGAGCGCGACATGGGCCCACGCGTTTTGTTGTCGTGCTCACCGCTCCAAATGGCAATGTCAAGCAAAGCTCATAAAGGCAAGCACTTAAATCATGCATTGGCAATGGCATAGACCCAAACCTACGAGCCCCATTCTATTATTTAACAATTTTCGAATAAAAATCTAAAAAATAAAAAATAAATTTTATTAGTTAAGATTTTGATATCCATATAATCATATCTTAATTTTAATATAATATAAATAATTTAATATGTGTAATAGTATATGAACATTAAATTTTTTGAAAAAAATAAAAATAAATTGTTTATGTTTATCAGAACAAAACTTTGTTTTTTTCCTTTTCATACGCAAGTTGTGTCAAAACTTAAGTCCAACCTATGTACACCACAATAAGCATCAAAAGGCTCAAAGCTGATGATGCCTAAGTCATTAAGATATAATGAACAGAAAAGAAAAGCACCATAGTAGAAGTCGCTTTGACGCATCAACCTAGCTCGGTATTATAGGTTGGCACGTCGACCTAACTTGATATTTACGTGTACCTGGTAGAAATCAGTAGACGTGTTGACCCAATTTGAAAGGTCATGTTGACTGACAATATAGAAAGGTTGGCCCTTTGGATATGGATCTTAAGCTATATATATAATGTAGCTCTTAGGATAAATTCAGATGGTTAATATAGTCGTATTAAAGTTTGAAAGGACAAGGGATCGATTCTTGAAGGTGACGTTCAGATTATCGATGACTCTGTATTTCTATGATAATCACTTAAGATTTGATTTACCCCCTCTATATGTAGGGACAGCGGTGAAGAGTCATTAATGTGACGGTTTCATATTTTTAAGTTATATATAATGTTTACACTTATTTATTCGACAATTGAGAGAGACAGTTAATCCAATTGATACTTAGACAAAAAAATTAAAAATTATCGCATTAAAAAAAGGATCGATTTTTGAAGACAATTTAAAAATATATGACTTGCTATATTAAAAAATTATTCAATCATCATAATTTATTTATTTTTTAATCATGATTATATATCCCACTTTTTGCTCCGTTAAGTTACATAACAGCATATGATGTTCGGTGAAAAAGGCGAGCAAAACAACACATAAATCCTTTTCTTATAATAATTCAATTGGCTAAGCAATCTGACATGTAGCGCGAGAAGGGAAACACCCAAATCTGTACCAGGTAAGTCCTTTCCTTCTCTTCCTCCTTCCTAAACTGGCAGATCTCCCCCAACTCCTTCCTCCCCAAGTCATACGCCACTATACTCCCCGGCGTCCGCAGGTACAGCACCCCGTCTCTCTCCGGATGCACCGCCAACAGATGCAACTGCTTCTGCTGCAATTTCCCCGGTACTCGCTCAATGATCGCGCCTGCATCCACGCTGTACCTCAGCGCCCACCCGCCGCCTCCTCCGACCTCGAGTGCCCAAATATTGATCCGCCCGCCTTCCTCACACGCGTACTGCAGCCGCCCGCCCGATCGGTCGATGCACGCCCCCGGCTTCACGGTCACCGGAAGATCGATTAGGCGGCAGGGCAACGTGTCGTCTTCGATGTCGATGGCTACGATGTGGTGGGGGTAAGCAAGGACGTAGAGGGTTCCGCCGAAATAGCGCAAGGAGGCGGTCAAAGAGTCGGAGTCGATACCCCAGTGAACTCGGCGATCGGCCCACACACCGGTCGAGGACGAGAAGACCTCGATCTGCGACCCCTGCGGAAGCCATCCGGCGAAGGAGATCACCTGCGGGTCGTTGCAAATCGGTTAGCCAATGGAATAATTCAATTTGGCCCTCAGATGTTTCTTTGTTCATTCAACACCCTTCTCTTCGGGAAATTTCAATCTCATTTCCAGATTTATTCTTTTTTGTGTGCGCTTTTGCTTTGCCTTTGCCTTTGCCTCCGTCCGTTTACCTTGTAGTCCCTGGAATGGTAGGAATCGAAGGCCAAGACAGAGAGGAGGGTGGCCTTGCTCGCCGGCGGCAGGGCAGCCCACCTCTTGGTAATAGGACTGAGCACGTAGAAGGAGGCGTTGCTGGCAGAGTAGGCGAGTAGCAGGCCGCTGCAGCAGTCCACGATGTCCGACTTGCCGTGCAGCGGGAAGAACTCCAGTCCACACTCCCGGAGTTCGCCGGCGTCGTTGGAGGTGCACGCGAACCGGGGCTTTCTGTTGGTGGCGCTGCAATGATAGAAGACGGCGGAGGTGAGCAGCGGCAGCCGGCGGCGGAGATAGTCGTCGTTGGAGATGAGGCCGTGCCAGGCCTTGGAGACGCACTTGAACCGGAAAAGGGACTTGAGGGGAAGCTTGGTGAGGATCTCCACAGATACGTCAACGTTGGCCATTGATCAAGGATGATGGGTCGGAGTTATACTAATTAGAAGTTTATAATGTACTTATAAGAAGTTTAGGAAGCCAGGAAAGGAGGATAACGGCTTGGAGGCGGTGATGCGTTATGTGGCGTGGCGTGCCGTGCCGTGGAGTGAGAGGGAAGAACCTGCTGGTTGCTTCGTTGCTAAGGCGGCTGTTGTACGCAAAGCGAGCGTTTGCTCTGCTGCTCTTGGAAAGCGGCGTTTGCTCTGCTCTTGAAAAGCGGAAAAGCAGGCGGCGTAGTGGAGACTGGAGAGGAAGGAGGTGAGAGATGGCGTGGCGGTTTGAGAATGGAAGCGTGAAGGCAGCATCTTAAAATTATTATTTTTTATAAATATAGGATTATAGTTAATTTTAAGAATATTTTTTTATTTAAAATAACATATATCTATATAAGTAATTAATGTTAATTATGTAAATTATTTAGGAAGACCACTGTTTTCAATTTTTCTATAATTTTTTTCGAAATATGTTATTAATTTGTGGTTTAAAATTATATTAACTTTTAAATTTGTTAAATAAATGCTACAGTCTTAAAATGAAAAGGTAGATTTAAATATCACTAAAATTTTATATAATATTACATTTTTTAAAAAATATTTTTGGTGAGCTATTTTATTCCAATTCATGTTTCAGTAAAGTACCTTTGAATAATTTCATTGAAACGCAGGATATGGGATATGAAATAAGTAATCGTGAATACTGGAATATTTGAATATACTTATGAAGTTTCTAAAATTAATCAAGTAAAATTCTCAATATAGATTTATCAAATTTAGTAATGTGAATTATTGAAAAGCAATAGAAGTTATATATATTTTATTATAAGTGTATTAAATTAATGAGTCCTACAAAATTTAAAATTTAAAATCAATTTAAAATTTATATTGAAAATATCGACAATATATGTTATATATTTTCTCAGACAACTAATTAAAAAATATAAAAAATAAAAGTAAATTTTATACATGATATTTATTGATTTTGAAAAAAATTATAATAAGTCTAAAAAAATTTATGTGGAGAATTCTAAAAAATATATTAATTTAGCATATATTGAAATAATTAAAGATATATGTGATGATGCAATGATAAAACTAAAAACGTTATGAGAATTAACTGAAATATTTTTCATAAAAATAGGGTTACATTAATAATCAATTTTAAGTTCTTATATTTTTATACTAATCATGGATGAATTTACTCGATACATTGATAATTATTATTTGCATATGATATTATTTTTGAAGATGATACACATGAAAGAGTAAATGTTAAAGTTGAATCTTAGATGAAAATACTAGAAGTAAAAAAATTATTATTAATAGAGTAAAAATATAATATATGAAATTTAAATTTAACAATGTTAGATACAATAAAATAATTATTAAGTTAGAAGATAATGAATTAAAATTTTTAAATATTTAAGATCATTTTTACAAAAGGATAGAGGGGTTGAGAAAAATGTCTTATATAAAATACAAGAAGGATAGTTGAAATAGAAAAAAAATATTAGGTATTTATTGTGATCATAAAATATATTTAAAATTTAAAGAGAAGTTTTACAAAATAACAATTCGACCTACTATATTATATGGAGCTAAATATTTGACTATGACTCGAACACATAAATAGAAGGTGAGAGTTACAGATATAAAGATATTAAAATGAATGTATAGATATATGAGGATGTATAAAATAAGAAATGAAAATATTTGAGCGAAAGTTGGAGTTGCACATACTGAATAAAACTTTGGGAGATACATTTAAAAGGTATGAATATGTATTTAGATGATTGCTAGATATTCCAGCTAGCGATGTGAAACTATTATGTATATGCAAATCAAATGAAAAAGAGAAAAATTAAAAAAAACTTGATTAACAATGATAAAATAAGATAAATTTATTTAAATATAGATGATGATATAATAAGAGATAGAATTCAACGATGTAGAAAGATTTATATAGTTGACTAAAAATCTTTATTGTTGATGGTTTATTATTGAAATACAAAGCAAAAAAAAAAATGAAAAACGTAAAATCTCTTTAGGGTAATAATTAATTTGTGAGGAAAGAATGAATATTGGTAATAACATCTATTTAGAAAAATAAACAATTAATATTCAAGTTCCTTAAATATCAAAATAAAATTTTCATATCCCTATTGTAAAGTACTCGACGGAAGAGGGTCATTGAATTTTATTAACGATAAATATTCTAAAAGTTTTTTTAAAGAAAATAAAATTTAGTTTTTAAGTGTGTGTTTAGTAAGCAAACTAAAAAAAAAATTGTCTACCTATTATAAAAATTTTTGGAAAAATTTCCAAGAGACGTCCCTAGTTTTCTTTTATATATTTTTGGTGAAAAAGTCAAAATTGCTACCTTTCTATTTCTTTCAAAACACTTTTATAAATATTTTATTTAAAATTATTTTTAATAGTCAAATTACTACTAGTGCGACAACGGATTTTCTGTTTCCTTCCGAGGTAAAGATGTCGGGAAAGCTTTTGGGGTCCTTTTCGACCGCAACAGTAAAAATAAGCAGTGTGATGATAAGAAATGGCGACAGAAGATATAACGTAGTTCAGAATTTCAATTCCTACTCTATGAGCAAACTTTAGAGTGAGCTTCGGTGCTAAACACCTTTCATTATAATCCCTCCTTGGAAATGCTTTTGGAGGTGGAGAAAATCCCTCAAAAAGTAAGGGATTATACAGAGTACAAGGAAAATGATGATGATGTGGCTCTCCTCTTTCTTCTCCTTCCACCCTGAGCCTTCTTTGAAAAAGTCCCCTTCTTCAAGAATGATGGATCCTGTTTGAAGGAGTCCTTCCCTCGGTTAGCATTCCCTAGAAGTTGATTCAATAATTGATCCCTTTTCCTTGTTGCTCCTTCTCTTCCTTTTATATCTGTCTCTAGAGCCAACTGTTGCATAACAAATTACCTGGATCACCATCCACTTAGAGAGTCCTTCTCTCATGAGGAATAATTCTGTTGTGTTGTTAGCGAGCGTAGGTTATTGAGAATCTTCTGCAGGATTCTCTAAGTGTCTTGGTTTGTTATACTATATAACAAACTCTTATATTAGAGTATAGTAGGAAATACCTTTCCATTTTCTTTACTCTCACCTTACCCCCAGACCCTTCTTTCTCTTAATCACCTTTTCTCACCTCCACCTTAACTCGACTTTATTTCCCGAGTGGCTTTGTCACTGACTCGGTTTATTTTCCCTAGTTGCTCTCCAACTTTATTTTAATCACCGGTTGTTCCTGAGCTGCCACGTCATCAACTCGGCCTGCTTTCTCGAGTCGGGTCTTGCCAGGCTGGACCGTATGTCCTACCCTATACCTCTTCCCTCTAATTTCATCTTGTCCACTATGATTTCCTTCCCTCAAATCCCTAAGTCATAGTATGGTAGTATCATTAGTCACCCTCCAAAATAGTCAAACGAAGTCTTAAGTTTGACTTTACAAGTGTGGAACATTCCCTACTCATCCTTCCTTAGCCATACCTTAACCATCTCCTTGTCCTTTAACAATCTCATTTACCTTATTGGGCTAAGGTTTTCTTCATTTTTAATTACTTTAGGCATATCAAGCCTCTTACTGGGCTAATGGGCTCCGCCTTCTCACTTCAAGAGGAAGTCTAAAAAATAAACCTTTGGCAACTTATTCATCATACAATAACTTCTTCTTCTTCCATTTCAACCCTTCTTCTTTCGCCTGACGATTTTCACCAGCAACTGTCCCAAGCCTAAAACTCTCAGCACTTAGGGGTCTTTCTTCTCCAACAAACCGCTTCCTCTCGCTCACAAGTAAGTGCCCCCCTTGTCTTCCCTACTATGGCTCCTCCCCTGAAAAACCCTAGCTCAACTCCCTGGTATGAAGATACTGTCACACTCTTACACCAAGACCACTACTTTCTTGACGTTAAGGAGTTGTTTATATATTCCACTGTAAAATGTCTTTTTTCTTCCACCTCTTACCGACCACATCTTCCCCCTCCCAACTAGCACTGTTTTTTTCTCTAAATAGTTGATAAATGACCTTTGACTGCCAGTGCCTCCTATTTACTTTGAACTGTTAGATTTTTATAAACTACATATTAATCAGTTCGCTCCTAATGCTTTTCGATTGTTGGTAGGCATAGTTGTAATTTTTAAACACTTAGAATTTTCTTTATCCCTGTTAATGTTTCATTGCCTTATCTAGTTGAAATCTCCAAACGAAGATATTTTTTATTTTGCTAGCCGCCTCGATTGCCAATTCTTACTGAATATGCCAACTTCCCACAAAGGTTGGAGGGATTTGTGTTGGTGCAATCGGCTCAGGTCACGATTGATTGGACTCGAGTAGGTTTTTGATGTTTGACAATGATGTCTGACAATGTATTGGAGAGATTGTTAGTGCAATCAACCTAGGTTATGATCTTGATGTTTGATGATAGTTTGACGATTGTTATCGGAGAAGTCCAAGTCTTGTGTACTTGGCATGAAAAGTCCAAACTTGAGTCTTGGCATGGAAAGTCTAAGTCATGGGTACTTGACATGGAAAGTCCAAGTGGAACACTTGGCATTTGAAAAAGTTCAAGTCTTGTGTACTTGGCATGGAAAGTCCAACATGGGTTAGCAAGGAAAGTCCAAGCATGAGTCTTGGCAAGGGAAAGTCCAAGCTTGAGTCTTGACATGGGAAGTCCAACATGGGTTGACAAGGAAAGTCCAAGCATGGGTCTTGGCAAGGGAAAGTCCAAGTTTGAGTCTTGGCAATTGGAAAGTCAAAGGGGAATATTGGCGGCGTAAAATCCAAGGGTAAAGTCTTGGCAGCATAAGTCCAATAGTTGGCAGCGTAAAGTCCAAGAGGAGTCTGTTGAAGCGTAGGTGGCCGGCTAGAGGGGGGAGGGGTGAATAGCCCTCAATCCTCGTACGGGTGAATAGCCCTCAATCCCATTTAATTATGGAATAATTTCTAGGTCTAGGAAAACCAAGGGTAATAGGGAAGTTATCCCTAAGACTAGCCATGATGTGTGTTTAGTGGCTAAGGACTTAAGAAAAATCAAGAAAGTCACTAAAAAGGTCAAAGGAGGAGTCACCTCTAGAGTTGACCTAGGAAAGACCCATTTGACTAAAGTGTCAAAACCAAAAAGGGTCATTAGGAAGGTATCTAGGAAAGTTATCCCTAGTGAATACCTTGTTAATCCAAGGAGCTCCAATAGGTATTGGGTTCCTAGGAGCGTGATCGATTCACGCTAGATGGGTTAGGGTGTGTCAATCCTAAGTGGATGGGTAGTTAACCTAGCCATGATGAGTTGACACATTAGGATGTGCCAATGTGGTTTGAGAAGATTGAAAATGATTAAATTGGCATAATTAGGTCTTAGGAGTAATGGTGTATCATTTTAGGTTTTTGGCACACTAAGGGGATAATTGGCATTAAGGCAAAAATAGATTTGACTTTAGAAATGGAAATTTGGCTTAACACTTAGGTATCCTATACCTTAGTATTTTATAATTGTCATGCTTTGTTTGACTTGTCATGACATGACATCATATTTAGTTTTATCATATAAAATATCATGATCATTTTTAGAGTTATTTCTATATGTCATGTATGCTTAGATTTCATCAATATGCCATGACATCATGATTTTGGCACATGTTTTATTCTTGTTATCATTATGCCATAATCATCATTCATGCATAGACAAAAAAGATTTGAGGACTAAGACATGATTTGAAGTCCCATGCATAAGGGAATCAAATAGTGTTGCCTAGCATATGCATGAAACCCTAAATAACAAAGTCCTCACATCTCACTAATATTTGACTTCTATGTGTTTAACACATTTAGATACAAGTGAGATGTCTAGGAAAATAAAACTAAAGGTTTTAAAAATATTTCAAAAATATTTTGAAAAACCTTGATGAAGTCTATCTTTTGATAGCAATCACCATTGAATGAGGTGATACAAAGAAGGCTCAACATTGAAGCTTTTCTTAAATTGTGAACTTTGTATCAATCTCACTAATTTGTGTGTAAAATAATTTTCTAATTTTTTCACCCATAATGATTGTAATAAGTAATATACATACAAAATTTCATGAATTTTAACCTTATGTATATTTACTTACGAATTTTAGAAATTCATTTCGACGCCATGGATAGAATGATCGATTAAGGTGGCAATGATCGATATCGATTCAATGATCGATCGCTAAGCTGATTTCGGGTAAACCATGGTGGTTAGGCCCATGTTCAGCTATGGTTTGATCCCCTAACCACTCCTAACCCTAGGACATGCTATGAAGAGCATTAGAAAGGGTGGAAATCCATTGGATATGGATTAGGAGAAGTGTTTAGGGTGAGTATCAATTTTAAGGTGGATGGAAGTTCATTGTTGAACTTTGCCTTAATTTTGATTGGTTAAATGTTCCTATTGGCTTAGGGACTCTTCAAGGACATTGTTGGTGCAATGGTCAAGGGGGAGCAAGCCTTTAGGGGGAGATATCCATCATGGGAAGATGAATGTGTATTTTTTCTCATGGGAGGAAAATTGGGTTACTTCTCTTAAGTGATATGGGACTTATCACTAGAAAGATTGTAGGCATGTGTTCCTCCAAGGGAGAGATTGTGAGATCTCATTGGGATATGCGATATTCATACCCGTGGGGAGGACCTTTTTGTTGGGTTTCCAGCACTGCGACGAGTGTGTGTTCGAACATGTTTCATAAACATGTGCACAGCGGAAGAAATAAAAATAATAAATCTACATTTATTACAACACACACATCACACGCATGCATAGTACAACATGTGTAGACATAATCGTAAATTTAAATTTGCAATAAAAGGAAATTTAACTACGTTATACCTTTCGTATCACGTGTAGCGGGAACGACATCAACCGGAACGATCCTCGCTAGAATCGTCTCTATCCGTATCCACGCCGAGTATCCTTAGGATGACTTCGCTAAGCCACGAGCTTCGTCTTCGTACGGGTTACTAGCCTCGTGTTGAAGACGACGTGATCGAGAGATGATCACGATCCGAATCCAAATTCGGATCCAAAGACGAGTTCTCAAAACTCGCTTCTCCGGAGAGGTATTCGTCAACCGTTTGACGAATCCTTCGTCCTCCACCTATGAGGATTATCGGAGATCGAATCCCCGGTAAGTTAGGCGCTGTCGGAGCTCTAACCGTTGTCCAAATGACGCTCCGAAGAGAGAAGAACAAGCTGTCCAGAAAACTGGACAGCTTTGGTGGAGGAGTAGGCGCCGGCCAACCAAGGGAAGCCAAGTGCTCACCTTATCGCCGAAGCCTAGGAAGATCACCGGAGGGTCGCCGGAGGATGACCGGCTGAAGCTTGGACGCCGGCAAGGAGTTGGACGGCGGCACAAGGGGCTGGGCGGCAACCTAGGGTTGGCGCCGAAAATCCAAGGAGAGGATGGAGAGGTGGGCGGCAACCACAAGCTAGGGTTTTTGGATTAGGGCTTAACAATCCCTTAAGCCCTCTTTTATAGAGAACTAATTCTCTTAATGGTTATTGGATCATAACCATGAGGCCCGTTAACCCGCTCCATTAATATAAGTTAAAATAAACCAAACCATGATGGTTTATTTTAAGTTAAAACGAACCGAACCAACTTTTGGTTCATTCGTTTAAAATAAACCAAACCCTTTGGTTTATTCTCCTCCATTGGATTAGAACCAAACCATTTTGGTTCATCCATTATGTCTTCATAAGACACGGCCTATCCACGCTTCCATTGCGACTGAAACGATTTCATGCTCGCTTCTTGTTTGGTCCAACCAAACCTAGTTTCTCTCGGTCTGAGAATCCCATTCTCAAGCTCGTTTTAAATCCTTCGGATTACGCTCGTTGTGCGTGTGACCAAATAGGTTCTCGGTTTATGTTGGCCGTCTATAATTAACCATTAATTATAGAACGATCATGAGTGACACCTAGTAGTACATCATGATCTCCAATTAACCGAAAAGATCAACGGTTGATCCAGAACTATTTCTGAAACCCTTCAGCAGCTCGAATGAATCGTGCCCCATTCCCTTCACTCATCTTATACCCACTTGGTTCAGGACATGGTCTATAGTGTCAGTCCCCACTAGGCTGACTACGTCACACCTAGCCCAAGTATCATTTCCTCGTCCTACGGATTCTAGTTACTGTACATGTATAGAAGAGTACCTTACTCTTAACATGTAATACTTTGCCCAAAGACTTTAGTAACAATCCGACGAGAGGCCATGGGTATACATCTCCTCGCAAGGAGTGGTGAATCCTTTATAGGCTATTCAAACACCTTCGATCACTTCGACTTATACCCAATCATCCAGGGTCCACATCTCCTTGGAGATGTTTGCTTAAGATGTCAAAGCATAAGTCTCCATGATCAAGATGACTTGAAAACCGCAAGTCAAAGGAACATCGCACTTAAGCTACAGTAAGAACTTCATTGACATATCTATATATGCAGGGAACCATATGAAGTCTTACGGCTAGTCACTCCAATGAACTAGTTACCATAACTAGCATCCACGATCAACTCCGGACATCACAATATCTCCAGCCAGTGAGAATCAGCTGCTTGGATACACCAAGGAGTATACCTCGTGCTAGTCTCGACAGAATCGATGGTGTCCAAATCCATCAATTCATCGACTAGGGATAATTCTGATACATCACAATTACACATGTAGGGATACTCACTAGTTGTGATCCAATCACAAATTCTCTCATGTTGTGAATCGTATCGTGGACATTCAGTAAATGAGTTTAAGATCCAATCAAATACATGAAACATGTATACTCAAATAGTGAATCTTCATTTATCATATAAATGGTTCATACATAAGGCGATTGCCTTAGGACATCTCTCATATATTACTAACAGACTCCCACTTGGCCTAATGCCAATCGCTACGGTATGTAATACCATAAGCACTAACATGATCCTCAAACTTACTTTGAGGTAATGCTTTAGTCAAAGGATCCGCTAAGTTCCTTTCAGTGGGAATTTTCTCGATTTGTATTTCGTTCCTACTGATGATCTCTCTGATAAGATGATAGCGGCGAAGCACATGTTTGGATTGTTGATGAGACCTCAGCTCTTTCGCCTGTGCAATCGCTCCATTGTTGTCGCAGTAGACCGGTATTGCTTCAACAATGGCAGGAATCACACCAAGTTCATAAATGAACTTCTTGATCCAAACCGCCTTTCACGCTCAAGATGCAATGTATTCGCCTCGGGTAGAATCCGCTATTGTCTTGTTTGGAACTTTTCCAACTCATCGCGCCTCATTCAAAGTGAACACGATCCGAGACCGAGACTGAATCATCCTTGTCTCGCATTCGAAGCCGCATCCGTATACCCGCGTATCACCATGTCCCCTTCTCCATATATTAGGAACACATCCTTAGTTCTTCTCAAGTACTTAAGGATCGTCTTGACAGCCACCCAATGATCCATTCCTGGATCAGACTGGTATCTGCTCGTGACACTCAGAGCATACGATACATCGGGCCTCGTACATAACATAGCATACATGATAGATCCTATTGCAGATGCATAGGGAATCTTACTCATGCAAATCCTCTCGTCTTCTGTGCGCAGACACATAGACTTCGAAAGGTGTACCCCATGCCTGATGGGAAGGAAACCTTTCTTGGATTCTGACATGCTAAACCTCTTTAGCACTCGGTCTATATATGTAGACTGCGAAAGTCCAAGCAACCATTTCGATCTATCTCTATAGATCTTAATCCCGAGGATGTAGGTTGCTTCTCCCAGGTCTTTCATGGAGAATGTCTTGGATGACCAAACCTTAACTGACTGTAAGATTGACACATCGTTTCTTATAAGTAATATGCCATCGACATACAATACTAGGAACACGACTACACTCCCACTAACCTTCTTGTACACACAGGGTTCGTCTGGATTTTGTGAGAAATCAAACCTTTTGATTGTCTCATCAAAACGGATATTCCAGCTCCTGGATGCTTGCTTCAATCCATAAATGGACCGTCACAATTTGCATACCTTAGTTTTATCAACCGATGTGAAACCCTCAGGCTGTATCATATACACGTCCTCGAGCAGGTTTCCATTAAGGAAAACTGTTTTCACATCCATCTGCCATATCTCATAATCATAATGAGCCGCTATGGCCAGGAGCATCCGAATGGATTTAAGCATAGCTACAGGCGAATAGGTTTCGTCATAATCAACACCTTGTTTTTGACGATATCTTTTCGCCACTAATCTAGCTTTATAGGTAATCACATACCACCCATGTCGGTTTTCTTCTTGAAAACCCACTTGCACCCTATAGGCTTTATGCCTTCAGGTGGGTCAACCAACTTCCAAACTTGGTTTTCATACATGGAATCCATTTCCGACTTCATGGCATCAAGCCACTTATCCCTTTCTGAACTTGTCAGCACTTCTTCATAACTGGTAGGCTCCTCATCATCAATGAGTAACACGTCGTTCGATTCACTTATGAGAAATCCATATCTCTGAGGAATGTTGCGTGTTCTACCAGATCTACGAAGATGTGGTGTTACAATAGGTCCAGCCGATTGCTCATCACTATGAGTTGTCGACTGTTGTGCTTCACCAGGTATCTCATCAATGTCTATTTGAGTTTCTCGAGCCTCCTCAAGCTCGACGACACTCCCACTGTTTTCTTGCAAGAGAAACTCTTTCTCTAGAAACACAGCATGCCTTGAAACAAACACCTTTTGTTCCACAGGATGATAGAATTGGTAACCCCTTGTTTCCTTAGGGTATCCAATAAATAGACATTTATCAGACTTAGCATCCAATTTGTCTGATACAGTCCGCTTCACATAAGTAGGACAACCCCATATCTTCAAGTAAGATACATGAGGTTTCTTACTATTCCATATCTCATATGGAGTAGTAGAGACTATCTTGGTAGACATTATGTTTAACAAGTAAACAGCTGTCTGAAGTGCATAGCCCTAAAAGGAATTGGGAAGATTCGCATGATTCATCATTGACCTGACCATGTCCAACAAGGTCCGATTACGCCTCTCAGATACACCATTATGTTGTGGTGTATATGGCGGAGTCCATTGAGACAATATACCATTGTCTCTTAGGTAATCAAGAAACTCCTGACTCAAGTATTCACCACCTCGATCCGATTGAAGTATTTTAATACTCTTGTCATGTTGTTTCTCTATTTCATTTTTGAATTCTTTAAACTTTTCAAAGACTTCAGATTTGTGTTTCATCAAAAACACATACCCAAACCGTGAGTGATCATCGGTGAAGGTAATGAAGTAGCTATAGACTCCTAAAGCTTGAGTTGACATAGGTCCACATACATCAGTATGTATTAGACCTAGTAACTCTCCCACTCGTTCACCTTTTCCAGTAAAAGGTAACTTAGTCATCTTGCCTTTTAAGCATGATTCACATGTATCGTATGAATCCAATTCAAACGATTCCAGAATTCCACATCGGTGTAATTCGGACATGCGTTTCTTGCTTACATGGCCAAAACGACAATGCCACATATAGGAGTCTAATTGATTACCCTTTCAAGCACTCGTGTTGCTCGCTTCGATATTGAAAATGTCACTGGATACGTCCAACGTATAAATGTCATTACTCAAAGTTCCAGTTCCATAAAGTACGCCATTCAAAGTTATATAACAACAATTGTTACTAAACGTCAAATGGAAACCATTTCTATTTAAACAGGAAATAGAAACAATGTTCTTTATTAGAGAAGGAACATAATAGCAATTGTCCAGTTCCAAGACTAGTTCACTAGGGAGCTTCAGCAAATAAGTTCCGATGGTGACCGCAACAACCTTTGCTCCATTGCCAACTCGCAAATTTGACTCCCCTCTGACAAGTCTTCTTCTATTCCTTAGCCCCTGTATGTCATTACATATATGTGAGCCACACCCAGTATCCAATACCCAAGTGTCTAAGGAAGATACCTGAAGAGGATGGGGCATCGGATGCCTTCTTCTTCTTCATGGATTCAAGATAAATCTTGCAGTTTCTTCACCAGTGGCCTTCCTTGCCACAATGATGGCAAGTGCCCTTTTGCGCTGGTTCTGCCTTCTTCGCCTTTTTGTTCTTCCCTTTCTTCTGTTCTTTTGCCTTCCTCTTAGAACCTTTCCTTGAGGAATCAACTAACAGAACCGCCTTCTCCTCATGCTTCACAGAAGGCTCCACAATCTTCAACATATTGAGGAGCTCGGGAATGGTGGATTCTAATTTGTTCATCCGATAGTTCATCACAAATTGTGAGAAACTCTTGGGTAAACAATGCAGAATTAAGTCAATACTTAACTCATGATCCATTACAAACCCAAGGGTAGCTAGCCGCTCGATGTACCCGTTCATCTTTAGCACAAACTGCACTACAGACGAACTTTCTTGCATCTTCGTGGTGAAGAGGAGCCTAGAGACCTCGAACCTTTCGGATCTCGCTTGCTCATCGAACAACTCATGAAGATGGAAGACCATGGTATTAGCATCCATATGCTCATGCTGCTTTTGCAGCTCAGGTACCATCGCCGCTAGCATGATGCAACTCGCTAGCTCAGAATCTGCCACATGCTTCTGATAGACCAACATTTGGTTTGGAGTTGCATCGTCCTTAGGACGGTTGGGAAGAGGCTCTTCAAGGACATATGCTAGCTTTTCCACCTTGAGAACAATTCTCAGGTTTCTAAGCCAGTCCAGGAAGTTAGGCCCAGTCAGTTTGTTTGAATCCAAAATAGTGCGCAAATTCAAAGACGTCATGATCAATTTATTGACCTAGAAATACAAAACGAGCATATATGAGAAAATGATTTTAAAATGCATCAATATACATTTATAAATCCCATTCATTTTTTGAATTTCAAAAAACCCCAAAATCACTTCGGGAGATCGTAGGTCCATCTCCGAATGGGCTAATATCCATCATAGATATGAACAACCTTGGAGAGAGTCCAACAAGCCATTCATAACTATGACGGTAGGTATCAACTATACCGATTGCATATCACGTATATACAACTATCACAATGTGCTATCAACTAATTGAATGTTCACACATACATCGGGTTGTTAACACATTAACAAGTATGCATCATATGCATAACACCCAACTTCACCTCCCTTTACATCGACCTTGGAGAGAGTCCAACAAGCCGATGCTCCAAGTTAAAGCCAACCCATTAATCGAGAAATAGTTTTAATATGGTTAGAGCGCATTCAACCAATTAGCCCGGTTTGGAGAGAGTCCAACAACCAAAGCTAACGATTGACCTCTGACTCTTACCATATTAGTATTAAACTATTCCATTGTTTGAACATGTTTGGGTTCGAGCCGGGCTTGGAGAGAGTCCAACAACCCGAACAAGAAACGGAACTCTAGTTCTAACAATATTAATGGAAGGTGTAGGCTTTAATATTGAGTTAGGGTTTTTATGTCTCATCCTCTTTGCATGCAAATAACTATTATCTACATGACATGACATACATGACATACATCTACATGTCACGACACGCATGACATAATGATATGCATCTAATGCAATTACATGACATACAATTATGTCATGTACATAATTTCCTTATTTGTCATAACTATTTAAAAAAATAAAATATGTTTAAGATTTGATTCTCCAAATCAAATCATGATTAAATTAGGAAACAAATTTCCAAATCTAATCATATATTTTATTTATGGAAATAGTTGATTAAGGAAAATCAATTTAGGAAACCAATTTCCTAAATCATCAAAACTACTTATGGAAATTAAATATTTTAAGATTTGATTTTCCAAATCAAATCATGATTAAATTAGGAAATAAATTTTCAGAATCTAATCAAATATTTTATTTATGGAAAATATCAATTTCCATAAATACTTCCAACTTTCCAAAAGTGGAAGATTTCCATAAATACTTCTAGACTTTCCAAAATTGAAAAATTTCCATAAATACTTCTAAATTTCCAAAATTAGAAAATTTCTAGAAATAACATTATGACTATCGCAAAACCATTTTACGATTATGTCGAAACACAACCTGGGCTCTGATACCACTGTTGGGTTTCCAGCACCGCGGCGAGTGTGTATTCGAACATGTTTCGTAAACATGTGCACAGCGGAAGAAATAAAAATAATAAATCTACATTTATTACAACACACACATCACACGCATGCATAGTACAACATGTGTAGACATAACCGTAAATTTAAATTTGCAATAAAAGGAAATTTAACTACGTTATACCTTTCGTATCACGTGTAGCGGGAACGACATCAACCAGAACGATCATCGCTAGAATCGTCTCTATCCGTATCCACACCGAGTATCCTTAGGATGACTTCGCTAAGCCATGAGCTTCGTCTTCGTACGGGTTACTAGCCTCGTGTTGAAGACGACGTGATCGAGAGATGATCACGATCCGAATCCAAATTCGGATCCAAAGACGAGTCCTCAAAACTCGCTTCTCTGGAGAGGTATTCGTCAACCGTTTGACGAATCCTTCGTCCTCCACCTATGAGGATTATCGGAGATTGAATCCCCGGTAAGTTAGGCACTGTCGGAGCTCTAACTTTCGTCCAAACGACGCTCCGACGAGAGAAGAACAAGCTGTCCAGAAAACTGGACAGCTTTGGTGGAGGAGTAGGCGCCGGCCAACCAAGGGAAGCCAAGTGCTCACCTTATCGCCGAAGCCTAGGAAGATCACCGGAGGGTCGCTGGAGGATGACCGGCAAGGAGTTGGACGGCGACACAAGGGGCTGGGCAGCAACCTAGGGTTGGCGCCGAAAATCCAAGGAGAGGATGGAGAGGTGGGCAGCAACCACAAGCTAGGGTTTTTGGATTAGGGCTTAACAATCCCTTAAGCCCTCTTTTATAGAGAACTAATTCTCTTAATGGTTATTGGATCATAACCATGAGGCCCGTTAACCCGCTCCATTAATATAAGTTAAAATAAACCAAACCATGATGGTTTATTTTAAGTTAAAACGAACCGAACCAACTTTTGGTTCATTCGTTTAAAATAAACCAAACCCTTTGGTTTATTCTCCTCCATTGGATTAGAACCAAACCATTTTGATTTATCCATTATGTCTTCATAAGACACGGCCCATCCACGCTTCCATTGCGACTGAAACGATTTCATGCTCGCTTCTTGTTTGGTCCAACCAAACCTAGTTTCTCTCGGTCTGAGAATCCCATTCTCAAGGTCATTTTAAATCCTTCGGATTACGCTCATTGTGCGTGTGACCAAATAGGTTCTCGGTTTATGTTGGCCGTCTATAATTAACCATTAATTATAGAACGATTATGAGTGACACCTAGTAGTACATCATGATCCCCAATTAATCGAAAAGATCAACGGTTGATCCAGAACTATTTCTGAAACCCTTCAGCAGCTCGAATGAATCGTGCCCCATTCCCTTCACTCATCTTATACCCACTTGGTTTAGGACATGGTCTATAGTGTCAGTCCCCACTAGGCTGACTACGTCACACCTAGCCCAAGTATCATTTCTTCGTCCTACGGATTCTAGTTACTGCACATGTATAGAAGAGTACCTTACTCTTAACATGTAATACTTTGCCCAAAGACTTTAGTAACAATCCGACGAGAGGCCATGGGTATAAATCTCCTCGCAAGGAGTGGTGAATCCTTTATAGGCTATTCAAACACCTTCGATCACTTCGACTTATACCCAATCATCCCGGGTCCACATCTCCTTGGAGATGTTTGCTTAAGATGTCAAAGCATAAGTCTCCATGATCAAGATGACTTGAATACCGCAAGTCAAAGGAACATCGCACTTAAGCTACAGTAAGAACTTCATTGACATATCTATATATGCAGGGAACCATATGAAGTCTTACGGCTGGTCACTCCAATGAACTAGTTACCATGACTAGCATCCATGATCAACTCCGGACATCACAATGTCTCCAGCCAGTGAGAATCAGCTGCTTGGATACACCAAGGAGTATACCTCGTGCTAGTCTCGACAGAATCGATGGTGTCCAAATCCATCAATTCATCGACTAGGGATAATTCTGATACATCATAATTACACATGTAGAGATACTCACTAGTTGTGATCCAATCACAAATTCTCTCATGCTGTGAATCGTATCGTGGACATTCAGTAAATGAGTTTAAGATCCAATCAAATACATGAAACATGTATACTCAAATAGTGAATCTTCATTTATCATATAAATGGTTCATACATAAGGCGATTGTCTTAGGACATCTCTCATATATTACTAACACTTTTTGATGTATGTCAAAAAGGGGGAGAAGTTACCAATTGAGATAGTTGGAATTCTCATTGGGATGTGAGAATTGCCAATTGGGTATAATTGATAGACTTGGTTTGAGGTTTTGTCGAACATCAAAAAGGGGGAGATTGTTGGTGCAATCGGCCAGGACTCGAGTTTGACTCGAACTATATTTTAATGTTAGACAAAACGCATGACATGGGATTGTCATGGGAAGTCCGACATAGGGTTGGCCACGTAAATCGAAGTGTGTAGCCTTAGTGGTGAAAAGTCCAAGTATGGAGCTTGGTGTTGGAAAGTCCAACATGGGTTGGCCACGTAAATCAAAGTCTGTAGCCTTGGTGGTGTTGGGAAAATCCAAGCATGAAGCTTGGTGTGGAAGTCTTGAGGACTTGGCAAGTTCACTAGGCTCGGGGTCCTTGAGTCGGTGAAGGATGGCATTGCGAAGCCGTGCGCTTGGTGCATCTGAGGGACCACCGGACGGGGAGCGAATGGAGTGAGGCCCAAGGGAAGCATACTTCGAGGGCAAGAGACGCGAAGGATGACATTGCGAAGCTGTGCGCTTGGTGCATCCAAGGGACGTAGGCCGAGGGAAGAGAGCTTCGGTGGGGAACTCCATGAGAGGATGAGGTGGACTTAGCCAAGTGGCTAAGACTGAGTGTCGGAGGCTCAAATGTGATGTTTGATGGTTTACTCGACGGTCGGATGCTCAAATAACTTGGTGTTTGAGGTTTTACCCGACATCAGTCGACTGACATAGGTGTCAGTCGACTAGGGTTCGACTGGTGTCCGACTCACCAGAGTATGGCCGACCAGTCGACTGCCGAGGAAGGGCAGTCGACTGCCAACACCATCAGTCGACTGATGAGGGAGATTAGCTGACTGATCGGGGTGTTTGCGGCCATAAAAGGTCTTCCAGTTGAGTCGTTGCCGCGACCACTCGACTGATAGGATCATCAGTCGACTGATGGGCATGATCAGTCGATTGATGATGGATCCATTGGCTTTTGGCCAGCGTGGATCGAGTCATTGTAAGATAACGGCTACAGGACCAGTCGACTGATGGTCACGATCAGTCGACTGATGGGCACAGAATCAGCTCGATGCAGGTTATAAATGGAGCTCGAGATGGAGGATTTCACCAAGACTTTTGGGGAGACTTTGGCGGGGAATTGTTGTTGCATTCCAGACCTTCAAGAGCAATCCAAAGCAAGCAATAAGCAAGTGATTCAAGCGATTTGTGTAAAGTGTTCTTTGCTTGTATTTCGTATTGTATTTGTATTCTTGCTTGTACTTTTGTATTACTATTGTAATTGATTGTACGAGGTTTCTCCACCTCCGACGTATTGTCGAGAAGGAGTTTAGTTAGTGTCGTGCACATACTAGAGCTCGGTGAGCTCGCCCGTGGAGTAGGAACCATTCGGTTCTGAACCACATACATCTTGGTGTATTGTGTATGCTTGTGTGTATTTGTATATCTTGTTAGTATTATTATTGTTATTCTGTGCACTAACAAGAATCGTAGACAAGCGACATGCAAGAATGATCGTATTCCACTGTACGACGATTAAGGGCTATTCACCCCCCTCTAGCCGGCCACCTACGCTCCAACAGAGTCTTGGCAGCATAAGCCCAATGTGCCTTGGCGGTGTAGACCACATTAGCATGACAATAGCTGATGGAAGCACCTGAAGGCTAGCTATGAATGAACAAGTCATGGATGACTTGGAGGGATCCGATAGGCATGAGGTTGATGGAGGTGGCTAGAAGGCTTAGGTCTAGGCTAAGGGTGGTCTAACAAGTATGGGGGTACCATACTTGGTGTTAAACTTCATGGTTGAGGTTTGTTAGTCGATTGGAGTTATGAACCAGTCGATTGGTCAAGTATTTTAACACTTGACAGTCGAGTCGACACTCAGCAGTCGAGTCGACACTCAGCAGTCGAGTCGACACTCAGCAGTCGACTGGGATTATGACCAGTTGAATGCCGTGAGTCAACTGTGGTTCAACTGCGACAAAATAGCCTTGCAGTCGACCGCCCGTGGGCGGTCGATCGATGGCTCAACGATCGGCTGGCGATGGATAACGATCGCTAGTTGATGTCGCGAGCACGATGCTCAGAGCCGATCGGGCGTCGACTACGACGTAGTCGACTGCTAATGTTGGCAGTCGACCGATGAGAGTTCTGTTGGAACTTTTTCAGCGTGGACCGAGCCGTTGTCTCACAACAACAGTGTTGGCAATCGACTGCCAGGCGAAAATTCAGCCCGATACAGGTTAAAAGTAGCTGTTCGTGGGAGATTCGGCTAATGGTTCTTTAGAAACTTTCTTGAGGCGATTTGAAGGCGAAGTGCAGGTGCATTTCAGGGTCCTTAAGCTCATCCAAACAACCAACAAGCAAAGCGCTCAAAATCTAGTTTGTAAAGTATTCTTTACATTTCAGTTGTATTTTACTTGTATTTTGTTTTATTACTATTGTAATTACTTGTACGAGGTTTCTCCACCTCTGACGTATTGTCGAGAAGGAGTATTTGTAATTAGTGATATTGTTCTCATCGCTAGAGCTCGTTTGAGCTCAATCCGTGGAGTATGAACCATTCGGTTCTGAACCACGTTATATCGTTGTGTAATTGTGTGCTTGTATTTTGTTATTGTTTTATTTCTATTATTCCGCTGCGCACTAACCGAATTGTAGCAAGCATGTGATCGTAATTCTGTGAAGCGATTAAACTCTATTCACCCCCTCTAGCAGGTGCACAGATCCTTACAATTGGTATCAGAGCGGGTCGCTCTTCACCGACTTCACATCTGAGGGAGCAAACACGCTAGAGGGCAAGATGAATTTTCAAGAGAAATTGGGTGATGAAATTAACGTTCCGCCTTCCTTCGACCGCGAAGATTTCGCATATTAGAAAGGTAGAATGATGCATTTTCTAATGTGTGACTTTAACAATTAGATTAGTGTCTTAGTAGGTTTCGACACTCCAAAAGATGAAGAAGGAAGAAAAATCAAGAAGAAGAATTGTATCCAAGACCAACTCCGATATTACAACATCAATAATAAGGTAATGGGTATATTGCTTAATGTAATTCCTAATGATATTTTAATCAAGATAGGAGATTGCAAAGATGCCAAGGAGATATGGAACAAATTGACAAAATTTCATGAAGGGACTCACTCGATCCAAGAAGATAAGGAAGAGGAAGAAGAGAGCTCATTCTCACAAGAAAGTGAGGATTCAGAAGTCGAAGAGTAATCGACATCTGAGGAGGAAGAAGAAGTGGAAGAATTGGAGGTTGAAAGGCCATCAACGTTCAAGGAAGAGGTATAAGTGGAAGAAACCTCAACCTCTGGGATTGAGGGGGAGGAGAGATCACCTTCCATGCCGGAGCAAGAAGAAGAGCCTTCACATCTGGTCAAAATGAAGAAGCTCAAAATCCAGCCTCTATTGACCTAGGTAACTCGAGAATTTTTAGTAAAATTAAAAATCACATAATTTTCTTTGAGTGTAAGGAACAAGGGCATTATAAGAGTAAGTGCCCAAAGAAGGTCAAGAAGTCTCCACTGACGCCTAAAAGTCAAGAGAAAACTAAGGATGCCAGTACCCCCACTAGAAAAAGCAAGGAGCATGTTATTTGCTTCAAATGTCAACAAAAGAGGCATTATAGGTGTTTGGGATTCCCCGGCACCGCGGTGTGTGTGTTCGAACATGTTTCGTAAACATGCACACAACAGAAGAAATAAAAGCAATAAATCTAATTTATTACAACATACATACCACACACATACAAGATACAACATGTGTAGACATAACTACAATTTCAAATTTTATAATAAAAGGAAATTACTCTAGTTATACCTGACGTATCACGTGTAGCGAGAATGATATCAACCGAAGTAACTCTCACTAGAATTGCCTCTATCCATATCCACGCCGAGTATCGTCAGGATAGCTTCACCAAGCTACGAGCCTCATCTTCATAGGAGTTACTAGCCTCGTGTCGAAGATGATGTGATCTGAGAGAAGATCACAATCCGAATAAAAATTGGATCCAAAAATCGAGTTTCACAAACTTGCTTCCTGGAAGTGGTTTTCGTTAACCGATTGACGAAAACTCAACCCTCCACCTATGAGGATTGTAGGAGAACCAAATCCCCAACAAATAGGTCACTGTCAGAGCGCAAAATGCCAACCAAACAACCTCTCTACAAAGAGGATAACAAGCTATCCAAAATCTGGACAGCTTGTTTGGTGGAAGATATGGCAGACCAATCAATGGTCTATTGTTACTTGGTCGCCGACGGCAAAGAGAGGATGGCCGGAGGAGTCGTTGACGGTTGGTTGGTGGCGAGCAGTGACTTGGGCAGCAGAAAAACCTGGGCGGCAGCTCCTCTTGGGCAGCTAAACACTTATTCGACTATCTGTCCACTATGGCAGCTCACTATAGTGCTTCCCAAGCGTAATAGAAAATTCTAACCGAGCAGCTAGCTGAGAGTAAACAATGGGAAGCTACTCTAACTGTAGGATTGAGTAATCCGAGAGGGGGGTGAATCTCGGTGTTTAATAATTTTTGATAATTTTAATATGAGTACGCAGTGGAAATGAAATGAAACTAAAGACACAGTTAATTTACTTGGTTCACAACCCAGACTGGGTTGCTACTCCAAGGCCCGTATGTAAAATATCGGGGAAAAAAATAATAATTCTTGTTAATCAGGAAAATACCCTATGGAATTTTCCAGGAATTTTTAGAATTTTTCCTAGACTTAAATGAAAATTTCTACGACAGTTGCGGGGAAAAATTTAATAGGCTTTGGGAAAGCCTGTTTAAGTTATCTGCTTAGGAGGGGTTAATAGGGTTTAATTAAAACAAGAGTTAACTCCTTATAGGGTCTAAAATCCTACCCGTTATTCCCAAAAAACCTGACCCGTTTCCCTTCTGTCATTTTTCTCTTCGCTGCAGTTTCTTGTCATTTTATCTTCGAGCGTTTCCTCCCAGCAGCGATAACCCCCCTTCCCTCATTCCCGATCACAACTCCTCCTATTTCTCCACCGTTGCCCGTTTCTCCCGATTCTTTTCTCACGCGCGACCTCTCCTTTTCCTCTCACGACGCACAACCTTACTTTCGCTCGTCGACCACCGTGAACCCTCCAGCCGATGCGATCACAGTTGCCCGAGCTCAGATCGCCGTCGTCATCTCTGGCCGCTCTCAATCGTGCGCCACATCGGGCACCGACTGTGCCTCCTTGCATAGCCGTCACCAAGTAGTTAATACTGCGTGTAATGCCGCCGATGGCCTACGGAAGGACAACATCCCACGTTGTCGACGTGATGTTTCACCGGAGCGACATGTGACCACAAGTCGACTGCATTCTGCCCCCTTTCCCGACCTTGCCTGTGCGCCTTTTTCTCGATCGCGAACAATGCTGACCGCCTACCACAGCTCGATCTACTGTCGTCTTCTATTTCTCTCCCGAGGCGCAGAGCCCATTCTTCCTGCTCGTCGACCACAATGAGCTCCGACAGCTTTCCCTCCCCCACTGGTCGCCATTGTCTGCCTCTGCCGACAGTTGAAGTCGTCGATCTCCTTCCTTGGTTTGGGTTGTCATTGTTAAGGCTACAACTGGGTGTTGATTGGCTCTGGTGAGTACCTTGATATTGTGGGATAAAAATTCCTCCATCTTTTGTTTGTTGGATAGTTGATTTTAGGAGTAAGGAGTTGTATTGAGAGATTTGAGATATATGTTGTGTTTACAGGTTGTTTGGTGGGGTTGATATCTGTGGTGGTGATCAGAAATTGGTTGGGGAAACTGGATATGATTTAACAGGGCAAGGTTAGATTAAAGGGTGAGATTCATTATCTTTATGATACTTGTTAGTTGATGTATGGAGTAATTAGAGGTGTTTTGTGGTTGTGTTGCTATGTTCAACATGTTAGTGAAAGCCCTAGAGGCAATCATGTGATGATTGTTGTATGGACTTTGTTGTATCATATTCCTATTTATAAAGGCACGGTTATTATATTTACTTGTATTGGTGCCAAATAACTAAGTATAATAACGTCCTTGAGTAGAAGGTTCTTATCTATATCAATCGATTGGTTGAATCGATAATGAGATGATATAGAGAACACTACTCTTAATCATTTCTAGTCAAGTATTAATATTCAGGGACAATGTTAATGCAAAGAGACTAGCATGTAGGTCAACTCGATGACTTGATCTCACAAGTCATGGATATGTGATATCAAGTTGACACATGGGTATGCATTGGAGAATGTATACTGAATGCCCCACCATGAGAAAGTATCATGGATCATTATATGAGTGTCATATACTTTCTCATATGACTATTAGTCCTTGGACCTGAAGTTACCATGGTTCCATACTTAAGAAGTTGTATACTTTGGCTTCGTCAAACGTCACTCGTAAATGAGTGGACTATAAAGGCGATTACTGGGTATGTAACAAATTATACGGAGGGATGTGAGTGATGTAGACGGGATCTATCCCTCCTATATGATGGGAGTGACATCGTTATTCTTGATAGAGTGAGATCACTAAGTGCATGGGCATGCCCAAATGAGTAAATATGAAATATTGAGCTCATTTGATTAGAGTGAGTCTACTTGGAGTTCAAGATATAGATTGTACCGAGGATGAAATAGTCTATGCCTCAATTGGTCAATCTAGATGTCAAGGATAGAGGGACATTGTCACATATTGTGAGAGTCACAATTAGTAGTCACAAAGGTGATGTTGGATCTCAACATTCTTGTAACTTGGGTAGCAATAATGTGTTTCTAGATACCGCTCATTGCTTATATTCCTAAATCGGTTTAGGAGCATTGCCAACGTTACAAGAACCTATAGGGTCACACACAAAGGGCAATTAGATGGAGATTAGGTTCATGGGATGAACCAAATTGGATTAAGAGTAATCCAAATTAGACTAATTGAGTTAGACTCAATTTAATTCAAGTGTTGAATGAGTCTAATTTTGATTTGATTCATTGAGTCAATTTAAAATATTGAATAGAGATTCATTAAATCAAATTGACTTGAATCAAGTGGTTAGATTTGATCAACCATGGGAGATAAGAGGTCAAGTTTGACTTGACTTGAGAGGGAAGATGAATGGTCAATTTTGACTTGACCAATTGCCATGTCATGGTGACTTTGCATGGGGCCGACCAATGATGATGCTCCATATGATCATGGACACATCATGGGGTGCCACCTCATGAGGGAGACCAAGAGCCATTGGCTCTTGGAGTTACATGCATGCATGTAACCCCCTTATAGTGGCCGACCACTATTGATGGGTTATGATAGTGTGAAGTTAAGTTGTGTAACTTCATCTTCTTCCTTTTCTCTTCCCTCAAGCTCTCTCTTCCTCATCTTGCCGTGAGCCTCTAAGGGGTGCTAGCACACTCTAGGTTATTTTTCTTCACCTATTGCTTGTGTGGATACTAATAGAGGAGTGTACACTTAACACTCTCGAGTTCCGACAAGCCGTTTGGACGAGCGGGATAAGCGAAGGGCGTCACATCAAGGGTAAAACTCTTAACATGTAGATCTAGAGTAGATCTAAGGTTTTTAAACACGTAGATGTAGTTTTGTTTATCTTCGCACGGATCCGTGGCCGACTTCCAGGGTTTCCGCAACGCAAAAAGCAGTTTTTGTAGCTCGGATAGTCCAACACAGCATGGATGAATATCGGTCTAGCCGATGCTCAATTTGTGCTTGTGAGGGAGCTACGAATCATTGTGAGGTAAGATTTGATTTGGTATGTTATGAAGTAGGGTGTGTTATCGTTATAGTTGATGTTAGAGTTGATTCATGGATTATATAATGAATTTAATTTGATTAAGATTGGAGAGTTGTTGGGTAATTGATGAATGATATGAGATTGTATCACTATGAGATTTTGTTGATTGATCAGGGATTAGGATTGGGTTAGATTCCTTTTTCCTACAGATTGTTTATGTTGGTGTTTGGTTATGTTGTATGTTAATTGCAGGACCTGGGTTCAGGATGGTCTTGTGGACGTAGAGATGCTCAGATAAGTCTTCATATCAGGTGGGTAATTTCCTACCCTGGTCAGGTAGATGTAATAGCATTCAGATTTAGACATAGATATGAGCATGTTATATGTTCATATTATCTTGACCCTGCTCTTATTTATCTGTATACTTGATACTTGTCGTTGGCTTTATATGCTCAAATGTTGATATCACATTTTCCTTTATCATGATTAAGGAGTTACATATGTGATGTAAGTAGATCTATAAATGTTTAGTAGGGTGTAGATGTTAGAGTACGGATGATGACCTAATTTGTAAATTGGGTAAAAGGTCATCCGTGGGTAGGTAATACCCTAAATGTAGGATTTATTCCAATACCCGTATGTTGCATACTTATTACCAACCAGGTGTTGTGTAATGGTCAGGTGAATTGTGATTAGTGTATCGCTACGGACCGATAGTCCTAGCTTGTTATGATCAGTTGAGTACGACTCTCTATAAAATAGAGAGTCCGTCGATCAGTTGAGTCCGACTCCCTACAGGATAGAGAGTGTATCGATCAGTTGAGTACGACTCTCTACAGGATAGAGAGTCCGTCGATCAGTTGAGTACGACTCTCTGCAGGATAGAGAGTGTGTTGATCAGATTTGTATGACTCTCTGTATAATAGAGAGTCTGTGGTAGATGTCTGTATGTGTGATCGTACTTTCATGTCATTTGCATGCATACTGACGACATAGTCTCCCTTGGGGTTGAGAGAGTCGTCAGTCATCCTGCCTCCTAGGTTACTCCCAGAGGAGTAACTAGTGTGAGGGCAGAACATTTGTTGTGCCACACTCTACCACTATAGACGGTGGTAGTTGGAGTTGCGTGCAGTTGTCCTAGGTACGTGACACTTGACCACTCATAGGTAGTGTCAGTCGAAGTGGCCAGCAGCAGGGACCCCCATTGTGTAGCGAGCTCTTTACGCTCATATGCTACTTGATCATACTGCCCACTCGGCTACTCTAGAGCAGTGGTTGGTGTTGAGTTGGGACAGTTGTCATGTCGTGCCACCTAGGCCACACTGGAGTCGTGGTAGCGAGTAGGGGTGCGCAGGCATGACCATGCATGCTGCATTGCCATATCTTATGGCACTTTTCATATTACCATATATATATATATATATATGGATGGTTGTGATTAGTATACATATATAGATGTAGTCTATATATATACATGCTTATTGTGATGATGCATTTGATTGTACTATGCTTGCTGCATTTGGTTGTACATCATCTTTATACATGCTACTCGCATCTATTATACGGTCGTGTCAGATATCTGCATACTTGTTAGATAGACCATTAGATACCTTTGACCTATATCATTAGTATATTGTGAGTTAGTATTACTCTTCATGTTATATATATTGGATATATGTTCAGGTTGGATCAGAGTAGCGTAGTAGACTTTCAGATATGTCTGCATTATACATTGTTGATTTGGTTAGACAGTATATGCATGTATTTATATACTATGTTGATATATCTGTTGTACCTCTAGGTTATGCTGTTGAATTACATGTGATATTTGATATATACATGTTTTTTTCCTATTACCTACTGAGTTATACTCACCACCACGGACCCTGGATTTTTCTGTCGCCCAGGTAACAGGTAGAAGTCTTCGTGACGGCTTGGAGCACAGTTGGCTAACAACATCTCATCTCACCTCCGAGACTCCTGTGGTTGTTTTGGGTTTTCTGTACGTTGTGTTATGTGTTTGGAGTTTTTTCGTGGTGTACTGTGTCGTGGACTTGTCATGTGATGTACACACATGTGGATTCGGATTTTGTTGATATTCCGTTATGTTGTGATGTGTCAGTCATACCGGTATGCACTATATGTAGTTGTGATGTAGTTGTATTATGTTTTCCGCTATGTTTTGATGTAGTTATGTTTATATGTTATTGTTATTGTGGGCCCAAGGGCCTTGTATAAACTAGATATGTTGCCACGTACAGGGGAGATGCCGTCCATTTGATTTTCGACTTGGCATACTCTCGGGGCGTGACAACTTTAGTGGTATCAGAGCCCTAGATTCTGCGATGCCATACAATGTTGTTTTGTGTCGAGTCTTGGATTCTCGGGAGTCGATTTGTTTCGATTTTGGTTTTCTGAGATGAGATTGACAGCGGCTTGAGCTCCAAGCAGCACGAGGCAAGAATCCCTGAGAACTTATATTTAGTTAGATGTTTATCTAAACTTGCTCAACAGGTGTATACAATTAGAGTTATGACACCTGTGCAAACTTGTAGTAGAAGTCGCCCACCGTGGCGACCAACCGGAGTTGCCATTAGGGTTTATACTCTCGATTTTGTTGGTTATGTATTTAATGTTTAAACAGGGAATAACCTATAGTGTGTTGGTTATTATTCGTAATCGTGGTATGAGTTGGCCACGAAAATGACCTGTTGAGTCTGTGAGTCTTGAACCTGTGTTGAAAAGGTGATGTACCTTTGAGAGTCGACTGATACTGAGTTGGAAAACAGGGGTCAAGTCGTCACATTTCTTGTGGAAATCAAAGACTATAATCTTAGGGATTTTCACTAACGGTCCTAGTCAGATCATTACCCGTGGGGTAATGAACTAGATGTGTATACTATTATTGCCATACATATATAGCAAGCGGAGAGTAAGTATAAGGTGTTTCATAGGGATTTTGATCCTTGATTTGTTCGTACTGGGTTGTATAATTTTGAAGGTACTTTTGAGTACTTAACTGGTATTATACATAGAAGCTAGAGTTATTTGCATACCATCATCGGAATCAAGTCGGTATTTGGTGGTAAATGAAGAAAATAATCTTCAAGGAATAATATATCACTTGATCACGGTTTAGTAATGTTGAAAGAGAGTATTTTCCCGCGTCACTTTCAGTGACACATTGTAAGGAATTCTTGAGCTTTAAGTAGGGTGATCGTCGATAATGGAAATACCATGCAGAGTCATTAGACTTGCAGAGTCTATGCTCACCTAATAGCTCAAGAAGGTGAATGGATGATTTAAGCCACCCAGAGTTATTGGATTATAGTTGGATTAGGATGCCGAGATCTTCTACTAGATCCTGCTGGAAGACATTGGATTGAGTCAGGAGTTTAGAAATGACTCCGTACAAGTATTTAAGAGTTGGAGACCGATAAGCAGATATTGCAAGTCAACTTATTAGAGTCAGAAGTCTCTGACTGTTGTATAAAAGGAGCAAGATCGGAGTCATAGACCTTGAGCTATTTTTTCGATTATAGAAGACCAATCGCAGATCATCAGGATGTTCTCGTGCACAGTTGCGAAATCAAAAGAAAGACTCTGGGATTATGTGCGTGCAGTGCGGATCACGAAGACACGCGAAGTCAAATTATCCGTTGGATCGGTTAATCTGTTGCTATTGTAAGCAACCAGTATAGTTGAGGAGGTGTATTTTGAAGACTCAGTTGAAGACTATTGATGGTGTTCCGAGAGGATGATGCACTGTCTCGACAGTAGAGATCAGCACAAAAGATTGGATTATCTCATCAGCAGTGACCTACTACCTTAGGCGTGGTTGGAGTTCCGTGATACTTCCCTTCAAGGGAAGTGATTTACTCAGCAATATTAGCAGAAGACATCGTAGAAGACTCATGTAGACAACAACAACAGTTACCCCCCAAATGTGGATTGGCTTTGTACAGAGGAGAGAGTATACGACGATGGTTGTATCTATTTAGTATTCTACAGTTGCATCTTGTAGGATTAAGTGATAGGATCATATGATCTAGGAAAATCCCCAGATCATTCGTCGCAGAAATGCGACCGCTTTGTCGCGAACTATTGGATCTGATCTTGTTCTCTTCGGAGAAAGGCCGAGACCTGGGGGGAGCCTTTGGATCGGATCCACAGATAATTGATCGTTAAGGGTATTACTTTAGTATACCCTTTGAGTTAATATATTGAGAGATACTTGTAGTTTACAGGTATCTTTGTCTAGAACATTCTTAGTTTGGATTAGAAGGGTTCCTAGACAGTGACTTATGGATCAGTGGTATCTTTACCATCAGGCGAGATGTTGATCAGTAATTTAGAAGTCAAGGGATGCCCTTGGACCTTAATAGACATACCTTTACGGTAGACATATCCTTACGGATGGTTAAATTATTGGAAGTATGGTATGATATGTCTCTCGGATGTGCGTATAATCCGAGAGTAATCGGATGTAGTTTTGGATGAACTCCTAGGCTTGCCGCTGCATAGGCAAGTGGAGTAGGTGATCGAAATGATTTTGAAGATAGTGTCGATGTTGAATACCTCATACGAATGATAATTTTGTTGGTATCAGTGTTACTAAACACTATGGAAATTAGGAGAACGTAAGTTACGATTATAGGAGATGTTGGATGAGATATTTATCTGTTCCAGTATTTCTTCTAGAGAGGATCCAGAACTCTTTGTTAAAAGGGAGATGGACCTTTGAGATTATGCATCGATTATCGATGATAGAATACAGTAGTTGTTGTGAATGAATATCCTTCGTTGTGGATAGATGATCTATTTAGATCAGCTAAGGACACCTGTGTATACGTTAGGGTTGGTTTACGACTGGAGTGTTGATATTGTAGTGACATGATGTCATACAATTATCAGTGTCGTTGTGATGATTGGTATATCATCCGTGTAGAGTAAAGAGGATGCAGGTGTGTAGGAATGATAATTTCATACTTTGTATGAATTTTATGAGTTTTGATTATGTTGATAGACATATTTAACGATTTAGTCGCCCCTGGATTTGAGAATCGTGTATTCTGGACACGATTGGACTAGGTTGTGATTGTTGGAGTTGTGTAACTTGTCCACTGTTGGGGGTGATAGTTGGAGTTGCGCAAGGAAACGAAGGGATATTACTTCTACATTCCTAGTCAGCACAAAGTGTTTGTGGCAAAGACTGAGGTATTTCTAGAAAAGGATTTTGTTTATAGAAAAACTAGTGGGAGTACGTTCGATCTTGAAGAAATTTAAGATAAGGACCATAGCACTGAGGCCTTGATGGAGGTTGAACAGGAACCACAAAGTGTTGTGAGCGATGAGATTGTTGCACAAAGAGTTGTGGAACAACATGTTCAGGTAGACCTACCTCTTTGCAGGTTTGATAGGGTACGTCGTCAGCCTGAGAGATACTCATTTCTTTTGTCTGACCATGATGACGTTATGCTCATTGAGAATGAGCCTACCTCCTATCAGGAAGCTATGATGAGCCCAGATTCTGAGAAATGGCTAGACGCCATGAGATCCGAGATGGAATCCATGTACACCAACCAAGTATGGACTTTGGTTGATCTACCTGAAGGCGTCAAACCCATTGGGTGTAAGTGGGTCTTTAAGAGAAAAACTGACATGGATGGACTTACGCATACCTATAAAGGCCGATTGGTGGCTAAAGGTTTCAAGCAAATTTATGGTATTGACTATGATGAAACCTTTTCTCCAGTGGCGATGTTTAAGTCCATTTGGATAATGCTTGCTATTGCAGCATACCAAAATTATGAGATCTGGCAGATGAATGTCAAAACTGCATTGCTGAATGGAAACTTACTCGAGGATGTGTACATGACACAACCTGAGGGTTTTGTAGATCCACGACATACTGGCAAAGTATGCAAGCTGCAAAGGTCTATTTATGGGCTAAAGCAAGCTTCTCGAAGCTGAAATTTTCGATTCGATGATGCGATCAAACAGTTTAGTTTCATCAAAATGAAGATGAACTCTGTGTCTACAAAAGGGTTAATGGGAACACAATTGTCTTCCTTGTATTGTATGTGGATGATATACTACTCATTGGGAATGACATTCCTTCGCTATAGTCTGTCGAAGACTTGGCTGGGGACGTACTTCTCAATAAAGGACTTAGGTGAAGCAGCCTATATTCTAGGCATCAAGATCTATAGAGATAGATCTAAGAGATTGCTTGGCCTAAGTCAGAGTACATATATTGACATGGTATTACTACAATTTGCCATGTAAAATTCCAAGAAGGGACTTCTGCCGATGTCACATGGTGTGAGTCTTTTGAAGACTCAAAGTCCCTCTTCTAGATAGGAGAGAGACCGCATGGATAAGATCCCTTATGCATCGGCCATAGGATCTATCATGTACGCCATGCTATGTACTCGTCCTGATGTCTCGTATGCTTTGAGCATGACGAGTAGATGCTAGTAAGATCCAGGTGAGCATCACTGGATAGCAGTCAAGAATATTCTTAAGTATTTGAGAAGGACTAAAGAATATTTCTTGATATTTGGAGGCGATAAGGAGCTAGCTATAAAGGGTTACAGTGATGCCAGCTTCTAAATTGACCAGGATGATTATAGATCACAATCAGGGTTCATGTTTTCCTTGAATGGTGGCGCTGTGAGCTGGAAGAGTTCGAAGTAGGACATAGTTGCTGATTCTACAACATAGGCCAAGTATATCGCTGCATCAGAGGCAACAAAGGAGGGAGTTTGGATCTGCAAGTTCATTACTGAGCTTGGGGTGGTTCCTAGCATGGCAGATCCTATAGAGCTCTATTGTGACAACAATGGAGCGATTGCGCAGGCTAAGGAACCTCACTCACACCAGCGGACCAAACACATACTACGACGCTTTCATCTCATTCGAGAGATTGTTGATAGAGGAGATGTGAAGATTTGCAGAGTACCCACAGAGGCTAACATCGCAGATCCCTTGACCAAGGCTTTGGCATAGAAAAACATGATGGTCACACTAGGTCATTGGGTATTAGATACTACAGTGATTGACACTAGTGCTAGTGGGAGATTATTAGTGAAAGCCCTAGAGCCAATCATGTGATGATTGTTGAATGAACTTTGTTGTATCATATTCCTATTTATAAAGGCATTTCTTTATGATTATTATACTTACTTGTATTGGTGCCAAATAACTAAGTATAATAATGTCCTTGAGTAGAAGGTTCTTATCTATATCAATCGATTGGTTGAATCGATAATGAGATGATATAGAGAACACTACTCTTAATCATTCCTAGTCAAGTATTAATATTCAGGGACAATGTTAATGCGAAGAGTCTAGCATGTAGGTTAACTCGATGACTTGATCTCACAAGTCATGGATATGAGATATCAAGTTGACACAGGGGTATGCATTGGAGAATGTATACTGAATGACCCACCATGAGAAAGTATCATGGATTATTATAGAGTGTCATATACTTTCTCATGTGACTATTAGTATGACTATTAGTCCTTGGACCTGAAGTCACCATGGTTCCCTACATAAGGAGTTGCATACTTTGGCTTCGTCAAACGTCACCTGTAAATGGGTGGACTATAAAGACGATTACTGGATATGTAACAAATTTTGCAGAGGGATGTGAGTGATGTAGATGAGATCTATCCCTCCTATATGACGGGAGTGACATCGTTATTCTTGATAGAGTGAGACCACTAAGTGCATGGCCATGCCCAAATGAGTCAATATGAGATATTGAGCTCATTTGATTAGAGTGAGTCTACTTGGAGTTCAAGATATAGACTATACCGAGGATGACACAGTCTATGCCTCAAATGGTCAATCTAGATGTCAAGGATAGAGGGACATTGTCACATATTTTGAGAGTCACAATTAGTAGCCACAAAGGTGATGTTGGATCTCAATATTCTTGTAACTTGGGTAGCAATGATGTGTTGCTAAATACCGCTCATTGCTTATGTTCCTAAATCAATTTAGGAGCATTGCCAACGTTACAAGAACCTATAGGGTCACACACAAAGGGCAATTAGATGGAGATTATGTTCATATGATGAACCATGAGGATTAGGTTCATGGGATGAATTAAATTGGATTAAGAGTAATCCAAATTAGACTAATTGAGTTGAACTCAAGTTGATTCAAGTGTTGAATCAGTCTAATTGAGATTTGATTCATCGAGTCAATTTAAACTAATGAATTGAGATTCATTAAATCAAATTGACTTGAATCAAATGATTGGATTTGATCAACCATGGGAGATAAGAGGTCAAGTTTTACTTGACTTGAGAGGGAAGATGAATGGTCAATTTTGACTTGACCAATTGCCATGTCATGGTGACTTGGCATGGGGCTGGCCAATGATGATGTTCCACATCATCATGGACTTGGAATTGCATGCATGCATGTAACCCCCTTATAGTGGCCAACCACTATTGAATGGGTGTAAGTGTGTGAAGTTAAGTGTAGTAACTTCATCTTCTTCCTCCACTCTTCTCAAGCTCTTTCTCCCCCTCCTTTTCCATGAGCTTCTAAGGGTGCTAGCACACTCTAGGTTGCTTTTCTCCACCTATTGCTCGTGTGGATACTGATAGAGGAGTGTACACTTGACACTCTCAAGTTTCAGCAAGCCGTTTGGATGAGTGGGATAAGCGAAGGGCGTCGCATCAAGAGTAAAACTCTTAACATATAGATCTAGAGTAGATCTAAGCTTTTTAAACACATACATGTAATTTTGTTTATCTTCGCACAGATCTGTGGCTGACTTCCAAGGTTTTCGCAACGCAAAAAGCGGTTTTTGCGGCTCGGATAGTCCAACAAAACATAACAACACAACAAAACACAGTGGAATTAACACAACTACAATACAAATCATACACCATGCATACCGGTATGACTAACACCAAATTAAGAAATGCCATAACAAAACCAGAATGAATGGTACAACAACAACAATGTCGAACAATACAAATCATCACATAAAACCAAAGACATATCGAAACACCAATGATAAACCCCAAAAGCTCGGACCCTCAGAGTTGAGATGAGATGATGCCAGCCAGCGGTGCTCCAAGTCATCACTAAGATTTCAACTTGTTACCTGGGCGACAGAAAAACCCAGGTTCTGTTGTGTTGAGTATAACTCAGCAGTAATATGATAGAACATGTATATATCAAATATCACATGTAATTCAACAATATAACCTAGAGGTACAACAGGTATACCAGTATAATAAACATATACGTGCATATACTGTCTAACCAAATAAACAACGTAAAATGCAGACATACTTGAAAGTCCTCTACGCTACTCTGATCCAACCTGAGCATATATCTACAATGTATAACATGAAGAGTAATACTACCTCATACTATAATCATGATATATGTCGAAGGTATCTAATAGTCTGACCAATAAGTATACAGGTATCCGACACAACCATATAACAGATGCGAGTAGCATGTATGAATATGATGTACAACCAAATACATCAAGCATAGTACAATCAAATGCAACATCACAATATATATATATATATATATATACTGCATTTATATATATACTAATCACAATCATCCATATATATATATATATATATATATATATATATATATATATATATATATATATATATATATATATATATATATATATATATATATATATATATATATATATATATATATACATGCATATATGTATATATATGGTAATATGCAAAATACCATAAGACACGGCAATGCAACATGCATAGTCATGCCTGCGCACCCCTACTCGCTACCATGACCCGAGTGGGGCCTAGGTGGCACGACATGACAACTGTCCCAACTCAACACCAACCACTTCTCTAGAGTGGCCGAGTGGGAAGTATGAACGAGTAGCATATGAGCGTAAAGAGATTGCTACAACACGGGGGTCCCTGCTGCTGGCCACTCCGACTAACACTACCTATGAGTGATCGAGTGCCACACGCCCAGGATAACTGCATGTAACTCCAACTACCACCGTCTATACTGGTAGAGTGCGGCACAACAAATGCTCTACCCTCATACCAGTTACTCTCCTCTATGAGTAACCTGGGAGGCAGAATGACTGACGACCCTCTCAACCACAAGGGAGACTATGTCATCAGCATGCATGCAAATGATATGAATGCATATTCACGCATATATACATCCACCACAGACTCTCTATTCTACAGAGAGTCATACCAATCTGATCAACACACTCTCTATTCTGTAGAGAGTCATACTCAACTGATCATAACACTCTCTATCCTGTAGAGAGTCATACTCAACTGATCGACGCACTCTCTATCCTGTAGAGAGTCGTACTTAACTAATCATAACACTATATCCTGTAGAGGGTCATACTTAACTGATCGACGCACTCTCTATCCTATAGAGAGTCATATTCAACTGATCATAACAAGCTAGGACCACCGGTCCGTAGCGACATGCTAATCACACTTCACCTGACCATTACACAACACCTGATCAGTAGTAAACATGCAACATAAGGGTATTGGAATCAATCCTACGTTCAGGACCTTACCTACCCACGGATGCCCTTTTTACCCAATTTACAATTCATGTCATCATCCGTATTCCACTATTTACACATAACTAAATATTTATAGGTTTACTTACATCACATCTGTAACTCCTAATCATGATGAGGGAAAATGTGATAACAGCAACAGAGCATATAAAGCCAACGACAAAGTATCAAGCATAAGAATAAATAAGAGCAGAGTCAAGGTAATATGAACATATAGTATGATCATATATCTAAATCTGCATACAATGACATCTATCTGACCAGGGTAGGAAATTACCCACTTGTTAAACAAACTGTAACTGTCTTCACGTCCATGAATTCGCCTTGCATCAAAGTCCTATACACCAAGGAATGCAACATATATCTAAGTTCTACCGTCAATCTAATAGTATAACCAAACCAATTCCTTAACCCTATTGAAACCTATAGAATTCTGTCATCTCCAAAATACCCAAACACTGTATATAATCTACAAATGGAACCAATAACATCATCATCTTATAAATTATATTGGATATGGTGGCACAACTAAAATACATCCAACACCAATCCCAAATTGGACTTACCCAAGCTTATCCTCACCTGCATAGTTTTTTGATCACTTAAAGTTATCCAATTTGAATCATTCTGTTGAATAAACGCAGTTTTCATGGCCTACAACATATCTAAAAAACCATTCACTGGTGATCACCTATAATCAAAAAGAACATAAGCTTCCTATGATCAATTCCCCAAATATTTAATCCATAAATAGATTTGCTCATCTATAAGAATTTGTTAATCTAATCATGATGTGGAACCAACGAATTAACCCATAGTAAATCCACAACCTTACCTCCATTCTCTTGCATGCTACGATAGGAAGAAAAACCTACCAACTTAACTTCAATCACTTAGCCCCTTCAATCATGTTTAAGATATCAGCTTATTCCAATCATTTTGAGCAGGAAAACAAACCTTGCTCACATCGCCTAAAACCCATTACAAACCTTCATGAAACCTTCTCCTTGCATCCATAATTCAAGAACAGAACAAAAAACATCAAAGCTGTAAATACAACTCACCTGTCTTAGAAGCCTTTCGACAATCCCCCCTTCCTCCCCTGTTCACTGAAGCAATCGTACTCGCGATCACCAAATCCGATGGCGAGCCTCCCCAAATTCGCTGTTCACAGGCGAAATCGCACCCACGCACCAACTACCCCATCTCCAGCGATGATCGGCCAGGTCAGCTCATAGTTAAATTAAACAATGTTGCTGCCGGTCCTTAGCACCACCGATCACTCCCCCGGACCATGCCCGACGACACTTGTCGGCGTTTGTCTCCTCCAGCCGGATCTCCCACTGGCAAGGCATCGGCAGCGACTGGTGTGTGGTGGAGTCGAGGGAAAAAAATCGTGGGAGAGAGAAGGAGATCGAGGTTTGTGGTGAACCGATTGGAGATGGCAGTCAACCGACGATGCACGATCCGAAGAAACCCAAATCCTCAACGGTGAGAACAAAATAACACTTATCGAATTTGGGTCCTAGTTTGTCTGAGACTTGACGTCGAACGTAAGCCTCACAATCCTAAATCCTCATGAAAGACATCTTGGGATTTTTCCCTGTCCATATCGTATATGGTGTCTTTATCACAGCCTTGGATGATACATGGTTAATTGTGAAGTTTGTTGTGTCTAGAGCATATCCCCAAAAGGATATAGGAAGATCTGTGTGACTCATCATAGATCGTACCATATCTAATAGGGTACGATTCCTCCTTTCGGATACACCATTCCACTGTGGTGTTCCAGGAGGAGTGAGTTGGAATAGAATCCCGCACTCAGCTAGATAGTCACAAAACTCATGGCTAAGGTATTCACCACCTCGATTTGATCAAAGTATCTTAATACTCTTGCCAAGTTGTTTTTGTACTTCATTCTTGAATTCTTTGAACTTTTCAAAGGATTCTGACTTATGTGTCATCAGATACACATAACCATATTTACTGAAGTCCTCATTCAATGTAATGAAGTACCTATAACCACCTCTAGTAGCAACATTGAAAGGGCCACATACATCACTATGTATAAGTCCTAACAAGTCTGTTGCTCTCTCACTGTGTCCACTAAAGGGAGTCTTGGTCATCTTGCCTAGAAGGCAAGACTCGCATGTCTCATATGATTCAAAATCAAATGAGTCTAGCAGCCCATCCTTATGGACCTGGGATAAGCGACTCTCATTTATGTGACCTAAGCGACAATGCCAAAGATAGGTTTGGTTCAACTCATTTGACTTGAACCTTTTGGTACTTATGTTATAGATGGGGCTCTCTAAGTCTAGAATGTAGAGTCCGTTCATCAGAGGTGCACTACAATAGAACATATCATTTAAATAAAATGAACAATATTTGTTCTTTATTATAAATGAAAAACCTTTCTTGTCTAAACAAGAAACTGAAATTATGTTCTTAGTCAAAGCAGACACATAACAACATTCATCTAGTTCTAGTACAAGCTCAGAGGGCAGAGATAGATCATAAGTTCCTACAGCAACATCAGCAACCCTTGCTCCATTGCCTACTCGTAGGTCTACCTCGCCCTTCATCAATGCCCTGCTATTTCTCAGCACCTGCAAATTAGTACAAATGTGAGATTCACATCCGGTATCTAATACCCATGATGAAGAAATAGATAGATTAACTTCTATGACATATATACCTAAAGTAAAAGTCTCACTTCTCTTCTTCTTAAGGTCTTCACGGTATGCTTTGCAGTTACGCTTCCAGTGTCCAGCTTCCTTATAGTGGAAGCAAGTCCCTTCCTTGGCCACCCCTCCTTTCGATTTCAGTGCCTTGCCTTTGCCCTTGGCTTGGGACTTTCCCTTACCTTTAGGCTTGCCCTTGCCTTTCTTCTTTTGTACCATCATCATGGAGTCAGATTTTTCCTTCTTAAGGTTGAGCTCAGCAGTTCTCAACATGCTAAGCATCTCAGGCAGTGGCTTATCAATTTTATTCATGTTGTAATTCATGACAAATTGATTGTAGCTTTGTGGCAAAGATTGTAAGATCAAGTCAGTGGCCAACTCTTGGCCAAGTGGGAATCCCAACCTCTATAGGTTTTCTATGTACCCAATCATCTTGAGTACATATGGACCTACGAGAGTCCCATCTTGCATTTTGGACTGAAATAGTGCCTTAGAGATCTCGTATCTCTCGTGCTTAGCTTGTCCTTGATACAGTTGACAAAGATGTTCAACCATATCAAAAGCATTCATGAACTCGTGTTGCTTCTGAAGCTCAGAGTTCATGGTCATGAGCATGAGGCATGACACATCTAATGCATCATCTTGATGCTTCTTGTAAGCATCTCGGTCAGCTCGCGAGGTAGTGGCAGGAGGTGACTTCGGAATTGGCTGCTCCAGGACGTACAATTTTCTTTCTTGGGTGATAACGATTCTCAGATTCCTATACTAGTCTAAGAAATTTGCTCCATTGAGCTTGCCCTTCTCAAGGACAGAATGCAGGGAGAGAGTGTTTGTGTTTGTTGACATGGTAATCTACAACATACACAATGTAGAAAATTAATATCATATTCCATTTATCATTTAATTATGCCTTTAATCAAATGATGCTCCCACTGAATTATAAGACTTTTGTAGAATCGAGTCATGGATGTGGTCAAACCACATTACTAGATTCATACAAACTAGCTATAATTCTCGCGGGACAAGATTCACATCATACTACGCCTTGAGTTAGCTTTGGCTAAATCACCCAAGACTTAGTATGATTGGTAGGTAACAAATTACCAATTACATCTCTATGCAACTTTTGTTTATAGGATCAAGATCCATATTTACAAAAGACCTTGAGTTAGCTTTGGCTAAATCGCCCAAGATTTAGTGTAAATGTAACCTTATCCTACCTTTTCAACGGTTGGAAAATGCCTATAGTTTTACTTGATCCAATTGAGTTAACTAGTTTTACTCAATCTAATTGAGCTTATTCTCACCCAAGCTATGATAGGCGGGACCAAGATTGTCCCTCCTCACCCTACCAAGATAATATGTGTTGCTCTGCTTTGGCAGATTCAATAACAACAAATGATCGAGGTAGTGATGGGTATCAAAACTTGGTAGGCATTTTCGAGTTGATTCGATTAAGATATAATCTAATCGTGAATGTGTATCATATACGCATTAAGACCTTAATTACCCTACACTAGCATGCATCACATACACACAAGCAAAATATACTAGCATGCATCATATACATACAAGCAAAATATACTACCATGTATCATATACATACAAGCAAAATTTACTAGCATGCATCACATACATACAAGCAAAAACAAATATATATATATATATATATATATATATATATATATATATATATATATATAAATTGTGATGAGGTCATGGCCCTACTACGATCTTCTCAAGCCAAAGAGAAGATCGGACGGTCAACCTAGCATTAGCGGCTTCTCCAAGCGCCTCCTTTGACCGCCATGTGTCGTCGGCACTCCCCTCGTAACTCCGTCTACTAGTGGACCTTCCACCGCTCCATTTTTCTACATTACAAATATGAAACTTGAGTTACATTCGAGTCTAAAACTATTTACAACTGGAATATTAAAAAGAGAGGCACGACGTGCAGGTCACATACATTATACAACATGCACAACACAAAAATGGCGCACAAGTCGTATTATGAATTACAATATATTTATCCAATCACATTGGGTTACTTGGGCCATGACCATCACAGTATTATACATAATTATAAATTATGTATTTTATAGAAATTTCTATAATTTTTTCTATTTTGTTTTCAATTTTTATGAGTCACATCTCCGTAACGGTCCTACTAAGCGATTTTCTGGGCGCGATCATGGGACAATGCCCCTTGCGGGGTTAGGGGCAGTGCCCCTACTCACAAAATGAATATTGTGAGTGTCCCATCTAGATCTTACAGTGCCTTAAATCACTGTCCCAAAAGACTAGAGCGAGAACTCTCCGTTTCGGAGAGTTGTTCTTGGTGGTTGAAGCCTACAAGTGTCCCAACACTTGTTGCTTCAACTCTTCGAGAAAAATACCCAAATAAAAATAAGAAATTTATAGAAACTTACAGATCTGTAATTTTTATATCTAATACAAAAACTACAAAACTAAATCACATACATGCTTCGCACGTGGCTCTGATACCACTGTTGGACAATCCGAGCTGCAAAAACCGCTTTTTGCGTTGCGGAAACCCCGAAAGTCAGCCACAGATCCGTGCGAAGATAAACAAAATTACATGTATGTGTTTAAAAACCTTAGATATACTCTAGATCTACATGTTAAGAGTTTTACCCTTGATGCGACGTCCTTCGCTTATCCCGCTCGTCTAAACGGCTTGTCGAAACTTGAGAATGTCAAGTGTATACTCCTCTATCGGTATCCACACGAGCAATAGGTGGAGAAAAGAAACCTAGAGTGTGCTAGCACCCTTAGAAGCTCATGAAAAAGGAGGGGGAGAAAGAGCTTGAGAAGAGAGGAGGAAGAAGATGAAGTTACTACACTTAACTTCACACACTTACACCCATTCAATAGTGGTCGGCCACTATAAGGGGGTTACATGCATGCATGTAATTCCAAGAGCCAATGGCTCTTGGTCTCCCTCATGAGGTAGCACCCCATGATGTGTCCATGATGATGTGGAACATCATCATTGGTCATCCCCATGCCAAGTCACCATGACATGACAATTGGTCAAGTCAAAATTGACCATTCATCTTCCCTCTCAAGTCAAGTCAAACTTGACCTCTTATCTTCCATGGTTGATCAAATCCAACCATTTGATTCAAGTCAATTTGATTTAATGAAATTCATTAGTTTAAATTGACTCGATGAATCAAATCTAAATTAGACTCATTCAACACTTGAATCAACTTGAGTCCAACTCAATTAGTCTAATTTGGATTACTCTTAATCCAATTTGGTTCATCCCATGAACCTAATCCTTATGGTTTATCATATGAATCTAATCTCCATCTAATTGCACTTTATGTGTGACCTTATAGGTTCTTGTAACGTTGGTAATGCTCCTAAACCGATTTAGGAATATAATCTATGAACGGTATCTAGCAACACATCATTGCTACCCAAGTTACAAGAATGTTGAGATCCAACATCACCTTTGTGGCTACTAATTGTGACTCTCACAATATGTGGCAATGTCCCTCTATCCTTGACATCTAGATTGACCAATTGAGGCATAGATCGTGTCATCCTTGGTACAGTCTATATCTTGAACTCTAAGTAGACTCACTCTAATCAAATGAGCTCAATATCTCATATTGACTCATTTGGGCATGACCATGCACTTAGTGGTCTCACTCTATCAAGAATAACGACGTTACTCTCGTCATATAGGAGAGATAGATCCCATCTACATCACTCACATCCCTCCGCATAATTTGTTACATATCCAGTAATCGCCTTTATAGTCCACCCATTTACGGGTGACGTTTGATGAAGCAAAAGTATGCAACTCCTTATGTAGGGAACCATGGTGACTTTAGGTCCAAGGACTAATAATCATACTAATTGTCACATGAGAAAGTATATGACACTCATATAACGATCCATGATACTTTCTCATGGCGGGTCATTCAGTATACATTCTCCAATGCATACCCCTGTGTCAACTGTTAGTTATAGCCCTAAGAACCAATCATGTGATGGTTGAATAGGGAACATTTTGTATCATATTCTATAAAGGCAAAGGATTGGCTATTATATTTAAGTCTTGCTTGTGCCAGCTAAATTAAATATAGTAATGCCCTAGAAAAGTAGGTTCTTATCTACAGCACATCAATTGGCAGAATTGATTATGAGAGGCTGTAGAGAACACTTTCTAAATGTTCCTAGTCAAGTATTAATATGCAAGGGCAATATTAATACATAAAGACTAGCATGTAGGTCAATTGATGACTTGATCTCACAAGTCATGGATATATGATATCAAGTTGACACATGGGTATATATTAGAGAATATATACTGAACTTACCCGCCATGAGAAAGTTTCATGGATCGTTATATGAGTGTCATAAACTTTCTCATGTGACTATTGGTATGAATAGTCCTCAGACCTGAAGTCACTACGGTTCCCTACATAAGGAGTTATGTACTTTGGTATCACAAACGTCACCCGTGAGGGTGGACCATAAAGGCGATTACTGGGTATATAACAAATTATGCGGAGGGATGTGAGTGATGTAGATGGGATCTATCCCTCTCATATGATGAGAGTGATATCGGTGGGCCCCTTGATTGAGTAGAACTACTAAAATGCATGGCCATGCTCGAATGAGTCAATATGAGATATTGAGCTCATTTGTTTGAGTTAGTTTACTCAGGGATCAAGAAACACATAGATTGATCGAGGATGACACGGTCTATGCCTCATTGATCAATCTGATATCAAGGATAGAAGGACACGGTCATACATTATAGTAGTCACGGAAAGGTTAGTCGGATCTTGACTTATCTCGTAACTTGGGTAGCAATGATGTATTGCTAGATGCCGCTCATTGCTTGTGTATCTAAAAGAGTTTAGGTCCACTGCCAACGTTATGAGAGCCTATAGGGTCACACACAAAGAGCATGATAATTAGAGGAATTAGAGTATTCTAGTTTGACTAGAATAATTTGGGAATAAGCTTAAGTACAAAATGGTGTTTGGACTTTAAGCTTAATGAGAATTTTAGCTAATTGATTTAATGAGATTAATTCAATATGTTACCTTATTGAATTAATAAGATTAATTCAATATGATAACATAAGCTTAATTGAATTAATAAGATTAATTCAATATGATAACATAAGCTTAATTGAATTAATAAGATTAATTCAACATGCATGAATGCCACATAAGAATGCCACATAAGCATGCCACATAAGCATGCCACCTAAGCATCCACCTAAGCTAGTTAAGGTGGAAGGAAACAAAATGGTTTTGTCTCCTTAAGTGGCCGGCCAACCAAGGATATGTCTCAATGCAATGGATTGCATTGAATGTGTGGAGGTGAAAGGGTTTTTCCAACCCTATAAAAGACACCTCAAGTGGCCGGCCAAATAAAGTATTGGCTTTTGTTGTTGGTGGAAGCTTTGGTTGTGTTAGTGGTGAGAAAGCTTGGTGGAAGCTTTAGTTGTGTGGGTTTGTGAGTGTAGGCTAGCAAGAAGAGGAGTCTTCTTCTTCCTTTCTCCTTTTCCCTCTCTTCCTCTCCTTTAGGGACTTCTCTAGCAAGAAGTAAAGGAGAGCTCTTCTAGTTTTCCTTTTGTGAGACAAGAGCGTGCTCGTGTGGATACGATAGAGGCACGGACACTTGAACGTGCTAAAGATCCAACAAACCGAAAAGGAAAAGCGGATTGCAAAGGGCACGAACAAAGGTAGAACTCTCCTATAAGATAGGCTTGGTTTAGAGAAATTTATTTTATACGAGTTTGCTTTTTGCATGGATCACTTGGAAGGGATCCTAATTTTTCACAAGCATATGCCATTTGGCATAAAGAATTCTACAAAGGGTATCGAGCCACTTAGAAGATCGTATAAAAATAGGTTTCTCTATTTTATATGTGATATAGAAGTAGGATAAATTTTATTATGAGTTGATAATTGCATTAGCAAATTTTCAAACATAATAAAATATCCAATGTCTTTAAAAGTTAAAATGACATAGTGCGTGGTTATGGCCTAGTCCCAAAAGTTTGTGATTGTGTGTTGTAATTCTTAATACGGCTGCGTGTAGTGCCTTTCTCCTAATATTCTTGTTGTAAAATTAGTTTTAGACTCGAATGTAACTCAGTATTTCTCCTTTTGTAATGTACAAAACAAGGATGGAGGGTCCATTGGAAGATGAGGTTACAAGGAGGAAGTCAACACACAAGACAACCAAAGGAAGCACTTAGGAGAAGATGCTATCCTAGGTTGACCAATCAATCTTTTCATTGGCTTGAGAAGATTGTAGAATAAGGGCCATAACCATGACACGTTAGTTTAATATGTATGTGATGCATGTTAGTTTAGCTTGTATGTGATGCATGATTAGTTTAGCTTATATGTGATGTATGCTAATATGTATATGATACATGTTTATTTCTTAATAAGTCTAAACGATATGCCTACCAAAGTTGGTACTCACTACTTCCTCGATCATTTGTTATTGGGTTTGCCAAAGCAAAGCAATGCATTTTATCTTGGAGAGTGCAGTGGACAATCGTGATGTCCTTCTCAGTCTTAGTTAAGACTTAATTAAGTGTTTTCTTAATTGGTTAAGAAAGTAGAGGCATATATTAGCTTTGAACATAAGTGTTAACATTAGTTTTGTGTGATTTCCGAACATCAGCTTTGTCTTAGAAGTGGTCGTTGCTCCGATATCCAAGAAGGCCCCTGTGCCTCGCCACAGCCTGGAAGCTGGTTTAGGAATAAACACTAAACTAATCTAAAACTTAACCAAAGCTATTAAAGATTTACATCAGATGTAATTGGCAAAAGATTGCCTACCTAATTATAATACGTCTTGGGCGATTAGCCAAAGCTAACTCAAGACGAATTATGATGTGGATCTTTATCCCATATAAATTTATAGCTAAATAGTAGCTATGAGAATTTAGTGGGAGCCTCATTTAATTAAAGGCCTAATTAAATGATTTAGGTATGATACTTAACTTTGCATTTTAATGTTGTAGATCACCATGTCATCTAACACGACACACCCCCTCAACTTGCGATCTGTCCTTGAGAAGGACAAGCTCAATGGAGCAAACTTTCTTGACTGGTATAGGAACTTGAGGATTATCCTCAAGCAAGAACGCAAACTATATGTCCTAGAGCAGGCTACCCCTGAAATACCCGCCCCTACGGCCACTCGTGCTGAAAAGGATGCTTATAAGAAGCATCAAGATGACGCATTAGATGTGTCATGCCTTATGCTTGCCACCATGAACTCTGAGCTTCAGAAGCAACATGAGAACATGGATGCCTATGATATGGTTGAGCATTTGAAACAACTATATCAAGGACAAGCTAGGCACGAGCGTTTTGAAGTGTCTAAGGCTCTTTTTGCATGCAAGATGCAAGAAGGAACACCTGTAGGAACTCACGTACTCAAAATGATTGGGTACGTTGAGAACCTTGAAAGACTAGGTTTTCCACTGAGCCAAGAATTGGCAACTGATGTTATCCTGCAATCGTTGCCGGAAGCATACAATCAATTCGTCATGAATTATAACATGAATGAAATTGATAAACCTTTGCCTGAGATTCTGCCTTAGGTACTATTTCTCACCAAATCTCAAGAAGAAAGTTAGTAATGTACTAATGGTCAAGAAGGACAAAGGTAAGCGCAAAGGCAAGGGTAAGACCCAAGCCAAAGGCAAGGCCAATTCATCCACTTCAAAGGGTAAAGGTAAAGTACCTAAGGAAGGGGCGCTTCCATTGCGGTGAGGTGGACCTTTGGAAGCGGGCGCAAAGTCTACCTTGAGAAGTAAAGAACAAGAGAAGTGGGACTTACGCCTCGGTATACACGTTATAGAAGTTAATCTATCTATTTCTTCTACATGGGTATTAGATACGGATGTGCATCTCACATTTGTACTAATGTGCGAGGGATCGAGAAATAGTAGAATAATGGCAAGGGTGAAGTGGACCTACGAGTAGGCAATGGCGCAAAAGTTCTTTTTGTAGGAACATATTCTTTGTCTTTGCCCAGGGCTTATCTTAGAACTAGAGGAGTGCTTCTATGTACGCATTAACAAAGAACATAATTTACGTATCTTGTTTAGACAAGAAAAACTTTTCTTTTATAATAAAGGACAAATGTTGTTCCATTTATTTAAATGAAATGTTCTATTGTAATGCACCACTTATGAATGGTCTCTATGTTCTAGATTTAGATAACCCAATTTATAACGTAAATAGCGGTTCAAATCGAATGATTTGAACTGCACATATCTTCTACAACATCGCCTAGGTCACATAAATGAAAACGCATATCCCAACTCCATAAAGATGGATTATTGGACTCATTTGATTTTGAATCATATGAGGTATGCGTCTTGTCTTTTAGGAAAGATGACTAAAACTCCATTTAGTGGACATGGCGAGAGAGCGACGGATTTGTTAGGACTCATACATACTGATGTATGTGGCCCTTTCAATGTCGAAGCCAGAGGAGGCTATAAGTACTTTATTACTTTCACTGATGATATGAGTAGATTTGGCTACTTATATTTGATGAGACATAAGTCGAGAATCCTTTGAAAAGTTCAAAGAATTCAAGAATGAAGTACAAAACCAACTTGGTAAGCGTATTAAGCTACTTCGATCAGATCGAGGTGGTGAATACCTTAGTCAAGAGTTTCGTGATCACCTGGCTGAGTGTGGGATAATATCCCAACTCACTCCACCTGGAACACCACAATGGAATGGTGTATCTGAGAGGAGAAATCGTACTCTATTAGATATGGTACAATCAATGATGAGCCAGACTGATCTACCTACTTCCTTTTGGGGTTTAGCTCTAGAGACAGCCGCTTTCACACTTAATCGCGTTCCATCAAAAGCCGTAGAAAAGACACCATATACGATATGGACCGGGAAGAGTCCCAAAATGTCTTTTATAAAGATTTGGGGTTGTGAAGCTTACGTTAGACGTCAAGTCTCAGATAAACTAGGACCCAAATCAGATAAGTGTTATTTTGTAGGATATCCCAAGGAAACTAAGGGATATTACTTTTACAATCCCACACTTGGCAAGGTGTTTGTTGCCAGAAATGCTGTCTTTCTAGAAAAAGAATTTATTTCTAGAAATACTAGTGGGAGTAAAATTCATCTTGAAGAAGTTCAAGATGATGAAAACACTAAGGCTTCGATGGAAAATGAACAGGAACTACAAAGTGTTGTGGATGAGGAAATTGTTGCCCAAAGAGTTGTGGAGCAAACACCTGTTCAAGTAGACCAACCTCTTCGTAGATCTGATAGGATCCGTCGTCAACCTGAGAGATATTCTTTTCTCTTGACTGACAACGGTGAGGTATTGCTTGTCGATCTTGACGAGCCTACATCCTATCAAGAAGCTATGATGAGCCCAGATTCTGAGAAATGGCTAGAGGCCATGAGATCCGAAATGGAATCCATGTACACTAACCAAGTATGGACTTTGGTTGATCCACCTGAAGGGGTAAAACCCATTGGGTGTAAGTGGGTCTTTAAAGTAAAGACTGACATGGATGGTAATAAGCATACCTATAAAGGTAGATTGGTGGCTAAAGGATTCAAACAAATTCATGGTATTGACTATAATGAAACCTTTTCACCAGTTGCGATGCTTAAATCCATTCGGATCATACTTGCTATTGCAGCCTACCACGATTATGAGATCTGGCAGATGGATGTCAAAACCGCTTTTCTGAATGGAAAGCTACTCGAGGATGTGTACATGACACAGCCTGAGGGTTTTGAAGATCCAAAGCATCCTGGAAAGGTATGCAAACTGCAAAGGTCCATTTATGGACTAAAGCAAGCCTCTCGAAGCTGGAATCTTCGATTCGATGATGAAATCAAAGAGTTTGGTTTCATCAAGAATGAAGATGAGCCTTGTGTCTACAAGAGAAATAGTGGGAGCGCAGTTGTATTTCTTGTCTTGTATGTAGATGACATACTTCTCATCGGAAATGATATTCCCTCACTCCAGTCTGTGAAGATATGGTTAGGAATTGTTTCTCGATGAAAGACTTAGGTGAATTGCCTATATTCTAGGCATCAAGATCTATAGAGATAGATCTAAAAGATTACTTGGCCTAAGTCGAGTACATACATTGATAAAGTGCTAGATCGTTTTGCTATGCAAAATTCCAAGAAAGGGTTTCGCTTTATCACATGGTGTAAGTCTTTCAAGACTCAATGTCCCTCTTCTAAGGAGGAGAGAGACCGCATGGATAAGATCCCTTATGCATCCGCTATAGGGTCTATCATATGCGCCATGCTTTGTACTCGTCACGACATCTCGTATGCTTTGAGTATGGCGAGTAGATACGGTCGAGATCCGGTGAAAGTCATCGGATAGCAGTCAAAAATATTCTTAAATACTTACGAAGGATGAAAGAATATTTCGATATTTGGAGGCAATGAGGAGCTAAGCGTAAAGGGTTACGATGATCAAGCTTCCAAGCATAAGGATGACTATAGATCGCATAATCGAGTACGTGTTTTGCCACGAATGGTGGAGCCGTGAGTGGAAGAGTTCAAAGCAGACACGATTCGATTCTACAATGTAAGCCGAGTATATTGCGGCATCCGATGCAAAGAAAGGAGGTCGCTTGGCTCCGCAAGTTCATCGCTGAACTTGGGGTAGTTCCTAGCATTGCAGATCCAATAGACCTCTCAGTGACAACAATGGGGCTATTGCGACAGCTAAGGAACCTCGATCACATCAATGACCAAACACATACTCTCATTCGAGAGATCATCGATAGAGGAGATGTGAGGATATGCAGAGTACCGATGTAAGCTAACATCGCAGATCCATCACCAAGGCTTTGGCAGAGGAAGCATGATGGTCACACTAGGTCACTAGGTATTAGATATCATAGTGATTGGTACTAGTGCTAGTGGGAGATTGTTAGTTATAGCCCTAAGAACCAATCATGTGATGGTTGAATAGGGAACATTTTGTATCATATTCTATAAAGGCAAAGGATTGGTTATTATATTTAAGTCTTGCTTGTGCCAGCTAAATTAAATATAGTAATGCCTTAGAAAAGTAGGTTCTTATCTACAGCACATCAATTGGCAGAATTGATTATGAGAGGCTGTAGAGAACACTTTCTAAATGTTCCTAGTCAAGTATTAATATGCAAGGGCAATATTAATACATAAAGACTAGCATGTAGGTCAATTGATGACTTGATCTCACAAGTCATGGATATATGATATCAAGTTGACACATGGGTATATATTAGAGAATATATACTGAACTGACCCGCCATGAGAAAGTTTCATGGATCATTATATGAGTGTCATAAACTTTCTCATGTGACTATTGGTATGAATAGTCCTTAGACCTGAAGTCACTACGGTTCCCTACATAAGGAGTTGTGTACTTTGGTATCGTCAAACGTCACCCGTAACAGGGTGGACCATAAAGGCGATTACTGGGTATATAACAAATTATGCGGAGGGATGTGAGTGATGTAGATGGGATCTATCCCTCTCATATGACGAGAGTGATATCGGTGGGCCCCTTGATTGAGTAGAACTACTAAAACGCATGGCCATGCTCGAATGAGTCAATATGAGATATTGAGCTCATTTGTTTGAGTTAGTTTACTCAGGGATCAAGAAACACATAGATTGATCGAGGATGACACTGTCTATGCCTCATTGATCAATCTGATATCAAGGATAGAAGGACACGGTCATACATTATAGTAGTCACGGAAAGGTTAGTCGGATCTTGACTTATCTCGTAACTTGGGTAGCAATGATGTATTGCTAGATGCCGCTCATTGCTTGTGTATCTAAAAGAGTTTAGGTCCACTGCCCACGTTATGAGAGCCTATAGGGTCACACACAAAGAGCATGATAATTAGAGGAATTAGAGTATTCTAGTTTGACTAGAATAATTTGGGAATAAGCTTAAGTACAAAATGGTGTTTGGACTTTAAGCTTAATGAGAATTTTAGCTAATTGATTTAATGAGATTAATTCAATATGTTACCTTATTGAATTAATAAGATTAATTCAATATGATAACATAAGCTTAATTGAATTAATAAGATTAATTCAATATGATAACATAAGCTTAATTGAATTAATAAGATTAATTCAACATGCATTAATGCCACATAAGCATGCCACATAAGCATGCCACCTAAGCATCCACCTAAGCTAGTTAAGGTGGAAGGAAACAAAATGGTTTTGTCTCCTTAAGTGGCCGGCCAAACAAGGATATGTCTCAATGCAATGGATTGCATTGAATGTGTGGAGGAGAAAGGGTTTTTCCAACCCTATAAAAGACACCTCAAGTGGCCGGCCAAATAAAGTATTGGCTTTTGTTGTTGGTGGAAGCTTTGGTTGTGTTAGTGGTGAGAAAGCTTGGTGGAAGCTTTAGTTGTGTGGGTTTGTGAGTGTAGGCTAGCAAGAAGAGGAGTCTTCTTCTTCCTTTCTCCTTTTCCCTCTCTTCCTCTCCTTTAGGGACTTCTCTAGCAAGAAGTAAAGGAGAGCTCTTCTAGTTTTCCTTTTGTGAGACAAGAGCGTGCTCGTGTGGATACGTATAGAGGCACGGACACTTGAACGTGCTAAAGATCCAACAAACCGAAAGGAAAAGCGGGATTGCAAAGGGCACGCAACAAAGGTAGAACTCTCCTATAAGATAGGCTTGGTTTAGAGAAATTTATTTTATACGAGTTTGCTTTCGCATGGATCACTTGGAAGGGATCCTAATTTTTCCGTTGCGCATATGCCATTTGGCATAAAGAATTCCCTACATCAACTTGATATCTCATATCCATGACTTGTGAGATCAAGTCATCGAGTTGACCTACATGCTAGTCTCTTCGCATTAACATTGTCCCTGAATGTTAATACTTGACTAGGAATGATTAAGAGTAGTGTTCTTTATATCATCTCATTATCGATTCATCCAATCGATTGATATAGATAAGAACCTTCTACTCAAGGACATTATTATACTTAGTTATTTGGCACCAATACAAGTAAGTATAATAACCATAAAGAAATGTCTTTATAAATAGGAATATGATACAACGAAGTCCATACAACAATCATCACATGATTGGCTCTAGGGCTTTCACTAACAATTTTACAGTTGTATATGTTATTGTTATTGTGGGCCCAAGGGTCTTGTATTAACAGGATATGTTGCCACGTACAGAGGAGATGTCGTCCGTTTACTTTTTGACTCGGTATACTCTCGGGGTGTGACATAGGTCCTTTTGATTTCTGGGTCTATCAGAAATAGATTTTCCGATCTTAAGTGTCTATGCATACGAAGAACCGAGCCACTAAATTAGGAGTATAAATTAAAAGTTGATTCAATGCAACTACTAAAATTAATCTAACTTAATCTAGATATTAAAAAACTAAAATAGAAGTAAATAAAATAAAAATAAAGAAAAAAAATGAATCAAACCTAAGTCCGATCCAACTATCCACTTTTTGATTCGATATCGAATCAATCAGTGCCTGACAATGATACAAAAAACTTGATGCACGCGAATACGACCTCAAATCTTACGATGGGAACCATTGAGGACTCGAAGCGTGCGCTCGCATTCAATGCCCGCAAGTGCATGTATGTCGTCAAGTAATAAATAGATTATCAATCTCACAGAGACTGAGATTCGAGTACCGATTGATCAGTGGTCGTTGTTGTTCGGAGTTAAGTTTTAAAAGTTGTGGTTGCAAGGTTGACGGTTGTCCTAACTCAAATACGGTGTCACACAGAAGAAGTGAAGGTTGGTTCAAGGTTCAAAAAGGGATTATATGACTTCGGTTTCACTTGTGCATCATCAAACATACTATCAGTTAAATGTAGACTGGTTCTCTAATTATGGTCTTGTGGAAGGGACATCATACCCTTTTCTGATAAGCTTTCGGTTCTACAGGGAACTACATATGCCTATCTAGTCCGACCCTTTCGTTAGGATAGGATAGGCGGTATGGGGATGCCAAATCAATCCTTATGAAGAGTTGGAACGTGTCCCGTTCCCTACTCCTTCATACCCTTCTACCTACGGTTACTGAAGATGAGGACAACCACTAGGTTCCTCCTGAGTTCTCATAGATCTTTGATACAAGGGTTGTCACCCCTTGTATCGGCTATGCACAATAGATAGAAAACCAAATCATAATCTTCATCAAATCAAACCAACATAAACTGCGAATAAAAATCCCTAAATAGAATTAACATTTGAGTAGCATGTTCTGCATTACACAAGTTACTCCTAATCTTAAAATCAAAGATTCTACTCCATAGAGGGAAAAGAAAAGACACAAAGCATAATAGAATTACTCATTACAATGAAAAAGATGAATGGAAATTGAATTACAGTGCTCTTGGTCCTTCTCTTTGATGTCGGAGCATAGGTTACGATCCTCTCTCCATCTCCTTCCTCCATGTTGTGAGTTTTTGATGCTTTTTAGGTCACCGATATGCCATCCCGGCCGTCCTGCCTCCCCCCTAGGGTTTGGGCATGCTTTCTTTTTATAGACTTGAAGTCGGCACTGCCCGAAGCCACAAAAGAACCCTAGTCGCGTCGAAATAAGCCAGCAGCACACGACCGTGTGGATCCACACGGTCAGGCCATGTGTGGCATTGGGGTGACCAAATTCATGGTTTGGACATGGCCATGTGGATTCACATGGATAGGTCATGAGCCCTTCTGTTCCTTCTGCCAAATGTCTTTCTTTTGCTCAAAGAATGTGTCGTTTTCCCTTTAAAATATTGTCCTGCACACAAAAGTACAATGAGCAAATCTCCGAACTAGAAAATAGGAAATGCATACAAAACAAAGTGAAACATGCATTAAACAAGTATGAAATGTAATGATATGTGAGAAAAAACTACTCCTAAAACCCTATATGTTTTGCTCACATCTTATGCTATATTGTGGAGATAATACAGATGAAGAGATTTGTAAATTCTGTAATCAATGTAGGTACAAGAGTACCACGAGATTGAATCACAATAAGCAAGGTAAATCATACAGACAAATATTCTATTTGGCTTTAACTCCTGTATTGCAAAGTATTTTTTCATCAAAGGTCACTGCTGAATGATGCACACGAACGCGACCTCAAATCTCGCGATGGGAGCCATCGCGAACTCGAAGTGCACATTCGCGCTCAACACCCGTAAGTGCACAGATTTCGTCAAGTAATAAATAGATTATCGATCCCATAGAGACTGAGATTCGAGTACCGATTGATCAGTGAGTGTTATTGTTTGGAGTTAAGTTCTAAGGGTTGTAGTTGCAAGGTTGACGATGGTCCTAACTCCAATACGGTGTCACATGAAGGAAGTGAAGATTGGTTCGAGATTCAAAAAGGGATTCTAGGACTTTTATTTCACTTGTGCATCATGGAACATACTATCAGTTAAATGTTGATTGGTTCTCTAATCATAGACATGTGAAAGGGAGATCATACACTTTCCCGATGAGCTCTCGCATCTATCGGGAACTACCTGCTCCTAACAAGCAAACCTTTCGGATCATCAGAGCTCAGGGGGTTGATACTGATCATCATAGACATGTGTCGTTTCCTTCTCCTTCATACCCTTCTATCGACGGTTATCGGAGAGAGGACAACTACTTGGTTCCTCCTTAGTTCTCCTAGATCTTTGATACATGGGAATGTCATCCCTTGTATTAGCTATGCACAATAGACAAAAAACCAAAACACAATCGTCATCAACCCGAACAACATAAACTGCGAATATAAATTCAAAGATGAAACATATATTCAACTAGCATGTTCTACGCTCACAAGCTACTCCATAATCCTAGAATCAGAGCATCTACTCCATAAACAAAAGAGAAGAAACACAAGGCATAATTGAATTCATCATTACAATGCAGAAGATGTATAGAAAATAAATTACAGTGATCTTTGGTTCTTCCCTCTGGCATAGGAGCACAACATTTAGTCCTTGGGCCACTTCCTTCCTCCACATTGCGAGTTTTCGGTGCTTTTTAGGGCACCGATTTGCCGTCCCGGCCGTCCGACCTCCCCCCTAGGGTTTGGGTGTGGCATTCCTTATATAGACTTGAGATCGGCGTTGCCCGAATCCATGAAAAAACCCTAGTCACGCCGAAAAATGCCAGCACCACACGACTGTGTGGATCCACATGTCTAGGCCGTGTGTGGCACTGGGCTGGTGGGGCACGATCGTGTGATTTCACACAGTCGGGTCATGCCTCCCTTCGTTCCTCTTTCCAAATGCCTTTCTTTTGCTCCAAAAGTGTGTCGTTTATCCCATAAAATATTGTTCTGCACACAAAAGCACAAAGAGCAGATCTTCAAACTAGAAAATAGGAAATGCATGCAAAACAAAGTACGATATGCATGAAACAAGTATAAAATGCAACGAGATGTGAGCAAAAACTATTTTTAAAATTATATATGTTTTGCTCACATCAATGTAGGGTCGATGGTGGCTAGCTAGAGGGGGTGAATAGCCTTTATCGTAGGCGGTGGAAGTCGTTCGTTGATTGCTCGTCTACAAGTAACGTTAGCGCAAGCGGAATATACTAATAAAGACAATTAAGAAACAAACAAAAGATAAACAATGCTAACAAGAGAATATAACATGGTTCACGGCCTTGCCGCTAATCCACGATCCGATTCGTACAAGGTGAATCACTCCTTTTCCAAATCCACTAGATCTCTCCTTTACACCAAGCTAGGTGGAGGTAACCTTTTACACAAGAATCACTCCTCTTACTAATATGATGTAAATAAACTCAAGTAAGAGGATGGAAAACCTTTAGGGTACTTTGGGAGAGTTTAGAGCATGAACATTAGGTTCCCAAAGGCCCTCACCCCTCCTCTTTATAGAGGAAGAGGGTTTCTTCCCGTTGACACAGAACCAGTCGACTGATGCCCCAATCAGTCGACTGATCCTGTAGTCATTGCCCAATAACGACTGCTTCCACGTTGGATTCCATCCAACGGCTCCCATATCAGTCGACTGATCTTACCATCAGTCGATTGATGGAGCTATCAGTCGAGTGCCGGAAGCAGACACTCTATTCTGTGCCTGAAACCCTTGCGACTAGTCGACTAATGCCTTCATTAGTCGACTGATGGACTCGCAGTCGACTGCAAATCCATGGTAGTCGACTGTTGGCAGACTTGAAAACTAGTCGAGTCACAGTCGACTTAGAGTAGTCGACTACCATTACATGGTAGTCGACTGGTGTCGGGAAATCCCATCCGACACTTAGCCAATTGGCCAAGTTCCACCTAAGCGCACTACCCTTTCCCCGGTTACATTCGCTCACTCTCATCCCTTAAAGTCCCTCGCCTTTGAAGTTGTCTTCGTCTGACCATGTCCCTCGGATGTGCCAAGCGCACGGCTCTGCACTTCACGTCTCGCCCTGAAGTCTACTTCTTCCGGCTTCACTCCAATCTTCTCGTCCGGCGATCCCTCGGATGCTCCAAGCGCGCGGGTTCCGTAAAGCTATCCTTCACCGACTCAAGGACCGAGTCATGAGAGGTGAAACTCGCCAATGCTCTATGTGCGAATTACTAAGTCCTGCAAGACTCCAACGCACATATCAAATCCACACATCCTAACTTAAACCCTTTGCCACACACATCAAAACTATATCACGGGTTGATTACCCTAACAATCTCCCCCTTTTTGATGTGTGGCAATCCGTTTAAGTTAGGTAAACATTTGATAAAAAAAATTAAGGTAAGAAAGCATGTAAATAAACATGATTATCAATTCTCCCCCTTAATACATGAAACTCCCCCTAAATACATTCTCCCTTACTTAAACATATGTATTTCTCCCCCTTTGACACCATCAAAAATATTAAACAAGGTTTATATAAGCATGACATCAATTCTAGGGAACAAAAATTACCAAAACATGCCTTAAAATTTGATAAAAGAAGTTACTGGGCATGTTAACAGTGGATCAGTCGATTGGTTCAGACTACCAGTCGACTGGCACCCTGATTTCGAATTTTTCAGATTTTCAGGGTGAATTTCAGAAATGCATTAAAAATTCTATAAAATTTGAAAAATCATGAAATTTGGGGAACACATTTCTTTTAAGGTCCTTTATCAGTGAAAAATAGTTTTTCATAAAAAATACCTGTATTTCCAAGATTTTGCCAAAAATCCAAAAAGTTTCAAAATCAACTAGGTTTTTGATCAAATTTCTATCAATTTTAACACTTAGTTTTGCTTTGGATTGTTCAAAACATGAACATACAGATTTTAAAGTAAGAAAATGTTTTGAAAACATATGAAATATCCAACCATGATCTTTGGGCAATATGTCTATGAATTAAACATAAGCCTTCCCCATGATTGGTCTATTATTGCTATTTTGACACTTTAAATGACCATCTAAATGCCATAGGCATTAGTGGACCATTTGTATCATCCTATCATCTCACTCATACTATGTTTTCAATCAAGGTAGCCTATAGTGAGTGTGAGATGTATCCTAAAGATATTTGTATATACTTAACCTTCAATTTCATACAATTCTATACAAGGTTAAGTATCATCCTAACAATCCACATGATCATAAAGACATATATGAATTAATTTCACATTATGATCATGAAACAAATATATTCATCAATTTATAATCATGCATTAGGTATGAATTATGATAATAAGTAAAGTATCACCCAATGCATGATTTAAAACCTTATTGCCCATGATTATGTGTCAAATATCAAGATCATAAATCATGATTGCAAACATGTGTAACAATTACATTAACTATCATGATTTAAGCATTATTATCAATTTATGGGCACATTATCATCACCCAAACACTATTTCAAAATTTTTGTCCTGTCATCCTAAGTCAACCAAAAATACGATATAGGTAAATTCCATATGGTTGACTATCCTAGGGTTTTTCTAACCCTTAAGGATGGATTTAGGTACCCAATACAAGTTCTTTCCTATGGGGTTCACTAAAAATTCCTTAGGGATCCATTTTCTAGCTATTGTTTTCTTTTTATCTTGACCCCTAGAAATTAAATATTTATAGGTCTTTTCATTTTTATTTTCCTTATATCCTAGGCCTTTCTTATTAAAGCTTGCTCTTTGACTCCCTATGATCATGTTAAGAGTGTTGGAGCCTATTATAAATTTTTCTAGGGCCTTAGTCAAATGGTCTACCTTTTTCCTTAGGACCCTATTTTCTTCAATGCATGCATCATTAACATCAAATGGCATATAAAGATCATATGAGCATGCATCATCATGACTAGAAGAAATATTATCATTAATAGTTAAGCATGCTTTTTCTAATTTTTCTTCTAAGTCCTTAATTTGATCTAGCATGCATTTGTTCTTTTTCTTTGCCCTAAACAAGTCCTTAGTGAGGCTAGATATCATGGAAACTATTTTCTTGGGTGAGAGATTCGTTACCATAGTTTCCATGTCTTCTTCTTCTTCGGATGAGAATGGTGAAGAAGCTCCCCCTTCACTAGAGCTCCCCTCACTTGTGCTTGATCTTTCTTGTTCGGAGGAGGAGGTGTCTAGGTCATCCAACGCCATCAAAGAAAGGTTCGTGACAAAAGCATTCTCCTCTTCCGATGAAGATGATAATGAAGAGGGGTCATCCCATGTCCTTGCCTTTAGTTCCTTGGCCTTCCCCTTTTCTTTGGCCTTCTTCTCCTCTTCCTTCTTCTTGCTCCCCTTCTTCTTCTTTTCTTCTTTCTTTCTCCTCTCTTCTTTGCTCTTGTTCAAGAGGGGACAATTATCCCTTATGTGTCCCTCTCCTTGGCAATTATAAAAAATTACCTTCCCCCTTGGTCTTCTCCTCCTATCATTAGATTTATTAAATTTAAAATTTTTCAAAGCACGTCTTATTTTCTTTACCATGTATGCTTCTTCCATGCTATCCATGGAGGAGGAGGAGGATCCTTCATCGGAGGAGGAGGGAGTCTCCATCTTCTTCTTTTTCCCTTTATTTGCTACTAGGGCTACTCCTCTTGATGGCTTGATACTTGATTCTTCAATTACTCCCTCAAGCCTTGTTTCATGGAGCTCTATGGTTGAGAAGAACTCCTCCAAGGTGCTCACTTCTAAGTTCTTTGACATGTAGAAGGAGTCCACAATTGAGCTCCATTTCGATGACCGGGGGAAAAGCATCGATTGCTTTCATAAGCATATCCCGGTTCGAAAGTCTTTCTCCTACATTTGTTAGCCCAATTAAAATTTCCTTAAATCGAGAGTGTAGTGAGGTTACCTTTTCTCCCTTTTCAAGTTTGATATTCGTTAGTTGGGAGCAAAGGAGGTCTCTCCTTGCAAGCTTGGCCTTCGAGGTACCTTCATGAAGCTCTACTAGCTTCTCCCACATCTCCTTGGCACTTGCACACTCCCCTATCCGATTTACTTCTTATTGGGGGAGTACATTGTAGAGGTGGTGCTTGGCTTTCGAATTCGCCAAGTACTCCTCTCTTTGTCTTTTTGTCCATCTTGTCTTCTCCAATGGCTCCCCTTCTTCATTCCTAGGTATTTCGAACTCATTTTCCATTATTAATAGAATTTCAAAATCGGTTTCGAAAAATACCTCCATTCGCTTCTTCCACCAAGCGAATTCCCCCTCGAACTTCGGCGGATGAATGTTAGAGCCGACCATCTCTTGATATAGTGCTTATAGTGGCAGTTAGTCCTCAACAAGCGCCTTGGCTCTGATACCACTTGTAGGATCGATGGTGGCCGGCTAGAGGGGGTGAATAGCCTTTATCGTAGACGATGGAAGTCGTTCATTGATTGCTCGTCTACAAGTAACGTTAGCGCAAGCGGAATATACTAATAAAGACAATTAAGAGACAAACAAAAGATAAACAATGCTAACAAGAGAATATAACGTGGTTCACAGCCTTGCCACTAATCCACGACCCGATTCGTCCAAGGTGAATCACTCCTTTGCCAAATCCACTAGATCTCAACTTTGCACCAAGCTAGGTGGAGGTAACCTTTTACACAAGAATCACTCCTCTTACTAATATGATGTAAATAAACTCAAGTAAGTGAATGGAAAACCTTTAGGGCACTTTGGGAGAGTTTAAAGCATGAACATTAGGTTCCCAAAGGCCCTCACCCCTCCTCTTTATAGAGGAAGAGATGCCCCGATCGTTGATCGATCGCTGTCAAATAACGACTGCTTCCACGTTAGATTCCATCCAACGGCTCCCACACAGTTGACTGATCTTACCATCAGTCGACTGGTGGAGTTATCATTCGAGTGCCGGAAGCGAACACTCCATTCTCGTGCTCAAACCCTTGATACTCCGATCGATGCCTTCATCATCGGCCGATCGATGGTCGATCATGATCACAATCCATGGCGATCATTGTTGCATATGAATCGGACTCGAATACTAGTCGAGTCACAGTCGACTTAGAGTAGTCGACTACCATTACATGGCAATCGACTGGTGTTGGGAAATCCCATCCGACACTTAGCCAATTGGCCAAGTTCCACCTAAGCGCACTACCCCTTCCCGGGTTACATTCGCTCACTCTCATCTCTTGGAGTCCCTCGCATTTGAAGTTGTCTTCATCCGACCACGTCCCTCGGATGCGCCAAGTGCTCGGCTCTGCAATGCCATCCTTCACATCTCGCCATGAAGTCTACTTCCTCTGGCTTCACTCTAATCTCCTCGTTCGGCGGTCCCTCGGATGCTCCAAGCGCACGGCTTCCGCAAAGCTATCCTTCACCGACTCAAGGACCGAGTCATGAGAGGTGAAACTCGCCAATGCTCCATGTGCAAATTACTAATCCTGCAAGACTCCGACGCACATATCAAATCCACACATCCTAACTTAAACCCTTTGCCAAACACATCAAAACTATATCACGGGTTGATTGCCCTAACAATCAATTCCCCCATATTTAAATCTTTGCTTGTCCCCAAGCAAACCTCAATGCCATGAAATTTTAAAAAGCATTGTTTCATACTTATCATGTCAATTAGATTTATCATGTGGTATTTTCAATAAAAGAAAAATAGATATGTTCTAAAAAAATTCACTAAGTTAGCTTCTCGTGCATGTGCTAAGGGAATCTTCTTAATGGATACTCGTTCCACAGTAAGTTAAGTCGTCATCTTATAGCTTTCTTAAGGTCTTCGGCTCTTAGGGACTTACGTGCCCAAAGTGAGGGTCGTTCCCTTAATCTAGTATAAAGTCTCAAAGGCATGCTCAGTATTTAGAGAAATTAGTAGGTGTTTCTCTAGTAACCTAACTCGGTCTCAAAGGGGCACCTAGCCATTTCCATCCATGACAACTATTTTTTATCCCTCATAATTTTTTTTTGTTCTTCTTCTGCTCACAGGGATTTTGATTTTTCCAAATGGTGTTACACAATCCGAGCATCTCTAGTAACTAAAGTGCTAAACCTAGAGTAACCTATGGATTCCAAAGTACTAGACTACTGGGATGAATCATAACTATGTATGTACTAGATTCTTCCTTTCAGAATATTCGTCAAGTGTAAGTGTAAAAATAAAAGCTAACCAGTACAAGTCTAGAACATTCACAAGAGCATATAAAGTAAAATACCATGAGATAAATAAAGCTAAGCTACCTATGGAAACAATTCATAAAGAGATCTTAAAAATACTATCAAGGCAGCTTAAAGAATTGCCGCCTGTGTCTGATGCTCGACATATACATCATCGAGGTGCCTGTGTCTGATGCTCGACATATACATCATCGAGGTGCGATCAAAACTCTGAGAAGTCATAGGCGGATGTTCTTGCATCTTGCTCTAAAGTAGGAAAAGAAGGTGGTGCAGGTGTAGGCTCTCTACGTGGACTAGGTGGGCTCCTATACCTATAAAAATAAACACATGGTGCGGCCATTTTTTTTCCCTTGAGGGACATGGTCATGTGCAAGCACACGACCTGCCTGTGTGCACCCCTAGGAGATGAGTCAGCTTGGGGCATGACCATGTGAAACCACATGGGCTGGTCATGTTCCCCTTGTTTCTCTCCCGAAGTGCACTACAGTTCAAATTCTCCCACACGCCCCGCCGTGATGCTCAAAATGATTTTTGTTTCTACCTAGCAAGTTATTTTCGACCCTAAACTACTTGCAAAGATGCTAATGGACAAAGATTAAAGTCTAAACTATACACATGAATGCAGAAAGATTAAAAACATGTAAAATTTAACTTGGGTTGCCTCCCAAGAAGTGCTTGTTTAAGGTCTGTAGCTCGGCTGTACTCCTGCATCTCATCTTGGCTCTAGTGGCCCAAGTAGATTTTTCTTCCTCCCCTTCTTGATGCATTTGAATCTTGCTCGTGGAGGAGCAAGATATTTGCTCACTTTACACCTCCTCCTTGTTGGAGGATCGGTGGTCGACTAGACGGGGGTGAATAGCCCAATTTGCATACTTGATGGAAATCGTTCGCTCTTGCATGCTCGTCTAGAATTTGTCAGTATGCGCAGTAGAAATACGAATACAAACACAAAGGAAATATTCAAGCACACACAATACACTGTGATATATGTGGTTCGGAACCTTAGGGTTCCTACTCTACGGGGTGAGCTCACCGAGCTCGAGTTATACACACGACACTAACTAAACTCCTTCTCGACAATAAGTCGGAGGTGAAGAGACCTCGTGCAAGCAATTACAACAGGTAATACAAAAGTACAAGCAAAATACAAAGACAATATGAAATACAAGTAAAGAACAACTTTACAACACTTCGCTTTGATCACTTGCTTGTTGCTTGATTTGGTTTAATCTTGAAGGTCTGGAATGCAGCAGCAATTCCCCTCCAAAATCTCCCCAAAAACGATTGTTGAAATCCTCCCCAAGCTCTTCCTTTTATGCTTGTCTCGGGCTGATTCCACACCTAGCAGTCAACTACCAAAAGCCCCAGTCGAACTGCCCCTGTAGTCGTTGTCTCACAACGGTTCGATCCACACTGGAAAAACCCAACAAACTGCTCATCAGTCGACTGCCAACATTGGCAGTCGACTGCTAATGTCCGTAGTCGATCTCCCAGTCGACTACCGAGCATTCTGTGACCCGATGCCAACCAGCAGTTGACTGCCATCCATGTCGATCGCAATCGATCGATCGGCCGCTCAATTAGCGATCATTGCCGTCGTCATCGATCTCGGCGCAACTCCAAACCACATCGACTTGGATCAATCGAATTGGCACCTATACCGATCGACTGCTATCACATAAAACCTCAAACAAACACTTTGTTTTAGCATCCGATCATCAAGTAAAACCTCAAACACCATGGTAAAACCTTAAACACCATGTTTGAGCATCCGACACTTTGTCTTAGCCACTTCGTCAAGTCCACCTCATCCTGTCATGGAGTTCCTCACCGAAGCTCTCTTCCCTCGGCCTACGTCCCTTGGATGCACCAAATGCATGACTTCGCAATGTCATCCTTCGCGTCTTTCCCTCGAAGTCTACTTCCATTTGGCCTCACTCCATTCGCTCCCTGTCTGGCGGTCCCTCGAATCCACCAAGCTCACGACTTTCGCAATGTCATCCTTCACCGACTCAAGGACCCTAAGCCTATGAGACTAGTAACCTTGTCAAGTCCTCAAGACTTCTCATTGCCAAGGCTACACACTCGGACTTACCAACACCAAGCCCCATGCTTGGATTTTCCATGACAAGGCTACACACTTGGACTTTAGCAACACCAAGCCCTATGCTTGGATTTTCCCAACACCAAGCCCCATGCTTAGACTTTTCATGCCAAGGCTATATACTTGGTCTTCCCATGCCAACTCCATGTTGGTCTTCCAATGCCAAACCCCATGCCTGGACTTCCCAGGGACTCACATGTCATACGTTTTGTCTAACATCAAAATACTGTTCGAGTCAAACTCGAGTCCGGTCAATTGTGACATGGGTCGATTGCACCAACAATTTCTCCCTTTTTGATGTTTGACAAAACCTCAAACTCAAGTCTACCAATTATCCCCAATTGGCAATTCTCACATCCCAATGAGAATATTAACTAACCCCAATTGGTAACTTCTCCCTCATTTTTTTCATACATCAAAAAGGTCCTCCTCAAGGGTGTCAATGTCTCATATTCCAATGAGATCTTACAATCTTCCCCTTGGTACAATAACATCTAGGATGCCTTCAATCTTCCTAGTGATAAGTCTCATATCACTTAAGAGAGGTAATCCCCCAATTTTTCTCCCATGAGGAAAAATACACATTCATCTTCCTATGATGGATACCTCCCCCTAAAAGCTTGCTCCCCCTTGACCATTGCACCAACAATGTCCTTGGAGAGTCCCTAAGCCAATAGAAACACTAAACTATTGAAATTAAGGGAAAATATTCAACATTGAACTTTTACCTCTCTTAAAATTTGATACACACCCTAAACACTTCCCCTAATCCATGTCCAATGGATTTTCACCCTTTTATAATGCTCTCCAAAGCATGTCCTAGGGTTAGGAGTAGTTAGGGAACCAAAACATAGTTGAGCATGGGCCTAACAAACCTTGTTTACCCGAATCAAGATTGAAATGACTCTCTCACTACCAATGATCATTATTGGTTCCAATGACCGCCATCCACGATAATGATCGATTTCTACAATGTGCAGAAATCAGCTTTCAGAAATGAAATTCCAAAATTCATAAGTAAAAATATGTATTTTGAAAATTTTTGAAAATTTATACGTACATTACTTATAAAAAACATTATGGGTGAGAAATATTAGAAAAATAAAATACCCATAAACTAGTGAGATTGACAAAAAGTTCAAAACCATTGAAATTTTCAATGTTTGGTCCTACTTTGTATCACCTCATTCAATGGTGATTGCTATCAAAAGATAGACTTCACCAAGGTTTTTCAAAATGATTTTGAAATGTCTTTAAAACCTTAAATTTTTTTTCCTAACATCTCACTTGTATCTAAGTGTATGAAACACATACAAGTCAAGTGCTCTAGTGAGATGTGGGTTTTGTTCATTTAGGTCTCATGCACATGCTAGGCAACGCTATTTGATTCCCTTATATATGAGACTTCAAATCATACCATTGTCCTTAACTCAATTTTATTTAATGCATGAATAATGATTGTGACATAAATGATAACATGAATAAGCATGTGCCATATAATCATGATGTCATGGTATGTGATATAAGCTTAAGCATACATGACATTTAAAAATAAACCCTAAGCATGACATTTTCAATGATAAAACGTAAATATGATGTCATGGCATGTTAAATGGAAATTAAAGCATGGAAAATAAAAGGTAACGGTATAGGAATACCTAGATTTTAACATTAGTTGTCATTTGATAGAATTAAGTTTATTTTGCCATATTAACCAACTCTACCAAGTGTGCCAAAACCCAAAATGGCACACCAAGACCTCTAACTCTAATTGTGCCAATTTGATTAATTTTCAACTTCTCAAAGCACATTGGCACATCCTAAAGTGTCAACTCTACCATGACTAGGTTAACTACCCATCCACTTAGGATTGACACACCCTAACCCATCTAGTGTGAATCGATCACGCTCCTAGGAATCCAATACCTATTGGAGCTCCTCGGGTTAACAAGGTATTCACTAGGGATAACTTCCCTAGATACCTTCCTAATGACCCTTTTTGGCTTTAAAGCCTTAGTCATTTGGGTCTTACCTAGGTCAACTCTAGAGGTAACTCCCCCTTTGACCTTCTTAGTGGAAACCTTAGATTTTCTTGAATTTTTAGCCACTAGACACACACCATGGCTAATCTTAGGGATAATTCCCTATTAACCTTGGTTTTCCTAGACCAAGAAATAGTTCCATAATTGAATGGAACATTATGATAAGTCTTCTTGGGGTTAGGTTTGTGACCCAAACCTTTCTTACCTCTAGACGGTTCTTGCCTTCTAGGACCTAGATTTTGACCGTTTGACCCCTTAAATGAATTTGTAATAGTTGCTAGGGTCTTTAAACCTAGAACTAGACAGTGCATTAAAATATACCTTAGGGCTCCCCCTACTTGTGTAGCTCCTTCTTCTTCCCCGTAGGGCATTGGCTTCAATAGTGTCCCCGTTGATGGCACTTGAAGCACACAATGTGCTCTTTGTTTTTCTTAGCAAGGACTTCAACATCCTTAGACTTGTCCTTGACTTTTGGTGCCAGCATTTTCTCCATAGCCAATTTTGGCAACTTACTCTTGTAATGCCCTTTCTCCCTACACTCAAAGAAAATTATATGATCTTTACTATTAGGAATTGCATTTGAGTTACCTAGGGTAGTGGAAGTCTCTTGGTCTTCACTTCTCCCGGATGTAGACACTTCTTCTTATTCTTGCCCCCGAATGGAAGATCTTTCTTCCCCCTCAATGCTAGAGGTGGATGTTTCCTCCAATTCATCCACATTCTTCGATGTTGATGGCAATTCTTCCTTGACGTACTTCTCTACATGTCCCAGTTCAGGATTCTCATGGAATTTTATCAACTTATTCTATAGGTCCTTGGCATCCTGGTATTAACCTAGCTTGCACAAGATATGGTTAGGTATTAATTTAATTAACATTTTCATTACCTTAACCGTTGTTTTGAATTGTTGTCGTTGCTTCTCAGTCCATCTTGACTTTCCTAACGACTTGTTGTATTCACCCCTTGGTACTTCAAAACCATTTTCAATGATTAGCATTGTATCGAAATCGGTTTCGAAGTATACCTCCATCCTTTTCTTCCACCAGGAGAATTCTCCTTCAAATTTCGGTGGTTTGATGTTGATGTCGGCCATCTTGTTTGATTGTTGTGGCGGTGAGTCCGATGACAACCTCCTCGCTCTGATACCACTTGTTGGAGGATCGGTAGCCGGCTAGAGGGGGTGAATACCCCAATTCGTGTACTTGATGGAAATCGTTCGCTCTTGCGTGCTTGTCTACAATTCATTAGTATGCGCAGCAAAAATATGAATACAAACACAAAGGAAATATACAAGCACACACAATACACAGTGATATATGTGGTTCGGAACCTTAGGGTTCCTACTCAATGGGGTGAGCTCACCGAGCTCGAGTTATGCGCACAATACTAACTAAACTCCTTCTCGACAATAAGTCGGAGGTGGAGAAATCTCGTACAAGCAAAATACAAAGACAAAATTAAATATAAGTAAAGAACAACATTACAACACTAGTCTTTGATCACTTGCTTGTTGTTTGCTTTGGTTTACTTTTGAAGATCTGGAATGCAGCAATAATTCCCCTCCAAAATCTCCCCAAAAATGGTTGTTAAAATCCTCCCGAAGCTCCTCCTTTTATGACTGTCTCGAGATGATTCCGCGCCTTGTAGTCGACTGCCAAAAGCCCTAGTCGAACTGTCCCTATAGCCGTTGTCTCACAACGATTCGATCCACGTTGGAAAAACCCAATGGATCGCTCATCAGTCGACTGCCAATGCTCGTAGTTGACTGCCTAGTCGGCTACCGAGCATTCTATGCTCCGATGCCAACCAACAGTCGATTGCAATCCATGTTAGTTGACTACTCCAATTAGTAGTCGACTATCGGTTAGGCAGCCTCAACAGCACACCAGTCGAACCTTATCGACTTGGATCAGTCAAACTGGCACCTATACCAGTCGACTGCTGTCAGGTAAAACCTCAAACAAACATTTTGTTTGAGCATCCAACCATCGGGTAAAAGCTCAAACACCATGTTTGAGTATCCGACACTTCATCTTAGCCACTTAGCCAAGTCCACCTCATCCTCTCATGGAGTTCCCCACCGAATCTCTCTTCCCTCGGCCTATGTCCCTCGGATGCACCAAGCACACGGCTTCACAATGTCATCCTTTGCGTCTTGCCCTCGAAGTTTGCTTCCCTTTGGCCTCACTCCATTCGCTCCCTGTCCGGCGGTCCATCGGATGCACCAAGCGCATAACTTCCGCAATACCATTCTTCACCGACTCAAGGACCCTGAGCCTATGAGACTAGTGACCTTGCCAAGTCCTCAAGACTTCTCATTGCCAAGGCTACACACTTGGACTTACCAACACTAAGCCCCATGCTTGGATTTTCCATTCCAAGGCTACACACTTGGACTTTAGCAATACCAAGCCCTATGCTTGGATTTTCCCAACACCAAGCCCCATTCTTGGACTTTTCATGCCAAGGATATACACTTGGTCTTCCCATGCCAACTCCATGTTAGTCTTCCAATGCCAAGCCCCATGCTTGGACTTCCCATGCACTCACATGTCATACGTTTTGTCTAACATCAAAATACTGTTCGAGTCAAACTCGAGTCCAATCAATCGTGACCTAGATCGATTGCACCAATACTCCCTTGTGGTCCCTCATCACCACATCTCTTAAATCTGGCTCATGGAGGGGAAAAATACTTACTCTCTTTATCCCTCTTACCTTGTGATCCTCCATCACCACATCTCTTAAATCTTGCTCATGGAGGGGTAAGATATTTACTAGCTGCCTTCCTTGGTTCAAGATTAAACATGCTTATCTTCACAAAATTATCAAGAGTTTGATCGTAATATCACATTTTGTCCCTATGCTGTAAATAATGTAACTCTCCACAAATATCTTGACCACCAGATTGATTAGTAGATTCTATTACGTCAAATGAAACTTTATCATTACCAATCACTAGAAATGCTTCATTATTGGCAACTAAAGTTTTGGTGAGGGTTAAGACGGGCTCTTCTGGGTCCTTGAGGTTAGGAGGTATTTTAAAGCAATGCACTCCTCGATTAAAGTATCAATTATATAATCCTCAATTTCTCCTTCAAGTGGTGATTGAATGGATTGTCCTTCTTCACTTCCTATGTCATCTAAGTCTTCCTCATCTGTTCGTTCAAAGTGAGTCTCCGCCATATTAGGTGTAATCCAGTCGTCAAAGTCACCTTCTTGTCGTTTGGTTTCTTCTCTTATTATATCTCGTTGCATAAGCTCTATGAATTGTCGATTATGCTCCTTGCATTCCCTAGTAAAATTATCTAGCACGACTTCTAAGTGGGGTCTTGATTCTGGATAAAATTTGCATGGTGATTCATAGTTCTCGTTCTCACTTGAAAAACAATATCGAGTCTCTGTCTGTGAATGCCTCCGTCGAAATTCAGTGTTCGCCACTTGTTGCGTTTTATTGAAATTTTCGATCGCTTGCTCAAGTCGGGATTTAGGCAAATAATATTGAGGGTTTAAGTATCCAGGGTCATAACTATATGAATAGGAATCATCTTATGGCCACTGGTTGTAATCATAGGTGACATCTTCTTGTTCAAATTGTGAAGATTCAAATATATCCGGACAATCATTAATAGTATGCCATGTTTCACCATAACACTCACAATAAATGTTACCAAAACTCATAGCATTAAATTGACCATAATCATGAGAAAAAACATGCATGTTTATCTATAAGAAAATATAGAAAAGGAACAGCAATGCCACAGCAAGAGACTAAAGCTGCTAGAACTATGATTAAACTAAGAGAAAAAAGAAAAGAAAAACTACTAGAAAATAACTGAAGCTAGAAGAAAACTGAAATCAAAACTTAGTACAAAATTAAATTGTATATTAATAAAGAATAAGAAAATAGCCCTAAACTAAATACAGATAATTTTTTTTTAAAAACTATATATAAACTAAAATAAAGTTAATCTACTCTAGGTTCGATTCAACTATCCACTTTTGATTCGATATCGAATCAATTAGTCCTCGGCAACGGCGCCACAAACTTGATGCACGTGAACGTGACCTCAAATCTCACGATGGGAGGCATCACGAACTCGAAGCGTGCACTCGCCCTCAACGCCCGCAAGTGCACGGATGTCGTCAAGTAATAAATAGATTATCGATCCCACAGAGACTGAGATTCGAGTACCGATTGATCAGTCGACATTGTTGTTTGGAGTTAAGATCTAAGGGTTGTGGTTGCAAGGTTGACGGTGGTCCTAACTCCAATACAATGTCACACGGAGGAAGTGAAGGTTGGTTTGATGCTCAAAAAGGGATTCTAGGACATCGGTTTCACATGTGCATCATGGAATATACTATCAGTTAAATGTTTGTTGGGAGATCGGTTGGCCGGCTAGAGGGGGGTGAATAGCCCTCGTTCGTTTGATGTCATATTTTACTCGTCTACAAAACGTTAGTGCAAGCAGAATATACAAATACAAATAAAGACAACACAAAAGATAGACAAGCAATACAAACACGAGATGTAACGTGGTTCACGGCTACGCCGCTAATCCACGGTCCGATTCGTCCACGGTGAATCACTCCGCAATCTATCAACTAGATCTCTCCTTTGCACAAAGCTAGGTGGAGGTAACCTCTTTTACACAAAGATCACTCTTCTACAATGGAATGAAGATTAGAGCAAGTAGAAGAGTGGGAAATCGTTTAGGGCACTTTGGGAGTAGTTGGGCGTTCAAGCATTAACCTCCCAAAGCCCCATCCCCTTCCTTTTTATAGAGGAAGAGGGTTTCTTCCCGTTGACACAAGATCAGTCGACTGATGCCCTCGATCAGTCGACTGGTCCTGTAGCCGTTGCCCAATAACGGCCGCTTTCCACGTTGGATACCATCCAACGGTACTGGCATCAGTCGATTGATCCTACCATCGATCGATGCTCAATCCCGAGTGCTCAATCGAGTCGACTCCATTCTGCGTGCCGTGCAGTGCCATCGATCATTGCCATTCCTCGGCGATCGTTGTCGATATCGATCAGCTGCCCATCCATGGCGATCGCAAACATTAAACTGGTATTATACCAGTCGATCAACCCATCGACTCAGATCAGTCGACTGCTATTCCCTGGTAGTCGACTGGTGTCGGGAAAACCCATCCGATACTTGGCCAAATGGCCAAGTTTCACCTAAGAGCTACCCATTCCCGGGTTACATTCGCTCACTCTCATCTCTCGGAGTCCCTCGCCTTCGAAGTTCTCTTCGTTCTCGGCCACGCCCCAACAACATCAAAGACGACTCTGCAATGCTCCTTCGCATCTCTTGCCTCGAAGTCTACTTCCTCCGGCTTCACTCCAAGCTTCTCGTCCGGCGGTCCTTCGGATGCTCCAAGCGCACGGCTTCCGCAAAGCTATCCTTCACCGACTCAAGGCACGAGTCATGAGATGTGAAACTCGCCACGGCTCCATGTGCGAATTACTAAGTCCTGCACGACTTCAACGCACATATCAAATCAACATAACACACTAACTTAAACCCTTTGCCACACACATCAAAACCTTATCATGGCAAGAGATTGCCCTAACAATCTCCCCCTTTTTGATGTGTGACAATCCGTTTAAGTTTGGTAAAAATATTTGATATAAATTTTAAAGGAAAGAAAGCATGTAAACATAAACATGATATAGCAACATGCAACTCCCCCTTAACCCATGAAACTCCTCATACAAATTTTCTCCCCCTATCACAATTTACTTAAATATAATTATTTCTCCCCCTTTGACACCATCAAAAAGATTAACACTAAGTTAAAAACACATGGCATCAAGTCTAATAGAAAGAAAATACCACAAGTTGATTTAAAATATTCAGTCATCATCGATCGTAGTTCAGACTACCGACCGATCGCACTGATTTTGATTTACTGACGGGATTTTTGATGCGAATTAAAAATCGTTAAAATTCCAAAAAATTCAAAAAATCATGAAATTTGGGGAACACATTTATTTTAAGTATATCTATCAGTGAAAAATACGTTTTCATGAAAAATCATTATATTTCCATGTATTTGCCAAAAATCCATAAGCTTTAAAAACTACTAGGTTTTTGATCATAAGAGTATCCATTTTAACACCTAGTCTTGCTTTGAATTGTTTCAAAACATGAATACATAGATTTTAGATTAAGAAATTGTTTTGAAAACATATGAAATATCCAACCATGATCTTTGGGCAATATGTCTATGAATTAAACATAAGCCTTCCCCATGATTAGTCTATTATTGCTATTTTGATACTTTAAATGACCATCTAAATGCTATAGACACTAGTGGACATTTGTATCATCCTAACATCTCACCCATGCTAAGTTTGCAATAAAGTTAGCCTATAGTGAGTGTGAGATGCATCCTAGGGGGTATTTGTATATACTTAACCCTTGTATTCATGCAATTCTATCATGGTTAAGTATCAACCCAACAACCTACATGATCATAATGACATATATGAATTAATTTCACATTATGATAATGAAATACATGTATTCATTAAATAATAATCATGCATTAGGTATTATATGATGATAATAAACAAAGTATCACCTAAAGCATGATTCAACCCTATTTCTCATGATTACGTGCCAAATATTAAAATCATAAATCATGATTTCAAACATACATAGCAATTACATTAATCATCATGATTTAAGCATTATTATCTATTTATGGGCACGTTATCATCACCCAACACTATTCTAAAAATGTTGTCCCGCCATCCTAAGTCAACTAAAATATGATATAGGTCAATTCCATATGGTTGACTACCCTAGGGTTTTCCTAACCCTTAAGGATGGATTTTGGAACTCAAAATAAGTTTTTTCCTATTGGGTTCACTAAGTATTCCTTGGGGATGTAGGTTTTGCCCGGAAGCTCTGATACCAATTGAAGGGATTTCCCTTGTCGAGTCCGTGAGGGGAAACTTCGCTTCCCCTTCACCTCGGTTGCTTGACCATGGTGATCCCTTCGATGTCCCCGGATTAAAAAAATTAATCCTAGACAAAAGGGATTCCCAAAGCAACCAAGTCATCGTCGTGCTATTCGTTTAGAGAGGTCACTTGAACAAACTAGTTGTTCAAGCGACCATCCTCTATTCTACGAGTAGCCGCGGAATAGACGATGTCCGGATCGCCGGTTTTTGTGTTTATACTCGGGATCTAAGTATTATTTAGCCTATTTACAGAAATATAACATGCTTATATTTTGAAAAACAAACACAAGCAATGAATAAAAGAGATAGAAGAATAGTTATACCTCTTGGTCTTCTAATGTATGACCCTCCTCCTTTTGGACGTCGTGTGGGCGACGATCCACCAAAAGTCAAAGCTCCTAGATCGCAAAACTTCCTTCCTTGCTTTTCCCAAGCAAGAGGAAGAAGAGAAACAATGTTTTTCTCCTTCAAAAACTCAACCAACAAAGAACTATAGAAGTTCTTGCCGCCGGCCAACTAGAAGGAGAAGAAGATGATGGAAAACTACCAAGACACCAAGGGAAACCCTATATCTTGTTTCCACCACCTAAGGAGAAGAGAGGGGAGTGTTTTGGGCGCCGTCCAAGGGCTGGGAAGGGCTGGAATAGCTGCTAGACGTTGTCCACAAGGCAAGGAAGAAGAAGGAAAACTTGCCTTATTTGGTGCCACCCTTGCTTCTGTTGGGTTTCCGGCACCGCGGCGTGTGTGTGTTCGATCATGTTTCGTAAACATGAGCACAGCGGAAGCAATAAAAATAATAAATACTCCTATTTATTACAACACACACAACACACGCATGCATATTACAACAAGTGTAGACATTACCGTAAATTATAATTTGCAATAAAAGGAAATTAAACTACGTTATACCTTCAGATGACGTGTAGCGGAACGATCAACCGAACGATCCTCAGAAGAATCGCCTCTATCCAGATCCACGCCGAGCCTCGATGACTTCGCTAAGCCACGAGCTTCGCCTTCAGACGGGTTACTAGCCTCGTTGAAGACGACGTGATCGAGAGATGATCACGATCCGAATCCAAATTCGGATCCAAACCGAGTTCTCAAAACTCGCTTCTCCGGAGAGGTATTCGTCAACCGTTTGACGAATCCTTCGTCCTCCACCTCAGAGGATTACCGGAGATCAAATCCCCTGTATGTTAGCCGCTGTCGGAGCACTAACCGTCGTCCAAACGACGCTCCGACGAGAGGAGAAGAAGCTGTCCAGAAAACTGGACACCTTGGTGGAGGAGATAGGCGCCGCCAAAACAAGGAAGCAAAGTGCTCACCTTGATGCCAAACCTAAGGAGGATGACCGAACTCTTCCGCAGCAGCTCGACGAGGAGGAAGGAAGCAACCTTCGGACGCCGGTTGGAGAACCTTAGGGCTGGGCAAGGCAAGCAGCCTGGAGTTGGGCGCCAATAGGAGAGGGAGGGGTTGGGCGGCAACTCTATGATTAGGTTTAGGGTTAGGGTTTAACTCCTATTTTATAGAGAACTAATTCTCTTAATGGTTAATGGATCATATCCATAAAGCCCGTTAACCCGCCTCCATTAAGATAAGTTAAAATAAACCAAACCATGATGGTTTATTTTAAGTTAAAACGAACCTCAACCAACCTTTGGTTCATTCGCTTAAAATAAACCAAACCCTTTGGTTTATTCTTATCCATTGATTAGAACCAAACCATTTTGGTCCATCCATTATGTCTTCATAAGACACGCCCATCCACGCCCATTGCGATCAAACAATTTCATGCTCGCTTATGTTTGGTCCAACCAAACATAGTTTCTCCTCGGCCTCGAGAATCCCATTCTCAAGCTCGCTTTAAATCCTTTGATTACACTCACAGCGGTGACCAAATAGGTTCTCGGTTATGTTGGCCGCCTATAATTAACCATTAATTATAGAACGATCATGAGTGGCACCTAGTAGTACATCATGATCCCCAATTAACCTAAAAGATCAACTGCTGATCCAACTATTTCTCAAACCCTTCAAGAGCTCGAATGAATCGCGTGCCCCATTCCTTCACTCATCTTATACCCACTTGGTTCAGACATGGTCTATTGTGTCACCTCACTAGGTCGACTACGCCACCTAGCCCAAGTATCATTTCTCGTCCCACGGATTCTAGTTACTCCACATGTATCAAGAGTACCTTACTCTAAACATGTATTGCTTTGGCCAAAGACTTTAGTAACAATCCGACGAGAGGCCATGGGTATACATCTCCTCGCAAGGAGTGGTGAATCCTTTATAGGCTATTCAAACACCTTCGATCACTTCGACTTATACCCAATCATCCCGGTCCACATCTCTTATAGATGTTTGCTTAAGATGTCAAAGCATAAGTCTCCATGATCAAGATGACTTGAATACCGCAAGTCAAAGGAACATCGCACTTAAGCCACAGTAAGAACTTCATCGACATATCTATATATGCAGAGAACCATATGAAGTCTTACTACCGGTCACTCCAATGAACTAGTTACCATAACTAGCATCCACGATCAACTCCGACATCACTATGTCTCCACCAAGGAGAATCACCGCTGATACACCAAGGAGTATACTGTGTTAGTCTCGGCTGTAATGATGGTGTCCAAATCCATCAATTCATCGACTAGGATAATTCCGATACATCACAATTACACATGTAGAGATACTCACTAGTTGTGATCCAATCACAAATTCTCTCATGCCGTGAATCGATCGTGACATTCAAGAAATGAGTTTAAGATCCAATCAAATACATAAAACATGTATACTCAAATAGTGAATCTTCATTTATCATATAAATGGTTCATACATAAGGCGCATTGCCTTAGGACATCTCTCATATATTACTAACAGACTCCCACTTGGCCTAATGCCAATCGCTACAGATCCAATACCATAGTCTCTAACATGACCTCAAACTTACTTCGAGGTAATGCTTTAGTCAAGGGATCCGCCAAGTTCCTTTCAAAGGGGAATTTTCGATTTGTATTTCGCTCCTACCGATGATCTCTCCGATAAGATGATAGCCACACATGTTTGGATCGTTGATGAGACCTTGGCTCTTTCGCCGCGCAATTGCTCCATTGTTGTCGCAGAGACCGGTATTGCTTCAACAATGGTCGAATCACACCAAGTTCATGAACGAACTTCGATCCAAACCGCCTTTTCGCCCGGCCGCAATATATTCTCGCCTCAGCAGAATCCGCCATGCCTCTTGTTTGGAACTTTTCCAACTCATCGCACTCTATTCAAGGTGAACACGATCCAGATCGAGACTGAATCATCCTTGTCCGTCTCGAAGCCGCATCCAGATACCCACAGATCACCATGTCCCTTCTCCATATATTAGGAACACATCCTTAGTTCTTCTCAAGTACTTAAGGATCGCCTTAATAGCCTACCAATGATCCATTCCTCGATCGGATCGTATCCGCCGTGACACTCGTGAGCATACGATACATCGGGCCTCGTGACATAACATAGCATACATGATAGATCCTATTGGATGCATAGGGAATCTTACTCATGCAAATCCTCTCGCCTTCAAGGCGGACACATAGACTTCAAAGGTGTACCCTATGCCCGATGGGCAGATAACCTTTCTTGGATTCCGACATGCTAAACCTCTCTTAGCACTCGGCCTATATATGTAGATCGCGAAGACTACAACCGCTTCGATCTATCTCTATAGATCTTAATCCCAAGGATGTAGGTTGCTTCTCCTGTGTCTTTCATGGAGAATGTCTTGATAACCAAACCTTAATCGATCAGAAGATGGACACATCGCTTTCCTATAAGTAATATGTCATCGACATACAATACTAGGAACACGATCGCACTCCCACTAACCTTCTTGTACACACAAGGTTCGCCTCGATTTTGTGAGAAATCAAACTTTTGATCGCCTCATCAAAACGGATATTCCAGCCTCGATGCTTGCTTCAATCCATAAATGGATCGCCGCAACTTGCATACCTTGGTTTTATCAACCGATGTGAAACCTCAGTCAGATCATATACACGCCCTCAAGCAAGTTTCCATTAAGGAAAGTGCTACATCCATCCGCCATATCTCATAATCATAATGAGCCGCTATGGCCAGAGCATCCGAATGGATTTAAGCATAGCTACAAAGTAATAGGTTTCGCCATAATCAACACCTTGCTTTGATTTATATCCTTCGCCACCAATCTAGCCTTATAGGTAATCACATTACATCCATGTCGGTTTTCTTCTTGAAAACCCACTTGCACCCTATAGGCTTTATGCCTTCAGTGGGTCAACCAAGTTCCAAACTTGGTTTTCATACATGGAATCCATTTCCACTTCATGGCACCAAGCCACTTTATCCCTTTCTCAACTTGTCAAGACTTCTTCATAACTGTAGGCTCTCATCATCAATGAGTAACACGTCCGCTCGATTCACTTATGAGAAATCCATATCTCTCGTAGAATGTTGCGTGTTCTACCGTGATCTACGAAGATGTGGTGTTACAATAGGTCCAAATTGATTGCTCATCACTATGAGTTGCCTACCACAGGCTTCACTGTATCTCATCAATGTCTATTTGAGTATCTCGAGCCTCCTCAAGCTCGACGACACTCCCACTGCTTTTCTTGCAAGAGAAACTCTTTCTCTAGAAACACAAAGATGCCTCAAACAAACACCTTTTGTTCCACAGATGATAGAATTGGTAACCCTTGTTTCCTTAGGTATCCAATAAATAGACATTTATCGACTTAGCATCCAATTTGTCCGATACAAATCCGCTTCACATAAGCAGTGACAACCCCATATCTTCAAGTAAGATACATGAGGTTTCTTACCATTCCATATCTCATATGGAGTAGTTGAGACTACCTGTAGGCATTCTGCTTAACAAGTAAACAAATGTCAAGTGCATAACCCCAAAAGGACTTGGGAAGAGTCGCATGATTCATCATCGACTGACCATGTCCAACAAGGTCCTAAGTACGCCTCTCGATACACCATTATGTCAGGGTGTGTAGGGCGGAGTCCATTGAGACAATATGCCATTGTCTCTTAGATAATCAAGAAACTCTTGACTTAAGTATTCACCACCTCGATCCGATCGAAGTATTTTAATACTTTTGTCATGTTGTTTCTCTACTTCATTTCTGAATTCTTTGAACCTTTCAAAGGCTTCAGACTTGTGTTTCATCAAGAACACATACCCAAACCGTGAGTGATCATCGGTGAAGGTAATGAAGTAGCTATAGCCTCCTAATGCTTGAGTTGACATAGGTCCACATACATCAGTATGTACTAAACCTAGTAACTCTCCCACTCGTTCACCTTTTCCAGTAAAAGGTAACTTAGTCATCTTGCCTTTTAAGCATGATTCGCATGTATCGTATGAATCCAATTCAAACGATTCCAGAATTCCACATCGGTGTAATTCGGACATGCGTTTCTTGCTTATATGGCCAAGACGACAATGCCACATATAGGAGTCTATGTGATTATCCTTTCGAGCACGCATGTTGCTCGCTTCGATATTGAAGATGTCACCGATACGTCCAACGTATAAATGTCATTACTCAAAGTTCCAGTTCCATAAAGTACGCCATTCAAAGTTATATAACAACAATTGTTACTAAACGTTAAATGGAAACCATTTCTATTTAAGCATGAAATAGAAACAATGTTCTTTATTAGAGAAGGAACATAATAGCAATTGTCCAGTTCTAAGACTAGTCCACTAGGGAGCTTCAGCAAATAAGTTCCGATGGCGACCGCAGCAACCTTTGCTCCATTGCCAACTCGCAAATTTGACTCTCGACAAGTCTTCTTCTATTCCTTAGCCCCTGTATGTCATTACATATATGTGAGCCACACCCAGTATCCAATACCCAAGTGTCTAAGGAAATAGAATGACAATCAATAACGAAGATACCTGAAGAGGATGGGGCATCTGATGCCTTCTTCTTCTTCATGGACTCAAGATAAATCTTGCAGTTTCTTCGCCAGTGGCCTTCCTTGCCACAGTTGATGGCAAGTGCCCTTATACCGGGTTCCGCCTTTCTTGCTCTTTTCTTTCCTTTTCTTCTTTCTTTTGCCTTCCTCTTAGAACCTTTCGAGGAATCAACTAACAGAACCGCCTTTCTCCTCATGCTTCATGAAGGCTCCACAGCTTCAAAGATATCGAGGAGCTCGAATGGTGGATTCCAATTTGTTCATCCGATAGTTCATCACAAATTGCAGAAACTCTTGGGAAAACAATGCAGAATTAAGTCAATACTTAACTCATGATCCATCACAAAACCGAGGGTAGCTAGTCAGCTGATGTACCCATTCATCTTTAGCACAAATCGCACAGACGATTTAACCTTCTTGCATCTTCGTGGTGAAGAGGAGCCTAGAGACCTCGAACCTTCGGATCTCGCCGCTCATCGAACAACTCATGAAGATGGAAGACCATAGTGTTAGCATCCATATGCTCATGCCGCTTCGCACTGTGTACCATCGCCGCTAGCATGATGCAACTCGCCACCAGACCGCCACATGCTTCGATAGACCAACATTTGGTCCGAGTTGCATCGCCCTTAGGACGGTCAGAAGAGGCTCTTCAAGGACATATGCAAGCTTTTCCGCTTGAGAACAATTCTCGTGTTTCTAAGCCACCCAGAAGTTAGGCCCAATTTTGTTCAATCCAAAATAGTGCAAATTCAAAGATGTCATGATCAATTTATTGACCTAGAAATACAAAACGAGCATATATGAGAAAATGATTTAAAATGCATCAATATACATTTATAAATCCCATTCATTTTTCAATTTCAAAACCTCAAAATCACTTCGAGATTGTAGGTTCATCTCCGAATGGTTGATATCCATCATAGTTATGAATAACCTCGAGAGAGTCCAACAAGCCATTCATAGCTACGACGGTAGGTATCATCTATACCGATTGCATATCACGATATGCAACTATCACAATGTGCTATCAACTAATTGAATGTTCATACATTGGGTTGTTAACACATTAACAAGTATGCATCTTATGCATAGCACCCAACTTCACCTCCCTTTACATCGACTGAGAGAGTCCAACAAGCCGATGCTCCAGGTTAAAGCCAACCCATTAATCAAGAATAGTTTTAATATGGTTAGAGCGCATTCAACCAATTAGCCCAGCTTGGAGAGAGTCCAACAACCAAAGCTAACGATTGACCTCTGACTCTTACCATATTAGTATTAAACTATTCCATGGTTTGAACATGTTCGGGTTCGAGCCGGGCTTGGAGAGAGTCCAACAACCCAAACAAGAAACGGAACTCTAGTTCAAACCATATTAATGGAAGGTGTAGGCTTTAATATTGTTTAAGGTTTTTATGTCTCATCCTCTTTGCATGCAAATAACTATTATCTACATGGCATGGCATACATGGCATACATCTACATGTCACGACACGCATGGCATTATGTTATGCATCTAATGCAATTACATGTCATACAATTATGTCATGTACAATATTTCCTTATATGTCATAACTATTTATGGAAATAAAATATGTTTAAGATTTGATTCTCCAAATCAAATCATAATTAAATTAGGAAACAAATTTCCAAATCTAATCACATATTTTATTCATGGAATTATTTGATTAAGGAAAATCTATTTAGGAAACCAATTTCCTAAATCTTCAAAACTACTTATGGAAATAAAATATTTTAAGATTTGATTTCCCAAATCAAATCATGATTAAATTAGGAAACAAATTTCCAGAATCTAATCAAATATTTTATTTATGGAAAATATCAATTTCCATAAATACTTCCAACTTTCCAAAAGTGGAAGATTTACATAAATACTTCTAGACTTTCCAAAATTGAAAAATTTCCATAAATACTTCTAAATTTCCAAAATTTAGAAAATTTCCAGAAATACATTATGACTATCGCAAAACCAATTTTACGATTATGTCGAAACACAACCTGGGCTCGATACCATCAAGGTTTCCGCATCATGCAGTGTGTGTTCGATCATGTTTCGTAAACATGAGCACAGCGGAAGCAATAAAAATAATAAATACTCTTATTTATTACAACACACACAACACACGCATGCTATTACAACAAGTGTAGACATAACCGTAAATTAAAATTTGCAATAAAAGGAAATTAAACTACGTTATACCTTCCGTATGACGTGTAGCGGAACGGCAGATCAACCGAACGATCCTCGTAAGAATCGCCTCTATCCGATCCACGCCGAGCTCCTCGGGATGACTTCGCTGCACGAGCTTCGCCTTCGACGGGTTACTAGCCTCGTGTTGAAGACGACGTGATCGAGAGATGATCACGATCCGAATCCAAATTCGGATCCAAAACGAGTTCTCAAAACTCGCTTCTCCGGAGAGGTATTCGTCAACCGTTTGACGAATCCTTCGTCCTCCACCTCAGAGGATTACCGGAGATCAAATCCCCGGTATGTTAGCCGCTGTCGGAGCACTAACCGTCGTCCAAACGACGCCCGACGAGAGAGAAGCTGTCCAGAAAACTGGACAGCTTGGTGGAGGAGTAGGCGCCGCCAAAACCAAGGAAGCAAAGTGCTCACCTTGATGCCAAACCTAAGGAGGATGACGGAACTCTTCCGGCAGCAGCTGACGCAGGAGGAAGGAAGCAACCTTACGGGCCGGGTTGGAGAACCTTAGGGTCAAGTGGCGGCAGCCTTGGAGTTGGGCGCCGAATAGGAGAGGGAGGGGTTGGGCGGCAACTCTATGATTAGGTTTAGGTTAGGTTTAAGCCGTATTTTATAGAGAACTAATTCTCTTAATGGTTAATGGATCATATCCATAAAGCCCGTTAACCCGCTTCATTAAGATAAGTTAAAATAAACCAAACCATGATGGTTTATTTTAAGTTAAAACGAACCGAACCAACTTTTGGTTCATTCGTTTAAAATAAACCAAACCCTTTGGTTTATTCTTATCCATTGGATTAGAACCAAACCATTTTGGTCCATCCATTATGTCTTCATAAGACACTCGCCATCCACGCTTCCATTGCGATCAAAACAATTTCATGCTCGCTTTATGTTTGGTCCAACCAAACATAGTTTCTCCTTCCCGAGAATCCCATTCTCAAGCTCGCTTTAAATCCTTTGGATTACACTCGCGTGTGACCAAATAGGTTCTCGGTTTATGTTGGCCGCCTATAATTAACCATTAATTATAGAACGATCATGAGTGGCACCTAGTAGTACATCATGATCCCCAATTAACAAAAGATCACGATCCGTAACTATTTCAAACCCTTCAAGAGCTCGAATGAATCGTGCCCCATTCCTTCACTCATCTTATACCCACTTGGTTCAGACATGGTCTATTGTGTCCCCCACTAGGTCGACTCACGCCACACCTAGCCCAAGTATCATTTCCTCGTCCCTACTGATTCTAGTTACTCCACATGTATCAAGAGTACCTTACTCTAAACATGTATTGCTTTGGCCAAAGACTTTAGTAACAATCCGACGAGAGGCCATGGGTATACATCTCCTCGCAAGGAGTGGTGAATCCTTTATAGGCTATTCAAACACCTTCGATCACTTCGACTTATACCCAATCATCCGGGTCCACATCTCCTTAGAGATGTTTGCTTAAGATGTCAAAGCATAAGTCTCCATGATCAAGATGACTTGAATACCGCAAGTCAAAGGAACATCGACTTAAGCCACAAGAAGAACTTCATTGACATATCTATATATGCAGAGAACCATATGAAGTCTTACTACCGGTCACTCCAATGAACTAGTTACCATAACTAGCATCCACGATCAACTCCGACATCACTATGTCTCCACCGGAGAATCACCGCTTGGATACACCAAGGAGTATACCTCGTGCTAGTCTCGATGTAATTGATGGTGTCCAAATCCATCAATTCATCGACTAGGATAATTCCGATACATCACAATTACACATGTAGAGATACTCACTAGTTGTGATCCAATCACAAATTCTCTCATGCCGTGAATCGATCGTGGACATTCAGTAAATGAGTTTAAGATCCAATCAAATACATAAAACATGTATACTCAAATAGTGAATCTTCATTTATCATATAAATGGTTCATACATAAGGCGATTGCCTTAGGACATCTCTCATATATTACTAACAGCTTCCAAACCCTAACCCTAATTCCAATCCTATCTCAACTAGGATTGCCCTATTCTTGCCGCCCAAGCCTTGATCCCTCTCTATCATGTTATCCACGACCACTTCCTATGCCCTCCTTTTATAGAGTTAGGGATAAGTCATGAATTAATCTCCTCCATTGGTTCTAGGGATTTAATCTCAACCGTCGGATCTAGAGATTTAATCTCAACCGTCGGATCTTAGAGATTTAATCTCTACCAATGGATCTTAGTGTTTTGTTTCTATCCATTGGATCTAAGCATCTTGAGGTGTTAATGGGCTACATTAGGGACCATGAGGAGGAGTTGGGTCTTGGCCACCCATGGATCAAGCCCACATAAAGTCCGATCCACTAATGATGGTCCAATCCACTAAAGGTCCATCATTGATCTACCTCACCAACCCCCATATGATAATATGGGCTCCATATATTATTTGTACATTTTCTCCCCGTGTTTAAGATCTCGAATGTCCGTCGATTAATTAATTTACTAACCATTAATTAATCAACATCTAACTCCTTGAGTAGTACCACTCAACCTTTTCATCATGCCGGACCAAGTCCACCTGCAGGGTTTACATGATGAACCTTATGAGCTCCTCAAGGGGACATCATCATCCTAATATATAGGACACGATTTCCTCCTATAATCAACGGCACACCATATAAATAATATCATCTCCCAACTTACCGAGTCTATCGATTTAATCTATAAATCTCGCCCATTGGTAAATCAAAGAGATGAGTACCAAGTATATGTGCCCATTATTATATCGGGATTAAGAGCATGTACTAAATAATATCTGAGGTCCGATTCGATTATGTAGTCAGCAATAAATCGAATCACCTCTGTGTCGGTCCTGCTCAATACAAACAAAGTGCACTAGTGTGATTCTATGGTCAAGACATACCAATACCAAATCACACTACAACCATTCCGATGGTTTGTCCAAAGTCATCTCGGTTGTGAGCCTTTACTTATACTTTACAAGGAGCCGATAACAAGATCTCCCGTGTGACACCACACACCATGTTATCTACAATGTAACGTATTAGACAATATTTCATAACCATAAAAATATGCAAACAATGATCATGTGATTCTTATTTCAAAATAAAGATGTTTATAGAAAAGATAGACTTTTCAGTATACATCCCTACAATCTCCCACTTATACTAAAAGACTATGTTGTGCTCTTACTGCCATACATCTGATTCCCCTTCCCTCCACATGCCTATCAAAGCTCTCGCTAGAAGGGCCTTAGTGAAAGGGTCTACCAGGTCATCCTCTGATGCAATCTAGGCGACAACAACTTCTACCTCCTTTACGATTTCTCGTATCAGGTGGTACTTGCGCTCTATGTGTTTACTAGCCTTATGGGCTCGTGGTTCCTTCGAGTTTGCAACTGCACCATTATTATCACAATAAATTGTGATAGTTCTAGGCAAACCAGGAATCACATCCAAGTCCATCAGGAAGTTCCTGAGCCATACAGCTTCTTTGGCTGCCTCATAGGCTGCCACATACTTAGCTTCTATAGTGGAGTCCACCACGCATTTCTGCTGGTCACTCCTCCATACAATGGCTCCACTTCCCAAAGTAAACACAAAACCTGAGGTAGGCTTACTGTTATCCCTATCTGATTGGAAGTCGCAATCCATGCAACCCACAGGGAGTAATTGGTGCCGCTTTCGAACTAGCATATAATCCCTAGTCCTTCTCAGGCACTACAATACATGCTTTACCGCAGTCCAATGTCCCTGTCTTGGATTACTCTGATATCTACTGACCATGCCCACAGCAAAGCAGATATCGGGTCTCGTACATAGCATTGCATACATGAGGCTTCTTACTGCCGAAGCATAAGGAACCGCCTTCATCTCCTCTATCTCCTCAGATGATCTAGGACACATCTCCTTAGATAAAGGAACTCCATGCCCGAAAGGTTGAAAACCCTTCTTGGAGTTCTGCATGCTAAAACGATCCAAAATTGTTTCTATGTATGAAGCTTGGGATAAGCACAACATCCTTTTCCTACGATCCCTTAAACCTTGATCCCAAGGATGTGTCCCGCTTCTCCCAAGTCCTTCATATCAAACTGTTTAGACAACCATACCCTTACGTCCGATAACACCTTGATATTGTTGCCAATCAACAAAATGTCATCTACGTATAGTACAAGAAATACCACTACGTTTCCGTCACATCTCTTGTATACACAAGACTCATCCGGACTTTGAATAAATCCATAAGACTGGATCACTTCATCAAACTGAATGTTCCAAGATCTTGAAGCTTGCTTCAATCCATAAATGGACCGATTAAGCTTACATACAAGATGCTCTTTGCCCTTAGCAATGAATCCCTCTGGTTGCTTCATGTAGATGTTTTCCTCAAGACTTCCATTAAGGAAAGCTGTCTTGACATCCATCTGCCACACCTCATAATCCATATGAGCTGCTATGCATAAGAGAATCCGGATAGATTTAAGCATGGCTACCGGCGAAAAGGTCTCCTCATAATCGATACCCTCTTTCTGAGTATACCCCTTCGCAACAAGCCTCGCATTGAAGGTCTCAACCTTCCCATCTATTCCTCTTTTTGTCTTGTAGATCCACTTGCATCCAATGGTTTTTACACCATCGGGTGGTTCTACTAGCTCCCAGACCTGATTTGAATCCATAGATTCAATCTCAGCATTCATTGTACTTTGCAAAGATGCTGTATTTATATCTTGGATTGCCTTGTCGTATGTCTAGGGATCAGGTTCATGTTTGCTAGGGACCAAATCAGAAGATTTGTCCAAAAACATGAATCTAAGAGGTTGTCTAACAACCCTCCCACTACGACGAGGTATCTTCTGTGTATCCTCTGTGACACGCGGTGCAGTGACATGTGGTATGTCCTCTTGTACCGGTGGTACTAAAGAAGTGACTTCCCTTTTTAACTCCTCCAGAACAATTTTACCCTTGGGCTTGTGTCTTATCACATAGTCTTCCTCTAGAAATCTGGCATTCATGTTAACGATCACCCTCTGATCTCTAGGACTATAAAACAAGTCAGAATAGCTCATCATCGATCTAACCATCTCCATAAGAGTCCTATTCCTTCGCTCTGCTACACCGTTCTACTGGGGTGTGCAGTCAATTGGGATTGAATCCCAACCTCTGATAAGTAGTTCCTAAACTCTCCCAAGAGGTTGTCACCACCACGATCAGATCGTAGTGTCATCCACATCTTGAATAATCATCTACAAAAGAGACGAAATATTCAAGATTACCTCTTGCCTAGATAGCCATAGGACCACACAAATCAGAATGAACCATTTCTAACACATCTTTGGCTCTATACCCCTTGGCCTTAAAAAGGCCTCTTGGTCATCTTACCCTCCAAGCAAGATTCGTAGGTTGGGAGATCCTCCACCACTAATGAACCCAAAGGTCCATCAGCTATCAACCTTTGAATTCTGCTTAGGTTAATATGACCAAGCCTAAGAAGCCAAAGATATATTTGGTTCATCTTCGAAGGTTCTTTTCTCTTATTGGAATTAGAAGATGAGTTAATAACTTCAATTTGCATCGTGGGAGATTTTGGTTCAAATTTCCTTTCAATGTACCTGAATAGATATTCTCCCTATTCCTTTTTATAACAACTCTGTCATTAAAAGAAATAGAATATCCATCCATAATAATTTAGAAACTGAAACTAAATTCTTTCTAAATAAAGGTACATAAAGGGAATTTTCCAGAACCAAAGTTTTATTATTTTCAAGAGATAAATAAAACTTCTCCCACTGCAATAGCCGCCACCATCATGGCATTGCCCAAGTAAATGGTAATCTCCCCTTCAACTAGTCATCGGGTTTCCTGGAACCCCTGTAAATTGTTGCAGACATGATTATTGGCTCCTGTATCTACTCACCAGGTGCCGGTAGATATCACCGCTAATCATGTTTCAATGACTAGTCCAAAAGATATACTTATGTTCCGCTTTTGGATTGGGACGATCCTTCTTCCAATGTCCATCCCCTTGCAAGTGAAGTACTTGCCTTTCGGCTTCTTCACTCTTCCACGAGATCCTCCCACCATCTTTGCTTCACCTTGTTTCTTCTTCTTCTTGCCTTCGGCTTAGAAGTAGAAACTCTTTGAGCAATGATGGCTTGAGGACACTCTTCAAAGAGTGCATACTAGCAGATAAGACAATATTTGGATTCATTTCCAATCAATATAATTTGGGTACAATAAGTTTATTTCCTTTAGTATCAAAATAAGTGGATGAAAGTCAATTTTGAAAATCCTAAGAATCACATAGATCATTACTTTAGATTTCAAAAAATTATTGATTCCTCAAACAATAAAATTTCGAAATCAACCAACACCTCAAATCACCGAGAATATCGCATGCCACGATAGTGTGGACGTATACGAATTCTACATTTGTAAGAGGAGGTTTTACCCATTAATTTTATTATCTTGTCAACCTTACTTTTTGACAAATAAAATTAATAGTTGGTTCCTCTTTGGCCCTACAAATAAAAGCGATGACTCGATGGGAGGATACTTTTTATTTGCATCTAAGTGTGCACCATTACACGGTACTAAGGGAATTATTTCGGATTATGTGCCTTACCGATGGGGAAGTACACACGCTCCTAAATAATTTCCTATAACCATTATTTGACCTAGTGATCCGCAAACAAACTCATCCGATGGGGAGGAAGGCACTCAGAGCCGACGTGCAAGTTTGTTGCATCACATGTCAAATTGTAATGGAGGTCGCGGGAATTAATTAAAATATCCCTCTCCCACTTAGTAAATTGAAAATGAGGAATTTTCAAGCACAGACAACATGCTTATTATTACTGTAGATTTCAATAAAAATTATTGATTCCTCAAACAATAAAATTTTGAAATCAACCAACACCTCAAACACCGAGAATATCGCATGCCACGATAGTGTGGACGTATACGAATTCTACATTTGTAAGAGGAGGTTTAACCCATTAATTTTATTATCTTGTCAACCTTACTTTTTGACAAATAAAATTAATAGTTGGGTCCTCTTTGGCCCTAAAAATAAAACTACTTTTTATTTGCATCTAAGTGTGCACCATTACATGGTACTAAGGGAATTATTTCGGATTATGTGTCTTACCGCTGTGGACACACGCTCCTAGATAATTTCCTATAACCATTATTTGACCTAGTGATCCGCAAACAAACTCATCCGATGGGGAGGAAGACACTCAAAGCCGATGCGCAAGTTTGTTTGCATCACTTGTCAAATTGTAATGGAGGCCGCGGGAATTTATAAAAATATCCCTCTCCCACTTAGTAATTTGAAATTGAGGAATTTTCCTAGCCTACGACATGCATATCAAAAAAAAAGTAATAAATATGAAAAATAAATTATTTTCCAACTATTATGGCTTTTGTCTTCAATATGACTCCTGTCGCATCGCCATCTCGTCCGCTCCTCCTACGCCATGTACGAGCCATCCGGAGATCCGAGCCGAGACTAAATCCTATTTTAATTTACATCCATCGATCCTATACTCCACGAGGGAGTGTACATGAAATCTAGATCGAAAGTAAAATAAAATAAAGAGCGGCTAAACAATGCCGTATTTAATTTACAAAAACTAAATACTAGCCTCGTCAACCCCGAGGATTCAACAAAATAAACATTTACACACATACAATCACATACACACACATGCCATAATAGTGGAATCTTATGCCTGCAACCAAAGAGTTAAGCTACGCATATCCTACTATTATCCGACACATTTAATATATGAAAAAGTGCATAAAAATTAACCGAATCCTAAACACACAAAACCGGAAACCTTGGCTCTGATACCAATTGTAGGTTTTGCCCGGAAGCTCTGATACCAATTGAAGGGATTTCCCTTGTCGAGTCCGTGAGGGGAAACTTCGCTTCCCCTTCACCTCGGTTGCTTGACCATGGTGATCCCTTCGATGTCCCTGGATTAAAAAATTTAATCCTAGACAAAAGGGATTCCCAAAGCAACCAAGTCATCGTCGTGCTATTCGTTTAGAGAGGTCACTTGAACAAACTAGTTGTTCAAGCGACCATCCTCTATTCTACGAGTAGCCGCGGAATAGACGATGTCCGGATCGCCGGTTTTTGTGTTTATACTCGGGATCCAAGTATTATTTAGCCTATTTACAGAAATATAACATGCTTATATTTTGAAAAACAAACACAAGCAATGAATAAAAGAGATAGAAGAATAGTTATACCTCTTGGTCTTCTAATGTATGACCCTCCTCCTTTTGGACGTCGTGTGGGCGACGATCCACCAAAAGTCAAAGCTCCTAGATCGCAAAACTTCCTTCCTTGCTTTTCCCAAGCAAGAGGAAGAAGAGAAACAATGTTTTTCTCCTTCAAAAACTCAACCAACAAAGAACTATAGAAGTTCTTGCCGCCGGCCAACTAGAAGGAGAAGAAGATGATGGAAAACTACCAAGACACCAAGGGAAACCCTATATATTGTTTCCACCACCTAAGGAGAAGAGAGGGGAGTGTTTTGGGCGCCGTCCAAGGGCTAGGAAGGGCTGGAATATCTGCTGGATGTTGGCCACAAGGCAAGGAAGAAGAAGGAAAACTTGCCTTATTTGGTGCCACCCTTGCTTCCAAACCCTAACCCTAATTCCAATCCTATCTCAACTAGGATTGCCCTATTCTTGCCGCCCAAGCCTTGCTCCCTCTCTATCATGTTATCCACGACCACTTCCCATGCCCTCCTTTTATAGAGTTAGGGATAAGTTATGAATTAATCTCCTCCATTGGTTCTAGGGATTTAATCTCAACCGTCGGATCTAGAGATTTAATCTCAACCGTCGGATCTTAGAGATTTAATCTCTACCAATGGATCTTAGTGTTTTGTTTCTATCCATTGGATCTAAGCATCTTGAGGTGTTAATGGGCTACATTAGGGACCATGAGGAGGAGTTGGGTCTTGGCCACCCATGGATCAAGCCCACATAAAGTCCGATCCACTAATGATGGTCCAATCCACTAAAGGTCCATCATTGATCTACCTCACCAACCCCCATATGATAATATGGGCTCCATATATTATTTGTACATTTTCTCCCCGTGTTTAAGATCTCGAATGTCCGTCGATTAATTAATTTACTAACCATTAATTAATCAACATCTAACTCCTTAAGTAGTACCACTCAACCTTTTCATCATGCCGGACCAAGTCCACCTGCAGGGTTTACATGATGAACCTTATGAGCTCCTCAAGGGGACATTATCATCCTAATATATAGGACACGGTTTCCTTCTATAATCAACGGCACACCATATAAATAATATCATCTCCCAACTTACCGAGTCTATCGATTTAATCTATAAATCTCGTCCATTGGTAAATCAAAGAGATGAGTACCAAGTATATGTGCCCGTTATTATATCGGGATTAAGAGCATGTACTAAATAATATCTGAGGTCCGATTCGATTATGTAGTCAGCAATAAATCGAATCACCTCTGTGTCGGTCCTGCTCAATACACACAAAGTGCACTAGTGTGATTCTATGGTCAAGACAAACCAATACCAAATCACACTACAACCATTCCGATGGTTTGTCCAAAGTCATCTCGGTTGTGAGCCTTTACTTATACTTTACAAGGAGCCGATAACAAGATCTCCCGTGTGACACCACACACCATGTTATTTACAATGTAACGTATTAGACAATATTGCATAACCATAAAAATATGCAAACAATGATCATGTGATTCTTATTTCAAAATAAAGATGTTTATAGAAAAGATAGACTTTTCAGTATACATCCCTACAGGGGATCCATTTCCTAGCTATTACTTTCTTCTTATCTTGTCCCCTAGCAATTAGGCATTTATAGGTCTTTTCATTTTTCTTTTCTTTGTATCCTAGGCCCTTTTTGTTGAAGCTTGCCCTTTGGCTCCCTATAATCATGTTCAATGTGTTGGAGCCAATAGTGAATTTCTCTAGGGCTTTTGTCAAATAGTCTACCTTTTCCCTTAAAGCCCTATTTTCCTCTATGCATGCATCATTAACATCCAAAGGCATATAGTCATGTGAACATGCATCATTTAAGCGAGAAGAAATATCATTATTATTTAAGCATGCATTTTCTAGCTTATTTTCTAATGCCTTAATTTGATCAAGCATGCTTTTATTTTTCTTTTTCATTCCAAATAAGTCCCTAGTTAAACTAGAAATTATGGAAACTATTTTCTTAGGAGAGGCATTCATTACCATAGTTTCCATGTCTTCTTCTTCTTCTTCGGATGAAGAGGATGTAGAAGCTCCCCCTTCACTTGAGCTCTCTCCACTTGAGCTTGATTCTTTATTTGAGGAGGAGGAGGAGCAATCCGAGTCATGAAGAGCCATTAGTGCTAGGTTAGAATAGACATGCTCTTCTTCTTCGGATGAGGATGAGGAAGCAAGGTCATCCCATGTCTTTGCTTTGAGAGCCATGGCTTTTCCTCTTTCCTTGGCCTTCTTTTCTTCTTCCATTTTCTTCTTGCTCCCCTTCTTCTTCTTCTTTTCTTCCTTCTTTTTCCTTTCCTCTTTGCTCTTGTTTAGGAGGGGACAATTGTCCCTTATGTGTCCCTCCCCTTGACAATTGTAACAAATGATCTTCCCCCTTGGTCTTCTATTCCTATCATGAGATTTATCAAATCTAAAATTCTTAAATGCACGCCTTACCTTCCTTACCATGTAGGCTTCTTCCGTGCTATCCATGGAAGAGGTAGAGGCTTCATCATCGGAGGAGGAGGGGATCTCTATCTTCTTCTTCCCCTTATTTGCCATCAAGGCTACTCCTCTTGAGGGTTGAATTCTAGGCTCTTCTTGTATTCCTTCAAGCCTAGTTTCGTGGAGCTCCATTGTTGAGAAAAATTCCTCCAAGGTACTTACTTCCAAGTTCTTGGAGATGTAAAACGAATCCACCATGGAGCTCCATCTTGAGGACCGGGGAAAGACATCTATGACCTTCATTACCATATCCCGGTTGGAGAGCTTTTCTCCTACACTTGTTAGCCCAATTAATATTTCTTTAAATCTAGAATGTAGGGAAGTTACCTTTTCTCCCTTTTCAAGCTTAATATTTGATAGTTGGGAGCGGAGGAGATCCCTTCTTGCTAGCTTGGCTTCCGAAGTGCCTTCATGAAGTTCAACTAGCTTCTCCCACATCTCCTTAGCACTAGAACATTCCCCTATCCTATTGACTTCTTGTTGGGGGAGTACATTGTATAGGTGGTGCTTGGCCTTTGAATTTGCCAAATATTCTTCTCTTTGCCTCTTGCTCCACCTTGATTTCTCCAATGGCTCCCCATTTTCGTTCCTAGGCAACTCGAAACCGTTTTCCATTATTAATAGAATTTCAAAGTCGGTTTCGAAGAATACCTCCATTCTCTTTTTCCACCAAGAGAATTCACCGTCGAACTTCGGTGGGTGGATGTTTGAGCCGGCCATTTGAGATGTAGAGCTTGTTGCGGTGGTTAGTCCGGTGACAAGCAACCTTGCTCTGATACCACTTGTTGGGAGATCGGTTGGCCGGCTAGAGGGGGGTGAATAGCCCTCGTTCGTTTGATGTCGTATTTTACTCGTCTACAAAATGTTAGCGCAAGTGGAATATACAAATACAAATAAAGACAACACAAAAGATAGACAAGCAATACAAACACGAGATGTAACGTGGTTCACGGCTACACCGCTAATCCACGGTCCGATTCGTCCACGGTGAATCACTCCGCAATCTATCCACTAGATCTCTCCTTTGCACAAAGCTAGGTGGAGGTAACCTCTTTTACACAAAGATCACTCTTCTACAATGGAATGAAGATTAGAGCAAGTAGAAGAGTGGGAAATCGTTTAGGGCACTTAGGGAGTAGTTGGGCGTTCAAGCATTAACCTCCCAAAGCCCCATCCCCTTCCTTTTTATAGAGGAAGAGGGTTTCTTCCCGTTGACACAAGATCAGTCGACTGATGCCCTCGATCAGTCAACTGGTCCTGTAGCCATTGCCCAATAACGGCCGCTTTCCACGTTGGATACCATCCATCGATGCATCGCATCACGATCGATCCTACCATCGCCGATCGATGCTCGATCACGAGTGCTCAATCGAGGACTCGACTCCGTGCCTGCGTGCCATCATCGACTTCCATTCGGCGCATCGTTGTCGACATCGATCATTGCCGATCCATGGCGATTGATCGCCAAACATTAAATGGTATTATACCGGTCGATCGACCATCGACTCGATCATGATCGCTATTCCTAGCGATCGTGTGTCGGGAAAACCCATCCGACACTTAGCCAAATGGCCAAGTTTCACCTAAGAGCTACCCCTTCCCGAGTTACATTCGCTCACTCTCATCTCTCGGAGTCCCTCGCCATCGAAGTTCTCTTCGTTCTCGGCCACGTCCCTCGGCAGCATCAGACGCACGACTCTGCAATTCTCCTTCGCATCTCTTGCCTCGAAGTCTACTTCCTCCGGCTTCACTCCAAGCTTCTCGTCCGGCGGTCCCTCGGATGCTCCAAGCGCACGACTTCCGCAAAGCTATCCTTCACCGACTCAAGGCACGAGTCATGAGATGTGAAACTCGCCACGGCTCCATGTGCGAATTATTAAGTCCTGCACGACTTCAACGCACATATCAAATCAACATAACACACTAACTTAAATCCTTTGCCATACACATCAAAACCTTATCATGGAAAGAGATTGCCCTAACAATGTTGACCGGTTCTCTAATCATGGTCTTGTGGAAGGGATATCATACACTTTCCCGATGAGCTCTCGCGCCTATTAGGAACTACCTAATCCTAACAAGCGAAACTTTCGAATCATCAGAGCTCAGGGGGTTGATACCGTTTGGAGCCCCTTGTCACTAAGGTCCCTCAACCCTTCTAGAGTTAATTTCTCCTACTGTGGCCACCCTATATTGTTAAGATAGGATAGATGGTATGAGGATGCCAAATCAATCCCTATGAAGAGTCGAAATGTATCCCGTTTCCTACTCCTTCAAACCCTTCTATCTATGGTTACCAGAGAAAGGACAACCACTAGGTTCCTTCTTAGTTCTCCTAGATCTTTGATACAAGGGCTTGTTGGTGCAATCAACCCAGGTCACGATTGACCAGACTCGAGTTTGACTCGAGTAGTATTTTAATGTTTTACATTGATGTCTGACAAGTGTTGGGGATATTGTTAGTGCTATCAACTGTAGGGGATTGATCGGCCGGCTAGAGGGGGGTGAATATCCCTCATACGTTGGATAATGATATTTCCTCATCTACAAAAAGATTAGCGCAACAGAAACAACAAGACAAGCAAATCAAGCAAATAAAAATAAAGCAAAGGAAAACGAACAATGCTAACACAAGGTCGTAACGTGGTTCACGACTACGCTGCTAATCCACGATCCCGATTCGTCCAAGGTGAATCACTCCTTTGCCAAATCCACTAAGTCTCTCCTTTGCACCAAGCTAGGTAGAGGTAACCTCTTTACAATCCCTCTTCTTACAATTGAATGAGAATTAGCACAAGAAGAAGAGTGGAAAAACCCTTAGAGCACTTTGGGAGATGTTATGAGTTGAAGCATTTAGTTCCCAAAGCCCCACACCCTTCCTCTTTATAGAGGAAGAGGGTTTCTTCCCGTTGACACATAAGCAGTCGACTGATGTCCCTATCAGTCGACTGGTCCTATAGCCATTGCCCAATAACGGCTGCTTTCCACGTTGGATTTCATCTAACGACACTGACATCAGTTGACTGATATTGCCATCAGTCAACTGATGCTCGATCAGTCGAGTGCTCCACGAGCTCGACTCCATTCTGTGCCCAAAACTCTTGTGACCAGTCGATTGATGCCTTCATCAGTCAACTGGTGGTCTCGTATTCGACTGCCATTCCATGGCAGTCGACTATTGGCACTTGAATCGGACTCGAACACTAGTCGAGTCACCGTCGACTTAGAGTAGTCGACTACCATTAACATGGTAGTCAACTGATGTCGAGAAATCCCATCCGACACTTAGCCAAATGGCCAAGTTTCACCTAAGAGCTACTACCCCTTCCCGGGTTACATTCGCTCACACTCATCCCTTAGAGTCCCTCGCCTTTGAAGTTATCTTCGTCCGACCACGTCCCTCGGATGCGCCAAGCGCACGACTCTATAGCGCCATCCTTCGCATCTCACCCTGAAGTCTACTTCCTCCGGCTTTACTCCAAGCTCCTCGTCCGGCGGTCCCTCGGATGCTCCAAGCGCACGACTTCCGCAAAGCCATCCTTCACCGACTCAAGGACCGAGTCATGAGAGGTGAAACTCGCCAAGGCTTCATGTGCGAATTACTAAGCCCTGCAAGACTCCAACGCACATATCAAATTATAATAACACTCTAACTTAAACCCTTTTCCACACACATCAAAACCTTATCATGGAAAGAGATTGCCCTAACAATCTCCCCCTTTTTGATGTGTGGCAATCCGTTTAAGTTAGGTAAAAACATTTGATAAAACTATTAAGGAAAGAAAGCATGTAAATAACATGATTAGCAACTCTCCCCCTTAATACATGAAACTCTCCCTATGTATATTCCCCCTTACTTAAACTATTCTCCCTTACTTAAACATAACATTTCTCCCCCTTTGACACCATCAAAAATAATAAACAAGGTTTATACAAGCATGACATCAAGTCTAGAGGTAAACAAAAGCCAAAACATGCCTTAAAATTGGATACAAAAGGTTACTGGGCATATTATTAGGCTACCAGTCGACTGGTTCAGACTACCAGTCGACTGGCACGTGCATTTCGGGTTTTTCAGGTTTTCAGGGTGGTTTTCAGAAATGCACTAGAAAATATATAAAATTTGAAAAATCATGAAATTTGGGGAACACATTTCTTGTAAGTATATTTATCAATGAAAAGTAGTTTTCCATGAAAAATCATTGTATTTTTAAGTATTTGCCAAAAATCCAAAAGCTTTAAAAACCACTAGGTTTTTGATCATGTAAGTATCCATTTTAACACCTAGTCTTGCTTTGGATTGTTTCAAAACATGAATACACAGATTTTAAAGTAAGAAATTGTTTTGAAAACATATGAAATATACAACCATGATCTTTTGGCATAAGTCTTCCCCATGATTGGTCTATTATTGCTATTTTGATACTTTAAATGACCATCTAAATGCCATAGGCATTAGAGAACATTTGTATCATCCTATCATCTCACCCATGCTAAGTTTTCAATCATGGTAGCCTATGGTGAGTGTGAGATGTATCCTAAAGGTATTTGTATGTACTTAACCATTATTTTCATGCAATTCTATCAAGGTTAAGTATCATCCTAACAATCCACATGATCATAAAGATGTATATGACTTAATTTTACATTATGATCATGAAGCACATGTATTCATCAATTTGTTATCATGCATTAGATATTTCATAATGGTAATAATGTAAACATTACCTAAAGCATGATTTATCTATTTTTAGGTGCATTATCATCACCTAACACTATTTCAAAAATATTGTCCCGCCATCCTAAGTCAACCAACATATGATATAGATAAATTGCATATGGTTGACTACCCTAGGATTTTCCTAACCCTTAAGGATGAATTTTGGAACCTAATATAAATTCTTGCCTATGGGGTTCACTAAAAACTCCTTGGGGATCCATTTTCTAGCTATTACCTTCTTTTTATCTTGTCTCCTAGCTATTAGACATTTGTAGGCCTTTTCATTTTTCTTTACCTTATAACCTAGGTCTTTTTTGTTAAAACTTGCCCTTTGGCTCCCTATGATCATGTTCAAGGTGTTGGAGCCTATAGTAAACTTTTCTAGGGCTTTGGTCAAATAGTCTACCTTTTCTCTTAGAGCCCTATTTTCTTCTATGCATGCATCATTAACATTGAAAGACATATATTCATGTGAGCATGCATCATCATGACTAGAAGAAGTATCATCATTTACATTTAAGCATGCTTTTTCTAGTTTATTTTCTAAGTCCTTAATTTGATCTAGCATGCTCTTATTTTTCTTTTTAGCTCTAAATAAATCCTTAGTGAAGCTAGAAATCATAGACATAATTTGCTTAGGGGGTAGATTTGTTACCTCACTTACCAAGTCCTCTTCCGATGATGAGGATGTAGAGGAGGCTCCCCCTTCACTTGAGCTCTCTCCACTTGAGCTTGCTTCTTCATTTTCTTGCTCGGAGGAGGAAGTGTCTAGGTCGTCAAACGCCATTAATGCCAAGTTGGTGACAAAGGCATTCTCCTCTTCCGATGATGATGAAGATGATGAGGAGGGGTCATCCCAAGTTCTTGCCTTTAGTGCCTTTGTCTTTCCCTTTTCTTTGGCTTTCTTCTCTTCTTCTTTCCTCTTGCTACCCTTCTTCTTTTTCTTTTCTTCTTTCTTCTTCCTCTCTTCTTTGCTCTTGTTTAGGAGAGGACAATTGTCCCTTATGTGTCCCTCTCCTTGGCAATTGTAGCAAATAATTTTCCCCCTTAGTCTTATATTCCTATCATTATATTTATTAAATCTAAAACCTTTTAATGCACGCCTTACCCTCCTTACCATATAGGCTTCTTCCATGCTATCCATGGAGGAGGATGAGGATGCTTCATCGGATGAGGAGGGGATCTCCATCTTCTTCTTCCCCTTGTGTGCCATCAAGGCTACTCCTCTTGAAGGTTGAAACTTTGGCTCTTCCTGTATTCCTTCAAGCCTCGTTTCGTGGAGCTCCATTGTTGAGAAGAACTCCTCCAAGGTGCTCACTTCTAGATTCTTGGACATGTAGAAGGAGTCCACCATTGAGCTCCATTTTGATGACCGGGGAAAAGCATCAATTGCTTTCATGAGCATGTCCTGGTTGGAGAGCCTTTCTCCTACACTTGTTAGTCCAATCAAAATTTCCTTAAACCTAGAATGCAATGATGTTACCTTTTCTCCCTTTTCTAATTTTATGTTGGATAGTTGAGAGCGGAGGAGGTCTCTCCTTGCAAGTTTGGCTTCCGAGGTACCTTCATGAAGCTCTACTAGCTTCTCCCACATCTCCTTCGCACTAGAGCATTCCCCTATCCTATTCACCTCTTGTTGGGGGAGTACATTGTAGTGGTGGTGCTTGGCCTTTGAATTTGCCAAGTATTCTTCCCTTTGCCTCTTGCTCCACCTTGATTTCTCAAATGGCTCCCCATCTTCATTCCTAGGCATCTCGAAACCGTTTTCCATTATTAATAAAATTTCAAAGTCGGTTTCAAAGAATACCTCCATTCTCTTTTTCCACCAAGAGAATTCGCCTTCGAATTTTGGTGGGTGAATGTTTGAGCCAGCCATCCTTGAATGTGCTTGTTGTGGCGGTGAGTCCTCGACAAGCTTTCCTTGGCTCTGATACCACTTGTAGGGGATCGATCGGCCGGCTAGAGGGGGGTGAATATCCCTCTTACGTTGGATAATGGTAGTTGCTCGTCTACAAAAAGATTAGCACAACGGAAATAACAAGACAAGCAAATCAAGCAAATAAAAACAAAGCAAAGGAAAACAAACAATGTTAACATAAGGTCGTAACGTGGTTCACGGCTACGCCGCTAATCCACGATCCCGATTCGTCCAAGGTGAATCATTCCTTTGCCAAATCCACTAAGTCTCTCCTTTGCACCAAGCTAGGTCGAGGTAACCTCTTTACAATTCCTCTTCTTACAATTGAATGAGAATTAGCACAAGAAGAAGAGTGGAAAAACCCTTAGAGCACTTTGGGAGATGTTATGAGTTGAAGCATTTGGTTCCCAAAGCCCCACACCCTTCCTCTTTATAGAGGAAGAGGGTTTCTTCCCGTTGACACAGGAGCAGTTGATTGATGTCCCTATCAGTCGACTGGTCCTGTAGCCGTTGCCCAATAACGGCTGCTTTCCACGTTGGATTTCATCCAACGGCACTGGCATCAGTCGACTGATATTGCCATCAGTCGACTGATGCTCGATCAGTCGAGTGCTCCATGAGCTCGACTCCATGAAACTCTGCGACCCGATCGATGCCTTCATCAGTCGCTGGTGGAATCTCGCGATCGCCATTCCATGGCGATCGTTTACTTGAACCGGACTCGAACACTAGTCGAGTCACCGTTGACTTAGAGTAGTCAACTACCATTAACATGGTAGTCAACTGATGTCGGGAAATCCCATCCGACACTTAGCCAAATGGCCAAGTTTCACCTAAGAGCTACTACCCCTTCCCGGGTTACATTCGCTCACACTCATCCCTCAGAGTCCCTTGCCTTTGAGGTTATCTTTGTCCGACCATGTCCCTCAGATGCGCCAAGCGCACGGCTCTGCAGCGCCATCCTTCGTGTCTCGCCCTGAAGTCTACTTCCTCCGGCTTCACTCCAAGCTCCTTGTCCGGCAGTCCCTCGGTGCTCCAAGTGCACGGCTTCCGCAAAGCCATCCTTCACCAACTCAAGGACCGAGTCATGAGAGGTGAAACTCGCCAAGGCTCCATGTGCGAATTACTAAGCCCTACAAGACTCTAACGCACATATCAAATCATAATAACACTCTAACTTAAACCCTTTGCCACACACATCAAAACCTTATCATGGCAAGAGATTGCCCTAACATCAACCCATGTCATACTTGATGTTTGATGATGGTTTGACCATTGTCATGAAAAGTCCAAGCTTGAGTCTTGGCATGGAAAGTCCAAGCATGGGTCTTAGCAAGGAAAGTCCAAGCATGGGTCTTGGCATGGAAAGTCCAACATGGGTTGGCAGGGGAAAGTCCAAGCTTGAGTCTTGGCAATTGGAAAGTCCAAGGGGAATATTGGTGACGTAAAGTCCAAGGGTGGAGTCTTGGTAGCATAAGTCCAATGGTTGGCGGCGTAAAGTCCAAGTGGAGTCTTGGCAGTGTAAGCCCAATGTGCCTTGGCGGTGTAGACCACATTAGCATTACAATAGCTTATGGAAGCACCGGAAGGCTAGCGTATGGATGAACAAGTCATGGATGACTTGGAGGGATCTGATAGGCGTGAGGCTGATGGAGGTGGCTAGAAGGCTTAGGTCTAGGCTAAGGGTGGTCTAGCAAGTATGGGAGCACCATACTTGGGTTAAAACCTCATGTTTGAGGTATATCAGTTGACTGGGACAATGGTCAGTCGATTGATGGGAGTCGACTAGAGTTTATCACTGGAATTGCCTAGCTTGATTATTGCCACTTTAGGCGATTGGTGATGGCTGGCGATGTTGATCTAGAGATCCGATCGTGATGGTCATCAATTCGAGGACAAAAGCTTCACAAGTCGACTGTTAGGGTTTGATAGTCGAGTGGAAGCATGAACTGTTGATAGATGGATATGATCAGTCGGCTAATGGTCTATCCGTTAGAACTTATCCAACGTGGCTCATGTCATTGTCTCACAACGACTACATGAGTAGTCGACTGATGGTCTCGATCAGTCGACTGCTAGGCGGAATACAATCCAAAGAGAAGCTTTAAAGGGAGCTCGAGGAGGAAGTTTTCGCCATCGATTCTTGGATGTCTTTGGGGTGATTTGCTAGTGCAAATCAGGGCCTTCAAGCACGGTTCAAGAAATCAAAAAGAAGCATTCCAAAAGAGTTTTTTAAAAGTGTTCTTTACTTCTTTTATTGTATTTCTTTTGTAATTGCTTGTATTTCATTCTTATTGTTATTTGTACGAGATTTCTCCACCTCCGACTTGTTGTCAAGAAGGAGTATTTGAGTAGTGGTGTGTGATTGACATCGCTAGGGCTCTTACAAGCCCAATCCGTGGAGTAGGAACCATTCGGTTCCAAACCACGTTATATCGTGTTGTCTCTTGTGCTTGTGTTGTATTTACTTTTGTTATTATATATTCTGCTGCGTTAACAAGTGTTGTAGAGATGAACGTGATCAAATTCCATCAAGCATCGTCGACGCGCTATTCACCCCTCACCCCCTTTAGCGGCCACCGAGGTCCTAACAATTGGTATCAGAGCCCGGGGCTCTTCTACGGATTAACAACCAAGAGAGCACCGCTAGAGGGCAAGAAGATGGATTTTCAAGAAAAACTAGGATGGGACATCAACACACTGCCACCATACGATTAAGAAGACTTTCCGGCATGGAGGGCTAGAATCGAGACATTCTTGATGATGGACATAGAAGATCGGTTCATTGTCATGGAAGGTTTTGAACCACCTAGGAATAAGAAGGGAGAGGTCTTGAAGTTGAAGAAGTGGACCAAAGAGCAACGTCTTAAGTTCAAGACCAAAGTCAAGGTAACAAAACTTCTAGAAGATTTGATACCTAATGATATTTTGTCTAAAATAGGTGAAGAACATATTGGGTTTCCGACACCGCGACGAGTGTGTGTTCGAACATGTTTCGTAAACATGCACACAGCGGAAGGAATAAAAATAATAAATCTAATTTATTACAACACACACACTACATGCATGCATAGTACAACATGTGTAGACATAACCATAAATTCAAATTTTGCAATAAAAGGAAATTTATACTATGTATACCTGACGTATCACGTGTAGCGGGAAAGACATCAACCGGAACGATCCTCACTAGAATCGTCTCTATCTATATCCACGCCGAGTATCTTTGAGATGACTTCACAAAGTCACGAGCCTCATCTTCGTACAGGTTACTAGCCTCATGTTGAAGACGATGTGATCGAGAGAAGATCACGATCCGAATCAAAAATCGGATCCCAAACAAGTCCTCAAAAACTCGCTTTTCCGGAGAGGTATTCGTCAACCGTTTGACGAATCCTTCATCCTCCACCTATGAGGATTACCGGAGATCGAATCCCCGGCAAGGATGGCGCTGTCGGAGCTCCAAACGTCGTCCAAATGACGCTCCGACAAGAAGGAAATAAGCTGTCCAGAAAACTGGACAGCTTCGGTGGAGACCTTGTGCCGGCCAAATAAGGAAAGCAATATGCTCACCTTGTCGCCGGAGTCAAGAAAGATCACCGGAGCTCCTCCGGCAACAGCTAGACACCAGCAAGTGGGGAGGATGGCAGCTGCTGGACGCCGGTTGGAGGAGCTTGGGCGGGGGCAAGGAGTTGGGCGCCGACCACTTGGAGAAGAGGGAGAGGGTGGGTGGCAACAACTAGGGTTGCATGGATTCGGTTTTCACAAAACCCTTAAGCCCTATTTTATAGAGAACAAATTCTCCTAATGGTTATCAGATCATAACCAAAAGACCATTAACCCGCTCCATTAATTTAAGTTAAAATAAACCAAACCATGATGGTTTATTTTAAGTTAAAACGAACCGAACCAACTTTGGTTCATTCGTTTAAAACAAACCAAACCCCTTTGGTTTATTCTCCTCCATTGGATTAGAACCAAACCAATTTGGTTCATCCATCATGTCTTCATAAGACACGACCCATCCACGCTTCCATTGCGACTGAAACGATTTCATGCTTGCTCCATGTTTGGTCCAACCAAACCTAGTTTCTCTCGGTCTGAGAATCTCATTCTCAAGCTCGTTTTAAATCCTTCGGATTACGCTCATTGTGCGTGTGACAAAATAGGTTCTCGGTTTATGTTGGCCATCTATAATTAACCATTAATTATAGAACGATCATGAGTGACACCTAGTAGTACATCATGATCCCCAATTAACCAAAAAGATCAACGGTTGATCCAGAACTATTTCTGAAACCCTTCAGCAGCTCGAATGAATCATGCCCCATTCCCTTCACTCATCTTATACCCACTTGGTTCAGGATATGGTCTATAGTGTTAGTTCCCACTAGGTTGACTACGTCACACCTAGCCCAAGTATCATTTCCTCATCCTACGGATTCTAGTTACTTCACATGTATCGAAGAGTACCTTACTCTAAACATGTAATGCTTTGGCCAAAGACTTTAGTAACAATCCGACGAGAGGCCATGGGTATACATCTCCTCGCAAGGAGTGGTGAATCCTTTATAGGCTATTCAAACACCTTCGATCACTTCGACTTATACCCAATCATCCCGGGTCCACATCTCCTCAGAGATGCTTACTTAAGATGTCAAAGCATAAGTCTTTATGATCAAGATGACTTGAATACCGCAAGTCAAAGGAATATCGCACTTAAGCTGCAGTAAGAACTTCATTGACATATCTATATATGCAGAGAACCATATGAAGTCTTACGGCTGGTCACTCCAATGAACTAGTTACCTTAACTAGCATCCACGATTAACTCCGGACATCAGAATGTCTCCAGCCAGTGAGAATCAGCTGCTTGGATACACCAAGGAGTATACCTCGTGCTAGTCTCGACAGAATCAATGAGGTCCAAATCCATCAATTTATCGACTAGGGATAATTCCGATACATCACAATTACACATGTAGAGATACTCACTAGTTGTGATCCAATCACAAATTCTCTCATGCTGTGAATCGTATTGTGGACATTCAGTAAATGAGTTTAAGATATAATCAAATACATAAAAACATGTATACTCAAATAGTGAATCTTCATATATCATATAAATGGTTTAAACATAAGGCGATTGCCTTAGGACATCTCTCATATATTACTAACAAACTCCCACTTGGCCTAATGTCAATCGCTACGGTATCCAATACCATAAGCTCTAATATGACCCTCAAACTTACTTTGAGGTAATGCCTTAGTCAAAGAATCCGCTAAGTTCCTTTCAGTGGGGATTTTCTCGATTTGTTTTTCTTTCCTACTAATGATCTCTCTAATCAGATGATAGCGGTGAAGCACATGTTTGGATCATTGATGAGACCACATCAAGTTCAGAGATGAACTTCTTGATCCAAACTGCTTCCTTTGACGCTTCCAAAGCAGCAATGTATTCTGCCTTAGTGGCAGAATCCGCTATAATGTCAAGCTTGGAACCTTTCCAACTTATTGCACCTCCATTCCAGGTGAATACATACCCAGACTAAGACCTGAAATCATCCTTATCTGTTTGGAAGCTGGCATCCGTATACCCGCGTATCACCATGTACCCTTCTCCATATATTAGGAATGCATCCTTAGTTCTTCTTAAGTACTTAAGGATCGACTTAACAGTCACCCAATGATCCATTCCTGGATAAGACTAGTATCTGCTCGTGACACTCAGAGCATACGATACATCAGGCCTCGTACATAACATAGTATATGTTAGTGAAAGCCCTAGAGCCAATCATGTGATGATTGTTGTATGGACTTTATTGTATCATATTCCTATTTATAAAGGCATGGTTATTATATTTACTTATATTGGTGCCAAATAACTAAATATAATAATGTCCTTGAGTAGTAGGTTCTTATCTATATCAATCGATTGGTTGAATCAATAATGAGATGATATAGAGAACACTACTCTTAATCATTCCTAGTCGAGTATTAACATTCAGGGACAATGTTAATGCGTAGAGACTAGCATGTAGGTCAACATGATGACTTGATCTCACAAGTCATGGATATGAGATATCAAGTTGACACATGGGTATGCATTGGAGAATGTATATTGAATGACCCGCCATGAGAGAGTATCATGGATCGTTATATGAGTGTCATATACTTTCTCATGTGGCTATTAGTATGACTATTAGTCCTTAGACCTGAAGTCACCATGGTTCACTACATAAGGAGTTGCATACTTTGGCTTCGTCAAACGTCACCCGTAAATGGGTGGACTATAAAGGCGATTACTGGGTATGTAACAAATTATGTGGAGGGATGTGAGTGATGTAGATGAGATCTATCCCTCCTATATGACGGGAGTGACATCGATATTCTTGATATAGCGAGACCACGAAGTGCATGGCCATGCCCAAATGAGTCAATATGAGATATTGAGCTCATTTGATATGAGTGAGTCTACTTGGAGTTCAAGATTTAGATTATACCGAGGATGACACGGTCTATGCCTCGATTGGTCAATCTAAATGTCAAGGATAGAGGGACATTGTCACATATTGTGAGAGTCACAATTAGTAGTCACAAAGGTGATGTTGGAGCTCAACATTCTTGTAACTTGGGTAGCAATGATGTGTTGCTAGATACCGCTCATTGCTTATGTTCCTAAATCGGTTTAGGGACATTGCCAACGTTACAAGAACCTATAGGGTCACACAAATAAGGGCAATTAGATGGAGATTAGGTTCATATGATGAACCATGAGGATTAGGTTCATGGGATGAACCAAATTGGATTAAGAGTAATCCAAATTAGACTAATTGAGTTAGACTCAAGTTGATTCAAGTGTTGAATGAGTCTAATTTAGATTTGATTCATCAAATCAATTTAAATTAAATGAATAGTGATTCATTAAATTAAATTGACTTGAATCAAATGGTTGGATTTGATAACCATGGGAGATAAGAGGTCAAGTTTGACTTGACTTGAGAGGGAAGATGAAAGGTCAAGTTTGACTTGACCAAATGCCATGTCATGATGATGACTTGGCATGGCCAGCCAATGATGATGTTCCACATCATCATGGACACATCATGGGGTGCCACCTCATGAGGGAGACCAAGAGCCATTGGCTCTTGGAGTTACATGCATGCATGTAACCCCCTTATAGTGGGTTATGGATGATGTGAAGTTAAGTTGTGTAACTTCATCTTCTTCCTCTTCTCTTCCCTCAAGCTCTCTCTTCCTCATCTAGCCATGAACGTCCAAGGGGTGCTAGAACACTCTAAGGTGTTTTTCTCCACCATTTATCCGTGTGGATACTTGTAGAGGAGTGTACACTTGACACTCTCGAGTTCCGGCGAAACTTTTGGACGAGCGAGATTTGTGAAGGGCGTCGCATCGAGGGTAACGTCCTTATCATGTAGATCTAAGGTAGATCTAGGGTTTTATACAAACACATACATGTTTTAGTTTTAATACATCTTTGCACGGATCCGTGGCCGGACTTCCGGGGTTTCCATAACGCAAAAAGCGGTTTTTGTGGCTCGGAAAGTCCAACAGTGGTATCAGAGCCACGTGCGAAGCATGTATGTGTTTCGCTTTTATAATTTTTGTATTAGATATAAAAATTATAGATTTATATGTTTCTGTAAATTTCCTATTTTTATAGAATTTTTGGGTATTTTTCTCGAATAGTCGAAGCAACGAGTGTTGGGACACTTGTAGGCTTCAACCGTCGAGAAAAACTCTCCGAAACGGCGAAATCTTGCTTTAGGTTTTTGGGACAGTGACTTAAGTCGCTGTAAGATCATAGTAGGGACACTCACATGGTTTATTTTGCGAGTAGGGGCACTTCCCCTATCCCCGAAAGGGGCCTTGTCCCGCGGTCGCGCCCGGAAACCGCTTAGCGGGACCGTTACGGAGAGGTGACTCTTAAAATTGGAAAAAAATAGGAAAAATTATAGAAATTTTCTGTAAAAATACATAATTTAGAATTATGTATAATTATATGATTGTCATGGCCCAATAACCCTAATATGATTGGATGTGATGTGTTATAATTCATAATACGGCCTGCGTGCCGTTTTGTGGTTATGCGTGTTGTATAGTGTATGCGACCTGCGCGTCGTACCTCTTCTTTTGATATTCTAGTTGTAAATAGTTTTAGACTCGAATGTAACTCAAGTTTCATATTTGTAATGTACAAAATGGAGCGGTGGAAAGTCCACTTGAAGACGAGGTTACTAGAAGGGTGACGACGACACATGGCGGTCAAAGGAAACGCTTGGAGAAGCCGCTAGCCTTAGGTTGACCGTCCGATCTTCTCATTGGCTTGAGAAGATCGTAGTAGGGCCATGACTACATCACATTTAATTATATATATATATATATATATATATATATATATATATATATATATATATATATAATTGATTTTGCTTGTATGTATGTGATGCATGCTAGTAGAATAATGCTTGTATGTATATGATGCATGCTAGAATAATTTTCTTGTATGTATATGATGCATGCTAGAATAATGATTGTATGTATGTGATGCATGCTAATATAGGATAATAAAGGCCTAAATCCGTATAAGATACACATTTCGATTAGATTAGATCATAATCGAATCAACTCGAAAATGCCTATCGAGCCTTGATACCCATCACTACCTCGATTATTTGTTGTTGTTGAATCTGCCAAAGCAGAGCAACACATATTATCTTGGTAGGGTGCAGAGGGACAATCTTGGTCCCCACCTATCACGCTTGGGTTAGAGTAAGCTCAATTAGATCGAGCAAAACTAGTTAACTCAATTGGATCGAGTAGAACTATAGGCATATTCCAATCGTTGGAAAGATAGGTTAAGATCGCATTTACACTAAATCTTGGGCGATTTAGCCAAAGCTAACTCAAGGTCTTTTGTAAATGTGGGTCTTGATCCTATAAACAAGAGTTGCATAGAGATGTAATCGGTAATATGTTACCCACCGATCGTACTAAGTCTTGGACGATTTAGCCAAAGCTAACTCAAGGCTTAGTATGATGTGGATCTTGTCCCGCAAGAATTATAGCTAGTTTGTATGAATCTAGTAAAGTGGTTTGACCACATCCATAACTCGATTCTACAAAATTCCTATAATTCAGTGGGAGCATCATTTGATTAAAGGCCTAATTAAATGATAAAAGGAATATGATATTAATTCTCTGCATTGTATGTTGTAGATAACTATGTCGACAAACACGAACACTCTCTCTCTGCGTTCTGTCCTTGAGAAGGATAAGCTCAATGGAGCAAATTTCCTGGACTGGTACAGGAACCTGAGAATTGTTCTCACCCAAGAAAGGAAGTTGTACGTCCTGGAGCATCCCATTCCGGAGGCACCTCCTGCCATTGCCTCGTGAGCTGACAAAGATGCTTACAAGAAGCATCAAGATGATGCATTAGATGTGTCATGTCTAATGCTCGCGACCATGAACTCTGAGCTTCAGAAGCAACATGAGTTCATGAATGCTTATGATATGGTTGGACATCTTCGTCAACTATATCAAGGACAAGAAATACATGAGAGATATGAAGTCTCTAAGGCATTGTTTGGGTCTAAAATGCAAGAAGGGACTCCCGTAGGTCAATATGTACTCAAGATGATTGGGTACGTAGAAAACCTACAAAGGCTGGGATTCCCACTTGGCCAAAAGTCTCTTTTCCACAAGCCTTCAATCAATTTGTCATGAATTATAACATGAATGAAATTGATAAGCCATTGCCTGAAATGCTCAACATGTTGAGAACTGCTGAGCTTAACCTTAAGAAAGGAAAATCTGACACCATTTTGATGGTCTGCAAGAAGAGAAAGGCAAGGCAAGCCTAAAGGTAAGGGAAAGTCCTGCCAAGGGCAAAGGCAAAGAACTTAAACCCAAAGGAGGGGTAGCCAAGGAAGGGGCTTGCTTCATCGCAAGGAAGGTGACACGGAAGCGAATCGCAAGGCATACCGAAGATCTTAAGAAGAAGAGAAGTGAGACTTCTACTGTATAAATGTTATAGAAGTCAATCTATCTATTTCTTCATCATGGGTATTAGATAACGGATGTGCATCTCACATTTGTACCAATGTGCAGCCGAGAAATAGCAGGCATTAACAAAGGGCGCAGGTGGACCTACGAGTAGGCAATGGAGCAAGAGTTGTTGCTGCCATTGTGAGGAACTTATGATCTATCTTTCGCCTCCGGGCTTGTACTAGAATTAGATGAATGTTGTTATGTGCCTCGCTTAACTAAGAACATCATTTCATTTCTTGTTTGGACAAGAAAGGATTTTCATTTATAATAAAGAACAAATGTTGTTCGCTTTATTTAAATGATATGTTCTATCAGTAGTGCACCTCTAATGAACGGACTCTACTTTCTAGACTTAGAGAGCCCTATCTATAACATAAGTACCAAAAGGTTCAAGTCAAATGAGTTGAACCAAACCTATCTCTGGCATTGTCGCTTAGGTCACATAAATGAGAGTCGCGTATCTCAGCTCCATAAGGATGGGCTGCTAGACTCATTTGATTTTGAATCATATGAGACATACGAGTCTTACCTTTTAGGCAAGATGACCAAGACTCCCTTTAGTGGACACAGCGAAAGAGCAACAGACTTGTTAGGACTTATACATAGTGATGTATGTGGCCCTTTCAATGTTGTTGCTAGAGGTGGTTACAGGTACTTCATTACATTTACTGATGACTTCAGTAGATATGGTTATGTGTATCTTATGACACATAAATCAGAATCCTTTGAAAAGTTCAAAGAATTCAAGAATGAAGTACAAAACTAGCTTGGCAAGAGTATTAAGATACTTCGATCAGATCGAGGTGGTGAATACCTTAGCCATGAGTTTCGTGACTATCTAGCTTAGTGTGGGATTTTATCCCAACTCACTCCTCCTGGAACACCACAGTGGAATGGTGTATCCGAAAGGAGGAATCGTACCCTATTAGATATGGTACGATCTATGATGAGTCACACAGATATTCCTATATCCTTTTGGGGATATGCTATAGACACAGCAGCCTTTACGCTTAACCGTATACAATCAAAGGTTGTGATAAAGACACCATATACGATATGGACAGGGAGAAATCCCAAGATGTATTTCATAAGGATTTGGGGTTGTGAGGCTTACGTTTGACGTCAAGTCTCAGACAAACTGGGACCCAAATCCGATAGGTGCTATTTTGTTGGATATCCCAAGGATACAAAGGGATATTACTTCTACATTCCCAGTCAGCACAAAGTGTTTGTGGCAAAGATTAGGGTTTTTCTAGAAAGGGATTTTGTTTCTAGAAAAACTAGTGGGAGTACATTTGATCTTGAAGAAATTCAAGATAAGGACCATAGCACTGAGGCCTTGATAGAGGTTGAACATGAACCACAAAGTGTTGTGGGTGATGAGATTGTTGCACAAAGAGTTGTGGAACAACCACCTGTTCATGTAGACCTACCTCTTCGCAGGTCTGATAGGGTACGTCGTCAGCCTGAGAGATACTCATTTCTCTTGTTTGACCATGATGACGTTATGCTCATTGAGAATGAGCTTACCTCCTATCAGAAAGTTGTGATGAGCCCAGATTCTGAGAAATGGCTAGAGGCCATGAGATCCAAGATGGAATCCATGTACACCAACCAAGTATGGGCTTTGGTTGATCCACCTGAAGGGGTCAAACCCATTGGGTGTAAGTGGGTCTTTAGGAGAAAGACTGACATGGATGGACTTACACATACCTATAAGGGTCGATTGGTGGCTAAAGGTTTTAAGCAAATTCATGGTATTGACTATGATGAAACCTTTTCTCCAGTGGCGATGTTTAAGTCCATTCGGATCTTGCTTGCTATTGCAGCATACCACGATTATGAGATCTGGTATATGGATGTCAAAATCGCATTTCTGAATGGAAACTTACTCGAGGATGTGTACATGACACAACCTGAGGGTTTTGAAGATCCACAGCATACTGGGAAAGTATGCAAGCTGCAAAGGTCCATTTATGGGCTAAAGCAAGCTTCTCGGAGTTGGAATCTTCGATTCGATGATGCGATCAAACAGTTTGATTTCATCAAGAATGAAGATGAATCCTGTGTCTACAAGAGGGTTAATGGGAACACAGTTGTTTTCCTTGTATTGTATGTGGATGACATACTACTCATTGGGAATGACATCCCTTCGCTACAGTCTGTGAAGACTTGGCTGGGGACGTTCTTCTCAATGAAAGACTTAGGTGAAGCAGCCTGTATTCTAGGCATCAAGATCTATAGAGATAGATTTAAGAGATTGCTTGGCCTAAGTCAGAATACATACATTGACACGATATTACTACGGTTTGCCATGCAGAATTCCAAGAAGGGACTTCTGCCGATATCACATGGTATGAGTCATTCGAAGACTCAAAGTCCCTCTTCTAGAGAGGAGAGAGACCGCATGGATAAGATCCCTTACGCATCTGCTATAGGATCTATCATGTACACCATGATGTGTACTCATCCTGATGTCTCGTATGCTTTGAGCATGATGAGTAGATACCAGTCAGATCCAGGTGAGCGTCACTGGATAGCAGTCAAGAATATTCTTAAGTACTTGAGAAGGACTAAAGAATATTTCTTGATATTTGGAGGTGATGAGGAGCTAGCTGTAAAGGGTTATAGCGATGCCAACTTCCAAACTGACCAGGAAGAATATAGATCGCAGTCAGGGTTCGTGTTTTGCTTGAATGGTGGCGCTGTGAGCTGGAAGAGTTCCAAGCAGAACACAATTGCTGATTCTACAACAGAGGCCGAATATATATCAGTGCTTCCATCTCATTCGAGAGATTATCGATAGAGGAGATGTGAAGATTAGCAGAGTACCCACAGAGGCTAACATCGCAGATCCCTTGACCAAGGCTTTGGCATAGAAAAAGCATGATGGTCACACTAGGTCATTGGGTATTAGATACTACGGTGATTGACACTAGTGCTAGTGGGAGATTGTTAGTGAAAGCCCTAGAGTCAATCATGTGATGATTGTTGTATGGACTTTATTGTATCATATTCCTATTTATAAAGGCATGGTTATTATATTTACTTGTATTGGTGCCAAATAACTAAATATAATAATGTCCTTGAGTAGTAGGTTCTTATCTATATCAATCGATTGGTTGAATCGATAATGAGATGATATAGAGAACACTACTCTTAATCATTCCTAGTCGAGTATTAACATTCAGGGACAATGTTAATGCGTAGAGACTAGCATGTAGGTCAACATGATGACTTGATCTCACAAGTCATGGATATGAGATATCAAGTTGACACATGGGTATGCATTGGAGAATGTATATTGAATGACCCGCCATGAGAGAGTATCATGGATCGTTATATGAGTGTCATATACTTTCTCATGTGGCTATTAGTATGACTATTAGTCCTTAGACCTGAAGTCATCATGGTTCCCTACATAAGGCGTTGCATACTTTGGCTTCGTCAAACGTCACCCGTAAATGGGTGGACTATAAAGGCGATTACTGAGTATGTAACAAATTATGCGGAGGAATGTGAGTGATGTAGATGGGATCTATCCCTCCTATATGACGGGAGTGACATTGATATTCTTGATAGAGCGAGACCACGAAGTGCATGGCCATACCCAAATGAGTCAATATGAGATATTGAGCTCATTTGATATGAGTGAGTCTACTTGGAGTTCAAGATTTAGATTGTACCGAGGATGACACGGTCTATGCCTCGATTGGTCAATCTAGATGTCAAGGATAGAGGGACATTGTCACATATTGTGAGAGTCACAATTAGTAGTCACAAAGGTGATGTTGGAGCTCAACATTCTTGTAACTTGGGTAGCAATGATGTGTTGCTAGATACCGCTCATTGCTTATGTTCCTAAATCAATTTAGGGACATTGCCAACGTTACAAGAACCTATAGGGTCACACACATAAGGGCAATTAGATGGAGATTAGGTTCATATGATGAACCATGAGGATTAGGTTCATGGGATGAACCAAATTGGATTAAGAGTAATCTAAATTAGACTAATTGAGTTAGACTCAAGTTGATTCAAGTGTTGAATGAGTCTAATTTAGATTTGATTCATCAAATCAATTTAAATTAAATGAATAGAGATTCATTAAATTAAATTGACTTGAATCAAATGGTTGGATTTGATCAACCATGGGAGATAAGAGGTCAAGTTTGACTTGACTTGAGAGGGAAGATGAAAGGTCAAGTTTGGCTTGACCAAATGCCATGTCATGATGATGACTTGGCATGGCCGGCCAATGATGATGTTCCACATCATCATGGACACATCATGGGGTGCCACCTCATGAGGGAGACCAAGAGCCATTGGCTCTTGGAGTTACATGCATGCATGTAACCCCCTTATAGTGGGTTATGGATGATGTGAAGTTAAGTTGTGTAACTTCATCTTCTTCCTCTTCTCTTCCCTCAAGCTCTCTCTTCCTCATCTAGCCATGAAGGTCCAAGGGGTTCTAGCACACTCTACGATGTTTTTCTCCACCATTTTTCCATGTGGATACTTGTAGAGGAGTGTACACTTGACACTCTCGAGTTCCGGCGAACCTTTTGGACGAGCGGGATTTGCGAAGGGCGTCGCATCGAGGGTAACGTCCTTATCATGTAGGTCTAAGGTAGATCTAGGGTTTTATACAAACACATACATGTTTTAGTTTTAATACATCTTCGCACGGATCCGTGGCCGGACTTCCGGGGTTTCCGCAACACAAAAAACGGTTTTTGCGGCTCGGAAAGTCCAACAGTATACATGATAGATCCTATTGCGGATGCATAGAGAATCTTACTCATGCAAATCCTCTCGTCTTCTGTGCGCGGACACATAGACTTCGAAAGGTGTATCCCATGCCTGATGGGTAGGAAACCTTTTTTGGATTCCGACATGCTAAACCTCTTTAGCACTCGATCTATATATGTAGACTACGAAAGACCAAGCAACCGTTTCGATCTATCTCTATAGATCTTAATCCCGAGGATGTAGGTTGCTTCTCCCAGGTCTTTCATGGAGAATGTCTTGGACAACCAAATCTTAACTGACTGTAAGACTGAAACATCATTTCCTATAAGTAATATGTCATCGACATACAATACTAGGAACACGACTGCACTCCCACTAACCTTCTTGTACACACAAGATTCGTCTGGATTTTGTGAGAAATCAAACCTTTTGATTGTCTCATCAAAACGGATATTCCATCTCCTGGATGCTTGCTTCGATCCATATATGGACCGTCACAATTTGCATACCTTAGTTTTATCAACCAATGTTAAACCCTCAGGTTGTATCATATACACGTCCTCGAGCAGGTTTCCATTAAGGAAAGCTGTTTTCACATCCATCTGCCATATCTCATAATCATAATGAGCCGCTATGGCCAGGAGCATCCGAATGGATTTAAGCATAGCTACAGGCGAATAGGTTTCGTCATAATCAACACCTTGCTTTTGACGATATCCTTTCGCCACTAATCTAGCCTTATAGGTAATCACATTACCATCCATGTTAGTTTTCTTCTTGAAAACCCACTTGCACCCTATAGGCTTTATGCTTTCAGGTGGGTCAACCAAGTTCCAAACTTGGTTTTTCATACATGGAATCCATTTCCGACTTCATGGCTTCAAGACACTTATCCCTTTCTGAACTTGTCAGAACTTCTTCATAACTGGTAGGCTCCTCATCATCAATGAGTAATACGTCGTTCGATTCACTTACAAGAAATCCATATCTCTCAGGAATGTTGCATGTTCTACCAGATTTACGAAGATGTGGTGTTTCAATATGTCCAACCGATTGTTCATCACTATGAGTTATCGACTGTTGTGCTTCACCAGGTATCTCATCAATGTCTATTTGAGTCTCTTGAGCCTCCTCAAGCTCGACGACACTCCCACTGTTTTCTTGCAAGAGAAACTCTTTCTCTAGAAACACAACATGTCTTGAAACAAACACCTTTTGTTCCACAGGATGATAGTGTTGGCAACCCCTTGTTTCCTTAGGGTATCCAATAAATAGACATTTATCAGACTTAGCATCCAATTTATCTGATACAGTCCACTTCACATAAGCAGGACAACCCCATATCTTCAAGTAAGATACATGAGGTTTCTTACTATTCCATATCTCATATGGAGTAGTGGAGACTACCTTGGTTGGCATTCTGTTTAACAAGTAAACAACTGTCTGAAGTGTATAGCCCCAAAAGGACTTGGGAAGATTCGCATGATTTATCATTGACCTGACCATGTCCAACAAGGTCCGGTTACGCCTCTCAGATACACCATTATGCTGTGGTGTATATGGCGGAGTCCATTGATACAATATACCATTGTCTCTTAGATAATCAAGAAACTCTTGACTTAAGTATTCACCACCTTGATCCGATCGAAGTATTTTAATACTCTTATCATGTTGTTTCTCTACTTCATTTCTGAATTCTTTGAACCTTTCAAAGGCTTCAGACTTGTGCTTCATTAAGAACACATACCCAAACCATGAGTGATCATCGGTGAAGGTAATGAAGTAGCTATAGCCTCCTATAGCTTGAGTTGACATAGGTTCACATATATCAGTATGTATTAGACCTAGCAACTCTCTCACTCATTCACCTTTTCCTATAAAAGGTAACTTAGTCATTTTGCCTTTTAAGTATGATTCGCATGTATCGTATGAATCCAATTCAAACGATTCCAGAATTCCACATCGGTGTAATTTGGACATGCGTTTCTTGCTTGCATGGCCAAGATGACAATGCCACATGTAGGAGTCTAAATGATTATCCTTTCGAGCATGCTTATTGCTCACTTCGATATTGAAAACATCACTGGATACGTCCAACGTATAAATACCATTGCTTAAAGTTCCAGTCCCATAAAGAACTCCATTCAAAGTTATGTAACAATAATTGTTACTAAAAGTCAAATGATACCCATTTCTATTTAAACAATAAATAGAAATAATGTTCTTTATCAACGAAGGAACATAAAAGCAATTGTCCAGTTTTAAAACAAGTCCTGTAGGGAGTTTCAACAAATATGTTCCGTTGGCAAGTGCAGCAACTTTTGCTCCATTCCCAACATGTAAATTTGACTCTCCCTTGACAAGTCTTCTTCTATTCCTTAGCCCATGTATGTCATTACATATATGTAAGCCACACCCAGTATCCAATACCTAAGTGTTTGAGGAAATAGAATGACAATCAATAACAAAGATATCTGAAGAAGATGGGACATCCGATGCCTTATTCTTCTTCATGAACTCAAGATAAATCTTGCAATTTCTTCGCCAATGGCCCTCCTTGCCATAATGATGGCAAGTTCCCTTTTGAGTTGGTTCTGCCTTTTTAGCCCTTTTCTTCCCCTTCTGCTATTCCTTTGACTTCCTCTTAGAACCTTTCTTCGAGGAATCAACTCACAGCACCGTCCCCTGCTCATGCTTCTCAGAAGGCTCCACAGTCTTCAGCATGTTGAGCAGTACCACAGATGAACCTTCTTGCATCTCAGAGGTGAAGAGGAGCTTGGAGACTTCGAACCTTTCAAATCTCACTTGCTCATCAAACAACTCATAAAGATGAAAGCCTTTGATATGAGCATCCATATGCTCATGCTGCTTCCGCAGCTCAGGTACCATCGCGACTAGCAAGATGCAATTTGTCAGTTCAGAATCAATCACATGTTTCTGATAGACCAACAATTGGTCCGGAGTTGCATCGTCACTAGGATGGGAAGGAAGAGGCACTTCGAGGACATACGCAAGCTTTTCACCTTGAGAACAATTCTCAAGTTTCTAAGCCAGTCCAAGAAGTTTGGCATAGTCAATTTATTTGAATCCAAGATAGAGTGCAAATTCAAAGACATCATGATCAATCAATTATCCTAGAAATACAAATCAACATATATGAGAAAGATGATTTTAAATGCATCAACATACATTTATAAATCCCATTCATTTTTCGAATTTCAAAAAACCCCAAAATCACTTCTGGAGATCATAGGTCCATCTCCGAATGGGCTGATATCCAACATAGATATGAACAACCTTGGAGAGAGTCCAACAAGCCATTTATAACTACGATGGTATGTATCAAATATACCGATTACATATCACATATATGCAACTATCACAATGTGCTATCAACTTATTTAATGTTCAAACATACATTGGGTTGTTAACACATTAACAAGTATGCATCATATGCATAACACCCAACTTCACCTCCCTTCACATCGACCTTGGAGAGAGTCCAACAAGCCGATGCTCTAGGTTAAATCCAACCCATTAATCGAGAAATAGTTTTAATATGGTTAGAGCGCATTCAACCAATTAGCCTGACTTGGAGAGAGTCCAACAACCAAAGCTAACGATTGACCTCTGACTCTTACCATATTAGTATTAAACTATTCCATGGTTTGAATATGTTCGGGTTCGAGCCGAGCTTGGAGAGAGTCCAACAACCCGAACAAGAAATAGAACTCTGGTTCTAACCATATTAATAGAAGGTGTAGGCTTTAATATTGAGTAAGGGTTTTTATGTCTCATCCTCTTTGCATGCAAATAACTATTATCTACATGACATGACATACATGACATACATCTACATGTCACGACACGCATGACATAATGATATGCATCTAATGCAATTATATGACATACAATTATGTCATGTACAAAATTTCCTTATATGTCATAACTATTTATGAAAATAAAATATGTTTAAGATTTGATTCTCCAAATCAAATCATGATTAAATTAGGAAACAAATTTCCAAATCTAATCACATATTTTATTTGTGGAAAGAGTTGATTATGGAAAGTCAATTTAGGAAACCAATTTCCTAAATCATCAAAACTACTTATGGAAATAAAATATTTTTAAGATTTGATTTCTCAAATCAAATAATGATTAAATTAGGAAACAAATTTCCAAATCTAATCAAATATTTTATTTATGGAAAATATCAATTTCCATAAATTCTTCCAACTTTCCAAAAGTAGAAGATTTCCATAAATACTTCAAGACTTTCCAAAATTAAAAATTTCCATAAATACTTCTAACTTTCCAAAAGTAGAAAATTTCCAAAAATATCATTATGACTATCGGAAAATAATTTTATGATTATGTCGAAACACAACCTGGGCTCTGATATCACTGTTGGGTTTTCGACACCGCAGCGAGTGTGTGTTCGAACATGTTTCGTAAACATGCGCACAACGGAAGGAATAAAAATAATAATTATAATTTATTACAATACACACACTACACGCATGCATAGTACAACATGTGTAGACATAACCGTAAATTCAAATTTTGCAATAAAAGGAAATTTATACTATGTATACCTGACGTAACACGTGTAGCGGGAAAGACATCAACCGGAACGATCCTCACTAGAATCGTCTCTATCCGTATCCACGCCGAGTATATTCCGGATGACTTCACAAAGTCACGAGCCTCGTCTTTGTACGGGTTACTAGCCTCGTGTTGAAGACGATGTGATCGAGAGAAGATCACGATCCGAATCAAAATTCGGATCCAAAATGAGTCCTCAAAAACTCGCTTCTCCGGAGAGGTATTCATCAACCGTTTGACGAATCCTTCGTCCTCCACCTATGAGGATTACTGGAGATCGAATCCCCGATAAGGATGGGGCCGTCAGAGCTCCAAACGTCATCCAAACGATGCTCCGACAAGAAGGAAACAAGCTGTCCAGAAAACTGGACAGCTTTGGTGGAGACCTTGCGCCGGCCAAATAAGGAAAGCAATATGCTCACCTTGTCGCCGGAGTCAAGGAAGATCACCGGAGCTCCTCTAGCAACAGCTAGATGCCGGCAAGTGGGGAGGACGACAGCTGCTAGACGTCGGTTGGAGGAGCTTGGGCGGCAGCAAGGAGTTGGGCGCCGACCACTGGGAGAAGAGGGAGAGGGTGGGTGGCAACAACTAGGGTTGCATGGATTCGGTTTTCACAAAACCCTTAAGCCCTATTTTATAGAGAACAAATTCTCCTAATGGTTATCGGATCATAACCAAAAGACCATTAACCCGCTCCATTAATTTAAGTTAAAATAAACCAAACCATGATGATTTATTTTAAGTTAAAACGAACCGAACCAACTTTGGTTCATTCGTTTAAAACAAACCAAACCCCTTTGGTTTATTCTCCTCCATTGGATTAGAACCAAACCAATTTGGTTCATCCATCATGTCTTCATAAGACACGACCCATCTATGCTTCCATTGCGACTGAAACGATTTTATGCTTGCTCCATGTTTGGTCCAACCAAACCTAGTTTCTCTCGGTTTGAGGATCTCATTCTCAAGCTCGTTTTAAATCCTTCGGATTACGCTCGTTGTGTGTGTGACCAAATAGGTTCTCGGTTTATGTTGGCCGTCTATAATTAACCATTAATTATAGAACGATCATGAGTGGCACCTAGTAGTACATCATGATCCCTAATTAACCAAAAAGATCAACGGTTGATCCAGAACTATTTCTGAAACCCTTCAGCAGATCGAATGAGTCGTGCCCCATTCTCTTCACTCATCTTATATCCACTTGGTTCAGGACATGGTCTATAGTGTCAGTCCCCTCTAGGTTGACTATGTCACACCTAGCCCAAGTATCATTTCCTCATCCTACGGATTCTAGTTACTTCACATGTATTGAAGAGTACCTTACTCTAAACATGTAATGCTTTGGCCAAAGACTTTAGTAACAATCCGACGAGAGGCCATGGGTATACATCTTCTCGCAAGGAGTGGTGAATCCTTTATAGGCTATTCAAACACCTTCAATCACTTCAACTTATACCCAATCATCCCGGGTCCACATCTCCTCAGAGATGCTTGCTTAAGATGTCAAAGCATAAGTCTTTATGATCAAGATGACTTGAATACTGCAAGTCAAAGGAACATCGCACTTAAGCTGCAGTAAGAACTTCATTGACATATCTATATATGCAGAGAACCATATGAAGTCTTACGGCTGGTCACTCCAATGAACTAGTTACCTTAACTAGCATCCACGATTAACTCCGGACATCACAATGTCTCCAGTCAGTGAGAATTAGCTGCTTGGATACACCAAGGAGTATACCTCGTGCTAGTCTCGACAGAATCAATGAGGTCCAAATCCATCAATTCATCGACTAGGGATAATTCTGATACATTACAATTACACATGTAGAGATACTCACTAGTTGTGATCCAATCACAAATTCTCTCATTCTGTGAATCGTATCATGGACATTCAGTAAATGAGTTTAAGATCTAATCAAATACATGAAAACATATATACTCAAATAGTGAATCTTCATTTATCATATAAATGGTTTAAACATAAGGCGATTGCCTTAGGACATCTCTCATATAATACTAACAGAACAAAGCTCCATGAAGGTTCATCACCGGTCCAAGAAGAAGGGCCATCACCGACTTCATGTGAAGAACAATCACAAGAAGCTGAAGAGTGCTCATTGGCTTAATCGGAGGAGATCGAGGAAGCAAGCACATCATTCTCACAAGCAAGTGAGGATTCGGATGGTGATAGAGAGTCGACGTCCGAATCGGTAGAGGAGGTGGAATTGGAAGAAGCCTCCATCTCTAGGATTGAGGGGGAGGAGAGATCACCTTCCATGTCGGAGCAAGAAGAAGAGCCTTCAACATCTGGTCAAGATGAAGAAGCTCAAAATACGGTCGCCATTGACCTAGGTAACTCAAGCAATTTTGGTAAAATTAAAAATCACATAATTTTCTTTGAGTTTAGGGAACAAGGGCATTATAAGAGTAAGTGTCCAAAGAAGGTCAAGAAAAGTCAACCGACACCAAAACCTCAAGAAAAGACCAAGGATGCAGGTCCCACAACACATAAAAGCAAGGAGCACATCATTTGCTTCAAATGCAATCAAAAGGAGCATTATAGAAGTCAATGCCCTAGGGGGAGGAAGAAGACTCAAGAGGGAGCTACACATGTAGGGGAAGCTAAGGGAAACCCTAAGGTAACTTCTAATTTTACTCCTTCCTTAATTAATAAGCAAAAGCATGTTAGGAGTAATCTTGCTATTTATCATAAAGAGCATGCTAGAAATAGGTTTTATTGCTTATGGGCTAAGAATGTCAACATTAGAACTAAGGAGAAATTTGGGACTAATGTCCCTAGAAAAATCCTTCCTAGGGAGACCATTAGGAAGATAGAAGATCACCTAGGAATAAACCCTAAATGGATTAGACATATGCCTAGAAATAAAGATATCTCAAGAGTAAATGAAAAATAAAAAATTGAGATATTAGAAAAGGAAAATCAAGTCTTGAGGTCAAGGCTTGAGAAAATGGAAAAGACCCTTAGGAGTATACAAAATCAATTTAAAGGGTCAAATGATAAAAAATCTAAGTCAAATGGTAAAAGTCAAAACCTATGGTGTAAGAGGCAAGAATAATCTAGGAGACAAGGATTGGGTCACAAGCCTATGTCCAAGAAGGTAATGCCTACTTACCATAATGTTCCATTTGACTATGGAAATAAACCTAGGTCTAGGAAAACCAAGGCCACTAGGGAAGTCATCCCTAGAGTTGACCATGGTAGGTGCTTAGTGTCTAGGGTTTTGAAGAAACCTAGGGAAGCCATTAAAAAGGTTACAAGGGAAGTTACCCCTAGAGTTAACCTAAGTAAGACTCAAATGACCAAGGCTTCTAAGCCTAGGAGGGTCATTAGGAGGGTATCTAGGGAGGTCATCCCTAAGAAATACCTATAAACCCAAGGAGCTCAAATAGGTTTTGGGTTCCTAGGAGCGTGATCGATTCACGCTAAATGAGTTTAGGTGTGCCAACTTTAAATGGATAGGTAGTTAACCTAACCATGGTAAAAGTGGCACCTTAGGTCATTTTCAAGGTCATGGGTACCTTGGAAATGCGTTTTGATTATAATCCTAAAAGATTTTAGGATGTGCCAATATAATTTATGGAACTATGAAAAATTGATCAAATTGGCACAACTTAGGTTTAGAGGTCATAGTGTGCCATTTTGGGTTTTTGGCATATTTGGGAGATAAACTAATAATATGGCAAAATGGGTTTAATAATGACAAATGGAAACTAATATCAAAATTTAGGTATTATATACGTTTACATTTTATTTGCCATGCTTGATTTTCCAAATAACACATCATGACATCATATTTATTTTTATCATTTAATATGTCATGATATTACTTAGGTTTAAGGTTAAATGTCATGTATGCTTAGATCCCATTTTATGCCATGACATTATGATTATGAGCACATGTTTATTTATAACATCATTAATTCCATAATCATTCATGCATTTATGAAAATTGAGTTAAGGACAATTGGCATGACTTGAAGTCCCATGTATAAGGGAATCAAGTAGTGTTGCCTTAGAAAAATGCATGAAACCCTAGATTATGATGAAAAAAACCCACATCTCACATCACATTGACTTGTATGTGTTTTCATACATTTTAGACATATGTGAGATGTTAGGAAATGAGTTAAGTTCAAGGTGCATAGTTTTTGCATCTAGATGAACTCAAACTCATCTAAAATCATGTTATGGATCATTCGGAAAGCTTATGTTCAAGCCATGTACATCAAGCCCAAAGAACATGATCCAATATAAGGTTTTAAAACAATTTGAAAATCATTTTAAAAAACTTTGGTGTAGTCTATCTTTTGATAGAAGTCACCATTGATGAAGTTGATACAAAGTGAGCTCAAACATTGAAGCTTTTCTTCACTTTTGAACTTTATGGAAATTTCACTATTTTATGGGTAAAATATTTTTTAAAACATTTTTCACCCATTGTATTGCTTATAAGTATTATACGTATGAAGTTTCATGATTTTTCAAATTACGTATATTTACTTATGAAGTTCTAAAATTCGATTCTGATAATTAAAAATCGAAAATTTCAGTTATCGATGGCTGCAGCTTGATGGCGGTCGGTGATGATCGTCGTCGATTGATAGTTGGTGATAGAGTCATTGTGAGCTAATTTCAGATAAACAAGGATGTTTAGCCCATATTTCAGCTATGTTAGGGTTCCCTAACCACTCCTAACCCTAGGATATGCTTTGGAAAGCATTGGAAAGGGAGAAAATCCATTGGATATGGATTAGAAGAGTTGTTAGGGTAATGTATCAATTTTAAAGTATGGAAAAGTTCAATGTTGAACTTTTATCCTTATTTTTGAAGGTTTAATGTTCCTATTGGCTTAGGGACTCTCCAAGGACATTATTGGTGTAATGGTCAAGGGGGAGCAAGCCTTTAGGGGGAGGTATTCATCATGGGATGATGGATGTATTTTTCCTCATGAGGGGGAGAAATGGGAATTTGAGATGCCCAATTTGGAAGTTGGGAGAGTTTGTATGATTGTGATATGGGACTTATCACTAGGAAGATTGTAGGCATCCTAGATATTTTTGGATCAAGGGGAAGATTGTAAGATCTTATTGAGATATGAGACATTGACCTCCTTGGGAGGACCTTTTTGATATATGTAAAAAATGTTAGGGCAATCAACCCATGATATGGTTTTGATGTATGTGGCAAAGGGTTTAAGTTAGGATGATTGAATTTGATATGTGCGTTGGAGTCTTGCAGGACTTAGTAATTCGCACATGGAGCTTAGGCAAGTGTCACCACTCACGACCTCGTACTTGAGTCGGAGAAGGAGCATTGCAGAGCCGTGCGCTTGATGCTACCGAGGGACCATCGGACGAGATGACTTGAAGCGAAGCCAAGGAAGAAGACTTCGAGGGCAAGAGACGCAAAGGAGCATTGCAGAGTCGTACGCCTGATGCTGCCGAGGGACGTGGCCATGAACGAACAGAGCTTCGGCGAGGGACTTCGAGTGAGATGAGAGAATGAGTGAATTGTAAGTAGCTCATTAGGTGAACTTGGCCGAATGGCTGAGTGTCAGAGGCTCGACCGTAAGGGTTGAGGTTTACCCGATCGCCGGAAGCTCAAACGGATGTTAAGTTTGAGTTTTACCCGGCACCAGTCGACTGTCATGTCATGGCAGTCGCTCAATCGATCGACAATCGAGGTGTTATTCTTTGGATCAGTCGACATCGATCGCAAAGGAAGCGATCGTGATCGCACTATGCACGGGCACAGAAGCTAGTCGAGCTTGTGGGTCACTCGACTGGAAGTCGACATCAGTCGACTGATGAAAGCATCAGTCGACTGATCATATGACTGTTGGAGAATAGACCATGGATTCCACTAATCCGGCCTAGTCAGAAGCCGTTGGAGTCGGCATCAGTCGATTGATGAAGGCATCAGTCGACTGATAGTGCTCAACGGGAAGAATTGCTTCCTCTCTATAAAAAGAGAGGGTGGGGGCTTGTAGATGGTTAAATCTTCATGCTCAAAATATTCTACTAAGTGCCCCACAAAGCTCAAACTCCTTCTTCTAGTTTTCTTTCATATTTATTGTAAAAGAAGGAGTGATCTCTTGTTGTAAAGGTTAACCTCCACCTTGCTTGGGCTAAAGGGAGAGACCAATAGTGGATTGGTTGCGAAGTGATTCACTGGAGATGAATTGGACCATGGATTAGCGGCGATGCCGTGAACCACGTTATATCTTGTTTGTTAGCATTGTTTATCTTTTGTTTGTTTCTTAATTGTCTTTGTTTTATATTTCCGCTTGCGCTAATGTTACTTGTAGACAATTAAGAACGACTTCCGCTCATACGACGAAAGAGGGCTATTCACCCCCCTCTAGCCGGCCAACATCGAGATCCTACAAAAAAGGGGGAGAATTAATGGGAGAATGTTAGGATTACCAATTTGGGAAAATTGGTAAGGGAATTTGAGTTAGGGGCCTAACTCAAGGGTGTTTTTATCAAACATCAAAAAGGGAGAGATTGTTGGTGCAATTGGCCCAGGTCACGATTGACTAGACTCAAGTTTGACTCGAGTAGTATTTTGATGTTTGACATTGATGTCTGACATTGATGTCTGACAAGTATTGGGGATATTGTTGGTGAAATTGACCCAGGTCATACTTGATGTTTGACGATGGTTTGACCATTGTCATGAAAAGTCCAAGCTTGAGTCTTGGCATGGAAAGTCTAAGCATGGGTCTTGGCAAGGAAAGTCCAAGCATGGGTCTTGGCATGGAAAGTCCAACATGGGTTGGCAAGGAAAAGTCCAAGGGGAATATTGGTGGCGTAAAGTCCAAGGGTGGAGTCTTGGCAGCATAAGTCAAATGGTTGGCGGCGTAAAGTCCAAGCAGAGTCTTGGCAGTGTAAGCCCAATGTGCCTTGGCAGTGTAGACCACATTAGCATGACAATAGCTGATGAAAGCACTTTAAGGCTAGCGTATAGATGAACAAGTCATAGATGACTTGAAGGGATCCGATAGGTGTAAGGCTAATGGAGGTGGCTAAAAGGTTTAGGTCTAGGCTAAGAGTGGTCTAGCAAGTATGGGGGCACCATACTTGGGTTAAAATCTTATGTTTGAGGTGTATCAGTCGACTGAGACTATGATCAGTCGACTGATGGGAGTTGACTAGAGTTCGATTGCTAGAATTGGCCTAGCAATCGACTGGCAACTTTGGGTAGTTGACTGATGGTCTGAGCAGTTGACTGATCTGGAGATTAGTTGACTGATGGTCAGGAATTCGGGGACAGAAGCTTCCCAAGTCGACTGTTAGGGTTTGGCAGTGATGTGGAAGCATGATCAGTTTGACTGATGGTCTATCCATTGGAACTTATCCAATGTGGCTCATGCCATTGTCTCACAACGGCTACAGGAGCAGTCGACTGATGGTCTCGATCAGTCGATTGCTAGGCGGAATCCAACCCAAGGAGAAGCTTTAAAGAGAGCTCAAGGTGGAAGTTTTTGCCATCGGTTCTTGGACGTCTTTGAGGTGATTTGCTGGTGCAAATCAGGGTCTTCAAGCACGGTTCAAGCAATCAACAAGAAAGCATTCCAAAAGAGTTTTTGTAAAGTGTTCTTTACTTCTTTTGTTGTATTTCATTCTTATTGTTGTAAGAATACTTGTACGAGGTTTCTCCACCTTCGACTTGTTGTCAAGAAGGAGTATTTGAGTAGTGGTGTGTGATTGGCATCGCTAGGGCTCTTACGAGCCCAATTCATGGAGTAGGAACCATTCAGTTCTGAACCACGTTATATCGTGTTATCTCTTGTGCTTGTGTTGTATTTACTTTTGTTATTATATATTCTGCTGCGTTAACAAGTATTGTAGAGACGAACGCGATCAAATTCCATCAATCATCGCCGACGAGCTATTCACCCCCCCCTCTAGTGGCCACCGAGGTCCTAATAGGGATATCACCTCTTGTATCGACTATGCACATTAGACAAAAAATAAAAACGCAATTGTCATCAACCCAAACAACACAAACTGCGAATATAAATTCAAAGACAAAACATATATTCAACTAGTATGTTCTACACACACAAGCTACTCCCTAATCTAAGTATCAGAGTATCTACTCCATAAACAAAAGAGAAGAAACACAAGGAAAGATTGAATTCTTCATTATAATGTAGAAGATGTATAGAAAATAAATTACAGTGCTCTTTGGTTCTTCCCTTCAGCGTTGGAGCACAACATTTGGTCCTCGGGTCGCTTCCTTCCTCCCTATTGTGAGTTTTCAATGCTTTTTAGGGCACCGGTGTGCTGTCCCGACCGCCCGACCTCCCCACTAGGGTTTGGACGTGGCCTTCCTTATATAGACTTGATGCTGGTGCTGCTCGAATCCATGAAAAAACCCTAGCCACACCGAAGAATGTCAGTGCCACATGACCGTGTGGATCCACACCGCCAAGGCGTGTGTGGCGCTGGGATGGTGGGGTACGACCGTGTGATTTCACACGGCCAGGTTGTGCCTCCCTTCGTTCTGCTTGCCGAATGCCTTTTTTTGCTCCAAAAGTGTATCATTTTTCACGTAAAATGCTGTTCTGCACACAAAAGCACAAAGAGGAGATCTCCAAACTAGAAAATAGGGAATGCATGCAAAATAAAGTACAATATGCATGAAACAAGTATAAAATGCAGCGAGATGTGAACGAAAACTACTCCTAAAATCCTATATGTTTTGCTCACATCACTGAACACATAACTTAGCATGCAAATCATGAAACAGAGGAAGGGCTAATGTATCCACCAGATGTAGAGGCATGAAAAAATTTTGATAGAATATATCCTGAGTTTAAAAATGAAACTCGAAACATTAGGTTGGGTATATGTTCTGATGGATTTTCTCCATTTAGCAAATTAGGAAGAACTTATTCTTGCTGACCAATTATCTTAACTCCGCATAATCTTTCACCCGGTATGTGTATGAAAACACCTTATATATTTTTAACATTGATTGTTCCTGACCCTCATAATCCGAAGAAGTTAATAGATATTTACATGCGACCACTAATTGCGGAGCTGAAACAACTATGGGATGAGAGTGTTTCTACATATAATGTCCATACTAATTAGATGTTCACAATGAGAGATGTACTTCTTTGGACCGTAAATGATTTTCCTACTTATGGTATGTTATCGGAATGGAGTAACGCTAAGATTTTAGTATGTCCAATATATATGGAGGGATTAAAGTCATTCAGATTGAAACATAGAAAGAAACTGAGTTATTTTGATTGTCATAGATAATTTTTACCACCAAATCATAAATTCAAAAGAAATAAAGAAGAATTCACTAAGAATATAATTGAAAGAACACCTTGACTATTGAGATTAACTAGTCAATTCTTATGGCACAAAGTGCTTAACTTTCCATTTGTTATTGAAGAATTAAATATTATGACATATGTGTTGATGCAGTAAGCATCACTCCTTAGTTTTGATGTATGAACCACAATTAAGAGTTAGGATTCACGTGTGATCTAATATAAGTGTTAAGTGTGTAGACTTAACAGGAAGTTCTAGTAGGTCGTGTTGACCGGATACTAAGCATGAATCTTGACAAATCAGGAGGACCGGACACCCGACATGAAGTCCATATGGGTCGCATGGATCGGACATTTGGCATTAAGACCGATTGGGTTAGGAGATCGGACAATAGGCAAAAAGTCCAGCTGGGTCAGGCAGATCGAACAGTTGGTGGAAGCCTAGGTGGGTCATATCGGATGTCAAGAATGGTAAGTCCGACAGGTAAGCCTCGAGTGAAGAGGTGAGACCGAGTCCTCTGTAGGGGGACAAAGTTAGGCGTCGATACGAAGAAAAGTCCACATGGGACTTAGTAGTCGAGATCGAGCAGTATTACTACTGCTATCATAATTCATGTTATCTATTTTGTGCTAATCCTATTTTGCAGGGATCAATCGACTGAATGAATTCTAGTCGACTGAAGTCCAGTCGACTAGAGATGTATCAATCGACTAGATACCTATTTGGCAAGATCAGCTGGTGATCAATCGGAGATTGTACGAGGTAGATGGAAAGGGCTTGAGTCGAATGAATAGTTTGAGTCGAATGAAGAGAGAAATTTCCCGATGCGAAGCCGAGTGACATGGAGTCGACTGGAGAGGTTTCAGTTGACTGGAAGACCACGAATTCCATATCGACGGGCTGATGTGGAGTCGATTGGAAGGCATTCCAATCGACTGGAAAGAGTTTATAAAAGTTGTGCTTGACTAGATCCCAAAAAAATAAGAATTCACGTCGAAGTGCTGTTGAAATCCATTCTCGTCTACCAAAGTTAAACTTCCACAACAAAGCGATCTTCCGACACTTCTAGCATACTTCTACCATATATTTAGTGTCGGTATACATTTTGTATTTACTCATTTACTTATTCGCTACTGTACTTAATTCAAGAGTGGATAGTGTGTTACCCATCTCTATTATTTGTAAAAGGCGAAACCCTCCGAAGTCGAGAGTTCTTGAATCAGAGGGTATTTAGAGATTTGCCCATCAAGGTAACTTGCGGGAGAGTTATGGGCCTTGGAGTAGCAACCTAGTCCGGGTTGTGAACCTAGTAAATTAACTGTCTTTAGTTGCATTTCATTTCCGCTATGTACTCATATTAAAATTATTAAACACCGAGATTCACCCCCTCCCTCAGATTACTCGATCCTACAATTGATATCAGAGCAGGGGCGCTCCGAGTTGGTGAAACCACCATCGTGAGCTTTAGATTAGTTTACAATAATTTTTTTATTGCATTAGATAATTTTTTATTGAATTAGATAATTTTTTATTGCTTTAGATAATTTTTTATTGCATTAGATATTTTTTTATTGCTTTAGATAATTTTTTATTGCATTAGATAATTTCTTATTGCTTTAGATAATTTTTTATTGCATTAGATAATTTCTTATTGCTTTAGTTAATTTTAAAATTCACTAAAATAACTTTTTACAAATTAAATTAATATTCTGTATTTTAAAATTCACTAAAATAACTTTCTGTATATTATATTAATATTATATATTTTAAAATTCACTAAAATAATTTTTTACATATTAAATTAATATTCTACATTTTAAAACTCACTAAAATAATTTTCTGCATATTAAATTAATATTCTGCATTTTAAAATTCACTAAAATAATTTTCTCCATATTAAATTAATATTCTGCATTTTAAAATTTACTAAAATATTTTTTTTGCATATTAAATTAATATTCTGCATTTTAAAATTCACTAAAATAATTTTATGCATATTAAATTAATATTCTGCATTTTAAAATTCACTAAAATAATTTTCTACATATTAAATTAATCTGCATTTTAAAATTTACTAAAATAATTTTTTTGAATATTAAATTAATATTCTGCATTTTAAATTCATTTTTAGCATATTTAAATTAATTAAAATAGTTTTCTACATATTAGGATTATTTTCTGCATACTAGATTTATTTCATTTAATTTAATTTTTGTCCTTAGAATGTATTTCATTGATAATGTCACACTTAGAGGGATACAATACCATTCGCCCTCCTCTCTTTAACAGAGCGGACTTTTCCTACTAAAAAAGGCGAATGGAGTGCTATCTGAAGACCGACCTAGAGGTCTGGTTTTTAATTAGGAAAGGATTCACAACTCTGGTAGACGACTCGGGGGAGTTGTTAGAACCGGAGAAATGGACCTCGAACATTAGGAAGAGAGCTCAAGTCGATTACAAGACACTTAATACCATGCAATGCGGACTTACCAAAGAAGAGCTAAATAGGGTAGGTCCATTTGAAAATTCTAAAGAATTATGGGAGAAATTAATTGAATTGCATGAGGGTATAAATGACACTAGGATAGCCAAACGGGATATGCTTTTAAATAAATTATTTAATTGTAAAATGAACGAGAACGAAAACACTAGTCAACTTCATACTAGGATTAAAGATATACTAAATGGATTACATTTAATAGTACACCAAATTGAGAATAGGGACTTACTTAGGTATACCCTTAAGGCATTCCCAAGAAATGTCTTATGGACATCAATTGTCGATGCCTATAAGGTATCTAGGGATCTCTCCATAATTAGGTTAGATGAATTATTTTGTGAACTTGAACTACATGGACAAGCTAACTCAGGTCAAATCGAGAATGGTATAACTTTAATGGCAAGTTTAACTAAAAAGGAAAGAAAAGTGAAGGTTGAGTCCGAAGACGAGTCGGAGTTGGAAACAAACAGAGAAGAGGAGATTGTAAATATGGTAAGAAAGATGTTCAACCGAAAGAAGAGGTTTATGAAGAAAGATGCCAAAAAGGTGACCGACAACAAGCCGAGACCTCGATCGGAAGTGACTTAGTATGAATGCAACGAAAAAGGACATTACAAGTCGGAGTGCGCAAATTTAAAAAAGGAAGAAAAACCAAAAAAGTGTTGGAGATCGTTTGAAGCTAGAGGGGGGAGGGTGAATAGCGTTTTTTGTTTCTACAAAAAATGATTAGCGGAAGCAAAAACAAAGATAATATAAGTAGAAATGAAAACCAATGCTAACAAAGCCTTTACGTGGTTCGGAGATAACGCTTCTACTCCACGGCGATCCTTAAGGTGGATCAATCCAAGCAATTCCACTAAGAAACTCTCTTTTACAACAAGACCTCCTCTTCTTTACAAAGAATGAAGTTTTAGCTTAGAGAGAGAGGAGGAAAGGATTTAAGATCACTTAGAGAGCTTGAAAATTCGTGGAGGCTTTGGGAAGAATCAGAGAATAAGCATTAACCCCAAAAACCTCCATCAGACCTCTTTTTATAGAGAGAAGGTTGATTTTCCCGTTGGAGCACGATCAGTCGACTGATGTACAACATCAGTCGACTGCTGGCATGGTCAACGGCTTCTGAATAGCCGAATTCGCGGGATTCAGAGTCATTTTCATCCAACGACACTTTTATCAGTCGACTGATGGAGTGATCAGTTGAGTGATCAAAGCCGCAGTCGAGTGAGACTGCATTCTGTGACGAAGTTAACCTTGATCGAGTTGGCGCTCTTTGTATGATATGATAGTAGGCGATTGCGAGAATCGATCATTGCCACAACCAAGCGATCGGCGAAATCGAGTTTCACCACTGAATCGATCGAAACACTGACCAATCGACTGATACATCGTATCAGTCGACTGATACTCATCAAATATGACTATTTCATACTTGATTTCACCCCCTAGACCTAGACTTAACCTTCTAGCTTTTCCTTAAGCCTTGCACCTTCAGGATCCCTCCAAGTCCGCGACTTGTTCATCCTTCGCGCTTTGCTTCCAAGAGCTTCCTTCGGTTTTGTCATGTCTTGGGTTCTCCTTTGCCAAAGCGTGCTTGGACTTTATGCCGCCAAGTCTACATGCTTGGACTTACGCTGCCAAGACTTGCCTTTGGACTTCCTTTGCCAAAGTTCGTTTGGACTTAATGCCGCCAAGACAACATGCTTGGTCTTATGCCGCCAAACCTTTACCTTGGACTTCTCTTGCCAAAATCATACTTCGACTTTGCTTTTACCAAGTCTTCATACTTGGATTTCCCTGTCACTTGAACACGTACACAATTAGATCACAATTTGTTGCCTAACTTAGATGATTATCCAACATCAAAACATATAAATGCTTGGGGCATTGTTGCACCAACAATCTCCCCCTTTTTGATGTTTGGCAATCATTTAAGTTAGGTCTTTTAAAGATACACACATAATCATATGATCATATATCCAATTCTAACATAAACATTTCTTCTCCCCCTTTGACATACATCAAAAAGAGAAGAAATCATATATTCCATAGAAGAATTGAAAATATTGAAATCTTGAACTAAGGTATAGAATTGAAAATTAGCTCCCCCTTAATCAAGATATAGTTCATGATGAGTACCAAAAACATGTGGAGCAAAAGTCTAACAAACAATTTGAAGATTTAAATCCTAACTTTGCACCAACAATGTTCATTTAGTATGAAAAAGATAAAATTGTGAAACTCCCCCTAAAACGCCACATTAACCAGTTACACAAGTTGTTTATACCCAATATTATCATGCTAGAGTTTTAGGACATCAAAGATACACTAAATATCAGAAAATGGAGCTATTTTTCCGAAAACACAGTGTATCAGTCGACTGGTTTCTGAACCAGTCGACTGCTACGTCTGAAATCCGAAATTCAGCCTTTTTAGTCCAAATTCAGAAATGCGGTAGAAATTCCAGAAATCTCGAAAAATCACGAAAATTTGCGTACACATTTCTGAAATCATACTTTATCAAGGAAAAATATTTTGAAAAATATATGTTTTCCAGATTTCGAGATTGGTACAAACTTGGAAACTCACAAAAGTTCTAATGTTTTTGCAAACTTTGTATCACTTTTGTGTTTCACTTGAAAACTGTTTTTCAAAATATGATAAACATAGTTTAAAATATGTTTTATTTGACATTTCCAATCATGTTCTTGGAGCCATATGCACATCAATTGTGTATAAGCCTTCCCAATGATTGGTCCAATGAAGGATCAATGTCTCTAGATGACACCTTGGTCCATAGTAATGCATCATAACAAGCATGATGAACCAAGTGTATCTTCCTAACATTTCACATGTTGTCTAAGTTTCTCAATACAAAAATCATGGTTTCTTAGATATTTTGTGAGATGCTCAAAGGTATAAATCCTAGTATTTCTATGGGATCATGCAAACCTATACCTTTACTCAACCAAGACATTCCAAGTTCTCTCCTAAGTGATGAAAATTCTATCTCGGGGAGAGCCTTGGTAAATATGTTGGCTAGGTTAGACTTGGATTCAATGTAATTGAGCTCAATGTCCCCCTTAGCCACATGGTCTCTAATGAAGTGATGTTTCACTTCAATGTGCTTGGTCCTAGAGTGATGCACCAGATTTTTGGTTAAATTAATGGTGCTCATATTATCACAAAATACTTTCATGTTGGAGTAAAATAGCTCATAATCTTCTAGGGTATGTTTCATCCATAGTAGTTGAGCTACACAACCACCCATAGCCACATACTCGGCCTCGGTGGTGGATAAAGCAACACAAGGTTGCTTCCTACTACTCCAACTAACTAGGGAGGACCCAAGGAATTGGCATCCCCCACTAGTACTCTTCCGATCCAATTTGCAACCGGCATAATCGGAATTGGTGTACCCAATCAACTCAAAAGATCTAGTCCTAGGGTACCATAGTCCTACATTTAGTGTGCCCTTAACATATCTTAAAATTCTTTTAACGGCAACTAAATGAGATTCTTTAGCACATGATTGATACTAGCACACATACCAACCGCAAATAATATGTCAGGTCTACTAGCGGTTAAGTACAAAAGACTACCAATCATGCTCCTATAAAGTGTAAGATCTATTTGTTTTCCTTCACTATCACTATCTATTTTAGTATTGGTTGCCATTGGAGTTGAAACCACTTTAGCATTTTCCAAACCAAATTTCTTAATCATTTCCTTAGCATATTTGGTTTGATAAATATAAATACCTTCACTAGTTTGTTTGACTTGCAATCCTAGAAAGAAATTTAATTCCCCAACTAGACTCATTTCAAACTCTTTTTCCATATTTTGAATAAAATCTTGAAGGAGTTCATCATTTGTTGACCCAAAGATAATGTCATCAACATATACTTGGGCTACAAAGATATCCTTAGATGTTGACTTTATAAAGAGAGTTTGATCTATACTACCCCTTTTGAAATCCTTAGAGATTAGGAAAGATGACAATCTTTCATACCAAGCCCGGGGAGCTTGTTTTAACCCATATAAAGCTTTCCTAAGCTTGTATACATGGTTTGGGTAGTCCATATTTTCAAACCCGGGAGGTTGTTCTACATACACCTCTTCCTTAATAAACCCATTTAGGAATGCCGATTTGACATCCATTTGATGGAGTTTGAAACCCATATAGGAGGCATATGCTAAAAGTATTCTAATGGACTCTAACCTAGCAACCGGGGCATATATTTCATCATAATCAAGTCCTTCAACTTGATTAAACCCCCTTGCAACTAATCTTGCTTTATTTCTAGTGATATTTCCTTGGTCATCTAGTTTGTTCCTAAAAACCCATCTCGTAGTAACAATGGTGTTTTCACTTGGTCTAGGAACTAACTCTCATACTTGACTCCTTTCAAATTGAGCCAATTCATCTTGCATTGCTAAGATCCAATCCGGATCAAGTAATGCATCTTTAATTGTTTTGGGCTCAATTTGAGAAATTAGAGCTATATGACTAGTAGGATCGCTATGGAATGACCTAGTCCTAACTCCTTGAGATAATTCACCCACAATTTGATCTAAGGGGTGACTTTGATGAACTCTTATGGTTCTAGGAGGTGTATTAATTTGATTTTGATCATGATCAACCTCAATCCTATGCTCATCATCGGAATCATCCCTTACTCCCCCTTGATCCAATCCTCCCCCTTGATCATTACCCCCTAAGGTTAAATCTTGCAATTGTTGGGTAATTTCTTGATTTTCATTATTAATATCATCATCAATAGGGGATTTCCTAGGGTAAGTATTGGAAGCTTCATCAAATTGGACATTTGAAGATTCTTCAATCTTTTGAGTCCTTTTATTGTACACTCTATACCCTACACTAGTGGATGAGTATCCAACTAGGATTCCCTCATCCGCTTTGGACTCAAACTTACCTAGGTTGTCTTTGGTATTTAAAATATAAACTTTACATTCAAAGACCTTAAAATAATGAATTGTTGGAATTGTACCATTCCACAATTCAAATGGAGTTTTTCCTAAAAACCTATGAATCAATACCCTATTTTGGATATAGCAAGCGGTATTAACCGCTTCCGCCCACAAGTAGCTAGGTAAGGAGTATGCATTAAGCATTGTCCTAGCCGCTTCTTGTAGGGCACGATTTTTCCTTTCCACAACCCCATTTTGTTGAGGTGTTCTAGGACAAGAAAATTCATGCTTGTACCCTTTTTCTAAGAAAAAAGTTGAAAAGTTAGAATTCTCAAACTCTCCACCATGATCACTACGGATCCGGTTGATTTTGAGTTTTCTTTCATTTTCTACTCTTTTGCTAAATCCTATGATTATTCTTAAGGTTTCATCTTTATTTTTCAAGAAAAATACCCAAGTAAACCTAGAAAAATCATCTACTATTACCAAGCAATATTTACTATCAATTATAGAGGGGGTACTATGGCAATCAAATAAATCCATATGTAATAATTCTAATGGTAAAGCGGTACTAAGTAAATTTTTACCTTTGTGTGATGTTTTTGATTGTTTCCCTTCTTGGCATGCATCACACATCTTGTCCTTGAGAAATTTGACTTTAGGCAATCCTTTGACTAGCTTCAATTTCACTATTTTGGCTATATTCTTCATATTTATGTGTCCTAGCCTCCTATGCCAAAGCCAACTTTCTTCCTCTTTTGCAATAAGACACTTAGTGGAAGCATTAGTAGCATAGGATAAATCAACATAATAAATATTTGATTTTCTAAAACCTACTAACATGCGATCATTTATAGTTTTGTGTCTTATAAAACATTTTGATGAATCAAATTTAACATCAACGTTTGCATCACATAGTTGGCTTATGCTAAGTAAATTAAATTTCATATTTTTAACTAATAGTACTTTATGAATGGCAAGATTGGGAGATACCTCAATTGTGCCCTTTCCTAGAATCTTAAGTTTGCCGCTATTACCAAATGAGACTTTTCCTTTGCTAGTGTGGTTGATAGTGGAGAATTTTCTCTCATCCCCGGTTATATGCTTTGAGAACCCACTATCAACTATCCATAAGCTTGGTTCTTCTACCTATATCACATGAAAAACACAATCCTTAGGTACCCAAATCTTAGGACCACTAGCATCAATTATAAATTTCTTAGGTACCCATGCCTTTCTCCCCTTGCTTTTAATTGTTGATTTTCTACTCACAAGAGATGTAAATGCTACCTCTTTTTCTTTAGGCCTATATCCTAATCCGGCCTTGTTGTAGATAGCCCTTTGATCCTTGATAATCATGTCTAGGTATTTTGACCCATTGGCGAATTTTTCTAAGCATGCTCTTAATTTACCTATTTCTTTTCTTAACTCATCATTTTCATCCCTAAGGGTACATTCATCATTATCACTAGATGGTTTACCACATGATGAATCTACACTCTTAAATGATTTGATCTCTAATTTTAGATCCTTATTCCTAGTTTTCGATCTATTTAAAGCATTTTGTAAACATGCAATAGTCTTATAAAGTAAATCTACTTTGGGTGAGTTGTTTACCTCATCATCATCACTTGAATACTTCGTTCAGTTACGTATTTACTAAGACTCCTATTGGCTCTCAGGTTTCTGATGCCATGAGGCTGATTCAGGTTGCATGGCAAACTTCTTCATCGTCGGAAGACTCCTCCATGTTGGATCGATGCGGTTCGCTAGAGGGGGGGGGGTGAATAGCGAAAGAAAATTTTTCTCGTACGAACTCATTTTAAAAGAAAACTTATATGCAGCGGAAAGATAAGCAAAACAAAAAGTAAAGGAGACAATAGACACAAGAGATTTACTTGGTTCGTAGCCGAAGGCTACTACTCCAAGGCCCTAGTGGTCCTTGACCACGTACGGAGGGCAAAAGCACTAAAGGAACTCCTCCTCGTTAGAGGTAGGAGTTAATCGATACAAGAAGAAACCACAAAAACTTGAGGTAGAGGGACACTCCCCCTCTCCTCGTATACGATAAAAGCTCCGGAAATATAAATGACAAACTGATAACAAAAACTAAGACCGACGTACAATAATAAAGAAAGTTAAACCTAGACGTCGGAATGGAAGGACTTCGTTGTCGTAGAGTTGCAGCATAACGGAGGCTTTTGAGCACTTATAATTGTTGTTAAAACCCTAGGTTTGGCCCTCCTTTTATAGCTTTTGAGCCCCTTTTCGAGTGGGTCTTCAACCAATAACAAATGGACACCAAACCGCTTTGAGGTGGAGTGATAAGCCTTGACTCTTCGAATCTGATCATTGACCATTAGTCGGTGATGGCCATCATCGATCGGTGATGGCGACATCGATCGATTGATGACCTTCGGCGGTCGTGATACAGCGATCGAGTCCTCGAGCTAGCGATCGTGATGCTTCTTTGAAGTCAAAGTTAGCTCAACAAAACATAATTTGATGGTCGTCGACCATCCGATCTCGACCTAGACCATCTATAAGATGTCTTTGGTCGGATCTCGCTTAAGATCATCCCGTAAAGAGGATCGACCTTACTTACTCTACCACGAGCTTACCTCGATACTTACGTGTTGCTTTTGCTTTGGCCTTCCACTCGATTCCTTGGCTCCCTCAGTAACTCGAGTATCGTCTCAGCGGCTTCCTCGGGTCGCTAGCCTTGACTCGGCTATATCGATCTTACACTCGATTCAGCTCGTGAGAAAACAAAATAGACTTAACTTTTGTGTCTTTGCTATAATCAAAACACAGGTTCGATTTCGGTGCCTCACTGCACCAACAATCTCCCCCTTTTTGATATATGGCAAAAACACACAAAGTTAAGGAAATTAAGTGCATGAAACAGTAAAGACAAGAAGCAAAAGTAGGAGTAGTAAAAATATTTCTCAAGTTCTCCCCTTAGAGGAACCCTCCCCTTGGCCAGGGTGAGTACTTGAAAATGACTTTTAGTTCTCCAAACACAAAAGTTAAGTTAGGCTTCTTAGAGTCAAAAATAAGTGCGAGTTGAAACCTAAACCTTACTCCCCCTTAACTTAGGCCAGAATCAAAGTTTTAAGTTAAGTTATCAAATTCAAAAATTTGAAATTGAACTTTGGCCTTTTCTTGAACCTTAACTTTGGCCTTTTCTCCCCCTTTTGACATAAATCAAGACAAAGGGGGGGTTTTAAGAAAACCCTAAGTCCAAGCATGATGATTTTTAAAAATAGTATGTGAAAATAATTCATCTAAATGTTCAACTCTAGTTTGACTTGATTGAAATGATATTATCAACAAGTCCTGATTAGAGTTGGTTAATATTAGTTGCATATTTATACTCCGAGGTTCATATTGACGCACTTGATCTACATCTTGGAACCTGGAGTAGGGTCCTAACATCTCACGCCCATCTACGTGGCTAAGTACACAAACACATTAGTCCTATGTGTTGTGAGATGTACTGGCTCCTTAAATCTATAGGTGCATGTTATCTAAGGTATGTCCTATGCTAGTTCCATCAAAATGAAAAATAAGAAATAGTAGTAAGAAAATATAGTTTGCAAGTTCTTATTCTATTACGCACATGCCCAATTTTCGTCTTAATAGACTAAATTCGGCTTCGGGTAGGGGTTTAGTAAATAGGTCTGCTAGGTTAGATTTTGATTCGACGTACTCGAGTTGTATGGCTCCGTTGGCCACATGTTCTCGAATGAAATGGTGTTTGACTTCTATATGTTTGGTCCTAGAGTGACATATTGGATTCTTGGTAAGATTAATTGAACTAATGTTATCTACGTGAAGTTTAGTATTCGTAAAGTCTAACTTAAAGTCGCGGAGAGTGTGCTTCATCCAAAGAAGTTGAGTGACACACTCACCCATCGCGATGTATTCGGCTTCGGTGGTAGACAAGGCAACACAATGTTGCTTCCTACTGCACCAACTCACTAGACTCGAGCCGAGTAGTTGACAACAACCGCTCGTGCTCTTTCTGTCGAGTTTACTACCGGCATAATCCGAATCAGAGTAGCCGATTAGTTCGAACTCAGTAGATCTAGGATATCAAATACCGACATTAAGTGTACCCTTTAGATATCTAAGGATACGCTTAACTAGGGTTAGGTGAGACTCCTTGGCACAGGTTTGAAATCTGGCGCACATACTTACTGCAAATAGGATATCAGGTCGGCTTGCAGTTAAGTACAGGAGACTCCCTATTACACTCCTATAGTATTTTAAGTCAATGGACTTACTTTCTAGGTCTTCTCCTATGTTAACATTAATCGCCATTGGGGTGTTTATTATCTTAGCGTCTTGCATTCCAAATCTTTTAATTAACTCCTTAGTGTATTTTTGTTGATATAGATATATACCATCCTTAGTTTGTTTAATTTGTAGACCTAAAAAGAAACTTAACTCGCCTACCAAGTTCATTTCGAACTCACTTTCCATGAGCGAAACGAGCTCGTTTAGTAAGGCTGAGTTAGAGGTTCCAAAAATTATATCGTCTACGTAAATTTGAGCTATGAATATTTCATTACCTAAGGTTTTTACGAAGAGAGTTGGGTCAACTAAGCCTTGGTTAAACCCTTTTGACTTAAGATGGATTGAAAGTCTCTCGTACCAAGCTCGAGGAGCTTGTTTAAGTCCATAGAGAGCTTTCTTAAGTTTTAGAACATGGTCGGGTTTATCTAGATTTTCGAATCCGGGGGATTGGCTAACATAAACTTATTCTTTAATGTATCCATTTAGGAATGCCGACTTAACATCCATTTGAAACAGCTTAAATCCTCGATGTGCGACATAAGCTAGCAACATTCGAATGGATTCGAGTCTAGCTACTGGGGCATAGGTTTCGTCGTAATCTAAGCCTTCGACTTGGTTAAAACCTTTGGCGACTAACCTAGCCTTGTTTCTAACTACTTCACCTTTATCATCAAGCTTATTTCGAAACACCCACCTTGTTCCAATTATCGTTTTGTCTTTAGGTGGTGGTACAAATTCCCACACCTCGTTCCTAGTAAATTGAGCTAGCTCTTCTTGCATTGCAATAATCCAATCCGGATCAAGAAGAACTTGTTCAATTGATTTGGGTTCTATCTTTGAAATTAAGGAAATTTGACTAAGGTTCCTATAGGATGCTCTAGTTCGAACTCCTAGATTAGGATCTCCTATCACTTGATCGATAGGGTGGTTAGTCTGAATCCTAGATTGGGTTGGGTTTGTGTCACCTAATGCTTGATCAATGGGGTGACTTGGTTGAACACTAGTTTGGTTGGAGTCATCTATCACTTGATCAATAGAGTGACTAGGTTGACCTAGGTTAGGATTAACACTAGACCTGATCTCCGGATCAGAGTTAGGTCTAGTATGAATCGGCTCGCTAATTGGGGTTGCCGGGGGTTTTGTTGGTTCATGTCCTTCATCAAATACTACATTGATAGTCTCCTCAACTCTAAGGGTGTCATGGTTATATACTCTATAAGCTCTACTTGTAGTCGAGTATCCTAGAAAGATTCCGGTCGTGGTTTTGGAAGTAAATTTCCCTAGGTAATCCTTAGTGTTTAGAATATGTACCTTACACCCAAATACCCTAAAGTACTTGATGTTAGGTATTTTATCGTGATAAATCTCATACGAGGTCTTAAGGTGCCTCTTTACCATAAGGATCCTATTTTGGACATAGCAAGCCGTGCTAACGGCTTCTGCCCAAAACCTATCGGGTAGGTCGTATTCGTTCAACATGGTCCTAGCGGCTTCTTGTAGAGTTCAGTTTTTCCGCTCCACTAGGCCATTTTGTTGAGGGGTCCTAGGGCAAGAGAATTCATGGTGGTATCCATTTAGGTTACAGAAGTCGGTGAACCTTTGATTTTCGAATTCACCACCATGATCGCTTCTAAGTCTTTTAACCTTAAGATCTTTTTGATTCTCGATTAATTTGAATAGATTAATTAATTGATCTAGGGTATCATTTTTATGTTTGATGAACCTAACCCAGGTAAACCTGGAGTAGTCGTCAATTATGACTAAGCAATATTGACTTCTATTGAGAGACTTGGCTCCATGTGAATCGAACAGATCCATATGCAGGAGCTCAAGTACACTTGAGGTTCGTTCTTGGTTAGTTAACTTGTGTTGTGTCCTAGGTTGTTTTCCTTGTTGACAAGCATTACAGATTTTATTAACCAAGTTGTTGAGGTTGGGTAAGCCTCGACTAAGCCACTCGACTCATCTTGTGGGCGAGTCTTGGGTGTGAGTGGACCGAGTCGTCGGTGCCACAACCATGATTCCTCTTCTTAGTCATAAGACACTTAGTTGAGGAGTTAGTTAAATTGATCGTATAAATGTTGTTATTTCTAGTTCCTTTAAGAATTGTTTTAGAGGTTTCGTTGGTATTAATTATGCATTCATTTTCTAGAAATATAACCTTATAGTTATTATCACACAATTGGCTTACACTAAGTAAGTTATATTCAAAATTCTCTACAAGTAATACATTTTTAATAACAAAATTCGTGTTAAGATCGATATCACCTGATCCGATGATTTTGAGCTTGCCGTTATTCCCAAAGGCTACCGATCCTTGTCGTTTGAATCGAAGCTTTGCGAATTTGAGTTGATCCCCGGTCATGTGTCGGAGCAACCGTCAACATCCATTGATCCTACACACAAGGTGGTTGGATTGGATGTTAGATTTTTGTTAAGAAAATTGGTTGTAAGTTGTTAACCCTAGGTCATCTCACTTGAGTCTATATGATCAAGCATGTTATACTTATGTGTTTTTGAGATGACTTTCAATTAAGTTGATTGAGTGGGGATTTAGGTTCATAATTTTATGTTAGATTTGGATTTAACCCTAGGCTTGTCAAGTTTACCTTTTCAAGATCATGGCTTCCTGTGTCGTGGCGAGGCACAGGGCCTTCTTTATCGGATCATCGACCACTTCCTTAGACAAAACCATTTTCAAGAAAATGATGACTTGACTCACCTAAGATCATTTCCTAGTCTAATCAAGTTATTTTTGAAAAGAGGCTCCCGAGGCTCAATCTTTCAAAGGATTTTAGTTGGTTATTTGAAAAGAGGCTCCCGAGGCTCAATCTTTCGAAGAATTTTAGTTGGTTATGTACGTGTTCTAAGAGAGTTCACAAGTTTTAAAGCACAAACTTTCTAAGTTAAAAACATACAATTTCTAAGTTAAAGCACAAACTTTCTAAGTTAAAACATGCAATTTCTAAGTTAAAGCACAAACATATTTTGTCTGGCTCCCTAGACCGTTGAATCGGTTCGGTCTATCCACATAGTGGATTTGGTCCTTGGGAACCCGACGAGTTAGATCCTAGAGTTGAAATCAAAGTGGTCTTAGGGACCCATGCTTGGACACATTTTTATGTCTACTTACGATTACATATATACGACCTATTAGTCGCGTTTGAGTTAAACCCTAGTCCACTTGTTGTACACGGCCCTTTGAGATCCAAGTAGGAGGTCAAGTCCTTTGGATCCCGTGTGACCTTTCAGCGTATTCCCTAAGATCTTGACTTGACTTTTCAAGAGTGAGTTCTCAACCGAGTTTTTCAACTCCGAGTTGAGTCCTTCTCTTGAACTCGACTAGTCGAAGAGGTTAGAGAGACCTAAATGTTTGAGGAGTTTAACTTCCTCAACTAGGGTCTCGACCTTGGACTCGGATTTAACTAATTTCCTAGACAAAAACCTAACCGTATTTTGTAAAGTATTAAATAAATTTCGACTTACTTTAAGGGTATCGTTTGAACCGGATGCGTATCCGTGGCTTGACTTGAAGGTAACCGTGGTCAAGTCATCCTCGTTGACTCAAGTTGAGTTCGGTCTCGTGTCGACTCAATCGACCGCCATGAAGATGTGGTCTTCGTCTTCTTCGGATGACGCTTCTTCCCATGTCGCGTTGAGGGCCTTCTTGTGCTTAGGTGCTTGGTGGTTGAGCTTGGGGCACTCGTACTTGATGTGTCCAAACCTGTTACACTCATAACACCTAATGTTAGAATTTTTAGACTTACCTTGGTTGGGTCGAGTCGTGGTTCGCTTTCGTCCCTTGGCTATCCTTCGAGCTAGGTTCATTAGTTCGACAGTCAACTCCGGGTTAACTTCTTCTTCGGATTCGTCTTCCTCCTCGGTTGGTGGTGGCTTGCTTGTGATTTTCTTCTTCTTTGAACCTGCAAACAAGGCTATACCCCTCTCGGGATACTAGTTAGACTGCTCATGAAGTTCAAAATCCGAAAAGAGTTCATCTAACCTAATTTTAGAAAGGTCCTTGGAGACCTTATAGGCATCGACCATGGATGCCCATAAGGTAGTCCTCGGAAAAGAGTTTAGGACATACCTTATAAGGTCGCGATTTTCGACCTTTTGCCCGATTGCATGTAGGTTGTTGACTATGTCTTGGACACGGGCGTGGAGTTGCGTCGCGGACTCGTGTTCCTGCATTTTTAGTGTGTACAATTTATTGAATAACAAATCACGTTTGCAAACCTTAGCTTGATCCGATCCTTCATGTAACTCGATTAGTTTTGTCCAAAGATCCTTTGCGCTTATGAAGGGGCCGACGCGATTTAGCTCCTCCTTGGATAGGCCACATTGGAGGATTTGTGTCGCCTTGGCGTCGGCTTCGACTTGTCGTTTTGTTGCAACGGTCCATTGATCATAATTCAAGGAGTCACCCACTTCATTGGTCGGAAGTGTGAAACCCGTTTGAATTATGATCCACATCTCAATTTGGGTTTTGAGAAAGCATTCCATCCGACCTTTCCAGTAATGGAAATCATCTCCGTTGTAAAACGGAGGTCGGACGGTGCTAAAACCCTCGAGATGGGCCATTAGAACAAAAAGACAAGGAGACTAAAATGAAAACCTAGCAACAACAAAAACACACGAAAGTACCAAGACTTGCGTCTTGGATTAGTAGTCTTGAAATAAAAGAAATAAGCGAAAAATAGAAAGTTAAGCAAAGAAATAAGAAACTAAATAAAAGTAAGTACTCACAACCTTGATGTCCCGAAGGCTACTAAACGTCGTTTTTGAGGATGAAAACAGCTTGTTACGGGGTAAACCCCGTAAGAAGTGTAGATGTCTGAGCTTCGATTTGGTAGGTAGACCGTGTCGTGGTCAACTTGCGAAAAGTTATGCCCGTTTGACCGTCGGCTACTCCAAAAGCGAATACTTGCAAAACAAAATCAAACGAAGAGTACCAAGACTTCGTCTTGGATTAGTAGTGCGGGAGAAAAATTTAAACGAACGAAAAACAAATCTGTGAAAAAAAGTTAGATTGGTGGTTTCACCAAATCTAAGCGCCCCCGGCTCTGATACCAATTGTTGGATCGATGCGGTTCGCTAGAGGGGGGGGGTGAATAGCGAAAGAAAATTTTTCTCGTACGAACTCATTTTAAAAGAAAACTTATATGCAGCGGAAAGATAAGCAAAACAAAAAGTAAAGGAGACAATAGACACAAGAGATTTACTTGGTTCGTAGCCGAAGGCTACTACTCCAAGGCCCTAGTGGTCCTTGACCACGTACGGAGGGCAAAAGCACTAAAGGAACTCCTCCTCGTTAGAGGTAGGAGTTAATCGATACAAGAAGAAACCACAAAAACTTGAGGTAGAGGGACACTCCCCCTCTCCTCGTATACGATAAAAGCTCCAGAAATATAAATGACAAACTGATAACAAAAACTAAGACCGACGTACAATAATAAAGAAAGTTAAACCTAGACGTCGGAATGGAAGGACTTCGTTGTCGTAGAGTTGCAGCATAACGGAGGCTTTTGAGCACTTAGAATTGTTGTTAAAACCCTAGGTTTGGCCCTCCTTTTATAGCTTTTGAGCCCCTTTTCGAGTGGGTCTTCAACCAATAACAAATGGACACCAAACCGCTTTGAGGTGGAGTGATAAGCCTTGACTCTTCGAATCGATCATTGACCATCGATCGATGATGGCCATCATCGATCGGTGATGGCAACATCGGTCGATTGATGACCTTCGATAATCGGCGATACACGGCGGTCGAGTCCTCAGTAGCGATCGGTGATGCTTGCTGCAAGTCAAAGTTAGCTCAACAAAAACATAATTTCGATGGTCGTCGACCATCCGATCTCGACCTAGACCATCTATAAGATGTCTTTGGTCGGATCTACGCTTAAGATCATCCCCGTAAAGAGGATACGACCTTACTTACTCTCGCACACACGAGCTTACCTCGATACTTACGTGTTGCTTTTGCTTTCGTCCTTCCACTCGATTCCTTCGGCTCCCTCCGAAGTAACTCGAGTATCGCCCGACCACCGCGGCTTCCTCCGGGTGTCGCTAGCCTTCAGCTCCAGCTATATCAATCTTCTGCACACTCGATTCAGCTCGTGAGAAAACAAAATAGACTTAACTTTTGTGTCTTTGCTATAATCAAAACACAGGTTCGATTTCGGTGCCTCACTGCACCAACACTCCATGCTTAGAGTATCCCATGTTTGTGCCACCATCGCCTCCTTCTTCTTCTTTTCCTTCTTTTCCTTCTCCTCCTTCTTCTTTAGTTCCGGGCAATTTGGCTTTATATGCCCTTTCTTGTTGCAACCAAAACAAGTCACGTTAGAGTTAGAATTTGAATTGTTTGAAGATTTACCTCTTGAGGATTGGAACATCCTCTTCACATCTTTCTTGGTGAGTCTTCTTGACTTCCCACCAAACTTCTTGACGTAGTGTGCCACCTCGCTTGCCGATAACTCATCTTCACTACTTGATGAGTCTTCCTCGGATTCGGATGAGGAGGACACTTACTTCTTCTCCTTCTTTCCTACAAAAAGAGCTATACCCTTCTCTTTGGATGAAGTGTTAGCTTGTTCATGTAATTGAAATTCACAAAATAGCTCATCTAATTTAACTAATGAAAGATCCCTAGAGACCTTATAGGCATCTACCATTGAGGCCCATAAGGTGGTTCTAGGGAAAGCTTGTAACACATACCTTACAAGGTCTCGGTTGTCGACCTTCTCACCTATAACATGTAGTCCGTTGACTACTTCCTTGAAACGCCCGTGCATTTGGCTCACGGTCTAATTTGTCTTCATGGTGAAGCTTTGGAGTTGGCCAATCAAAAGATCTCTCTTGGCCCTTCTTGTTTCTTTGGATCCTTCATTGAGTTCGATGAGCTTCTCCCAAAGCTCTTTTGCGGAGTTGAAGGGCCCGACTTTAGAGAGTTGCTCCTTGGATAGACCACATTGAAGTGTGGTCGTTGCTTTTGCATTTGCTTGTGCTTTCTTGGCCATCTTTCTTGTCCAATCTTTTGTCGGTAGTGGTGCTCCAAATTCGTCGACCGGCTTCTCGAAACCATCTACAACACTAAACCAATTCTCAATATCATTCATTAAGTAATACTCCATCCTACCTTTCCAATATCCGAAGTCGTTGCCGTCGAAGAACGGAGGCCTCGCCGTGCTATACCTCTCTTGAAAAGCCATCTTTGCTCCGGTTGATTGCTAGATCTTCCGATGCGATCCGGGCTCTGATACCACTTGTTGGAGATCGTTTGAAGCTAGAGGGGGGGGGTGAATAACGTTTTTCGTTTCTACAAAAAATGATTAGCGGAAGCAAAAACAAAGATAATATAAGTAGAAATGAAAACCAATGCTAACAAAGCCTTTACGTGGTTCGGAGATAACGCTCCTACTCCAGGCGATCCTTAAGGTGGATCAATCCAAGAAATTCCACTAAGAAACTCTCTTTTACAACAAGACCTCCTCTTCTTTACAAAGAATGAAGTTTTAGCTTAGAGAGAGAGGAGGAAAGGATTTAAGATCACTTAGAGAGCTTGAAAATTCGTGGAGGCTTTGGGAAGAATCAGAGAATAAGCATTAACCCCAAAAACCTCCATCAACCCTCTTTTTATAGAGAGAAGGCTAATTTTCCCGTTGGAGCACGATCAGTCGACTGATGTACAACATCAGTCGACTGCTGGTGTGGTTAATGACTTCTGAATAGTCGGATTCGCGGGATTCAGAGTCGTTTCATCCAACGACACTTTCATCAGTCGACTGATCCTTCCATCAGTCGACTGATGGAGTGATCAGTCGAGTGATCAAAGCCGCATTCGAGTGAGGCGCGTGCAGCGACGGTTAACCTTGATCGATCGACTACTCTTGTATTACGATCGGTGATTGCGAGAATCGATCATTGCCATAACTAAGCGGTCGGCCGATCATCATCATGGTTTCACCCTGAATCAGTCGAGCACCTGACCAGTCAACTGATACATCGTATCAGTCGACTGATACTCATCAAATATGACTATTTCATACTTGATTTCACCCCCTAGACCTAGACATAACCTTCTAGATCTTCCTTAAGCCTTGCGCCTTCAGGATCCCTCCGAGTCCATGACTTGTTCATCCTTCGCGCTTTGCTTCCAAGAGCTTCCTTCGGTTTTGTCATGTCTTGGGTTCTCCTTTGCCAAAGCGTGCTTGGACTTTACGCCGCCAAGTCTACATGCTTGGACTTACGCTGCCAAGACTTGCCTTTGGACTTCCTTTGCCAAAGTTCGTTTGGACTTAATGCCGCCAAGACAACATGCTTGGTCTTATGCCGCCAAACCTTTACCTTGGACTTCTCTTGCCAAAATCATACTTCGACTTTGCTTTTACCAAGTCTTCATACTTGGATTTCCCTGTCACTTGAACACGTACACAATTTGTTGCCTAACTTAGATGATTATCTAAACATCAAAACATATAAATGCTTGGGGCATTGTTGCACCAACAAAAAGGAAAAGAAGAAGAAGTCTCTTAAGGCAACATGGGATGAGTCATCATCAGAGGAGTCTGATGTGGAAGAGATGAAGAGAAGCTTCATCTCGTTTATGGTCGAATCAAGATCTGGAGCCGAGTCAAGTTCCGAATACGAGTCCGATTCCGAGTCTGAGAGAAGCCACAGATCTGTATCCGTTTCTGAAGGTTCAAATGAGATAACCTCTCCATTAGAAGATAAATTATATAATATCATTGCATGCATAGGTAGGAAGTTAGCTAAGTCCGAAAATCGAGTCGACTCGCTACTTAAGGAAGTCCAAGTACTTAAGGAGCAAGTCAACTCGAAGACTTCGACTTGCTAATTTAAGGATAGAGACTCAACTCAAGTTGCAAAGCTTGAGGAAATGAACTCAATCCTAAAAAGGCAAGTAGAAGATCTAACTGGATCTTTGGAAAAGTTCACTTCGGGTTCCAAGTATCTCAACATGATGCTTGGATCTCAGTGAGTAGTGTACAACAGATCCGGACTCGGGTATAAGGCTAAGTCCACCTATAAATCATACATGTTGCTTAGCCGAAATGCTAAGAATCGAGTCCAAGATTGGGTTCCTAAGTCTAGCTTAGTCAACCAAGTTGGACTAAACCAAGTTTGGGTTCCCAAGAGTCAAGATCACTTAGTGAACAAAACTCAAACTAGCTACCATTTAGGGGGAGCTAACATCTTGCTTGTTTCCTTGTTTTAGTTAACACTTGAATGTCTTAGTTTACTTTACTTGCTTAATGTATAATGGACTAGATAGGAAACAAAGTAGTTAAACTTGAACAACCTAGTACTAAGACAAGTGAACTGATAGTAAGTTAGGGAAGCTCTTCGAAGTGCATGTTTAGGAAGTGGTCGTTGCTCCGATAATCAGGAAGGCCATGTGCCTCGCCATGACCTGGTGCACTAAGTCGAGTGGAACTGATTGAAGCTAACTCACTAAGTCTTTAACTAGTTAGACCAAGGCTTAATCTAAAAGTGAATCAAGTACTTGATTCCTTTATTGACTTTGTCTAGGAAGTGATCGTTGCTCCGATAATCAAGAAGGCCTTGTGCCTCGCCACGATCTGGAAGTCAATACTGGAAAAACCTATTTGACTAGCTCAAACCAAACTTGAATCTAACACAAGTTTAAACACTTTGAATTTGCTCATTAAATTTAATTAAGATAAAAGAAATCCTCATCTCACAAAACTCACAGGAATAAGTGTATTAAAACCTAGCTTGGGTGAGATGATTTAGATCATAATTAAGATGAATTAAACCTAATACACTTAAACCAAATGTATTTCAACAACTTACCTTAATTAAACTAAACTTAACAAATATACCTAACTAAAACAAATTATCTTAACTTAATTTAATTCATCTCAACTTAATTTACTATACTTAAACTTAATTAATGAAACTAAACAAACTTAATCACAAAATTAGTTAATCTACAAAATTTAAAATTAACTTTATCAAATAAGGATAATTAAATAAACCTTAAATTTTGAATTAAATCGATTAAATGATAAAAAAAAATCAAACATACTCGAACTCAGTCGACTGAATTATGTTCAGTCGACTCAATAAGAGTCGATTGAATCAAAATTAGTTGCCTCTGAGCATCGGAAAGGTAAAACACATCTTTAGTCGACTGAAATAAATTCAGTCGATTGAAATGAACCGGTAGATAAAGTTAAGGCGGCGAAGTAAATGGTAATAATTATAACAGTCGACTGAAACACTTTCATTCGACTCAAATTCAGGCGACTGGAATGTGTTCAGTCGACTGAATCCAGTCTATAAGAACAATGCCGAGCCATGCCAAAACCATTCAAAACATCCAAAATTCCACCGAAAAAACCCTAATTCCATTCTTTCGAAGCGCTAAGGTCGTCAAAATACCAAGGTAATAGTTTTTAAACTCAAATTTCAATTATTTTCAATAAATATTTAATATTTGTAATTTAATTAGGGGTAAAAGAAGAGTTGTCGAGGTTGAGTCATCGACTCCATGCATGGATATTAGGTTCCCTATTGAGGGACATAGGATTAGATTTGAGAGCATTACTTACATTTCTATGCCCACTAGGTACATTAGTAGATAATACTTTAGTAATGCATGCATAGTAAGTATGGAGGTTATTACACACTATGGATTAGAGAAACTAGTCTATTGTAAAAATCCAATTAACATAGATATATGTGCAGAATTTTTCAATAACTTTAGCAAGATTGATGACCTCTCATACTCGACTAGGGTACAAGATAAGGACTTTGTTTTTACCGCTGACATATTGAGAGAGCATTTAGGCCTATTGCATTCGACATGCCCTGTTGCATGTTTTCCATCCACGGATTACCGTACGGTGACCCTTACTCTCATATTACATTAGATAGGATTCACATGCATCTTTTTGGTGAAGAAAGAACTTTGTCTGTGAGTATCTTTAGCTCTACTAGACTCTGAGTACAGGACTATGCCTTGTATCGAGTTATAGTAAACTGCATTTTACTACTCACCACTAGGGACATCGCTATGATGCACCTTTTTCATTCATTTTTACTTTATGCACTTAGTCATATGTTAGATTTAGATATTAGCCTACATATGTTCCATTCTATCATTTATCATTTCAGCTCAGTCACTAGGAGAAAGGCACACTTGCCTTACTGCCATGTCATTACATCTCTCTTACCTGCATTAGGATTTGATGTTACCATAGATAACATCAAATAGCTTACTGAGTATGACATGATAGGGTCTAGGCAGTTTGGTTTAGCAAAAGTAAGTTTAAATGACAATAATATCCTTGTATGGAAGAGAGATGGACCTCAGCCTCATCCCCAGCCTGATCCGGAGCAGGAACATGAGCCAGAGATCGACCCCGACCACCACTCCGAGGTCGAGCATTAGGAAGCCCCAGGATTTGATAGCTTATCACCATTTCTTGGGATTCCAACAGATCCGACCATAATAGAGAGATTATCTAGGTTGGAGGATACGATGCAGCGACAACATCTTGTGCTGATGCAGATTATGCAAGAGCAGAGAGAGAGGATCATCGACAGATGATGGATCTTCTTAGATCTTGGGGCATGGGTCCTTCTCATCCCCCATCCACTGATTAGGATTGTCATGATACTAGAACTTAATAAAAAAAAATTAAATAAAATCTTGTGTGGTTTATGCATGGTAGATTAGGAATATTATTTTTCATGCTTATCATTTCGAATTATTTTGAAAAGTAATATTATATTATTTTTTAAAGAAAATTGAAAATTAATCTAGATTAGGTTAATCTATACCTCATGATCCTATAGATCTAAGTAGCCTTTGCATCTCACAAACACCTAGGATTACCTATTTGTGTATTGAGCCACGAAGATGGGCGTGATATGTTAGGACTGCACCCATGGTTCAAGATGTAGATCCAGTGCATTGACATGAACCAAAATGGGGTTTACAAAAGCAAATCAATTACTTTAGTGACTGACTCTAATTCAAAGCTTGATGATTAATTCTATATCATATGAGCTAGAAAAGAGTTGGACATTTGCTTTAAGGACAATTTTTAGATGCGTATTTTCAAATTTTAATTTTAATTTTTAGGAATTCATGCTTGGACTTAATCCCTATCACTTTTGCATCAAAACAATTGAAAATTTTGAAAAAGTTAAAATTTTTGAAAATGTTAGAAAAGAAATTCAGGGGGAGTTTCTGAAAAGTTTTGAAATTTTTTGAAAATGTTAAATTGTTCATGGGGAGTTGTGAAAATTTTGAAAATATTTAATTTTTGAATTTTTCAATGGGAGTTTTGAAAATGTTGAATTATTCAGGGGGAGTTGTGAAAATTTTTGAAATTTTTTAAAATTTTGAATTGTTCAAGGGGAGTTTTGAAAATGTTTCTTGATAAAATATCATAATAACTCTCCAATATATTATATTCATATCTTTAACTTAACCCTCATTTTGATATATGCCAAAGGGGAAGAGAAGAGATATAAAATTTTAGATAAGATATAAATTTAAGAGGATGCAAAAATTTGATAAGGATGAATGCATTTCATACATGGTTAAATTTATGCATGACAAAAGTTGTAAGTTCATTTCTTATACATGTCAAAATATGGAGATTGGTATTTGATTCTCCTAACTTTAACCGATGTGTTGTCATACATAAAAAATGAGGAGATTGTTAATGTAGTATTCACTCCTTAGTTTTGATGTATGAACCACAGTTAAGAGTTAGGATTCACGTGTGATCTAATATAAGTATTAAGTGTGCAGACTTAATAGGAAGTCCTAGTAGGTAGTGTTGACCGGATACTAGGCATGAATCTTGACATATCTGGAGGACCGGACACCAAGCATGAAGTCCAGATGAGTCGTGTGGACTAAACATTTGGCATGAAGACCGGTTGGGTCAAAAGACCAGACAATTGATAAAATGTCTAGCTGGGTTAGGCAAACTGGACAACTGGTGGAAGCCCTGGTGGGTCAAATCGGATGTCAAGAATGGTAAGTCCGGCAGGTAGCCTGCAGGTAAGCCTCGAGTGAAGAGGTGAGGCCGAGTCCTTTGTAGGGAGACAAAGCTAGGCATCAATACGATGAAAAGTCCGCATGGGACTTAGTAGTCGAGATCAAGCAGTATTACTACTGCTATCATAGTTCATGTTATCTATTTTGTGCTAATCCTGTTTTGCAGGGATCAGTCGACTGAATGGATTCTAGTCAACTGAAGTCCAGTCGACTGGAGATGTATCAATCAATTTGATACCTATTTGGCAGGATCAATTGGTGATCGATTGGAGATCGTGTAATGCAGATGGAAAGGGCTTGAGTCGACTGAAGAGTTTGAGTTGACTGAAGAGGGAAATTTCTCTATGCGGAGCCGAGTGACGTGGAGTCGACTAGAGAGGTTTCAGTCGACTGGAAGACCACGAATTCCATATCGACGGGCAGATATGGAGTCGACTGGAAGGCATTCCAGTCGACTGGAAAGAGTTTATAAAAGTTGTGCTCAACCAGATCCCAAAAATAATTGACGTCAAAGTGTTGTTGAAATCCATTCTCGTCTACCAAAGTTAAACATCCACAACAAAGCGATCTTCCGACACTCCGAGCATACTTCTACCATCTATTTAGTGTCGATATACATTTTGTATTTACTCATTTACTTATTCGCTACTGTACTGAATTCAAGAGTGGGTAGTGTGTTACTCATCTCTATTATTTGTAAAAGGTGAAATTCTCCGAAGTCGAGAGTTCTCGAATCAGAGGGTATTCAGTGAATTGCCCATCGAGGTAACTCGCGGGAGAGTTACGGTGTCACGCCCCGAGAGTATGCCGAGCCGAAAAACAAACGGACGACATCTCCGCTGTATGTGGCAACATATCCAATTTATACAAGGCCCTTGGACCCACAATAACAATAACATATAAACATAACTACATCAAAACACAGCGGAAAACATAATACAACCACATCACAACTACACACAGTGCATACCGGTATGACTGACACATCACAACATAACGAAACATCGACAAAATCCAAATCCACATGTGTGTACATCACATGACAAGTCCACGACACAGTACACCACAAAAAAAACTCCAAATATATAACACAATGTACGGAAAACCCAAAACAACCACAGGAGTCTCGGAGGTGAGATGAGATGTTGTCAGCCAGCTGTGCTCCAAGCCGTCACGATGATTTCTACCTGTTACCTGGGCGACAGAAAAACCCAAGGTCCGTGGTGGTGAGTATAACTCAGCAGGTAATAGGAAAAAAATATGTATATATCAAATATCACATGTAATTCAACAGCATAACCTAGAGATACAACAGGTATATCAACACAGTATATAAATACATGCATATACCGTCTAATCAAATCAACAATGTATAATGCAGACATACCTGAAAGTCTGCTACGCTACTCTGATCCAACCTGAACATATATCCAATATATATAATGTGAAGAGTAATACTAACTCACAATATACTCATGATATAGGTCAAAAGTATCTAATGGTCTATCCAAAGAGTATACAGGTATCCGATACAACCGTATAACAGATACGAGTAGCATGTATGAAGATGATGTACAACCAAATGCAGCAAGCATAGTACAATCAAATGCATCATCACAATAAGCATATATATATATATATATATAGACTGCATATATATATATATACTAATCCCAACCATCCATATATATATATATACATGCATATATGTATATATAAAGTAATATGCAAAGCGCCATAAGATACTGCAATGCAGCATCCATGGTCATGCCTGCGCACCCCTACTAGCTACCACGACCCCAGTGTGGCCTAGGTGGCACGACATGAGAACTGTCCCAACTAAACACCAACCACTGCTCTAGAGTGGCCGAGTGGGCAGTATGATCAAGTAGCATATGAGCGTAAAGAGCTCGCAACACAATGGGGGTCCCTGCTGCTAGCCACTCCGACTGACACTACCTATGAGTGGTCGAGTGTCACGCACCCAGGACAACTGCACGCAACTCCAACTACCACCGTCTATAGTGGTAGAGTGCGACACAACAAATGTTCTGCCCTCACACCAGTTACTCCTCTGGGAGTAACTTGGGAGGTAGGATGACTGATGACTCTCTCAATCCCAAGGGAGACTATGTCGTCAGTATGCATGCAAATGACATGAAAGTACGGTCACACATATAGACATCTACCATAGACTCTCTATTATACAAAGAGTCGTACCAATTTGATCAATGCACTCTCTATCCTACAGAGAGTCGTACTCAACTGATCGACGAACTCTCTATCCTATAGAGAGCCATACTCAACTAATCGATGCACTCTCTATCCTGTAGAGTCGTACTCAACTAATCAACGGACTTTCTATCCTGTAGAGAGTCGTAGTCAACTGATCATAATAAGCTAGGACTACCGGTCCATAGCGACACACTAATCACAATTCTCCTGACCATTATACAACACCTGGTTGGTAATAAGTATGCAACATACGGGTATGGGAATAAATTCTATATTTAGGGCATTACCTACCCACGGATGACCTTTTACCCAATTTACAAATTAGGTCATTATCAGTACTCTAACATCTACACCCTACTAAATATTTATAGTTCTACTTACATCACATCTGTAACTCCTTAATCATGATAAAGGAAAATGTGATATCAACATTTGAGCATATATAGCCAACGACAAGTATCAAGCATACGGATAAATAAGAGTAGGGTCAAGATAATATGAACATATAACATGATCATATCTATGTCTAAATCTTAATGCAATTACATCTACCTGACCAGGGTAGGAAATTACCCACCTGATATGAAGACTTATCTGAGCATCTCCATGTCCACAAGACAATCCTGAACCCAGGTCCTGCAATTAACATACAACATAACCAAACACCAACATAAACAATCTGTAGGAAAAAGGAATCTAACCCAATCCTAATCCCTGATTAATCAACCAAATCTCATAGTGGTACAATCTCATATCATTCATCAATTACCCAACAACTCTCCAATCTTAATCAAATTAAATTCATTATATAATCCATGAATCAACTCTAGCATCAACTAAAACGATAACACACCCTACTTCATAACATAACAAATCAAAGCTTACCTCACAATGATTCACAGCTCCCTCACAAGCACAAATAGAGCATCGGCTAGACCGATATTCATCCATGCTGAACATAGCAACACAACCACAAAACACCTCTAATTACTCCATACATCAACTAACAGGTATCATAAAGATAATGAATCTCACCCTTTAATCTATCCTTGCCCTGTTAAATCATATCCAGTTTCCCCAACCAATTTCTGATCACCACCGCAGCATATCAACCCCACCAAACAACCTGTAAACACAACATATATCTCAAATCTCTCAATACAACTCCTTACTCCTAAAATCAACTATCCAACAAACAAAAAATGGAGGAATATTTATCCCACAATATCAAGGTGCTCACCAGAGCCAATCAATGCCCAATTGTAGCCTTAACAATGACAACCCAAACCAAGGAAGGAGATCGGCGACTTCAACTGTCGACAGAGGAAGAAAGTGGCGACCAGTGGGGGAGGGAAAGTTGTCGGAGCTCGTTGTGGTCGACGAGCAGGAAGAAAGGGCTTTGTGCCTCAGAAGAGAAACAGAAGACCACAACAGATCGAGCTGTGGTAGGTAGCCAACGTTGTTCGCAATCGAGAGAAAGGCGCACAGGCGGGGTCGGGAAAGGGGGCAGAATGCAGTCGACCTGTGGTCACGTGTCGCTCCGGTGAACATCATGTTGACAGCGTGGGACGCTGTCCTTCCACAGGCCATTGGCAGCATTACACGCAGCAGTAACAGCTTGGCGACGGCGATGCGAGGAGGCACAGTCGGCGCCCGATGTGGCGCACGATCGAGAGCGATCGGAGATGACAACGACGATATGAGCTTGGGCAACTGCAATCGCGTCGGCTGGAGGGTTCACGGTGGTCGATGAGCGAAAGTAAGGCTATGCGTCGGGAGAGGAAAAGGAGAGGTCGCGCATGAGGAAGGAATCAGGAGAAACGGGCGACGGTGGAGAAATAGGAGGAGTCACGATCGGGAATGAAGGAAGGGGGGTTATCGCGGCTGGGAGGAAACACTCGGAGATAAAATGACAAGAAACCGCAACGAAGAGTAAAATGACAGAAGGGAAATGGGTTAGGTTTTTTGGGAATAATGGGTAGGATTTTAGACCCTATAAGCAGTTTACCCTTGTTTTAATTAAACCCTATTAACCCCTCATAAGCAGATAACTCAAACAGGCTTTCCCAAAGCCTATTAAATTTTTTCCCGCAACTGCTATAGAAATTTCCATTTAAGTCTAGGAAAATTTCTAAAATTTTTTGGAAAATTCCATAGGGTATTTTCCTGATTAATAAGCATTATTATTATTTTTTTCCCGGTATTTTACATTCTCTCCCACTAATAAAAATTTGGTCCCCAAATTTTGTACTAACATGAAAAAAATTTACTTCAAGTAAGTTTCCGAAAGGACCACATACATTCCTCAAGTGAACAGATGAGAGTATTGAGCTCGGATAGTATCTTCCATTTCCCACATAGCCTTCTCATCGGTATGATGCTGTCATCCAACTTTTACGAGTCAGATGGTTTTGTCCCACTACTGTCGCTCCTTGCGACCTTGGATCCACCCTGGAATCTTCTCGTAATTCGCATTAGACTAAGATAGAATCGGAACCTCTTTCAGAACATGGTCAGATCGCGGCACGTATTTCCTCAACATAGAACATGAAATACGTTGTGAACATCAGCAAGTGTCGGAGGTAAAGCCAACCGGTAAGCTACACCTCTAATCCATGCCAATATCCCAACTGGACAAATGTAGTGTGGAGGTAACTTCCCTTTTAACCCAAATCACTTCACCCCTTTCGTAGGTGAAACTCGCAGAAATACAAAATCCCCAATTGAGAATTTCAAAGGCCTTCGCCTTCGGTCTGTGTAACTCTTCTTTCGGTCCTGTAACTCTAATAACCATCATCTAATGATGCGTACCAACTCTCCATCATGTTGGATACTCACTGGCCCCAATAGCTGTCGTTCTCCGACTTCCTTCCACAACACAAGAGATCTATAGGGTCTATCATATAAGGCCTCGAATGGAGTCATCAGAAAAGAAGATTGGTAGCTGTTCTCATAGTTAAATTCCACCAAAGGAAGGTGATCCTTACAACTACCTCCATAATCTATGACACAAGATTTGAATAGATCCTCCAACGTCTAAATGATACGCTCAGACTGTTCTTCCGTCCACGGATGAAATGCAGTATTGAATCGAAGCTCTGCACCCATAGCTTGCTACAGATTCTACCAAAATTGCGAGGTAAATTGCGGATATCTATCAGATATAATACCCAAAGGCACTCCGTGCAATCTGATAATCTCTCGGCAATACAACTCTGCCAAACGATCCAACAAGTCCATTCCGGAATAGGCAGAAAGTGAGATGATTTGGTTAGTCGATCACCCAAATTGCATCATGTCCTTTACGAGTCCTAGCCAATTCCGTAACAAAATCCATAGTGATATGCTCCCACTTCCATTCTGGAATCAAAATTTCTGAAGCAACCCAGTGGGTTACTGATGTTCAACCTTTATCCGTTGGCAAACTAAACATCGTGCAACGAAGTCTGCAATATCACTGTTTATACCGCTCCTACCAGTATAAACATTTCAAATCTCGGTACATCCCAGTATCACCAGGATGTATAGCAAATCTCAAATAAGGTGCCTCCGATAGCAACTCTATAGTAGCTACACAGTAGCTAGTCAAAACTCCATGAGCACTTCTACTCCATACCACTACTACACAAGCTCATATCTATTAGAACCACGTCACATGCCTAATAGCTTATCTCATAGTTTCTCAACTGACGTAGGCATAAGATACGTCTCATGCAACTGTATCGGATTCACTCCGAACCCTAGAATGATACATTTGCGTACAACATCCTTTTATCCACCCCGGAAGGATTAACTAATACTCGTGTAAAAGTTAACCATCGTCTAGGTCCTGTAACTGGTTTCACCAGCTTTCGACTAAATGATTTCCATCAGAAGAGCGGCGGAGAGGAGGGCGACGCCAAGTTGGTTAGACATCACGAATAAGCTCGACACCAAAGAGAAGAGGGGTCGCTGCCATCGAGATCGAGAGGGATCGGTTGCCGATGGTGAAGGAAATAAAGAATCGAGGGAAAAAACTAAGGAATCGGAATCGAGCACGGGTGGGGAAAAGAAAGGTCGCAGAAGAGAAGGAATCGATGGATAACTTAGGTTAATTACCTATTAATTTCTCAATAGTAGATAGTCTAAACAGACTTTACAAAAGCCTATCCGCTTTATCCCCAAGAAATGTCCATAAAACCTCCATTTAAATCTAGGAAAATTTCTAAAAATTCATAAAAATCTCATAAGATAATTTCTTAATTAACAAGGATATTTATTATTATAGTATTTTTCTAATATCTTACATTCTCCCCCACTTAATAAAATTTGGTCCCCAAATTTCGTACTTAAATGTAAGAACCAATACAAGAAATTTTTGGGATGACCACATACCACAAGTGACTAGATGAGGGTACCGAGCTCGGATAGTATTTTCCAGCTCCATATAGCCTCCTCATCTGTATGATGCCGCCATCCAACCTTTGCGAGTCACATGGTTTTTGTTCCTCAACCGGCATTCCTTGCGAACAAAAATTCGCACTGAAATCTCCTCATAGGTCACATTAGACTGAAGTAGAATCAGAACCTCTTTCCGAACATGATCCGAACGCGGAATGTATTTCTTCAGCATAGAAACATGAAATATGTTGTGAACACTCGCCAGTGTTGGAGGTAAAGCCAACCGGTAAGCTACACCTCCAATCCACGCCAATATCTCAAATGGGTCAATATAGCGTGGAACTAATTTCCCTTTTAGCCCAAATCATTTCACCCCTTTTGTAGGTGAAACACGCAGAAATACCTAATCCCCAATTGAGAATTCCAAAGGCCTTCGTCTCTGATCCGCATAACTCTTCTGTCGATCATGTGCCTCTGATAATCATCGTCTGATGACGTGCACCGACTCTGCATCGTACTGGATAGTCTGTGGCCCCAAGAGCTATCGTTCCCCAACCTCCTCCCATAACACAGGAGATCTGCAGGGTCTGCCGTATAAGGCCTCGGAAGGAGCCATATGAATGGAGGAGTGATAACTGTTCTTATAGTCAAATTCCACTAAAGGAATGTGATCCTCCCAACTACCTCCATAATCCAAGACAAAAGATCTTAATAGATCCTCTAGAGTCTGAATGTTACGCTCAGACTATCCATCTATCTGCGGATGAACGTTATACTGAGTCGAAGCTGTATGCCCATGGTCTCATGCAGACTCTTCCAAAATCGCAAGGTAAATCACCGAATCTCTATCAGATATAATACTCAAGGGTACGTCATGCAACCTGATAATCTCTCGGCAGTATAACTCTGCCAGACGATCCAATGAATCCATCCCACGAATGGAAAGGAAATGGACAGATTTGGTTAATCGATCCACGGTCACCCAAATCGCATCGTGTCCTTTACGAGTTCTCAACAATCCCGTAACAAAATTCATAGTGGTATGCTCCCACTTCCATTCCAAAATCAAAATTTCCTGAAGCAACCCAGCGGGTTTCTGATGTTCAGCCTTCACCTGTTGGCATACTAAATATCGAACAACGAAGTCTGCAATATTTCTCTTCATACCATTCCAGCCAGTATAAACGTTTCAAATCATGGTACATATGAGTACCACCAGGGTATATAACCCATCTCGAATGATGTGCTTCCTGTAGCAACTCTTTCTTAAGTGGATGCGTGTCCAGAACACATATCCATATTAGAGATGGGAAATTATCTTCTCACAAGAGATGTCTATCTACCATCCAAAATCCACTCCACTACACACTCTGTAAGTGCACGGAAGACTATAGTGACCAATCCCACTTATTGCAACTGTTCGCATTCCAGCAACTCTATAGTATCTACCTAGTAGCTAGTTAAATTCAATGAGCACTTTTGCTCCATACATCCATAAATCAAGATAATATCTACTAAAGCCACGTCATGTATATGACAACCTATCTCGTAGTTTCTTAACTGTCGTAAGCATAAGATACGCCTCATTCAACTGCATCGGAATCGCTCTGATCCTTGAAACGATGCATTTGTGTACAACATCCTTTCATCCACCCTGGAAAGATTAACTAATACTCATGCAAAAGTTAGCCACCGTCTAGGTCCTATAAACTGGTTTCACCAGCTTTCAACTAAGTGAATTCCATTACCCTTTTGGTTAAACAAATCTGTGGTATAGTAACGCTAAAAGTATCCTATCCACATTCGTAGGAATAACCAAATCAATACAAGGAAACAACAACTATGGTGGTCGAGTGCACAACTCCAACTACCACAATCAACAGTGGCCAAGTTATGCAACTCCAACAACCACAACCTGATCCAATCGTGTCCCGAATACATGATTTCTCAAATCCATGGACGACTAAATCGTTTAATAGTCTAACAACATAATCAAAACTCATAAAATTCATACCAAGTATGAAATTGTCATCTTTACACACCTGCATCCTCTTTACTCTACACTGATGATATATCAATCATCACAATGACAATGATAATTGTATGACATCATGTCACTACAATATCAACACTCAAGTCGTAAATCAACTCTAGAGTATACACAGGTGTCCCTAGCTGATCTAAATAGTTCATCCATCCACAACAAAGGATATTCATTTTCAACAACTATCGCATTCTATCATCGATAATCGATGTATAATCTCAAAGGTCTCTTTTAACAAAGAGTTCCAGATCTTCTCAAGAAAATATTGGGACAGATAAATATCCCATCCCATCTCCTGTAATTACAACTTACATTCCTCCAATTCCCATAGTGTATAGTAACACTTATACCAATCAAATTATCACCCGGTATGAGGTCTTTAATATCGACACTATCTCCACAATCATTTCAATCACCCACTCCACTTGCCTATGCAGAGGCAAGCCTAGGAGTCCATCCGAAACTACATCCGAATGCTCTCGGATTATACGCACATCTGAGAGACATAATCATACCATAATCTCAATAATTTGACCATCTGTAAGGATATGTCTACAGTAAAGATATATCTATCAAAGTCTAAGGGAATCTCTTGACTTCTTAATTATTGGTCAACATCTCACCTAATAGTAGAGATACCACTGACGTACAAGTCGATGTAATCCATCTAATCCGAACTAAGAATGTTCTAGACAAAGATACCTGTAAACTACAGGCATCTCTCAATATATTAACCCAGAGGGTAAACTAAAGTAATACCCTGAACGATCAATTATCTGCCGATCCGATCCAAAGGCTCCCCACAGGTCTCGACCTTTCTCCGAAGAGAACAAGATCAGATCCAACAGTTTGCGACAAAGGGGACCATTTCTGTGATGAATGGCTCGGGGATTTTCCTAGATCATCTAATCCCATTACTTAATCCTACGAGATGCAACTGTAGAATGTAGAATATATACGACCATTGTTGTATACTCTCTCCTCTGTACAAAGCCAATCCACATTTAGGAGGTAATCGTTGTTGTTGTCTGCATGAATCTTCTAAGATGTCTTCTACTGATACTGCTGAGTAAATCACTTCCCCTGAAGGGAAGTATCAAGGAACTCCAACCACGCCTGAGGTAGTAGGTCAATGCCGGTGAGATAACCTATTCTTCTGTGATGATCTCTGTTGTCGAGACTGCGCATCATCCTCCCGGAATACCATCGATAGTCTTCAACTGAGTCTTCAAAATACACCTCCTCAATTGTACTGGTTGCTTACAATAGCAACAAATGATCTGATCCAATGGATAATCTGACTTTGTGTGACTTTGTGATTCGCACTGCACACACATAATCCCTTTGGAGTCTTTGTTCTGATTTCACTGATAACATCAGACAGTTCTGACGATCTGCGATTGGTCTTCTATGATCGGAAAAACTCTCCAAAAGTAGCTCGTGGCTTATGACTCCGATCTTTCTCCTTTTGTCCAACATTCGGAGGCTTCTTATTCCAACATCTGACTTGCAATGTCTGCTTATCGATCATCATCTCCTAAACACTTGTACGGAGTCATTTCTAAACTCTTGACTCAACCCAATGTCTTTCGGCAGGATCTGATAGAAGATCCCAACATCCTAATCTAAATGTAAGCCAGTAACTCTGAGTGGCTTAAGACATTCATTTACATTCTTGAGCTATTAGGTGGTCGTAACCTCGGCAAGTCTAACGACTCTGCACGGTACTCCCATTACCAATGATCACCCTACTTGAAACTCAGGAATTCCCTACAATGTGTCACAGAAAGTGACGCGGGGAAATACTCTCTCTCAACATCACTAAACCATGATCAAGTGATATATTACTCCCCGAAGGTTATTTTCTGCATTTACCACCAAATACCGGCTTGATTCCGATAATGGTATGCAAATAACTCTACTTTCTCTGTATAACACGAGTTAAGTACTCAAAAGTACCTTCAAAGTTATACAACTCAGTACGCACAACTCAGGGATCAAGGTCCCTATGAAACACCTTATACTAACCCTCCGCTTGCTATAGCAATAATAGTATACACACCTAGTCCATTACCCCACGGGTAATGATCTGACTAGCACCGTTAGTGAAAATCTCTAAGACTGTAGTCTTTGATTTTCACAAGAAATGTGACGACTTGACCCTTGCTTTCTGACTCGGTATCAGTTGGCTCTCAAAAAAATTTCACCTTTTCGACATAGGTTCAAGACTCACCAACTCAATAGGTCATTCCCGTGGTAAACTCATACCACGGTTACGAATAATAACCAACACACTACATGTTAGTCCCTGTTATATACACTAAACGCATGACCAACATAATCGGGAGTATAAACACTAAAGGTAACTCCGGTTGGTTGCCACGGTGGGTGACATCTAATACAAGTCTACACAGGTGTCATAACTCTAACTGTATACATCTATTGAATAAGTTTAGATAAATATCTAATTAAATATAAGTTATCAGAAATTCTTACTTCGTGCTGCTCAGAGCTCAGGCCGCTGTTCATCTCATCTCAGAAAACCAAAACTGAAAAAAAATAAATCGATTCCCGAGAATCCAAGACTCGACAAAAACAATATTGTATGACATTGCAGAACCTAGGGCTCTGATACCAATAAAGTTGTCACGCCCTGAGAGTATGCCGAGCCGAAAGGCAAACGGATGACATCTCCCCTATACGTGGCAACATATCCTGTTAATACAAGGCCCTTGGACCCACAATAATAATAACATATACAACTGTAAACATAACAACACAACAAAACACAGCGGAATTAACACAATTACAATACAAACCACACACCATGCATACCAGTATGACTAACACCAAATTAAGAAATGTCGTACCAAAACTAGAAAGAATGGTACAACAACATTGTGATGCGAGTAGCATGTATGAAGATGATGTACAATCAAATGCAGCAAGCATAGTACAATCAAATGCAACATCACAATAAGCATATATATATATATAGACTGCATCTATATATAGACTAATCACAATCATCCATATATATATATATAGACACACACACACACATGAATATATGTATATATATGGTAATATGCAAAATACCATAAGACACGGCAATACAGCATGCATGGTCATGCCTGCGCACCCCTACTCGCTACCACGACCACAGTGTGGCCTAGGTGGCATGACATGACAACTATCCCAACTCAACACCAACCACTGCTTTGTCAGTGTGGATACTTTAGAGATACGATTACCCTTACCGTATTGAGATCTGACAGCGTTTGGAAAAGCGGGATTGCGAAGGGCACGCACCGAAGGTATATTCCTCATCTAGATAAGATCTAGACTAGATTAAAGAAAATGACTTATATAGTTTTGCATGGATCTCTGGTGGGATCCAGTTTAATTATTGTTTTTGCTGTGGTTGTGCGAAGTATTTGCCCGCGATGTTGTGAACATCAGATCCGACATTTTCCCAACAGTGGTATTAGAGCCACTTGCAAAACATATATTTCGTTACAATGATTAATATGTGATAAAAATCTAGATCTTCATGTTTTCTATGAGATATAAAACATATGAATTATGGATACATGAATTTTAGGCTTGAAATGTTGATAAAGGGGCAAAAATGGAGTTGAACAGGACGACACACAACCGTGTTGAAAAACACGGCCTGGTCGTGTTCAAACCCACAACCATGTTGAAAGACACGGCCTGGCTGTGGGTGCCTCTGTGAGAGCAACCCACGACCATGTGGAAAGTCACGGGCTGCCCTTGTGGTCCTCTGATCACCCCAGAATGGTCGTGCCAATTGGCATGGCCCGACCGTATTGGACACAGGATGCTCCGGAAACAAGGAACTTGGATTCATAGTGATGGACCGAGGGCAGCAACTCATTCAAGGGTTCATAGCGGGATTGCCGTGGCATTGCGGCTTATCGGCGAAGCGACTTTAAAATTCGTGTATGTATAATCAATTTTATAAAATCACATCATTATGAATGATATGATGCATGGTGCATGGTTATGGCCTAGGACCTAATATGATTGTGGTTGTGTGTTGTATGTGCATGTTGTAATTCATAATGCGGCTTGCATGTCGCACCTTCATCTCTATTTTTCCTATTGTAAAATAGATTTATACTCGAATGTAACTCGAGTGTTCTTATTTTTTAATGTACAAAATGAAGAAATGGAAAGTCCATTGAAGGTTGAAGTTACAAGGAGGATGCCGACAACACAGGATGACCGAAGGAAGCACTTGGAGAAGATGTCATCCTTAGGTTATCCATTCGCTCTTCCCATTGGCTTGAGAAGATAGTAGATTCGGGCCATAACCATGTCACGTTTAAATATATATATTGATATATATTATGCTTGCATGTGATGCTTGTGTATGTGATGCTTGTATGAGATGCATGCGTAGTTAGTTGTCACACAATTAGGTCACTTAATATATGCCTACCAAAGTTTAATACTTACTATTACCTTGTTCAATCGTAGCGCATTTGCCAAAGCATAGTGACTCGATTTACCTCGGTAAAGTACGACAGGACAATTGTGATGTCCGCCTATTAAACTTTGGGTTTGACTTAACTAAGCTCTCTCAATTAGATTGATGAACTTAGAGGCATAACTCATACGAGACATCTACCTACATTATACAAATCTTGGGTGATTAGCCAAAGCTAACTCAAGATGAGTAGTAATTTAGAAGGATATCTCATTCGATGGCCACTATGAACAAATAATGTTGTTCATAAAGATATACAAGAGTTACATTAGATGTAATTGGTATGAGTTACCTACCTAACTTATACACATCTTGGGCGATTAGCCAAAGCTAACTCAAGATGCGGTATAATATGGATCTTGTCCCACTTTGTGACCAGTGGGAGAATCATTTAGTTAAAGGTCTAATTAAATGGTTGAAATATGATACATGTCTGCATTTCTGTTGTAGACCACTATGTCTTCAAATATGTCAAATACCCTATCTCTGCGATCAGTCCTTGAGAAGGACAAGCTCAATGGAGCAAACTTTATTGACTGATATAGGAATTTGATAATAGTTCTCAAACCGGAGCAGAAACTCTATGTCCTAGAGCAACCCATTCCTGAACCACCCACCAACAATGCCACTCATGCTGATAAGGATGCTTACAAGAAACATCAAGATGATGCATTAGATGCATCATGCCTTATGCTTGCAACCATGAACTCTGAGCTTCAGAAGCAACATGAGAACATGGATGCCTTTGCTATGGTTGCACACCTGAAGCAACTATATCAAGGGGAAGCGAGGCACAAGAGATTCAAGGTATCTAAGGCATTGTTTCAATGCAAGATGCAAGAAGGAACACCCGTAGGAACTCACGTACTCAAGATGATTGGGTATGTGGAGAACCTTGATAGATTGGGATTTCCTTTAAGCCAAGAGTTGGCCACTGACCTTATTTTGCAGTCCTTGCCCAGAGGCTTTAGTCAATTTGTCATGAATTATTACATGAGTGAAATTAACAAACCATTGCCTGAGCTCTTAAGCATGTTGAGAACTGTTGAGAGCAATCTTAAGAAGATACAACCTAGCACTAGTGATGTACTTATGGTTAAAAAGGGAAAAGGTAAGAAGAAGTCTAAAGGCAAGACCCAAGAAAAGGGCAAGAAAGCATTAAAGCCTAAAGGTGGGGTGGCCAAGGAAGGGACTTGCTTCCACTGTAAGGAAGCTGGATATTGGAAGAGGAACTGTAAAAGGTATCATGAGGAAGTCAAGAAGAAGCAAAGTGAGACTTCTACTTCAGGTATACATGTTATAGAAATCAATCTATCTATTTCTTCTTCATGGGTATTGGATATTGGTTGTGCTTCTCACATTTATACTAATGTGCAGGGCCTGAGAAGAACTAGATCATTGACGCAAGGAGAAAAGGACCTGCGTGTGGGCAATGGCGCAAGAGTTGCTGCTATAGCTGTAGGAACATATTCCTTATTGTTGCCAAGTGGTTTGATTTTAGAACTTGATGAGTGCTATTTTGTACCTGCAATAACTAAGAACATTATGTCTGTTTCTTGTTTAGACAAGAAAGGTTTTTCATTTATTATAAAGGACAAATGTTGTTCTATTTATTTAAATGAAGTATTCTATTGCAGTGCACATTTGATGAATGGACTCTATGTTCTAGATCTAGAAAACCCAGTCTATAACATAAATACCAAACGATTCAAATCTAATGATTTGAATTAGACATATCTTTGGCATTGTCGCTTGGGTCACATAAATGAGAGTCGCATATCCCAACTCCATAGAGATGGATTACTGGACTCATTTGATTTTAAATCATATGAGACATGCGAATCTTGTCTTTTAGGCAAGATGACCAAGACTCCATTTGGTGGACAAGGCGAATGAGCGACAGATTTGTTAGGCCTCATACATAGTGATGTGTGTGGTCCTTTCAAAGTCACAGCCAGAGGTGGTTATCAGTACTTCATTACATTTATTGATGATTTCAGTAGATATGGATATGTGTATCTTATGAGGCACAAATCAGAATCCTTTGAAAAGTTCAAAGAATTCAAGAATGAAGTACTGATATGGATATGTGTCCATTTAGTGGACAAGGCGAACGAGCGACAGATTTGTTAGGCCTCATACATAGTGATGTTTGTGGTCCTTTCAAAGTCGCAGCCAGAGGTGGTTATCAATATTTCATTATATTTATTAATGATTTCAGTAGATATGGATATGTGTATCTTATGAGGCACAAATCAGAATCCTTTAAAAAGTTCAAAGAATTCAAGAATGAAGTACATAACCAACTTGGAAAAAGTATTAAGATGCTTCGATCAGATTGAGGTGGAGAATACCTTAGCCAAGAGTTTCATGACTATCTAGTTGAGTGTGGGATACGATCTCAACTCACTCCACCCGGAACACCATAGTTGAATTGTGTATCCGAGAGGAGAAATCGTACTCTGTTAGACATGGTACGATCAATGATGAGTCATACAGATCTTCCTCCTTCCTTCTGGGGATATGCTCTAGAGACAGCTGCTTTTACACTTAACCGTTTTCCATCTAAGGCAGTCATAAAGACACCATATGTGATATGGACTGGGAAGAGTCTCAAGATGTCTTTTATGAGGATTTGGGGATGTGAATCCTACGTGAGACATCAAGTTTCAGACAAATTAGGCCTCAAATCAGACAAGTGCTATTTTGTAGGATATCCTAAGGAAACGAAAGGATATTACTTTTACAATCCCACGCTAGGCAAAGTGTTTGTCGCCATAAATGGTGTTTTTCTAGAAAGGGAATTTATTTCTAGAAATGCTAGTGGGAGTAAAATTTATCTTGAAAAAGTTCACGATACACAAAATAGCATTGATGCCTTAATGCAACAAGAACAGGCACCACAAGGTGATGAGCATTATGAATCAAAGTCATCACAATGAGTTGTGGTACAACCTGTTCAGGTAGACCAAGCTTTGCGCAGGTCTGATAGGATACGTCGTCAACCTGAGAGATATTCTTTTCTCTTGGATGACAACGATGGTGTCATGCTAGATGAGCCAACATTCTATCAGGAAGCTTAATGATCCCAGATTCTAAGAAATGGCTTGAGACCATGAGATCCGAAATGGAATCCATGTACACTAACCAAGTATGGACTTTGGTTGATCCACCTGAAGGGGTCAAACCCATTGGGTGTAAGTGGGTCTTTAGGAGAAAGACTAACATGGATGGCAATGTGCATATCTATAAAGGGCGATTGGTAGCAAAAGGATTCAAGCCGATTCATGGTATTGACTATGATGAAATCTTTTCTCTAATTGCGATGCTCAAATCCATTCGGATCATGCTTGCTATTGCTGCTTACTATGACTATGAAATATGGCAGATGGATGTCAAAACTGTATTTCTTAACAGAAATCTACTCGAAGATGTGTATATGACACAACCTGAGGGTTTTGTCAATCCAAAAGATGCTGGAAAAGTCTGTATGTTGCATAGGTCCATTTATGGTTTAAAGCAAGCTTCTAGAAGCTGGAATCTTTGATTTGATGATGCGATCAAACTGTTTAATTTCATTAAGAACGAAGATGAACCTTGTGTATACAAGAAGGCTAGTGGGAGCACAGTTATTTTCCTCATTTTGTATGTAGATGACATACTACTCATTGAAAATGATATCCCTATGCCGGAGTCTGTGAAGACTTGGCTTGGGAATTATTTCTCAATGAAGGATTTAAGTGAAGCAGCCTATATTCTTGGCATCAAGATCTATAGGGATAGATCTAGGAGATTTCTTAGCTTGAGTCAGAGTACATATATTGTGACAAGGTGCTCAAGCATTTTGCCATGCAGAATTCCAAGAAGGGATTTCTGCCAATGTCACATGGTGTAAGTCTTTCGAAGACTCAATGTCTCTCTTCTGCGGAAGAGAAACAACTCATGGATTAGATCCCTTATGCATCTGCTATAGGATCTATCATGTATGTCATGATTTGTACTCGCCCCGATGTCTCGTATGCTTTGAGCATGACGAGTAGGTGATGAGGAGCTAGTTGTAATGGGTTACAATGATGTAAGCTTCCAAACCGACAGAGATGATTTTCGATCGCAGTCAGGGTATGTATTTTGTCTGAATGGTGGTGTTGTGAGCTGGAAGAGTTCGAAACAGGACACAGTTACAGATTCTACAACATAAGCCGAGTACATTGCTGCATCTGATGTAGCAAAGGAGGAAGTTTGGATCAGAAAGTTTGTTTCTGAGCTTGGTGTAGTTCCTAGCATCGTGAGCCCTATAGAAATTTATTGTGACAACAACGAGGCTACAACACAGGCTAAGGAACCTCGTTCTCACCAGTGTTCCAAACATATACTGTGGCGGTATCACCTCATTCGAGAGATCATCGATAGAGGAGATGTGCAGCGGATATGCAGAGTAGATACTGATGCTAACATTGCGGATCCCTTGACCAAGGCTTTGGCACAGAGAAAGCATGATGGTCATACTAGGTCACTGGGTCTTAGAGTTTACAGTGATTGACACAAGTGCTAGTGGGAGATTATTAGTGTCAGCCCTTAGTGTCAATCATGAGATGATTGATTAGGGATCATGTATATCATATTTCATTAATAAAAGGCAAAAATTATTTATTATATTTACTTTATGCATGTACCAGCTAAAATAAATATAATAATATCCTTGAATAGTAGGTTCTAATCTACAGTATATCAATTGATAGAATTGATTATGAGAAGCTGTAGAGAACACTATTCTTAATATTCCTAGTCAAGTATTAATAGACAAGGGCAATATTAATACATTGAGACTAGCATGTAGGTCAATGGATGACTTGATCTCACAAGTCATGGATATGTAATATCACATTGACACATGGGTATATATATTGGAGAATATATATACTGAATTGACCCGCCATGAGAAAGTGTCATGGATCGTTATATGAGTGTCATATACTTTCTCATGTGACTATTGGTATGAATAGTCCTTAGACCTGAAGTCACTACGGTTCTCTACATAAGGAGTTAAGTACTTTGGTATCGTCTAACGTCTCACCGTAACAGGGTGCACTATAACGGCGATCACTGGGTATGTAACGAATTATGCGGAGGGATGTGAGTGATGTAGATGAGATCTATGTAAGATACCAAAAAATATAATATTGAAAAATAATAATAATAATAATACCCATGTTAATTAATAAATTATCTTATAGAATTTTTTAGGAATTTTTAGAAATTTTCTGGAATTGAATTGAGTTCATATGATCGAATCGGAGGAAGATTAAGGCTTAAATAGATGATTGGGTTAGACTTGGGCTAGCTCGACCACCTAAAATAGCCCGATCGTCACTTTTATCCTCGGGCGTTTCTTCGATTTCTTTTCCTTTCGCCCGATCGGCTTCTTCCAATTTCTTCCCAAACGCCTCCTCTTCGTCTCTGAAGCGACCAGAGGCCGATCCCTCTCCCGATCGCATCTCCTTTCCTCGTGCTCGCGCTCGCCGTCGTCGAGCCAGCTTGTCGTGCCCTAACTCATGCCGCCGCGAGTTTGAAGAGGCTGGCATCACAGCTCATCCGACTCTCTGTTCTGCCGAGCAGCAAGCCTCGCCGCCCTTCTCTTCCCTTCCCTGAGCTAGCTTGTCATCATCACGTCGGAGATCCACACTTGTACTGTCGCCAACCATTATGCATTGCCGCCGGATCTGGTCCTTCCCTCTCGTCGACCACCGCAAGCCCTCCATGCCGACGATTACCTACTCTCCCTTGAGCTCTAGTTGTCATCGCTGGAGCAGCTTGCTGATCGAGAGATTTGTTTTATCGGCGATGGATTTCAAGGTTGCTGATCTCTCTTCTTCCTTGTTCCGGTGCGCGATCTTCATCCCTCCATCAGTGACTTGTGAGCTCCAGCAGGTGAGTTATCTATTTTGTTGATGTGGATCGGATAGGTATTGCCGACAGCCAACCATCTTACTGTTGGGAGTATGGGGAATACAATCAAAGTCCCACATTGGTAAGACATGGAAAAGATCATGTGCTTATAAGAAAAAAGATATCTCCATTGGTATGAGGCCTTTTGGGTAAAAGCCCAAAAATAAAACCATGAGGGCTTAGACCCAAAGTGGACAATATCATGCCATTGTGGAGATATGTGGAGCTTATAAGCACTAACAATTGGTATCAGAGCCATGGTCCATGTCAAGCCATGAACCTCGAACGAAGGAAGTTGAGCTCCCACGTCCGGATCAAGAGAACCAGACATCAGGAAGGAAGTCTAGTTGGGTCGGGGGGACCGAACAACTGGCAGAAAGTCCTGGTGGGTTGAAGATCGGACATCAAGCAGAGAAAATCCTTCGAGGAGGGATAGGCTTGAGGGGGGGCCCAATGTGGTCCTTCGTTTGAGGGGGGGATTGTTGGGAGTATGGGGAATACAATCAAAGTCCCACATTGGTAAGACATGGAAAAGATCATGTGCTTATAAGAAAAAAGATATCTCCATTGGTATGAGGCCTTTTGGGTAAAAGCCCAAAAATAAAACCATGAGGGCTTAGACCCAAAGTGGACAATATCATGCCATTGTGGAGATATGTGGAGCTTATAAGCACTAACACTTACAGTTTGGGATGTCTTGGTATATTTGATAAGGATTCACCGGTTCGATGCATGTGGGTGGGTTGGGAGCACAAATCTTCATATTAGTGTTGTGTGATGCTCATGCTACCCTGTACCAGCTTCGGGCGAGGTGAGAAAGGATTGGAATTGGACTGATGATACTTTGTGATTGGGTTAAGAGACTGCTGTGATTTCTTAGCTATCTTGTTGTTTTCCTAGGTTACAGATTGTGGTGTGTTTGGACAGGGATTTGGGATGTTTTGCGTGTAGTAGGGATAAGGCATACCATTGTGGGGTTTGTCTCCAATTCAATTGATTGGACTTCAGTCTGATTGAAGCAAGGAGTTGTGGTTGAATGAAGTGGTGTTAGATGTATCTTGTTATGGGATTGAGTTTGCTAGTATGGACGAACGAGGTTAATTGATTCAGATTGGGTGCTATTAGGTGAACAAGGAGGTTGTGTGATTGAAGCATAACCAGGTGAGTCTGGATTTTAATGCTTACGAACATATTTTAACTGTAGATTGAGATGTTATTTAGTTAGCTTGATTAGCTATGATTAAATTGACAGTTGGTATGGTGATTAAGAGCTAATGGAAGAAACTATTAGTTAGTTGATCGGGATGCGAAATCAATGTAGGATTCGATTCGATCATTTGTTGTATGCTTGCACTTAATCATAATGCTTGATGTGTGCTGGACATGGATACGAGACAGGACCGCGACCGTGAAGATTTTATTGACACGAGCTATTTAAACGGTGGGTAATTTCCTACCTTGGTCAGGTAGATGTAATTGCATTCAGATTTAGACATAGATATGAGCATGTTATATGTTCATATTATCTTGACCTTTCTCTTATTTATCCGTATGCTTGATACTTGTCATTTGCTATATATGCTCAAATGTTGATATCACATTTTCCTTTATCATGATTGAGGAGTTATAGATGTGATGTAAGTAGGTCTATAAATGTCTAGTAGAGTGTAGATGTTGGAGTACGGATGATAACTTGATTTGTAAATTGGGTAAAAGTTCATCCGTGGGTAGGTAATGCCCTAAATGTAGGATTTATTCCAATACCCGTATGTTGCATACTTATTGCCAACCATGTGTTGTGTAATAGTTAAGTGAAGGGTGATTAGTGTGTCGCTACGGACCGGTGGTCCCAGCTTAATATGATTAGTTGAGTACGACTCTCTATAGGATAGAGAGTGCATCGATCTGTTGAGTATGACTCTCAATCGGATATAGAGTGTTATGATCAATTGAGTACGACTCTCTACAGGATAGAGAGTGCGTTGATCAGATTGGTACGACTCTCTGTTTAATAGAGAGTCTGTGGTAGATGTCTATTTGTGTGACAATACATTAATGTCATCTGCATGTATACTGATGACATAGTCTCCCTTGGGGTTGAGAGAGTCGTTAGTCATCCTGCCTCCCAGGTTACTTCCAAAGGAGTAACTGGTGTGAGGGCAGAGCATTTGTTCTGCCACACTCTACCACTATAGATGGTGGTAGTTGGAGTTGCGTGCAGTTGTCTTGGGTGTGTGTCACTCGACCACTCATAGGTAGTGTCAGTCGGAGTGGCCAGCAGTAGGGACCCTCGTTGTGTAGCGAGCTCTTTACGCTCATATGCTACTTGATCATACTGCTCACTCGGCCACTCTAGAGCAGTGGTTGGTGTTGAGTTGGGACAGTTGTGATGTCATGCCACCTAGGCCACACTGGGGTCTTGGTAGCGAGTAGGGGTGCGCAGGCATGACCATGCATGATGCATTGCCGTATCATATGACACTTTGCATATTACCATATATATACATATATGCATGTATATATATATATATGAATGGTTGTGATTAATATATATATAGATGTAGTCTATATATATATGCTTATTGTGATGTTGCATTTGATTGTACTATGCTTGTTGCATTTGGTTGTACATCATCTTCATACATGCTACTCGCATCTGTTATATGATTGTGTCAGATACCTGTATACTTGTTGGACAGACCATTAGATACCTTTGACTTGTATCATGAGTATATTGTGAGTTAGTATTACTCTTCCTGTTATATATTGAATATATGCTCAGGTTGGATCAGAGTAGCGTAGCAGACTTTCAGGTATACGTTGTTTATTTGGTTAGACGGTATATACATATATTTATATACTGTGCTGGTATACCTGTTGTACCTCTAGGTTATGCTGTTGAATTACATGTGATATTTGATATAAACATATTTTTCCTATTACCTACTGAGTTATACTCACCACCACGGACGCTAGATTTTTCTGTCGCCTAGGTAACAGGTAGAAGTCTTCGTGACGGCTTGGGGCACTGCTGGCTGACAACATCTTGTAGGGGATCGATCGGTGTGTATTGACCTGGCTAGAGGGGTGAATAGCCCTCAATCGTCCGATGGTAGAATTTGCTCGTTCTCGTTGCGTTGCTTGTCTACAATTGTTGTTAGCGCAGCGGAATAACAATGATAATAACAATACTAACAACACATAACAATCACAAGCAATACACAAGCATATACGTGGTTCGGAACTGAATGATTCCTACTCCACGGGCGAGCTCACCGAGCTCTAGTTATGCACACGACACTAACTAAACTCCTTCTCAACTACACGTCGGAGGTAGAGAAACCTCTCACAAGCTATTACAACAAGTAATATATGAAATACAAGCAATACAAAGGCAAATATGAAATACACATAAAAAATACTTTACAATGCTTGCTTTGAACCCTTTGCTTGTAGCTTGCTTTAGATGGCTCTTGAAGGTCTGGAATGCAGCAGCAATTCCCCTCCAATAGCTTCACAAAAGTCTTGGAGAAATCTTCCAACTTGAGCTCCATTTATAATCTGCATCAAGCTATTTTCGCGCCCATCAGTCGACTACCAAAAGGCCCCAGTCGACTGGCCCTGTAGCCGTTGTCTCACAATGGCCAGATCCACGTTGGATAAGTTCCAACGGATCTCCTACCAGTCGACTGCCAGTCCATGTCAGTTGACTGGTGACCTAGTAGCCGACTGCCCAGTCGGCTACGGAGCATTCTGTGCTCGCGACACTCTCATCAGTCGACTTCCATCCTTCGGCAGTCGACTGCTGTCGACATCAGTCGACTGCAAAGCATAAAACCCACAGTCTTAAACCAGTCGAACCCTAGTCGACTTGGATCAGTCGACTGACACCTATGCCAGTCGATTGCCGTCGGGCAAAACCTCAAACACCAAGTTGTTTGAGCATCCGCCGTCGGGTAAACTCTCAAACATCAAGTTTGAGCCTCCGACACTCAGTCTTAGCCACTTGGCCAAGTCCACATCTTCCCTCATGGAGTTCCCCACCGAAGCTCTCTTCCTCGCCTACGTCCCTCGGATGTGCCAAGCACACGACTTCGAAATTCCATCCTTCGCCTCTCTTGCCCTCGAAGTATTCTTCCCTTTGGGCTCACTCCATTCGCTCCCCATCCGACGGTCCCTCAGATGCACCAAGCGCACGGCTTCACAATGCCATCCTTCACCGACTCAAGGACCCCGAGCCTAGTGAACTTACCAAGTCCTCAAGACTTCCCACATGCACCAAGCGCACAACTTCGCAATGCATTTCTCACCAAGCACCAAGCGCACGGCTTCGCAATGCTTTGGACTTTTCCACACCAAGCTCCATGCTTGGATTTTCCATGCCAACCCCATGTTGGACTTTCCCACACCAAGCTCCATGCTTGGATTTTCCATGCCAACTCCATGTTGGACTTTCCCATGACAATCTCATGTCATGAGTTTTGTCTATCATCAAAATACTATCATGGTACTACTTGAGTCAAACTCGAGTCAACCTGGGCCGATTGCACCAACAATCTCCTCATTTTTGATGATTGACAAAACTACCATCTCAAGTCTACCAATTCTTCCATATTGACAATTCTCATATCCCAAATGAGAATTTCAAACCTAATTGGTAACTAGATAACTTCTTCCCCTTTTTGACATTACATCAAAAAGGTCCTCCCCAAGGGTATGAATGTCTCATATCCCAATGAGATCTTACAATCTCTCCCTTGGAGGAAACACATGCCTACAATCTTTCTAGTGATCCCATATCACTTAAAGAGAGGCAACCCAATTTTCCTCCCATGAGGAAATACATATCCATCTTCCCATGATGGATACCTCCCCCTAGAGGCTTGCTCCCCCTTGACCATTGCACCAACAATGTCTTTGGAGAGTCCCTAAGCCAATAGGAACATTTAACCAATCAAAATTAAGGCAAAGTTCAACAATGAACTCTCTTCCACCTTAAAATTGATACTCTCCCTAAACCATTCTCCTAATCCATGTCCAATGGATTTCCACCCTTTCTAATACTCTCCCAAGTATATCCTAGGGTTAGGAGTGGTTAGGGGACCTTAACCTAGCTGAACATGGGCCTAACCAACAAGATTTACCCGAAATCAGCTTGGGCAGTCGACTAAATTCAAATCGATACCATTCTCCATTATTAGTCGATCGACCTCCCGGCAATGATCGATAACTGCATTTGTAATTTTCTGAATTTCAGAAATGACTTTCCGAAATTCATAAGTAAATATACATAAGTTGATAAATCTTGAAATTTGGTAAGTATATTACTTATCACAATCATTATGGGTGAAAAATATTAGAAAATTATTTTACCCACTAAATTAGGAGATTGATACAAAGTCCAAAAGTTAAGAAAAGCTTCAATAAAGAGTCCTCTTTGTATCATCCCATTCAATGGTGATAGCTATCAAAAGATAGGCTTCACCAAGATTTTTCAAAATGTTTTCAAAATGTTTTTGAAACCTTTAATTTCTTTTTCCTAAACATCTCACTTATATCTAGATGTGTAAAACACATACAAGTCAAGTTTTTAGTGAGATGTGGGGTTTTGATCTTTTAATGGTTTCATGCATATTTCTAGGCAATATTATTTGATTCCCTTCAAATTATGCCATAGTCCTTAATTTCATTTTAGTTATATGCATGATGATGATTATGGCATAGATATAATATAGATAAAAGCATATGCCAAAATCATGATGTCATGGCATGTGAGAGGCATCTAAGCATACATGACATATAAAGAGTAAGTCTAAACATGATCATGACATTTTTATAGATAAAAATGAAAATGATGTCATGACATGGCAAGGCAAACAAATCATGGCAAGAAATATATACTAAGGTATAAAATACCTAAGTGTTGAATCCAAATTACCATTTCTAGGGTTAAGTCCATTTTTGCCTTAGTGCCATCATTCTCCCTAGTGTGCCATAAACCCAAAATGGCACACCAATACCTCTAAGATCTAATTGTGTCAATTTAATCATTTTTAACTTCTCAAAGCATATTGGCACATCCTAATGTGTCAACTCACCATGTCTAGGTTAACTACCCATCCACTTAGGGTTGACACACCCTGACCCATTTAGCATGAATCGATCACGCTCTTAGGAACCCAATATCTATTGGAGCTCCTTGGGTTAACAAGGTATTCTCTAGGGATGACTTCCCTAGATACCTTCCTAATGACCCTTTTTGTCTTTAAAGCAATAGTCTTTTGGGTCTTTCCTAGGTCAACTCCAGAGGTGACTCCTCCTTTGACCTTCTTAGTGGCTACATTTGATTTCTTTGAGGTTTTAGCCACTAAGCAAACACCATGGCTAGACTTAGGGATGACTTCCCTATTAGCCTTGGTTTTTCTAAACCTAGATGTTGTTCCATAATTAAATGGAACATTGTGATAGGACATAGGTTTGTGACCCAAACCTTTCTTGCCCTTAGACCGTTTTTGAACCTTAGGTCTTGACTTTTGGGCATTTGACCCTAGAATTGAATTTTCGATAATCCTAAGGGTTTTCTCCATTCTCTCAAGCCTTGACCTCAAGACTTGGTTTTCTAGCTCTAATTTTCCCAATTTTGATTTTTCATTTATCTTTTGGGAAATGTTTTTCTTTTTAGGCATATGCCTAGATTTCTTGGGGTTAATGCCCAAGTTTTCTTCAATTCTCCTAATTGATTCACTAGGCAAGATTGGTCTAGTGTTATTGGTCCTAGGTTTGTCCTTAGAGAAACTAACATGCTTAGCACCTAGACAAACATATTTCTTCCTACTATCATGCTTTTCATTGATAATTGCAAGAGAGCTAAAATAATTCTTAGCATGCTTTTTAATTCTAGGAATTGAAGGTGCATTAAATGAAATTACCTTAGGGTTAGCTTTAGAAGCTCCCACTACATGAATTACACCTTCTTGCCCTTTCTTCCTCCCCCTAGGGCATTGGCTTCGGTAGTGCCCCTTTTGATTGCATTTAAAGCACACAATGTGCTCTTTGCTCTTAATTGAGGGGACTCCGACATCCTTTGACTTTTGGTGTCAATGCCTTTTCCTTGGCCAATTTAGGGCATTTGCTCTTGTAATTCCCTTTCTCCCTACACTCAAAGCATATTATATGATCTTTATTTAAGATTATAATACTTGAGTTACCTAGGGAGGTGGAGGATTCTTCTTGATCTTCATTTCTCTCGGATGTGGATGTTTCTTGTTGAACTTGCTCTGGGATGGAAGATTGCCTCTCCTCCCCCTCAATGCTAGAGGTGGAGGTCTCCACCAAATCATCTACGTCGTCGAATGTGGATGGGCTTTCTTCCACGGCATCTTCCTCTACTTGTGCCGGTTGGGAATTTTCTTGGAATTTCATTATCTTCTCCCATAATTCCTTTGCATCCCTAAAATTACCCAACCTAGACCAAATGTTGTTAGGAATCAAATCACTAAGTAATTCGATTACCTTGCGATTTGTCTCGAAGTCCTTGATTTGGTCTTCGGTCCACCTTGACTTCTCAATATGCCTATTTCTTTCATTCCTAGGCAATTCGAAACCGTTTTCTAAGATTAGCATAAAATCAAAATCAGTTTCTAGGTATAGCTCCATTTTTCTTCTCCACCATAGGAAATCTCCTTCAAATTTTAGTGGTTGGAGGTTGTAGCCGACCATCTTGTAGTGCTCTCGCAGCGGTTAGTCCTTGAAGAGCAACCTTGGTTCTGATACCACTTGTAGGGAATCGATCGGTGTGTATTGACCCGGCTAGAGGGGGGTGAATAGCCCTTAATCGTCCAATGGTGGAATTTGCTCATTCTCATTGCGTTGCTTGTCTACGATTGTTGTTAGTGCATCGGAATAACAATGATAATAACAATACTAACAACACATAACAATCACAAGCAATACACAAGCATATACGTGGTTCGGAACCGAATGGTTCCTACTCCACGGGCTAGCTCACCGAGCTCTAGTTATGCGCACGACACTAACTAAACTCCTTCTCGACTACACGTCAGAGGTGGAGAAACCTCTCACAAGCTATTACAACAAGTAATATATGAAATACAAGCAATACAAAGACAAATACGAAATACACGTAAAGAACACTTTACAATGCTTGCTTTGAACCCTTTGCTTGTAGCTTGCTTTAGATGGCTCTTGAAGGTCTGGAATGCAGCAGCAATTCCCCTCCAATAGCTTCACAAAAGTCTTGGAGAAATCTTCCAACTTGAGCTCCATTTATAATCTGCATCAAGCTATTTTCGCGCCCATCAGTCGACTACCAAAAGGCCCCAGTCGACTGGCCCTGTAGCCGTTGTCTCACAATGGCCAGATCCACGTTGGATAAGTTCCAACGGATCTCCTACGATCATTGCGATCCATGTCGGTTGGTGGTGACCTAGTAGCCGGCCGATCGGCTCACACGAGCATGCTTGCAACACTCTCATCGATCGACTTCCATCCTTGGCGATCATTGCATCGACATCGATCATTGCCGATCCATGGAAGTCGACTGCAAAGCACAAAACTCACAGTCTTAAACCAGTCGAACCCTAGTCAACTTGGATCAGTCGACTGACACCTATGCCAGTCGACTGTCGTCGGGCAAAACCTCAAACACCAAGTTGTTTGAGCATCCGACCGTCGGGTAAACCCTCAAACATCAAGTTTGCACCTCCGACACTTAGTCTTAGCCACTTGGCCAAGTCCACATCTTCCCTCATAGAGTTCCCCACCGAAGCTTTCTTCCCTCGGCCTACGTCCCTCAGATGCGCCAAGTGCATGGCTTCGCAACGCCATGCTTCACGTCTCTTGCCCTCGAAGTATGCTTCCCTTTCGGCTCACTCCATTCGCTCCCCGTCCGGCAGTCCCTCGGATGCACCAAGCACACGACTTCGCAATGCCATCCTTCACCGACTCAAGGACCCTGAGCCTAGTGAACTTACCAAGTCCTCAAGACTTCCCACATGCACCAAGCGCATGATTTCGTAATGTATTTCTCACCAAGCACCAAACGCACGGCTTCGCAATGCTTTGGACTTTTCCACACCAAGCTCTATGCTTGGATTTTCCATGCCAACCCCATGTTGGACTTTCCCACACCAAGCTCCATGCTTGGATTTTCCATGCCAACTCCATGTTGGACTTTCCCATGACAATTCCATGTCATGAGTTTTGTCTATCATCAAAATACTATCAAGGTACTGCTCGAGTCAAACTCGAGTCAACCTGGGCCGATTGCACTAACACATCTCATCTCACCTCCGAGACTCCTGTGGTCGTTTTGGGCTTTCCGTATGTTGTGTTATGTATTTAGAGTTTTTCATGGTGTAATGGGTTGTGGACTTGTCATGTGATGTACACACTTGTGGATTCGGGTTTTGCCGATGTTTTCTTTATGTCGTGGTGTCAGTCATACCGGTATGCACTATATGTAGTTGTGATGTGGTTGTATTATGTTTCCACTGTGTTTTGATGTAGTTATGTTTATATGTTATTGTTATTGTGGGCCCAAGGGCCTTGTATTAACAGGATATGTTGTCACGTACAGGGGAGATGTCGTCTGTTTGATTTTCGGCTCGGTATACTCTTGGGGTGTGACAACTTTATTGGTATCAGAGCCCTTGGTTATGCAATGTCATACAATGATTTTTATTTTTGAGTCTTGGATTCTTGGGAGTCGATTTGTTTCGGTTTTGGTTTTCTGAGATGAGACTGACAGCAGCCTGAGCTCCAAGCAGCACAAGGTAAGAATTCTTGATAACTTATAGTTTAGTAGATATTTATCTAAATTTGATCAATAGGTGTATGCAGTCAAATTTATGACACCTGTACAGACTTGTAGTAGGGGTCGTCCATCGAGGCAACCAGCCGGAGTTGCCTTTAGGGTTTATACCCTCGGTTTTATTAGCTATGTGTTTAATGTTTATAACAGGAAATAACAGGTAGTGCATTGGTTATTCTTCATAATCGTGGTTTGAGTTGACCACGGGAACGACTTGTTGAGACTGTGAGTCATGAACCTGTGTCGAAAAGGTGATTTACCTTTGAGAGCCGACTGATACCGAGTCGAAAAATAGGGGTCAAGTCATCACATTTCTTGTGGAAATCAGAGACTACAGTCTTAGAGATTTTCACTAATTATGCTAGTCAGATCTTTACCTATTGGGTAATGGACAAGAAAAGTAGGCTATTGTTGATGCAAATAGCGGAAGGCTAGTTTACGTTGTTTTATAGGGATTTTTATCCCTGAGTTATGCATACTGGAGTGTATAACTTTGAAGGTACTTTTGAGTACTTAACTTGTGTTATATAGAGAAAGTAGAGTTATTTGCATACCATTATCGGGATCAAGCCAGTATTTGGTGGTAATGATGGGTTGGTTTCATTGATCCGTGAGGGGAAACTTCGCTTCCTACTTTACCTCGGTCGCTTGTTCATGACAAACCCATCGATGTCCCCGGATTAAAAAAATTTAATCCTAGACAAAAGGGATTGCCCAAACAACTATGTCATCATCGTGCTATTTGTTTAGAGAGGTCACCTGAACAAACTTGTTGTTCAAGCGACTAACCTCAATTCTACGAGTAGACACGGAATAGACGATGTATGGATCGCCGGTTTTTATATTTATGTTCGGGATCCAAGTATTATTTAGCCACAAACAAAATATATCATGCTCATAATTGGAAAAATAAATACAAGCAAGTAACAAAAGAGAATAGAGAATAGATATACCTCTCGATCTTCTAATGTATGACCTTCCTCCTTTCGGACGTCGTGTGGCCGACGATCTACCAAAAGTTGAAGCTCCTAGATCACCAATCTTCCTTCCTTGCTCATTCCAAGAAAGAGGAAGAATAGAAACAAAGCTCTATTCCTTCTTTCAACCAACCAACAACCTCCAAGGATGGAGCTTTGCCACCGGCAAAGAAGGAAGAAGAGATTAAGGGTTGCCGACCAAAAGCTTCAAGGGAGGACCCTAAACCTTTGTTCCACCGGCCAAGGAGAAGGAGAAGAGGGAGTTTGGATGCCCGCCAAGGGTGGAAGGAGCTCAAGGGGCGCCGGCAGCTTGAGGAAGAAGAAGAAGGCAAGGAAATCTTTCCTTATTAGGTGCCGCCCAAGCCCAAACCGTAACTCCTATCTCTTGCCGCCAACCTCCAAAACCCTAGCTTCTCTTGATTGATCCTCCATGCCAACCCCTCAAACTCCTTTTATAGAGTTAGGGATAAGCCTCCTTTTAATCTCCACCATTGGTTCTAGGGATTTAATCTCAATCGTCGGATCTAGAGATTTAATATCAATCGTCGGATCTTAGAGATTTAATCTCTACCTTTGGATCTAGAGTTTTGTTTCTATCCATTGGATCTAAGCTTCATGAGGTGTTAATAGGCTACATTAAGGACCATGAGGAGGAGTTGGATCTTGGCCACCCATGGATCAAGCCCACATAAAGTCCGATCCATTAATGATAATCCAATCCACTAAAGGATTATCATTGATCTACCTCACCAACCCCCATAAGATAATATGGGCTCTATATATTATTTGTACATTTTCTCCCCGTGTTTAAGATCTCGAATGTCCATCGATTAATTAATTTACTGACCATTAATTAATCAACATCTAACTCCATGAGTAATACAACTCAACCTTTTCATCATGTCGGACCAAGTCCACCTGTAGGGTTTACATGATGAACCTTATGAGCTCCTCAAGGGGACATGATTATCCTAATATATAGGACACGGTTTCCTCCTATAATCAATGACACACCATATAAATAATATTATCTCCCAATTTACCGAGCCTATCGATTTAATCTATAAATCTCGCCCATTGGTAAATTAAAGAGATGAATACTAAGTATATGTGCCCGTTATTATATCGAGATTAAGAGCATGTACAAAATAATATCTGAGGTCCGATTCGATTATGTAGTCAGCAATAAATCGAATCACCTCTAAGTCGGTCCTGCTCAATACACACAAAGTGCACTAGTGTCATTCTATGGTCAAGACAAACTAATACCAAATCACACTACAACCATTCCGATGGTTTGTCCAAAGCCATCTCGGTTGTGAGCCTTCACTTATACTTTACAATGAGCCGATAACATGATCTCCCGTGTGACACCACACACCATGTTATCTACAATGTAATGTATTAGACAATATTGCATAACCATAAAAATATGCAAATAATGATCATGTGATTATTATTTCAAAATAAAGATGTTCATATAAAAGATAGACTTTTCAGTATACATCCCTACAATCTCGCACTTATACTAAAAGACTATGCTGTCCTCTAACTGTCATACATCTGATTCCCATTCCCTCCACATGTCTATCAAAAGCTCTCGTCGGAAGGGCCTTAGTGAAAGGATCTGCCAGGTTATTCTTTGATGCAATCTTGGCCACAACAACTTCTCCTCTCTTTACGATTTCTCGTATCAGGTGGTACTTGTGCTCTATATGTTCACTAGCCTTATGGACTCGTGGTTCCTTCGAGTTTGCAACTGCACCACTATTATCAAAATAAATTGTGATAGTTCTGGGCAAACTAGGAATCACATCCAAGTCCATCAGGAAGTTCCTGAGCCACACAACTTCTTTGGCCGCCTCAGAGGCTGCCACATACTCAGCTTCCATGGTGGAGTCCACCATGCATTTATGCTTGACACTCCTCCATACAATGGCTCCATCTCCCAAAGTAAACACAAAACCTAAGGTAGACTTACAATTATCCCTATCAGATTGGAAGTCAGAATCCGTGTAACCCACAGGGAGTAATTAGTCTGCCCGATAAACCAGCATATAATCCTTAGTCCTTCTCAAGTACTTCAATATATGTTTTACCGTAGTCCAATATCCCTGTCCTAGATTACTCTGATATCTGCTGACCATGCTCACAGCATAGCAGATATCTGGTCTTGTACATAGCATCGCATACATGAGGCTTCCTACTACCGAAGAATAAGGAACCACCTTCATCTCCTTTATCTCCTCAGATGTTTTAGGACACATCTCCTTAGATAAAGGAACTCCATGCCTGAAAGGTAGAAAACCCTTCTTGGAGTTCTGCATGCTAAAACGCTCCATAATTGTGTCTATGTATGAATCTTGGGATAAGCACAATATCCTTTGTTGGATCGATGCGGTTCGCTAGAGGGGGGGTGAATAGCGATAAAAACTTTTTCGTAATCGTTCGTTAAGGTACGAGTAAAATGCAGCGGAAAGATAACAATAAATAAATAAAAACACGAGGGTTTTTACTTGGTTCGTAGCCTACGGCTACTACTCCAAGGCCCTAGTGGTCCTTGACCACGCACGAAAAGCAAAATACTAACCAAACTCCTCCTCGTTGGAGATAGGAGTTAAACGAATACAAAACTCGATAAAGACTCAAGGTAGAGGGACACTCCCCCTCTCCTTGATATGATTTAAAGCTTTACTAAAAGAAATAAACTGAAATACAATTTAGAACTTTCGTTACCGATGACTTTAAAGGTTGGAGGTTGAAGCTCTAGTCGTCGTCTCGGCAGCGCTTCGTTGTAGGGATGTCTGAGAGTCGGAGCGTATCGGAAGCACTTGGAAGCTTTTTTAATTGATCAAAAACCCTAGGTTTGGCCCTCCTTTTATAGCCTTTAAGCCCCTCATCGAATGGGTCTTCAACCAATAAGAATTGGGCATAAAACTCCTTGAAAAATGGTGATAAAGCTTGACTCCTCGAGGTTGATCCTTTGACCGTGATCGTGATGGCCATCACTACCGATCATTGGCGCGATCACAGTCTTGACCTTCGGACGGATCGATTGATGGCAGTCGAGTCCTCTAAGTTGGCAGTCGACTGATGCTTGCTGCAAGTCAAGGTTAGCTCAACAAAAACATAATTTCGACGGTCGTCGACCATCCGATCTCGACCTAGACCACCTATGAGATGTCTTGGGTCGGATCTACGCTTAAGTCTTTCCCCGTAAAGAGGATACGACCTTGCTTACACTCTCACACACGAGCTTACCTTAGTACTTACGTGTTGCTTTTGCTTCCGACCTTCCACTCAATTCCTTCGGCTCCCTCCGAAGTCTCTTGAGTGTCGCCCGACCACCGCGGCTTCCTTCGGGTGTCGCTAGCCTTCAACTCCAGCGTTGAGACTTTTCTGCACACTTGATTTAGCTCATGAGATAACAATATATGCTTAACTTTGTATCGTTTGCTATAATCAAAACTTAGGTTCGACTTAGGTGCCTACTGCACCAACAATCTCCCCCTTTTTGATTTATGGCAAACCCACATACAAAGTTAAGTAAATAGCGAGCATGAAGAGTAATAATGTGCATGAGAAACAAAAAAATATGAAGATTAAGTTGGAGTAGTAAGGATTTTCTTCAAGTACTCCCCTTGAGGAAACCTCCTTCGACCGAGGGTGAGTCTTGAAGAAAGACCTTAATCCTCCCCCTTGAGGGTTGCTTTAAGTAATTAACATTACTTAAAGTTGGCCTTAGTAAAACGTTTTAGTTAAGCCCTTTTTCCCCCTTAAGTAAAACATTAACGACATAAAGTTTAAAAAATAAGTTTAAGTAAAACGTAGACGGCACAAATAAGTTTAAGTTAAGAATTCTTTGGCCTTTTGTTAAAAGTTAACTAAGTTTTAACTTTTGGTTTAAATATGAAGTAAGAGTTAGGTTATCAAAAATATTTTGACCCCTTAACTTACTTTGGCCTTTTTCTCCCCATTTTGCCATATATCGAAAAGAGTGAGAGTGTGTGTGGAATAAAAGCAAGTCTTAATTTTAAAGTCCAAGCATGTTCCACATTATTTCGAAAATAATATACTAAAAATAGGTTCATCTATAAAATGTTTGACTCATATTTGGCTTGATTGATATGAAGGATCAACCAGTCCTGGTCAGAGTCAGTTAGTATGTATGATTATACTCCGTGGCTCATAGCGATGCACTAGCTCTACATCTGGAACCAGGAGTAAGGTCCTAACATCTTACGCCCATCTACGTGGCTAAGTAGACAAACACATTAGTCCTATGTGTTGTGAGATGTACTGGCTCCTTAAATCTATAAGTGCATGATATCTAAGGTATGTCCTATGCTAGTTCCATAAAAATGAAATTAAAGAAATAGTAGTAAGACCATATAATTTGCATGTACCTATTCTATTACGCACATGCCCAATTTTCATCTTAATAGACTAAATTTGGCTTCGGGTAGGGGTTTAGTAAATAGGTCTGCTGAGTTAGACTTCGATTCGACGTATTCTAGTTGTATGGCTCCGTTGGCCACATGTTCTCGAATGAAATGATGTTTAACTTCTATATGTTTGGTCCTAGAGCGACATATCGGATTCTTTGTAAGATTAATTGAACTAATGTTGTCTACGTGAAGTTTAGTATTCGTAAAGTCTAACTTAAAGTCACGGAGAGTGTGCTTCATCCAAAGAAGTTGAGTGACACACTCACCCATCGCAATGTATTCGGCTTCGGTGGTAGATAAAGCGACACAGTGTTGCTTCCTACTGCACCAACTTACTAGACTCGAGCCGAGTAGTTGACAACAACCACTCATGCTCTTTCTATCGAGTTTACTACCGGCATAATCTGAATCGGAGTAGCCGATTAGTTCGAACTCCGTAGATCTAGGGTACCAAATACCAACGTTAAGTGTACCCTTTAGATATCTAAGGATACGCTTAACTAGGGTTAGGTGAGACTCCTTAGCACAGGTTTGAAACCTGGCGCACATACTTACTGCGAATAGGATGTCGGGTCGACTCGCAGTTAAGTATAGAAGACTTCCTATCACGCTCCTATAGTACTTTAAGTCAATGGTCTTACTTTCTAGGTCTTCTCCTATGTTAACGTTAATCGCCATTGGGGTGTTTATTACCTTGGCGTCTTGCATTCCAAATCTTTTAATTAACTCCTTAGTGTATTTTTGTTGATATAGGTATATACCATCCTTAGTTTGTTTAATTTGTAGACCTAAAAAGAAACTTAACTCGCTTACCAAGTTCATTTCGAACTCACTTTCCATGAGTGAAATGAACTCGTTTAGTAAGGCTGAGTTAGAGGTTCCAAAAATTATATCGTCTACGTAAATTTGAGCTATGAATATTTCTTTACCTAAGGTTTTTACGAAGAGAGTTGGGTCAACTAAGCCTTGGTTAAACCCTTTTGACTTAAGATGGATTGAAAGTCTCTCGTACCAAGCTCGAGGAGCTTGTTTAAGTCCATAGAGAGCTTTCTTAAGTTTTAGAACATGGTCGGGTTTATCTAGATTTTCGAATCCAGGGGGTTGGCTAACATAAACTTTTTCTTTAATGTATCCATTTAGGAATGCCGACTTAACATCCATTTGAAACAGCTTAAATCCTCGATGTGCGGCATAACCTAGCAACATTCGAATGGATTCGAGTCTAGCTACTGGGGCATAGGTTTTGTCGTAATCTAATCCTTCGACTTGACTAAACCCTTTGGCGACTAACCTAGCCTTGTTTCTAACAACTTCACCTTTATCATCAAGCTTATTTCGAAACACCCACCTTGTTCCAATTATCATTTTTTCTTTAGGTGGTGGTACTAATTCCCACACTTCATTCCTAGTAAATTGAGCTAGCTCTTCCTGCATTGCAATAATCCAATCGGGATCAAGAAGAGCTTGTTCAATTGATTTGGGTTCTATCTTTGAAATTAAGGAAATTTGACTAAGGTTCCTATAGGATGCTCTAGTTCGAACTCCTAGATTAGGATCTCCTATCACTTGGTCGATAGGATGATTCGTTTGAGTCCTAGTTGGATTTGGGTTTGAGTCTACAACTTGATCCATAGGATGACTCGTTTGAGTTCTAGTTTGGTTGGAGTCATCTATCACTTGATCAATAGAGTGATTTGGTTGAACACTAGTTTGACTCGGATCACTTGTCACTTGGTCGACAAGAGAAGTTGGTTGATGTGGATTAGACTCGATCTCAAGGTCGGAGACGAGTTTGGTATCAGTGGGCTCAACACTTGGGGTCATTAAGGGTTTTGTAGGTTCGGGCACTTCATCGAACACTACATTAATAGTCTCTTCGACTCTAAGGGTGTCGTGGTTATATACTCTATAAGCTCGACTTGTAGTCGAGTATCCTAGAAAGATTCCGGTCGTAGTTTTGGATGTAAATTTCCCTAGGTAATCCCTAGTGTTTAGGATATGTACCTTACATCCAAATACCCTAAAGTACTTGATGTTAGGTATTTTATCGTGATAAATCTCGTACGAGGTCTTAAGGTGCCTTTTTACCATAAGGATCCTATTTTGGACATAGCATGTCGTACTCACGGCTTCTGCCCAAAACCTATCGGGTAGACCGTATTCGTTCAACATGGTCCTAGCGGCTTCTTGTAGAGTTCGGTTTTTTCGCTCCACTAGGCCATTTTGTTGAGGGGTCCTAGGGTAAGAGAATTCATGGTGGTATCCATTTAGGTTACAGAAGTCGGTGAACCTTTGATTTTCGAATTCACCACCATGATCGCTTCTAAGTCTTTTAACCTTAAGGTCTTTTTGATTCTCGATTAATTTGAATAGATTGATTAATTGATCTAGGATATCATTTTTATGTTTGATGAACCTAACCCAGGTAAACCTGGAGTAGTCGTCAATTATGACTAAGCAATATTGACTTTTATTGAGTGACTTGGCTCCATGTGAATCGAATAGATCCATATGTAGGAGCTCAAGTACACTTGAGGTTCGTTCTTAGTTAGTTAACTTGTGTTGTGTCCTAGGTTGTTTTCCTTGTTGACAAGCATTACAGACTTTATTAACTAAATTGTTGAGGTTGGGTAAGCCTCTGACTAAGCCACTTTGACTAATCTTGTGGACGAGTCTTGGGTGCGAGTGACTGAGTCGTCGGTGCCACAACCATGATTCCTCTTCCAGTGTCATAAGACATTTGGCTGAGGAATTAATTAAGTTAATTGTATAAATGTTATTTGTCCTAGTTCCTTTGAGTATTGTTTTAGCTATTTTATTTGTTTTAATTACACATTCATTTTCTAAAAATACGACCTTATAGTTATTGTCACATAATTGGCTTACGCTAAGCAGGTTATATTCGAAATTCTCTACAAGTAATACATTTTTAATAATAAAATTCGAGTTAAGCTCGATATCACCTGATCCGATGATTTTGAGCTTGCCATTATTCCCAAAATCTACCGATCCTTGTTGTTTGAATCGAAGCTTTGTGAATTTGAGTTGATCCCCGGTCATGTGTCGGGAGCAACCGCTGTCCAACATCCATTGATCCTACACACAAGGTGGTTGGATTGGATGTTAGATTTTTTTTTTAAAAAAAAAATTGGTTGTAAGTTGTTAAACCTAGGTCATCTCACCTGTGTCTATATGATAAAGCATGTTATACTTATGTGTTTTTTGTGAGATGATTTCCAATTAAGTTGATTAAGTGTATTTAGGTTCAAGTAATTTTATGTTAGATTTGGATTTGACCCTAGGCTTGTCAAGTTTACCTTTTCAAGATCATGACTTCCAGGTCGTGGTGAGGCACAGGGGCCTTCTTTTATCGGATCATCGACCACTTCCTTAGACAAAGTCATGTTCAAGAAAATGATGACTTGACTCACCTAAGATTATTTCCTAGTCTAACTGGTTATTTTTGAAAAGAGGCTCCCCGAGGCTCAATCTTTTCGAAGAATTTTAGTTGGTTATGTTTTTGAAAAGAGGCTCCCCGAGGCTCAATCTTTTCGAAGAATTTTAGTTGGTTATGTTTTTGAAAAGAGGCTCCCCGAGGCTCAATCTTTTCGAAGTTGATTATGTTCATGTTCTAAGTGAGTTCACAAGTTTTAAAGTACAAACTTTCTAAGTTAAAGCATGCAATTTCTAAGTTAAAGCACAAACATTCTAAGTTAAAACATGCAATTTCTAAGTTAAAGCACAAACATATTTTGTACTGGCTCCCCCTAGACCGTTGAATCGGTTCGGTCTATCCACATAGTGGATTTGGTCCTTGGGAATCCAGTACGGGTTGGATCCTAGAGTTGAAATCAAAAGGTTCTTAGGGACCCATGCTTGGACATGTTTCCTATGTCTACTTACAATCGACATATACGACCTATTAGTCGTGTTTGAGTTAAATCCTAGTCCAGCCTTGTTGTACACGGCCCTTTGAGATCCAAGTAGGAGGTCAAGTCCTTTGGATCGCGAAGTGAACCTTTCCAACGTGTTCCTAAGATCTTCGACTTGACTTTTCAAGAGAGAGTTCTCAACTTCGAGCTTTTCAACTCGAGGTGAGTCCTTCTTTTGAACTCGACTAGTCGAAGAGGTTAGGGAGACCTCATGTTTGAGGAGTTTAACCTCCTCAACAAGGGTCTCGACCTTGGACTCGGACTTAGCTAACTTCCTAGACAAAAACCTAATCGTATTATGTAAAGTATTAAATAAAGTTCGACTTACTTTAAGGGTATCTTTTGAACCGGATGCGTATCCGTGGCTTGACTTGAAGGTAGCTTCGTAGTCATCCTCAGGTTCTGACTCAAGTTCAGGCTCGGTCTCCGTGTCCGACTCAATTGATTTCGCCATGAAGACGTGGTCTTCGTCTTCTTCGGATGACGCTTCTTCCCATGTCGCGTTGAGGGCCTTCTTGTGCTTAGGTGCTTGGTGGTTCAGCTTGGGGCACTCGGACTTGATATGTCCAAACCTGTTACACTCATAACACCTAATATTAGAACTTTTAGGCTTACCTTGGTTGAGTCGAGTCGTGGTCGTGGTTCTATCCTTGAGCTAGGTTCATTAGTTCTGATCAACTCCGGGTCAACTTCTTCTTCGGACTCGTCTTCCTCCTCGGTTGGTGGTGGCTTGCTTGCGATTTTCTTCTTCTTTGATCCTGCAAACAAGGCTATACCCCTCTCGGGTTCCGAGTTGGACTGCTCATGTAATTCGAAATCGGAAAAGAGTTCATCTAACCTAATTTTAGAAAGATCCTTGGAGACCTTGTAGGCATCGACCATGGATGCCCACAAGGTAGTCCTCGGAAACGAGTTTAGAACATACCTTATAAGGTTGCGATTTTCGACCTTTTGCCCGATTGCGTGTAGGTTGTTGACTATGTCCTGGACTCGGGCGTGAAGTTGGGTCGCGGACTCGTGTTCCTGCATTTTTAGGTTATATAGTTTATTGAAAAGAAGATCACGCTTACATACCTTGGCTTCATCGGTCCCTTCGTGTAGCTCCACTAGTTTCGTCCAAAGATCTTTTGCGCTTATGAAGGGGCCGACGCGATTTAGCTCCTCCTTGGATAGGCCGCATTGGAGGATTTGTGTTGCCTTGGCATCGGCTTCGACTTGTCGTTTTGTCGCAATGGTCCATTGATCATAATCCAAGGAGTCACCCACTTCATTAGTCGGAAGTGTGAAACCCGTTTGGATTATGATCCACATCTCGATTTGGGTTTTGAGAAAGCATTCCATCCGACCCTTCCAATAACGGAAGTCATCTCCGTTGTAAAACAGAGGTCGGATGGTGCTAAAACCCTCGAGATGGGCCATTAAAACAAAAGACACAAATAGACGGAGACGAAGAAACTAACAATGACAAAAACACGAAAACAAGTACCAAGACTCGCGTCTTGGATTAGTAGTGCGGGAGAAAAACTTAACAAGTCTTAATAAAAAAAAAAACAGAATTAAAAGAAAAATAAATCTATAAAAAGGCTAGATTGGTGGTTTCACCAAATCTTAGCAACCCCCGGCTCTGATACCAATTGTTGGATCGATGCGGTTCGCTAGAGGGGGGGGGTGAATAGCGATAAAAACTTTTTCGTAATCGTTCGTTAAGGTACGAGTAAAACGCAGCGGAAAGATAACAATAAATAAATAAAAACATGAGGGTTTTTCCTTGGTTCGTAGCCTACGGCTACTACTCCAAGGCCCTAGTGGTCCTTGACCACGCACGGAGGGCAAAATACTTACCAAACTCCTCCTCGTTGGAGATAGGAGTTAAACGAATACAAAACTCGATAAAGACTCAAGGTAGAGGGACACTCCCCCTCTCCTTGATATGATTTAAAGCTTTACTAAAAGAAATAAACTGAAATACAATTTAGAACTTTCATTACCGACGACTTTAAAGGTTGGAGGTTGAAGCTCTAGTCGTCGTCTCGGCAGCGCTTCGTCATAGGGATGTCGGAGAGTCAGAGCGTATCGGAAGCACTTGAAAGCTTTTTAATTGATCAAAAACCCTAGGTTTGGCCCTCCTTTTATAGCCTTTAAGCCCCTCATCGAATGGGTCTTCAACCAATAAGAATTGGGCATAAAACTCCTTGAAAAATGGTGATAAAGCTTGACTCCTCGAGGTTGATCCTTTGACTGAAGCCATGATCGATGGCTATCACTACCGATCACGCAAGATCAAGTGTCGACTTCTTTCAAGGTTAGCTCAATAAAAACATAATTTTGACGGTCGTCGACCATCCGATCTCGACCTAGACCACCTATGAGATGTCTTGGGTCGGATCTACGCTTAAGTCTTTCCCCGTAAAGAGGATACGACCTTGCTTACACTCGCACACACGAGCTTACATTAGTACTTACGTGTTGCTTTTGCTTCCGGCCTTCCACTCAATTCCTTCGGCTCCCTCCGAAGTCTCTTGAGTGTCGCCCGACCACCGCGGCTTCCTCCGGGTGTCACTAGCCTTCAGCTCCAGCGTTGAGACTTTTCTGCACACTTGATTTAGCTCATGAGATAACAATATATACTTAACTTTGTATCGTTTGCTATAATCAAAACTTAGGTTCGACTTAGGTGCCTACTGCACCAACATCCTTTTTCTGCGATCCCTTATAACCTTGATCCTGAGGATGTGCCCCACCTCTCCCAAGTCCTTCATATCAAACTGTTTGGACAACCATACCCTTACGTCCGATAATACCTTGATATTGTTCCCAATCAACAAAATGTCATCTACGTATAGTACAAGAAATACCACTACGTTTCCGTCACATCTCTTGTATACACAAGACTCATCCGGACTTTGAATAAATCCATAAGATTGGATTACCTCATCTAAGCGGATGTTCCAAGACCTCGAAGCTTGCTTCAATCCATAAATGGACCGATTAAGTTTACATACAAGATGATCTTTTCCCTTCGTAATGAATCCCTCTGGTTGCTTCATATAGATGTTTTCCTCAAGACTTCCATTAAGGAAAGCTGTCTTGACATCCATCTGTCACACCTCATAATCCATATGAGCTGCTATGCATAAGAGAATCCGGATAGACTTAAGCATGACTACCGGCAAAAAGGTATCCTCATAATCGATACCCTCTTTCTGAGTATACCCCTTCGCAACAAGCCTTGCTTTGAAGGTCTCAACCTTCCTGTCTATTCCTCTCTTTCTTTTGTAGATCTACTTGCATCCAATTGTTTTTACACCATCGGGTGGTTCTAATAGCTCCCAGACATGATTTGAATGCAAAAATTCAATCTCGGTATTCATTGCATTTTGCCAAGATGCTGCATCTTTATCTTGGATTGCCTCGTCATATGTCCAGGGATCAGGTTCATGTTTTCCAGGGACCAAATCAGAAGATTCTCCCAAGAACATGAATCTATCAGGCTGTCTCACAACCCTACCACTACGACGAGGCATCACCTGTGTATCCTCTGTGACACGCGGTGCAGTGACATGTGATATATCTTCTTGTACCGATGGTACTAAAGAAGTGACTTCCCCTTTTAATTCCTCCAGAACAATTTTACTATTGGGCTTGTGGCTCATGACATAGTCTTCCTCTAGAAATCTGGCGTTCGTGCTAACGATCACCCTATGATCTCTAGGACTATAAAATAAACCACCCTTCGTTCCTCTAGGATAGCCAACGAACATGCATACTTCTGAACGAGGTTCCATCTTACCAACATCTGCCTTTAGCACATGTGCTGGACTCCTCCATATCTGAATATGTCTTAGACTAGCCCTTCGCCCAGTCCATAATTCTGTGGGAGTAGAAGGCACTGATTTAGATGGAACTAAGTTCAGAATGTACACCGTCGTATCTAGAGCATATCCCTAGAACGAATCTGACAACTCAGAATAACTCATCATCGATCTAACCATCTCCATAAGAGTCCTATTCCTTCGCTCTGCTACACCATTCTGCCGGGGTGTGCCAGGTGCAGTCAATTGGGATTGAATCCCAGCCTCTGATAGGTAATTCCTAAACTCTCCCAAGAGGTACTCGCCACCACGATCAGATCGTAGCGTCTTGATACTTTACCTTGACATTTCTCCACATCAGCCTTGAATTCTTTGAACTTGTCAAAGTATTCAGACTTGCGGCGCATCAGGTAAATGTATCCATATCTCGAGTAATCATTTATAAAAGAGACGAAATACACGAAACCACCTCTAGCCTGGATAAACATAGGACCACACAAATCAGAATGAACCAATTCTAACACATCTTTGGCTCTATACCCCTTGGCCTTAAAAGAGCTCTTGGTCATTTTACCCTCCAAGCAAGATTCACAGGTTGGGAAATCCTCCACCACTAATGAACCCAAAGGTCCATCATCTATCAACCTTTGAATTCTGCTTAGGTTAATATGACCAAGCCTAAGATGCCAAAGATATGTTTGGTTCATCTTCGAAGGTTCTTTTCTCTTATTGGAATTAGAAGATGAGTTATTAATTTCAATATGCATCGTGAGAGCTTTTGGTTCAAGTGTGTATAAATTTCTTATCAATGCACCCGAATAGATAATGTCCCTATTCCTTCTTATAACAACTCTGTCATTAAAAGAAATAAAATATCCATCCATAAATAATTTAGAAACCGAAATTAAATTCTTTCTAAATAAGGGTAGATAAAGGTAATTCTTAAGAACCAAAAGTTTATTTTTCTCAAAAGATAAATGAACGTCTCCCACTGCAACAACCGTCACCTTCGTGGCATCGCCCAAGTACATGGTAATCTCCCCCTCAGCCAGTCGTCTGGTTTCCTTTAACCCTTGCAAAGTATTGCAGACATGATCAGTGGCTCCCGTATCTACACACCAGGTGCCGGTAGATAACACCGCTAAACATGTTTCAACGACTAGACCAAAAGATATACCTTTGTTCTTGCGGTTGGGGCAGTCCTTCTTTCAGTGTCCAGTCTGCTTACAAGTGAAGCACTTTCCTTTCGGCTTCTTCACTCCTCCCTGAGTACCTCCCACCGCCTTTGACCCAGTTTGTTTCTTCTTCTTCTTGACTTTCGGCTTAGAAGTAGAAACCTTTTGGGTTACCATGGCATGTGCCTGAGCACTCTGACAAAATAGCCCCTCTGTCATCTGGAGTTCTGTTAGAAGTTCCGCCAACGAATACAACCTCTTGTTCATGTTGTAGTTCAGGCGAAACTGCTCAAAACTCCTAGGTGGAGACTGGAGAATGATATCGACCTGGGTTTCCCCATCGATCTCAGCTCCGAGGACATCCAACTCATTCAAATGAGCCATCATCTTGAGAACATGATCCCTCACGGGTGTTCCCTCGATCATGGTGGTCGTCATCAAGTTTCTCATGGCTTCTTGCCTCGCAGCCCGATTCTAGTGTCTGAAAAGCTCTTTGAGATTGAGCATCATGTCATAAGCTGTGGGCATGGCTTGATGCTGATGTTGCAGTACATTTGACATAGATGCCAAAATGTAACACCGCACCATCTCATCAGCCTTTACCCACTTCTTATAACTCTCTCTCTCCTTTTCCGTAGAATCTTCTGCAGGCTTAGGAGGGCACTCTTCGAGGAGTACATATTTGTATTCCTCAGCAGTCAAGACAATGTCTAGATTCCTCTTCCAATCAACATAGTTGGGTCCAGTAAGTTTGTTCTCTTTCAGTATCACAACAAGTGGGTTGAAAGTCATTTTGAAAGAAAACCTAAGAATCACATAAATCAAAACATTAGATTTCAAAAAATTATTGATTCCTCAAACAATAAAATTTTAAAATCAACCAACACCTCAAAACATCGAGAATATCGTATGCCATGATAGTGTGAACGTATACGAATTCTACATTTGTAAGAGGAGGTTTTACCCATTAATTTTACTATCTTGTCAACCTAACTTTTTGACAAGTAAAATTAATAGTTGGTTCCTCTTTGGCCCTACAAATAAAAGAAGTGACTCCGATGGGGAGGATACTTATATTTGTATCTAAGTGTTCACCATTACTCGATACCAAGGTAATTATCTCAGGTTATATGCCTTCCAATAGAGAAATACACACGCTCCATGATAATTCCCTATAACCATATTTGACCTTGTGATCCGTAAACAAACTCATCCGATGGGGAGGAAGGCACTCAGAGCCGACGTGCAAGTTTGTTTGCATCACTTGTCAAATCGTAATGGAGGCCGTGAGAATTTTTTAAAAAAATTTCCCTCTCCCACTTAGTAATTTAAAATTGAGGAATTTTCTAGCCTACGACATGCATATCAAACAATAAGCAATAAATATGAAAAATAAAAATTTTCCAACTATTATGGCTTTTGTCTTCAATATGTCTCCCGTTGCATCGCCATCTCGTCCGCTCATCCTACGCCATGTATGAGCCATCCGGAGATCCGAGCCGAGACTAAAATCTATTTTAATTTACATCCATCGATCGTATACTCCACGAGGGGGTGTACATGAAATCTAGATCGAAAGTAAACTAAAATAAAAGAGTGGCTAAACAATGACGTATCTAATTTACAAAAAATCAAATACTTGCCTCGTCAACCTCGAGGATTCAACAAAATATACACATACAATCACATACACACATATGACCATAATAGTCGGATCTTATGCCTGCAACCAAAGAGTTAAACTACGCATATCCTACTATTATCTGACACATATAATATATGAAAAATGCATAAGAGTAACCGAATCCTTAAACACACAAAACCAGAAACCTTGGCTCTGATACCAATTGATGGGTTGGTTTCATTGATCCGTGAGGGGAAACTTCGCTTCCCACTTTACCTCGGTCGCTTGTTCATGGCGATCCCATCGATGTCCCCGGATTAAAAAAATTTAATCCTAGACAAAAGGGATTGCCCAAACAACCAAGTCATCGTCGTGCTATTCGTTTAGAGAGGTCACTTGAACAAACTCGTTGTTCAAGCGACCAACCTCTATTCTACGAGTAGCCGCGGAATAGACCATGTACGGATCGCTGGCTTTTGTATTTATGTTCGGGATCCAAGTATTATTTAGCCACAAACAAAATATATCATGCTCATAATTGGAAAAGCAAATACAAGCAAGTAACAAAAGAGAATAGAGAATAGATATACCTCTCGATCTTCTAATGTATGACCTTCCTCCTTTCGGATGTCGTGTGGGCGACAATCTTGTAGGGTTTTGCCCGGAAGCTCGGATACCAATTGTAGGGTTTTACTTATCGAGTCCGTGAGGGGAAACTTTGCTTCCCACTTTGCCTCGGTAGTTTGTCCATGGCGATCCCTTCGATGTCCCCGTATTATAAGAATTTAATCCTAGACAAAAGGGATTGCCAAAGCAACCAAGTCATCGTCGTGATATTCGTTTAGAGAGGTCACTTGAACAAACTAGTTGTTCAAGCGACCATCCTCTATTCTATGAGTAGCCGCGGAATAGACGATGTCTGGATCTCCGATTTTTGTGTTTATGCTCGGGATCCAAGTATTATTTAGCCATTTACAAATTTATAACATGCTTATAATTGAAAAACAAAAACAAGCAACAAACAAAAGAAGAAAGTAGAATAGGTATACCTCTCGATCTTCTAATGTATGACCTTCCTCCTTTTGGACGTCGTGTGGGCGATGATCCACCAAAAGTCGAAGTTCCTAGATGCCAAATCTTCCTTCCTTGCTCTTCCAAAGCAAGAGGAAGAATAGAAACAAGGTTTTTCTCCTCACTAGAAACAACCAACAAGGAACCAAACTTATCCTTGCCGCCGGCCAACTAGATGAAGGAGAAGATCGTGGAAAACAACCAAGACACCAAGGGAAGCCCTATATCTTGTTTCCACCACCTAAGGAGAGGGAAAAGGAAGCTTTTTGGGCGTCGGCCAAGGCTGGAAAAGAGCTGGGAAGGGTGCTGGACGTTGGCCAAAAGAGGAAGAAGAAGAGAGAAAGAACCTTCCTTATTTGGTGCCACCCTTGCCTCCAAACCCTAATCCTAATCCTATCTCAAATAGGATTCCTTCTTGCCGCCCAAACCCTAGCTCTCCTATCATGTTGTTCACGCCAAATCCCTTTGCCATCCTTTTATAGAGTTAGGGATAAGTCATGATTTAATCTTATCCATTGGTTCTAGGGATTTAATCTCAACCATCGGATCTAGAGATTTAATCTCAACCGTCAGATCTTAGAGATTTAATCTCTAACAATGGATCTTAGAGTTTTATTTCTATCCATTGGATCTAAGCATCATGAGGAGGAGTTAATAGGCTACATTAGGGACCATGAGGAGGAGTTGGGTCTTGGCCACCCATGGATCAAGCCCACATAAAGTCCGATCAACTAATGATGATCCAATCCACTAAAGGATCATCATTGATCTACCTCACCAACCCCCATATGATAATATGGGCTCCATATATTATTTGTACATTTTCTCCCCGTGTTTAAGATCTCGAATGTCCGTCGATTAATTAATTTACTGACCATTAATTAATCAACATCTAACTCCTTGAGTAGTACCACTCAACCTTTTCATCATGCCGGACCAAGTCCACCTGCAGGGTTTACATGATGAACCTTATGAGCTCCTCAAGGGGACATCATCATTCTAATATATAGGACACGGTTTCCTCCTATAATCAACGACACACCATATAAATAATATCATCTCCCAACTTACCGAGCCTATTGATTTAATCTATAAATCTCGCCCATTGGTAAATCAAAGAGATGAGTACTAAGTATATGTGCCCATTATTATATCGAGATTAAGAGCATATACTAAATAATATTTGAGGTCCGATTCGATTATGTAGTCAGCAATAAATCGAATCACCTCTAAGTCGGTCCTGCTCAATACACACAAAGTGAACTAGTGTGATTCTATGGTCAAGACAAACCAATACCAAATCACATTACAACCATTCCGATGGTTTGTCCAAAGCCATCTCGGTTGTGAGCCATTACTTTTACTTTTCAAGGGGCCGATAATCATGATCTCCTGTGTAACACCACACACCATGTTATCTACAATGTAAAGTATTAGACAATATTGCAAAACCATAAAATTATGCAAACAATGATCACGTGATTCTTATTTCAAAAATAAAGATGTTCATACAAAAGATAGACTTTTCAGTATACATCCCTACAGATCTACCAAAAGTTGAACCTCCTTGATCGCCAATCTTCCTTCCTTGCTCATTCTGAGCAAGAGGAAGAATAGAAACAAAGCTCTATTCCTTCTTTCAACCAACCAACAACCTCCAAGGAGGGAGCTTTGCCGCCGACCAAGAAGGAAGAAGAGATTAAGGGTTGCCGGCCAAAAGCTTCAAGGGAGGACCCTAAACCTTTGTTCCACCGGCAAAGGAGAAGGAGAAGAGGGAGTTTGGATGGAGGCCAAGGGTTGGAAGGAGCTCAAGGGGCGCCGACAGCTTGAGGAAGAAGAAGAAGGCAAGGAAATCTTTCCTTATTAGGTGCCGCCCAAGCCCAAACCCTAGCTCCTATATCTTGCCGTCAACCTCCAAAACCCTAGCTTCTCTTGATTGATCCTCCACGCCAACCCCTCAAACTCTTTTTATAGAGTTAGGGATAAGCCTCCTTTTAATCTCTACCATTGGTTCTAGGGATTTAATCTCAACCGTCGGATCTAGAGATTTAATCTCAACCGTCGGATCTTAGAGATTTAATCTCTACATTTGGATCTAGAGTTTTGTTTCTATCCATTGAATCTAAGCTTCATGAGGTGTTAATAGGCTACATTAGGGACCATGAGGAGGAGTTGGATCTTGGCCACCCATGGATCAATCCCACATAAAGTCCGATCCATTAATGATAATCCAATCCACTAAAGGATTATCATTGATCTACCTCACCAACCCCCATAAGATAATATGGGCTCCATATATTATTTGTACATTTTCTCTCCCTGTTTAAGATCTCAAATGCCCGTCGATTAATTAATTTACTGACCATTAATTAATCAACATCTAACTCCATAAGTAGTACCACTCAACCTTTTCATCATGCCGGACCAAGTCCACCTGTAGGGTTTACATGATGAACCTTATGAGCTCCTCAAGGGGACATGATCATCCTAATATATAGGACACAGTTTCCTCCTATAATCAACGACACACCATATAAATAATATTATCTCCTAACTTACTGAGCCTATCGATTTAATCTATAAATCTCGCCCATTGGTAAATCAAAGAGATGAATACTAAGTATATGTGCCCGTTATTATATCGGGATTAAGAGCATGTACAAAATAATATCTGAGGTCCGATTCGATTATGTAGTCAGCAATAAATCGAATCACCTCTAAGTCGGTTCTGCTCAATACACACAAAGTGCACTAGTGTGATTCTATGGTCAAGACAAACCAATACCAAATCATACTATAACCATTCCGATGGTTTGTCCAAAGCCATCTCGGTTGTGAGCCTTCACTTATACTTTACAAGGAGCCGATAACATGATCTCCCGTGTGACACCACACACCATGTTATCTACAATGTAATGTATTAAACAATATTGCATAACCATAAAAATATGCAAACAATGATCATGTGATTCTTATTTCAAAATAAAGATGTTCATACAAAAGATAGACTTTTCAGTATACATCCCTACAGGTAAATGTAGAAAATAATCTTTAGGGAATAATATATCACTTGATCATGGTTTAGTGATGTTAAGAGAGAGTAATTCCCCGCGTCACTTCCTGTGACACATTGTAAGAAATTCTTGAGCTTCAAGTAGGGTGATCGTCGGTAACGAGAATATCATGTAGAGTCGTTAGACTTGCAGAGTTTATGCTCACCTAATAGCTCAAGAAGATGAATGGATGTTTTAAGGCACCCACGGTTATTGGCTTACTTTTGGAGTAAGATCACTGGATCTTCTATTAGATCTTGTCAGAAGACATTGGATTGAGTCAGGAGTTTAGAAATGACTCCGTACAAGTGTTTAAGAGTGGGAGATCGATAAGCAGATATTGCAGGTCAACTTCTTACAATCAGAAGTCTCTGATTATTGGATAAAAGGAGAAAGATCAGAGTCATAGGCTGTGAGCTACTTTTTGATTATAGAAGACCAACTGCAGATCATCAAGATGTTCTCGTGCACATCAGCGAAACCAGAAGAAAGACTTCGGGTTATATGCATGCAGTGCGGATCACGAAGACACATGAAGTCAGATTATCTGTTGGATCAGTTCATCTGTTGCTATTGTAAGCAACCAGTACAGTTGAGGAGGTCTATTTTGAAGACTCAGTTGAAGACTATCGATGGTGTTCCAAGAGGATGATGCACCATCTCGATAGTAGAGATCAGCATAGAAGATTGGGTTATCTCATTAGCAACGACCTACTACCTCAGGCGTGGTTAGAGTTCTGTGATACTTCCCTTCAAGGGAAGTGATTTACGCAGCAGTAACAACAGAAGACATCATTGAAGACTCATGCAGACAACAACAACAGTTACCCCCTAGATGTGGATTGACTTTGTAGAGAGGAGAGAGTATACGACGATGGTCGTATCTATTCGGTATTCTACAATTACAGCTCGTAGGGTTAAGTGATGAGATCAAATGATCTAGGGAAATCCTCGGGTCATTCGTCACAGAAATGCGACTGCTTTATCGTGGAATGTTGGATCTGATATTGTTCTCTTTGGAGAAAGGCCGAGACCTACAGGGAGTCATTGGATCCGATCGACAGATAATTGATCGTTCTGGGTATTACTCTAGTTTACCCTCTAGGTTAATATATTGAGAGATACTTGTAGTTTACAAGTATCTTTGTCAAGAACATTCTTAGTTTGGATTAGTAGGGTTCCTATACATCGACTTGTGGGTCGGTGGTATCTCGACCGTCAGGTGAGATGTGGACCAATAATTAAGAAGTTAAGGGATGCCCTTAGACTTAGATAGACATATCTTTACTGTAGACATATCCTTACGGATGGTCAAATTGTTGAGATTATGGTATGATTATGTCTCTCAGATGTGCGTATAATCCGAGAGCATTCGGATGTAGTTTCAGATGAACTCCTAGCCTTGCCGTTGCATAGGCAAGTGGAGTAGGCGATCGAAATGATTGCGGAAATAGTTCCAGTATCGAAGATCCTATAACGGGTGATAATTTGACTGGTATAAGTGTTACTAAACACTATGGGAATTGGAAGAATGTAAGTTGCGATTATAGGAGATGTTGGAGGGGATATTTATCTATCCCAGTATTTCTCCTTGAGAAGATCCGGAACTCTTTGTTGAAAGAAAGATGGACCTTTGAGATTATGCATCGATTATCGATGATGGAATGCGATAGTTGTTAAAGGTGAAAATCCTCCGTTGTGGATAGATGATCTAGTTAGATCAGCTAAGGACACCTGTATATACTCTAGGGTTGGTTTACGACTAGAGCGTTGATATTATAGTGACATGATGTCATACAATTATCAGTGTCGTTGTGATGATTGATATATCATCAGTGTAGAGTAAAAAGGAAATAGGTGTGTAACGATGACACTTTCATACTTAGTATGAATTTTATAAGTTTTGATTAAGTTGTTAGACTATTCAATGATTTAGTCGTCTATGGACTTGAGAAAATCGTGTATTCTGGACACGATTGGATCAGTTTATGGTTGTTGGAGTTGCGTAACCTGACCACTGTTGATTGTGGTAGTTGGAGTTGCGCACTCGACCACCATAGATGGTGGTTTCCTTGTATGTATTTGGTTATTACTGTAGATATGGATAGGATGCTTTTAAGCGTAAGTATATCACTGACTTGTTTGATCAGGAAGGTGATGGAATTTACTGGGTTGGAAGCCTGTGAAGCTAGTTTTCAGGGCTCAGTCGATGGTTGACTTTTGCATCAGTGTTAGTTAATCCTTCCGATGTGGATGGAAGGGTATTGCACGCAGATGCATCGCTTCAGTCAATGATGCGATTCTGATGCTGTTGAATGAGACATATCTCATGCTTACGCCAATTGAGGAATTATGAGATAGGTTGTCATATACATGACGTGACTTTAGTAGTTATTATCTTGATTTGTGGATGTATGGAGCGGGAATGCTCGTGGGATTTAGGCTAGCTACTGGGTAGCTACTTGAGAGTTGCTGGAGCGCGAAAAGTTACAACAATTGTAACAAGTGAGATTGGTTGCTATAGTCTTCCATGCACTTACAGAGTGTGAGGTGGAGTGGATTTTGGACGATAGATGGACTTCTCTTGTGAGAAGATAATTTCCCGTCTCTAATATGGATATGTGTTCTGGACATGCATCCACTTAAGAAAGAGTTGCTATAGGAGTCACATCATTAGAGATTTGCTATTCGTCCTGATTGTACATAGATGTACCGAGAGTTGAAACGTTTATACTGGTGGAACGATATGAAGAGGGGTATAGCAGATTTTGCTGCTCGATGTTTAGTATGCCAGTAGGTGAAGGCTGAACATCAGAAACCCACTGAATTTCTCCAGAAAAATTTTGATTCCGGAATGGAAGTGGGAGCAAATCACGATGGATTTCATTATGGGATTTCCCAGAATCCGTAAAGGACATGATGCAATTTGGGTGATCGACTAACCAAATCAGCTCACTTTCTGCCTATTCGTGGAATGGACCGTTGGATCATCTGGCAGAGTTGTTTTGCTAAGAGATTATCAGATTGCACGGAGTGCCTTTGGGTATTATATCTGATAGAGATCCACGATTTACCTCACGATTTTGGAGGAGTCTGCATTAGACTATGGGCACAGAGCTTCGGCTCAGTATAACATTTCATCCGCGGACTGATGGGCAGTCTGAGCGTATCATTCAAACGTTGGAGGATCTATTCAGATCCTGGGTCATGGATTTCAGAGGCAGTTGGGAGGACCACGTTCATTTAGTGGAATCTGCCTATAACAATAGCTACCACTAAATGAACATGGTCCTCCCTACAGATCTCCTATGTTGTGGGAGGAAGTTGGGGAATGATAGCTATTGGGGCCACTAGTATCCAACATAATGTAGAGTTGGTGCGCATCATTAGATGATGGTTATTGGAAGTATAGGATCAACATAAGAGTTACGCAGACCGAAGGCGAATGTTGGGATGTATACTAAAAAGTCTAACTTTTGTATGAACATCTTTATTTTGAAATAAGAATCACATGATCATTATTTGCATATTTTTATGTCTATGCATATTGTCTAATACATTACATTGTAGATAACATGGTGTGTGGTGTCACACGGGAGATCATATTATCGGTTCCTTGTAAAGTATAATTAAAGGTTCACAATCGAGATGACTTTGGACAAACCATTGAAATGGTTGTAGTGTGATTTGGTATTGGTTTGTCTTGACCATAGAATCGCACTAGTCCACTTTGTGTGTATTGAGCAAAACCGACTTAGAGGTGATTCGATTTATTGCTGACTACTTAATTGAATCGGACCTCAGATATTATATTGTACATACTCTTAATCCCGATATAATAACGGGAACATATACTTAGTATTCATTTCTTTGATTTACCAATGGGCGAGATTTATAGATTAAATCGATAGGCTCGGTAAGTTGGAAAATGATATTATTTATATGGTGTGTCGTTGATTATAGGAGGAAACTGTGTCCTATATATTAGGTTGATGATGTCCCCTTGAGGAGCTCATAAGGTTCATCATGTAAACCCTGCAGGTGGACTTGGTCCGGCATGATGAAAAGGTTGAGTGGTACTATTCATGGAGTTAGATGTTAATTAATTAATGGTCAGTAAATTAATTAATCGACGGGCATTCGAGATCTTAAACACGGGGAGAAATTGTACATATAATATATGGAGCCTATATTATCTTATGGGGGTTGGTGAGGTAGATCAATGATAATCCTTTAGTGGATTGGATTATCATTAATGGATCGGACTTTATGTGGGATTGATCCATTGGGTGGCCAAGATCCAACTCCTCCTCATGGTCCCTATTGTAGCCTATTAAAACTTCATGAAGCTTAGATCCAATGGATAGAAACAAAACTCTAGATACAAAGGTAGAGATTAAATCTCTAAGATCCGACAGTTGAGATTAAATCTCTATATCCGACGGTTGAGATTAAATCCCTAGAACCATTGGTGGAGATTAAAACAAGGCTTATCCCTAAACTCTATAAAAGGAGGATTAGGTTTGGCATGGAGGACATGTTAGTAATATATGAGAGATGTCCTAAGGCAATCGCCTTATGTATGAACCATTTATATGATAAATGAAGATTCACTATTTGAGTATACATGTTTCATGTATTTGATTGGATCTTAAACTCATTTACTGAATGTCCACGATATGATTCACAGCATGAGAGAATTTGTGATTGGATCACAACTAGTGAGTATCTCTACATGTGTAATTGTGATGTATCGGAATTATCCCTAGTCAATGAATTGATGGAGTTGGACACCATCAATTCTGTCGAGACTAGCACGAGGTATACTCCTTGGTGTATCCATGCAGCTGATTCTCACTGGCTGGAGACATTGTGATGTCCGGAGTTAATCGTGGATGCTAGTTATGGTAACTAGTTCATTGGAGTGACCAGCCGTAAGACTTCATATGGTTCTCTGCATATATAGATATGTCAATGAAGTTCTTACTGTAGCTTAAGTGCGATGTTCCTTTGACTTGCGGTATTCAAGTCATCTTGATCATGGAGACTTATGCTTTGACATCTTAAGCAAACATCTCTAAGAAGATGTGGACCCGGGATGATTGGGTATAAGTCGAAATGATCGAAGGTGTTTGAATAGCCTATAAAGGATTCACCACTCCTTGCGAGGAGATGTATACCCATGGCCTCTCGTCGAATTGTTACTAAAGTGTTTGGCCAAAGCATTACATGTTTAGAGTAAGGTACTCTTCGATACATGTGGAGTAACTAGAATCCGTAGGACGAGGAAATGATACTTGGGCTAGGTGTGACGTAGTCAGCCTAGTGGGGACTGACACAATAGACCATGTCCTGAACCAAGTGGGTATAAGATGAGTGAAGGGAATGGGGCACGAATCATTCGAGCTGCTGAAGGGTTTCAGAAATAGTTCTGGATCAAACGTTGATCTTTTCGGTTAATTGGGGATCATGATGTACTACTAGGTGCCACTCATGATCGTTCTATAATTAATGGTTAATTATAGATGGCCAACATAAACCGAGAACCTATTTGGTCACACGCACAACGAGCGTAATCCAAAGGATTTAAAACGAGCTTGAGAATGGGATTCTCAGACCGAGAGAAACTAGGTTTGGTTGGACCAAATATAAAGCGAGTATGAAATCGTTTCAGTCGCAATGGAAGCGTGGATGGGCCGAGTCTTATGAAGACGTAATGGATAAACCAAAATGGTTTGGTTCTAATCCAATGGAGGAGAATAAACCAAAGGGTTTGGTTTATTTTAAACGAATGAACCAAAAGTTGGTTCGGTTCGTTTTAACTTAAAATAAACCATCATGGTTTGGTTTATTTTAACTTATCTTAATGGAGCGGGTTAACGGGCCTAATGGTCATGATCCAATAACCATTAAGAGAATTAGTTCTCTATAAAAGAGGGCTTAATGAATAATTAAGCCCTAATCCAAAACCCTTGCCCTAAGGTTGCCGCCCACCTCATCCTTGGAGATTTCGGCGCCAACCCTAGGTGTGCCGCCCAGCTTGTTGTGCCGCCGTCCATCTCCTTGCCGGCATCCAAGCTTCAGCCGGTGAACCCTCCGGCAACCCTCCGGCAACCCTCCGGTTATCTTCCTAGGCCTCGGTGAAAAGGTGAGCACTTGGCTTCCTTGTTTTGGCCGGCGCCTACTCCTCCACCAAGCTGTCCAGTTTTCTGGACAGCTTCTTCTCCTCTCGTCGGAGCGTCGTTTGGACGACGGTTAGAACTCCGACAGCGGCTAACTTACCGGGGATTCGATCTCCGGTAATCCTCTGAGGTGGAGGACGAAGGATTCGTCAATTGGTTGACGAATACCTCTCCGGAGAAGCGAGTTTTGAGAACTCGTATTAGGATCCGAATTTGGATTCGGATCGTGATCATCTCTCGATCACGTCGTCTTCAACATGAGGCTAGTAACCCGTATGAAGACGAAGCTCGTGGCTTAGCGAAGTCATCCCGAGGAACTCGGCGTGGATACGGATAGAGACGATTCTAGCGAGGATCGTTCCGGTTGATGCCGTTCCCGCTACACGTCATACGAAAGATATAACGTATATAAATTTCCTTTTATTGCAAATTTAAATTTATGGTTATGTCTACACTTGTTGTAATATGCATGCGTGTGTTGTATGTGTTGTAATAAATATATATTTATTATTTTTATTGCTTCCGCTGTGTTCATTTTTACGAAACGTGATCGAACACACACACGCCGCGGTGCCGAAAACCCAACAGTGGTATCAGAGCCAAGGTTGTGTTTCGACATAATCATAAAATTGGTTTTGCGATAGTCATAATGTATTTCTGGAAATTTTCTAATTTTGCAAATTTAGAAGTATTTATGGAAAATTTTCAATTTTGGAAAGTCTAGAAGTATTTATGGAAATCTTCCACTTTTGGAAAGTTGGAAGTATTTATGGAAATTGATATTTTCCATAAATAAAATATTTGATTAGATTCTAGAAATTTGTTTCCTAATTTAATCATGATTTGATTTGGGAAATCAAATCTTAAAATATTTTATTTCCATAAGTAGTTTTAATGATTTAGGAAATTGGTTTCCTAAATAGATTTTCCTTAATCAAATAATTCCATGAATAAAATATGTGATTAGATTTGGAAATTTGTTTCCTAATTTAATTATGATTTGATTTGGAGAATCAAATCTTAAACATATTTTATTTCCATAAATAGTTATGACATATAAGGAAACATATACATGACATAATTGTATGCCATGTAATTGCATTAGATGTATAACATTATGCCATGCGTGTCGTGACATGTAGATGTATGTCATGTATGCCATGCCATGTAGATAATAGTTATTTGCATGCAAAGAGGATGAGACATAAAACCCTTAAACAATATTAAAGCCTACACCTTCCATTAATATGGTTAGAACCAGAGTTCCGTTTCTTGTTTGGGTTGTTGGACTCTCTCCAAGCCCAGCTCGAACCCGAACATGTTCAAACCATGGAATAGTTTAATACTAATATGGTAAGAGTCAGAGGTCAATCGTTAGCTTTGGTTGTTGGACTCTCTCCAAGCTGGGCTAATTGGTTGAATGCGTTCTAACCATATTAAAACTATTTCCCGATTAATGGGTTGGCTTTAACCTGGAGCATCGGCTTGTTGGACTCTCTCCAAGGTCGATGTAAAGGGAGGTGAAGTTGGGTGTTATGCATATGATGCATACTTGTTAATGTGTTAACAACCCGATGTATGTGTGAACATTCAATTAGTTGATAGCACATTGTGATAGTTGCATATACGTGATATGCAATCGGTATAGTTGATACCTACCGTCGTAGTTATGAATGGCTTGTTGGACTCTCTCCAAGGTTGTTCATAACTATGATGGATATCAGCTCATTCGGAGATGGACCTACGATCTCCCGAAGTGATTTTGGGGTTTTTGAAATTCGAAAAATGAATGGAATTTATAAATGTATATTGATGCATTTTAAAAATCATTTTCTCATATATGCTCGTTTTGTATTTCTAAGATTGATCATGATGTCTTTGAATTTGCGTTCCATTTTGGATTCGAATAAATTGACTGGGCCGAGCTTCTTGGACTGGCTTAGAAGCTTAAGAATTGTTCTCAAGGTTGAAAAGCTTGCAAATGTCCTCGGCGCTCTTCCACTGCCATCTAGTGACGATGCAACTCTGGACCAATTGTTGGCCTATCAGAAACATGTGAGTGATTCTGAACAAATGAGTTGCATCATGCTAGCCGCGATAGAACCCAAGCTATGAAAGCAACATGAGCATATGGATGCTCATATCGTAGTCCTTCATCTTTGTGAGTTGGTTGATGAGCAAGTGAGATTCGAAAGGTTCGAAGTCTCAAAGCTCTTCTTCACCTCTGAGATGCTAGAAGGTTCATCTATGGTACTGCTCAATATGCTGAAGACTGTGGAGTCTTCTGAGAAGCATGAGCAGGGGACGGTGCTATTAGTTGATTCCTCGAAGAAAGGTTCTAAGAGGAAGTCAAAGGAATAGCAGAAGGGAAAGAAGAGAAAGGCTAAGAAGGTAGAACTAGCACAAAAGGAAACTTGCCATCATTATGGCAAGGAGATCCATTTGCGAAGAAAGTGCAAGATTTATCTTGAGTCCGTGAAGAAGAATAAGGCATCGGATGCCCCATCTTCTTCAGATATCTTCGTTATTGATTGTCATATTATTTCCTCAAACACTTGGGTATTGGATACTGGGTGTGGCTCACATATATGTAATGACATACATGGGCTAAGGAATAGAAGAAGACTCGTCAAGGGAGAGTCAAATTTGCGTGTTGGGAATGGAGCAAAGGTTGCTGCAGTCGCCATTGGAATGCATTTGTTGAAACTCCCTACAGGACTTGTCTTAGAACTGGACAATTGCTTTTATGTTCCTTCGTTGATAAAGAACATCATTTCTATTTCTTGTTTAAATAGAAATGGATACCATTTGACTTTTAGTAACAATTGTTGTTACATAACTTTGAATGGAGTTCTTTATGGGACTGGAACATTAAGCAATGGTGTTTATACGTTGGACGTATCCAGTGACATTTGTAATATCGAAGCGAGCAACAAGTGTGCTCGAAAGGATAATCAAATAGACTCCTATATGTGGCATTGTCGTCTTGGCTATATAAGCAAGAAACGCATGTCCGAATTACACCGATGTGGAATTCTGGAATCGTTTGAATTGGATTCATACGATACATGCGAATCATGCTTAAAAGACAAGATGACTAAGTTACCTTTTACTGGAAAAGGTGAACGAGTGGGAGAGTTACTAGGTCTAATACATACTGATGTATGTGGACCTATGTCAACTCAAGCATTAGGAGGCTATAGCTACTTCATTACCTTCACCGATGATCACTCACGATTTTGGTATATGTTCTTGATGAAACAGAAGTCTGAAGCCTTTGAAAGGTTCAAAGAATTCAGAAATGAAGTAGAGAAACAACATGACAAGAGTATTAAAATACTTCGATCGGATCGAGGTGGTGAATACTTAAGTCAAGAGTTTCTTGATTATCTAAGAGACAATGGCATATTGTCTCAATGGACTCAGCCCTATACACCACAGCATAATGGTGTATCTGAGAGGCGTAACCGGACCTTGTTGGACATGGTCAGGTCAATGATGAATCATGCAACTCTTTCCAAGTCCTTTTGGGGCTATGCACTTCACACAGCTGTTTACTTGTTAAACAGAATGCCTACCAAGGTAGTCTCAACTACTCCATATGAGATATGGAATAGTAAGAAACCTCATGTATCTTACTTGAAGATATAGGGTTGTCCTGCTTATGGGAAGCGGACTGTATCAGACAAATTGGATGCTAAGTCTGATAAATGTCTATTTGTTGGATACCCTAAGGAAACAAGGGGTTACCAATTCTATCATCCTGTGGAACAAAAGGTGTTTGTTTCAAGGCATGCTGTGTTTCTAGAGAAAGAGTTTCTCTTGCAAGAAAACAGTGGGAGTGTCATCGAGCTTGAGGAGGCTCGAGAGACTCAAATAGACATTGATGAGATACCTGGTGAAGCACAACAGCTGACAACTCATAGTGATGAGCAATCGGCTGGACATATTGTAACACCACATCTTCGTAGATCTGGTAGAACACGCAATATTCCTGAGAGATATGGATTTCTCGTAAGTGAATCGAACGATGTGTTACTCATTGATGATGAGGAGCCTACCAGTTATGAAGAAGTGCTGACAAGTTCAGAAAGGGATAAGTGGCTTGGTGCCATGAAGTCGGAAATGGATTCCATGTATGAAAACCAAGTTTGGAACTTGGTTGACCCACCTGAAGGGATAAAGCCTAAAGGGTGCAAGTGGGTTTTTAAGAAGAAAACCGACATGGATGGTAATGTGATTACCTATAAGGCTAGATTGGTGGCGAAAGGATATCGTCAAAAATAAGGTGTTGATTATGACGAAACCTATTCGCCTGTAGCTATGCTTAAATCCATTCGGATGCTCCTGGCCATAGCGACTCATTATGATTATGAGATATGGCAGATGGATGTGAAAACATCTTTCCTTAATGGAAACCTGCTCGAGGACGTGTATATGATACAGCCTGAGGGTTTCACATCGGTTGATAAAACCAAGGTATGCAAATTGCGACAGTCCATTTATGGATTGAAGCAAGCATCCAGGAGCTGGAATATCCATTTTGATGAGACAATCAAAAAGTTTGATTTCTCATAAAATCCAGACGAACCTTGTGTGTACAAGAAGGTTAGTGGGAGTGCAGTCGTATTCCTAGTATTGTATGTCGATGACATACTACTTATAGGAAATGATGTTTCAATCTTACAGTCAGTGAAGGTTTGGTTATCCAAGACATTCTCCATGAAAGACCTGGGAGAAGCAACCTACATCCTCGGGATTAAGATCTATAGAGATAGATCGAAACGGTTGCTTGGTCTTTCGCAGTCTACATATATAGACCGAGTGCTAAAGAGGTTTAGCATGTCAGAATCCAAGAAAGGTTTCCTACCCATCAGGCATGGGGTACACCTTTCGAAGTCTATGTGTCCGCGCACAGAAGACGAGAGGATTTGCATGAGTAAGATTCCCTATGCATCCGCAATAGGATCTATCATGTATGCTTTGTTATGTACGAGGCCCGATGTATCGTATGCTCTGAGTGTCACGAGCAGATACCAGTCCGATCCAGGAATGGATCATTGGGCGGCTGTTAAGACGATCCTTAAGTACTTGAGAAGAACTAAGGATGTGTTCCTAATATATGGAGAAGGGGACATGGTGATACGCGGGTATACGGATGCCAGCTTCCAGACAGACAAGGATGATTCCAGGTCTCAGTCTGGATACGTGTTCACCTTGAATGGGGGCGCAGTGAGTTGGAAAAGTTCCAAACAAGAGACTGTAGCGGATTCTACCACTGAGGCAGAATACATTGCAGCTTCGGAAGCAGCAAAGGAAGCGGTTTGGATCAAAAAGTTCGTTCATGAACTTGGTGTGATTCCGGCCATTGTTGAAGCAATACCGGTCTACTGCGACAACAATGGAGCAATTGCACAGGCGAAAGAGCCAAGGTCTCATCAGCGATCCAAACATGTGCTTTGCCGCTATCATCTTATCAGAGAGATCATCAGTAGGAACGAAATACAAATCGAGAAAATTCCCACTGAAAGGAACTTAGCGGATCCCTTGACTAAGGCATTACCTCAAAATAAGTTTGAGGGTCATGTTAGAGCTTATGGTATTGGATACCGTAGCGATTGGCATTAGGCCAAGTGGGAGTCTGTTAGTAATATATGAAAGATGTCCTAAGGCAATCGCCTTATGTATGAACCATTTATATGATAAATGAAGATTCACTATTTGAGTATACATGTTTCATGTATTTGATTGGATCTTAAACTCATTTACTGAATGTCCACGATACGATTCACAGCATGAGAGAATTTGTGATTGGATCACAACTAGTGAGTATCTCTACATGTGTAATTGTGATGTATCGGAATTATCCCTAGTCAATGAATTGATGGAGTTGGACACCATCAATTCTGTCGAGACTAGCACGAGGTATACTCCTTGGTGTATCCAAGCAGCTGATTCTCACTGGCTGGAGATATTGTGATGTCTGGAGTTAATCGTGGTTGCTAGTTATGGTAACTAGTTCATTGGAGTGACCAGCCGTAAGACTTCATATGGTTCTCTGCATATATAGATATGTCAATGAAGTTCTTACTGTAGCTTAAGTGCGATGTTCCTTTGACTTGCGGTATTCAAGTCATCTTGATCATGGAGACTTATGCTTTGACATCTTAAGCAAACATCTCTAAGGAGATGTGGACCCGGGATGATTGGGTATAAGTCGAAATGATCGAAGGTGTTTGAATAGCCTATAAAGGATTCACCACTCCTTGCGAGGAGATGTATACCCATGGCCTCTCGTCGGATTGTTACTAAAGTCTTTGGCCAAAGCATTACATGTTTAGAGTAAGGTACTCTTCGATACATGTGGAGTAACTAGAATCCGTAGGACGAGGAAATGATACTTGGGCTAGGTGTGACGTAGTCAGCCTAGTGGGGACTGACACAATAGATCATGTCCTGAACCAAGTGGGTATAAGATGAGTGAAGGGAATGGGGCATGATTCATTCGAGCTGCTGAAGGGCTTCAGAAATAGTTCTGGATCAACCGTTGATCTTTTCGGTTAATTGGGGATCATGATATACTACTAGGTGCCACTCATGATCGTTCTATAATTAATGGTTAATTATAGACGGCCAACATAAACCGAGAACCTATTTGGTCACACGCACAACGAGCGTAATCCAAAGGATTTAAAACGAGCTTGAGAATGGGATTCTCAGACCGAGAGAAACTAGGTTTGGTTGGACCAAACATAAAGCGAGCTTGAAATCGTTTCAGTCGCAATGGAAGCGTGGATGGGCCGTGTCTTATGAAGACGTAATGGATAAACCAAAATGGTTTGGTTCTAATCCAATGGAGGAGAATAAACCAAAGGGTTTGGTTTATTTTAAACGAATGAACCAAAAGTTGGTTCGATTCGTTTTAACTTAAAATAAACCATCATGGTTTGGTTTATTTTAACTTATCTTAATGGAGCGGGTTAACGGGCCTAATGGTCATGATCCAATAACCATTAAGAGAATTAGTTCTCTATAAAAGAGGGCTTAATGGATAATTAAGCCCTAATCCAAAACCCTTGCCCTAAGGTTGCCGCCCACCACATCCTTGGAGATTTCGGCGCCAACCCTAGGTGTGTCGCCCAGCTTGTTGTGCCGCCGTCCATCTCCTTGCCGGCATCCAAGCTTCAGCCGGTGAACCCTTCGGCGACCCTCCGGTGATCTTCCTAGGCCTCGGTGAAAAGGTGAGCACTTGGCTTCCTTGTTTTGGCCGGCGCCTACTCCTCCACCAAGCTGTCCAGTTTTCTGGACAGCTTCTTCTCCTCTCGTCGGAGCGTCGTTTGGACGACGGTCAGAGCTCCGACAGCGGCTAACTTACCGGGGATTCGATCTCCGGTAATCCTCTGAGATGGAGGACGAAGGATTCGTCAATTGGTTGACGAATACCTCTCCGGAGAAGCGAGTTTTGAGAACTCGTATTAGGATCCGAATTTGGATTCGGATCGTGATCATCTCTCGATCACGTCGTCTTCAACACGAGGCTAGTAACCCGTACGAAGACGAAGCTCGTGGCTTAGCGAAGTCATCCCGAGGAACTCGGCGTGGATACGGATAGAGACGATTCTAGCGAGGATCGTTCCTGTTGATGCCATTCCCGCTACACGTCATACGAAAGGTATAACGTATATAAATTTCCTTTTATTGCAAATTTAAATTTACGATTATGTATACACTTGTTGTAATATGCATGCGTGTGTTGTGTGTGTTGTAATAAATATAGATTTATTATTTTTATTGCTTCCGCTGTGTTCATGTTTACGAAACATGATCGAACACACACACGCCGCGGTGATGGAAACCCAACAGGACAATCAAGAGAAGTAAGGGTTTTGGAGCTTGGCGGCAAGAAGCAAGGGCTAGGGTTTTGGAGCTTGGCAGCACCAAATAAGAAAATAGTTTCCTTATCTCCTTCTTCTTCAATCTTGTCGACGTCCAAACAGCTGCTTCCTCACCTTGGCCGGCGGCCAAAGCTTCCCTTCTCCTTCTCCTTGGCCGGTGGAAACAAGATTTAGGGCTTTCCCTTGGTGTATTGGCTGGTTTCCACCCTAATCTCCTCTTCCCTCTTGGCGTGCGGCAAGCTCCAACCTTGGAGGTTCGTGGTTGGTTGAAAGAAGGAAAAGAGCTTTGTTTCTATTCTTCCTCTTGCTCGGAACGAGCAAAGAAGGAAGATTGGCGATTTAGGAGCTTCAACTTTTGGGTAGATTATCGCCCACACGACGTCCGAAAGGAGGAAGGTCATACATTAGAAGATCGAGAGGTATATTGATTCTCTATTCTCTTTTGTAACATGTTTGTATTTGTTTTTCAATTATGAGCATGATATATTCTGTTTGTGGCTAAATAATACTTAGATCCCAAACATAAATACAAAAGTCGGCGATCCGTACATCGTCTATTCCGCGGCTACTCGTAGAATAGAGGTTTGTCGCTTGAACAACGAGTTTGTTCAAGTGACCTCTCTAAACGAATAGCACGACGATGACTTGGTTGCTTGGGAAATTCCTTTTGTCTAGGATTAAATTTTTTTAATCCGCGGAGATTGATGGGATCGCCATGAACAAGCGACAGAGTTGAAGTGGGAAGCGAAGTTTCCCCTCACGGATCACTCGATGAAACCAACCCTACAATTGGTATCAGAGCCAAGGTTTCCGGTTTTGTGTGTTTAGGATTCGGTTACTCTTATGCATTTTTTCCATATATTATATGTGCCGGATAATAGTAGCATATGCGTAGGTTAACTCTTTGGTTGTAGGTATAAGATTCGACTATTATTGCCATATGTGTGTATGTAATTGTATGTGTATATTTCGTTGAATCCTCGGGGTTGACGAGGCTAGTATTTAATTTTTTGTAAATTAGATACGACATTGTTTAGCCACTCTTTATTATTTTAGTTTACTTTCGATCTAGATTTCATGTACACTCCTTCATGGAGTATAGGATCGATAGATGTAAATTAAAATAGATTTTAGTCTCGGCTCGGATCTCCGAAAGGCTCGTATATGGCGTAGGAGGAGCGGACGAGAAGGCGATGCGATGGGAGACATATTGAAGACAAAAGTCATAATGGTTGAAAAATAATTTATTTTCCATATTTATTGCTTATTGTTTGATATGCATGTCGTAAGCTAGAAAATTTCTCAATTTTAAATTACTAAGTGGGAAAGGGATATTTTTATAAATTCCCACGGCCTCCATTACAATTTGATATGTGATGCAAACAAACTTGCGCGTCGGCTCTGAGTGCCTTCCTCCCCATCGGATGAGTTTGTTTGCGGATCACAAGGTCAAATATGGTTATAGAGAATTATGAAGGAGCGTGTGCACTTCCCCATCGGAAGGCACATAACCCGAGATAATTGCCTTGGTACCGAGTAATGGTAAACACTTAGATACAAATATAAGTATCCTCCCCATCGGAGTCACTACTTTTATTTGTAGGGCCAAAGAGGAACCAACTATTAATTTTACTTGTCAAAAAGTTAGGTTGAAAAGATAGTAAAATTAATGGGTAAAACCTCCTCTTACAAATGTAGAATTCGTATACGTCCACACTATCGTGGCATACGATATTCTTGGTGTTTTGAGGTGTTGGTTGATTTTAAAATTTTATTGTTTGAGGAATCAATAATTTTTTTGAAATCTAATGTTTTGATCTATGTGATTCTTAGGTTTTCTTTCAAAATGACGTCCAACCCTCTTGCTATGATACTGAAAGAGAATAAACTTACTGGACCCAATTATATTGATTGGAAGAGGAATCTAGACATTGTCTTGACTGATGAGGAATACAAATATGTACTCCTCGAAGAGTGCCCTCCTAAGCCTGCAGATGATTCTTGGGAAAAGGAGAGAGAGAGTTATAAAAAGTGGATCAAGGCCGATGAGATGGTGCGGTGTTACATTTTGGCATCTATGTCAAATGTTCTACAACATCAGCATCAAGCTATGACCAATGCTTATGACATGATGCTCAATCTCAAAGAGCTTTTCGGACACCAGAATCGGGCTGCTAGACAAGAAGCCATGAGAAACTTGATGACGACCTCCATGATCGAGGGAACACCCGTAAGGGATCATGTTCTCAAGATGATGACTCATTTGAATGAGCTGGAAGTCCTTGGAGCTAAGATTGATGGGGAAACCCAGGTCGATATCATACTCCAGTCTCTATCTAGGAGTTTTGAGCAGTTTCGCCTGAACTACAACATAAACAAGAGGTTGTATTCGTTGGCAAAACTTCTGATAGAACTCCATGCGACAGAGGGGCTATTTCGTCAGAGTGCTCAGGCACATGCCATGGTGACCCAAAAGGTTTTTACTTTTAAGCTGAAAGGAAAGAAGAAGAAGAAACAAACTAGGGCGAAGACGGTGGGAGGTACTCAAGGAGGAGTGAAGAAGCCGAAAGGCAAGTGCTTCACTTGTAAGCAGACTGGACATTGGAAGAAGGACTGCCCCAACCGCAAGCAGAATAAAGGTATATCTTTTGGTCTAGTCGTTGAAACAAGTTTAGCGCTGTTATCTACCGACACCTGGTGTGTAGATACGGGAGCCACTGATCATGTCTGCAATACTTTGCAAGGGTTCCAGGAAACTAGACGACTGGCTGAAGGGGAGATTACCGTGTACTTGGGCGATGCCACAAAGGTGGCGGCAGTTGCAGTGGGAGACATTCATTTATCTTTTGAGAAGAATAAAGTGTTGGTTCTTAAGAATTGACTTTATGTACCCTTATTTAGAAAGAATTTAATTTCGGTTTCTAAATTGTTTATGGATGGATATTCTATTTCTTTTAATGACAGAGTTGTTATAAGAAGGAGTAGGGACATTATCTGTTCGGGTGCATTGATAGGAAATTTATACACACTTGAACCAAAAGCTCCCACGATGTATATTGAAATTAATAACTCATCTTCTAATTCCAATAAGAGAAAAGACCCTTCGAAGATGAACCAAACATATCTTTGGCATCTTAGGCTTGGTCATAATAACCTAAGCAGAATTCAAAGGTTGATAGCTGATGGACCTTTGGGTTCATTAGTGGTGGAGGATTTCCCAACCTATGAATCTTGCTTGGAGGGTAAAATGACCAAGAGGCCTTTTAAGGCCAAGGAGTATAGAGCCAAAGATGTGTTAGAATTGGTTCATTCTGATTTGTGTGGTCCTATGTCTATCCAGGCTAGAGGTGGTTTCGAGTATTTCATCTCTTTTATAGACGATTGCTCGAGATATGGATACATTTACCTTATGCGCCGCAAGTCTGAATGCTTTGACAAGTTCAAAGAATTCAAGGTTGATGTGGAGAAACGTCAAGGTAAAAGTATCAAGACACTATGATCTTATCGTGGTGGCGAGTACCTCTTGGGATAGTTTAGAAATTACCTATCAGAGACTGAGATTCAATCCCAATTGACTGCACCTGGCACAACCCAGTAGAATGGTGTAGCAGAGCGAAGGAATAGGACTCTTATGGAGATGGTTAGATCGATGATGAGTTATTCTAAGTTTCCAGATTTGTTCAGGGGATATGCTCTAGATACGGCGGTGTACATTCTGAACTTAGTTCCATCTAAATCAGTGCCTTCTACTCCCACAAAATTGTGGACTGGGCGAAAGCCTAATCTTAGACATATTTGGATATGGGGGAGTCCAGCACATGTGCTGAAGGCAGATGCTGGTAAGTTGGAACCTCGTACAGAAGTACGCATGTTCGTTGGCTATCCTAGAGGAATGAAGGGTAGTCTATTTTATAGTCCTAGAGATCAGAGGTGATCGTTAGCACGAACGCCAGATTTCTAGAGGAAGACTATGTCATGAGCCACAAGCCTAAGAGTAAAATTGTTCTGGAGGAATTAAAAGGGGAAGTCACTTCTTTAGTACCACCGGTACAAGAAGATATACCACATGTCACTGCACCGCGTGTCACAGAGGATACACAGGTGATGCCTCGTCATAGTGGGAGGGTTGTGAGACAGCCTGATAGATTAATGTTCTTGGGAGAATCTTCTGATTTGGTCCCTGGCGAACATGAACTTGATCCCTGGACATATGATGAGGCAATCCAAGATAAAGATGCAGTATCTTGGAAAAGTGCAATGAATTCTGAGATTGAATCTATGGATTCAAATCAGGTCTGGGAGCTAGTAGAACCACCCGATGGTGTAAAAACCATTGGATGCAAGTGGATCTACAAGAGAAAGAGAGGAATAGATGGGAAGGTTGAGACCTTCAAAACGAGGCTTGTTGCGAAGGGGTATACTCATAAAGAGGGTATCGATTATGAGGAGACCTTTTCGCCGGTAGCCATGCTTAAATCTATCTGGATTCTCTTATGCATAGTAGCTCATATGGATTATGAGGTGTGGCAGATGGATGTCAAGACAGCTTTCCTTGATGGAAGTCTTGAGGAAAACATCTATATGAAGCAACCAGAGGGATTCATTGCTAAAGGCAAAGAGCATCTTGTGTGTAAGCTTAATCGGTCCATTTATGGATTGAAGCAAGCTTCGAGGTCTTGAAACATCCGCTTTGATGAGATAATCCAGTCTTATGGATTTATTTAAAGTCCGGATGAGTCTTGTGTATAGAAGAGATGTGACGGAAACGTAGTGGTATTTCTTGTACTATATGTAGATGACATTTTGTTGATTGGCAACAATATCAAGATGTTATCGGACGTAAGGGTATGATTGTCCAAACAGTCTAATATGAAGGACTTGGGAGAAGTTGGACATATCCTTGGGATCAAGGTTATAAGGGATCGCAGGAAAAGGATATTGTGCTTATCCCAAGCTTCATACATAGACACGATTATGGAGCATTTTAGCATGCAGAACTCCAAGAAGGGTTTTCTACCTTTCAGGCATGGAGTTCCTTTATCTAAGGAGATGTGTCCTAGAACATCTGACGAGATAAAGGAGATGAAGGAAGTTCCTTATGCTTCGACAGTAGGAAGCCTCATGTATGCGATGCTATGTACGAGACTAGATATCTGCTTTGTCGTGGGCATGGTCAGTAGATATCAAAGTAATCCAAGACAGGGACATTAGACTGCGGTAAAGCATATATTGAAGTACCTGAGAAGGACTAGGGATTATATGCTAGTTTACCAGGCAGACCAATTACTCCCTGTGGGTTACACGGATTTCGACTTCCAATCTGATATGGATAACAGTAAGTCTACCTCAGGTTTTGTGTTTACTTTGGGAGGTGGAGCCATTGTATGGAGGAGTGTCAAGCAGAAATGCGTGGTGGACTCTACCATGGAAGTTGAGTATGTGGCAGCCTCTGAGGTGGCCAAAGAAGCTGTGTAGCTCAGGAACTTCTTGATGGACTTGGATGTGATTCCTGGTTTGCCCAGAACTATCACAATTTATTGTGATAATAGTGGTGCAGTTGCAAACTCGAAAGAACCACGAGCCCATAAGGCAAGTAAGAACATAGAGCGCAAGTACCACCTGATACGAGAAATCGTAAAGAGAGGAGAAGTTGCTGTGGCCAAGATTGCATCGGAGGATAACCTGACAGATCCTTTCACTAAGGCCCTTCCGGCGAGAGCTTTTGATAGGCATGTGGAGGGAATGGGGATCAGATGTATGGCAGTTTGAGGACAACATAGTCTTTTAGTATAAGTGGGAGATTGTTGGGATGTATACTGAAAAGTCTATCTTTTGTATGAATAACTTATTTTGAAATAAGAATCACATGATCATTGTTTGCATATTTTTTATGGCTATGCATATTGTCTAATACATTACATTGTAGATAACATGGTGTGTGGTGTCACACGAGAGATCATGTTATTGGATCCTTGTAAAGTATAAGTAAAAGCTCATAACCGAGATGGCTTTGGACAAACCATTGGAATGGTTGTAGTGTGATTTGGTATTGGTTTGTCTTGACCATAGAATCGCACTAGTGCACTTTGTGTGTATTGAGCAGGACCGACTTAGAGGTGATTCAATTTATTACTGACTACATAATCGAATCGGACCTCAGATATTATATTGTGCATACTCTTAATCCTGATATAATAACGGGCACATATACTTAGTATTCATTTCTTTGATTTACCAATGGGCGAGATTTATAGATTAAATCGATCGGCTCGGTAAGTTGGAAAATGATATTATTTATATGGTGTGCCGTTAATTATAGGAGGAAACCGTGTCTTATATATTAGGTTGATGATGTCCCCTTGAGGAGCTCATAAGGTTCATCATGTAAACCAAACTCATCTTCTAATTCCAATAAGAGAAAAGACCCTTCGAAGATGAACCAAACATATCTTTGGCATCTTAGGCTTGGTCATATTAACCTAAGCAGAATTCAAAGGTTGATAGTGTTAGTAATATATGAGAGATGTCCTAAGACAATCGCCTTATGTATGAACCATTTATATGATAAATGAAGATTCACTATTTGAGTATACATGTTTTATGTATTTGATTGGATCTTAAACTCATTTACTGAATGTCCACGATACGATTCACAACATGAGAGAATTTGTGATTGGATCACAACTAGTGAGTATCTCTACATGTGTAATTGTGATGTATCGGAATTATCCCTAGTCGATGAATTGATGGATTTGGACACCATCAATTCTGTCGAGACTAGCACGAGGTATACTCCTTGGTGTATCCAAGCAGCTGATTCTCACTGGCTGGAGACATAGTGATGTCAGGAGTTAATCGTGGATGCTAGTTATGGTAACTAGTTCATTGGAGTGACCAGCCGTAAGACTTCATATGGTTCTCTGCATATATAGATATGTCAATGAAGTTCTTACTGTGGCTTAAGTGCGATGTTCCTTTGACTCGCGGTATTCAAGTCATCTTGATCATAGAGACTTATGCTTTGACATCTTAAGCAAACATCTCTAAGGAGATGTGGACCCGGGATGATTGGGTATAAGTCGAAGTGATTGAAGGTGTTTGAATATCCTATAAAGGATTCACCACTCCTTGCGAGATGTATACCCATGGCCTCTCGTCGGATTGTTACTAAAGTCTTTGGCCAAAGCATTACATGTTTAGAGTAAGGTACTCTTCGATACATGTGGAGTAACTAGAATCCGTAGGACGAGGAAATGATACTTGGGCTAGGTGTGACGAGTCACTTAGTGGGGACTGACACAATAGACCATGTCCTGAACCAAGTGGGTATAAGATGAGTGAAGGGAATGGGGCACGATTCATTCGAGCTACTGAAGGGTTTCAGAAATAGTTCTGGATCAACCGTTGATCTTTTCGGTTAATTAGGGATCATGATGTACTACTAGGTGCCACTCATGATCGTTCTATAATTAATGGTTAATTATAGATGGCCAACATAAACCGAGAACCTATTTGGTCACACGCACAACGAGCGTAATCCAAAGGATTTAAAACGAGCTTGAGAATGGGATTCTCAGACCGAGAGAAACTAGGTTTGGTTGGACCAAACATAAAATGAGCATGAAATCGTTTCAGTCGCAATGGAAGCGTGGATGGGCCGTGTCTTATGAAGACAAAATGGATGAACCAAAATGGTTTGGTTCTAATCCAATGGAGGAGAATAAACCAAAGGGTTTGGTTTATTTTAAACGAATGAACCAAAAGTTTGTTCGGTTCATTTTAACTTAAAATAAACCATCATGGTTTGGTTTATTTTAACTTATCTTAATGGAGCGGGTTAACGGGCCTAATGGTTATGATCCAATAACCATTAAGAGAATTAGTTCTCTATAAAAGAGGGCTTAATGGATAATTAAGCCCTAATCCAAAGCCCTTGGAGTTGCCGCCCACCCCTTGAAGGAGGTTTTCAGCGCCAACCCTAATGTGCCGCCGCCCAACCTCTTGTGCCACCGTCCAACTTGTTGCCGGCGTCCAAGCTTCAGCCGGCTATCCTCCGGCGACCCTCCGGTGATCTCCCATAGGTTTGGCATCAAGGTGAGCCTTTTCTTTCCTTGGTTGGCCGGCGCCTATATCCTCCACCAAGCTGTCCAGTTTTCTGGACAGCTTCTCCTCCTCTCGTCGGAGCGTCGTTTGGACGATGGTTAGTGCTCCGACAGCGGCTAACTTACCGGGGATTTGATCTCCGGTAATCCTCTGAGGTGGGGGACGAAGGATTCGTCAAACGGTTGACGAATACCTCTCCGGAGAAGCGAGTTTTGAGAACTCGTTTTAGGATCCGAATTTGGATTCGGATCGTGATCATCTCTCGATCACATCGTCTTCAACACGAGGCTAGTAACCCGTACGAAGACGAAGCTCGTGACTTAGCGAAGTCATCCCGAGGAGCTCGGCGTGGATACGGATAGAGACGATTCTTACGAGGATCGTTCCGGTTGATGCCGTTCCCGCTACACGTCATACGAAAGGTATAACGTAGATAATTTCTTTTATTGCAAATTTTAATTTACGGTTATGTCTACACTTGTTGTAAAATGCATGCGTGTGTTGTGTGTGTTGTAATAAATATAGATTTATTAATTTTAATTGCTTCCGCTGTGTTCATGTTTACGAAACATGATCGAACACACACACGCCGCGGTGCCGGAAACCCAACAGTGGTATCAGAGCCCAGGTTGTGTTTCGACATAATCGTAAAAATGGTTTTGCGATAGTCATAATGTATTTCTTGAAATTTTCTAATTTTGGAAATTTAGAAGTATTTATGGAAATTTTTCAATTTTGGAAAGTCTAGAAGTATTTATGGAAATCTTCCACTTTTGGAAAGTTGGAAGTATTTATGGAAATTCATATTTTCCATAAATAAAATATTTGATTAGATTCTGGAAATTTGTTTCCTAAATTAATCATGATTTGATTTGGGAAATCAAATCTTAAAATATTTTATTTCCATAAGTAGTTTTAATGATTTAGGAAATTGGTTTCCTAAATAGATTTTCCTTAATCAAATAATTCCATAAATAAAATATGTGATTAGATTTGGAAATTTGTTTCCTAATTTAATTATGATTTGATTTGGAGAATCAAATCTTAAACATATTTTATTTTCATAAATAGTTATGACATATAAGGAAATATATACATGACATAATTGTATGCCATGTAATTGCATTAGATGCATAACATTATGCCATGCGTGTCATGACATGTAGATGTATGCCATGTATGTCATGCAATGTAGATAATAGTTATTTGCATGCAAAGAGGATGAGACATAAAAACCCTTAAACAATATTAAAGCCTACACCTTCCATTAATATGGTTAGAACCAGAGTTCCGTTTCTTGTTTGGGTTGTTGGACTCTCTCCAAGCCCCGCTCGAACCCGAACATGTTCAAACCATGGAATAGTTTAATACTAATATGGTAAGAGTCAGAGGTCAATCGTTAGCTTTGGTTATTGGACTCTCTCCAAGCTGGGCTAATTGGTTGAATACGCTCTAACTATATTAAAACTATTTCCCGATTAATGGGTTAGCTTTAACCTGGAGCATCGGCTTGTTGGACTCTCTCCAAGGTCGATGTAAAGGGAGGTGAAGTTGGGTGCTATGCATATGATGCATACTTGTTAATGTGTTAACAACCCGATGTATGTGTGAACATTCAATTAGTTGATAACACATTGTGATAGTTGCATATACGTGATATGCAATCGGTATAGTTGATACCTACCGTCGTAGTTATGAATGGCTTGTTGGACTCTCTCCAAGGTTGTTCATAACTATGATGGATATCAGCCCATTCGGAGATGGACCTACGATCTCCCGAAGTGATTTTGGGGTTTTTGAAATTCGAAAAATTAATGGGATTTATAAATGTATATTGATGCATTTTAAAATCATCTTTCTCATATATGCTCATTTTGTATTTCTAAGATTGATCATGATGTCTTTGAATTGCATTCCATTTTGGATTCGAATAAATTGACTGGGCCGAGCTTCATGGACTGGCTTAGAAGCTTGAGAATTGTTCTCAAGGTTGAAAAGCTTGCAAATGTCCTCGAAGCGCCTTTTCCCGGCCGTCCTAGTGACGATGCAACTCTGGACCAATTGTTGGCCTATCAGAAACATGTGAGTGATTCTGAACAAATGAGTTGCATCATGCTAGCCGCGATGGAACCCAAGCTACGAAAGCAGCATGAGCATATGGATGCTCATATCGTAGTCCTTCATCTTTGTGAGTTGGTTGATGAGCAAGTGAGATTCGAAAGGTTCGAAGTCTCAAAGCTCCTCTTCACCTCTGAGATGCTAGAAGGTTCATCTGTGGTACTGCTCAATATGCTGAAGACTGTGGAGTCTTCTGAGAAGCATGAGCAGGGGACGGTGCTGTTAGTTGATTCCTTGAAGAAAGGTTCTAAGAGGAAGTCAAAGGAACAGCAGAAGGGAAAGAAGAGAAGGGCTAAGAAGGTAGAACTAGCACAAAAGGAAACTTGCCATCATTATGGCAAGGAGAGCCATTTGCGAAGAAAGTGCAAGAATTATCTTGAGTCCGTGAAGAAGAATAAGGCATCGGATGCCCCATCTTCTTCAGATATCTTTGTTATTGATTGTCATTCTATTTCCTCAAACACTTGGATATTGGATACTGAGTGTGGCTCACATATATGTAATGACATACATGGGCTAAGGAATAGAAGAAGACTCGTCAAGGGAGAGTCAAATTTGCGTGTTGGGAATGGAGCAAAGGTTGCTGCAGTCGCCATTGGAACGCATTTGTTGAAACTCCCTACAGAACTTGTCTTAGAACTGGACAATTGCTTTTATGTTCCTTCGTTGATAAAGAACATCATTTCTATTTCTTGTTTAAATAGAAATGAGTACCATTTGACTTTTAGTAACAATTGTTGTTACATAACTTTGAATGGAGTTCTTTATGGGACTGGAACTTTAAGCAATGGTGTTTATACGTTGGACGTATCCAGTGATATTTTCAATATCGAAGCGAGCAACAAGTTTGCTCGAAAGGGTAATCAATTAGACTCCTATATGTGGCATTGTCGTCTTGGCCATGTAAGCAAGAAACGCATGTCCGAATTACACATATGTGGAATTCTGGAATCGTTTGAATTGGATTCATACGATACATGCGTATCATGCTTAAAAGGCAAGATGACTAAGTTACCTTTTACTGGAAAAGGTGAACGAGTGGGAGAGTTACTAGGTCTAATACATACTGATGTATGTGGACCTATGTCATCTCAAGCTTTAGGAGGCTATAGCTACTTCATTACCTTCACCAATGATCACTCACGGTTTGGGTATGTGTTCTTGATGAAACACAAGTCTGAAGCCTTTGAAAGGTTCGAAGAATTCAGAAATGAAGTAGAGAAACAACATGACAAGAGTATTAAAATACTTCGATCGGATCGAGGTGGTGAATACTTAAGTCAAGAGTTTCTTGATTATCTAAGAGACAATGGCATATTGTCTCAATGGACTCCGCCATATACACCACGACATAATGGTGTATCCGAGAGGCGAATTAGGACCTTGTTGGACATGGTCAGTCAATGATGAATCATGCGACTCTTCCCAAGTCCTTTTGGGGGTTATGCACTTGAGACATTTGTTTTACTTGTTAAGCATGTAATGCCTACCAAGGTAGTCTCAACTACTCCATATGAGATATGGAATAGTAAGAAACCTCATGTATCTTACTTGAAGATATGGGGTTGTCCTGCTTATGTGAAGCGGACTGTATCAGACAAATTGGATGCTAAGTCTGATAAATGTCTATTTGATGGATACCCTAAGGAAACAAGGGGTTACCAATTCTATCATCCTGTGGAACAAAAGGTGTTTGTTTCAAGGCATGCTGTGTTTCTAGAGAAAGAGTTTCTCTTGCAAGAAAACAGTGGGAGTGTCGTCGAGCTTGAGGAGGCTCGAGAGACTCAAATAGACATTGACGAGATACCTTGTGAAGCACAACAGCCGACAACTCATAGTGATGAGCAATCGGCTGGACCAATTGTAACACCACATCTTCGTAGATCTGGCAGAACACGCAATATTCCTGAGAGATATGGATTTCTCGTAAGTGAATCGAACGACGTGTTACTCATTGATGATGAGGAGCCTACCAGTTATGAAGAAGTGCTGACAAGTTCAGAAAGGGATAAGTGGCTTGGTGCCATGAAGTCGGAAATGGATTCCATGTATGAAAACCAAATTTGGAACTTGGTTGACCCACCTGAAGGGATAAAGCCTATAGGGTGCAAGTGGGTTTTCAAGAAGAAAACCGACATGGATGGTAATGTGATTACCTATAAGGCAAGATTGGTGGCGAAAGGATATCGTCAAAAACAAGGTGTTGATTATGACGAAACCTATTCGCCTGTAGCTATGCTTAAATCCATTCAGATGCTCCTGGCCATAGCGGCTCATTATGATTATGAGATATGGCAGATGGATGTGAAAACAACTTTCCTTAATGGAAACCTGCTCGAGGACGTGTATATGATACAGCCTGAGGGTTTCACATCGGTTGATAAAACCAAGGTATGCAAATTGCGACGGTCCATTTATGGATTGAAGCAAGCATCCAGAGTCGAATATCCGCTTTGATGAGACAATCAAAAGGTTTGATTTCTCACAAAATCCAGACGAACCTTGTGTGTACAAGAAGGTTAGTGGGAGTGCAGTCGTGTTCCTAGTATTGTATGTCGATGACATATTACTTATAGGAAACGATGTCTCAATCTTACAACCGCTGAAGGTTTGGTTATCCAAGACATTCTCCATGAAAGACTGGGAGAAGCAACCTACATCCTCGGATTAAGATCTATAGAGATAGATCAAACAGCTTGCTTGGTCTTTCGCAGCTACATATATAGAATCGAAAGTGCTAAAGAGGTTTAGCATGTGGAATCCAAGAAAGGTTTCTACCCATCGTGCATGGGGTACACTTTTCAAGTCTATGTGTCCGCGCACGTAAGACAAGAGGATTTGCATGAGTAAGAGATTCCCTATACATCATATTAGGATCTATCATGTATCTTATGTTATGTCTGAGGCCCGATGTATCGTATGCTCACGAGTGTCACGGCGGATACGGATCCGATCGAGAATGGATCATTGGGTGGTATTAAGGCGATCCTTAAGTACTTAAGAAGAACTAATGATGTGTTCCTAATATATGCAGAAGGGGACATGGTGATAGCGGTATACGGATGCGGCTTCGACGAGACAAGGATGATTCCAGGTCTCAGTCTGGGTATGTATTCACCTAGAATGGAGGCGCAATAAGTTGGAAAGGTTTCAAGCTTGACGCTATAGCGGATTCTGCCACTAAGGTAGAATACATTACAGCTTTAGGCGACAAAGAGGCGGTTTGGATCAAGAAGTTCATCTCGAACTTGATGTGGTCTCATCAATGATCCAAACATGTGCTTCACGCTATCATCTTATCGGAGAGATCATCGGTAGGAAGCGAAATACAAATCGAAAATTCCCCTTTGAAAGGAACTTAGCGGATCCCTTGACTAAGGCATTACCTCAAAATAAGTTTGAGGGTCATGTTAGAGCTTATGGTATTGGATACCGTAGCGATTGGCATTAGGCCAAGTGGGAGTCTGTTGGTAATATATGAGAGATGTCCTAAGACAATCGCCTTATGTATGAACCATTTATATGATAAATGAAGATTCACTATTTGAGTATACATGTTTTATGTATTTGATTGGATCTTAAACTCATTTACTGAATGTCCACGATACGATTCACAACATGAGAGAATTTGTGATTGGATCACAACTAGTGAGTATCTCTACATGTGTAATTGTGATGTATCGGAATTATCCCTAGTCGATGAATTGATGGATTTGGACACCATCAATTCTGTCGAGACTAGCATGAGGTATACTCCTTGGTGTATCCAAGCAGCTGATTCTCACTGGCTGGAGACATAGTGATGTCCGGAGTTAATCGTGGATGCTAGTTATGGTAACTAGTTCATTGGAGTGACCAGCCGTAAGACTTCATATGGTTCTCTGCATATATAGATATGTCAATGAAGTTCTTACTGTGGCTTAAGTGCGATGTTCCTTTGACTTGCGGTATTCAAGTCATCTTGATCATAGAGACTTATGCTTTGACATCTTAAGCAAACATCTCTAAGGAGATGTGGACCCGGGATGATTGGGTATAAGTCGATGTGATTGAAGGTGTTTGAATATCCTATAAAGGATTCACCACTCCTTGCGAGATGTATACCCATGGCCTCTCGTCGGATTGTTACTAAAGTCTTTGGCCAAAGCATTACATGTTTAGAGTAAGGTACTCTTCGATACATGTGGAGTAACTAGAATCCGTAGGACGAGGAAATGATACTTGGGCTAGGTGTGACGTAGTCAGCCTAGTGGGGACTGACACAATAGACCATGTCCTGAACCAAGTGGGTATAAGATGAGTGAAGGGAATGGGGCACGATTCATTCGAGCTACTGAAGGGTTTCAGAAATAGTTCTGGATCAACCGTTGATCTTTTCGGTTAATTGGGGATCATGATGTACTACTAGGTGCCACTCATGATCGTTCTATAATTAATGGTTAATTAATTACTACTAGGTGCCAACATAAACCGAGAACCTATTTGGTCACACGCACAACGAGCGTAATCCAAAGGATTTAAAACGAGCTTGAGAATGAGATTCTCAGACCGAGAGAAACTAGGTTTGGTTGGACCAAACATAAAGTGAGCATGAAATCGTTTCAGTCGCAATGGAAGCGTGGATGGGCCGTGTCTTATGAAGACAAAATGGATGAACCAAAATGGTTTGGTTCTAATCCAATGGAGGAGAATAAACCAAAGGGTTTGGTTTATTTTAAACGAATGAACCAAAAGTTTGTTCGGTTCATTTTAACTTAAAATAAACCATCATGGTTTGGTTTATTTTAACTTATCTTAATGGAGCGGGTTAACGGGCCTAATGGTTATGATCCAATAACCATTAAGAGAATTAGTTCTCTATAAAAGAGGGCTTAATGGATAATTAAGCCCTAATCCAAAGCCCTTGGAGTTGCCGCCCACCCCTTGAAGGAGGTTTTCGGCGCCAACCCTAATGTGCCGCCGCCCAACCTCTTGTGCCGTCGTCCAACTTGTTGCCGGCGTCCAAGCTTCAGCCGGCTATCCTCCGGCGACCCTCCGGTGATCTCCCATAGGTTTGGCATCAAGGTGAGCCTTTTCTTTCCTTGGTTGGCCGGCGCCTATATCCTCCACCAAGCTGTCCAGTTTTCTGGACAGCTTCTCCTCCTCTCGTCGGAGCGTCGTTTGGACGACGGTTAGTGCTCCGACAGCGGCTAACTTACCGGGGATTTGATCTCCGGTAATCCTCTGAGGTGGGGGACGAAGGATTCGTCAAACGGTTGACGAATACCTCTCCGGAGAAGCGAGTTTTGAGAACTCGTTTTAGGATCCGAATTTGTATTCGGATCGTGATCATCTCTCGATCACGTCATCTTCAACACGAGGCTAGTAACCCGTACGAAGACGAAGCTCGTGACTTAGCGAAGTCATCCCGAGGAGCTCGGCGTGGATACGGATAGAGACCATTCTTACGGGAATCGTTCCGGTTGATGCCGTTCCCGCTACACGTCATACGAAAGGTATAACGTAGATAATTTCTTTTATTGAAAATTTTAATTTACGGTTATATCTACACTTGTTGTAAAATGCATGCGTGTGTTGTGTGTGTTGTAATAAATATAGATTTATTAATTTTAATTGCTTCCGCTGTGTTCATGTTTACGAAACATGATCGAACACACACATGCCGCGGTGCCGGAAACCCAACAGATAGCTGATGGACCTTTGGGTTCATTAGTGGTGGAGGATTTCCCAACCTACGAATCTTGCTTGGAGGGTAAAATGACCAAGAGGCCTTTTAAGGCCAAGGAGTATAGAGCCAAAGATGTGTTAGAATTGGTTCATTCTGATTTGTGTGGTCCTATGTCTATCCAGGCTAGAGGTGGTTTCGAGTATTTCGTCTCTTTTATAGACGATTACTCGAGATATGGATACATTTACCTGATGCACCGCAAGTCTGAATGCTTTGACAAGTTCAAAGAATTCAAGGCTGATGTGGAGAAACGTCAAGGTAAAAGTATTAAGACACTATGATCTTATCGTGGAGGCGAGTACCTCTTGGGATAGTTTAGAAATTACCTATCAGAGACTGAGATTCAATCCCAATTGACTGCACCTGGCATAACCCAGTAGAATGGTGTTGCAAAGCGAAGGAATAGGACTCTTATGGAGATGGTTAGATCGATGATGAGTTATTCTAAGTTTCCAGATTTGTTCAGGGGATATGCTCTAGATACGGCGGTGTACATTCTGAACTTAGTTCCATCTAAATCAGTGCCTTCTACTCCCACAAAATTGTGGACTGGGCGAAAGCCTAATCTTAGACATATTCGGATATGGGGGAGTCCAGCACATGTGCTGAAGGCAGATGCTGGTAAGTTGGAACCTCGTACAGAAGTACGCATGTTAGTTGGCTATCCTAGAGGAATGAAGGGTGGTCTATTTTATAGTCCTAGAGATCAAAGGGTGATCGTTAGCACGAACGCCATATTTCTAGAGGAAGACTATGTCATGAGCCACAAGCCTAAGAGTAAAATTGTTCTGGAGGAATTAAAAGGGGAAGTCACTTCTTTAGTACCACCGGTACAAGAAGATATACCACATGTCACTGCACCGCGTGTCACAGAGGATACACAGGTGATGCCTCGTCATAGTGGGAGGGTTGTGAGACAGCCTGATAGATTAATGTTCTTGGGAGAATCTTCTGATTTGGTCCCTGGCGAACATGAACCTGATCCCTGGACATATGATGAGGCAATCCAAGATAAAGATGCAGTATCTTGGCAAAGTGCAATAAATTCTGAGATTGAATCTATGGATTCAAATCAGGTCTGGGAGCTAGTAGAACCACCCGATGGTGTAAAAACCATTGGATGCAAGTGGATCTACAAGAGAAAGAGAGGAATAGATGGGAAGGTTGAGTCCTTCAAAACGAGGCTTGTTGCGAAGGGGTATACTCAGAAAGAGGGTATCGATTATGAGGAGACCTTTTCGCCGGTAGCCATGCTTAAATCTATCTGGATTCTCTTATGCATAGCAGCTCATATGGATTATGAGGTGTGGCAGATGGATGTCAAGACAGCTTTCCTTGATGGAAGTCTTGAGGAAAACATCTATATGAAGCAACCAGAGGGATTCATTGCTAAAGGCAAAGAGCATCTTGTGTGTAAGCTTAATCGGTCCATTTATGGATTGAAGCAAGCTTCAAGGTCTTGAAACATCCACTTTGATGAGGTAATCCAGTCTTATGGATTTATTCAAAGTCTGAATGAGTCTTGTGTATACAAGAGATGTGATGGAAACGTAGTGGTATTTCTTGTACTATATGTAGATGACATTTTGTTGATTGTCAACAATATCAAGATGTTATCGGACGTAAGGGTATGATTGTCCAAGCAGTCTAATATGAAGGACTTGGGAGAAGTTGGACACATCCTTGGGATCAAGGTTATAAGTGATCGCAGGAAAAGGATATTGTGCTTATCCCAAGCTTCATACATAGACACGATTATGGAGCATTTTAGCATGCAGAACTCCAAGAAGGGTTTTCTACCTTTCAGGCATGGAGTTCCTTTATCTAAGGAGATGTGTCCTAGAACATCTGAGGAGATAAAGGAGATGAAGGCAGTTCCTTATGCTTCGACAGTAGGAAGCCTCATGTATGCGATGCTATGTACGAGACCAGATATCTGTTTTACCGTGGGCATGGTCAGTACATATCAGAGTAATCCAAGATAGGGACATTAGACTGCCGTAAAGCATATATTGAAGTACCTGAGAAGGACTAGGGATTATATGCTAGTTTACCAGGCACACCAATTACTCCCTGTGGGTTACACGAATTTCGACTTCCAATCTGATATGGATAACAGTAAGTCTACCTCAGGTTTTGTGTTTACTTTGGGAGGTGGAGCCATTGTATGGAGGAGTGTCAAGCAGAAATGCGTGGTGGACTCTACCATGGAAGCTGAGTATGTGGCAGCCTCTGAGGTGGCCAAAGAAGCTGTGTAGCTCAGGAACTTCTTGATGGACTTGGATGTGATTCCTGGTTTGCCCAGAACTATCACAATTTATTGTGATAATAGTGGTGCAGTTGCAAACTCGAAGGAACCACGAGCCCATAAGGCAAGTAAGAACATAGAGCGCAAGTACCACCTGATACGAGAAATCGTAAAGAGAGGAGAAGTTGCTGTGGTCAAGATTGCATCGGAGGATAACCTGGCAGATCCTTTCACTAAGGCCCTTCCGGCGAGAGCTTTTGATAGCCATGTGGAGGGAATGGGGATCAGATGTATGGCAGTTTGAGGACAACATAGTCTTTTAGTATAAGTGGGAGATTGTTGAGATGTATACTGAAAAGTCTATCTTTTGTATGAACAACTTATTTTGAAATAAGAATCACATGATCATTGTTTGCATATTTTTTATGGCTATGCATATTGTCTAATACATTACATTGTAGATAATATGGTGTGTGGTGTCACACGAGAGATCATGTTATTGGATCCTTGTAAAGTATAAGTAAAAGCTCATAACCGAGATGGCTTTGGACAAACCATTGGAATGGTTGTAGTGTGATTTGGTATTGGTTTGTCTTGACCATAGAATCGCACTAGTGCACTTTGTGTGTATTGAGCACGACCGACTTAGAGGTGATTCAATTTATTGCTGACTACATAATCGAATCGGACCTCAGATATTATATTGTGCATACTCTTAATCCCGATATAATAACGGACACATATACTTAGTATTCATTTCTTTGATTTACCAATGGGCGAGATTTATAGATTAAATCGATAGGCTCGGTAAGTTGGAAAATGATATTATTTATATGGTTTGCCGTTAATTATAGGAGGAAACCGTGTCCTATATATTAGGTTGATGATGTCCCATTGAGGAGCTCATAAGGTTCATCATGTAAACCCTGCAGGTGGACTTGGTCCAGCATGATGAAAGGTTGAGTGGTACTACTCATGGAGTTAGATGTTGATTAATTAATGGTCAGTAAATTAATTAATCGACGGACATTCGAGATCTTAAACACGGGGAGAAATTGTACATATAATATATGGAGCATATATTATCTTATGGGGGTTAGTGAGGTAGATCGATGATAATCCTTTAGTGGTTTGGATTATCATTAATGGATCGGACTTTATGTAGGCTTGATCCATTGGGTGGCCAAGATCCAACTCCTCCTCATGGTCCCTATTGTAGCCTATTAAAACTTCATGAAGCTTAGATCCAATGGATAGAAACAAAACTCTAGATCCAAAGGTAGAGATTAAATCTCTAAGATCCGACAGTTGAGATTAAATCTCTAGATCCGACGGTTGAGATTAAATCCCTAGAACCATTGGTGGAGATTAAAACAAGGCTTATCCCTAAACTCTATAAAAGGAGGCTTAGGGTTGGTGTGGAGGACAATCAAGAGAAGCAAGGGTTTTGGAGCTTAGCGGCAAGAAGCAAGGGCTAGGGTTTTGGAGCTTGCCGGCACCAAATAAGGAAATAGTTTCCTTATCTCCTTCTTCTTCAATCATGCCAGCGTCCAAACAGCTGCTTCCTCACCTTGACTGGCAGCCAAAGCTTCCCTTCTCCTTCTCCTTGGGCGGTGGAAACAAGATTTAGGGCTTTCCCTTGGTGTCTTGGCCGGTTTCCACCCTAATCTCCTCTTCCCTCTTGGCCGGCGGCAAGCTCCAACCTTGGAGGTTCGTGGTTGGTTGAAAGAAGGAAAAGAGCTTTGTTTCTATTATTCCTCTTGCTCGGAATGAGCAAGGAAGGAAGATTGGTGATTTAGGAGCTTCAACTTTTGGTAGATCGTCGCCCACACGACGTCCGAAAGGAGGAAGGTCATACATTAGAAGATCGAGAGGTATATTGATTCTCTATTCTCTTTTGTAACATGTTTGTATTTGTTTTTCAATTATGAGCATGATATATTCTGTTTGTGGCTAAATAATACTTGGATCCCGAACATAAATACAAAAGCCGGCGATCCGTACATCGTCTATTCCGCAGCTACTCGTAGTATAGAGGTTGGTCGCTTGAACAACAAGTTTGTTCAAGTGACCTCTCTAAACGAATAGCATGATGATGACTTGGTTGTTTGGGCAATCCCTTTTGTCTAGGATTAAATTTTTTTAATCCGGGGACATCGATGGGATCGCCATGAACAAGTGACCGAGTTGAAGTGGGAAGCGAAGTTTCCCCTCACGGATCACTCAACCCAACCCTACAGTTAAGGCCTTTGAAATTCTCAATTGGGGAGTCGGTATTTCTGCGTGTTTCACCTACAAAAGGGGTGAAGTGATTTGGGCTAAAAGGAAAGTTATCTCCACACTACATTGGTGCATTTGAGATGTTGGAGCGAATTGGGGGTGTAGCTTACCGGTTGGCTTTACCTCCAACACTTGCGGGTGTTCATAACGTATTTCATGTTCATATGCTGAGGAAATACGTTCCGCATTCAGATCATGTTCTGAAAGAGGTTCTGATTCTACCTCAGTCTAATGCGACCTATGAGGAGATTCCAGTGCAAATTCTTAGTCACAAGGAGCGACAGTTGCGGAGCAAAACCATCCGACTCGTAAAGGTTAGATGGCAGCATCATACAGATGAGGAGGCTACGTGGGAGCTGGAAGATACTATTCTTGCTCGATACCCTCATCTGTTTACCAGAGGTATGTGGTCATTTCAGAGATTTCTAGTATTGGTTCTTACATTTAAGTATGAAATTTGGGGACTAAATTTTTATTAGTGGGAGAGAATGTAAGGTACCAGAAAATACAATATTGAAATAATAATAATAATAATAATAATACCCGTGTTAATTAATAAATTTTCTTATAGAATTTTTTAGAAATTTTTAGAAATTTTCTGGAATTGAATTGAGTTCAGACAATCGAATCGGAGGAAGATTAAGGCTTAAATAGGTGATTGGGTTAGACTTGGGCTAGCTCGACCACCTAAAATAGCCCGATCGTCGCTTTTATCCTCGGGCGTTTCTTCAGTTTCTTTTCCGTTCGCCCGATCAGCTTCTTCCCATTTCTTCCTGAATGCCTCCTCTTCGTCTCCGAAGCGACCAGAGGCCGATCCCTCTCCCGTTCGCATCCCCTTTCCTCGTGCTCGCACTCGTCGTCGCCGAGCCAGCTTGTCGTGCCCTAACTCATTGCCGCCGTGAGTTTGAAGAGGCTGGCATCATAGCTCCTCCGACCCTCTGTTCTGTCGAGCAGCAAGCCTCGCCGCCCTTCTCTTCCCTTCCCTGAGCCAGCTTGTAATCATCACGCCGGAGATCTGCACTTGTGCTGTCGCTAGCCATTACGCGTCGCCGCCAGATCTGGTTCTTCCCTCTCGTCGACCACTGCAAGCCCTCCATGCCGGCGGTCGCCTACTCTCCCTCGAGCTCTGTTTGTCATTGCCAGAGCAGCTTGCTGATCGAGAGATTTATTTTATCGGCGATGGATTTCAAGGTTGCTGATCTCTCTTCTTCCTTGTTTCGGTGTGCGATCTTCATCCCTCCATCGGCGACTTGTGAGCTCTAGTAGGTGAGTTATCTATTCTGTTGATGTGGATCAGATAGGTATTGCCGACAGCCAACCATCTTAAAGTTTGGGATGTCTTGGTTTATTCGATAAGGATTCACCGACTCGATGCATGTGGGTGGGTTGGGATCTCAAATCTTCATATTAGTGTTATGTGATGCTGATGCTACCCTGTTCCAGCTTCGAACGAGGTGAGTGAGGATTGGAATTGGACTGATGATACTTTGTGATTGGGTTAAGAGGCTACCATGATTTCTTATCCATCTTGTTGTTTTCCTAGGTTACAGATTGTGGTGTGTTTGGACAGGGATTTGGGATGTTTTGCGTGTAGCAGGGATAAGGCAGACCATTGTGGGGTTTGTCTCCAATTGAATTGATTGGACTTCGGTCTGATTGAAGCAAGGAGCTGTGGTTGAATGAAGTGGTGTTAGGTGTAGCTTGTTATGGGATTGAGTTCGCTAGTATGGACGAACGAGGTTAATTGATTCAGATTGGGTGCTATTAGGTGGACAAGGAGGTTGTACGATTGAAGCATAACCAGGTGAGTCTGGATTTTAATGCTTATGAACATATTTTAACAGTAGATTGAGATGTTATTTAGTTAGCTTGATTAGCTATGATTAAATTGACAGTTGGTATGGTGATTAAGAGCTAATGGAAGAAACTATTCAGTTAGTTGATCGGAATGCGAAGTCGATGTAGGATTTGATTCGATCATTTGTTGTATGCTTGCACTTAATCATAATGCTTGATGTGTGCATGACATGGATACGAGACTGGACCACGACCGTGAAGATTTTATTAACACGAGCTATTTAACATGTGGGTAATTTTCTATCCTGGTCAGGTAGATGTAATTGCATTCAAATTTAGACATAGATATAAGCATGTTATATGTTCATATTATCTTGACCCTGCTTTTATTTATCCGTATGCTTGATACTTGTCGTTGGCTATACATGCTCAAATGTTGATATCACACTTTCCTTTATCATGATTGAGGAGTTATAGATGTGATGTAAGTAGGTAGATATATAAATGTTTTGTAGGGTGTAGATGTTGGAGTACGGATGATAACCGGATTTGTAAATTGGGTAAAAGTTCATCCATGGGTAGGTAATGCCCTAAATGTAGGATTTATTCCAATACCCGTATGTTGCATACTTATTGCCAACCATGTGTTGTGTAATAGTTAAGTGAAGGGTGATTAGTGTGTCGCTATGGACCGGTGGTCCCAGCTTGATATGATTAGTTGAGTACGACTCTCTATAGGATTGAGAGTGCGTCGATCTTTTGAGTACGACTCTCTATCGGATAGAGAGTGTTATGATCAGTTGAGTATGACTCTCTATAGGATAGAGATTGTGTTTATCAGATAGGTACGACTCTCTGTATAATAGAGAGTCTGTGGTAGATGTCTGTATGTATGACAGTATATTCATATCATTTGCATGCATATTGATGACATAGTCTCCCTTGGGGATGAGAGAGTCGTCAGTCATCCTCCCTCCTAGGTTACTCCCAGAGAAGTAACTGGTGTGAGGGCAGAGCATTTGTTGTGCCACACTCTACCACTATAGACGGTGGTAGTTGAAGTTGTGTGTAATTGTCTTGGCAGTGTGGCACTCGACCACTCATAGGTAGTATCAGTCGGAGTGGCTAGCAGCCGAGACCCTCGTTGTGTAGCGAGCTCTTTACGCTCATATGCTACTTGATCATACTGCTCACTCGACCACTCTAGAGCAGTGGTTGGTGTTGAGTTGGGATAGTTGTCATGTCGTACCACCTAGGCCACACTGGGGTCATTGTAGCGAGTAGGGATGCACAGGCATGACCATGCATGCTGCATTGTCGTATCATATGGCGCTTTGCATATTACCATATATATACATATATGCATGTATATATATATATGGATGGTTGTGATTAATATATATATAGATGCAGTCTATATATATATATATATATATATATATATATATATATATACATATATGCATGTATATATATATATATATATATATATATATATATATATATATATATGCTTATTGTGATGTTGCATATTATTGTACTATGCTTGCTGCATTTGGTTGTACATCATCTTCATACATACTACTCGCATCTATTATACGGTTGTTTCGGATACCTGTATACTTGTTGGATAGACCATTAGATACCTTTGACCGGTATCATGAGTATATTGTGAGTTAGTATTACTCTTCCTGTTATATATTGGATATATGCTCAGGTTGGATCAGAGTAGCATAGCAGACTTTCAGGTATGTCTTTATTATATGTTGTTGATTTGGTTAGACGGTATATGTATGTATTTATATACTATGCTGGTATACTTGTTGTACTTCTAGGTTATGCTGTTGAATTACATGTGATATTTGATATATACATGTTTTTCCTATTACCTGCTGAGTTATACTCACCACCATGGACCACAGGTTTTTACATGCCCAGTAATCGGTAGAAGTCTTCGTGACTTGGCTTGAGTTGGTGACAACATCTCATCTCACCTCCGAGACTCCTGTGGTCGTTTTGGGCTTTCTATATGTTGTGTTATGTATTTGGAGTTTTTCGTGGTGTAATTGGTTGTGGACTTGTCATGTGATGTACACACTTGTGGATTCGGGTTTTGCCGATGTTTTCTTTATGTCGTGGTGTCAGTCATACCGGTATGCACTGTATGTAGTTGTGATATTGTTGTATTATGTTTCCGCTGTGTTTAGATGTAGTTATGTTTATATGTTATTGTTATTGTGGGCCCAAGGGCCTTGTATTAATAGGATATGTTGCCACGTACAGGGAAGATGCCGTCTGTTTGATTTTCGGCTCGATATACTCTCGGGGTGTGACAATCTATCCCTCCCATATTACGGGAGTGATATCTTTGGCCTCTTGAGAGACTAGGACCACGAAATGCATGACCATGCTCAAATGAGTCAATATGAGATATTGAGCTCATTTGTTTGAGTGAGTCTACTTGGGGATCAAGAAACATAAAGATAGATAAGGGGATGACACGGTCTATGCCTCATTGATCGATCTAAAATATCAGAGATAGAAGGACACTGTCATACATGATAATAGTCATGAAAAGGTTGTTAGATCTTGACGATCTTGTAACTTGGGTAGCAATGATATATTGCTAGATGTCGCTCATTGCTTATGTATCTAAAATGGTTTTAGATATATTGCCAATGTTACAAGAGCCTATAGGGTCACACACAAATGATATTCTATTTTGGAGATGGTTTCTTTTAGTTGGACTAAAAGGAAAATTGAGCATATGGCCAAGACTTGAGTTTGACTCAAACTGGTTAAACTTGAGTTAGACTCAAGTTGAACCATAGAAGATGATTCATCATCACCATGCATGATTAATGTGATTAATCGTGCATGGGAATACTAAGGGCCTTGGTATTCATGAAGGAGAATACCAAGGGTCTTGGTATTAAGATTCTCCTTAATGGGGAGATAATGGAATTAATGGCAATGGTTGCTATGGGATTAAAGAGCTTTGAACGTGCAAAGCAATGGTAAGGCTAAGGCTTTTGTGTTTTGGGCATGCAAGCCAAAAGAAAGAAGAGAAGTGTTCTCTCATCTCCTCTCTCCTCTCCTTCTTCCAAAGGGATCTTGGTGTTTTGCTAGGGGTTGCTAGCACAATGTGACTCCAAATTGGGTGGGTGTCAGTGTGGATACTTTAGAGATAGAGTTACCCTTTCCGTATTGAGATCCGACAATATTTGGAAAAGCAGGATTGCGAAGGCCACACAACGAAGGTATTTCCTCATCTAGATAAGATCTAGACTAGATTAAAGAAAATGACTTATATAGTTTTGCATGGATCTCTGATGGGATCCGGTTTAATTATTGTTTCCACTATGGTTGTGCGAAGTATTCGCCCGCGATGTTGTGAACATCAGATCCGACATTTTCCCAACATGCTCTAGAGTGGCCGAGTGGGTAGTATGAACGAGTAGCATATGAGCGTAAAGATCTCACTACACAACGGAGGTCCCTGCTGCTGGCCACTCCGACTAACACTACCTATGAGTGGTCGAGTGCCACACACCCAGGACAACTGCACGCAACTCCAACTACCACCGTCTATAGTGGTAGAGTGCGGCACAATAAATGCTCTGCCCTCACACCAATTACTTCTCCATGAGCAACTTGGGAGGCAGGATGACTGACCACCCTCTCAACCACAAGGGAAACTATGTCGTCATTATGCATGCAAATGATATGAATGAACAGTCACGCATACAGACTCTCTATTCTACAGAGAGTCATACCAATCTGATCAATGCACTCTCTATCCTACAGAGAGTCATACTCAACTGATCATAACATTCTCTCTCCTGTAGAGAGTCGTACTCAACTGATCGACGCACTCTCTATCCTGTAGAGAGTCGTACTTAACTAATCATAACACTCTCTATCCTGTAGAGAGTAATACTCAACTGATCGACGCACTCTCTATCCTGTAGAGAGTCATATTCAACTGATCATAATAAGCTAGGACCACCGGTCCATAGCGACACGCTAATAACACTTCACCTGACCATTACACAACACCTGATCGATAGTAAACATGCAACATAAGAGTATTGGAATCAATCCTACGTTCAGTACCTTACCTACACACGGATGCCCTTTTTACCCAATTTACAAATCAGGTCATCATCCGTATTCCACTATTTACACATAACTGTAACTCCTAATCATGATGAGGGAAAATGTGATAACAGCAACAGAGCATATAAAGCCAACGACAAAGTATCAAGCACAAGAATAAATAAGAGCGGAGTCAAGGTAATATGAACATATAGTATGACCATATATCTAAATCTGCATGCAACGACATCTACCTGACCAGGGTAGGAAATTACCCACCTATTAAATAAATCGTAACTGTCTTCACGTCCGCGAACTTGCCTCGCATCAAAGTCCTGTACACCAAGGAATGCAACATATATCTAAGTTCTACTGTCAATCTAATAGTAGAACCAAACCAATTCCTTAACCCTATTGAAACCTATAGAATACTGTCATCTCCAAAATACCCAAACACTGTATATAATCTACAAATGGAACCAATAACATCATCATCTTATAAATTAAATTGGATATGGTGGCACAACTAAAATACATCCAACTCTAATCCCAAATAGGACATACCCAAGCTTAGCCTCGCCTGCATAATTTTTTTGATCACTTAAAGTTATCCGATTTAAATCATTCTGTTGTATAAATGCAGTTTTCATGGCCTATAGCATATCCAAAAAACCATTCACTCGTGATCACCTGTACAAAAAGAACATAAGCTTCCTATGATCAATTCCCCAAATCTTTAATCCAAAAATAGATTTGCTCATCTATAAGAATTTGTTAATCTAATCATGATATGAAACCAATGAATTAACCCATAGTAAATCCACAACCTTACCTCCATTCTCTTGCATGCTACGGTAGGAAGAAAAACCTGCCAGCTTAACTTCAATCACTTACCCCCTTCAATCTCGTTTAAGATATCAGCTTGTTCCAATCATTTTGAGTAGGAAAACAAACCTTGCTCACATTGCCTAAAACCCATTACAAACCTTCATGAAACCTACTCCTTGCATCCATAATTCAAGAACAGAACAAAAAACATCAAAGCTATAAATACAGCTCACCTGTCTTAGAAGTCTCTCGGCAGTCCCCCCTTCCTACCCTGTTCACTGGAGCAACCGCACTCGCGATCACCAAATCCGACAATGATCCTCCCCAAATTCGCTGTTCACCGACGAAATCGATGCCCATACACCTACTGGCCCATCTCCAGTGACGATCGCCCAGGTCAGCTCACAGTAAAACTGAATGATGTTGCTGCCGGTCTTTGGAACCACTGATCACTCCCCCGGACCATGCCCGATGACACTTGTCGGTGTCATCTCCTCCAGCCGGATCTTCCACCGGCAAGGCATCGGCAGCGGCTGGTGCGTGATGGAGTCGAGGGTAGAGAAATTGTGGGAGGGAGAAGGAGATCGCGATTTGGGCTACACTGATCGGACATGGCAGTCAATCGATGATGCACGATTCGAAGAAACCCAAATCCTTGACGGTGAGAGCGAAGAGCGGTGGAGAGGAGTGCGACGCCAAGTCGGGTAGACCTCACGAATAAGCTCGACACCGGAGAGAAGAGGGGTCGTTGTCGTCGAGATCGAGAGGGATCGGTTGCCGATGGTGAAGGAAATAAAGAATCAAGGGAAAAAACTAAGGAATCGGAATTGAGCACAGGTGGGGAAAAGAAAGGTCGTGGAAGAGAAGGAATCGATGGAATATAAACTTAGGTTAATTACTTATTAATTCCTCAATAGAAGATAGTCTAAACAGACTTTACAAAAGCCTATCCGCTTTATCCCCATGAAATGTCCATAAAACCTCCGTTTAAATCTAAGAAAATTTCTAAAAATTCCTAAAAATCCCATAAGATAATTTCTTAATTAACAAGGATATTTATTATTATCGTATTTTCCGATATCTTACAACCTACCATCGCAGGAGAGTTGAACATAAAGGTATGGAGGATCTAGATGCATCTATGGTAAACTTAGGTAGCCGATCTTTGTGAGACTATGCAACCCCTAGTGCTAGAGGATATAGGTCAAGCATAACTGGACCATCAATCTCAGCGAACAACTTTGAACTGAAATCTACGCTTATACACATGATCTAGCTGAGCCAATTCAGAGGTGCTGCAACTCGATCGACGAAGATAGTTAAAAATTGAGAATGAATTCAAATTTGGATCAACCGGACCCTCATCATTTCTTCCTGCTCTCCAACTTTTGCATTGAATGTGAGGTTAAAAATAATATGATGGAAAAGTTGTAACTTCCTCCACAATATATGCATTAACAATAGAAACCTCAACATGAGCCTTATTTTTTACCTTTTTATTCAAGTTATAGAGGAATATAATAGTAATAAAAAATATAGTAGAAAATAACTTATACTAAAATTAATCAAATGCACTAACAATGATAAAATGAAAAAAAAATTCACCTTTCAAATTGATACAAAATTTGGTAGCATTTCCTTAAAACCAATAGGAATTAGTCTTTCCATGAATATATGACAACCATGACTTTTCAAACCAATCAATTTGTATTCCTTCAAATTGACACATCTGCCAAGATTAGAGATATAACCATAAGGAAATGTCAATAATTTCAACAATTCACAAACAATCCGTCTCTGATATTTATTCAATGTATAAACTACTTTTTGTTTTGGTCTCCTAGTATTTTCATCAACATCAAGGGTGGGTCATTTACCGATGAGATGCATATCTTTCTTGCATTTAGGTTGTCTTTTATTTTTCCAGTAATATCCATCACCGTATTTATCAGATTATCAAAAACATTCTTCTCAATATGCATTACATCAAGATTGTGATGAATAAAATTACTCTGCTATTATGGTAAATACCAAAATATACTCCATTTAGTCAATTTATGCATACTTCCATAGCCATATTATAGAATCGAGTAAGCCGAGAGAGGGGGGGGGATGAATCTCGGTGTTTAATAATTTTTGATAATTTTAATATGAGTACACAGTGGAAATGAAATGAAACTAAAGACAGTTAATTTACTTGGTTAACAACCCTGACTGGGTTGCTACTCCAAGGCCCGTAACTCTCCCGCGAGTTACCTCGATGGGCAATTCACTAAATACCCTCCGATTCAAAAACTCTCGACTTCGGAGGGTTTCACCTTTTACAAATAATAGAGATGAGTAACACACTACCCACTCTTGAATTAGGTACAATAGAAAATAAGTAAATGATTAAATACAAAATATATACCGACACTAAATAGATGGTAGAAGTATGCTCGGAGTGTCGGAAGATCGCTTTGTTGTGGAAGTTTAACTTTGGTAGACGAGAATGGATTTCAATAGAACTTTGACGTGAATTCTTATTTTTTGGAATCTAGTCGAGCACAACTTTTATAAACTCTTTCCAGTAGACTGGAATGCCTTCCAATCGACTCCACATCAGCCTGTCGATATGGAATTCGTGGTCTTCCAGTCGACTGAAAACTCTCCAATCGTCTCCACGTCACTCGGCTCTGCATCGGGAAATTTCCCACTTCAGTCAACTCAAACTCTTTAGTCGACTCAAGCCTTTCCATCTATGTTTCACGATCTCCGATCGATCATCAGCTGATCCTCCCAAATAGGTATCCAGTCAACTGATACATCTCCAGTCGATTGGACTTCAGTCGACTAGAATCCATTCAGTCGACTGATCCCTGCAAAACAGGATTAGCACAAAATAGACAACATGAATTATGATAGCAGTAGTAATACTACTCGATCTTGACTACTAAGTCCCACGCAGACTTTTTGTCATATCGATGCCTAGCTTTGTCCCCCTACAAAGGACTCGGTCTCACCTCTTCACTCGATGCTTACCTGTCGGCTACCTACCGGACTTACCATTCTTGACATCCGATCTGACCCATCAGGGCTTCCACCAGCTGTCCGATCTGCCTGACTCAGCTAGACTTTTTATCGATTGCTCGGTCTCTTGACCCAACCGGTCTTCATGCCAAAATGTTCGATCCACGCGACCCATCTAGACTTCATGCCTGGTGTCCAGTCCTCCTGATCTATCAAGATTCATGCCTAGTATCCAGTCAACACGACCTACTAGGACTTCCTATTAAGCCTACACACTTAACACTTATATTAGATCACACGTGAATCCTAACTCTTAACTGTGGTTCATACATCAAAACTAAGGAGTGATGCTTACTGCATCAACACTAACTACTAAATTGATAATAGTAGGGCGTGAAAAAGAAGAAGCCCTTAAAGTAATTGACTCCCTTCAGGCCTAGCTATTTCTTCAAACCGACAAGATTCGACATGTTGACGCTCTGACCCACAAACTATCAGAATGCCAGGTTCAGCTTTCGGAGACACAGGATAGAGAATCTAAATTTGCGGCAAAATTGCTAGAAGCTCAGTCAGTCATTGATACCTTGGAGGCCTCTCGGGAATCAAGTCAGACACAACTAAGAGCTCTCTTCTCCAAGGTATCTACACTATCTGAGACTATGACAGGGATAACCCAGCAAATGCAGACATTACAGCTAGAGCATACTCAAGCCTTGACACTATGAGCCACCATGCTATAGCTGATGCCAAGGAAAGAGATGAGCTAAAAAGCACTCTTGCTACTGAAAAAGTTCGTTGGAAAGAACGAGAAGAATAGATGCTAGACAATTTTGGCGACAAAGCAGCGGAGCTATTCATTTTGAGATTTAAGGGAGCCAACAAATAACATGCAGCTCACGGATATCCTCCTCCAGGTACAAACATCAGTTATTTAAGTATAGAAACAGTAATAATCGAGTACTGGGAGAGTGTTTTTGAACTGTGAAGCCCATTCTCTTTAAATTGTAATGCATCATTCTGCAAGAACTTCAATGTATGTACCATATCTTTATAAAGTGGTTGGCATTTCTCTTCTTCTTTTGAATTTCAAAATTACCTCTGTTTTAATAGTCATGTTCCTTTTGCCGAGAAAACATCTCCCTTTTCTCGTTTTCAACTTCTTTTGGCCAGAAGTCTCTTTAGTGTCAGTCGACTGATACTTTCCCTCTAGAGAAGCCACTCTGGCTAGTCTGAAAATAACACATCTTTACGACGTCCCGAGCCATGACTCTGACAGATGAGATCCACATCAGCTAGGCTACTTTATCCCCCAGTTGGATTAGATATGATTAGCCCCTATTCTTTTGATCGGGTGAAAATATGACCAGTCACTTCGCCACCAATGCCCTTACTATTCCCAACACCTACCCTTCAGTTACCCCCTTCCTCCTCCTCTTACACCCTTTCTCTTTTTCGTGAAAGGAAAATTAATGCTCCTTCCCTTCTATAAATAGTTCTCATGGGGTCTTCCATCTTCATACTACCCATATGGCTTCTCCTTCATGCCCAATTAGCATAAGTTATGATACAGACGATTCATATATTCATTCCACAACAACTTCAGACTATCGACCTCCACACTCTTGGAACCCTAACAACATAGTGGCTCCAGGTTCTAAGAGGTATTTCCGACCTCCCTTTCTGTCTTTTGGTCACCGCCTATGGAATCCTCCGACAGCTCGGCAGTAACTCCCCATGGATCCTCCTCCTCCATCGACTGAAATTCTTTTTCCTCCACAAGATGACCTTCTTCCTCCTCCACCGGCTGACATTCCTCCTCCCATGATAGTTCTACCCCCTATTTAGAAGGAGAGTCTTCTGTCGACTCTTCTAGTACTTTCTAAAGTTTGTAAACAAGAATGCCCCTTAATATTAGTATCATTTGATTTACATATAAAAGGAAAGCCTATTAGACTCAGTGTGATGGTCGTAAGCATATAAAAAAATCATTGTGTCTATGATGATTATTTTCATCCATGACCCTTCGCATACAACCAATGACACATAACAAAATGAGAAAGTATCATGAAAAGATTATGGTTGAATTATACTCACTCCATATTTGTAGGATACGAACGATCATTTCATCATTAAGGCGTCAACTACTACCCACACTACCCCCTTATCTTTGTTAGAGCTAATTACTCCAAGTTATGTTTTGGTGTTTGACAAAGGTTTAAGTAGTGTAAGAAATCCAAGGGTGAACCTTGGTGAAAAGTCCAAGAAGGGTAATTCCTTGGCAGTTGGAAAATGCCTTGCGAGAGTGGCAAAGTGAAAAGTCTAAGAAGGGTAATTCCTTGGTAATTGGAAAATTCTTTGCGGGAGTGGTAAGGTGAAAAGTCTAAGAAGGGTATTTCCTTGGCAGTTGAAAAATTCCTTGCGGGAGTGGCAAGGTGAAAAGTCCAAGAATGGCTGGTGGCCGGAGTCTTGGCAAGTAAATGGTTTCTGGGTAGAATCTTTACTAGGCGTGTTTCAGTCTTAGAGTTGATTGAATCAGTGGGTCTTAAGGACAATAATGAGTTGACACCTCAACTGTTATCCTTACTACACTTATTAAGCATAAAGAGTTGACGTCGATTAGAGAACTTGTCTTTTGTAGGACGAGTCACAGTTAAGGCGGCACCTTGACTGATCTTGTGTAGAAGCGAGCAGAAGCAAGCCGAGCTCGACTAGCACTACAGGATGAGTCATAGTCGAGGTGACACCTTGACTGATCCTGTGTAGAAGCGAGCAGAAGAGAGCCGAGCCCGACTGTCATCTCGACGAGCGCTGCAAGATGAGTCATAGTCGAGGTGGCATCTCAACTAATCCTGTGCAGAAGCGAGCCAAGCCCGATTGGTGTCTCGACTGTTGTAGGTCGATTTAGCGATTCTGACAAAATCTTATCTGTTCCAACTTGTGCAGTCTATTGGTGCAATCGACCTAGGTCATGATTGACCGGACTCAAGTTTGACTCGAACAATATTTTGATATTAGACAAAATGTATGACTTTTGAGTGTCATGGGAAGTCCAACATGGGTTGGCCACGTAAGTCCAAGTATGTAGCTTTGGCGGTGAAAATCCAAGCATGGGGCTTGGTATTGAGAAAATCCATGCATAGGACTTGGTGTTGATAAAGTCTAAGTGTATAGCCTTGGCATAGAAAATCCAAGCATCGGTTTGGTATTGTTAAGTCCAAGTGTGTAGCCTTGATAATGAGAAGTCTTGAGGACTTGACAAGGTCACTAGTATTGTAGGCTCAGGGTCCTTAAGTCAGTGAAGGATGGCATTGTGAAAGTCATGCGCTTGGTGCATCCGAGGGACCGTCGAACGGAGAGAGAATGGAGTGAGGCCAAAGGGAAGCATAATTCGAGGGCAAGACGTGAAGGATGACATTGTGAAGTCGTGCGCTTGGTGCATCCGAGGGACGTAAGCCGAGGGAAGAGAGCTTCGGAGGGAAACTTCATGAGAGGATGAGGTGGACTTGGCCAAGTGGCTAAGACGAAGTGTCGGATGCTCAAACATGATGTTTGAGGTTTTACCCGACAGTCGGATGCTCAAACAAAGTGTTTGTTTGAGGTTTTACTCGATTGATGAGTCGAGTATAGGTGTCGATTCTATTGTTCCAAGTCTGGTGCGTGCGGTCATTGCCACACAATCAGTCGACTGCCAAGGGATGACAATCGACTAATGAAGGTGGTCGCGAACACAGAACGTTCGGTAGCTGACTGATCAGTAAGCTACTAGGACAGCAGTCAATCGATGATATTGGACAATCAACTACCAATGTATCCGATACCAACATGGATTAGGCTGTTGTCTCATATTGGCTACAGGAGCAATTGACTGATGGTCACAATCAGTCGACTGATTAGCGCGGAATAAGCCCAAGACAAGCATAAAAGGAGGAGCTTGGGGAGGATTTACACAGCGATATTGGGGAGATTTAGGAGGGGAATTACTTCTGCATTCCAGACCTTCAAGAGCAAACCAAAGCAAACAATAAGCAAGCGATCAAAGCAAAGTGTTGTAAAGTTTTCTTTACTTGTATTCATATTGTCTTTATATTACTGTTGTAATTTCATGTATGAGGTTTCTCCACCTCCGACGTATTGTCGAGAAGGAGTTTGAGTAGTGGTGTGATCATCACTCGAGCTCGTTGAGCTCACCCCGTGGAGTAGGAACCCTAAGGTTCTGAATCACGTATATCGTGTTGTTCTTGTGCTTGTGTATTTGTCTTTACATTCACATTTGTATATTGCATTTCCGCTATGCATATTAACCGAATTGTAGAGACGAATGAACAACTTCCATCAAACATGTGAATTGGGCTATTCACCCCTCTAGTCGGCCACTGATCCTCCAACAAGTGTTAACAGAGTGAGGTGGTTATCATCAGACTCACTGCCATGACAATCAATCAAAATGACCGACATCAACATCCAACGACCAAAATTCGAAGGAGAATTCTCATGGTGGAAGAAACGGATGGAGGTATACTTCGAAATCAATTTTGATATGATGCTAACAATTGAAGATGGTTTCAAAGTACCTAGGGATGAAGAAAGGAAGCTCATCGCAAAATCAAAATGGACCGAGGAGCAACAACAACAATTCAAGACAACGATTAAGGTAACAAAAATATTAGTGAAATTAATACCTAACCATATTTTGTCTAGACTAGGTGAATATAGGGATGCAAAGGAATTGTGGAATAAATTGGTCCAATTCCACGAAGATTCCGAGCCGGCACAAGTAGAGAAGGAAGCCGAGGAAGAGCATTCATCTTCCCATGCTCAAGGGGAAGAATCACCATCAACATCGAAAAATGAGGATGAATTGGAGGAAACCTCCACCTCTAGCATTGAGGGGGAGGAGAGATCTTCTATCCCGGAGGAAGGACGAGAAGAAGCATCTACATCCGGAAGAAGAAGAGATCAAGAGGCTTCCACCACCCTAGGTAACTCAAATCCAATTCATAATAATAAAGATCACATAATTTTCTTTGAGTGTAGGGAGAAAGAGCACTACAAGAGTAAATGCCCAAAATTGGCCAAGGAAAAAGCACCGGCACCAAAAGTCAACTAAAAGTGAAAGGATGCTTGAGTCCTCGCTAGGAAAAGCAAAGAGCACATTGTGTGTTTCATGTACAATCAACGGGAACACTACTGAAGCCAATGCCCTAGGGGGAAGAATGTTAGTGAAAGCCCTAGAGCCAATCATGTGATGATTGTTGTATGAACTTTATTGTATCATATTCCTATTTATAAAGACATGGTTATTATATTTACTTGTATTGGTGCCAAATAAACTAAGTATAATAACGTCCTTGAGTAGAAGGTTCTTATCTATATCAATCGATTGATAGAATCGATAATGAGATGATATAGAGAACACTACTCTTATCATTTCTAGTCAAGTATTAACATTCAGGGACAATGTTAATGCGTAGAGACTAGCATGTAGGTCAACTCGATGACTTGATCTCACAAGTCATGGATATGAGATATCAAGTTGACACATGGGCATGAATTGGAGAATGTATACTGAATGACCCACCATGAGAAAGTATTATGGATCATTAAATGAGTGTCATATACTTTCTCATGTGACTATTAGTATGACTATTAGTTCTTGGACCTGAAGTCAACATGGTTCCCTATATAAGGAGTTGCATACTTTGGCTTCGTCAAACGTCACCCGTAAATCGTTGGACTATAAAGGTGATTACTGGGTATGTAACAAATTATGCGGAGAGATGTGAGTGATGTAGATGAGATCTATCCCTCCTATATGAGCCAGGGAGTGACATCGATATTCTTGATAGAGTGAGACCACGAAGTGCATGGCCATGCCCAAATGAGTCAATATGAGATATTGAGCTCATTTGATTAGAGTGAGTCTACTTGGAGTTCAAGATATAGATTGTAAGGATGACACGGTCTATGCCTCAATTGGTCAATCTAGATGTCAAGGATAGAGGGACATTGTCACATATTGTGAGAGTCACAATTAGTAGTCACAAAGGTGATGTTGGAGCTCAACATTCTTGTAACTTGGGTAGTAATGATGTGTTGCTAGATACCGCTCATTGCTTATGTTCCTAAATCGGTTTAGGGACATTGCCAACGTTACAAGAACCTATAGGGTCACACACAAAGGGAAATTAGATGGAGATTAGGTTCATATGATGAACCATGAGGATTAGGTTCATGGGATGAACCAAATTGGATTAAGAGCAATCCAAATTAGACTAATTGAGTTAGACTCAATTTGATTCAAGTGTTGAATGAGTCTAATTTAGATTTGATTCATTGAGTCAATTTAAATTAATGAATAGAGATTCATTAAATCAAATTGATTTTAATCAAGTGGTTAGATTTGATCAACCATGGGAGATAAGAGGTCAAGTTTGACTTGACTTGAGAGGGAAGATGAATGGTCAATTTTGACTTGACCAATTGCCATGTCATGGTGATATGGCATGTGGGCCGGCCATTGATGGTGTTCCACATCATCATGGACTTATCATGTGGTTCCACCTCATGAGGGAGAACAAGAGTCATTGGCTCTTGGAGTTACATGCATGCATGTAACCCCCCCCCGTCGCCCCAACAATAAGTGGCCGACCATTATTTTTCATTAGATGGGAATTGATTTGTGTTAACTTCATCTTCTTCTTTGCTCTCCTCTCAAGTTTTTCTCTCCCAATCCTCTATCTTACTCGAACCATCCAAGGGTGCTAGCACACTCTAGGTTGTGTTTTCTCCACCATTTGTCTGTGTGGATACCAATAGAGGAGTGTACACTTGACACTCTTGAGTTCCGGCAAAGCTTTTGGATGAGCGGGATAAGCGAAGGGCGTTGCTACAAGCGTAATGCTCTATCTTGTAGATCTAAGGTAGATCTAGGATCTTTAAACACATACATGTTTTATTTTATATATCTTCACACGGATCCATGTAGGGCTTAGGTTTCCATAGCAAAAGCCAGAAGCATGTTTGAGTTTAATATTTGTAGTTTTTTTATTAGATATAAAAATTACAGTTTTTTAATTTTCTGTAAATTTCCTATTTTTATAGAATTTTTGGATATTTTTCTCAAAGAGTCGAAGCAACAAGTGTTGGGACACTTGTAGGCTTCAACCGTCGAGAAAAACTCTCCGTAACGGTGAGTTCTCGCTTTAGGTTTTTGGGATAACAACTTAAGTCACTGTAAGATCTAGTAGAGACACTCGCAAAGTTTATTTTTGCGAGAAGGGGAGCTGCCCCTATCCTCGAAAGGGGCCTTGTCCCGCGATCGCGCTCGGAAACTGTTTAGCGGGACCGTTACGGAGAGGTGACTCATAAAATTGGAAAACAAATAGGAAAAATTATAGAAATTTTTTATCAAATACATAATTTAGTATTATGTATAATTCTATGATGGTCATGGCCCAAGAACCCCAATATGATTGGATGTTAATGTGTTGTAATTCATAATACGGCTTGCGTGCCGTTTTTTTTATTGTGCTTGTTATATAGGGTACGACCTGCGCATCGTGCCTCTTCTTTTAAAATTCTAGTTGTAAATAGTTTTAGACTTGAATGTAACTCGAGTTTCAGTTTTGTAATGTACAAAATGGAGCGGTGGAAGGTCCACTAGTAGACGGAGTTACGAGAAGGGTGTCGATGACACATGGCGATCAAAGGAGCCGCTTGGAGAAGCCACTAACCCTAGGTTGACTGTTCGATCTTCTCATTGGCTTGAGAAAATCATAGTAGGGCCATGACCACATCACAATTAATTATATATATATATATATATTTGTTTTTGCTTGTATGTATGTGATGCATGCTAGTAGAATAATGTTTGTATGTATATGATGCATGCTAGGATATTTTTCTTGTATGTATATGATGCATGCTAGAATAATGCTTGTATGTATGTGATGCATGCTAGTATAGGATAATAAAGGCCTTGATGTGTATATGATATACATTCAAGATTAGATTAGATCTTAATCAAATCAACTCGAAAATACTTACCAAGACCTTGATACCCATCACTACCTCGATCATTTGTAGTTGTTGAATTTGCCAAAGCAGAGCAACGCATATTATCTTGGTAGGGTGCGGAGGGACAATCTTGGTCCCGCCTATCACGGCTTGGGTTAGAGTAAGCTCAATTAGATTGAGCAAAACTAGTTAAACTCAATTGGATCGAGTAGAACTATAGGCATATTTCAACCGTTGGAAAGATAGGATAAGATCACATTTACACTAAATCTTGGGCGATTTAGCCAAAGCTAAGTCAAGGTCTTTTGTAAATGTGGGCCTTGATCCTATAAACAAGAGTTGCATAGAGATGTAATCGGTAATGTGTTACCCACCATTCATACTAAGTCTTGGGCGATTTAGCCAAAGCTAACTCAAGGCTTAGTATGATGTGGATCTTGTCCCGTAGGAATTATAGCTAGTTTGTATGAATCTAGTAATGTGGTTTGTCCACATCCATAACTCGATTCTACAAAATTCTTATAATTCAGTGGGAGCATCATTTGATTAAAAGTCTAATTAAATGATAAAAGGAATATGATATTAATTCTCTGCATTGTATGTTGTAGATTACTATGTCGACAAACACAAACACTCTCTCTCTGCGTTCTGTCCTTGAGAAGGACAAGCTCAATGGAGCAAATTTCCTGGACTGGTACAGGAACCTGAGAATTGTTCTCACCCAAGAAAGGAAACTGTACGTCCTGGAGCATCCCATTCCAGAGGCACCTCCTGCCACTGCCTCGCGAGCTGACAAAGATGCTTACAAGAAGCATCAAGATGATGCATTAGATGTGTCATGTCTAATGCTCATGACCATGAACCCTGAGCTTTAGAAGCAACACGAGTTCATGAATGCTTATGATATGGTTGAACATCTTCGTCAACTATATCAAGGACAAGCAAGGCACGAGAGATATGAAGTCTCTAAGGCATTGTTTGGGTCCAAAATGCAAGATGGGACTCCCGTAGGTCCATATGTACTCAAGATGATTGGGTACGTAGAGAACCTATAGAGATTGGGATTCCCCCTTGGCCAAGAGCTGGCCACTGACTTGATCTTCCAGTCTTTGCCACAAAGCTACAATCAATTTTTCATGAATTACAACATGAATGAAATTGATAAGCCACTGCCTGAGATGCTCAGCATGTTAAGAACTGCTGAGCTCAACCTTAAGAAGGGAAAATCTGACTCCATTTTAATGGTGTAAAAGAAGAAAGGCAAGGGCAAGCCTAAAGGTAAGGGAAAGTCTCAAGCTAAGGGCAAAGGCAAGGAACTAAAACCCAAATGAGGGGTTGCCAAGGAAGGGGCTTGCTTCCACTGCAAGGAAGCTGGACACTACTGCAAAGCATACCTGAAAGATCTTAAGAAGAAGAGAAGTGAGACTTCTACTTCAAGAATAAATGTTATAGAAGTCAATCTATCTATTTCTTCATCATGGGTATTAGATACCGGATGTTCATCTCATATTTCTACCAATGTGTAGGCGCTGAGAAATAGCAGAGCATTGACAAAGGGCGAGGTGGACCTACGAGTAGGCAATGGAGCAAGAGTTTCTACCGTTGCTATAGGAACTTATGATCTATCTCTGCCCACTTGGCTTGTACTAGAATTAGATGAATGTTGTTATGTGTCTGCTTTAACTAAGAACATAATTTTGGTTTCTTATTTGGACAAGAAAGGATTTACATTTATAATAAAGAACAAATGTTGTTCAGTTTATTTAAATGATATGTTCTATTGTAGTGCACCTCTAATGAACGAACTCTACTTTCGAGACTTAAAGAGCCCTATCTATAACATAAGTACCAAAAGGTTCAAGTCAAATGAGTTGAACCAAACCTATCTCTGGCATTGTCGCTTAGGTCACATAAATGAGAGTCGCTTATCTTAGCTCCATAAGCATGAGCTGCTAGACTCATTTGATTTTGAATCATATGAGACATGCGAGTCTTGCCTTTTAGGCAAGATGACTAAGACTCTCTTTAGTGGACACAGCGAAAGAGCAACAGACTTGTTAGGACTTATACATAGTGATGTATGTGGCCCTTTCAATGTTGCTACTAGAGGTGGTTACAAGTACTTCATTACATTTACTGATGACTTCAGTAGATATGGTTGTGTATCTCATGACACATAAATTAGAATCCTTTGAAAAGTTCAAAGAATTCAAGAATGAAGTACAAAACCAGCTTGGCAAGAGTATTAAGATACTTCGATCAGATCGAGGTGGTGAATATCTTAGCCATGAGTTTCGTGACTATCTAGCTGAGTGTGGGATTCTATCCCAACTCACTCCTCCTGGAACACCACAGTGGAATGGTGTGTCCGAAAGGAGGAATCGTACCCTATTAGATATGGTACGATCTATGATGAGTCACACAGATCTTCCTATATCCTTTTAGGGATATGCTCTAGATACAACAGCCTTCACCATTAACCGTGTACCATCCAAGGCTGTGATAAAGACATCATATACGATATGGACAGGGAGAAATTCCAAGATGTCTTTCATGAGGATTTGGGGTTGTGAGACTTACGTTCGACGTCAAGTCTCAGACAAACTGGGACCCAAATCCGATAAGTGCTATTTTTTTGGATATCCCAAGGAGACTAAGGGATATTACTTTTACATTCCCAGTCAGCACAAAGTGTTTGTGGCAAAGACTAGGGTTTTTCTAGAAAGGGATTTTGTTTCTAAAAAAACTAGTGGGAGTACGTTCGATCTTGAAGAAATTCAAGATAAGAACCATAGAACTGAGGCCTTGATGGAGGTTGAACAGGAACCACAAAGTGTTGTGGATGATGAGATTGTTGCACAAAGAGTTGTGGAACAACCACCTGTTCATGTAGACCTACCTCTTCGCACGTCTGATAGGGTACGTCATCAGCCTGAGAGATACTCATTTCTCTTGTCTGACCATGATGACGTTATGCTCATTAAGAATGAGCCTACCTCCTATCAGGAAGCTGTGATTAGCCCAGACTCTGAGAAATGGCTAGAGGTCATGAGATCCGAGATGAAATCCATGTACACCAACCAAGTATGGACTTTGGTTGATCCACCTGAAGGGGTCAAACCCATTGGGTATAAGTGGGTCTTTAAGAGAAAGACTGACATGGATGGACTTACGCATACCTATAAGGGTCGATTGGAGGCTAAAGGTTTCAAGCAAATTCATGGTATTGACTATGATGAAACCTTTTCTCCAGTGGTGATGTTTAAGTCCATTCGGATCATACTTGCTATTGCAGCATACCATGATTATGAGATCTGGAAGATGGATGTCAAAATCACGTTTCTGAATGGAAACTTACTCGAGGATGTGTACATGACACAACCTGAGGGTTTTGTAGATCCACAGTATACTAGGAAAGTATGCAAGATGTAAATGTCCATTTATGGGCTAAAGCGAGCTTCTCGGAGCTGGAATCTTCGATTCGATGATGCGATCAAATAGTTTGGTTTTATCAAGAATGAAGATGAACCCTGTGTCTACAAGAGGGTTAATGGGAACACAGTTGTTTTTCCTTGTATTGTATGTGGATGACATACTACTCATTGGGAATGACATTCCTTCGCTACAGTCTTTGAAGACTTGGCTGGGGACGTGCTTCTCAATAAAGGACTTAGGTGAAGCAGCCTGTATTCTAGGCATCAAGATCTATAGAGATAGATCTAAGAGATTGCTTGGCCTAAGTCAGAGTACATATATTGACACGGTATTACTACGGTTTGCCATGCAGAATTCCAAGAAGGGACTTTTAGAATCAAAGTCCCTCTTCTAGAGAGGAGAGAGACCGCATGGATAAGATCCCTTACGCATCTGCTATAGGATCTATCATGTACGCCATGCTGTGTAGTCGTCCTGATGTCTCGTATTCTTTGAGCATGACAAGTAGATACCAGTCAGATCCAGGTGAGCATCACTGGATAGCAGTAAAGAATATTCTTAAGTGCTTGAGAAGGACTAAAGAATATTTCTTGATATTTGGAGGCAATGAGGAGCTAGTTGTAAAGGGTTAGAGCGATGCCAGCTTCCAGACTGACCAGGATGATTATAGATCACAGTTAGGGTTCGTGTTTTTCTTGAATGTTGGCGCTGTGAGCTGGAAGAGTTCGAAGCAGGACACAGTTGCTGATTCTACAACAAAAGCCGAGTATATCGCTGCATCAGAGGCAGAAAAGGAGGCAGTTTGGATCCGCAAGTTCATTACTGAGCTTAGGGTGGTTCCTAGCATAGCAGATTCCATAGAGCTCTATTGTGACAACAATGGAGCGATTGCACAGGCTAAGAAACCTCGCTCACACCAGCATACCAAACACATACTACGGCGCTTCCATCTCATTCAAGAGATTATCGATAGAGGAGATGTGAAGATTTGCAGAGTACCCACAAAGGCTAACATCACAGATCCCTTGACCAAGGCTTTGGCACAGAAAAAGCATGATGGTCACACTGGTCATTGGGTATTAGATACTACGATGATTGACACTAGTGCTAATGGAAGATTGTTAGTGAAAGCCCTAGAGTCAATCATGTGATGATTGTTGTATGGACTTTATTGTATCATATTCCTATTTATAAAGGCATGGTTATTATATTTACTTGTATTGGTGCCAAATAAACTAAGTATAATAACGTCCATGAGTAGAAGGTTCTTATCTATATCAATCGATTGGTAGAATCGATAATGAGATGATATAGAGAACACTACTCTTAATCATTCCTAGTCAAGTATTAACATTCAGGGACAATGTTAATGCATAGAGACTAGCATGTAGGTCAACTCGATGACTTGATCTCACAAGTCATGGATATTAGATATCAAGTTGACACATGTGTATGCATTGGAGAATGTATACTGAATGACCCACCATGAGAAAGTATCATGGATCGTTATATGAGTGTCATATACTTTCTCATGTGACTATTAGTATGACTATTAGTTCTTGGACCTGAAGTCACCATGGTTCCCTACATAAGGAGTTGCATACTTTGACTTCGTCAAACGTCACCCGTAAATGGGTGGACTATAAAGGCGATTACTGGGTATGTAAATAATTATGCGGAGGGATGTGAGTGATATAGATGGGATCTATCCCTCCTATATGACGGGAGAGACATCGTTATTCTTGATAGAGTGAGACCACGAAGTGCATGACCATGCCCAAATGAGTCAATATGAGATATTGAACTCATTTGATTAGAGTGAGTCTACTTCAAGTTCAAGGTATAGATTGTACCGAGGATGACACAGTTATTGGGATGTATACTGAAAAGTCTATCTTTTGTATGAACATCTTTATTTTTGAAATAAGAATCACATGATCATTGTTTGTATATTTTTATGACTATGCATATTTTCTAATACATTACATTGTAGATAACATGGTGTGTGGTGTCACACGGGAGATCATGTTATCGGTTCCTTGTAAAGTATAAGTAAAGGCTCACAACCTAGATGGCTTTGGACAAACCATTGGTATGGTTGTAGTGTGATTTGGTATTGGTTTGTCTTGACCATAAATTCACACTAGTGCACTTTGTGTGTATTGAGTAGGACCGACTTAGAGGTGATTCGATTTATTGCTAACTACATAATCGAAAAGGATCTCAGATATTATTTTGTACATGCTCTTAATCCCGATATAATAATGGACACATATACTTAGTATTCATCTCTTTGATTTATCATTGGGCGAGATTTATAGATTAAATTGATAGGCTCGGTAAGTTAGGATATGATATTATTTATATGGTGTGCCGTTCATTATAGGAGGAAACCGTGTCCTATATATTAGGATGATGATGTCCCCTTGAGGAGCTCATAAGGTTCATCATGTAAACCCTGCAGGTGTACTTGGTCCGGCATGATGTAAAGGTTGAGTGGTACTTCTCATGGAGTTAGATGTTGATTAATTAATGGTCAGTAAATTAATTAATCGATGGACATTCGAGATCTTAAACATGGGGAGAAAATGTACAAATAATATATGGAGCCCATATTAACTTATGGGGGTTGGTGAGATAGATCAATGATAATCCTCTATTGGAATGGATAATCATTAATGGATCGGACTTTATGTGGGCTTGATCCATTGGGTGGCCAAGATCCAACTCCTCCTCATGGTCCCTATTGTATCCTATTACCACCTCATGAAGCTTAGATCCAATGGATGACAACAAAACTTTAGATCCAAAGGTAGAGATTAAATCTCTAGATCCGACGATTGAGATTAAATCTCTAGATCCGACGGTTGAGATTAAATCCCTAGAACCAATGGAGGAGATTAAATCATGGCTTATCCGTAACTCTATAAAAGGAGGTGATAGGGGTGGGCGGCAAGATGATGGATGAGGTTTAGGGTTAGCTTCCCGTAGGCGGCAAGCAATCCTAGTTGGGATAGGATTAGGAGTGGGCGGCTAGGGTTAGGGTTTGGGTGTTCGTGGTGAGCGGCAACAAGTGGAGGAAGCCTCTTCTTCTTCTTGCTAAGGTTTGGCCGGTTCCTCTCCTTCTTCCCTCTACCTTGGCTGGTGCTCATCCTATCATTCTTCCCCTCTTCCTTGGCCGGAAATTAGGAGAGCTAGGTTTAGGGTTTGGGCGGCAACAAGGAGAATGATTGCTTTCCTTTCTCTTCTCCAAGTGTTGGCCTGCGCCCATGCTCTCATGTTTTCTCTTTTGGCCGGTTTCCATACTCCGTGTTCTCTTCCTTGGCCGGCGGTAACATCGAGTCTATTGACTTGGTGGCCGGTTCTAGATAGGAAGAAGAGTTTTGTTTTATGATCTTCCTTTGTTCGGAGTGAACAAGGAAGGAAGATTGGCGATCTAGGATCTTCGAATTTTGGAAGATCGTCGCCCACACGACGTCCAAAAGGAGGAAGGACATACAATAGAAGATCAAGAGGTATAACAAGAGGTATAATCTTGTTTATTTTGATTAGTGTTCTTTTGTATTATGTTTATAATTGCTTTTCAATTATATGCATGTTGTTTATGGTTGTTTACTATATGTATGTGGCTAAATAATACTTGGATCCCGAACATAAACACAACAACTGACGATCCGGACATCGTCTATTCCGCGGCTACTCGTAGAATAGAGGTTGGTCGCTTGAACAATAAGTTTGTTCAAGTAACCTCTCTAAACAAATAGCACGACGATGACTTGATTTTTTGGGCAATCCCTTTTGTCTAGGATTATTTTTTTTTTAATCCGGGGACATCAATGGGATCGCCATGAACAAGCGACCGAGGTGAAGTGGGAAGCGAAGTTTCCCCTCACAGATCACTCAAATCAAACCCTTCAACGGTCTATGCCTCAATTGGTCAATCTAGATGTCAAGGATAGAGGGACATTGTCACATATTATGAGAGTCACAATTAGTAGTCACAAAGGTGATGTTGGAGCTCAACATTCTTGTAACTTGGGTAGCAATGATGTGTTGCTAGATACCGCTCATTGCTTATGTTCCTAAATTAGTTTAGGGACATTGCCAATGTTACAAGAACCTATAGGGTCACACACAAAGGGAAATTAGATGGAGATTAGGTTCATATGATGAACCATGAGGATTAGGTTCATGGGATGAACCAAATTGGATTAAGAGCAATGCAAATTAGACTAATTGAGTTAGACTCAATTTGATTTAAGTGTTGAATGAGTCTAATTTAGATTTGATTCATTGAGTCAATTTAAATTAATGAATAGAGATTCATTAAATCAAATTGACTTGAATCAAGTGGTTAGATTTGATCAACCATGGGAGATAAGAGGTCAAGTTTGACTTGACTTGAGAGGGAAGATGAATGGTCAATTTTGACTTGACCAATTTCCATGTCATGGTGACATGGCATGTGGGCCGGACAATGATGGTGTTCCACATCATCATGGACTTATCATGTGGTGCCACCTCATGAGGGAGACAAAGAGCCATTGGCTCTTGGAGTTACATGCATGCATGTAACTGTTGGAATGTATACTGAAAGCCTAGCTCTTTTTGTATGAACATTTTTATTTTGAAATAAGAATCACATGATCATTGTTTGCACTTTATATTTATTATATGTGTGCATATTGTCTAATATTTTACATTGTAGATAACATGGTGCTTGGTGTGGCACAGAAGACAATATGCACACATATAATAAATATAAAGTGCAAACAATGATCATGTGATTCTTATTTCAAAATAAAGATGTTCATACAAAAGAGCTAGGCTTTCAGTATACATCCCAACAATCTCCCACTTATACTAAAAGACTATGCTGTCCTCATACTGCCATACATCTGATTCTCCTTCCTTCCACATGCCTATCAAAGCTCTCGCTAGAAGGGCCTTAGTGAAAAGGGTCTACCAGGTCATCCTCTGATGCAATCTAGGCGACAGCAACTTCTACCTCCTTTACGATTTCTCGTATCAGGTGGTACTTGCACTCTATGTGTTTACTAGCCTTATGGGCTCGTGGTTCCTTCGAGTTTGCAACTGCACCATTATTATCACAATAAATTATGATATTTCTGGGCAAACCAGGAATCACATCCAAGTCCATCAGAAAGTTCCTGAGCCACACAGCTTCTTTGGCCGCCTTTTAGGCTGCCACATACTCAGCTTCCATGGTGGAGTCCGCCACGCATTTCTACTGGACACTCCTCCATACAATGGCTCCACCTCCCTAAGTAAACACAAAACCTGAGGTAGACTTATTGTTATCCCTATATGATTGGAAATCACAATCCATACAACCCACAGGGAGTAATTGGTCTGCCCGGTAAACTTGCATATAATCCCTAGTCCTTCTCAGGCACTACAATATATGCTTTTACCGCAGTCCAATGTCCCTGTTCTGGATTACTCTGATATCTGCTAACCATGCCCACACCAAAACAGATATCTTGTCTCATACATAGCATACATGAGGCTTCCTACTGCTGAAGCATAAGGAACCGCCTTCAGCTCCTTTATCACCTCAAATGATCTAGGACACATCTCCTTAAATAAAAGAACTCCATACCTGAAAGGTAGAAAACCCTTCTTGGAGTTCTGCATGCCAAAACGATCCAAAATCATGTCTATGTATGAAGCTTGGGATAAGCACAACAACCTTGATCCCAAGGTTGTGACCCACTTCTCCCAAGTCCTTCAAAACTGTTTGGACAACCATACTCTTACGTCTGATAACACTCAGATATTGTTGCCAACTACGAAAATATTATCTGTAGGGGATTTGAGGGCGCTAGAGGGGGGGGGGGGTGAATAGCGTTGAATTCATACGTAGATGGAAAACGTTCGCGTGCTTGTCTACAATTTTCGTTAGCGCAGCAGAAACAAAGATAATAAAGCAATAATGAAAACACAAACACACAAATGCAAGGATATAATGTGGTTCGGAACCGAATGGTTCCTACTCCACGGATCGAGCTCTAAAGAGCCATAGTGATGCACACACACTCACTAATCACAAATACTCCTTCTCGACACAAGTCGGAGGTGGAGAAACCTCTTACAATAGATTACAACAATAATCTAAAAGAAACAAGCAAATACAATGAAGAATAATGCAATACAAGTAAAGAAAACACTTTACAAGAGCTTTGGATTGCTTGATCATTGATTGCCTTGAACTAGCTTTGAAGGAATGGAAAGCACCAACTTCCCCCTTCAATTTCGCCCAAGAAAATCGCTGCAAAAACCCTCCTTCCGAGCTGCCTTTATAATCTGCGTCGGGCTCGATTTCCGCCTATCAGTCGACTGCCATAAGTCACCAGTTGACTGATGCCACTGTTGTCGTGAGACAATGGATCGATCCATGCTGGAAAAACTCCAACGGATCTCTTGGATCATTGCGAACATTGGCGATCGGCGCCCGATCGCTCACGGGCATTCTGTGCTCGCGGCTAAACTAGCGATCGACTACACGACCCTTGGCGGCCGATCGTCAGAGACTATCGATTCATTGCTCCCATGAGCGATCGGCGCCCGGCGATTCGGCTCTTAAACGACAGTCGAACTCAAGTCGACTCACAACAGTCGAACCGGTCATAATGCCAGTCGACTACCAACCTCAAAGATGAGGTTTTAACCCAAGTATGGTGCCCCCATACTTGCTACACCACCCTTAGCCTAGACCTAAGCCTTCTAGCCACCTCCATCAGCCTCACGCCTCTCGGATCCCTCCAAGTCATCCATGACTTGTTCATCCATCGCGCTAGCCTCCAGGTGCTTCCCTCGGCTATGTCATGCTAACGGTGTCTACACCGCCAAGGCACATTGGACTTACGCCGCCAAGACTCCGCTTGGACTTTACGCTTCCAAAATCAATCCCCTTGGACTTCCAAGACTCAAGCTTGGACTTTCCCTTGCCAACCCATGTTGGACTTTCCATGCCAAGACCCATGCTTGGACTTTCCATTTGCCAAGACCCATGCTTGGACTTCTCATTTGCCAAGACCCATGCTTGGACTTTCCATTTGCCAAGACCCATGCTTGGACTTATCATTTGCCAAGACCCATGCTTGGACTTCTCATGCCAAGTACTCAAGACTTGGACTTTCCCAAATGCCAAGTACCCATGACTTGGACTTTCCATGCGCCAAGTGTCCCACTTGGACTTTTCATGCCAAGTACTCAAGACTTGGACTTTACCAAATGCCAAGTGTCCCACTTGGACTTTCCATGTCAAGTACCCATGACTTGGACTTTACCTTGCCAAGACCCATGCTTGGACTTTACCATAATCACATGGTCAACCCCAGTCAACCATCAAGGTCTTCCTCGAGTCAAACTCGAGTCCGGTCAAACATGACCCGGGTCGATTGCTCCAACAATCTCCCCAACATATTAACCGACATTAATGTCAAACATCAATGTCAAACCACTTTGTCAAATCCCTTTGTCAAACATCAAAACATCACTCGAGTCAAACTCGAGTCTGGTCAATCGTGACTTGGGCCGATTGCACCAACAATCTCCCCCTTTTTGATGTTTGACAAAAACCAAACAAATCATCTGAGTTAGACCACTAACTCAAATCTCTTACCAATTATCCCAAATTGGTAAACACTCTCCAAATGTTCTCCCCCAATCATTCATACTTCTCTCTCAAATGTTCTCCCCCAAACATTCTCCCCCTTTTTGACTAACATCAAAAAGGTTTTTTCTCCAAGGAGGTCAATGTCTCATGTCCCAATGAGATCTTACAATCTCCCCCTTGATCCAAAAATAAATACCTAGGATGCCTACCATCTTCCTAGTGATAATTCACATATCACTCAAGAGAGACAATCCTATACTCTCTCCCAATTTCCAAATTGGGTATCAAAAACCCATCAATTTTCCCAATTGATGATACTCTCCCAATAACTTCTCCTCTTCAAGGAGAAAAACCTATCCATCATCCCAAGATGGATACCTCCCCCTAACGGCTTGCTCCCCCTTGACCATTGCACCAACAATGTCCTTGAGAAGCCCCTAAGCCAATAGGAACTCTAAACCATCAAAATTAAGGTTCTAAGTTCAACATAGAACTTTCACTCACCCTAAATTTGATACTTTGACCTAACACAACTCCTAATCCATATCCAATGAATTTTCACCCTTTATAATGCTTCCTAAAGCATATCCTAGGGTTAGGAGTGATTAGGAACCTTTTCCATAGCTGAACACGGGCTAAACAAACCTTGTTAACCCGAAATCAGACTGGCAACAACTCGATAGTAATCACGATCACATTGCCACTCACATCGATCGGCCACATTGCAGGCGATCGATAATGAAAATCTCGATTTTCAGCTATCAGAAATGAATTTTGGAAATTCATAAATAATTATACGTATTTCAAAAAATCATGAAAATTCATACGTATAATACTTATGACACACATAATGGGTGAAAAATATTTGAAAATTATTTTACCCATAAAATAGTGAGTTTGATACAAAACTCAAAACCATTGAAATTTTCAATGTTTTGGCCCTATTTTGTATCAACTTCATCAATGGTGATTGCTATCAAAAGATAGACTTCACCAAGGTTTTTCAAAAAGATTTTAACATGTTTTCAAAACCTTATTTTGGATCATATTCCTTGGGCTCTATGTACATGACTTGTACACATGCTTTCCTAATGATCCACTAATTGAAATTAGATGAGTTTTAGTTCATCTAGATGCAAAAACTATGCACCTTGAACTTAACTCATATCCTAGCATCTCACATGTATCTAGGGTGTATAAATACACATACATGTCAATTGGATGTGAGATGTGGGTTTTGGTTCATTTAAAACTAGGGTTTCATGCATTTTTCTAGGCAACCCTACTTGATTCCCTTATAAATGGGACTCCAAGTCATGCCATAGTCCTTAAATCAATTTCAATTGAGATTTTCTTAAATGCATGAATGATTATGGCATTAATGATGACATAAATAAACATATGCTCATAACCATGATGTCATGACATAATATGAAATCTAAAACACATGACATTTAAATCCTTAAACCTAATCATAATCATGACATATAAAATGATTAGCAATAACACATGATGTCATGACATGGCATATGGCAAACAAGGCATGGCATATAAAATATATAGGTATAGTAATACCCAAATTTTAATATTAATTGTCATTTGATATAATTAAATATATTTTTTCATATTATCATTAATCTCCCTAGTGTGCCAAAAACCCAAAAATGACACACTAACCTCTAAACCTAAATTGTGCAATTTAATTGATTTTTCTTAAATTCAAAAGTGCATTGACACATCCTAAAATCTTTTAGGATATTGATTCAAATCTATTTCCAAGGTAACCATAACCTTGAAAACATCATAAAGTGCCACCTTTACCATGATTGAGTTAACTACCCATCCAATCAAGGTTGGCACACCCTAAACCCATCTTAGCGTGAATCAATCACGCTCTTAGGAACCCAAAACCGATTTGAGCTCCTAGGGTTAATTAGGTATTCCTTAGGGATAACCTCCCTAGATACCTTCCTAATGACCCTCCTAGGCTTGTTAGCCTTGGTCATTTGGGTCTTACCTAGGTTGACTCTAGGGGTAACTCCCCTTGCAACCTTCTTAGTGGCCACCCTAGGTTTCCTAGAAACCCTAGCCACTAGGCATACCCTTTGGTCAATTCTAGGGATGACTTCCCTATTGACCTTGGTCTTCCTAGACCTAGTTTGTGTTCCATAGTCAAATGGAACACTATGGTAAGCTACCTTAGGCTTAGGTTTGTGACCCAAACCTTGCTTGCCTTTGGTTGACTTTTGACTCTTAGGTCCTTGGTGTTGACTTTGACTTTTGGACCCTTGATTTTGACCACTAGACCCTTTAAATTGATTTTGTATCTTATTTAGGGTCTTTTCAAGTTTTTCAAGCCTTGACCTCAAGACTTGATTTTCCTTTTCTAATTGCCCAATTTTAGAATTTTGATTTAAATCTTGGGCATTGGACTTCCTAGGCATATGCGTAGTCCATTTAGGGTTTAGACCTAGGTGCTCTTGCACCTTTCCAATTGTCTCCCTAGGTAAAATTGATCTTGAGTTATTTAACCTAGATTTGTCCTTAGATAAGTTGATTTTAGGGACATTAGTTCCAAATTTCTCCCTATTATCTAAGTGAATATTTTTAGCTCCTAAACAAAAGTATTTATTTCTATTAGCATGCTTTTCATGGCAAATTGCTAGGGAATTGAAATTTCTAGCATGCTTTTGTCTATTAACTAAAGAAAGAGCATTATTAACTTGATATACCTTAGGGTTAGCCTTAGTAGCTCCCCCTACTTGTGATGCTCCCCTTTGCCCCTTCTTCTCCCCCTTCGGGCATTGACTCTGGTAATGACCCGGTAGTCGGCATTTGAAGCAAATCACTTGCTCCTTGCTCTTTTTCATTGAGGCACCGGTCTCCTTGACTTTTGGCACGGGTGGAGTCTTCTTAACCCGTTTAGGACACTTACTCTTGTAGTGTCCTTTCTCCCTACACTCAAAGCATATAATATTCATTTTATTATTAATTGACATGCTTGAGTTACCTAGGGTGGTTGTGGTGGTTAGAGTGGATTCTTGAGCTTGCTCTTCCTCTCTACCGGATGTAGATGGATCTTCTTGTCGCTCCGGTATCGAGGATGCTCTAATCTCCTCCTCAATCCTAGAAGTGGATGCTTCTTCCACTTCCTCCACCTCTTCCGATCCGGATGTTGATTCCCTATCAACCTCCGAATCCTCACTTCCTTGTGAGGATGATCTCTCTTCTTCACCCTCCTTATCTTCTTGAATTGATGGTGAACTTTCTTGAGCTTGAGAGGGTGAGCACTCCTCTTCTTCTTCTTCTTCTTCTTCTTGGACCGATGATGAGTTTTCATGGAGCTTTGACACTTGGCTCCATAACTCTTTAGCATCTACATAATTACCTAACATACACAAGATATTGTTAGGCATTAAATCAATTAAAAAATTTATCACCTTATCATTTTTCTCGGATGCTTGAACTTGCTCTTCGGTCCATCTTTTCTTTTTGAGGAATCCACCTCTTGGTCCTCTTGGATATTCAAATCCATCCATCAAAATGGACCATTCCTCAAAGTCTCTCATCATAATAAAATCCTCAATTCTTGCCTTCCAAGAATTGAATCCTTCTCGTCCGTATAGGGTGTAGGGCACCGGTGTGTTGATGTCCCAACCTAATTGATCTTGGACTTCCATCTTCACCCTCTAGCTTCTTGCTCCCGGTTGTTAATCCGTTGAAGAGCCACCGAGCTCTGATACCAATTGTAGGGGATTTGAGGGCGCTAGAGGGGGGGGGGTGAATAGCGTTGAATTCGTACGTAGATGAAAAACGTTCGCGTGCTTGTCTATAATTTTCGTTAGCGCAGCGGAAACAAAAATAATAAAGCAATAACGAAAACACAAACACACAAACGCAAGTATATAACGTGGTTCGGAACCGAACGGTTCCTACTCCACGAATCGAGCTCTAAAGAGCCCTAGTGATGCACACACACTCACTAATCACAAATACTCCTTCTCGACACAAGTCGGAGGTGGAGAAACCTCTTACAATAGATTATAACAATAATCTAAAAGCAACAAGCAAATACAATGAAGAATAATGCAATACAAGTAAAGAAAACACTTTACAAGAGCTTTGGATTGCTTGATCTTTGATTGCCTTGAACTAGCTTTGAAGGACTGGAAAGCACCAACTTCCCCCTTCAATTTCGCCCAAGAAAATCGCTGCAAAAACCCTCCTTCCGAGCTGCCTTTATAACCTGCGTCGGGCTGGATTTCCGCCTATCAGTCGACTGCCATAAGTCACCAGTCGACTGATGCCACTGTTGTCGTGAGACAACGGATCGATCCACGCTGAAAAAACTCCAACGGATCTCTTAGCGATCATTGCCCGATCGCCAGCGATTGTAGTCAATCGGCAATGGGCTACGAGCATTCTCAGGCCAATGAATCTAGCATGATCGGCTCGACGGTTAATGCGACTCATGACGCTCGAGACATCTGAGGTTTTAACCCAAGTATGGTGCCCCCATACTTGCTAGACCACCCTTAGCCTAGACCTAAGCCTTCTAGCCACCTCCATCAGCCTCACGCCTCTCGGATCCCTCCAAGTCATCCATGACTTGTTCATCCATCGCGCTAGCCTTTAGGTGCTTCCCTCGGCTATGTCATGCTAACGGTGTCTACACCGCCAAGGCACATTGGACTTACGCCGCAAAGACTCCACTTGGACTTTACGCTACCAAAATCAATCCCCTTGGACTTCCAAGACTCAAGCTTGGACTTTCCCTTGCCAACCCATGTTGGACTTTCCATGCCAAGACCCATGCTTGGACTTTCCATTTGCCAAGACCCATGCTTGGACTTCTCATTTGCCAAGACCCATGCTTGGACTTTCCATTTGCCAAGACCCATTCTTGGACTTCTCATTTGCCAAGACCCATGCTTGGACTTCTCATGCCAAGTACTCAAAGACTTGGACTTTCCCAAATGTCAAGTACCCATGACTTGGACTTTCCATGCGCCAAGTGTCCCACTTGGACTTTTCATGCCAAGTACTCAAGACTTGGACTTTACCAAATGCCAAGTGTCCCACTTGGACTTTCCATGTCAAGTACCCATGACTTGGACTTTACCTTGCCAAGACCCATGCTTGGACTTTCCCATAATCACATGGTCAACCCCAGTCAACCATCAAGGTCTTCCTCGAGTCAAACTCGAGTCCGGTCAAACATGACCCGGGTCGATTGCTCCAACAATCTCCCCAACATATTAACCGACATTAATGTCAAACATCAATGTCAAACCACTTTGTCAAATCCCTTTGTCAAACATCAAAACATCACTCGAGTCAAACTCGAGTCTGGTCAATCGTGACCTGGGTCGATTGCACCAACATTATCTATGTATAGTACAAGAAATACCACTACGTTTCCGTCCCATCTCTTGTATACACAAGACTCATCCAGACTTTGAATAAATCCATAAGACTGATTTACCTCCTCAAAGTGGATGTTCCAAGACCTCGAAGCTTGCTTCAATCCATAAATGGACCGATTAAGCTTACATACAAGATGCTCTTTGCCCTTAGCAATGAATCCCTCTGGTCGCTTCATTTGGATGTTTTCCTCAAGACTTCCATTAAGGAAAGTTGTCTTGACATCCATGTGCCACACCTCATAATTCATATGAGCTGCTATGCATAAGAGCTCCCAGACCTGACTTGAATCCATGGATTCAATCTCAGTATTCATTGTATTTTGCCAAGATGCTGTATCTATATCTTGGATTGCCTTGTCGTATGTCTAGGGATCAGGTTCATGTTTGCTAGGGACCAAATCAGAAGATTCACCCAAGAACATGAATCAATAAGGTTGTCTAACAACCCTCCCACTATGATGAGGTATCATCTGCGTATCCTCTGTGACACGCGGTGCAGTGACATGTGGTATATCCTCTTGTACCGATGGTACTAAAGAAGTGACTTCCCTCTTAACTCCTCCAGAATAATTTTACCCTTAGGCTTGTGGCTCATCACATAGTCTTCCTCTAGAAATCTGGCGTTCGTGTTAACGATCACCCTCTGATCTCTAGGACTATAAAGCAATCCACCCTTCGTTCCCTTGGGATAGTCAATGAACATGCGTACTTCTGTAAGAGGTTCCAACTTACCAGTATCTGCCTTCAGCACATGTGCTGGACTCCCATATCTGAATATGTCTTAGACTAGGCTTTCACCCAGTCCACAATTCTGTGGGAGTAGAAGGCACTGATTTAGATGGAACCAGGTTCAGAATGTATACCGTCGTATCTATAGCATATCCTCAGAACGAATCTGGCAAGTCAGAATAACTCATCATCGATCTAACCATCTCCATAAGAGTCCTATTCCTTCGCTCTACTACACTGTTTTGCTGGGGTATGCCAGGTACAGTCAATTGGGATTGAATCCCAGCCTCTGATAAGTAGTTCCTAAACTCTCCCAAGAGGTACTCAACACCACGATCAGATTGTAGTGTCATCCGTATCTTGAACAATCATCTATGAAAAAGATGAAATGTTCAAAACTACCTCTTGTCTGGATAAACATAGGACCATACGAATCAGAATGAACCAATTCCAACACATCTTTGTATCTATACCCCTTGGCCTTGAGAGGCCTCTTGGTCATCTTACCCTCCAAGCAAGATTCACAGGTTGGGAGATCCTCCACCACTAATGAACCCAAAGGTCCATCAGCTATCGACCTATTGAATTCTGCTTAGGTTAATGTGACCAAACCTAAGATGCCAAAAGATATGTTTGGTTCATTTTCGAAGGTTTTTTTTTCTCTTATCGGAATTAGAAGATGAGTTAATAACTTCTATTTGCACCGTGGGAGCTTGTGGTTCAAGTTATAAATTTCCTATCTATGTACCTAAATAGATAATGTCCCTATTCCTTTTATAACAAATCTATCATAAAAAGAAATAGATTATCCATCCATAAACAATTTAGAAACCGAAATCAATTCTTTCTAAATAAGGGTACATAAAGGAATTCTTAAGAACCAAAACCTTTATTTTTCTCAAAAGATAAATAAAACATCTCCCACTGCAATAGCTGCCATCTTCATGGCATTGCCCAAGTAAATGGTAATATCCCCTTTAGCTAGTCGTAGGGTATCCTGGAACCCCTGCAAAGTATTGCAGACATGATTAGCGGCCCTCGTATCTACACACCAGGTGCCGGTAGATAACACCGCTAACCATGTTTCAACGACTAGACCAAAGGATATATTTTTGTTCTATTTTGGATTGGGACAGTCCTCCTTCCAATGTCCATCCTGCTTGTAAGTGAAGTACTTGCCTTTCGGCTTCTTCACTCCTCCCTGAGATCCTCCCACCACATTTGCTCCACCTTGTTTCTCCTTCTTCTTGCCTTTCGGCTTAGAAGTAGAAACCTTTTTGAGCAACCATGGCTTGAGGATACTCTTCGAAGAGTGCATACATGTACTTCCTTGCAGATAAGACAATATTTGGATTCTTTTCCAATCATCATTATTTGGGTACAGTAAGTTTATTTCCTTTAGTATCACAATAAGTGGACAGAAAGTCATTTTGAAAATCCTAAGAATCACATGGATCATTATTTTAGATTTCAAATATTATTGATTCCTCAAAACAATAAAATTCCGAAATCAACCAACACCTCAAAACACCGAGAATATCGCATGCCACGCAGTGTGGACGTATACGAATTCTACATTTGTAAGAGGAGGTTTTACCCATTAATTTTATTATCTTGTCAACCTTACTTTTTGACAAATAAAATTAATAGTTGGTTCCTCTTTGGCCCTACAAATAAAAGCAGTGACTCCGATGGGGAGGATACTTTATATTTGGATCTAAGTGTGCACCATTACACGATACTAAGGGAATTATTTCGGATTATGTGCCTTACCGCTGTGGAAGTACACACGCTCCTAGATAATTTCCTATAACCATTATTTGACCTAGTGATCCGCAAACAAACTCATCCGCAGGGAGGAAGGCACTCAGAGCCGACACGCAAGTTTATTGCATCACACGTCAAATTGTAATGGAGGCCGCGGGAATTAATTAAAATATCCCTCTCCCACTTAGTAAATTGAAAATGAGGAATTTTCAAGCACACACAACATGCATATAAAACAAATCAGCAATAAATATGGAAAAAACAGAATTTTTTCCAACTATTATGGCTTTGTTCCCCAATATGCGTTCCGTCGTGTCGCCACCTCGTCCGCTCCTCCTACGCCATATACGAGCCATCCGGAGATCCGAGCCGAGAATAAAACCTATTTTATTTTACATCCATCGATCCTATACTCCACGAGGGAGTGTACATGAAATCTAGATCGAAAGTAAAATAAAATAAAGAGTGGCTAAACAATGCCGTATTTAATTACATAAATTAAATACTAATCTAGCCTCGTCAACCCCGAGGATTCAAATAATATACATACAATCACACACAAACAACCACATACACACATATAGCCATAATAGTCGGATCTTATGCCTACAACCAAAAAGTTAGCCTACGCACATCCTACTATTATCCGACATACTCAATATATGATATGTGCATGAAAGTAACCGAATCCTAAACACACAAAACTGGAAACCGTGGCTCTGATACCATTTGTTGGAATCGTGCTATTCCTCAGAATGCTCATCGGCTCCCATGTCCCCGGATTAAAATTTTCACTAATGAAAACTAATCCGGATGGGATGAGTTTCCTTAGCACAACCAATTCGTCGTCGTGCCAATGACTCGAGCGATCGCTTGAACAAACTTGTTATTCAAGCAATCAACTCTTCTAGTCGGTTAGCCGCGGAAGAGACGACGGACGAATCGCCTGTTTTTGTGTTTATCTTCGGGGTCCATGATTATACAAATACATACAAATGTAAACTAGTATAATCAACACATACTAACATAAAGAACATAAGCTAGCATACCAATAAGAACATGTAAAGAACAATAATAAAAGTTGTAAAACTTTTATACCTCTTGATCTTCTATCGTATGTCCTAACCTCCTTGTAGACTTCGTGTGGGCGAAGATCCTCCACAAGTTGAAGCTTCCTAGATCTTCTTCAATCCAAAGAAAGAAGAACTCTCTTTCCCTTCTTGCTTGAGCCAACCACCAATCCACAAAGGATTGATGCCGCCGGCCCCGAGAATAGAGAGAACATAATGGAAACCACCAAGGAACCAACCTAGGGACAAACCCTAGCTTCTAGTGCCGCCGACCAAGAAGAAATAAAGAGGAGAAGAGGAATGAGTTGAGCGCCGACCAAAGTAGAGGGAATAGAGATAGGTCCCGGCAACACCTTAGGAAGAAGAAGAGAACCTCTCCTATAGTTGCCGCCCACTCCAACTTCCAAACCCTAGCCGCCCAACCAAACCCTAACCTAGGATTTCTTGCCGCCCAACCAAAGGAAAGGCAAAACCGTAATCTCTTTGAAAACCATCTTCTATGTGCCGGCCATGGAAGAGGGGAAGAAGGATAGAGTGTGGACTGACCAAGGTAGAGAGTAGAAGGAAGGGACCGGCCATGCCTTAGGAAGAAGAAGAAACTCATCTTCCACTTGTTGCCGCCCATCTTTCCTCCCAAACCCTAGCCCCCCAAAAATTCTAAACAAACTAGGGTTTCTTAGCCTCCAAAGGAAGCAAACCCTAATCCCCTAAACCATCCATCATGCTTGCCGCCCAACCCAATAAACCTTATATATAGAGTTGGGTTTTTGCCTTGGATTAATCTCCTCCATTGGTTCTATAGATTTAATCTCAACCGTCGGATCTAGAGAATTAATCTCAACCATCGGTTCTAGAGAATTAATCTCAACCGTCGGTTCTAGAGAATTAATCTCAACCGTCGGATCTAGAGAATTAATCTCAACCGTCGGATCTAGAGATTTGTTTTCCATCATTTGATCTAGACTTCATGAGGTTTATATTAGGCTACGATAGGGACCATGAGAAGGAGTTGGGTCTTGGCCACCCGATGGATCGGAACCACACAAACTTGATCCATCAATGATGTTCCAATTCACTAGAGGATCATCATCGAACTACCTCACCAACCCCCATAAATTAATATGGGCTCCATATATTATTTGTACATCCATCTCCCCGTGTTTAAGATATTGAATGTCCGTCAATTAATGGATTTACTGATCATCAATTAATTAACATCTAATCTCCTCGAGTAGTACCACTCAACCTTATCATCATGTTGACTAAGTCAACCTGCAGGGTTTACATGATGAACCTTATGAGCTCCTCAAGGGGACATCATCAACCTAATATATAGGACACGGTTTCCTGCTATAATCAATGGCACACCATGTAAATAATATCATTTCCCAACTTACCGGGCATATTGATTTAATCCATCTAAATCTCATCCTTTAGTAAATCAAAGAAATAAATACTAAGTACATGTGCCCGTTATTATATCGGGATTAAGAGCATGTACAACATAATATCTGAGGTCCAATTCAATTATGTAGTCAGCAATAAATTGAATCACCTCTATGTCGGTCCTGCTCAATACACCTAAGTGTACTAGTGTCACTCTATGTTCAAGACAAAACAATACCAAGCTACACTACAACCATGCCAATGGTTTGTCCAAAACCATCTTGGTTGTGAGCCTCTACTTATATTCTACAAGGGACTGATAACATGATCTTCTGTGCCACACCAAGCACCATGTTATCTACAATGTAAAATATTAGACAATATGCACACATATAATAAATATAAAGTGAAAACAATGATCATGTGATTCTTATTTCAAAATAAAGATGTTCATACAAAAGAGCTAGGCTTTCAATATACATCCCAACAAGAAGAAGGAAGAAAAGAGGAGGAGATGAAAGGCATTGAGAGCCACATGGGATGAGTCATCATCCGGATCGTTGGAAGAGGAAAAAGAAGACAAGGCTGGACGACACACTGCTCTGATGGCGTTGGAGGACTCCGGAACAGATTCAAACTCAAAGGCAGAATCATCATCGATGGATGATGATCAGGTAAATTTGTAACTTAGAGATTGTTATAAAACCATTGCATATTTGACTGACATGCTAGAAAATTCTAAATGTAGAATCAAGACAATAAATTTTGAATTAGGATATTTTAAGGAGCATGTGGTAGAATCTAGTGCTAACACCTCTAAATTTAATGAAATTGTGGATGAAAAATGAATTTTGAAAGCACAGGTGAATGATCTCAAGTGTACTCTTGAGAAGTTCAACTCTAGCTCTCGAACGTTGAATATGATTCTAGAATCACAACGAGTTATTTATAACAAAGCTGGAATAGGTTATAGACCTAAACAACAAGAATGTAGCTTTGTTTCTTTAGTCTCTAGAATTCTTGGTAGGAAGAAAACAACTAAGGCATGGATTCCTAGGAAATATATTTTGGAAGCTAATGAACCCAAGGTTTGGGTTCCGAAATCTTCTATTTTTCGTGTCTAGCAGGCATTCATTAAGGAGGAGTGTCCATCGACCTGGTTCGTAGACAGTGGGTACTCCAAACACATGACCAGCAACATATCACTATTCTCCACGCTTGAAAACAAAAGTAGAGGTACCATTTTGTTTGGCAATAGCAGCAAATTAAAAGTTGTAGGAATAGGAGATATTTATGTTTCAGAGCTTCTGATGATTAGGAATGTATTTCTAGTCAAGAATATGTCATTTAATTTGTTAAGTGTGAGTCAGTTGTGTGATGCTGGATATATGGTTGAATTTAACTCAACTCAATGTCTAGTAAAGCACAACAGCTCAGATATTACCATGTTAGTAGGAATTCGAAAGGAAAACATATATCAAGTGTATTTTGAAAATACAATTAATCTATCTACCAAGTGTCTTGTATCTAGAACAGATGAATCCTAGCTATGGCACAGAAGGCTCGCATACATCAACTTGAAAAACTTAAGAAGACTAGCTGGAAAAGAGTTGGTTAGGGGGGATGCCAATGCTAAAGTTTCAAAAAGATAGATTATGTGATGCCTGTCAAAATGGTAAGCAATTTAGGGCATCACACCAGCCCAAAAACATTGTAAGTACTTCTACTGCTTTAGATTTATTGCATTTAGACCTTTTTGACTGCAGTACTATTAAATCGCTTAATTGTAGTAGATATTGCCTAGTGATTATTGATGATTACACTAGATACACTTGGACATTTTTCTTGAAATATAAAGATGAAACTCTTGATATTTTTATTTCTTTTAATAAAAGAATTGAAAATGAGAAAAACACAACCATTAAAAGCCTTAGGAGTGATCATGGAGGGGAATTTGAAAACACCCGGTTTAAGGACTATCGTTTATAAAAAAGGTATAGACACAATTTTTTTGTTCCAAGAACACCCCAACAAAATAGTGTTGTGGAAAGGAAAAATCGAGCCTTACAAGAAGCTACTAGAAGCATGCTCAATGAGTATGCTCTTCCAAGCTACTTGTGGATCGAAGCCATTAGCACAGCTTGTTATGTTCAGAACAGGGTGCTAATACATAGGTTTCTAGGAAAGACCTCTCATGAACTCTAGTTTGGAAAACCGCCTACAGTTAAGCATCTTAGGGTGTTTGGCTGCAAGGTGTTTATTCTAAATACTAGAGATCATTTAGGAAAATTCATGGCTAAAGCTGATGAAGGTATTCTTGTTGGATACTCTTTTATTAGCAAAGCATATAGAGTCTTCAATAAGAAATCAAAATTAATTGAAGAATTATCAGATGTTGTTTTTGAAGAGGGTGAAAAATCTGATGATACTCAAAGAATTAATGAAGAAATTAAATTTGGAATGGAGAAGATCAAATTACAAGAGAACACTGAAGTAGGGGGAGTTAAAATTGAATCTAATGAAGAAAAGTCTAAGTCACAAGGGTCATTACTTGAAGATGTGTCAAACAACCAAGTACTTGAAACATCTCGAGCACCAAGATCTAGTCGGACAAGTGTTAGTCATCCCCACAGTCAAATCATTGGGGAACTTCAACAAGGGGTGAGGACCAGATCATCTTTTAGGAATAAAGGGGTTGAAGTTGCACTAATCTCATAAATTGAACCCAAAGTAGTAGAAGAATCTTTATTTGATCCTGATTGGATTTTAGCAATGCAAGATGAATAGGGCAATTCAAAAGAAACCAAGTATGGGACTTAGTTCCGAGACCGGAAGAAGTCTTCATAATTGGTACAAAATGGGTGTTTAGAAACAAAATGAATCATAAGGGAGAAATCATAAGAAACAAAGCAAGGTTAGTTGCTAAAGGATATAACCAAATTGAAGGGTTAGATTATGAAGAGACCTACACCCCAGTAGCACGACTAGAGTCCATAATGTTGGAGATTTGAGGCCGCTAGAGGGGGGGTGAATAGCATGTGACCGTACGATAATAGAATTCGTTCGCGTTGCTTGACTACAATCTTGTTAGTACGCAGCGGAATAAACAATAACAAATACAAACAAAAGATACAATCACAACATGCACGATATAACGTGGTTTGGAACCGAAACGGTTCCTACTCCACAGATTGGGTTCGTACGAACCCTAGCGATGCCACAAACACCACTAAGCAATAAAACTCCTTCTCGACAACAAGTCGGAGGTGGAGAAACCTCGTACAATGAATTACAACAAGTAATACAAAGTAAACAAGCAAATACAAGTGAAAATGTAAAGAACACTTTACAAACTAGGGTATTGAGTGCTTGCTTGTCAGTTGCTTGGATGAGCTTGAAAGACCCTGAAATGCACCTGTAAATCGCCTCACCAAAGCCCCCAAAGAACTGATAATTAAATCCTCCATAAGCTCCCCTTTTTATCTTGCGTCGGGCTGGATTTCCACCTGGCAGTCGACTGCCATAAGTCCCCAGTCGACTACCAACATTGTAGCTATGAGACAACGGCTCAATCCACGTTGGACAAGTTCCAACAGAACTCTTGGTAGTCGACTGCCAACATTGGCAGTCGACTGCCAACGCTCGAAGTCGACTGCCCAGTCGGGTACGGAACGTTCTATGCTCGCAACTCAAATGACAGTCGACTGCCAGAGCAATTTCAGCTCTTAAACGGCAGTCGAACTCAAGTCGACTCACGGCAGTCGAACCGACCATAATGTCAGTCGACTGCCAACCTCAAAAATGAGGTTTTAACCTAAGTATGGTGCCCCCATACTTGCTAGACCACCTTTAGCCTAGACCTAAGCCTTCTAGCCACCTCCATCAGCCTCACGCCTCTCGGGATCCCTCGACTATGTCATGCTAACTGTGTCTACACCGCCAAGACACATTGAACTTACGCCGCCAAGACACCGCTTGGACTTTACGCCGCCAATATCAAACCCTTTGGACTTCTCAAATGCCAAGACTCAAGCTTGGACTTTCCCTTGCCAACCCATGTTGGACTTTCCATGCCAAGACCCATGCTTGGACATTCCTTTGCCAACCCATGTTGGACTTTCCATGCCAAGCCCCATGCTTGGACTTTCCTTGTGCCAAGTACTCAAGACTTGGACTTTCCCAAATGCCATGTGTCCCACTTGGACTTTCCATGCCAAATACTCATGACTTGGACTTTACCTTGCCAAGACCCATGCTTGGACTTTCCCATAATCACATGGTCAATCCCTAGTTAACCATCAAAGACTCCCTCGAGTCAAACTCGAGTCTGGTCAATTATAACCTGGGTCGATTGTTCCAACAATCTCCCCAACATATTAACCGACATCAATGTCCAACATCAATGTCAAACCACTTTGTCAAACGTACTATGTCAAATATCAAAACATCACCGAGTCAAACTCGAGTCTGGTCAATCGTGACTTGGGTCGATTGCACCAATAATCTTCCCCTTTTTGATGTTTGACAAAACAAAGTTTGAGTTAGGCCCCTAACTCAAATTCCCTTACCAATTTTCCAAATTGGTAATTTTACTCTCCCCCTTTTTGACATACATCAAAAAGGTTCTCTCTCTAAGGAGGTTAATGTCTCATGTCCCAATGAGATCTTACAATCTCCCCCTTGATCCAAAAATACCTAGGATGCCTACCATCTTCCTAGTGATAAGTCCCATACCACTCAAGAGAGGCAATCCTGTACTCTCGCCCAATTTCCAAATTGGGTTTCTCAAAATCCCATCAATTTTCCCAATTGATGATACTCTCCCAATAACTTCTCCCCCTTCAAGAGGAGAAACACATCCATCATCCCAAGATGGATAACTCCCCCTAAATGCTTGCTCCCCCTTGACCATTGCACCAACAATGTCCTTGGAAAGTCTCTAAGCCAATAGGAACTCTAAACCATCAAAATTAAGGTTCTAAGTTCAAACATGAACTCTTCCACCCTTAAATTTGATACTTTGACCCAACACCTCTCCAAATCCATATTCAATGGATTTTCACCCTTTCTAATGCTTCTCAAAGCATATCCTAGGGTCAGGAGTGATTAGGAACCTTTACCATAGCTGAACACGGGCTAACAATCTTGTTTTTCCCAAAATCAGCTTGGCAATCGACTACTTACGATGTCACGATCATTGCCACTCACATCGATCATTCGCCATCAGTGACGATCGATAATCAAATTTTCGAATTTCAGCTATCAAAAGTGAATTTCAGAAATTCATAAATAATTATACGTATATAAAAAAATCATGTAATTTGATACGTATATTACTTATAGTCAATACAATGGGTGAAAAATATTTGAAAATTATTTTACCGATAAAATATCGAAATTGATATAAAATCCAAAAGTGAAGAAAAACTTCAATGTTTTAGCTCACTTTGTATCAATCTCATCAATGGTGATTGCTATCAAAAGATAGACTTCATCAAGGTTTTCTAAAAGGATTTTAAAATGATTTTGAAAACCTATATTGAATCATGTTCCTTGGGCTTAATGTACATGACTTGTACACAAGCTTTCCCAATGATCCACCTTTGAATTAAAATGAGTTTTGGTTCAACTAGATGCAAAAACTATGCACCTTGAACTTAACTCATATCCTATCATCTCACATGTATCTAGGGTGTATAAATACACATACATGTCAATTGAATGTGAGATGTGGGTTTTGTTCTCCCTAAACTAGGGTTTCATGCATTTTCCTAAGGCAACTCTACTTGATTCCCTTATAAATGGGACTCTAAGTCATGTTATTATCCTTAATTCAATTTTAATCAATTTAAATGCATGAAATGACCATGGCATAATGATAGCAAAATAAAACATGCCCAATGATCATGATGTCATGACATATGATATAAATCTAAAGCACATGACATTAATCTTAATTTCTAAACATTATCATGACATATAAGTGATGAAAATGAACATGATGTCATGTCATGGCATATGGCAAACAAATCATGACAAATAAAAAGTATAGGTATAGTAATACCTAAATTTTAATATTAATTGCCATTTGATATAATTAGATATATTTTGCCATATTATCATTAATCTCCCTTGTGTGCAAAAAACCCAAAATGGCACACTAACCTTTAAACCTTGTGCCAATTTGATCATTTTATCAAACTTCTCAAATAATATTGGCACATCCTTAAATCTTTTAGGATTAAATTTCAACCTTATTTCCATGGTACCAAAAACCTTGAAAATGACCTAAAATGCCACCTTTATCATGGTTGAGTGAACTACCCATCCAATCAATGTTGGCATACCTAACCCATCTAGCGTAAGTCAATCACGCCCTTAGGAACCCAAAATCTATTTGAGCTCATTGGGTTAATTAGGTATTCCTTAGGGATAACCTCCCTAGATACCTTCCTAATGACCCTCTTAGGCTTGGTAGCCTTGGTCATTTTGGTCTTATTTAGGTTGACTCTAGGGGTAACTCCCCTTGCAACTTTCTTAGTGGCTTCCCTAGGTTTCCTTGAAACCCTAGCCACTAGGTACACACCTTGGTCAACTCTAGGGATGACTTCCCTATTGACCTTGGTCTTCCTAGACCTAGTTTGTGTTCCATAATCAAATGGAACACTATGATAAGCCACCTTAGGCTTAGGTTTGTGACCCAAACCTTTCTTGCCCTTGGTTGACTTTTGACTCTTAGGTCCTAGGTGTTGACTTTAACTTTTGGACCCTTGACTTAGACCACTAGACCCTTGAACTTGATTTTGTATATTCCTAAGGGTCTTTTCTAGTTTTTCAATCCTTGACCTCAAGACTTGGTTTTCCAACTCTAATTTCCCAATTTTTGATTTCTCATTTGGTCCTTGGGCATTACCATTTCCTCTAGGCATATGCCTAGTCCATTTAGGATTAAGACCTAGGTGTTCTCCTATTTTCTTGATAGATTCCCTAGGTAAAATATTTTTAGGGACATTAGTCCCAAATTTCTCCTTAGTTTCAAAATGAACACTCTTAGCTCCTAAACAATAATATTTATTGTTCCTAGCATGCTTTTCACGATGAATTGCAAGAGAATTAAAAGCATACTTTTTAGCATTAAACCTAGAAGAATGAGCATTATTGAAATGATATACCTTAGGGTTTGCCTTAGTAGCTCCCCCAACTTGTGATGCTCCTTCTTGGGTCTTTTTGCTCCCCCTAGGACATTGATTCCTATAATGTCCTTTTGAATTGCACTTGAAGCATATGATGTGCTCCTTGCCTTTAGGTGTTGGGGTACCGGCATCCTTGACTTTTGGTGCCGATGGAGCTTTCCTAATCTTCTTTGGGCACTTGCTTTTGTAGTGCCCGGTTTCCCTACACTCAAAACATATTATATGCATTTTATTATTAACACATATGCTTGAGTTACCTTGGGTGGTTGTGGTGATTGGAGTGGATTCTTCATTCTTCTCGGAGGTTGAGGCTTCTTCTTTGTTTTGTTCCGGCTCTGGTGTGGATGGTCTCTCCCCCTCAATCATAGAAGTGGATGCTTCTTCCACCTCTTCTACTTCCTTCTCCGATCCGGAAGTTGACTCCTCACTTTCTTGTGAGGATGATGAAACTTCCTCTTCGATCTCCTCCTCTTCCAAATCTTCTTGGACCAATTCGGGATTGTCGTAGAACTTGACCAACTTGTTCCCCAACTCCTTGGCATCCCTATAGCTTCCTAATCTAGACAAAATGTTGTTAGGTATCAAATTAACCAATATTTTTGTTACCTTAACGGTTGTCTTGAATTTTTCCCATTGCTCCTCGGTCCATCGCTTCTTTTTGAGGATTTCGCCGTTCTCTCCTCTCGGAGCATCAAAACCTATAATCATGCCAAACCAATTTTCTATATCCAACATTAGAAAATATTCCATCCAACCTTTCCAATACGCGAAATCTTAGCAGTCAAAGGCGGGTGGAGTCGCTATGTCATCGCCCCATCTTTCTTGAAGATCCATCGTCTTCCTTCTAGCTTCTTTAGCTCCCGGCAGTTAATCCGTAGAAGAGCCCCGGGCTCTGATACCAAATGTTGGAGATTTGAGGTCGCTAGAGGGGGGGTGAATAGCGTGTAACTGTACGATGATGAAATTCGTTCGCATTGCTTGTCTACAATCTTGTTAGTACGCAGCGGAATAAACAATAACAAATACAAACACAAGATACAATCACAACACGCACGATATAACGTGGTTCGGAACCGAAACGATTCCTACTCCACGGATTGGGTTCGTACGAACCCTAGCGATGCCAAAAACAACACTAAGCAATAAAACTCCTTCTCGACAACAAGTCGGAGGTGGAGAAACCTCGTACAATGAATTACAACAAGTAATACAAAGTAAACAAGCAAATTCAAGTGAAAATGTAAAGAACACTTTACAAACTAGGGTTTTGAGCGCTTGCTTGTCGGTTGCTTGGATGAGCTTGAAGGACCCTGAAATGCACCTGCAAATCGCCTTCAAATTGCCTCACCAAAGCCCCCAAAGAACAGATAATGAAATCCTCTACAAGCTCCCCTTTTTATCTTGCGTCGGGCTGGATTTCCGGCTGGCAGTTGACTGCCATAAGTCCCCAGTCGACTGCCAACACTGTAGTTGTGAGACAACGGCTCAATCCACATTGGACAAGTTCCAATGGGACTCTTGGCAGTCGACTGCCAACGCCCATAGTCGACTTCCCAGTCGGCTACGGAGCGTTCTATGCTCGCAACTCAACTGACAGTCGACTGCCATCCCTTGGTAGTCGACTGCTCCAATGAGCAGTCGACTGCCAGAGAAATTTTAGCTCTTAAACGACAGTCGAACCGACCATAATGCCAGTCGACTGCCAACCTCAAAAATGAGGTTTTAACCTAAGTATGGTGCCCCCATACTTGCTAGACCACCTTTAGCCTATACCTAAGCCTTCTAGCCACCTCCATCAGGCTCACGCCTCTCGGATCCCTCAGCTATGTCATGCTAACTGTGTCTATACCGTCAAGGCACATTGGACTTATGCCGCCAAGAATCCGCTTGGACTTTACGCCGCCAATATCAAACCCCTTGGACTTCTCAAATGCCAAGACTGTTGGATCGAAGCGGTTCGCTATAGGAGGGGGTGAATAGCGAAACAAAAGCTTTTTGCGAAATCGTTCGTTAAAACTCGAGTAGATAATTTACAGTGGAAATATAAATAATAAATAAAAGAGACAATTCTTTTGACTTGGTTCGTAGCCTTCGGCTCTACTCCAAGGCCCTAGTGGCCCTTGACCACGCACGGAGGGCAAAACACTAAATGAACTCCTCCTCGTTGGAGGTAGGAGTTAATCGATACAAGAACAAAAACTTGAGGTAGAGGGACACTCCCCCTCTCCTCGTTATGATAGAAAGAGAGCTTCGAAAAAGTAAATGAACAACGAATAAATCTAAAACTGACGTACAAAAAACTAAAAGAAATTAAACCTAGCGTCGGAGAAGAAGAACTTCGTTGTCGGAGAGTTGTAGCTTTGCGGAGGCTCTTGGAAGCTTAGAATTGTTGATGAAACCCTAGGTTAGGACCTCCTTTTATAGCCTTTGAGCCCCTTTTCGAGAGGAACCCTAGCCAATCATATTTAAGCACCACTCCCCTTGAAATTTGGTGATAAACCTTGACTCCTCGAAGCTGATCCTTTGACCATCAGTTGACTGATGGCCATCATCAGTCAACTGATGGCAGCATCAGTCGAGTGCTAACCTCCAGCAGTCGACTGATTGACGACAGTCGAGTCCTCTAAGCTGGCAGTCGACTGATGCTAGCTGCAAGGCAAAGTTAGCTTAACAAAAACATTATTTTGACGGCCTCCGACCGTACGATCTCGACCTAGACCATCTATAGGATGTCTTTGGTCGGATCTACGCTTAAGGTCATCCCCGTAAAGAGGATAGGACCTCACTTAGGCTCGCACACACGAGCTTACCTCGATACTTACGTGTTGCTTTTGCTTCCGGCCTTCCACTCGATTCTTTCGGCTCCCTCCGAAGTCACTCGAGTGTCGCCCGACCACTGCGGCTTCCTCCGGGTGTCGCTAGCCTTCAGCTCCAGCTATAGCAATCTTTTGCACACTCGATTCAGCTAGTGAGATAACGACATGAGCTTAACTTTGTATCGTTTGCTATAATCAAAACTCAGGTTCGACTTAGGTGCCTACTGCACCAACAATCTCCCCCTTTTTGATTTATGGCAAACCCACATACAAAGTTAAGAAAAATAAATTAAGTGCATTAAGCAAAATAAGTATGAGATATGCATGAATGAGCAGGAGTATATAAAAACTCTTTTTCAAGTGCTCCCCCTTGAGGAATCCTCCCCCTTGACCGAGGGTGAGTACTTGAGAAAGAGTTTTAACTCTCCCCCTTGATATTTGCTACTAAAAAAGAATTAAGTAACCGAAATTACTTAATATTGGCCATAGTGTTTAAAATAAGTTTTATGTTAAGAAATCAAAAAATTGATTTCTTAACCTTGGCCTTTACTTCCATTTTGTTAACAAGTTAACTTAAAGTTAAGTAAATTACTTTTTGTTAACAAGTTAACTAAAAGTTAAGTAAATTATTTTTTTTGTATTGTTAACGAAAACAAGTTAACTAAATGTGTTTAAGTTAAGAATTCCCTTAACTTGTTTTGTTAACTTAAAGTTAAGTAAGCCTTGGCCATAAAAAAAATGATCCCTTAACTTTGGCCTTTTCTCCCCCTTTTGCCATATATCGAAAAGAGTGAGGGTGTGTGTGGAATAAAAATAGGTTTTAATTTTAAAGTCCAAGCATGTTCCACATTATTTTGAAAATAATATACTGAAAATAAGTTCATCTATAAAATGTTCGACTCTTATTTGGCTTGATTGATATGAAAGATCAACCAGTCCTGGTCAGAGTCGGTTAGTATGTATGATTATACTCTGTGGTTCATAGCGATGCACTAGCTCTACATCTAGAACCAGAAGTAAGGTCCTAACATCTCACGCCCATCTACGTGGCTAAGTACACAAACACATTAGTCCTATGTGTTGTGAGATGTATTGGCTCCTTAAATCTATAGGTGCATGATATCTAAGGTATGTCCTATACTATTTCCATAAAAATGAAAATTTAAGAAATAGTAGTAAGAAAATATAATTTGCAAATTCCTATTCTACTACGCACATGCCCAATTTTCGTCTTAATTTACTAAATTCGGCTTCGGGTAGGGGTTTAGTAAATAGGTCTGCTAAGTTAGACTTTGATTCGACGTATTCGAGTTGTATGGCTCCGTTGGCCACATGTTCTCGAATGAAATGGTGTTTGACCTCTATATGTTTGGTCCTAGAGTGACATATTGGATTCTTAGTAAGATTAATTGAACTAATGTTATCTACGTGAAGTTTTGTGTTCAAAAAGTCTAACTTGAAATCGCGGAGAGTGTGCTTCATCCAAAGAAGCTGAGTGACACACTCACCCATCGTGATGTATTCGGCTTCGGTGGTAGATAAGGCAACACAGTGGTGCTTCCTACTGCACCAAATCACTAGACTCGAGTCGAGAAGTTGACAACAACCACTCGTGCTCTTTCTATCGAGCTTACTACCGGCATAGTCCGAATCGGAGTAGCCGGTTAGTTTGAACTCGGTAGATCTAGGGTACCAAATACCGACATTAAGTGTACCCTTTAGATATCTAAGGATACGCTTGACTAGAGTTAGGTGAGACTCCTTGGCACCGATTTGGAACCTTGCACACATACTTACTGCAAATAGGATATCAGGTCGGCTTGCAGTTAAGTAAAGGAGACTCCCTATTATGCTCCTATAGTATTTTAAATCAATTGAGTTTTCGATTAAATCTTCTTCTATATTCACATAGTTGCCATTGGGGTATTAATAATTTTAGCATCTTGCATTCCAAAGCGTTTAATTAATTCCCTAGTATATTTGCATTGATGTAGGTATATTCCATCTTTAGTTTGTTTAATTTGTAGACCTAAGAAGAAACTTAACTCGCCTACTAAATTCATTTCAAATTCACTTTCCATAAGTGAAATGAACTCATTTAGTAGAATTGAGTTGGTGGTTCCGAAAATAATATCATCTACGTAGATTTGGGCTATGAATATGTCTTTACCTAAGGTTTTTACGAAAAGGGTTGGGTCAACTACACCTTGGTTAAAGCCTTTGGACTTAAGATAAATCGAAAGTCTCTCGTACCAAGCTCGCGGAGCTTGTTTAAGTCCATAAAGAGCTTTCTTTAATCTAAGGACATGATCAGGTTTGTCTAAACTTTCGAAACCGGGGGGTTGACTAACATAAACTTCTTTAATGTATCCATTTAAGAATGCAGATTTCACATCCATTTGAAACAACTTAAATCCTCGATGTGCTGCATATGCTAATAGCATTCGAATGGACTCTAATCTAGCTACTGGGGAATAGGTCTCGTCGTAATCTAAACCTTCGACTTGACTAAACCCTTTAGCGACTAGTTTAGCTTTATTTCTAACCACTTCACCTTTATCATCAAGTTTATTTCTAAACACCCACCTTGTTCTAATGATTGTTTTATCTTTAGGTGGTGGTACTAATTCCCATACTTCGTTCCTAGTGAATTGAGCCAACTCTTCTTGCATTGCAATAATCCAATTGGGATCAAGAAGAGCTTGGTCAATAGTTTTGGGTTTAATTTTAGAAATCAAAGATATTTGACTAAGGTTTCTGTATGAGGCTCTAGTTCGAACTCCTAGACTTGGATCACCTATCACTTGGTCGATAGGATGATTCGTTTGAGTCCTAGTTGGATTTGGGTTTGAGTCTACAACTTGATTTATAGGATGACTCGTTTGAGTTCTAGTTTGGTTAGAGTCATCTATCACTTGGTCGATAGAGTGACATGGTTGACTTAGGTTAGGATTAACACTAGATCTGATCTTCGGATCAGAGTTAAGTCTAGTATGAATCGGCTCGCTAATTGGGGTTGCCGGGGGTTTTGTAGGTTCGTGTCCTTCATCAAAAACTACATTGATAGTCTCCTCGACTCTAAGGGTGTCGTGGTTATATACTCTATAAGCTCTGCTTGTAGTCGAGTATCCTAGAAAGATTCCGGTCGTAGTTTTGGATGTAAATTTCCCTTGGTAATCCTTAGTGTTTAGGATATGTACCTTACACCCAAATACCCTAAAGTACTTGATGTTAGGTATTTTATCATGATAAATCTCGTATGAGGTCTTAAGGTGCCTCTTTACCATAAGGATCCTATTTTGGACATAGCATGCCGTACTCACGGCTTCCGCCCAAAACCTATCGGGTAGGTTATACTCGTTTAACATTATCCTAGTGGCTTCTTGTAGTGTTCTATTTTTGCATTCTACTAGGCCATTTTGTTGTGGAGTTCTAGGGCAAGAGAACTCATGGTGGTATCCATTTAGGTTACAGAATTCTGTAAACCTATGGTTTTCGAATTCACCACCATGATCAGTCCTAAGTCTTTTGATTTTAATGTTTTGTTGATTTTCTATTAACTTAAATAGGTTGATTAATTGATCTAGGGTATCACTTTTGTGTTTGATGAACCTAACCCAAGTAAATCTAGAGTAGTCATCAATAATGACTAAACAGAATTTACTTCCATTAAGTGACTTAGCTCCATGTGAATCAAATAGATCCATGTGTAGGAGCTCAAGCACGCTTTTGGTTCGTTCTTGATTAGTTAGTTGATGTTGTGTCCTAGATTGTTTACCTTGTTGACAAGCATTACATATTTTATTATCCAAGTTGTTGAGGTTAGGCAAACCTCTGACTAAATCACTCTGACTCATCTTATGGATGAGTCTTGGGTTTGAGTGACCGAGTCGTCGGTGCCATAACCATGATTCCTCTTGCCGTGTCATAAGACACTTAGTTGAGGAGTTAGTTAAGTTAATAGTGTAAATGTTGTCATTTCTAGTTCCCTTAAGAATTATTTTAGAGGTTTCGTTTGTATTAATTACGCATTCATTTTCTAGAAATATGACCTTATAGTTATTATCACACAATTGGCTTACACTAAGTAGATTATATTAAAAAATTTCTACTAATAAAACATTTTGAATAACAAAATTTGATTTAAGCTCAATATCACCTAATCCGATGATTTTGAGCTTGCCGTTATTTCCGAAGGCTACCGATCCTTGTCATTTGAATCGAAGCTTCGAAAACTTGAGTTGATCCCCGGTCATGTGTCGGGAGCAACCACTGTCCAACATCCATTGATCCTACACGCAAGGTAGTTGGATCGGATATCGGATTTACTAAAAATTGGTTGAAAATTATTAACCTAAATCATCTCACCCATGTCTACATGATCAAACATGTTAATCCTATATGTTCTTGTGAGATGACTTCCAATTTTAGTTGAATTAAATTTAATGACTTAAACACTTGTCAACCTTGCGTTAGATTCGGATTTGACCTTAGGCTCATCAAGTCACCTTTTCAAGATCATGGCTTCCAGGTCATGGCGAGGCACAGAGGCCTTCTTTGATCGGAACAACGACCACTTCCTTAGACAAAGCCATTTTCAAGAAAATAGTAACTTGACTCACCTAAGACCACTTCCTGGTCTAACTAGTCTAGGATACGGCGAGGTAGCTTCAGCTAGTTCCGCTCGGTCAAGTGCACCGAACTAGATACGCCTTATCTAGCCCGAATACACAAGACTCCGCTTTCCTAGCGTACTATCATCTCGCCGCATCCTAGTACTATGTTATCAAGTATTGACGAGTTATAGTCCTATATAACCATTCTAAAAAGGAAAATCAAACTAAATAAAAACCTAAGCATGCAATTTCTGGGTTAAAACACAAACAAGTTTTGTACTAGCTCCCCCTGGACCGATGAATCGATTCGATCTCTCCACATAGTGGATTTGGTCCTTGGGAACCCAGTACTGGTTCGATCCTAGGTTTGAAATCAAGGCGGTCTTAGGGACCCATGCTTGGACACATTTTTTATGTCGACTTACGATTGACATATACGACTTATTGGTCGTGTTTGAGCTAAACCCTAGCCCGACCTTGTTGTACACGGCCCTTTGCGATCCAAGTAGGAGGTCAAGTCCTTTGGATCCCAAAGTAAACCTTTCCAGCGTATTCCTAAGATCTTCGACTTGACTCTTCAAGAGTGAGTTCTCAACTTCGAGTTTTTCAACCCGAGTTTAGTCCTTCTCTTGAACTCGACTAGTCGAAGAGGTTAGGGAGACCTCGTGTTTGAGGAGTTTAACTTCCTCAACCAGGGTCTCGACCTTGGACTCGGACTTAGCTAACTTTCTATTTAGAAACTTAATTGCACTATAAAGTGTAGTAATAAGAGACCGACTCACCTTGAGTGTATCTTTTGAACCGGATGTGTATCCGTGGCTTGTCTTGAATAGTGCTTCGCAGTCCGACTCGTCTTCGGTTTCCGATTCAAGTTCCGGTTCCGACTCTGTCTCCGATTCCACCGGTTTAGCCATGAGGACTCGATCGTTATCTTCTTCCTCGAAAGCTTCTTCCCAAGTGGCGTTAAGTGCCTTTTTGTGTTTTGGTGCCTTGCTCTTGAGTTTTGGGCATTCGGATTTGATATGTCCAAACTTGTTGCATTCATAACATCTTATGTTCGAACTTTTAGGCTTACCTTTGTTGGGTCGAGTGACGGCTCATTTTCGGCTCTTGACTATCCTCCGAACTAGGTTGACTAGTTCGGCCTCCATTTTCGAGTCGACCTCCAAATCGGACTCCTCCTCTTCTTCCTTCGGAGGTAGCTTGCTAGCGATTTTCTTCTTTGAACCTGCAAATAGTGCTATACCTTTCTCGGGTTCCGAGTTAGACTGCTCATGAAGTTCAAAATCAGAAAAAAGTTCATCTAATCTAAGTTTAGAAAGATCCTTGGAGACCTTGTAGGCATCGACCATGGATGCCCACAAGGTAGTCCTCGGAAAGGAGTTTAGGACATACCTTATAAGGTCGCGGTTTTCGACCTTTTGCCCGATTGCGTGTAGATTGTTGACTATGTTCTGGACTCGGGCATGAAGTTGCGTCGCAGACTTGTGTTCCTACATTTTTAGATTATATAATTTATTGAATAAAAGGTCGCGCTTACATACCTTGGCTTCATCGGTCCCTTCGTGTAGCTCCACTAGCTTTGTCCAAAGGTCCTTTACACTGATGAAGGGGACGACGCAATTTAACTCCTCCTTGGACAAGCCGCATTGGAGAATTTGTGTTGCCTTGGCATCAGCTTAGACTTGTCATTTTGTTGCAACAGTCCATTGATCATAATCCAAGGAGTCACCCACTTCATTAGTCGGAAGTGTGAAACCCGTTTGGATTATGATCCACATCTCGATTTGGGTTTTGAGAAAGCATTCCATCCGACCTTTCCAGTAACGAAAATCATCTCCGTTGTAAAACGGAGGTCGGACGGTGCTAAAACCCTCGAGATGGGCCATTAGAACATAAAAAACAAGGAGACTAAAAAGAAAACCTAGCAACGACAAAAACACACGAAAGTACCAAGACTTGCGTCTTCGATTAGTAGTGCGGGAAATAAAAAGAAACAAACGAAAACTAGAAAGTTAAGCAAAGAAATAAGAAACTAAATAAAAGGTAAATACTCACAAACTTTGATGTCCCCGAAAGGCTACTAAATGTCGAATTTTGAGGATGAAATCAGCTTGTTACGGGGGTAAACCCCTTGCAAGAAGCGTAGATTTCTGCGAGAGCTTCGATTTGGTGGGTAGATCGTTTTGTGAGTCCACTTGTAGCAAAAGTTATGCTCGTTTGATCGTGAGGTACTCCGAAGGCGATCAATACTTGCAAAAACACAACGAAAAACTATGTACCAAGACTTGGTCTTGGATTAGTAGTGTGGGAGAAATCTTAAAATGATAAATACGAAAACAAAACAATGCTAGACCGATGGTTGCACCGAATCTGAGCGCCCCCGGCTTTGATACCAATTGTTGGATCGAGGCGGTTCGCTAGAGGGGGGGTGAATAGAGAAACAAAAGCTTTTTGCGAAATCGTTCGTTAAAATTCGAGTAGATAATTTGCAGCGGAAATATAAATAATAAACAAAAGAGACAATTCTTTTTACTTGGTTCGTAGCCTTCGGCTACTACTCCATGGCCCTAGTGGTCCTTGACCATGCACGGAGGGAAAAACACTAAATGAACTCCTCCTCGTTGGAGGTAGGAGTTAATCGATACAAGAACAAAAACTTGAGGTAGAGGGACACTCCCCCTCTCCTCGTTATGATAGAAAGAGAGCTTCGAATAAGTAAATGAACAACGAATAAATCTAAAACCGACGTACAAAAAACTAAAAGAAAATTAAACCTAGCGTCGGAGAATAAGAACTTCGTTGTCGGAGAGTTGTAGCTTTGCGGAGGCTCTTGGAAGCTTAGAATTGTTGATGAAACCCTAGGTTTGGACCTCCTTTTATAGCCTTTGAGCCCCTTTTCGAGAGGAACCCTAGCCAATCATATTTGAGCATCACTCCCCTTGAAATTTGGTGATAAACCTTGACTCCTCGAAGCTGATCCTTTGACCATCAGTCGACTGATGGCCATCATCAGTCGACTGATGTAGCATCAGTCGAGTGCTAACCTCCAACAGTCGACTGATTGACGACAGTCGAGTCCTCTAAGCTAGCAGTCGACTGATGCTAGCTGCAAGGCAAAGTTAGCTTAACAAAAACATTATTTTGACGGTCTCCGACCGTCCGATCTCGACCTAGACCATCTATAGGATGTCTTTGGTCGGATCTATGCTTAAGGTCATCCCCGTAAAGAGGATAGGACCTCACTTACGCTCGCACACACGAGCTTACCTCGATACTTACGTGTTGCTTTTGCTTTCGGCCTTCCACTCGATTCCTTCGGCTCCCTCCGAAGTCACTCGAGTGTCGCCCGACCACCGTGGCTTCCTCCGGGTGTCGCTAGCCTTCAGCTCCAGCTATAGCAATCTTCTGCACACTCGATTCAGCTCGTGAGATAACGACATGAGCTTAACTTTGTATCGTTTGCTATAATCAAAACTCAGGTTCGACTTAGGTGCCTACTGCACCAACAAAGACTCAAGCTTGGACTTTACCTTGCCAACCCATGTTGGACTTTCCATGCCAAGACCCATGCTTGGACATTCCTTTGCCAACCCATGTTGGACTTTCCATGCCAAGCCCCATGCTTGGACTTTCCTTGTGCCAAGTACTCAAGACTTGGACTTTCCCAAATGCCAAGTGTCCCACTTGGACTTTCCATGCCAAGTACTCATGACTTGGACTTTACCTTGCGAAGACCCATGCTTGGACTTTCCCATAATCACATGGTCAATCCCTAGTCAACCATCAAAGACTCCCTCGAGTCAAACTCGAGTCTGGTCAATTATAACCTGGGTCGATTGTTCCAACAATCTCCCCAACATATTAACCGACATCAATGTCCAACATCAATGTCAAACCACTTTGTCAAACATCCTATGTCAAACATCAAAACATCACTCGAGTCAAACTCGAGTCTGGTCAATCGTGACTTGGGCCAATTGCACCAACACATAAGGCTTATGCTAGCATTCGCTGCATATAAAGGATTCAAACTATATCAAATGGATGTGAAGTCTGCCTTCTTGAATGAGGTAATTAAGGAAGAAGTGTACGTTGAACAACCACCGGGGTTTGAGAGTATCAAATTTTCGGACCACGTGTTTAAATTGAAAAAGGATCTTTATTGGCTAAAACAAGCACCTCGTGTTTGGTATGAAAGGTTGCCCACATGTCTAGTAGAGAAAGGATTGAAGAGAGGTCAGATAGATCCTACACTATTTCTGAGAAGAGATGGTGAAAATATTTTTGTTGCACAGGTTTACGTCGATGACATAATCTGTGGCTCAAACTATAAAGACTATTTGAATGAGTTCATAGGACACATGGAGAGTGAGTTTGAGATGAGTCTTGTGGGAGAACTCACATTCTTCCTTTGACTTGATATCAAACAGATAAAGGAAGGTATATACGTCCATCAGTCTAGGTATGCGATGAATTTGCTGAAGAAATTCAATATGCATAATTCAAAGGAGATATCCACTCCTATGACACAAAGCACAAATCTAGGAAATGATGATGGAGGAAAATCGGTGGATATAAAATATTATAGGAGCATGATTGATAGTTTATTGTATTTCACAACGAGTCGACCTGATATTTTATATGCTATGAGGGTATGTACTAGATATTAGTCATGTGCCAAAGAGTCTCACCTAAGTGATGTAAAAAGGATAATGAGATATCTAAAAGCCACAATTAAGGTTGGGTTATGGTGTCCTCGTACTGAATTATTTGATGACTATGTTGGGTGCAAGTTAGATAGAAAGAGTACGAGTGGAGGATGTTAGTTCCTAGGTTCTTCACTAGTGAGTTGGTTGAGTCGAAAGCAACATTGTGTTGCTCTCTCCACTACTGAGGCTGAGTATATCACCATGGGAGAGAGTGTATTACAACTGTTGTGGATGACTCATACATTGGAGGACTATGGTTTGTCATACAAAAATGTACAAGTGGTCTATAACAACATGAGTACTATTAATTTGACAAAGAATCCTGTCCACCATTCTAGGACAAAGCACATTGAAGTGAGACATCACTTCATTAGAGATCACGTAGCTAGGGGAGATGTTGTACTCAATTATGTTGAGTCTAAGTCAAATCTAGCAAATATCTTCACTAAACCCCTTCCGAAAAAAGAATTTATCCACTTAAGAAGGGAATTAGGCATGTGTGTCACTGAGTAAAGAATTAGAATCTCTTCATGATCATAAGGACTAATTCACCATAATAAGAAGGAATTATGGAAATCATGGGAACCTTGGGAAGCATCTCACACAAACTATAAGGTTTAACAAATCTATTTTTGTATTTCTAGTTGGTGGGGGTGAGATGTTTAGGTATAACCGACTTACCCAAATTGTTCATTGCATCCCTTGGGGAAGTTGGTTGTTGAGATAGTAATCATTAATTTGACCAATTATAGGGAAGACCTTTGCATAATTCATGTGCATTTGGTTCGAAGATCAAAGTTGGACATTCCAACCAAGTAAAATTGGTTGGATCACTTGAGACAAATACAAATCTAAAATAAGTTCCTTAAATTATTTTAAAAGGATGTTATATTCACTATGGTCAATCATGCATTGGTGTATAGATCACCTTTGAAGTTAGTGATACAACTTGAATGAAGCTCAACAAAGGCTTAATTTTCAGATTTTTAGAAACCATACCAATCTATAGAAATATTAGGTCATGTATTTTTCACAGATTTTTTGTGTAAGAGCATGACTTTCGAATTCAATACACAAAATTTCAAGATTTTTTGAAATCTATGGAATTAAATACGAATTTTTGAAGTTTGTCTGAAAAACTGAGCAAATCAGTTGTCAGTAACAAGTCGAGGCGCTAGTAGCACCTCGATTGCTTATAGCTTAAAACATGGGTTTTTCTCTTGACCACACTTACAGTCGAGGCACTGACTAGACTGGAACCCTTAGTCGCAGCCACCAGTGAACAGAATCGAGGTGCGCTCATCCAGCGCCTCAACTAGAAAAATTAACGAAGGCCCAGAATCGAGGCACACTCGACTAGTGCCTCGATTGGACAAATTAACGATGGCTCAGAATTGAGGCAACCTCGACTCTATTGGGATGTATACTGAAAAGTCTATCTTTTGTATGAACATCTTTATTTTGAAATAAGAATCACATGATCATTGTTTGCATATTTATGGTTACGCATATTGTCTAATATATTACATTGTAGATAACATGGTGTGTGGTGTCACACGGGAGATCATGTTATCGGCTCCGTGTAAAGTATAAGTATAGGCTCACAACCAAGATGGCTTTGGACAAACCATTGGAATGGTTGTAGTGTGATTTGGTATTGGTTTATCTTGACCATAGAATCACACTAGTACACTTTGTGTGCATTGAGTAGGACCGACTTAGAGGTGATTCAATTTATTGCTGACTACATAATCGAATCGGATCTCAGATATTATATTGTACATGCTCTTAATCCCGATATAATAATGGGCACATATACTTAGTATTCATTTCTTTGATTTACCAATGGGCGAGATTTATAGATTAAATCGATAGACTCGGTAAGTTGAGAAATGATATTATTTATATGGTGTGTCGTTGATTATAGGAGGAAACCGTGTCCTATATATTAGGATGATGATGTCCCCTTGAGGAGCTCATAAGGTTCATCATGTAAATGTAGGGGATCGATTGGATGCTAGAGGGGGGGATGAATAGCGTCAATTCGTTGCGCGATGGATTTCAATTGCGTGCTTGTCTACAATTCATGTTAGCGCAGCAGAAATAGAAATAATAAAACAAATATAACACAAGCACAAGCACTAAATAATCATATAACGTGGTTCGAAATCGAACGGTTCCTACACCATGGATCGAGCTCTAAAGAGCTCTAGTGATGCACACGCACTAACTAATCATAAATAACTCCTTCTCAGAACAATCCGGAGGTGGAGAAACGTCGTACAATGATTACAAAAGCAATACACAAAAATACAAGAAAAATACAAAGAAATTTAAACAACACTTTACAAAACTAGGGTTTGAGCGCTTTGCTTGTTGGTTGCTTGGATGAGGTTGAAGGGCCCTGAAATGCACTTGCAAATCACCTTCAAATCGCCCCAAGAAAGCTTCCAAAGAACCAATGTCGAAATCCTCCACAAGCTCCTCTTTTTAACTTGCATCGGGATGGATTTTCGCCGATCAGTCGACTGTCATAAGTCACCAGTCGACTGATGTCACTGTTGCTGTGAGACAACGACTCAATCCATGCTGGAAAAGTTCCAACGGGACTCTCACCAGTCGACTGCCAACATTGGCAGTCGACTGCCAGCCCCGTAGTCGACTGCCCAGTCGGCTACGGAGCATTCTGTGCTCGTGACTCAACTGGCAGTCGACTGCCATCCATGGCAGTTGACTGCTAAGGCAATTTCACCCCTAAATGGCAGTCGAGCTCTAGTCAACTCATGGCAGTCTAATCGGCCATAATGCCAGTCGACTGCCAACCTCAAAGATGAGGTTTTTAACCCAAGTATGGTGTCCCCATACTTACTAGACCACCCTTAGCCTAGACCTAAGCCTTCTAGCCACCTCCATCAGCCTCACGCCTCTCGGATCCCTCCAAGTCATCCATGACTTGTTCATCCATCGCGCTAGCCTTCAGGTGCTTCCATCGGCTATGTCATGCTAACGGTGTCTACACCGCCAAGGCACATTGGACTTACGCCGCCAAGGCTCCGCTTGGACTTTACGCCGCCAACCATTGGACTTATACTTCCAAGACTCCACCCTTGGACTTTATGCTGCCAATATCAAAACCCTTGGACTTCTCAAATGCCAAGACTCAAGCTTGGACTTTCCCAAATGCCAAGTGTCCCACTTGGACTTTCCATGCCAAGTACCAATAACTTGGACTTTACCTTGCCAAGACCCATGCTTGGACTTTCTCATAATCACATGGTCAACCCTAGTCAACCATCAAAGTCTCCCTCGAGTCAAACTCGAGTCTGGTCAATTGTAACCTGGGTCGATTGTATAAACAATCTCCCTAAAATATTTGTTGGGAGATCGATTGGCCGGCTAGAGGGGGGTGAATAGCCCTCGTTCGTTGGATGCCGTATTTTGCTCTTCTTCGTCACGTACTTGTCTACGATTGTTGTTAGCGCAGCGGAATACTAATACAAATATGAATACTAACAACAAATACAATCACATGCAAATACACACGATATACGTGGTTCGGAACCGAATGGTTCCCACTCCACGGCCGAGCTCCTCGAGCTCTAGAGATGCACACGACAATACTCAAACTCCTTCTTGACTACACGTCGGAGGTGGAGAAACCTCTCACAAGCAATTACAACAGTAATATACAAATACAAACAAGAATACAAATACAATACAAAAGAAACACTTTTCACCGATTGCTTTTGATCACTTGTTTGTTGCTTGCTTTGTTTGGCTCTTGAAGGACTGGAATGCAGCAGCACTTCCCCTCCAATAGCTCCACAAAAACCATGGCGAAATCCTCCAACTCGTGCTCCTTTTATAACCTGCATCAAGCTGTTTTCGCCCATCACGATCGATCGTGACCATCACCGATCGGTCCTCAGAGCCGTTGTCTCACAACAGCCCGGATCCACGTTGGCAAAGTTCCAGCGGATCACATCGATCGTGATGGCACCCATCACGATCGATCATCCATCGTCGAGTTTGGCGAGCTCAACTCCATTCTGCGTGCGCTGTCATCGATTGATCCGCCATCCCTCGCCGATCGATCCTCCCAGGTTGATCGCCCTCCCTTGGCGTCGATCGATCGGCGAACTTGGTTCAGTCGAACACTGGTCGAACCCATACGACCTAGAGCAGTCGACTGGCACCTATGCCAATCGACTGATGTCGGCTAAAACCTCAAACATAACGATGTTTGAGCCTCCGACACTCAGTCTTAGCCACTTAGCCAAGTCCACCTTATCCCTCATGGAGTTCCCCACTGAAGCTCTCTTCCCTCGGCCTACGTCCCTCGGATGCGCCAAGCGCATGGCTTCGCAACACCATCCTTCGTGTCTCATGCCCTAGAAGTATGCTTCCCTTTGGGCTCACTCCATTCGCTCCCCGTTCGGTGGTCCCTCGGATGCACCAAGCGCACGGCTTCGCAATGCCATCCTTCACCGACTCAAGGACCCAAGCCTAGTGAACTTGCTAAGTTCTCAAGACTTCCCAAATGCACCAAGCGCACGGCTTCGCAATGCTTTGGATTTCCCATGTCAAGCACCAAGCGCACGGCTTCGCAATGCTTTGGACTTTCCCATGCCAACCCCATGTTGGACTTTCCCACAATAAGCTCCATGCTTGGATTTTCCATGCCAACTCCATGTTGGACTTTCCCATGACAATCCCATGTCATGAGTTTTGTCTATCATCAAAATACTATCAGGGTACTGCTCGAGTCAACCTGGGACGATTGCACCAACAATCTCCCAACAATCTCCCCCTTTTTGATGATTGACAAAACTACCATCTCAAGTCTACCAATTCTCATATCCCAATGAGAATTCCAAACCTAATTGGTAACTTGGTAATATCTCCCCCTTTTTGACATTACATCAAAAAGGTCCTCCCCAAGGGTATGAATGTCTCATATCCCAATGAGATCTTATATCTCTCCCTTGGAGGAACACATGCCTACCATCTTTCTAGTGATCCCATATCACTTAAAGAGAGGCAACCCAATTTTCCTCCCATGAGGAAATACACATCCATCTTCCCATGATGGATACCTCCCCCTAGAGGCTTGCTCCCCCTTGACCATTGCACCAACAATATCCTTCGAGAGTCCCTAAGCCAATAGGAACATTAACCAAATCAAAATTAAGGCAAAGTTCAACAATGAACTCTCTTCCACCTTAAAATTGATACTCACCCTCAACCCAACTCCTAATCCATATCCAATGGATTTCCACCCTCTTTAATGCCCTCCCAAGCATATCCTAGGGTTAGGAGTGGTTAGGGGACCAAAACATGGCTAAACATGGGCCTAACTATCAAGTTTACCCGAAATCAGCCTATGCCAGTCGACTACGATACTCCCGATCGATTTACCATCACCGATCGCCATTACAAGCGATGATCGATAATCGCTACGCAGCTTTTTGATTCGTAAATTGGATTTTCGAAATCCATAAGTAAATATACATAAGTTTAAAAATCGTGAAATTTCATATGCATATTACTTATCCTAAACACTATGGGTGAAAAATGTTGGAAATTTATTTTACCCATTAAATTAGGAGATTGATACAAAGTTCAAAATTTAAGAAAAGCTTCAATAAAGAGCCATCTTTGTATCATCCCATTCAATGGTGATAGCTATCAAAAGATAGCCTTCACCAAGGTTTTCCAAAATCTTTTCAAAATGTTTTTCAAACCTTTAATTTCTTTTTCCTAAACATCTCACCAATATCTAGATGTGTAAAACATATCCAAGTCAAGTTTTTAGTGAGATGTGGGTTTTGTTGTCTTTATGTTCTCATGCATATTTCTAAGGCAATATTATTTGATTCCTTTCAAATTATGCCATAGTCCTTAACTCCATTTTAATTCATGCATGATATGATTATGGCATAGATATGATATAGATAAAAACATATGCCAAAATCATGATGTCATGACATGTGAATGAAAATTAAGCATACATGACATACAAACATAAATCTAAACATGATCATAACATTTTTATAGATGAAAATGAAAATGATGTCATGACATGGCAAGGCAAATAAAGCATGGCAAGAAAAATATACTAAGGTATAAAATACCTAAGTGTTAAAATCAATTTGCCATTTCTAGGGATTAAATTCATTTTGCCTTAATGCCATTATTTTCCTAGTGTGCCAAAAACCCAAAATGGCACACCAATACCTCTAAGACCTAATTGTGCCAATTTAAATCATTTTAAACTTCTCAAACCATATTGGCACACCCTAATGTGTCAACTCACAATGGCTAGGTTAACCACCCATCCACTTAGGGTTGACACACCCTAACCCATTTAGCGTGAATCGATCACGCTTTTAGGAACCCAATATCTATTTGAGCTCCTTGGGTTAACAAGGTATTCTCTAGGGATAACTTCCCTAGATACCTTCCTAATGACCCTTTTAGGCTTTGAAGCCATAGTCTTTTGGGTCTTTCCTAGGGCAACTCTAGAGGTGACTCCTCCATTGACCTTCTTAGTGGCTACATTTGATTTCTTTGAGGTGTTAGCCACTAAACACATACCATGGCTAGACTTAGGGATGACTTCCCTATTAGCCTTGGTTTTACTAGACCTAGATGTGGTTCCATAATTAAATGGAACATTATGGTAGGACATAGGTTTGTGACCCAAACCCTTCTTGCCCTTAGATGTTTCTTGTTTCCTAGGTCTTGACTTTTGTGCATTAGACCCCTTAACCGAGTTTGATATTATTGCTAGGGTCTTCTCCAATTTTTCTAGCCTTGATCTCAAGGCTTGGTTCTCCACCTCTAATTTCCTCAATTTTGAATTTTCATTAGGTTTAGGGGAAATGTTCTTCTTCTTAGGCATATGCCTAGATTTCTTGGGATTAACACCCAAGTTTTCTTCAATTCTCCTAATTGACTCCCTAGGTAAAATAGATCTAGTGTTTTGAGTCCTAGGTATGTCCTTAGAGATATGAACATGCTTGGCACCTAAGCAATAAACCTTATTATTTCTCTTAGCATGCTTTTCATTGATAATAGCAAGAGAGATAAAATAATTCTTAGCATGCTTTTTGACTTTAGGAATTAAAGGTGCATTAAGTAAATGTACCTTAGGGTTAGCTTTAGGAGCTCCCCCTACATGAGTTGCACCTTCTTGCCCTTTCTTCCTTCCCCTAGGGCATTGACTTCGGTAGTGTCCCTTTTGATTGCATTTGAAGCACACAATGTGCTCTTTGCTCTTGATTTTGGGAACACCAGCATCCTTTGACTTTGGATTGACTTTTGGTGTTGATGCCTTTTCCTTAGCCAATTTAGGGCATTTGCTCTTGTAATGCCCCTTCTCCCTGCACTCAAAGCATATTATGTGATTTTTATTTAAAATTACAACACTTGAGTTACCTAGGGAGTTGGTGGAGGCCTCTTCACTTCTTCCGGAGGTGGATGCTTCATTTTGGCTTGGCTCCGGAGTTGAAATTCTTTCCTCCCCCTCAATGCTAGAGGAGGAAGTCTCCACCAAATCATCAACATCTTCAAATGTGGATGGGCTTTCTTCCACGGCATCTTCCTCTACTTGTGCCGATTGGGAATTTTCTTGGAATTTCATTATTTTCTCCCATAATTCCTTCGCATCCCTATAGTCACCCAATCTAGACCAAATAGTGTTAGGTAATAAATCACTAAGTAATTTTATTACCTCAAGATTTGTCTTGAAGTCCTTAATTTGGTCTTGGGTCCACCTTGACTTCTCAATTTGCTTGTTGTTTTTATCCCTAGGCATTTCAAAACCGTTTTCTATAATAATCATAAAATCAAAATCGGTTTCTAGGTATACCTCCATCCGTTTCCTCCACCAAGCAAAATCTCCATTGTATTTCGGTGGATGGATGAAGCCGGCCATTTGTAGTGCTCTCACGGCGGTTAGTCCTTGAAGAGCGACCTCGGCTCTGATACCACTTGTTGGGAGATCGATTGGCCGGCTAGAGGGGGGTGAATAGCCCTCGTTCGTTGGATGCCATATTTTGCTCTTCTTCGTCACGTGCTTGTCTACGATTGTTGTTAGCGCAGCGGAATACTAATACAAATATGAATACTAACAACAAATACAATCACATGCAAATACACACGATATACGTGGTTCGGAACCGAATGGTTCCTACTCCACGGCCAAGCTCCTCGAGCTCTAGAGATGCACACGGCAATACTCAAACTCCTTCTCGACTACACGTCGGAGGTGGAGAAACCTCTCACAAGCAATTACAACAGTAATATACAAATACAAACAAGAATACAAATACAATATAAAAGAAACACTTTTCACCGATTGCTTTTGATCACTTGTCTGTTGCTTGCTTTGTTTGGCTCTTGAAGGACTGGAATGCAGCAGCAATTCCCCTCCAATAGCTCCACAAAAACCATGGCAAAATCCTCCAACTCGTGCTCCTTTTATAACCTGCATCAAGCTATTTTGCCATCACCGACCGATCGTGACCATCGATCACGATCGTCCTATAGCCGTTGTCTCACAACGCGGCGGATCCACGCTGGTAAAGTTCCAACGGATCACACATCACGATCCGATGGCACCCATCACCGACCGATCATCCATCACCGAGTCCGGGCGAAGCTCGACTCCATTCTCGCGTGCTGCAGTGTCATCAGTCATCACCGATCCGCCATCCTCTAGCCGATCGATCCCAACAATGATCGCTTCTCCTTGGCTGACCGATCACCAGATTGGTTCAATAACACCGGTCGAACCCATACGACCTAGAGCAGTCGACTGATGTCGGCTAAAACCTCAAACATAACGATGTTTGAGCCTCCGACACTCAGTCTTAGCCACTTGGCCAAGTCCACCTTATCCCTCATGGAGTTCCCCACCGAAGCTCTCTTCCCTCGGCCTACGTCCCTCGGATGTGCCAAGCGCACGGCTTCGCAACGCCATCCTTCGCGTCTCATTCCCTAGAAGTATGCTTCCCTTTGGGCTCACTCCATTCGCTCCCCGTTCGGTGGTCCCTCAGATGCACCAAGCGCACGGCTTCGCAATGTCATCCTTCACCGACTCAAGGACCCGAGCCTAGTGAACTTGCCAAGTTCTCAAGACTTCCCAAATGCACCAAGCGCACGGCTTCGCAATGCTTTGGATTTCCCATGTCAAGCACCAAGCGCACAACTTCGCAATGCTTTGGACTTTCCCATGCCAACCCCATGTTGGACTTTCCCACACCAAGCTCCATGCTTGGATTTTCCATGCCAACTCCATGTTGGACTTTCCCATGACAATCCCATGTCATGAGTTTTGTCTATCATCAAAATACTATCAGGGTACTGCTCGAGTCAAACTCGAGTCAACCTGGGACGATTGCACCAACAATCTCCCAACAATATTAACCGACATCAATGTCAAACATACTATGTCAATCATCAAAACATCACTCGAGTCAAACTCGAGTCTGGTCAATCGTGACCTGGGCCGATTGCACCAACAATCTCCCCCTTTTTGATGTTTGACAAAACAAACCTTGAGTTAGACCCCTAACTCAAACTCCCTTACCAATTTCCCAAATTGGTAATTTTACTCTCCCCCTTTTTGACATACATCAAAATGGTTCTCTCCAAGGAGGTCAATGTCTCATGTTCAAATGAGATCTTACAATCTCCCCCTTGGACCAAAAAAACCTAGGATGTCTACCATCTTCCTAGTGATAAGTCCCATATCACTCAAGAAAGGCAATCCTATACACTCTCCCAATTTCCAAATTGGGTCTCTCAAAATCCCATCAATTTTCCCAATTGATGACATTCTCCCCATAACTTCTCCCCTTCAAGAAGAAAAAAAAAACACATCCATCATCCCATGATGGATACCTCCCCCTAAATGCTTCCTCCCCCTTGACCATTGTGCACCAACAATGTCCTTGGGAAGTCCCTAAGCCAAAAGGAACTCTAAAACATCAAAAATAAGGTTCAAAGTTCAAACTAGAACTCTCCCCACCTTAAATTTGATACATTATCCTAACACCTCTCATAATCCTTATTCAATGGATTTTCACCCTTTATAATGCTTCCCAAAGCATATCCTAGGGTTAGGAGTGGTTAGGAAATCTTACCATAGCTGAAATCAGGCTAAACAAACCTTGTTAACCCGAAATCGACTGCAATGACTCTAACAAGAATCGGTTGAATCGCCTTCATCATTCAATCGCCATCGTGGCATTCGATAATCGAAATTCTCAATTTTAATCGAATCGAATTTTGACAAATCATAAGTAATTCTATGTATTTTGAAAAATCGTGAAAATTCATACGTATATTACTTATAGACAATACAATGGGTGAAAAATGATAGAAAAATATTTTACCCATAAAATATCGAAATTGAAACAAAGTTCAAATGTGAATAAAAACTTCAATGTTTTAGCTCACTTTGTATCAACTTCATCAATAGTGATTGCTATCAAAAGATAGGCTTCACCAAGGTTTTCTAAATTGATTTTAAAATATTTTTAAAACCTTATTTTGAATCATATTCCTTGGGCTCTATGTACATGACTTATACACAAGCTTTCCCAATGATCCATCATTGAAATTAAATGAGTTTTAGTTCATCTAGATGCAAAAACTATGCACCTTGAACTCAACTCATATCCTAGCATCTCACATGTATCTAGGGTGTATAAATACACACACAAGTCAATGTGATGTGAGATGTGGGGTTTGTTCTCCTAATCTAGGGTTTCATGCATTTTCTAAGGCAACTCTACTTGATTCCCTTATAAATGGGACTCCAAGTCATGCCAAAGTCCTTAACTCAATTTTAATCAATTTAGATGCATGAATGATTATGGCATTAAAGATGGTATAAATAAACACATGCTCATAATCATGATGTCATGACATAAGATATAAATCTAAGCATACATGACATCAACCTTAAACCTAAGCATAAGCATGTCATGACATGACATATGGCAAGTCAAAACATGGCAAATATGATATAAAGGTATATAATACCTAAATTTCAATATTAGTTGTCATTTGATATAATTAGGTTTATTTTTCCATATTACTATTAATCTCCCATGTGTGCCAAAAACCCAAAATGACACACAAACCTCTAAACCTAAATTGTGCCAATTTAATTGATTTTTCAATCTTCTTAAATGATATTAGCACATCCTAAAATCTTTTAGGATTTATCATCAAATCTATTTCCAAGATATCCATAACCTTGGAAATGACCTAAAATGTCAACTTTGCTATGGTTGAGTTAACTATCCATCCAATCAAGGTTGACACGACCTAACCCATCTAGCATGAGTCAATAACGCCCTTAAGAACCCAAAATCTATTTGAGCTCATTAGGCTAATTAGGTATTCCTTAGGGACGACCACCCTAGATACCTTCCTAATGACCCTCCTAGGCTTGGTAGCCTTGGTCATTTTGGTCTTGCTTAGGTTAACCTTAGGGATTTCCTCCCTAATAACCCTCTTAGTGGCCATCCTAGGTTTCCTTGAAACCCTAGCCACTAGACACAAACCTTGGTCTTCCTAAACCTAGTTTGTGTTCCATAATCAAATGGAACACTATGATAAGTCACCTTAGGCTTAGGTTTGTGACCCAAATCTTGCTTGCCCTTGGTTGACTTTTGACTCTTAGGTCCTAGGTGTTGACTTTGACTTTTGGACCTAGACTTTTGATCACTTGACCCTTTAAATTGATTTTGCATAATTTTAAGGGTCTTCTCAAGTTTTTCAAGCCTTGATCTCAAGGCTTGGTTCTCTAATTCTAATTGCCCAATTTTAGAATTTTGATTTAATCCTTGGGCATGGTTCTTCCTAGGCATATGCCTAGTCCATTTGGGGTTAAAAACTAGGTTCTCTTGTATTTTCCTAATAGATTCCCTAGGTATGACATTTTTAGGGACATTAGGCCCAAATTTTTCTTTCTTTGAAAAGTAGACATTCTTAGCTCCTAAATACAAATATTTATCTCTAGCATGTTTTTCATGATGAATTGCAAGAGAATTAAAATTCCTAGCATGCTTTTGACCTTTAAATTTAGAAGGTGCATTATTAAAATATACCTTAAGGTTAGTCTTAGCTCCCCCTACTTGTGAAACTCCTTCTTGTCCCTTCTTCTTCCCTCTTGGGCATTGATTCCGGTAATGTCCCGGTAGCCGACATTTGAAGCAAATGACTTGCTCCTTGCTTTTGATAGTTGGGGGACCAGTATCCTTGACTTTTGGCATGGGTGGACTCTTCTTGACTCTTTTAGGACATTTACTCTTGTAATGTCCTACTTCCCTACACTCAAAGCAAACTATGTGATTTTTATTTAAAACAACATTGCTTGAGTTACCTAGGTCCGTGGTGAAAGGTGCCGGAGTTGGAGCTTCTTCATCTTGACCGGATGTAGATGGTTCTTCTTGTTGCTCCGGTGTTGAGGATGCTCTAATTTCCTCCCCCTCAATCCTAGGGGTGGAGGTCTCCAATTCTTCCACCTCCTCTTCCACCGATCCGGAAGTTGATTCCCTATCAACCTCCGAATCCTCACTTTCTTGTGACGATGAGCTTTCTCCTTCTTGGGCCATGGATGGTTCTTCATGGAGCTTGGCTAATTTTTCCCATAGCTCCTTGGCATCTAGAACTTCACCTATCTTGGACAATAACTCGTTAGATATTAAATTAACTATCATATCGATTACCTTGTCATTGATTTCGAATTTTTGAAGTTGGTCTTGAGTCCATCATTTCTTCTTGAGATATCCTCCTTTCGGCCCTCTTGGCAATTCAAAGCCTTCCATTAAAATGGCCCATTCCTCAAGGTCCCTCATCATCAAAAAATCTTCAATTCTTCTCTTCCAAGTATCGAAGCCTTCTTGTCCATATAATGAGTATGGGACCGGTGTGTTGATGACTCAACCTAGTCGCTCTTTGAACTCCATCTTCACCCTCTAGCGTGCTCCCTTAGTTGTTAAACTTCAAGAGCGGCCTCGCTCTGATACCACTTGTAGGGGATCGATTGGACGCTAGAGGGGGGGGTGAATAGCGTCGATTCGTTGCGTGATGGATTTCAATTGCGTGCTTGTCTACAATTCATGTTAGCGCAGCAGAAATAGAAATAATAAAACAAATATAACACAAACACAAGCACTATACAATCATATAACGTGGTTCGGAACCGAACGGTTCCAACTCCACGGATCGAGCTCTAAAGAGCTCTAGTGATGCACATGCACTCACTAATCAAAAATAACTCCTTCTCGGAACAATCCGGAGGTGGAGAAATCTCGTACAATGATTACAAAAGTAATACATGAAAATACAAGCAAAATACAAAGAAATGTAAAGAACACTTTACAAAACTAGGGTTTGAGCGCTTTGCTTATTGGTTGCTTGGATGAGGTTGAAGGGCCCTGAAATGCATCTGCAAATCAACTTCAAATCGCCCCAAGAAAGCTCCCAAAGAACCAATGCCGAAATCCTCCATGAGCTCCTCTTTAACTCGTGATCGGGCCGATTTCCACCGATCACCGATCGCCATAAGTCACCAATGATCGATGCCATCATGGTCGCGGAGACAACTGCTCAATCCACGCTAGAAAAGTTCCAACGGGACTCTCACCAGTCGACTGCCAACATTGGCGCGGCCGATCGCTCAGAGTCGATCGCCTACCGACTACAGAGCATTCTGCTCGCGACTAATCGGGCAATGAGTGCCATCTATGATACACCAAGAGTCAATCGCTTCCAATTAGCATGATCGCCAAGATTCACTACTCCAATGAGAAGTTGACTTCTAAGGCAATTTCAGCCCTAAATGGTAGTCGAACTCTAGTCAACTCACGACAGTCGAACCGGCCATAATGCAGTTGACTGCCAACCTCAAAGATGAGGTTTTAACCCATGTATGGTGTCCCCATACTTGCTAGACCACCCTTATCCTAGACCTATGCCTTCTATCCACCTCCATCAGTCTCATGCCTCTCGGATCCCTCCAAGTCATCCATGACTTGTTCATCCATCGCGCTAGCCTTCAGGTGCTTCTATCAGCTATGTCATGCTAACGGTGTCTACACCGCCAAGGCACATTGGACTTACGCCGTCAAGACTCCGCATGGACTTTACGCCGCCAACCATTGGACTTATGCTGCCAAGACTCCACCCTTGGACTTTATGCTGCCAATATCAAACCCCTTGGACTTCTCAAATGCCAAGACTCAAGCTTGGACATTCCCAAATGCCAAGTGTTCTACTTGGACTTTCCATGCCAAGTACCCATGACTTGGACTTTACCTTGCCAAGACCCATGCTTGGACTTTCTCATAATCTCATTGTCAACCCTAGTATTAGGATGATGATGTCCCCTTGAGGAGCTCATAAGGTTCATCATGTAAACCCTGCATGTGGACTTGGTATGACATGATGAAAAGGTTGAGTGGTACTATTCATAGAGTTAGATGTTGATTAATTAATGGTCAATAAATTAATTAATCGACGAACATTCGAGATCTTAAACACGGGGAGAAAATGTGCATATAATATATGGAGCCCATATTAACTTATGGGGGTTGGTGAGGTAGATCAATGATAATCCTTTAGTGGATTGGATTATCATTAATGGATCGGAATTTATGTGGGCTTGATCCATTGGGTGGCCAAGATCCAACTCCTCCTCATGGTCCCTATTGTAGCCTATTAATACCTCATGAAGCCTAGATCCAATGGATGAAAACAAAACTCTAGATCCAAAGGTAGAGATTAAATCTCTAGATCCGATGGTTGAGATTAAATCTCTAGATCCGACTGTTGAGATTAAATCCCTAGAACCAATGGTGGAGATTAAAACAAGGCTTAGCCCTAACTCTATAAAAGGAGAGGAGGGGGTGGGCGGCAAGGAGGAATCCCATTAGAGATAGGATTAGGGTTAAGGTGGGCGGCAAGCTTGAGGATTAGGGTTTGGGTGTTGGCGGCACCAAATAAGGAAAGGTTTTCCTTTGCTTCTTCTTCTCCCTTGGTGGTCGGTGCCCATACCAGTTCTTCCAGCCCTTGGCTGGCATCCAAACCACTTGATCCTCTTATCCTTGGCCGATGGAAACATAGCTTAAGGTTTTCCCTTGGACCTTTTGGCTGGCATCCATCCTTCTCATCCCTTTCCTTGTTGGCCGGCGGCAAGCATCTTGCTTGGTGCTTGTTGGTTGGCTAAAGGAAGGGGAAGGGCCTTGTTTCTATACTTCCTCTTGTTCGGAGTGAGCAAGGAAGGAAGATTGGTGATCTAGGAGCTTCGACTTTTGGTAGATCGTCGCCCACACGACGTCCAAAAGGAGGAAGTTCATACAATAGAAGATCGAGAGGTATATCACTTATCTATCTTCATATGTAACATGTTTATATTTTTTTTTCAATTATATGAATGTTATATATTCTGTTTTGTGGCTAATATAACTTGGACCCCGAACATAAACACAAAAGCTGGCGATCCGTACATCGTCTATTCTGCGGCTATTCGTAGAATAGAGGTTGGTTACTTGAACAACAAGTTTGTTCAAGTGACTACTCTAATCGAATAGCACGATGATGACATGGTTGCTTGGGTAATCCCTCTTGTCAAGGATAATTTTTTTTTATCCGGGGACGTAGAATGGATTGCCATGAACAAGCGACCGAGTTGAAGTGGGAAGCGAAGTTTCCTACCTTCAAGTGGTATCAGAGCCACGGTTTCCTGTTTTGTGTGTTTATAATTCAGTTACTTTTATGCACTTTTCTTATATTATATGTGCCGGATAATAGTAGGATATGTGTAGGTTAACTTTTTGGTTGCAGGCATAGGATCCAACTATTATGGCCATATGTGTGTATGTGATTATATGTGTGTAATTGTATATTTGTTGAATCCTCGGGGTTGACGAGGCTAGTATTTAATTTTTGTAATTAGATACAACATTGTTTAGCCACTCTTTTTTTTGTTTACTTTCGATCTAGATTTCATGTACACTCCCTCGTGGAGTATTGGATCGATGGATGTAAATTAAAATAGTTTTTCTCAGCTCGGATCTTCGGATGGCTTGTACATGGCATAGGGAGGAGCGGACGAGATGGCGATACGACGAGTGACATATTGAAGACAAAAGCCATAATAGTTGGAAAATATTTATTTTACATATTTATTTCTTATTGTTTGATATGCATGTCGTAGGCTAGAAAATTCCTCAATTTTAAATTACTAAGTGGGAGAGGGATTTTTTTTTTAAAATTCGTACGACCTCCATTACGATTTGACAAGTGATGCAAACAAACTTGCGCGTCAGCTCTGAGTGCCTTCCTCCCCATCGGATGAGTTTGTTTGCAGATCACAAGGTCAAATATGGTTATAGGAAATTATTAAGGAGTGTGTGTACTTGCCCATCGGGAGGCACATAACCCGAGATAATTACCTTGGTACCGAGTAATGGTGAACACTTAGATACAAATATAAGTATCCTCCCCATCGGAGTCACTGCTTTTATTTGTAGGGCCAAAGAGGAACCAACTATTAATTTTACTTGTCAAAAAGTTAGGTTGACAAGATAGTAAAATTAATGGGTAAAACCTCCTCTTACAAATGTAGAATTCGTATACGTCCACACTATCGTGGCATACAATATTCTCGGTGTTTTGAGGTATTGGTTGATTTTAAAATATTATTATTTTAGGAATCAATAATTTTTTGAAATCTAATGTTTTGATCTATGTGATTCTTAGGTTTTCTTTCAAAAATGACTTTCAACCCGCTTGCTATGATACTGAAAGAGAATAAACTTATTGGACCCAACTATATTGATTGGAAGAGGAATCTTGACATTGTCTTGACTGCTGAGGAATACAAATATATACTCCTCGAAGAGTGCCCTCCTAAGCCGATGGATGATTCTGGTAAAAAGGAGAAAGAGAGTTATAAGAAGTGGATAAAGGCCGATGAGATGGCGCGGTGTTACATTTTGGCATCTATGTCAAATATACTGCAACATCAGTATCAAGCCATGCCCACTACTTATGACATGATGCTCAATCTCAAAGAGATTTTCGGACACCAGAATTGGGCTGCAAGGCAGGAAGCCATGAGGAACTTGATGACGACCACCATGATCGAGGGAACACCCATGAGGGATCATGTTCTCAAGATCATGGCTAATTTAAATGAGTTGGAAGTCCTCGGAGCTGAGATCGATGGGGAAACCCAGGTCGATATCATTCTCCAGTCTCTACTTAGGAGTTTTGAGCAGTTTTGCCTGAACTACAACATGAACAAAAGGTTGTATTCATTGGCGAAGCTTCTGATAGAACTCCAGGCGGCAGAGGGGTTATTTCGTCAGAGTGCTCAGGCGCATGCCATGGTCACCCAAAAAGTTTCTACTTCTAAGCCGAAAGGCAAGAAGAAGAAGAAACAAACTGGGGCAAAGGTGGTGGGAGAAACTCAGGGAGGAGTGAAGAAGCCGAAAGGAAAGTGCTTCACTTGTAAGCAGACTAGACACTGGAAGAAGGACTGCCCCAACCGCATGCAGAACAAAGGTATATCTTTTGGTCTAGTCGTTGAAACATGTTTAGCGGTGTTATCTACCGGCACCTGGTGTGTAGATACGGGAGCCACTGATCATGTCTGCAATACTTTGTCAGTTCTAGAAACCACGACGGGCCGAGATGGAGATTATCAGATACTTGGGCGATGCCGAACGGTTGGCATTGCATGGGAGACGTTTATTTATCTTTTGAGAAAAATAAAGTTTTGGTTCTTAAGAATTGCCTTTATGTACCTTTATTTAGAAAGAATTTAATTTCGATTTCTAAATTGTTTATGGATGGATATTCTATTTCTTTTAATGACAGAGTTGTTATAAAAAGGAATAGGGACATTATCTGTTCGGTGCATTGATAGAAAATCTATACACACTTGAACCAAAAGCTCCCACGATGCAAATAGAAGTTAATAACTCATCTTCTAATTCCAATAAGAGAAAAGAACTTTCGAAGATGAACCAAACATATCTTTGGCATCTTAGGCTTGGTCATATTAACCTAAGCAAAATCCAAAGGTTGATAGCTAATGGACCTCTGGGTTCATTAGTGGTGGAAGATTTCCCAACCTACGAATCTTGCTTGGAGGGTAAAATGACCAAGAGGCCTTTTAAGGCCAAGGGGTATAGAGCCAAAGATGTATTAGAATTGGTTCATTCTGATTTGTGTGGTCCTATGTCTATCCAGGCTAGAGGTGGTTTTGAGTATTTCATCTCTTTTATAGACAATTATTCGAGATATGGATACATTTACTTGATGCGCCACAAGTCTGAATGCTTTGACAAGTTCAAAGAATTCAAGGCTGATGTGTATAAACATCAAGGTAAAAGTATCAAGACACTACGATCTGATTGTGGTGGTGAGTACCTCTTGGGAGAGTTTAGGAATTACTTATCAGAGGCTGGGATTCAATCCCAATTGTCTGCACCTGGCACACCCCAGCAGAATGGTGTAGCAGAGCGAAGGAATAGGACTCTTATGGAGATAGTTAGATCGATGATGAGTTATTCTGAGTTGCTAGATTCGTTTTGGGGATATGCTCTAGATACGACGGTGTACATTCTGAACTTGGTTCCATCTAAATGAGTGTCTTCTACTCCCACAGAATTGTGGACTGTGCGAAAGCCTAGTCTAAGACATATTTGGATATGGGGGAGTCCAGCACATGTGCTAAAGGTAGATGCTGGTAAGTTGGAACCTCGTACAAAAGTACGCATGTTCGTTGGCTATCCTAGAGGAATGAAAGGTGGTTTATTTTATAGTCCTAGAGATCAGAGGGTGATCGTCAGTACGAATGCCAGATTTCTAGAGGAAGACTATGTGATGAACCACAAGCCCATGAGTAAAATTGTTCTGGAGGAATTGAAAGGGGAAGTCACTTCTTCAGTACCACCGGTACAAGAGGATGTACCATAAGTCACTGCACCGCGTGTCACAGAGGATACACAGGTGATACCTCGTCGTAGTGGGAGGGTTGTGAGACAACCTGATAGATTCATGTTCTTGGGAGAATCTTCTGATTTGGTCCCTGGCGAACATGAACCTGATCCCTGGACATATGACGAGGCAATCCAAGATAAAGATGCAGTATCTTGGCAAAGTGCAATGAATGCTGAGATTGAATCTATGGATTCAAATCAGGTCTGGGAGCTAGTAGAACCACCCGATGGTGTAAAAACCATTGGATGCAAGTGGATCTACAAAAGAAAGAGAGGAATAGATGGGAAGGTTGAGACCTTCAAAGCGAGGCTTGTTGCGAAGGGGTATACTCAGAAAAGAGGGTATCGATTATGAGGAGACCTTTTCGCCGGTAGCCATGCTTAAGTCTATCCGGATTCTCTTATGCATTGCAGCTCATATGGATTATGAGGTGTGACAGATGGATGTCAAGACAGCTTTCCTTAATGGAAGTCTTGAGGAAAACATATATATGAAGCAACCAGAGGGATTCATTGCGAAGGGCAAAGAGCATCTTGTATGTAAGTTTAATCGGTCCATTTATAAATTGAAGCAAGCTTTGAGGTCTTGGAACATCCGCTTTGATGAGGTAATCCAGTCTTATGGATTTATTCAAAGTCCGGATGAGTCTTGTGTATACAAGAGATGTGATGGAAACGTAGTGGTATTTCTTGTACTATACGTAGATGACATTTTGTTAATTGGCAACAATTTCAAGGTGTTATCGGACGTAAGGGTATGGTTGTCCAAACAGTTTGATATAAAGGACTTGGGAGAAGTGGGACACATCCTTGGGATCAAGGTTATAAGGGATCGCAGGAAAAGGATGTTGTGCTTATCTCAAGCTTCATACATAGACACTATTATGGATCGTTTTAGCATGCAAAACTCCAAGAAAGGTTTTCTACCTTTCAGGCATGGCATTCCTTTATCTAAGGAGATGTGTCCTAGAACATCTGAGGAGATAGAGGAGATGAAGGCGGTTCCTTATGCTTCGACGGTAGGAAGCCTCATGTATGCGATGCTATGTACGAGACCAGATATCTGCTTTGCCGTGGGCATGGTCAGCAGATATCAGAGTAATCCAGGATAGGGACATTGGACTGCGGTAAAGCATATATTGAAGTACCTGAGAAGGACTAGGGATTATATGCTAGTTTACCAGGCAGACCAATTACTCCCTGTGGGATACACAGATTTCGACTTCCAATCAGATAGGCATAATAGTAAGTCTACCTCAGGTTTTGTGTTTTCTTTGGGAGGTGGAGACATAGTATGGAGGAGTGTCAAGAAGAAATGCGTGGCGGACTCTACCATGGAAGCTGAGTATGTGGCAGCCTCTGAGGCGGCCAAAAAAGCTGTGTGGCTCAGGAACTTCCTGGTGGACTTGGATGTGATTCTTGGTTTGCCCAGAACTATCATAATTTATTGTGATAATAGTGATACAGTTGCAAACTCGAAGGAACCACGAGCCCATAAGGCAAGTAAACACATAGAGCGCAAGTACCACCTGATACGAGAAATTGTAAAGAGAGGAGAAGTTGTTGTGGCCAAGATTACATCGGAGGATAACTTGACAGATCCTTTCACTAAGGCCCTTCCGGCGAGAGCTTTTGATAGGCATGTGGAGGGAATGGGAATCATATGTATGACAGTTTGAGGACAGCATAGTCTTTTAGTATAAGTGGGAGATTGTTGGGATGTATACTGAAAAGTCTATCTTTTGTATGAACATCTTTATTTTGAAATAAGAATCACATGATCATTGTTTGCATATTTATGGTTATGCATATTGTCTAATACATTACATTGTAGATAACATGGTGTGTGGTGTCACACGGGATATCATGTTATCAGCTCCTTGTAAAGTATAAGTATAGGCTCACAACCAAGATGGCTTTGGACAAACCATTGGAATGGTTGTAGTGTGATTTGGTATTGGTTTATGTTGACCATAGAATCACACTAGTACACTTTGTGTGTATTGAGCAGGACCGACTTAGAGGTGATTCGATTTATTGCTGACTACATAATTGAATCGGACCTCAGATATTATATTGTACATGCTCTTAATCCCGATATAATAACGGGCAGATATACTTAGTATTTATTTCTTTGATTTACCAATGAGCGAGATTTATAGTTTAAATCGTTAGGCTTGGTAAGTTGGGAAATGATATTATTTATATGGTGTGTCATTCATTATAGGAGGAAACCGTGTCCTATATATTAGGATGATGATGTCCCCTTGAGGAGCTAATAAGGTTCATCATGTAAACCTTGCAGGTAGACTTGGTCCGGCATGATGAAAAGGTTGAGTGGTACTACTCATGGAGTTAGATTTTGATTAATTAATGGTCAGTAAATTAATTAATCGACGGACATTCGAGATCTTAAACATGGTGTGAAAATGTGCATATAATATATGGAGCTTATATTAACTTATGGGGGTTGGTGAGGTAGATCAATGATAATCCTTTAGTGGATTGGATTATCATTAATGGATTGGACTTTATGTGGGCTTGATCCATTGGGTGGCCAAGATCCAACTCCTCCTCATGGTCCCTATTGTAGCCTATTAATACCTTATGAAGCCTAGATCCAATGGATGAAAACAAAACTCTAGATCCAAAGGTAGAGATTAAATCTCTAGATCCGACGGTTGAGATTAAATCTCTAGATCCAACGGTTGAGATTAAATCCCTAGAACCAATGGTGGAGATTAAAACAAGGCTTAGCCCTAACTCTATAAAAGGAGAGGAGGGGGTGGGCGGCAAGGAGGAATCCCATTAGAGATAGGATTAGGGTTAAGGTGGGCGGCAAGCTTGAGGATTATGGTTTGGGTGTTGGCGGCACCAAATAAGGAAAGGTTTTCCTTTTCTTCTTCTTCTCCCTTGGTGGCCGGCGCCAATACCAATTTTTTCAGCCCTTGGCTGACGTCCAAACCACTTGATCCTCTTCTCCTTGGCCGGTGGAAACATAGCTTAAGTTCTTCTCTTGGAGCTTTTGGCCGGCATCCATCCTTCTCATCCCTTTCCTTATTGGCCGGCGGTAAGCATCTTGCTTGGTGCTTGTTGGTTGGCTAAAGAAAGGAGAAGGGTCTTGTTTCTATACATCCTCTTGTTCGGAGCGAGCAAGGAAGGAAGATTGGTGATCTAAGAGCTTCGACTTTTGGTATATCGTCACCCACACGACGTCTAAAAGGAGGAAGATCATACAATAGAAGATCGAGAAGTATATCACTTATCTATCTTCATATGTAACATGTTTATATTTGTTTTTCAATTATATGAATGTTATATATTCTGTTTTGTGGCTAATATAACTTGGACCCCGAACATAAACACAAAAGCTGGCGATCCGTACATCGTCTATTCTGCGGCTATTCGTAGAATAGAGGTTGGTTACTTGAACAACAAGTTTGTTCAAGTGACTACTCTAATCGTATAGCACGACGATGACACGATTACTTGGGTAATCCCTCTTGTCAAGGATAAATTTTTTTTATCCGGGGACATAGAAGGGATTGCCATGAATAAGCAACCGAGTTGAAGTGGGAAGCGAAGTTTCCTACCTTCAGACTCGTGCCTCGACTGATTTATCAGTCAAGGCGTTTAACTTATCGCCTCGATTGATGAGCGCAAATTTATATAAGAAAATCCGTCGCTTTCCATTGCTTCCGTTGCTTTTGCTGTCGCCGCTCGAACTCCGGCTGACCTCCCACTCTTACCACACTGGCACACCCTCTCTAGGACCCAAGCTAGGCTAGGGTAAGTCTTCACACAACTATTTTTGTCTCTAGGTTTGAAGACTAACCCTAAATCTATCAGTGTTTGACATTTAGGGTTCACCGGAACTTTTCTCACCGAAAAAACCCATCCTTGGAAGGAGTGTCTACTGTAGCAAAAAATCACTTGAACAAAGAACCGATGGTGCCCAAGTATAACTCTCTTTCCTTCTTCTCGTTACTTTTGCGATTATTAGTCAACATTTGATCACTAATCACAGTCTATCCATGCCATTCATCATACCACATTCATTCTATAATTTTTGCATAAAATTTTTTACATCTTTAGACAAAAACAAAAACAATCCTGTTGGTGCAGTAGGCACCTAAGTCGAACCTGAGTTTTGATTATAGCAAACGATACAAAGTTAAGCTCATGTCATTATCTCACAAGCTGAATCGAGTGTGCAGAAGATTGCTATAGCTGGAGCTGAAGGCTAGTGACACCCGGAGGAAGCCGCGGTGGTCGGGCGACACTCGAGTGACTTCGGAGGGAGCCGAAGGAATCGAGTGGAAGGTCGGAAGCAAAAGCAACACGTAAGTATCGAGGTAAGCTCGTGTGTGCGAGCGTAAGTGAGTTCGTATCCTCGTTACGGGGATGATCTTAAGCGTAGATCCGACCAAAGACATCCTATAGATGGTCTAGGTCGAGATCGGACGGTCGACAACCATCGAAATTATGTTTTTGTTGAGCTAACTTTGACTTGCAGTAAGCATCACCGACCGCTACTTGAGGACTCGACCGCCAATCCAATCGACCGCCGGAGGTCGCGACTCGACTAATGTCGCCATCACCGATCGATGATGGCCATCGATCGATGGTCAATGATCAGATTCGAGGAGTCAAGGCTTATCACCCCATTTCAAGGAGATTGGTGCTCAATTGTGATTGGCTAGGGTTCCTCTCGAAAAGGGGCTCAAAGGCTATAAAAGGAGGTCCTAACCTAGGGTTTTCTCATCAATTCTAAGTGCTCAAAAGCCTCCGCAATGCTGCGACTCTCCGACGACTCTACAACAACGAAGTGCTGCCAACAACCCTAGTTTAAGTCCTATCTTCGAGTTGTTGGTATAATCTTAGTTTGTCATTTCTCTTAATCTTGCAATTCGTTTGTTAATCGAGGCTTTCTACCATTGCATTTTATTTTAATAGAAGAGAGGGGTTGTCTCTCTATCTTTTGCTTCGAAGGTTTTTGTAATCGTAAAACTCCTACCTCCAACGAGGAGGAGTGTTTTAGTGAATTGCCCTCCGTACACGGTCTAGGATCGTTAGGGCCTTGGAGTAGTAGCCGAAGGCTACGAACCAAGTAAAAAAACTATTTGTCTCATTTAGTTTTTATTTACATTTCCGCTGCATTTACCCCCGTAACAAGCTGTTTTCATCCTCAAAAATCAACGTTTAGTAGCCTTTCGGGGACATCGAAGTTTGTGAGTACTTACCTTTTATTTAGTTTCTTATTTCTTTGCTTAACTTTCTATTTTTCGTTTGTTTCTTTTTATTTCCCGCACTACTAATCCAAGATGCAAGTCTTGGTACTTTCGTGTGTTTTTGTCGTTGCTAGGTTTTCTTTTTAGTCTCCTTGTTTTTTTGTTCTAATGGCCCATCTCGAGGGTTTTAGCACCGTCCGACCTCCATTTTACAATGGAGATAATTTTCGTTACTGAAAAGGTCGGATGTAATACTTTCTCAAAACCCAAATCGAGATGTGGATCATAATCCAAACGGGTTTTACACTTCCGACTAATGAAGTGGGTGACTCCTTGGATTATGATCAATGGACCATTGCAACAAAACGACAAGTCGAAGCCGATGCCAAGGCAACACAAATCCTCCAATGCGGCTTGTCCAAGGAGGAGTTAAATCACGTCGGCCCCTTCATCAGCGCAAAGGACCTTTGGACAAAGCTAGTGGAGCTACACGAAGGGACCGATGAAGCCAAGGTATGTAAGCGCGACCTTTTATTCAATAAATTATATAATCTAAAAATGCAGGAACACGAGTCTGCGACGCAACTTCATGCCCGAGTCCAGGACATAGTCAACAATCTACACACAATCGGGCAAAAGGTCGAAAACCGCGACCTTATAAGGTATGTCCTAAACTCCTTTCCGAGGACTACCTTGTGGGCATCCATGGTCGATGCCTACAAGGTCTCCAAGGATCTTTCTAAACTTAGATTAGATGAACTTTTTTCTGATTTCGAACTTCATGAGTAGGCTAACTCAGAACCCGAGAAAGGTATAGCACTATTTGCAGGTTCAAAAAAGAAAATCGCTAGCAAGCTACCTCCGAAGGAAGAAGAGGAGGAGTCCAATTCGAAAGTCGACTCGAAAATGGAGGCCGAACTAGTCAACCTAGTTCGGAGGATAGTCAAGGGCTGAAAATGAGCCGTCACTCGACCCAACGAAGGTAAGCCTAAAAGATCGAACATAAGATGTTATGAATGCAACAGGTTTGGACCTATCAAGTCCGAATGCCCAAAACTCAAGAGCAAGGCACCAAAACACAAAAAGGCACTTAACGCCACTTGGGAAGAAGCTTCCGAGGAAGAAGATAATGATCGAGTCCTCATGGCTAAACCGGTGGAATCGGAGACGAAGTCGGAACCAGAACTTGAATCGGAAACCGAAGACGAGCCGGACTGTGAAGCACTATTCAAGACGAGCCACGGATACACATCCGGTTCAAAAGATACACTCAAGGTGAGTCGGTCTCTTATTACTACACTTTATAGTGCAATTAAGTTTCTAAATAGAAAGTTAGCTAAGTCCGAGTCCAAGGTCGAGACCCTGGTTGAGGAAGTTAAACTCCTCAAACATGAGGTCTCCCTAACCTCTTCGACTAGTCGAGTTCAAGAGAAGGACTCAACTCAAGTTGAAAAACTCGAAGTTGAGAACTCACTCTTGAAGAGTCAAGTCGAAGATCTTAGGAATACGTTGGAAAGGTTTACTTTGGGATCCAAAGGACTTGACCTCCTACTTGGATCGCAAAGGGCCGTGTACAATAAGGCCGGGCTAGGGTTTAGCTCAAACACGACCAATAAGTCGTATATGTCAATCGTAAGTCGACATAAAAAATGTGTCCAAGTATGGGTCCCTAAGACCGCCTTGATTTCAAACCTAGGATCGAACTAGTACTGGGTTCCCAAGGACCAAATCCACTATGTGGAGAGACCGAATCGATTCAACGGTCCAGGGGGAGCTAGTACAAAACTTGTTTGTGTTTTAACCTAGAAATTGCATGCTTAGGTTTTTATTTAGTTTGATTTTCCTTTTTAGAATGGTTATATAGGACTATAACTCATCAATACTTGATAACATAGTACCAGGATGCGGCGAGATGATAGTACGCTAGGAAAGCGGAGTCTTGTGTATTCGGGCTAGATAAGGCGTATCTAGTTCAGTGCACTTGACCGAGCAGAACTAGCTGAAGCTACCTCGCCATATCCTAGACTAGTTAGACCAGGAAGTGGTCTTAGGTGAGTCAAGTTACTATTTTCTTGAAAATGGCTTTGTCTAAGGAAGTAGTCGTTGTTCCAATCAAAGAAGGTCTCTGTGCCTCGCCACGACCTGGAGGCCATGATCTTGAAAAGGTTACTTGATGAGCCTAAGGTCAAATCCGAATCTAACGCAAGGTTGACAAGTGTTTAAGTCATTAAATTTAATTCAACTAAAATTGGAAGTCATCTCACAAGAACATATAGGATTAACATGTTTGATCATGTAGACATGGGTGAGATGATTTAGGTTAATAATTTTCAACCAATTTTTAGTAAATCCAATATCCGATCCAACTACCTTGCGTATAGGATCAATGGATGTTGGACAGTGGTTTCTCCCGACACATGACCGGGGATCAACTCAAGTTTTCGAAGCTTCGATTCAAACGACAAGGATCGGTAGCCTTCGGAAATAATGGCAAGCTCAAAATCATCGGATTAGGTGATATTGAGCTTAACTCAAATTTTGTTATTCAAAACATTTTATTAGTAGAAAATTTTCAATATAATCTACTTAGTGTAAGCCAATTGTGTGATAATAACTATAAGGTCATATTTCTAGAAAATGAATGCGTAATTAATACAAACGAAACCTCTAAAACAATTCTTAAGGGAACTAGAAATAACAACATTTACACTATTAACTTAACTAACTCCTCAACTAAGTGTCTTATGACACGGCAAGAGGAATCATGGTTATGGCACCGACGACTCGGTCACTCAAACCCAAGACTCATCCACAAGATGAGTCAGAGTGATTTAGTCAGAGGTTTGCCTAACCTCAACAACTTGGATAATAAAATATGTAATGCTTGTCAACAAGGTAAACAATCTAGGACACAACATCAACTAACTAGTCAAGAACGAACCAAAAGTGTGCTTGAGCTCCTACACATGGATCTATTTGATTCACACGGAGCTAAGTCACTTAACGGAAGTAAATTCTGCTTAGTCATAATTGATGACTATTCTAGATTTACTTGGGTTAGGTTCATCAAACACAAAAATGATACCCTAGATCAATTAATCAATCTATTTAAGTTAATAGAAAATCAACAAAGCATTAAAATCAAAAGACTTAGGACTGATCATGGTGGTGAATTCGAAAACCATAGGTTTACAGAATTCTGTAACCTAAATGGATACCACCACGAGTTCTCTTGCCCTAGAACTCCACAACAAAATGGCCTAGTAGAACGCAAAAATAGAACCCTACAAGAAGCCGCTAGGACAATGTTAAATGAGTATAACCTACCCGATAGGTTTTGGGCGGAAGCCGTGAGTACGGCATGCTATGTCCAAAATAGAATCCTTATGGTAAAGAGGCACCTTAAGACCTCATACGAGATTTATCACGATAAAATACCTAACATCAAGTACTTTAGGGTATTTGGATGTAAGGTACATATCCTAAACACTAAGGATTACCTAGGGAAATTTACATCCAAAACCACGACTGGAATCTTTCTAGGATACTCGACTACAAGCAGAGCTTATAGAGTATATAACCACGACACCCTTAGAGTCGAAAAGACTATCAATGTAGTATTTGATGAAGGACACGAACCTACAAAACCCCCGACAACCTCAATTAGCGAGCCGACTCATACTAGACCTAAATCTGATCCGGAGATCAGGTCTAGTGTTAATCCTAACCTAAGTCAACCAAGTCACTCTATCGACCAAGTGATAGATGACTCCAACCAAACTAGAACTCAAACAAGCCATCCTATGGATCAAGTTGTAGACTCAAACTCAAATCCAACTAGGATTCAAACGAATCATCCTATCGACCAAGTGATAGGTGATCCAAGTCTAGGAGTTCGAACTAGAGCCTCATACAGAAACCTTAGTCAAATATCTTTGATTTCTAAAATTGAACCCAAAATTATTGACCAAGCTCTTCTTGATCCCGGTTGGATTATTGCAATGCAAGAAGAGTTGGCTCAATTCACTAGGAACGAAGTATGGGAATTAGTACCACCGCCTAAAGATAAAACAATCATTGGAACAAGGTGGGTGTTTAGAAATAAACTTGATGATAAAGGTGAAGTGGTTAGAAATAAAGCTAGACTAGTCGCTAAAGGGTTTAGTCAAGTCGAAGGTTTAGATTACGACTAGACCTATGCCCCAATAGCTAGATTAGAGTCCATTCGAATGCTATTAGCATATGCAGCACATCGAGGATTTAAGTTGTTTCAAATGGATGTGAAATCTGCATTCTTAAATGGATACATTAAAGAAGAAGTTTATGTTAGTCAACCCCCGGTTTCGAAAGTTTAGACAAACCTGATCATGTCCTTAGATTAAAGAAAGCTCTTTATGGACTTAAACAAGCTCCGTGAGCTTGGTACGAGAGACTTTCGATTTATCTTAAGTCCAAAGGCTTTAACCAAGGTGTAGTTGACCCAACCCTTTTCGTAAAAACCTTAGGTAAAGACATATTCATAGCCCAAATCTACGTAGATGATATTATTTTCGGAACCACCAACTCAATCCTACTAAATGAGTTCATTTCACTTATGGAAAGTGAATTTGAAATGAATTTAGTAGGCGAGTTAAGTTTCTTCTTAGGTCTATAAATTAAACAAACTAAAGATGGAATATACCTACATCAACGCAAATATACTAGGGAATTAATTAAATGCTTTGGAATGCAAGACGCTAAAATTATTAATACCCCAATGGCAACTAATGTGAATATAGAAGAAGATTTAATCGGAAACTCAATTGATTTAAAATACTATAAAAGCATAATAGGGAGTCTCCTTTACTTAACTGCAAGCCGACCTGATATCCTATTTGCAGTAAGTATGTGCGCAAGGTTCCAAACCGGTGCCAAGGAGTCTCACCTAACTCTAGTCAAGCGTATCCTTAGATATCTAAAGGGTACACTTAATGTCGGTATTTGGTACCCTAGATCTACCGAGTTCGAACTAACCGGCTACTCCGATTCGGACTATGCCGGTAGTAAGCTCGATAGAAAGAGCACGAGTGGTTGTTGTCAACTTCTCGGCTCGAGTCTAGTGAGTTGGTGCAGTAGGAAGCAACACTGTGTTGCCTTATCTACCACCGAAGCCGAATACATCGCGATGGGTGAGTGTGTCACTCAGCTTCTTTGGATGAAGCACACTCTCCGCGATTTCAAGTTAGACTTTATGAACACAAAACTTCACGTAGATAACATTAGTTCAATTAATCTTACTAAGAATCCAATATGTCACTCTAGGACCAAACATATAGAGGTCAAACACTATTTCATTCGAGAACATGTGGCCAACGGAGCCATACAACTCGAATACGTCGAATCAAAGTCTAACTTAGCAGACCTATTTACTAAACCCCTACCCGAAGCCGAATTTAGTCTATTAAGACGAAAATTGGGCATGTGCGTAGTAGAATAGGAACTTGCAAATTATATTTTCTTACTACTATTTCTTAATTTTCATTTTTTATGGAATTAGTATAGGACATACCTTAGATATCATGCACCTATAGATTTAAGGAGCCAATACATCTCACAACACATAGGACTAATGTGTTTGTGTACTTAGCCACGTAGATGGGCGTGAGATGTTAGAACCTTACTCCTGATTCCAGATGTAGAGCTAGTGCATCGCTATGAACCACGGAGTATAATCATAAATACTAACCGACTCTGACCAGGACTGGTTGATCTTTTATATCAATCAAGCCAAATATGAGTCGAACATTTTATAGATGAGCTTATTTTCAGTATATTATTTTTAAAATAATGTGGAACATGCTTGGACTTTAAATTTAACACTTATTTTTGTTTTCCACACACCCCTTACTCTTTTCGATATATGGCAAAAGGGGGAGACCAGCCAAGCCAAAGTTAAGGGGTCAAATTTTTTTTTATAACTTAACTCTTACTTCATATTTAAACCAAAAGTTAACTCTAAGTTTTGAAAACTTATTTAACTTTTAACAAAGGAAGTAAAGGCCAAGTTAAGAGAATTCTTAACTTAAACTTATGTGTGTCGTCAACGTAAACATTATGCCGTTAATGCTTTACTTAAAGGGAAGAAAGGGCCAAGTTAAGAAGAACTCTTAACTTAAACGTTTTACTAAGGCCAACTTTAAGTAATTTCTTAAAGAAACTCTCAAGGGGGAGGATTAAGGTCTTTCTTCAAGACTCACCCTCGGTCAAGGGGGAGGTTTCCTCAAGGGGGAGTACTTGAAGAAAATCCTTACTACTCCAACTTAATCTTCTTTATTTCTTGTTTGTTTCTAATGCACATTATTCTTCATGCTTGCTATTTACTTAACTTTGTATGTGGGTTTGCCATAAATCAAAAAGGGGGAGATTGTTGGTGCAGTAGGCACCTAAGTCGAACCTGAGTTTTGATTATCGCAAACGATACAAAGTTAAGCTCATGTCGTTATCTCACGAGCTGAATCGAGTGTGCAGAAGATTGTTATAGCTGGAGCTGAAGGGTAGCGACACCCGGAGGAAGCCGCGGTGGTCGGGCGACACTCGAGTGACTTCGGAGGGAGCCGAAGGAATCGAGTGGAAGGTCGGAAGCAAAAGCAACACGTAAGTATCGAGGTAAGCTCGTGTGTGCGAGCGTAAGTGAGTTCGTATCCTCGTTACGGGGATGATCTTAAGCGTAGATCCGACCAAAGACATCCTATAGATGGTCTAGGTCGAGATCGAACGGTTGACGACCGTCGAAATTATGTTTTTGTTGAGCTAACTTTGACTTGCAGCAAGCATCACGACCGCGCTGAGGACTCGATCGCGCCAATCCCGATCGCCGGAGGTCGACTGATCGATGTCGCCATCACCGATCGATGATGGCCATCAGTCAACTGATGGTCAATGATCAGATTCGAGGAGTCAAGGCTTATCACCCCATTTCAAGGAGATTGGTGCTCAATTGTGATTGGCTAGGGTTCCTCTCGAAAAGGGGCTCAAAGGCTATAAAAGGAGGTTCTAACCTAGGGTTTTCTCATCAATTCTAAGTGCTCAAAAGCCTCCGCAACGCTGCGACTCTTCGACGACTCTACAACAACGAAGTGCTACCAACAACCCTAGTTTAAGTCCTATCTTCAAGTTGTTGGTATAATCTTAGTTTGTCATTTCTCTTAATCTTGCAATTCGTTTGTTAATCGAGGCTTTCTACCGTTGCATTTTATTTTAATAGAAGAGAGGGGTTGTCTCTCTATCTTTTGCTTCGAAGGTTTTTGTAATCGTAAAACTCCTGCCTCCAACGAGGAGGAGTGTTTTAGTGAATTGCCCTCCGTACACGGTCTAGGATCGTTAGGGCCTTGGAGTAGTAGCCGAAGGCTACGAACCAAGTAAAAAAACTATTTGTCTCATTTAGTTTTTATTTACATTTCCGCTGCATTTAATTGTCTACCCAACGATTTAAAAGAAAAAGTGTTTATCGCTATTCACCCCCCCTCTAGCGATCCACTCGATCAAACAAATCCGACATTAGTATAAAGGAAACATCGAGGGAAAATCCATCTATGGATCCCCGATTCCCTTCCGAATTGCATCAACATACATATAGGAACTATAAATTCCAAAAGATGCCTACATGCTCTTTAGATAAAGGTTTTTTTCCAAGAGTTTGCTCCAGAGGTAATGGGTGTAATTGATTTCTATCAACTTAGTAAGCTTGTCTACTGCGATCACAATATTAATGTAGACTACTGAAGATCAACTCATCTACAAGAGTAGAGTAGCAAGGACAGACATATCCTTCGCTCCTGACATCCTTAGGGCATTTCTTGGTTGTAGAGAGTCAACATCAACCTTAGAATTCTATCCAAGCATCCAAGAAACTATTGATGGTTTCTCTCTCAATGACATTCATGAATAATTCTTTAGAAGACCAAGACAACTTGGTGTCAACCTAGCTCCAGCCATGGCATTAGCTGCCCCCGACAATGTCCTGTATAAGGTCATTGTAGGTTGCATTCTTCCAATAGTCACTAGGGGGCAAGCTAGGGTGCGACCACATCATCTACTAGCCCTTCATTTCTTCAAGAATCATTTAGATTTCAATGTTGCATTAAACATGTTTCTCTACATCATCGACTTTACGATCCTAGTCCAAAAGACATTTACATGACTTTTGGTCATATCATCACATCTTGGTTAGAGGCCATAGGAATGAACATTAGCAGGGGCAAGGTTGTGCAAATGACGGAATTTGATTTTATCAAATGGAGAAATTTTGCCTTGGTCGGCATGGTTCAAAGAAAAAAGACTGTGATATGGGATGATGGGCGCCAGCCTAGTGAGACATGGGACATGGGGACACAAGACGAAGAAGAAGAAGAAGAGCATCTGGCTCTTGCTGATGTGCCCTATGCGTTAGTGTTCAAGCAGCTTGACAGCCTACGTACGTCGTGATTATGTTGAGTTCACAGAGACGGTGGACACACGACTCTTGGATCTAGAGATGACCATAGATATGCATTTCTCAGAAGTCACAACCCAACAAACGCAAATTCTGGATCAGTAGGTTAAAATGCTTAGACTACTACCCTCCTTGACAACTGACTTGTAGAGCCCCTCGGCACTGATTGTTTAGTTTTTGATAGCTCTTTTGAATTGTAGTAAAAACTAAATTTGAAAGATTCTAGATGGGTTCGGATACTTAGTGACTTGTCCTAATAAACACGTTGTAAGAAAATTTTTAACTTGTTTGTGTTCTGGATAGGTAGTTGTTTTTGTACAAACGCATATGACTATAGTTTTGTTTGATGTGTTTTGATTAATGTGATTGTATTATAATAGGTTTCTCACAACCACTTTTAGGGAAAACTCTGTCAAGATTTTCTCTAAAATTCATTACATTTTACTTTCATTACATTCTGCTGATATGATTAACTGAGAGTAAGGATTCAGGGGGAGGATATATTATTTTTTTGGAGTGTTGTATTCCTCACACTCTCAGTATCCTTATGATCCCTTTTAGTTGTTTGCCAAATGGGGAGGAGAATATGCTAATAGTTTAGGTTTTTATTCATTTCCTATTTTATCAAATAAAAAAGGATTTCCTGTCTTATTCATGCTTAATGCTCATTCATTCATTCATACAAATCTATTACTACTACATGTTTTAGTCTGATTGTAACTTAAACTTAAAAAGGATAATCTAAACATAAACGGGTTGTCAAACATCAAAAAGTGGGAGACTGTTGGAGCTAATGCTCTAAACTATGTTTTGGTGTTTGACAAACATTTAAGTAAACAAAGGGTTAGAAAAGTCCAAGATGGTTAATTCCTTGGCGACTGGAGAAATCCAAGGGTGGGCCTTGGTGAAAAGTCCAAGATGGGTAATTCCTTGGCAAATGAGAAATACAAGGGTGGACCTTGGTGAAAAGTCCAAGATGGGTAACTCCTTGGCAGGCACAAATTCCTTGAGGAAGAGGCAAGGTGAAAAGTCCAAGAATGGCTTGAGGCTGGAGTCTTTGCCGGTAAAGGGTCTCTTGGTAGAAATTTACTAGGCGTGTTTCAGTCTTAGAGTTGACTAAAACAAATGGGTTATAAGGACAACGATTAAGGGAGTGCCGACACCTCAATCATTTCCCTTATTGCATTCATCAGTTGAAAAATTTGCTGATAGCTAGGAATAGTTGAGTCAGCGCCTCGACTGGTCAAGGGAACGGTTGAGGGAGTGCCTCGACTGAACTCGTGTAGAAACTAATGGAATTGCTGCAGGATGAGTGGTAGTTAAGCCAGCACCTCGACCGACACTTTGACTGAGGAAGTCGAGGCAGTGCCTCGACTGATCCTGAGTTGAAGGAGACAGAAGCAAGTCACGCTCGACCGACAGTTCAACTGGAGTAGTCGAGGCAGCGCCTTGATTGGCCTTTGGCAGAACCTGGCAGATGCAGAGATGACTCGACTGATACTTTAGCTAGTGCAGTTGAGGTGGCACCTCGACTGGTAGTCGGCAGCTGTGGACAGAAGCTAGTGAGCTTCGACTAGCACCTCAACTGGTCATCGGCAGCTGCGGACAGAAGCGACTGAGCTTCGACTAGTGCCTCGACTGGTCGTCGGCAGCTGCGGATAGAAGTGAGTGAGCTTCGACTAGTGCCTCGACTACAGTAGAAGAAACCTTGGCATTTAACATGTCACTAGAGCTAGCGCCTCGACTGGCCTTCAGAAAAATCGCACAGACGCAAGGCGAGCTCGACTGTCGCCTCGATAGCTAGGAAGCAGTGTAGCGATTCCGATGAGAAAACCTCTCCATTTTGACATGTGGATAATTTCTACTCATAGGTTTCAAACGACGATCACAATCCTACGAACAAGAATGCTTCTCGAAGCGGATCCGAGCTTCTGGCCTTAGGTGGTCATTCGAGAAGAGAGCTCGGACGAATGATTGCTAACTTATTTGGTTTCGCGTAGAAAAAATTTGCATTGCTTCTTTTTCGTTTGTTCGGCTTCTACAGTGATAGGAATTGAAGATCGTGCTTCCTCCTTGCAAAATGCTAATACTGTTGCTACTGATATGCTCTTGTGGTGCTTCTACGAATCATAGATCTCTGCACTGCGAGCCTTTCTGACTGCACTGTGTGCATCTTCTTCCTCTGTTTTGGGCAGATTTGCCTTGACTCTTGCTAGTTTTTCATGCGATCAAAGTTATTGCATCCTCTTCTTGCATTCTACATCTGAAATGCTGCACCGCCTTCTTTCTGAACACTGGTTCGTGTGATCACGACGAGAACGAAGGTTGGTATCATTTTAAACTGTCAAACTCTATTTCTTACTGTCTATCTGATTGCTTGTAATTCAAAGCCTTGTGCTTATTTACAATATCTAAGATTTGTAATCTATAAAGTTTTTTAAGAGGTTTTCTCCACCCTCAAAGCTTGGCTTCGAAAAGGGGGGAAAATAGTGGCCGACCTTGGACTAGCAGCTATAGGAGAGAGCTATGAACCAAGTAAAAAAATCGACTGTGTCTATGTTGTTTTCTTTATTTGTCTTGTGCTACGTTCTTCATGATTTTCATGGTTGTGCTCGAACTTGGGTTGTATTCATTTACTAGTGATTTCCGTGTTTTACTTATAACTGTGATCTTAATTGTATTTTTGTTGCGTCATATCTACTCAGTTTTAAAAAGTAATCTCCCCCCTCTTGCATACTACCGGTCATTTCACTCCTAACCCTAGGACATGCTTTGGAGAGCATTAGAAAGGGTGAAAAATCCATTGGATATGGATTTGGAGAATTGATTAGGGTGTATATCGAATTAAGGGTGGCAAAAGTTTAATGTTGAATTTTTCCCCTTAATTTCGATTGGTTTGTGTTCCTATTGGCTTAGGGACTCTCCAAGGGAATTGTTGGTACAATGGACAAGGGGGAGCAAACCTTTAGGGGGAGGTTATCCATCTTGGGATAATGGATGCGTCTTTAGACCAAGGGGGAGATTGTATGATCTCATTGGGATATGAGACATTGACACCCTTGAGGACCTTTTTGATGTATGTCAAAAAGGGGGAGAAGTTACCAATTGGGGTTAGTTGGAATTCTTATTGGGATATGAGAATTGCCAATTGGGGATAATTGGTAGACTTGAGTTTGAGGTTTTGTCAAACATCATAAAGGGGGAGATTGTTGGTGCAATTGACCCAGGTCACGATTGACCGGACTCGAGTTTGACTCGAACAATATTTTGATGTTAGAGAAAACGTATGACATGTGAGTGTCTTGGGAACTCCAACATGGGTTGGCCACCTAAGTCCAAGTTTGTAGCCTTGGCGGTGAAAATCCAAGCATGGGGCTTGTTGTTGGGAAAATCCAAGCATAGGGCTTGGTGTTGGTAAAGTCCAAGTGTGTAGCCTTGGCATGGAAAATCCAAGCATGGGGCTTGGTGTTGGTAAGTTCAAGTGTATAGTCTTGGCAATCAGAAGTCTTGAGGACTTGGCAAGGTCACTAGTCTCGTAGGCTCAGGGTCCTTGAGTCGTGAAGGATGACATTGTGGAAGTCGTGCGCTTGGTGCATCTGAGGGACCGCCGGACGGGGAGCGAATGGAGTGAGGCCAAAGGGAAGCAGACTTTGAAGGAAAGATGTGAAGGATGACGTTGCAAAGTCGTGCGCTTGGTGTATCCGAGGGACGTAGGGCAAGGGAAGAGAGCTTCGGAGGGGAACTCCATGAGAGGATGAGGTGGACTTGGCCAAGTGGCTAAGATGAAGTGCCAGATTCTCAAACAAAGTGTTTGTTTGAGGTTTTACCTGACAGTAGTCAATTGGTATAGGTGTCGGTTCGACTGTTCTAAGTTGATGGCAATCGACTGGAGTGCGACTGGTGGATTTTGGCCCAGCAGTCGACTGCCAAGGGATGATAGTCAACTACCACACAATCAGTCGACTGATGAAGGTGGTCACGTGCACAGAATGCTTGGTAGCTGACTGATCAGTCGGTTATGAGGTCAGCAGTCGAATGATGATATTGGGAAGTTGACTACCAGTGTATTTGTTGCCTGGATACCAACGTGGATTAGTTTGTTGTCTCACAATGACTATAGGAGCAGTCGACTGATGGTCACGATCAATCGACTGATTGACACAGAATCAGCCTGAAACAAGCATAAAAGGAGGAGCTTGTGGAGGATTTCCACAATGATATTTGGGGTGATTTTGGAGGAGGATTACTGCTGCATTCCAGACCTTCAAGGGCAAACCAAAGCAAGCAACAAGCAAGTGATCAAAGCAAAGTGTTGTAAAGTTTTCTTTACTTATATTCATATTGCTTTGTATTTTGGCTTATACTTTTGTATTACTGTTGTAATTGCTTGTACAAGGTTTATCCACCTCCGACGTGTTGTCAAGAAGGAGTTTGAGTAGTGGTGTGATCATCACTCCAGCTCGTTGAGCTCACCCCATGGAGTTGGAACCCTAAGGTTCTGAACCACGTATATCGTGTTGTTCTTGTGCTTGTGTATTTATCTTTACATTTGCATTTGTATATTGCATTTCCACTGCGCATATTAACTGAATTGTAGAGATGAACGAATGACTTCCATCGAACACGCGAACTAGGCTATTCACCCCCCTCTAGCTGGCCATTGATCCTCCAACATAGTCGAGGCGACGCCTCGATTAATCTTGTGCAGAAGCGAATAGAAGCGAGCCGAGCTCGACTAGTGCCTCGACTGGTGCCTCGATTGACACCTTGACTGTTGCAGGACGAGTTAGCATTTATGACAGAATTTTATCTGTTCTGACTTGTGCAGTCGAGGCGATGCCTTGACTAATCTTGTGCAGAAGTGAGCCGAGCCCGACTAGCGCCTCGACTGTTGTAGGGCGAGTTTATTTTTTTGATAAAATTTTATCTATTCCGACTTATGTGATCTTATCTGATCATTTGACCAAATCTTATGGATAGAGAGCTCATCCATAGGTGTTGATTTGGCGAATAAAAAGGGGTCCTTATGCATGGGAAAAAAATAACGCTTACAAATGAAATCAAGGAAAAAGGAAAGGCACTGCACCGATTTTGGCTCTTCGTCTCTTAATGTGAACGTTGGCGGTCCAAAAACTCTACTGTTCTGATTGTGCTCGTGATCGTTGATAGACGGTGATTATGTCGTGGTACCATTATAAATTATTTACCAAACCCCCTAACTACACTAATGCAGTATAAGACTGACTCGGATCGTCTCCCAACGAACCTAATGGCTGGACGTTTGTTTTTAAACAGAAGTAAACACTGGGGTTTTTACAATTATCAAAACAATTAAAATGCAAAATCAAAAGCAAACATGAGAATTAAACATCCAAAAAGTAAACCTAACTACCAATTATTAATTCCCGGGAAGCTAACCTAATGTGCAAAAGTAAGTAATCATGCACCGCACTATCACTATATGGTACAATGATCAAGAAACAAATGAGAACAATTCAACCAAGCATCGCACTATCACTATACGACACAGTGATCAAATAGTCACTAAAAACTAAACTAACAAACATAAAACAATTCAACCAAGCACCGTACTATCACTATACGGCACAGTAGTCGAAGACTAACTAAAAACTAAATGCAAGGAAAGTAAGCAATTCAACTAGGCACCGCACTGTCACTATACGGTACGCTGGCCAAATGTAAATGAAATCAAAACTAATAATGAAAGCAATTCAACCAAGCACCGCACTGTCACTATATGGTACATTGGTCAAATGTAGATGAAAACTAAACTAAACATGATCAAACATAATAGACAAAAATAAACATGATAAACATAACATAACAAATTAACCGTAACCGAACAAACATAACAAAGTAAGCTATCTAATTAAATGGACTAAATTCAAATATAAGCAATCGGTAACCCCACGATGACGACAACAACTCGAACAACCCTCTCTGATGGTGGATTACAAATGCGGTCCTAATCCCGACACCGTGGAAAGGGGCTGAATGCAGAGGTATGCGAACACTATTCTGGCAGCTGTGAATTGCCGGACTGTGGAGGAATCTTCACCAGTGATGGAGATGGAGCTGTCCTAATCCCGTCACAGCTTGTGGGTGGCTCCGACGAGATGGAACATCTTATCCTAGTCGTCGGAATGGAGTGGAATGTCGGTGAAGGATGTACTCGCCGGAATCGCTGCCTCTACTCGCTTCTGATCAGCTGTCCGAATCACGACATCTAAATCTGTCGACAAGGATCGGATGGGATTGCCGCCAACTGTCGGAGGGAAGGTCGCCAGAAAGGAGTTGTCGGACTATCGCCGCCGCTCGTGGGGAAGAAGAACGCTCCTCCGCGCGTGAAAAGGGGGGGGGGAAATGTTGCGGATCGAGTTTGCATTGCACTGAAAATCTTCTGCCATTTGTCGCGCTTCCTTCTGCGTTGATTCTGTGTCACGATTTTTTCTGTTTAGGAAAGGTAGGTTGATTAAGTGAAAAACCTTAGTCGTACGATCGCACTCCCATTGATCTCAGCCATCCATTAGAGCTAGGGTTTAATGAGTCCAATTAATCTCTCCCTAAGTAGGTTGATCAAGCAAATCTGATGGTTGCAATCGATTTGATCCGGATCGACGGTTGCGATTGCTCCAATTAGACCCTCATTATGTGTTTCCTACAAAAATCACTTGAAATTCATGAAAAATACTGAAATTATAGGAATTAACGCAATTAATCGCAAATAGGCTCAATATGTAAAAATATACCTAATAACAATAATTACCCCATCAAAGAGCCTAAAATATCTAATCCACAAGTAAAAATAGCGCAATAAAAAATGCATCTATCAAATTTCCCCACACTTATTTTTGTGCGTCCCGTGCAATAACAAAAACAAAGATACACTAACTCCCTCACTGATTCCCCAAACAATACCTCGATCAATAATCCAAAGACAAGAAAAAATAAGTTACTTAGGATCACCAAATCGATCCGGATCCTAGGGAGTCAAAAGATCCGACTCCTACAACAATCAACATGTATGATGATTTACAGTCAAATCAAATAGACTAAGCCTGATACAAAACCTCCCAAAATGGATAAATGCACTAATGCTCACATAAAAAAACATAGGAGTGGGGCGCCCTCAAAACAACATGCAATCCTGTACTACTATATGCTTGCTTATAATTTACTTCTCTACTGCTATCAATACATCTCATACATGAATCAAAAGGATTTATCATGAATCAGAATAAGATCAAAAGTAGATTGCAGATAAAGTATGCAAAGAGAAGTACAAGACAAAGGTACAATGAATAGGGAACAATAGAAGAATTGGAGAAATAAACCTGATGAGTTACTCTGTGAAATGCTCAGTAACCAGCAATATGAGAAGAGGCTAAGACAATTGGAAACTTTAGAATTGGATTCAGGATCAAATGGCTCTATCCAACACATTACAATTCCATTTGCCTGCGTTACAATTGCACATTTTTTTCTTTTTTTTTTCTTTTTTTTTATTTTAACAAAAGAAACTTCAATGGCGCCATTTTTTTTTCTTTTTCATTTTTTTTGTGCAAAAAATCAAGTACTAATCACAGACAAATACATCTCAGGACCAATGACCTCTGCAAACTATGCCTTCCATATCATGTTTCCAATAAAAATAATATAGCTCCTCCCCCACACTTAAAAATTTTGTCCGTCTCGGACAATACAACCCATCAAACTATTCCTCAAATATGGAAAATAATAGACATGAAAAAGATAATCCACAAATATACAAAGACAATGGATAACAAATGAAGAGATATGATAAGTGAGACATGGAATAAGTAAGTATCATGTGGATTATACAATCAAACCAAGTCAGAAAAAGAATCCAAGAATGAAATCCTTCATTATATTCATGCAAGTAAATGTTACTGTAGTTTTAAAAAGACTCAAAGCAAGTTCTAGAGTAACAAGAATCACATGTGTTATCACACAAAAGTGGGTAGATGATAAGACTGGCTTGCAACCTCACTAGGTGAATCAAAATCAAGCTTAGTCTATCAATAAAAAGTTCACCATCATAACAAGTGACTGTATGCAAGTGAAGTCTCCTATCATACACAAAAATCCACAATTTGATGATCAAACTTAACTAATTTTTACCACCTCTAAAATGATACTAAGGCATGCATAGGGAATATTATTTGACTCAACAACAGACAAACAAACCTAGGTAAACAGGTAAACAAGCAATCAACCCATACAAATTATTCCGAACATGAAAGGAAGAAAATAAATGCAGTAAATAAAAGAACACACTCCCTTTTCAAGTCGGAGAAGAAGCATCATCATGTTTGGTCCCACCGTATTCTCCAGTATAGACTTGATCTCTCTCCTTAAAATGGCCTGCGTCTATTGTGAAAGTGAGACCCTTGATCGCTAATGATCGCCCTGGGTACTCTAAATCTACAAAATATGTGAGACCTAACAAAATCTACAACAATTAGAGAATCATCAGTCCTGGTGGGGATGACCTCCACCCATTTAGAAACATAATCATATGCCAAAAGAATATATGAAAATTCAAAAGATACAGGACACAGACCCATAAAATCAATACCCCAAACATCGAAAATCTCATAGAATAACAAGGATTATTGAGGAATTTCATTTCTTCATACTGTATTCCCTGTTCATTGACATCGCTAACAAGACTTGTTGAATTCAGAGGCAACATGAAATAAGGTGGGCCAATACAAACTAGACTATAAAACTTTCCTAGCAGTTCTTTGGGGTCCAAAATGCCCCCCACAAGACAAAGAATGACAAAAAATAAGTATGGAATGAAACTCATAATTAGGTACACATCATCTAATGATCTGATCACTACAAAATTTTCAAAGATAAAGATCATCCCATACATAATACTTAGCATAACTTTTCAATTTCTGGACTTGTGCATGAGTAAAAAAAATGAAGGTACAACATGACAACTAAATAAATAGCAAGATCTGCATACCATGGTGTCTTACCCTACAAGTGAAAAAGTTGCTCATCTGGAAAAGAAGTTGCTATGGGGGTGGGTTCGATCTCTACCACAATCCTAGTCAAACTGAAATACCACCTCCTTCTGCAACAAGTTGGTCAAGGGTAGGGGCAATCTTGCTGAAGTCTCTGATAAAACATCCGTAGAAACCTACATGACCCAGAAAAGCACGAACTTTCCGCACAAAAGCGGGGTAAGATAAAGAAGATATAACATGAATTGTAGCAGGATCTACTTCAATACCATATATAGAGATAATATAACCTAAGACTATCCCATGCTCGACTATGAATCTCACAAACATATGATGGCAGTGATTCTTGGGGCGTCACCTGAAGTGTGCAAGTCCCTACACATTCCATATCCCTGTCTACAATAAAGAGGGCCCACAGATAGGTCCTAACAACAAATCATTATCAACATCAGAATCATCAGAATCAATAAAATCACAACAAAATATAGAAGGTGTAGAGATATCCAAATGAAAAAAAAATATACTAAGAAATAAAGTTCATGCAGTTCAGCTCATCAGCTATATCCACTCTAAGAATAGAATGATCCTCCATTGGTTGCTTCATAGCGTCCAAAATACTAAACCGAACTACAGTATCTCCTACCTCCATAGAAAGAGTACAACTTCTTATGAACACACATATCTTTACAAAACTTGGCATACTTGGGAATCTGCTAGCTCTTGGAATTCCCTAGCCTTTTCTTCAACAACCCTCTTCCTAGGCTGCACTGGCCTCTGAGGGAAGGGCGGCATAAGACTCAAATAGATTATCGCCTGAAGACCTAGTCATCACCACAACAAATACAATAATAAGTAACAAATAGAAATGATAAGGAAACCACTAATAACAAAAGAAAAAAAAGAAAAAAAACAAACTAACTACAGTTTAAAGACAAACTAACACCATTTTACTCCCCGACAACGGTGCCAAAATTTGATAGATGATGATTATGTCATGGTACCGTTACAAATTATTTACCGAACCCCCTAACTACACTAATATAGTATAGGACTGACTCGGATCATCTCCCAACGAACCTCATGGTTGGACGTTTGTTTTTAAACAGAAGTAAATACTAGGGTTTTTTACAATTATCAAAACAATTAAAATGCAAAATCAAAAGCAAACATGATAATTAAACATCCAAAAAGTAAACCTAACTACCAATTATTAATTCTCGGGATGCTAACCTAATGTGCAAAAGTAAGTAATCACGCACCGCACTGTCACTATACCGTACAATGATCAAGAAACAAATGTGAACAATTCAACCAAGCACCACACTGTCACTATACGACACAGTGATCAAACAGTCACTAAAAACTAAACTAACAAACATAAAACAATTCAACCAAGCATCGCATTATCACTATACGGCACAGTGTTCGAAGACTAACTAAAAACTAAATGCAAGGAAAGTAAGCAATTCAACCAGGCATCGCACTGTCATTATACAATACTCTGGCCAAATGTAAATGAACTCTAAACTAATAATAAAATAAATTCAACCAACCACTGCACTGTCACTATATGGTACATTGGTCAAATGTAGATGAAAACTAAACTAAACATGATCAAATATAATAGACAAAACTAAACATGATAAACACAACATAACAAATTAACCGTAACCGAACAAACATAACAAAGTAAGCTATCCAATTAAATGGACTAAATTCAAATATAAGCAATTGGTAACCCCACGATGGCGAAACAAATCGAACAACCCTCTCTGATGGTGGTTTACGAATGCGGTCCTAATCCCGGCACCGCGGAAAGGGGCTGAATGTGGAGGTATGCAAACACTGTTCTGGCAGCTGTGAATTACCGAACAGTGGAGGAATCTTCACTAGCGATGGAGATGGAGCTGTCCTAATCCCGACATAGCTTGTGGGTGGCTCCGGCGAGATGGAACAGCCTATCCCAGTCGCCGGAATGGAGTGGAATGTCGGTGAAGGATGTACTCACCAGAATCGCTGCCTCTACTCGCTTCTGATCAGCTGTCCGAATCACAACATCTGAATCTGTCGGCAAGTATCGGATGGGATTGCCGTCGGTTGTCGGAGGGAAGGTCGCCGGAAAGGAGCTGTCGGACTGTAGCCGCCGCTCGTGGGGAAGAAGAATGCTCTGTCGCACGTGAAAAGGGGGAAAATGTTGCGGCTCGAGTTTGCGTTGCACTAAGGATCTTCTGTCATTTGTCGCGCTTCCTTCTGCGCCGATTCTGTGTCGCAATTTTTTCTATTTAGCAAAGGTAGGTTGATTAAGTGAAAAACCTTAGCCATCCGATCGCACGCCCATTGATCTCAACCGTCCATTAGAGCTAGGGTTTAATGAGTCTAATTAATCTCTCCCTAAGTAGGTTGATCAAGCAAATCCGATGGCTGCAATCGATTTGATCCGGATCGACGGCTGCGATTGCTCCAATTAGACCCTCATTATATGTTTCCTACAAAAATCACATGAAATTCATGAAAAATACTGAAATTATAGGAATTAATACAATTAATCGCAAATAGGCTCAATATGTAAAAATATACCGAATAACAATAATTACCCCATCAAAGAGCCTAAAATATCTAATCCACAAGTAAAAATAGTGCAATAAAAAATGCAACTATCAATCATCTCGATTGCTTGACTGTAAAGTGCTTTATTATTGTGTTTCTTCTATTCAGATTCTTGTACTTAATTCATATATCTGCAATCTGTAAACTGTAAGTGGTGTTTCTCCACCTTTGAAGTATTCTTCGAAAAGGAGAAAAGATAGAGGTAGCTCTTGGACTAGTATCTCTAGGAGAGAGCTGTGAACAAAGTAAAAATCGACTGTGTCATTTGTGTTGTTTTTCTTTGTGCTCTGATTTTGGTCGTGTTGTCTTGTTAGTATTTCAGCTGCATTAATTCATTTTTTTAAACCACTAATCTCCCCCCTAGCGTAGTCACCGGTCCTATCAAGTGGTATCAGAACTAGGGCTCTATTTACCAGGTCTAACAACCTTAGAGTCATAATCATGCAAGAGGGGTATAGCACAAACCAACCTCCATTCTTTGATGGAACAAACTTCCAGTACTGGAAGAGTCGGATGGAGTACTATCTCATGACCGAGATAGAGATGTGGTTCTCTGTCACGGAGGGCTTCATCACTCCAGTAGATGTAGATGGTAAGGTCTTGGGGTCTGCAAGCTAATGCTAAAGCCACTATAACCTTACAGTGCGACCTAGCAAAGGAACAACTAAACAAGGTTGGTCCTTTCAGCAGTACGCATGACTTATGGAACAAGCTACTTGAGATGCTCGAGGGTACCAGGGACTCTCGTATAGATAAGAGGGATTTGTTCCAAAGTCAACTCCAGAATTTCTCTATGAAGGACACTGAATCTGTTAGTGAGCTCCATGGGAGGTTCAAGGAATTATTAAATGGTTTCCACTCTATTGGAGAGAGTGTTGAGAACCGAGATTTAGACAGGTATGTACTTATGTCATTCCCTAGTAATGTCTTATGGTCATCCATGGTGGATGCCTATAAGGTATCAAGGGACTTGTCCATTGTTAAGATAGATGAATTATTTTTCGAAATGGAGATACATGAACAAGCTAATAGAGGTCAAAAATAGAAAGGTATGACCTTGATTGCAGGTGATCAACAGAAGGAAGAAAAGAAGAAGAAGGAAAAGAAGAAGGAATAATCATTATCCTCTAAGGAAATCGAAAGAGAAGAAGATGCAATCGATTGGCTACCTTGGTGGAAATCTCCGACGATGAAGCTATAGTGATCCGCAAGCTATGTCAGCAACGCTTTATGAAGAGACGAGATCGACGGTGATGACAGTTGGAGCTCATGGCATTCGGCTGGGAGATCGGGAAGAATAGGGAGAGTGGAGTTGTTAGGGCAATCAACCCAAGTATGGTTTGGTTTTGATGGTTGTGGCAAAGGCTTTAAGTTAGGTTGATTGTGAGATTTGATGTGTGTGTTTAAGTTATGCAGGACTTAGTGAATCACACATGTGTTGACTTGATGAGGCATTGACGAGTTCACCATCTCATGGCTCGGGTCCTTGAGTCGGTGAAGAATGGAATTATAGAAGTCGTGCGCTTGGTGCATCCGAGGGACCGCCAGATGAGGAGCATTGGAGTGAAGCCAAAGAAAGTAGACTTCAAGGCGAGATGCGAAGGATGACACTGGAGGAGTCACGTGCTTAGTGCATCTGAGGGGCGTGGTCGGACGAAGAGAGCTTCGATGAGGGATTCCATGGGAAGATGAGAGATTAAGCGATTGTAACCCGGGACGGGGTAGCTTATAGGTAAACTTGGCCGAATGGCTAAGTCAAGTGTCGGATGCTCAAACTTAGGTTTGAAGTTTTACCCGACAAGTTGGATGCTCAAACTTGTGTTTGTGGTTTTACTTGACAATTGGATAAGTCGGATGCTCAAACATGAGTTTGAGGGTTCTACCCGATGAATGGAAGTGTTGGATGCTCAAACAGGTGGTTTGAGGTTTACCCGACGGTTAGATGCTCAAACAAAGTATTTGTTTGAGGTTTTACCTAATAATAGTCGATTGATATAGGTACCAGTCGACTGCTCTGAGTCGACTGATTATCGACTGGTGTTCGACTGAAGTGTTTTTGGCCTAGCAGTCGACTGTTAGGGTTTGGTAGTCGACTGCTGCACCATTAGTCGACTGCTAAGGGACGACAGTCGACTACTTAAGTTGGTCACAGGCACAGAAGGGTTTTAAGTCGATTGATTACCTCGATCACCCGACTGATGGCTTGATCAGTTGACTGATGGGCATGATCAGTCGATTGCCCAATGTGCTATTGGACTGCAATGGTTGTGGTTCAGGCTTGGTCAGAAGCCGTTGGAATTGCAACAGTCGACTGATGGCATGCAGCAGTCGATTGCTGCATACCCAACAGGAAGAAACCCCTCTTCTTTATAAAAACAGGGGTTGGAGACCTTGGGGAAGCTAATGCTTCCTCTCCTTTTTATGTTCTAAGGACTCCCATGACTTCCTAGTGTTTTCTACTCCTTTCTCTCTATTTTCAGTCATATTATCTTGTGAGAAGAGGAGTTGATGTAAAGAGGTTCCTCCACCTTGCTTGAGCAAAAGGAGAAGTTTAGTGCCTTGGTTGAGGGAGTGATTCGCTATACGAATCGTCAGTAGATTAACGGCAAGGGTCGTGGACCACGTTACATCCTCATGTTTGCGTTTTCTTCTTCTTTATCTTTGTTTTAGCTTAATTGTCTTTGCTTTAGCTTTATTATCTATATTCCACTGCGTTAATGATATTGTAGACAATTAAGAACAGCTGAATTCCATCGACCACCATCTTGGCTATTCAACCCCCCTTCTAGCCGGGCCACGATCCTCCAACAAGTGGTATCAGAGTTAGGAGATTATCTCTAGACTCACTGTTGTAACAATCATTGAAATGGTCGGCTCCAACATCCATCCACCCAAATTTAAAGGCGACTTCACTTGGTGGAAAAAGCGTATGAAGGTATTTTTTGAAACGGACTTTGATATTATGAATATTATGGAAATCGGTTTCGAGATACTTAGGGATGAAGAGGGGAAGCCAATCGAAAAATCAAGATGGACTAAGAAGTAAAGAGAGAAGCACCCTGTAAATTCTAAAGTCAAGCACCATCTCTACAATGTGCTTCCTCAACAAGAGATTAATAGGATTGGCGAGTGCTCTAGCGCCAAAGAAATGTGGGAAAAGCTAGTGGAGCTTCATGAAGGCACATTCGAATCCAAGCTAGCTAGAAGAGGCCTTCTTCAATCGCAATTGAACAACATTAAGATAGATAAAGAGGAGAAGGTATTATCTCTACACTCTCATTTTAAAGAAATAATTAATGGTCTATCTAGTGTAGGGGAGAAGCTCTCAAATAGAGACATGATAATGAAAGCAATAGATGCCTTCCACCGATCATCAAAATGGAGCTCCATAGTGAACTCATTCTACATCTCAAAGAATCTAGAGGTAAGTACTCTAGAAGAATTCTTTTCTATCATGGAACTTCATGAAACCTGACTTAAAGGAATAATTGAAGATCCAATCAAGCAATCAAGGGGAGTAACATTAGTGTCCGACAAAGTAAAGAAGAAGAAGGAGACTTCACCCTCCTCATCCAGTGATGAATCTTCCTCCTCAATGAATAGCAATGACGAGGCTTATATGGTAAGGAAGGTAAGACGTGCTTTAAAGAATTTTAAATTTAACAAGTCTCATGATAGGAGAAGGAGGACTATGAAGGTGATATGCTACAATTGCCAAGGAGAGGGACACATGAGAGATGAATGTCCTCTCTTGAACAAGAGCAAGGAAACGAGGAAGAATGACAAGAAGAAGGAAGGAAAGAAGAAAGAAGAAAAGAAGTCAAAGGAGAAGGAGAAAAAGTCAAATCCCCTGAACCTAAAAGCTACGTGGGATGACTCATCTTCATTGGAAGAAGAAGTCTTCACGCACCTTGCACTCATGGGGATTGAAGATGTAGCTTCCACCTCATCCGAAAGAGAAGAAGAAAGCACAAGTGAGGAGGAGAGCTCAAGTGTAGGGGGAGCATCCACATCGGAATCGGAAGAAGAGGATTGGGTAAGTGAGGTAAAGAAACTACCCTCTCAAGATATCATTTCCATGATTTCTAGTTTGACTAAGGACTTGTTTAGAGTAAATAAGAAAGACAAATGCATGCTTGATGAAATTAAGAAATGAGAAGAAAATCTAGAAAATGCATGTTTAAATGATAATGCTTCTTCTTCTATGACAAATGATGCATGTTTAGAAGAAAATAAGATTTTAAGGGAAAAGGTAGAATACCTCACCAAAGCCCTTGAGAAATTTACCATTGGCTCAAATACCCTAAATATGATCATTGGGAGCAAAAGGGCAAGTTTTAACAAAACGGGCTTAGAATACAAGGGATCAAAGAATGAGAAAGTATACCATTGTTTAATTGTTAGAGGACAATCTAAAACAACCATAGTAGCTAGGAAATGGATCCCTAAAGAGTACTTGGTGAACGTTATTGGAAAGAACTTATATTGGGCTCCCAAGTCAATCCTTAAAGGTTAGATAAACCTAGGATAGTCAACCATATTTGAATTTATTTCATATCATATTATTTGGTTGACTTATGATGATGGGGGTGATACTTGATGAGTAATGGTTTTAGGATGATGGGTAGAATTGAATTAAAAAATTTGGTTAAGTATAAATACCTTTAGTTACATCTCACAATTCACCATAAGGCTAACTTGATTGAAAATATAGCAATAGGTGAGATATTAGGATGATACAAGTGATTCACTTATGCCTATGGCATTTTGATGAATCATTATAAGTATCATGACATAGCAATCATAGACAAACTATTGGGAAAGCATATGTTTAATTCATAGACATTTTACCCAAAGATTATGGTGTTGGAATGTATACTGAAAGCCTAGCTTTTTTTGTATGAACATTTTTATTTTGAAATAAGAATCACATGATTATTGTTTGCACTTTATATTTATTATATGTGTGCATATTGTCTAATACTTTACATTGAAGATAACATGGTGCTTGGTGTGGCACAGAAGATCATGTTATCAGTCCCTTGTAGAATATAAGTATAGGCTCACAACCAAGATGGTTTTGGACAAACCATTGGCATGGTTGTAGTGTAGCTTGGTATTGTTTTATCTTGAACATAGAGTTACACTAGTACACTTAGGTGTATTGAGCAGGACCGACATAGAGGTGATTCAATTTATTGCTGACTACATAATTGAATCGGACCTCGGATATTATGTTGTACATGCTCTTAATCCCGATATAATAACGGGCACATGTACTTAGTATTTATTTCTTTGATTTACCAAAGGGTGAGATTTATATGCATTAAATCAATATGCTCGGTAAGTTGGGAAATGATATTATTTACATGGTGTGTCGTTGATTATAGGAGGAAACCATGTCCTATATATTAGGTTGATGATGTCCCCTTGAGGAGCTCATAAGGTTGATCATGTAAACCCTACAGGTTGACTTAGTCAACATGATGATAAGGTTGAGTGGTACTACTCGAGGAGTTAGATGTTAATTAATTGATGGTCAATAAATCAATTAATTGACGAACATTCGATATCTTAAACATGGGGAGATGGATGTACAAATAATGTATGGAGCCCATATTAATTTATGGGGGTTGGTGAGATAATTCAATGATGATCCTCTAGTGGAATGGAACATCATTGATGGATCAAGTTTGTGTGGTTCCGATCCATCGGGTGGCCAAGATCCAACTCCTCCTCATGATCCCTATCGTAGCCTAATATAAACCTCATGAAGCCTAGATCCAATGATGGAAAACAAATCCCTAGATCCAACGGTGGAGATTAAATCTCTAGATCCGACGGTTGAGATTAAATCTCTAGATCCGACGGTTGAGATTAAATCCCTAGATCCGACGGTGGAGATTAAATCTCTAGATCCGACGGTTGAGATTAAATCTCTAGAACCGACGGTTGAGATTAAAACCCTAGAACCGACGGTGGAGATTAAAACAAGGCTTAAGCCCAACTCTATATAAGGGGGCTTAAGGTGGGCGGCAAGGGTTGTGGTTAAAGAAGTTGGTTGGTTTTGGAAATTAGGGTTTTGCCTATCAATAGCTTGGGCGGCAAGAAACCCTAAGGAGGAAACCCTAATTAGATTAGGGTTTGGCTCTTTGGTTGGGCGGCTAGGGTTTGCAAGAAGGTGGGCGGCAACTATAGGAGAGGAGCTCTTATTCTTCCTAGGGTGTGGTCGGCTCCTTCCTCTTCTTCCCTCTACCTTGGTCGGCGCTCAACCTATTCCTCTTCTCCTCTTCTTTTCCTCTTGGCCAGCGGCACAAAGGAGCTAGGGATTGTTCCCTTGTTCGGTTCCTTGGTTGGCCATCTTATTCTCTCTATTCTTGAGGCCGACGGCATCAATCCTTTGTGGATTGGTGGTTTGCTCAAGCAAGAAGGGAAGGAGAGTTCTTCTTTCTTTCGATTGAAGAAGATCTAGGAAGCTTCAACTTGTGGAGGATCTTCGCCCACACGAAGTCAACAAGGAGGTTAGGACATACGATAGAAGATCAAGAGGTATAATAGTTTTACAAGTTTTATTATTGATCTTTGCATGTTCTTATTAATATTATTGTATGTGTTGGTTATACATGTCTACATCCATATGTATTTGTATAATCATGGACCCCGAAGATAAACACAAAAACCGATGATCCGTCCATCGTCTTTTCTGCGGCTAACCGACTAGAAGAGCTTGGTTGCTTGAACAACTAGTTTGTTCAAGCGATCGCTCAAGTCATTAGCATGACGACGAATTAGTTGAGCTTAGGAAACTCATCCCATCCGGATTAGTTTTCATTAGTGAAAATTTAAATCCGGGGACATGGGAGCCAATGAGCCTCCGAGCACAATGCCTTCAAATATTGTATCAGAGCCACGGTTTCTGGTTTTGTGTGTTTTGGATTCAGTTACTTTCATGCACTTATCATATATTGTATATGCCGGATGATAGTAGGATGTGAGTAGGATAATATTTCGGTTGCAGGCATAAGTTCCAACTATTATGGCTATATATGTGTGTATGTGATTGGATGTGTGTGTGATTGTATATTATTTGAATCCTCGGGGTTGACGAGGCTAAATTAGTATTTGATTTTTGTAATTGAATACGACATTGTTTAGCCACTCATTTTAGTTTACTTTCGATCTAGATTATTTGTACACTCCTTCGTGGAGTATAGGATCGATGGATGTAAATTAAAATAGTTTGTCTTGGCTCGGATCTCTTTGGTGACTTGCGCACGGGAAAAGGTGTAGCGGACGAGGTAGCGACACGACGAGACGCATATTGGAGAACAATGCCATAATAGTTGAGAAAATTTTGTTTTTTTCATATTTATTGCTGATTTGTTTTATATGCATGTTGTGTGTGCTTGAAAATTCCTCACTGACAATTTACTAAGTGGGAGAGGGGCATTTTAATTAATTCCCGCGGCCTCCATTACAATTTGACGTGTGATGCAACAAACTTGCGCATCGGCTCTGAGTACCTTCCTCCCCATCGGATGAGTTTGTTTGCGGATCACTAGGTCAAATAATGGTTATAGGAAATTATTTAGGAGTGTGTGTACTTCCCCATCGGTAGGGCACATAATCCGAGATATTTCCCTTAGTATCGTGTAATGGTGCACACTTAGATGCAAATAAAAAGTATCCTCCCCATCGGAGTCACTGCTTTTATTTGTAGGGCCAAAGAGTAACCAACTATTAATTTTATTTGTCAAAGAGTAAGGTTGACAAGATAATAAAATTAAAGGGTTAAACCTCCTCTTACAAATGTAGAATTCGTATACGTCCACACTATCTGGCATGCGATATTCTCGGTGTTTTGAGGTGTTGGTTGATTTTGAAATTTTATTGTTTGAGGAATCAATGATATTTGAAATCTAATATTTTGATCATTGTGATTCTTAGGTTTTTCAAATGGCTTTCAACCCACTTGCTGTGATTTTAAAAGAAAATAAACTTACTGGAACAAATTATATTGATTGGAAAAGAAATTTGGATATTGTCTTAACTACAGAGGAGTACAAATTTGTACTCTTCGAGGTCTGTCCTCCTAAGCCCACCGATGACTCTGATGAAAAGGAGAAAGAAAGTTATAAGAAATGGATCAAGGCAGATGAGATGGCACGGTGTTATATTTTGGCATCTATGTCAAATGTGCTGCAACATCAGCATCAGGACATGGCCACGGCTTATGACATGATGTTCAATCTCAAGGAACTTTTCGGACATCAGAGTAGGGCGGCTAGACAGGAGGCTATGAGGAACTTGATGATGACCACCATGATCGAGGGAACACCCGTCAGGGACCATGTTCTCAAGATGATGGCTCATCTAAATGAGATGGAAGTCCTCGAAGCTGAGATCGATGGGTAAACCCAGGTCGATATCATTCTCCAGTCTCTGCCTAGGAGTTTTGAGCAGTTCCGCCTCAACTACAACATGAATAAGAGGTTGTATTCGTTGGCAGAGCTTCTGACAGAACTCCAGGCGGCAGAGGAGCTTTTTCGTCAAAGCGCTCAAGCCATGGTTGCTCAGAAGGTTTCTTCTTCTAAACCGAAAGTTAAGAAGAAGAAGAAGCAAGGTGGAGCAAAGAAAGTGGCAGTAGGACCTCAGGCAGGAGTGAAGAAGCCGAAAGGCAAGTGCTTCACTTGCAAGCAGACTAGACATTGGAAGGCGGACTGTCCTCGCCAAAAGAACAAAGGTATATCTTCTTGTTTAGTTGTTGAAACATGTTTAGCAGTGTTATCTACCAGTACCTAGTGTATAGATACAGGAGCCACTGATCATGTCTGTAATACTTTGCAGGGGTTCCAAGAAACCCGACGACTAGCTGAGGGAGAGATTACCGTCTTCTTGTGCAATGCTTCAAAGGTGATGGCTATTGCAGTGGGAGACATTTATTTATCTTTTGATAGGAATAAAGTTTTGGTTTTGAGAAATTATCTTTATGTACCAACTTTTAGAAAGAATCTAATTTCAGTTTCTAAATTATTTCTGGATGGATATTCTATTTCTTTTAATGATAAAGTTGTGATAAAAAGGAATAGGGAAATTATCTGTTCTGGTACATTGGTTGGCAATTTGTATACTCTTGAACTGAAAACTCCCACGATACATATAGAAGTGAATAACTCATCTTCTAAGTGTAATAAGAGAAAAGAACATTCGAAAATAAACCAGACATATCTTTGGCACCTAAGACTTGGTCATATTAACCCGAGTAGAATTCAAAGGTTGATAGCTGATGGACCCTTGGGTTCATTAGTGGTGGAAGATCTCCCAACCTGCGAGTCTTGCTTGGAAGGTAAGATGACAAAGAGGCCTTTTAAGGCTAAGGGGTATAGAGCCAAAGATGTATTGGAATTGGTTAATTCTTATTTATGCGGTCCTATGTCTATCCAGGCTAGAGGTGGCTTTGAATACTTTGTCTCTTTTATAGACGATTATTCAAGGTATGGATACATTTACTGTTGGGTTTTTCCGAGCCGCAAAAACCGTTTTTTTGCGTTGCGGAAACCTCGGAATCCCCGGCCATGGATCCGTGCGAAGTATAAAAATTATAAAAACATGTATGTGCTTACAAAACCCTAGATCTACCTTAGATCTAAGATGTTAGAACATTACCCTCGTAGCGATGCCCTTCGCTTATCCCGCTCGTCCAAAAGTTCGCCGGAACTCGAGAGTGTCAAGTGCACACTCCTCTATGGTATCCACACAAGCAATAGGTGGAGAAAGAGACAAACTTGAGTGTGCTAGCACTCCTAGAAGATCTCGGCAAGGAGAGGTTGTGAGAGGTAGAGAGCTTGAGAGAAAAATTCCAAGGAAGAAGATGAAGTTAAGAGTGTAACTCACCAAATGAATTCACCACACATAACCCCCAAAGTGGCCGGCCACTTCATGGAAGGGGGGTTACATGCATGCATGTAACTCCCATGACCCTTGGTCTCCCTCATGATGTGGCACCAATTGACCAAGTCAATGATGATGTGGAGCATCATCATTGGCCGGCCATGCCATGTCATCATCATGACATGGCATTTGGTCAAATCAAACTTGACCTTTCATCTTCCCTCTCAAGTCAAGTCAAACTTGACCTCTAATCTCCCATGGTTGATCAAATCTAACCACTTGACTCAAGTCAATTTAATTTAATGAATCTCTATTCCTTAATTTAAATTGATTTGATGAATCAAATATAAATTAGACTCATTCAACACTTGAATCAACTTGAGTCTAACTCAATTAGTCTAATTTGGATTACTCTTAATCCAATTTGGTTCATCCCATGAACCTAATCCTCATGGTTCATCATATGAACCTAATCTCCATATAATTGCTCTTATGTGTGTGACCCTATAGGTTCTTGTAACGTTGGCAATGTCCCTAAACCGATTTAGGAACATAAGCAATGAGCGGTATCTAGCAACACATCATTACTACCCAAGTTACAAGAATGTTGAGCTCCAACATCACCTTTGTGAATACTAATTGTGACTCTCACAATATGTGACAATGTCCCTCTATCCTTGACATCTAGATTGACCAATCGAGGCATAGACCGTGTCATCCTCGGTACAATCTAAATCTTGAACTCCAAGTAGACTCACTCTAATCAAATGAGCTCAATATCTCATATTGACTCATTTGGGCATGGCCATGCACTTCGTGGTCTCACTCTATCAAGAATATCGATGTCACCCCCGTCATATAGGAGGGATAGATCCCATCTACATCACTCATATCCCTCCGCATAATTTGTTACATACCCAGTAATCGCCTTTATAGTCCACCCATTTACGGGTGACGTTTGACGAAGCCAAAGTATGCAACTCCTTATGTAGGGAACCATGGTGACTTCAGGTCTAAGGACTAATAGTCATACTAATAGCCACATGAGAAAGTATATGACACTCATATAATGATCCATGATACTTTCTCATGGCGGGTCATTCAGTATACATTCTCCAATGCATACCCATGTGTCAACTTGATATCTCATATCCATGACTTGTGAGATCAAGTCATCTTGTTGACCTACATGCTAGTCTCTACGCATTAACATTGTCCCTGAATGTTAATACTCGACTAGGAATGATTAAGAGTAGTGTTCTCTATATCATCTCATTATCGATTCAACCAATCGATTGATATAGATAAGAACCTACTACTCAAGGACATTATTATATTTAGTTATTTTGCACCAATACAAGTAAATATAATAACCATGCCTTTATAAATAGGAATATGATACAATAAAGTCCATACAACAATCATCACATGATTGGCTCTAGGGCTTTCACTAACAATCTCCCACTAGCACTAGTGTCAATCACCGTAGTATCTAATACCCAATGACCTAGTATGACCATCATGCTTTTTCTGTGCCAAAGCCTTGGTCAAGGGATTCGCGATGTTAGCCTCTGTGGGTACTCTACAAATCTTCACATCTCCTCTATCGATAATCTCTCGAATGAGATGGAAGCACCGTAGTATGTGTTTGGTCCGCTGGTGTGAGCGAGGTTCCTTAGCCTGTGCAATCGCTCCATTGTTGTCACACTAGAGCTCTATGGGATCCTGCAATGCTAGGAACCACCCCAAGCTCAGAATGAACTTGCGAGATCCAAGCTGCCTCCTTTCGCCTCGGATGCGATATACTCGGCTTCTGTTGTAGAATCAGCAACTGTGTCCTGCTTCGAACTCTTCCAGCTCACAGTGCCACCATTCAAGCAAAACACGAACCCTGACTGCGATCTATAATCATCCTGGTCAGTTTGGGCCGGCATCAGTAACTCTTCTGACTAGCTCCTCATCGCCTCAAATATCAAGAAATATTCTTTAGTCCTTCTCAAGTACTTAAGAATATTCTTGACTGCTATCCAGTGACGCTCACCTGGATCTGACTGGTATCTACTCGTCATGCTCAAAGCATACGAGACATCAGGACGAGTACATAGCATGGCGTACATGATAGATCCTATAGCAGATGCATAAGGAATCTTATCCATGCGGTCTCTCTCCTCTCTAGAAGAGGGACTTTGAGTCTTCGAAAGACTCACACCATGTGACATCGGCAGAAGTCCTTTCTTGGAATTCTGCATGGCAACCGAAGTAATACCGTGTCAATGTATGTACTCTGACTTAGGCCAAGCAATCTCTTAGATCTATCTCTATAGATCTTGATGCCTAGAATACAGGCTGCTTCACCTAAGTCTTTCATTGAGAAGCACGTCCCGAGCCAAGTCTTCACAGACTGTAGCGAAGGGATGTCATTCCCAATGAGCAGTATGTCATCCACATACAATACAAGGAAGACAACTGTATTCCCATTAACCCTCTTGTAGACACAGGGTTCATCTTCATTCTTGATGAAACCAAACTGTTTGATCACATCATCGAATCGAAGATTCCATCTTCGAGAAGCTTGCTTTAGCCCATAAATGGACCTTTGCAGCTTGCATACCTTCCCAGTATGCTGTGGATCTACAAAACCCTTAGGTTGTGTCATGTACACATCCTCGAGCAAGTTTCCATTCAGAAACGCAGTTTTGACATCCATCTGCCAGATCTCATAATCGTGGTATGCTGCAATAGCAAGCAAGATCCGAATGGACTTAAACATCGCCACTAGAGAAAAGGTTTCATCATAGTCAATACCATGAATTTGCTTGAAACCTTTAGCCACCAATCGGCCCTTATAGGTATGCGTAAGTCCATCCATGTCAGTCTTTCTCCTAAAGACCCATTTACACCCAATGGGTTTGACGCCTTCAGGTGGATCAACCAAAGTCCATACTTGGTTGGTGTACATGGATTCCATCTTGGATCTCATGGCCTCTAGCCATTTCTCAGAATCTGGGCTCATCACAGCTTCCTGATAGGAGGTAGGCTCATTCTCAATGAGCATTACGTCATCATGGTCAGACAAGAGAAATGAATATCTCTCAGGCTGACGACGTACCCTATCAGATCTGCGAAGAGGTAGGTCTACTTGAACAGGTGGTTGTTCCACAACTCTTTGTGCAATAACCTCATCACCCACAACACTTTGTGGTTCATGTTCAACCTCCATCAAGGCCTCAGTGCTATGGTCCTTATCTTGAATTTCTTCAAGATCGAAGGTACTTCCACTAGTTTTTCTAGAAACAAAATCCCTTTCTAGAAAAACTCCAATCTTTGCCACAAACACTTTGTGCTGACTGGGAATGTAGAAGTAATATCCCTTTGTATCCTTGGGATATCCAACAAAATAGCACCTATCAGATTTGGGTCCCAGTTTGTCTGAGACTTGACGTCGAACGTAAGCCTCACAACCCCAAATCCTCATAAAAGACATCTTGGGATTTCTCCCTGTCCATATCGTATATGGTGTCTTTATGACAGCCTTGAATGGTACACGGTTAAGGGTAAAGGCTGCTGTGTCTAGAGCATATCCCCAAAAGGATATAGGAAGATCTGTGTGACTCATCATAGATCATACCATATCCAATAGGGTACGATTCCTCCTTTCGGATACACCATTCCACTGTGGTGTTCCAGGAGGAGTGAGTTGGGATAGAATCTCACACTCAGCTAGATAGTCACGAAACTCATGGCTAAGGTATTCACCACCTCGATCTGATCGAAGTATCTTAATACTCTTGCCAAGCTGGTTTTGTACTTCATTCTTGAATTCTTTGAACTTTTCAAAGGATTCTGATTTATGTGTCATGAGATACACATAACCATATCTACTAAAGTCATTAGTAAATGTAATGAAGTACCTGTAACCACCTCTAGCAGCAACATTGAAAGGACCATACACATCACTATGTATAAGTCCTAACAAATATGTTGCTCTTTCGCTGTGTCCACTAAAGGGAGTCTTGGTCATCTTGCCTAAAAGGCAAGACTCGCATGTCTCATATGATTCAAAATCAAATGAGTCTAGCAGCCCATCCTTATGGAGCTGAGATAAGCGACTCTCATTTATGTGACCTAAGCGACAATGCCAGAGATAAGTTTAGTTCAACTCATTTGACTTGAACCTCTTGGTACTTATGTTATAGATAGGGCTCTCTAAGTCTAGAAAGTAGAGTCCGTTCATTAGAGGTGCACTACAATAGAACATATCATTTAAATGAATTGAACAACATTTGTTCTTTATTATAAATGAAAATCCTTTCTTGTCCAAACAAGAAACTGAAATGATGTTCTTGGGTAAGGCAGGCACATAACAACATTCATCTAATTCTAATACAAGCCCAGAGGGCAGAGATAGATCATAAGTTCCTACAGCAACAGCAGCAACCCTTGCTCCATTGCCTACTCGTAGGTCCACCTCGCCCTTTGTCAATGCCTCCCGCTATTTCTCACCGTACATTGGTACAAATGTGAGATGCACATCCGGTATCTAATACCCATGATGAAGAAATAGATAGATTGACTTCTATAACATTTATACCTGAAGTAGAAGTCTCACTTCTCTTCTTCTTAAGATCTTCCAGGTATGCCTTGCAGTTACACTTCCAGTGTCCTGCTTCCTTGCAGTGGAAGCAAGCCCCTTCCTTAGCTACCCCTCCTTTGGGTTTAAGTTCTTTGCCTTTGCCCTTGGCTTGGGACTTTCCCTTACCTTTAGGCTTGCCCTTGCCTTTCTTCTTCTGCACCATCAAAATGGTGTCAGATTTACCCTTCTTAAGGTTAAGCTCGTGATTCTCAACATCTTTGAGCATTTCAGGCAGTGGCTTATCAATTTCATTCATGTTATAATTCATGACAAATTGATTGAAGGCTTGTGGCAAAGATTGCAAGATCAGGTCAGTGGCCAGCTCTTGGCCAAGTGGGAATCCCAGCCTTTGTAGATTTTCTATGTACCCAATCATCTTGAGTACATATGTACCTACGGGAGTCCCTTCTTGCATCTTGGACCCAAATAATGCCTTAGAGACTTCATATCTCTCATGCCTAGCTTGTCCTTGATATAGTTGACGAAGATGTCCAACCATATCATAAGCATTCATGAACTCGTGTTGCTTCTGAAGCTCAGAGTTCATGGTCGCGAGCATAAGACATGACACATCTAATGCATCATCTTGATGCTTCTTGTAAGCATCTTTGTCAGCTCGCGAGGCAGTGGCAGGAGGTGCCCCCGGAATGGGCTGCTCCAGGACGTACAACTTCCTTTCTTGGGTGAGAACAATTCTTAAGTTCCTGTACCAGTCCAGGAAATTTGCTCCATTGAGCTTGTCCTTCTCAAGAACAGATCGCAAAGAGAGAGTGTTCGTGGTTGTCGACATAGTTATCTACAACATACAATGCAGAGAATTAATATCGTATTTCTTTTATCATTTAATTAGGCCTTTAATCAAATGATACTCCCACTGAATTATAGAAATTTTGTAGAATCAAGTTATGGATGTGGTCAAACCACATTACTAGATTCATACAAACTAGCTATAATTCTTGCGGGACAAGATCTACATCATACTAAGCCTTGAGTTAGCTTTGGCTAAATCGCCCAAGACTTAGTACGATCGGTGGGTAACACATTACCGATTACATCTCTATGCAACTCTTGTTTATAGGATTAAGACCCACATTTACAAAAGACCTTGAGTTAGCTTTGGCTAAATCGCCCAAGGTTTAGTGTAAATGCGATCTTAACCTATCTTTCCAACGATTGGAATATGCCTATAGTTCTACTCGATCCAATTGAGTTAACTAGTTTTGCTCAATCTAATTGAGCTTACTCTAACCCAAGCGTGATAGGCGGGACCAAGATTGTCCCTCCGCACCCTACCAAGATAATATGTGTTGCTCTGCTTTGACAGATTCAACAACAACAAATGATCGAGGTAGTGATGGGTATCAAGGCTCGGTAGGCATTTTTCGAGTTGATTCGATTATGATCTAATCTAATCGTAATGTGTATCTTATACGCATTTAGGCCTTTATTATCCTATATTAGCATGCATCACATACATACATTAATTATTCTAGCATGCATCATATACATACAAGAAAATTATCCTACTAGCATGCATCACATACATACAAGCAAAATCAATTAAATATATATATATATCAACATATATATATATATATATATATATATATGATTAAATGTGATATTGTCATGGCCCTACTACGATCTTCTCAAGCCAATGAGAAGATCGGACGGTCAACCTAAGGCTAGCGGCTTCTCCAAGCGCTTCCTTTGACCGCCATGTGTCGTCGTCACCCTTCTCGTAAGCTCGTCTTCAAGTGGACTTTCCACCGCTCCATTTTTGTACATTACAAAATATGAAACTCGAGTTACATTCGAGTCTAAAACTATTTACAACTAGAATATCAAAAAGAAGAGGTACGACGCGCAGGTCGCATACACTATACAACACGCACAACCACAAAACTGCACGCAGGCCGTATTATGAATTACAACACACATAATCCAATCAAATTGGGGTCATTGGGCCATGACAATCACATAATTATACATAATTCTAAATTATGTATTTTTACAGAAAATTTCTATAATTTTTCCTAATTTATTTCAAATTTATGAGTCACCTCTCCGTAACGGTCCCGCTAAGCGGTTTCCGGGCGCGATCGCGGGACAAAGCCCCTTTTGGGGATAGGGCAGCGCCCATACTCGCAAAATTAACTTTACGAGTGTCCCTACTATGATCCTACAGCGACTTAAGTCGCTGTCCCAAAAACCTAAAGCGAGAACTCACCGTTTCGGAGAGTTTTTCTCGACGGTTGAAGCCTACAAGTGTCCCAACACTTGTTGCTTCGACTCTTTGAGAAAAATACCCAAAAATTCTATAAAATTATGAAATTTACAGAAACATATAAATCTGTAATTTTTATATCTAATACAAAAATTACAAAGATGAAACACATACATGCTTCGCACGTGGCTCTGATACCACTGTTGGGTTTTTCCGAGCCGCAAAAACCATTTTTTTGCGTTGCGGAAACCTCGGAATCCCCGGCGACGGATCCGTGCGAAGTATAAAAATTATAAAAACATGTATGTGCTTACAAAACCCTAGATCTACCTTAGATCTAAGAGGTTAGAACATTACCCTCGTAGCGATGCCCTTCGCTTATCCCGCTCGTCAAAAAGTTCGTCGGAACTCGAGAGTGTCAAGTGCACACTCCTCTATGGTATCCACACAAGCAATAGGTGGAGAAAGAGACAAACTTGAGTGTGCTAGCACTCCTAGAAGATCTTGGCAAGAAGAGGTTGGGAGAGGTAGAGAGCTTGAGAGAAAAATTCCAAGGAAGAAGATGAAGTTAAGAGTGTAACTCACCAAATGAATTCACCACACATAACCCCCAAAGTGGCCGGCCACTTCATGGAAGGGGGGTTACATGCATGCATGTAACTCCCATGACCCTTGGTCTCCCTCATGATGTGGCACCAATTGACCAAGTCAATGATGCCGGTCATGCCATGTCATCATCATGACATGGCATTTGGTCAAGTCAAACTTGACCTTTCATCTTCCCTCTCATGTCAAGTCAAACTTGACCTCTAATCTCTCATGGTTGATCAAATCTAACCACTTGACTCAAGTCAATTTAATTTAATGAATCTCTATTCATTAATTTAAATTTATTTGATGAATCAAATATAAATTAGACTCATTCAACACTTGAATCAACTTGAGTCTAACTCAATTAGTCTAATTTGGATTACTCTTAATCCAATTTGGTTCATCCCATGAACCTAATCCTCATGGTTCATCATATGAACCTAATCTCCATCTAATTGCTCTTATGTGTGTGACCCTATAGGTTCTTGTAACGTTGGCAATGTCCCTAAACCGATTTAGGAACATAAGCAATGAGCGGTATCTAGCAACACATCATTGCTACCCAAGTTACAAGAATGTTGAGCTCCAACATCACCTTTGTGACTACTAATTGTGACTCTCACAATATGTGACAATGTCCCTCTATCTTTGACATCTAGATTGACCAATCGAGGCATAGACCGTGTCATCCTCGGTACAATCTAAATCTTGAACTCCAAGTAGACTCACTCTAATCAAATGAGCTCAATATCTCATATTGACTCATTTGGGCATGGCCATGCACTTCGTGGTCTCACTCTATCAAGAATATCGATGTCACCCCCGTCATATAGGAGGGATAGATCCCATCTACATCACTCACATTCCTCCGCATAATTTGTTACATACCTAGTAATCGCCTTTATAGTCCACCCATTTACGGGTGACGTTTGACGAAGCCAAAGTATGCAACTCCTTATGTAGGGAACCATGGTGACTTCAGGTCTAAGGACTAATAGTCATACTAATAGCCACATGAGAAAGTATATGACACTCATATAACGATCCATGATACTTTCTCATGGCGGGTCATTCAGCATACATTCTCCAATGCATACCCATGTGTCAACTTGATATCTCATATCCATGACTTGTGAGATCAAGTCATCTTGTTGACCTACATGCTAGTCTCTACGCATTAACATTGTCCCTGAATGTTAATACTCGACTAGGAATGATTAAGATAAGTGTTCTCTATATCATCTCATTATCGATTCAACCAATCAATTGATATAGATAAGAACCTACTACTCAAGGATATTATTATATTTAGTTATTTGGCACCAATACAAGTAAATATAATAATCATGCCTTTATAAATAGGAATATGATATAATAAAGTCCATACAACAATCATCACATGATTTGCTCTAGGGCTTTCACTAACATTTACTTGATGCGCCGCAAGTCTGAATGCTTTGACAGGTTCAAAGAATTCAAGGCTGATGTGGAGAACCATCAAGGTAAAAGTATCAAGACGCTACGATTTGATCGTGGTGGCGAGTACCTCTTGGGAGAGTTTAGGAGTTACTTATCAGAGGCTGGGATTCAATACCAATTGTCCGCACTTGGCACACCCCAGCAGAATGGTGTGGCTGAGCGAAGGAATAGGACTTTTATGGAGATGGTCAGATCGATGATGAGTTATTCTGAGTTACCTGATTTGTTCTGGGGGTTTGCTCTGGAAATGGCAGCACACATTCTGAACTTGGTTCCATCTAAGTCAGTACCCTCTACTCCCACAGAATTGTGGACTGGGCGAAAGTCTAGTCTAAGACATATTCGGATTTGGGGTAGTCCAGCACATGTGCTGAAGGGAGATGCTGGTAAGTTGGAATCTCGTACATAAGTACGCTTGTTTGTTGGCTACCCTAAGGGAACGAAGGGTGGTTTGTTCTATAGTCCTAGAGATCAGAAGGTGATCGTGAGTACGAATGCCAGATTTCTAGAGGAGGACTATGTGATGAACCACAAGCCCACGAGTAGGATTGTTCTTGAGGAGTTGACAGGGGAAGTCCCGACTTCAGTACCACCGGTACAAGAGGAAATTCCACAAGTCACTGCACCGCGTGTCACAGAGCATACACAGGAGTCACCTCATCGTAGTGGGAGGGTTGTTAGACAACCCGAGAGATTCATGTTCTTGGGAGAGTCTTCGGACTTAGTCCCTGGTAAACATGAACCTAATCCCTGGACATATGACGAGGCACTCCAAGATAGAGATGCGGTATCTTGGCAAAGGGCGATGAATTCAGAGATAGAATCTATGGATTCTAATCATGTCTAGAAGCTAGTAGAACCACTCGATGGTGTGAAAGCCATTGGATGCAAGTGGATCTACAAGAGAAAGAGAGGAGTAGATGGGAAGGTTGAGACCTTCAAAGCTAGGCTTGTTGCGAAAGGGTATACTCAGAAAGAGGGTATCGATTATGTGGAGACCTTTTCGCCGGTAGCTATGCTTAAGTCTATCTTGCTGCTCATGAGGATTATGAGATTTGGCAGATGGATGTCAAGACAGCTTTCCTTAACGGAAGTCTTGTGGAAAACATCTATATGAAGCAACCAGAGGGATTCATTGCAAAGGGCAAAGAGCATCTTGTGTGTAAGCTTTATCGGTCCATTTATGGATTGAAGCAAGCTTCTAGATCTTGGAACATCCGCTTTGATGAGGTAATCCAGTCAAATGGATTTATTCAATGTCCGGATGAGCCTTGTGTATACAAGAGATGTGATGGAAACGTAGTGATATTTCTTGTACTATACGTAGATGACATTTTGTTAGTTGGCAACAATATTAGAGTGTTATCAGACGTAAGGGTATGGTTGTCCAAACAGTTTGATATGAAGGACTTGGGAGAAGTGGGACACATCCTTGGGATCAAGGTAATAAGGATCGCAAGAAAAGGATGTTGTGCTTATCTCAAGCTTCATACATTGACACTATCCTTGCTCGTTTTAGCATGCAGAACTCCAAGAAAGGTTTTCTACCTTTTAGGCATGAAGTACCTTTATCTAAAGAGATGTGTCCCAAAACATCAAAGGAGATAGAGGAGATAAAGGCGGTTCCTTATGCTTCGGCAGTAGGAAGCCTCATGTATGCTATGCTATGTACGAGACCAGATATCTTCTTTGCCGTGAGCATGGTTAGCAGATATCAGAGTAATCATGGACAAGGACATTGGACTGCGATAAAGCATATATTGAAGTACCTGAGAAGGACTAGGGATTATATGCTGGTTTATCGGGCAGATCAATTAGTCCCTGTGGGTTACACGGATTCTGATTTCCAATCAGATAGGGACAACAGTAAGTCTACCTTGGGGTTTGTGTTTACTTTTGGAGGTGGAGCCATAGTATGGAGGAGTGTCAAGCCGAAATGCGTGGCGGACTCTACCATGGAAGCTGAGTATGTGGCAGCCTCTGAGGCAGCCAAGGAAGCTGTATGGCTCAGGAACTTCTTGATGGACTTGGATGTGATTCCTGGTTTGCCCAGAACTATCACAATTTATTGTGATAACAGTGGTGCAGTTGCAAACTCGAAGGAACCACGAGCCCATAAGGCAAATAAACACATAGAGCGCAAGTACCACCTGATATGAGAGATCGTAAAGCGAGGAGAAGTAGTTGTCGCCAAGATTGCATCAGAGGATAACCTGGCGGATCCATTCACTAAGGCCCTTCCAACGAAAGCGTTTGATAGGCATATGAAGGACATGGGGATCAGATGTATGGCAGTGTGATGACAGCATAGTATTTTAGTATAAGTGGGAGATTGTTGAAATGTATACTGAAAGCCTAGCTCTTTTTGTATGAACATTTTTATTTTTAAATAAGAATCACATGATCATTGTTTGCACTTTATATTTATTATATGTGTGCATATTGTCTAATACTTTACATTGAAGATAACATGGTGCTTGGTGTGGCACAGAAGATCATGTTATCAGTCCCTTGTAGAATATAAGTAGAGGCTCACAACCAAGATGGTTTTGGACAAACCATTGGCATGGTTGTAGTGTAGCTTGGTATTGTTTTGTCTTGAACATAGAGTTACACTAGTACACTTTGGTGTATTGAGCAAGACCGACATAGAGGTGATTCAATTTATTGCTGACTACATAATTGAATCGGACCTCGGATATTATGTTGTACATGCTCTTAATCCCGATATAATAACGGGCACATGTACTTAGTATTTATTTCTTTGATTTACCAAAGGGTGAGATTTATATGGATTAAATCAATATGCCCGGTAAGTTGGGAAATGATATTATTTACATGGTGTGCAGTTGATTATAGGAGGAAACCGTGTCCTATATATTAGGTTGATGATGTCCCCTTGAGGAGCTCATAAGGTTCATCATGTAAACCCTGCAGGTTGACTTAGTCAACATGATGATAAGGTTGAGTGGTACTACTCGAGGAGTTAGATGTTAATTGATTGATGGTCAGTAAATCAATTAATTGACGGACATTCGATATCTTAAACACGGAGAGATGGATGTACAAATAATGTATGGAGCCCATATTAATTTATGGGGGTTGGTGAGATAATTCAATGATGATCCTCTAGTGGAATGGAACATCATTGATGGATCAAGTTTGTGTGGTTCCGATCCATCGGGTAGCCAAGATCCAACTCCTCCTCATGGTCCCTATCGTAGCCTAATATAAACCTCATGAAGCCTAGATCCAATGATGGAAAACAAATCCCTAGATCCGATGGTGGAGATTAAATCTCTAGATCCGACGGTTGAGATTAAATCTCTAGATCCGACGGTTGAGATTAAATCCCTAGATCCGACGATGGAGATTAAATCTCTAGATCCGACGGTTGAGATTAAATCTCTAGATCCGACGGTTGAGATTAAATCCCTAGATCTAACGGTGGAGATTAAATCTCTAGATCCGACGGTTGAGATTAAATCTCTAGAACCAACGGTTGAGATTAAAACCCTAGAACCGACGGTGAAGATTAAAACAAGGCTTAAACCCAACTCTATATGAGGGGGCTTAAGGTGGGCGGCAAGGGTTGTGGTTAAAGAAGTTGGTTGGGTTTGGAAATTAGGGTTTTACCTATCAATAGCTTGGGCGGCAAGCACCCTAAGGAGGAAACCCTAATTAGATTAGGGTTTGGCTCTTTGGTTGGGCGGCTAGGGTTTGCAAGAAGGTGGGCGGCAACTATAGGAGAGGAGCTCTTCTTCTTCCTAGGGTGTGGCCGGCTCCTTCCTCTTCTTCCCTCTACCTTGGTCGGCGCTCAACCTATTCCTCTTCTCCTCTTCTTTTCCTCTTGGACGGCGGCACAAAGGAGCTAGGGATTGTTCCCTTGTTCGGTTCCTTGGTTGGCCATCTTGTTCTCTCTATTCTTGGGGCCGGCGGCATCAATCCTTTATGGATTGGTGGTTGGCTCAAGCAAGAAGGGAAGGAGAGTTCTTCTTTCTTTCGATTGAAGAAGATCTAATAAGCTTCAACTTGTGGAGGATCTTCACCCACATGAAGTCTACAAGGAGGTTAGGACATACGATAGAAGATCAAGAGGTATAAAAGTTTTACAAGTTTTATTATTGATCTTTGCATGTTCTTATTAATATGATTGTATGTGTTGATTATACATGTCTACATCCATATGTATTTGTATAATCATGGACCCCGAAGATAAACACAAAAACCGGCGATCCGTCCGTCGTCTCTTCCACAGCTAACCGACTAGAAGAGCTTGGTTGCTTGAACAACTAGTTTGTTCAAGCGATCGCTTAAGTCGTTAGCACGATGACAAATTGGTTGAGCTTAGGAAACTCATCCCATCCGGATTAGTTTTCATTAGTGAAAATTTAAATCCGGGGATATGGGAGCCAATGAGCCTCCGAGCACAATGCCATCATATGGTTGGATATTTTAAATATTTTAAAACCATTTCATGTTTTAAAATCTGTCAGTTCATGTTTTAAAACGTTTCAAGGCAAAGCTAGGCTTTCAAGTTGATAAAAATTTGAGTACTTTTCAAACATTTGAATTTTTACATTATTTTCAAAATTTGAATGAATTTTCATGAATTTATTTTTTCACTGATAGAGAGACTCATTAGAAATGTGTTGCCCAAATTTTGGGATTTTTGAAATTCTTTGGAATTTTTAATGTATTTCTGAAATTGGGTTCAAAAATTAGAAATCGAATTTTACATGTGACAGTCGACTGCTAGTCTGAACCAATCGACTGATGTACTGTGCACGAGCACAGTAACCTATTTTAAGTAGGTTTAAGCCTGATTTTGGTATTTTTCTTCCTTTAGACTTTGATGTCGTGTTGTATAACATATGTTAAATGTTTTTGATGGTGTCAAAGGGGGAGAAATCTGAGAGTTTAAGTTAATCATGCTAGGGGGAAAATAACATGTGTTAAGGGGGAGTTGCATGTATTAAGGGGGAGTGTTTTGATACTCATGTTTTATTTACATGCTTTCCTTCCTTAGTGTTTTGTTAATGGTTTACCTAACTTAAATATGTTGCCACACATCAAAAAGGGAGAGATTGTCAGGGCAATCAACCCAAGTATGGTTTGGTTTTGATGTGTGGAAAAGGGTTTAAGTTAGGTTGTTTATGAGATTTGATGTGTGTGTTTAAGTTATGCAGGACTTAGTGAATCACACATGTATTAACTTGATGAAGCATTAGTGAGTTCACCATCTCATGGCTCGGGTCCTTGAGTCGGTGAAGAATGACATTACGAGAGGCGTGCGCTTGGTGCATCCGAGGGACCGTCGGACGAGGAGCATTGGAGTGAAGCCAAAGGAAGCATACTTCAGGGAGAGACGCAAATGATGGCATTGGAGGAGCCGCGGGCTTAGTGCATCCGAGGGACGTGACCGGACGAAGAGAGCTTCGGTGAGAGACTCCATGGGAAGATGAGAGATTGAGCGATTGTAACCTGGGACAGGGTAGCTCATAGGTGAACATGGCTGAATGGATAATTCAAGTGTCGAATGCTCAAACTTAGGTTTGAGGTTTTACCCGACAAGTCGGATGCTCAAACTTGTGTTTGAGGTTTTACCTGACAATTGGATATGTCGGATGCTCAAACATGAGTTTGAGGTTTCTACTCGACGAATGGAAGTATCGGATGCTCAAACAAGTGGTTTGAGATTTACTCGATGGTCAGATGCTCAAAAAAAGTATTCGTTTGAGATTTTACCCGATAATAGTCGACTGGTATAGGTACCAGTAGATTGCTCTGAGTCGATTGATTATCGATTGGTGTTCGACTGAAGTGTTTCAAGCCCAGCAGTCGACTGCTAGGGTTTGACAGTCGACTGCTGCACCATCAGTCAACTACCAAGGAACGACAGTCGACTGCTAAAGGTGGTCGCGGGAACAGAAGGGTTTTAAGTCGACTGATTGCCTAGATCACTCGACTGATGACTTGATCAGTCAACTGATGGGCATGATCAGTTGACTGCCCAGTGTGACATTGGACTATAACAGTCACGGTTCAGGCTTGGTCAGAAGTCGTTGGAACTGCAACAATCGACTGTTGCATGCCCAACGGGAAGAAACCCCTCTTCTCTATAAAAAGAGGGGTTGGGGGCCTTGGGGCCACTAATGCTTCCTCTCCTATTCATGTTCTAAGGCCTCCCACGACTTCCTAGTGTTTTCTACTCCTTTCTCTCTATTTTCAATCATATTTTATTGTGAGAAGAGGAGTTGATGTAAAGAGGTTTCTCCACCTTTCTTGAGCAAAAGGAGAAGTTTAGTGCCTTGGATGAGGGAGTGATTCGTCGTACAAATCATCCGTGGATTAACGGCAAGGGTCGTGAACCATGTTACATCCTCGTGTTTGTATTTGCTTCTTCTTTATCTTTGCTTTAGCTTAATTGTCTTTGCTTTAGCTTTATTATCTATATTCCGCTGTGCAAATGATATTGTAGACAATTAAGAACAATCAAATACCATCGACCACTATCTAGACTATTCAACCCCCCTTCTAGCCGGGCCACGATCCTCCAACAGGAGCGACGGTGAGAATTGGGGATCGAGGAAATAGCGGTTGGGAAGAAATGGCCGATTGGGAGTAATAAAGAAATCATAGGAAAAATAGGAAAATGAAACCTAGGGTTTAATATTTAACCTTAGGTAAATTTAGTATATTAACTCCTACCAAGCAGATAATTCAAACAGGCTTTATAAAAGCCTATTCGCTTCGTTCTCATAAACTGTCATATAAGTTCCATTTAAATCCAAATAGATTTCTAAAATTTTTTGAAAAATTCCAATGGGTATCTTCTTAATTAATAAGTATTATTTTATTTTCTAATATCTCACATTCTCCTCCACTAATAAAAATTTAGTCCCCAAATTTTCTACTCAAGTACGATGAGTAAGCAATACACCACTACTTGACTCAAGTACGTGGAGAAAAATCACACACCTCTAGTAACCAAGTGGGGATACTGATAGCCTCTAAAATCTATCACACATGCTTTCAATAGTTCTTCTAAAGAATAAACAGTACCTTCATATTGACCCTTTATCTAAAGGTAAATAATCGTACCACAGTAGAGCTCTAACTCCGTGACCTGTTAGAGACTTTGCCAGAATTGTAAGGTGAATCATAAATCACTATCGTAAATGTTACTCAAGGATACTACAAGAAAACTAAAAATCTCCTTGTCGTATAATTTCATTGAGCGACCCAACGAAATCAATCTTACGGCTCGATAGAAAATGAGCAGACTTGGTTAATCGACCACCGATCACCCAAATCGCATCAAGTCCTTTCCGAATTCTAGATGATCTCCCAACACAGTCCATCGTACTAGGCTCCAACTTCCATCTCGGTACATAACTCTACCGGTCACAAATATTCCACCTTTATTAGTTGACACATCAACACCAAGCTACGAGACCAACTATGTCTCACATGTCATTCCATCACTAAGAACATCTCAACACTCACTATTTTTCAGATACAATTCGAATAAATCACCAATCTCGAATGATGAGTCTCTTGAAACAACTATTCCTAATTCGAATGTAACTCTATAACCCACTATTCTCCTCGGAGACGAAGAATTACTTTCTCACAAGAGAAATCAATCTACTATCCAAAATCACTCTATCACACATAACTAGAAGTGACTGGGAGACTATAATGACCAATCCTCCTAATTGCAACTATCCATGTTCCAGCAACTCTATAGTAGCTACCCAGTAGCTAACCAAAACGCCATGAACATTCCTGCTCCATACATCTACAAATCAAGATAACAACTACTAAGTCCACGTCATACGTATGATCGCTTATCTCATAATTCCTTAACTGGCATAAGCACATGATACATCTCATTCAACTGTATCGGAACGATTCTAATCCCTACAATGATGCATCTGTGTACAGTACCCTTTTATCCACACCGGAAAGATTCGTAAAAGTCAATAATCATCTAGGCCTTGAAACCTAGTTTCACCAGCTTTGGACCAAGTGATTTCCATCACCTTCTTGGTCAAACAAGTCAGCGGTATAGTAACACTAGTAACATCCTATCCACATCTACGGTGACAACCAAATCAATCCAGGGAAACCATCAACTTCCCTTAAGATTGTGAATATATATCCAACACAATATTGTCTAAAATGACAACCACCAACTGATCCAATCGCTTCCAGAATACTAGATTCCTCAAGTCCTTTAATGACTAAGTCGTTAAATAAATCTAACAATATTATCAAAAGCTCATAAAATTCATACCAAGTATGACATATCATCTTCTACACAGCCACATCCTTTTTACTCTAAGCTGATGATATCTCAATCATCACACCGACAATGATAACTGTATGACACCAAGTCACTATAATATCAACACTCCAATCATAATTCAACCCTAGAGTGTACACAGGTGTCTTTTAACTGATCTAAATAGATCATCTATCCACAACGAAGGATATTCATTCTCAATAACTACTGCATTCCATCATCGATAGTCGATGCATAACCTCAAAGGTCTGTCTCTCTTTTAATAAAGAGTTCTAGATATTCTAAAGAAGAACCCCTGGGACAAATAAATCTCCCATCCAATACCTCTTACAATCACAACCTACATTCTTCCAATTCCCATAGTGCCTAGCAACACTGATACCAATAGAATTATCACCCGGTATGAGGTCTTCAATATCGAAACTATTTTCGAAATCACTCTGATCGCATACTCCACTTGTTTATGCAATGACAAGCCTGGGAGTTCATCCGAAACTACATCCGAATACTCTCAGATTATATGCATATCTGAGAGATATAGTATACCATCATTTCAATAATTTATCCATCAGTAAGGATATGTCTACAGTAAAGATATGACTATCAAAGTCTAAGGGCATCCCTTGATTTCTTAATTTTTGGTCAACATCTCACCTGACGGTAGAGATACTACCAACCCACAAGTCGATGTATAGGAACCCTTCTAATCCTATCTAAGAATGTTCTAGATATAGATACCTGTAAACTCTCAGTATCTCTTAATATATCGACAAATAAAGTAATACTAAAGTAATACCCGAATGACCAATCCTTCTGTCCCCTATACCTCTTCTCGAGTAATCATGTAAACTCGTCCAATTTCTGCTCTTGGCAGCTAAGCTCATGTAGGTAAAAAAGACTACCATGGAGGAACCAAAATCAACTGCTAAAACTGAGGTACAAACCAAAATGACTGCAACGGAGATGGTAAACACTGTTGTTCTAGTAAAGAGTACACCACCAACTGTAAAGTACTGAATAACTGCCAACATTGTAGCATGCTCCAACTCTGCAAAAGGTATAGCTGTGGCCGGGGGGTAACAGTTGATGATGTGATAACCCAATCTTCTGTGATGATCTATGCTGTCGAGATTGTGCATCATCCTCCCGAAACAACATCGATAGTCTTCAACTGAGTCTTCGAAGTACACCTTCTCCTCATATGTACTGGTTGCTTATAATAGCAATAGATGAACTGATCCAATGGATAATCCGACTTTGCGTGTCATCGTGACCCGCACTGCACGCACATAATCCCTTTGAAATCATTCTTCTGATTCCAATATTTGACTTGCAATGTCTGCTTATCGATCTCCAACTCTTAAAACACTTGCTACGGAGTCATTTCCATACACATGACTCGACCTAATGCCTTCCGATAGGATTTGATAGAAAATCCATACATCCTAATCCAAATGTAAGCCAACAGATCATGAGTGGCTTAAAACATCTCAATCATATTCTAAAGCTATTAGGTGGACGTAACCTCTATAAGTCTAATGACTCCGCATGGTACTCACACTACCAAACGATCACCCTACTTGAAGCTCAAGAATTCCCTGACAATAAGTCAAAGAAAATGACGTAGGCAAATACTCTCTCCCAACATCACTAAACTGTGACCAAGTGATATCATATTTCTCGAATGTTATTTCCTACATCTTCCATCAAGTACCGGCTTAATCCCGATAATGGTATGTAACTAACTCTACTTTCTTTGCATCACATAGGTTAAGTACTCAAAAGTACCTTCAAAGTCATAAAACCCAACACGACCATCTCAGGGATCAAAATTCCTATGAAACACCATATACTAATTCTCCATTATCTGCATCAACAATAGTATACATGCTTGTCCATTACCCCATAGGTAATGATCGGACTAGAACAGTTAGTGAAAATCCTTAAGATTGTAATTTTTGATCTCCACAAGGAATGCAACAACCTGACCCCTAATTTTCGACTTGGTATTAGTTGGCTCTCAAAGGAAATTCACCTTTTTGACGGCAAGTTCAAGTCTCACAGACTCAACAAGTCATTCCCATGGTCAACTCATACCACGGTTATGAATAGTGACTACACACTACATGTCATTCCCTATTATAATCAACCAAATGCATAGCCAACAAAAAAGATATGTGATAACAATTATCATATCTTATACCTTGTAGCTCGGAGATGTCCCGCTATAGCCAGATCCCAGAACTTACAAAACAAAAACCGAGTAAAACAAAACTCGATGTCCAAGTAAAATAAAATTCGAAAGTGGTCCTCACAACCTAGGCTCTAATACCAATAAAATTGTCACGTCCCGACAGTACAATTGTCCATTAATCGGATGGTATCCTCTTGTGACAATATAAGAAATAATATAAATACATGGCCCAAATAGCTGCTAATACACACAAGCTATAAAACACAGTGGAATATACCAACAAATAATAAAGATATAAAGACCAAAATATGTTCGTACCAGTACGACTTTGACACGCCATAAAACATAATCGAGACTAACCTCCAAACCAAATCCATAATAAAGAGTCAAACACATAACAACACAATCGATTACCAAATAGCAGAAACAATATAAGATAAAAATCCAAAACATACAATCCAAGATAATACAACAGTATGGAATACAATCCACACCCTCAGTGTGAGATGGGATCAGCTGGAGGAGCTCCGAGAACTCAAGGAAACTTCTAATTGTTACTTGGGCGACAATATGAAAGATAGTGCATGAACAATATATATCATAAGGAGAAACCCCTTCTTGGAGTTCTGCATGCTAAAACGATCCATAATGGTGTCTATGTATGAAGCTTGAGATAAGCACAACATCCTTTTCCTGCGATCCCTTATAACCTTGATTCGAAGGATGTGTCCCACTTCTCCCAAGTCTTTCATATCAAACTGTTTGGACAACAATACCCTTATGTCTGATAACACCTTGACATTATTGCCAATTAACAAAATGTCATCTACGTATAGTACAAGAAATACCAATACGTTTCCGTCACATCTCTTGTATACACAAGACTCATCCGGACTTTGAATAAATCCATAAGACTGGATTACCTCATCAAAGCGGATGTTCCAAGACCTTGAAGCTTGCTTCAATCCATAAATGGACCGATTAAGCTTACATACAAGATGCTCTTTGCCCTTTGCAATGAATCCCTTTGGTTGCTTCATATAGATGTTTTCCTCATAACTTCCATTAAGGAAAGCTATCTTGACATCCATCTGCCACACCTCATAATCCATATGAGCTGCAATGCATAAGAGAATCTGGATAGACTTAAGCATGGCTACCGGTGAAAAGGTCTCCTCATAATCGACACTACAACAAAAATGCTAAAAGACAACACCACAAAGACAACGGTTTTAGGAGAAACCGTTGTGATTTTGATAAAAGACAACGGTTTTTGATAAAACCATTGTCTTTGAGCGCCCATATAACACAAAAGACAACGGTTTGACACTATCCGTTGTCGTTGAGCATATTTTTTTTTAATCAACAACACATTTTATAACGGTTTTCCAGAACTGTTGTCTTTAAGTTTTTTTTTTATCTTAACAATAGTTGGGACAACGGTACAATCAACCGTTGTCACTGAGAATATTTTTATAACATTTAGCACAACGGTCAAAAATTATTGTCGTTGTGATAATATTACAACGGTTTTAAACCGTTGTCAATGAAATTTTAAAAGTTTATAATACTATTTTTTAAAAATGATTGGAAATAATACAACGGTGATTTTTTTTAATACTATTTTTTTATTATAATACAACGGTGAAATTATTTTTTTAATTATTAATACTATTTTTTTAAAATTATTGGAAATAAGTTTTTTTTTTTAAAATATAAATATATACGTTTACAAACTAAGTCATTTATCATGACATTTTTAAAAATCGTCACGATATTTAATAATAATATTAATCGTGGGATTTTAATTCTTCGTTGTTTTCCTTTTTTTCCCATTTCTCTTCCGTCTTTTTTTCTCCCACGGAACCTAGGTCTTCTCCTCTTCTCTTTTCATCGCAAGGCGACGACAACACCGCAAGGCGACATGGAGTAGGCTGCGGAGCGACACGAGGTTGGTTGCGGGGATACGTGAGGTTGGTCGTATCTTTCCGGCAAGGTGGGCTAGCCACGGAAGGACACGACAGGTCAGCGATGCAGCAGGGCAACAATGCAGCTTTGCTACGAGGCAGCGACAACACCCCGACGGCTATAGCGCGATGCGAGGAATTGGTTGATGGATATTCTACAAAACCAAGAAGCTTCGCTTTTTGGTATCTCAAATAAATGTGATAAATACAAAGTTGTTTTCAAAATCATTTGTGAAGGGCAATCCAATGCAAGAGCAGAAAATCCAATAGAATTCTCTGCAAGTTGTTCCTTTGGCTTTCCTTTCTGACTTGAGGTACATTTTGACCTTATGGTTGGACAGTTTTTTCTTGGTGGAGTTTGGTAGTTTATCAAGATATGCTTTCGTAACATTCTATCTATATTTTTGTATATCCTCACTTGGTTGTCTTAATCACTACCAGATTTATAGCAGCTATGTTAATGTGTCATGCTATCAAGAATTTGGTACATGACAATTTTTCAAACTTTGGGAAATTTATTTTATTATTCATTAATTAATTTTATTCGGCTAACTTGTTTCATTAGGCATTTCATTATTTCTAACTCATAACCTAAATGTCTTGGTTACTGGAAACTAGGGTCTGAATGTTTTCCTAATGTATTGGAGCTGTGAGGTTATTGTGCTTGTGCAAGTCTAGAACAATGTAAGCAGTCCTTTTTTGCATTCTTTGTTGAGTTACTATGGGCAAGCTAGGAATGAGTTGAGAAAATGATCCCAGTAATTAGACAATGAGCTATCTTTCATGCACACACATACGCACATGTATAGACATGGGAGAAAAACTAGAATGGCATCAAGCCCATTCTCTTTTAGATGCCTTAAAATATGATAGATTCACAATATTTTCATGGCTCATGGTTGTTTAGAGCTATTAGATTTTGGGTATTGTTACATTGTGTTCTTCCTATGGTATTGCAGGATCAATTGAAATGTTGCATGAAACATAGCTTTATTTTCACTATTTGTCATTTTCCTAAATTTAGGTTCAACCAGCAGTTGGCATAATCAAACTTGGAGAGACAATAGAAATTTCTGTTCATCTTGATGAACTTTGCACAAAGGAAGAGATTGTTGATGGATAGCTCAGAATTGGCAGTGTCAAGATACTGTGGAGAAAGAAGTAGTATTACTAATTATCGTCACAGGCACACACTCAACTAAGGGCAGAAGTCAACGGATCCATGTATGACATTGTTGTTCTGATGAAGTCGGTCAAAAAGTTCCATCAAGATGAATTACCATCCATCAACATGGATCCGATGGCAAAGGTTCTAAAACTCTCTGTATGTGACTGGGTTCAACAATATAAGCGTTCCATGAGGTTGTACATCAAAACCATCTTTTATAGTCTAACTCATCCCTTTCTAAATGCATGTGCCATGAAATAGAAACCCTAATCAGATCTTTCTAGCAATCACAAGGTCCTACAGGTGTAATTTGTAAATGTAACTTGTTAGAAGTTTTTATTTTATTTTTATTTTTCTTTTTGTTGTTGTGGAATTTATAGATTGACATTAGCTCTGTGAATTAGATTGAACAGGTAGCATGTATCTTTTCCGGCCTTTCATGCTAATTGGATGTATACCAACCATTGTTCGGGCATAATTTGTTTAGCTTGTGAAAAAGATGCTCTCTTGTCCCTTTTCCAGTGAGCAATGACAAACATTTTAAGATCTCATCAAGCTATTTGCAATTCAATAGGCCATGTTTTATTCATGCAGGATATGGAACATTACTAATGCTTGAAGACTGCAGACTTCTGCTGCCTCTACTTTGTGTGTTTGGCTTCTTCTGCAGAGGTACGCTTTCAGTCATGTACCTCTTCCTTTCACCCATCTTGGGATGATATCTCATGTAACACTTAGCGACAATTCAATTAATCAGAGTGCAAGAAATATGTTGATAATACAAGCTAAGTGAAGAAATCTTTATAATTGGTGTAGACGAGTTTAGATATGCAAAACACCATATTATATGGCAATGCAGCATGCATGGTCATGCCTGCTCACCCCTACTCGCTACCACGACCCCAGTGTGGCCTAGGTGGCACAACATGACAACTGTCCCAACTCACACCAACCACTGCTCTAGAGTGGCCGAGTGAGCAGCATGATCGAGTAGCATATGAGCATAAAGAGCTCGGTACGCAACGGGGGTCCCTATTGCTGGCCACTCCGACTGACACTACCAATGAGTGGTCGAGTGCCACGCACCAAGGACAACTGCATGCACCTCAACTACCATCATCTATAATGGTAGAGTACAGCACAACAAATGCTCTTCCCTCACACCAGTTACTCCTCTGGGAGTAACCTGGGAGGAAGGATGACTGATGACTCTCTCAACCCTCAAGGGAGATGATGTCATCAGTATCCATGCAATGTCATGAAGGTATTGTCTAACATACAGATATCTACCACATACTCTCTGTTTAACAGAGAGTCACATCCCTTGATCAGTACACTCTCTATCATGTAGAGAGTCGTACTTGACTGATCATGGCAAGCTAGGACCACCGGTCCATAGAGACACACTATTTACGACTCACCTGACCATTTACACAACACGTGGTTGGTAAATAAGTGTACAACATATGAGTATTGGTATAACTCCTACATTTAGGGCATTACCTTTCCACGGATGACCTTTTTGCCAATTTATAAATTTGGTCATCACCCGTGCTCTAACATCCACAACCTACTAAACATCTAGGCCTATTTACATCACATCTATAACCCTAAATCATAATAAACGAGATTGTGATATCAACCATTGAGTAAATATAGCCAATGACAAGTTTAAGCATAAGATAATAAGAGCAGGGTCAAGGTAACATGATCATATAAGATGATCATGCATCTAAATCTATATGCATTAAAACTACCTGACCAGGGTAGGAATTACCCACCTGATACGAAGCTCGAACTAATCCTCACAGCCGTGGACTGACTTCGTATCCCAAACCTGCACATAATAGCAAACTATGATTAAGTACAAGTATCCAACAAATACACAACTTAATTACTACGTCGTTCATATGTTCACATCCTTTCCTCGTCTACGAGTTAGGAACTCGAGCACACACCTCTCGTAACCTCACAACTCTAATACAAGACATAAACAGAGCATCACAGCCATTTACAACCCCCAATTTACAGTCGACAACACCCCTATTTACTGCCGACCACAACTCTATCCCCTAAAACATCTATCTCACGTCACAGCCATCTCAGCCCCTTCGTGGCCAATAACACCATCATTCACAGCCGACACAACCTTGTTCACAGTCGCACAACACTCCCATAACACCCAATTAGGGATCAAACTCCCTAATTGGACACCCCACTCCATATCAATCCTTCTCACTAAACCACAGCCGAGTAACCCTCCAAATCACATCAACCACACAACCAACACAGAACCGAATAGACTGCAAAAATACAAAGGGAATCAAGATATATACCAGCAATACAACCTTCCCCTTTGACGAGCCAAGCTGTTCACCGGGATAGCTCTACCACCGACAATTGTTGCAACTCTTCCGCTCGGGACACAACACAACACCAATCGGCTACACTCCATCAAACCTACTCCACAGATCAACTGCAATCGTTGCCCTCAACTCACAATTCAACAACCTTTAAACATCATCGATACATAGATCACTCTCGATAGAAGAGAAAAAATAGAAACGAGAGTTATACCGAAATTTGGTGTCTTCACCGGCTACACTCCCCCAATCTATTTTGTTTGCAGGAAAGATTCCTTACTGCCCTAGCTTCGGCTGAGATTGCGAAGTAGCTTCCAAACCTTGTTGCAACCCGATAGAAACAACGAGATCTAAATCAAGAGCTCTCCTACGCTTGATCTGATGGGGGAACAACAATCAAAATCCAAATAGAAAAAAAAGAACTGTGTAACCTGCGGTAGCATCTTTGGATCACGGCGATAATGTCATCAATCGGCTCACGCGACTAGATCGACAAGTGCCCGGAGAAAAGGAGTCGAACTGACCTCCATCCGAATCTTCCATCGAGAACAGCGTCGACTTTCCTTCCCTCTCGCCGACCAAGCACCAGCCATAGGATAGAGAGGTAGATGGCAGACTCAGAAGAAGGCACTCGGCAGCCGTGCGCTTCGGAGACGAAGAGGAGATGATCGCTTGCATCACGAAGAAGAAGAAGTCGCTCGCCGAAGGAGACGATCGGCTGCGTCGAGAGAAATAGTCGGAAGAAAGTAAAACCGAAGGAATCATTAACGCTTGGCGTTATTATTGAGTAGCGGGTCGGGTAAGAAAATACCGAGTCGGGTTTAGGGAAAAACAATTGGATCCGGGGTTGATCAATCCATTAAATCCATTGACCATAGAGTTTTATAATTAAACTTAAGTCATTTGAACCCTAATAAGCCCCTCATACCCAGATGACCCAAACAGGCTTTCCCGAAGCCTATTAAATCTTTCCCCGTAATAGCCATAAAAATTTACATTTAAGTCCAAGAAAATTTCTAAAATTATTGGAAAATTCCATAGTGTATTTTCCTAATTAACAAACATTATTATTATTATTATTATTATTATTATTATTATTATTTTCCGGTATTTTACAATAGACGTAGTAGTGATGAAAGATCACAGTCTTCCTCTGCTTTAGCCCCCGCACATTCTGATGCTCTTGCAGGAAATGTGCCCTCCACCTCTTCCCTAGTTGTAGGATCCTCAGATTCTCAGCACATACCTGCTAATGTCTCTTCCTCAGTACAACAATCACTCGTGGAGAGGGAAGATACGAGAGAGTTTATATCTCCGCGCGGAGATTCGTAAGTATTCAAGTTTTACAATATCTATATTTAATTTTTAATACAATATGTTTTTTTATAAGTATATAATGGGGTTTATTTTTCATTTATGTTAGATTTACAAATTCTGTACATGTTATTCACGAGGTGAATAAAATAGTGAATAACAATTGGGGCGGTGCTTCTATGACTTATACAAGCACGTCGGAAGAAATTAAAGTTTTGTGGTGGAATGAGTTCAAGGTAACTTATTTCAATCATTTAGTATATGAAATTGTAGTGAATATAATCAATTTGTATTTTTATCTACTACAACGGGTATTTATTTGGGAGGAGAGTCAAACAATAGAGATTAGGAGGATTTTTAAGAAAAAGTGTGGTGACCATATTAGAAACATACTAAATCACGCCAAAACTAAAAATAAGAAACCACACTATATAACCGAGGATAATTGGAATAAAATTATTGTGCATTGGGGATATGAGGAAAGTAAACAGAGGAGTGAACAGAATAAGAAAAATCAGAATTGTAACTCCGGCGTTATGTCTGCCACGTATGCGGGAGGATCCATAAATATCGATGAGCATAGAGCTCGATTGGTGAGTGTTTTCAATTTATAATTTTGTAATCTAATACTTACTAATTTATAAATATTAACTATTTAATTTGTTTAGGCCAAAGAGACGGGAACTGAGTCATTATTTATTGACACTTTCACCCATACATTCCAAAAGAAGGATAAACATGGAGTGGGGAAAGAGCTAGAACAATAAAGGTGTGTAATTATAAAAATTTAATTTCCTATGTTACTATTTAATTTTTTTCTTTCACAATAGGAGAAATACGATGAACTTTCATAAAGAAATTCGGGTGCAAGCGATGATGGAGTCAAATCGGAGCCATCTGTTAGCAATATAAATGTATGGCTCGAAGCATCTGGAGGATCGAAAAGTGGAAGAATACTTGGACTCGGCTCTTTGAGTCGATCCTATAGAGTCCCTGGTACTTCTTCTTCATCCTCGCCAACATCAAAAGCCCAAGTAATTCAATTAACTGAAGAGGTTAATCATTTGAGAGAGTTACTAGCATAGAAGGAAACTGAAACGAGAGAGAACGCTCAGAAAGTTCAAGACTTAAATGAAAAGATGAACGAATTCCAAAGGCAACAAATGTTTATTATGCAACATCTTTAGTTAACGTCTAGCTCAAATCAACTTCTTCCTTCTGGCTCTGCTCCTCCTCCGCCTGATCCCTGTCATGGAGACAATGATGATGTATTTTTTTATGACGATGGTGATGATGGTGGGTATCTTTGACTGTATTTGTGAATGTTTAATTGTTAGTTACTTGACTTATGACATAAATGATATTTGTTTTTTTAAAAGTCTGTTGTATTTAAATGTTACCTGATGATAATGGTAGTTAGTTTAAACCTTTGAATGTATTTGTTATATGTATAAATTTATTTGATGTCCATATTAATGTTTTTTGTATAATTTTGTTAATATTATTGTGTATTTGTTGTAAAATAGGAAAAAAAGAATAATTTAAAATATTTTTTTTCAATTTTCTCCAGATTTGCAACGAAAATATATTTTTCGTTGCAAAAATATATGTATCAGTCGACTGATGTAAAGATTCAGTCGACTGATACTTGAGAAACTGCACAATCCAATTTTATTTTGGGCATCAGTTGATTGGTAAATATTATCGATCGTGATGTCTTTGCATGCGATTCTGAGAATGCCGTGGCCGTGACGGTCGACTACTCAAGCCAGCGTGACGGTGATGGATATGATCGATCATTGCCATACTCTTTAATTCACAGAACGTCTGTTAGCCGGCCGGTCAGTCTGACTGGTCACACAATCAGTCGACTGATGAATACATCAGTCGACTGATAGTGAAAATTTTTGCGACGAATTTTTATTTTCGTTGCCAAATTTCATTATATTTGGTGGAATATGCATGCCAGAGTTTTGCGACGAATAAATATTTTGTCACTAATTCGGCGACGAAAAAATTTACTCGTCGCTATTTTGGCGTCGAAAGTATAATTCGTCGTCGAATTCGGCAAGGAAAATAATTATTCATCGCCGAATTCGGCGACGAAAAGTATTATTCGTTGTCGAATTCAGCGACGAAAAGTATTATTAGTCTCAAAAATTTACGATGAATCTTCTTTTCGTCGCCAAATTGGCGACGAAACATTTATTCATCGCCAAATTTGGCAACGATTTTTGCAACAAAAAAATTATTCGTTGCAATTTGGTGATGAATTTTTATTTTTCGTTAAAGAATTTATCGACGAATTATTTGCAATGAAAAATTTTTCGTTGCAAATTTCGATACAAAAAAATTTTGCAACGAATTTTTTTATAAAATTGGTTTCAAATTTCGTCGCCAAAAACCATTATTTTTGTAGTGTCCGCTTACTCGATCCTACAATTGGTATTATAGTGGGGGCGCTCCGAGTTGGTGAAACCACCATCGTGAGCATTTTATTGCATTAGAATAATTTTTATTGCATTAGAATAATTTTTATTAATTCAGATTATTTTTTATTGCAGTAGATTAATATTAAAATTAATTAATTTCATTTTCTACATTTTTAATTTCATTAAATTCATTTTTTGCATTTTAAATTTCATTAAATTTATTTTCTGCATATTTAATTTTATTAAATTTATTTTCAGAATATTTAATTTCATTAAATTCATTTTGTGTATTTTTAATTTCATTAAATTCATTTTCTGCATATTTAATTTCATTAAATTCATTTTCTAAATTTTGAATTTCATTAAATTCATTTTCAACATATTTAATTTCATTAAATTCATATTCTGTATTTTTAATTTCATTATATTCATTTTCTGCATTTTAAATTTCATTAAATTCATTTTCTCCATATTTAATTTCATTAAATTCATTTTCTGCATTTTAAATTTCATTAAATTTATTTTATGCATATTTAATTTCATTAAATTATTTTTTTACATATTTAATTTCATTAAATTCATTTTCTGCATATCAAAATTCATTAAATTCATTTTCTGCATATCAAAATTCATTAAAGTCATTTTTGCATTTTAAAATTCATTAAATTTATTTTTTGCATATTAAAATTCGTTAAATTCATTTACAATATATTAAATAAATTTTCTGCATATTAGATTTATTTCATTTAATTTAATATAATTTTTAGAAAGTATTTCATTAATAGTATAACACTTAGAGAGATACAGCACCGTTCACCCTCCTCTTTTCAACGGAGAGGACTTTTCCTATTGGAAAAGGTGAATGAAGTGTTATCTGAAAACTGACCTAAAGGTCTGGTTTTCAATTAGGAAAGGGTTCATAGCTCCGGTAGATGACTCGGGTGAGTTGTTAGAACCGGAAAAATGGACCCCTGATATTAGGAAGAGAGCTCAAGTCGATTACAAGGCACTTAACACCTTGCAATATAGACTTACCAAAGAAGAGCTCAATAGGGTATGCCCATTTGAAAATTCTAAGGAATTTTGGGAGAAATTAATTGAATTGCATGAGGGTACAAATGACACTAGGATAGACAAACGAAACATGCTTTTAAATAAATTATTTAATTATAAAATGAATGAAAATGAAAATGCTAGTCAACTTCATACTAAGATTAAAGATATATTAAACGGATTACATTTAATAGGACACCAAATAGAGAATAGGGACTTAATTAGGTATACCCTTAAGACATTCCCGAGAAATGCATTATGGACATCGATTGTCGATGTCTATAAGGTATCTAGGGATCTCTCCATAATTAGGTTAGATGAACTATTTTGTGAACTTGAACTACACGAACAAGCTAACTCGAGTCAAACCGAGAATGGTATAGCTTTGATGGCAGGTTCAACTAAAAAGGAAAGAAAAGTGAAGAGTGAGTCTGAAGACGAGTCGGAGTCAGAAACAAACGGAGAAGAGGAAATTGTAAATATGGTAAGAAAGATGTTCAATCGGAAGAAGAGGTTTACAAAGAAAGATGCCGAAAAGGTGGTCGACAACAAGCTGAGACCCCAATCGTATGTGACGTGCTACGAATGCAATGGAAAATGACACTACAAGTCGGAGTGCGCAAACTTAAAAAAGGAAGAAAAACCAAAAAAGGAAAGGAAGAAGAAGGCGCTTAAGGCAACATGGGATGAGTCGTCATCGGAGGAGTCAGACACGGAAGAGACAAAGAGAAGCTTTGTCGCGTTTATGGACGAATCAAGATCAGGAGCCGAGTCAAGTTCCGAATATGAGTCCAATTCCGAGTCGGAGAGAAGTCACGAATCCGTATCCGTTTCCGAAGGTTCGAATGAGGTAACTTCTCCATTAGAAGATAAATTATCTAATATTGTTGCATGCTTAGGTAAGAAGTTAGCTAGGTCCGAAAATCGTGTCGACTCGCTACTTAAGGAAGTTCAAGTACTTAAGGAGCAAGTTAACTCGAAGACATTGACTTGCCAATTTAAGGATAGAGACTCAACTCAAGTTGCAAAGCTTGAGGAAGAGAACTCAGTCCTAAAAAGGCAAGTAGAAGATCTAACTGGATCTTTGGAAAAGTTCACTTCGGGTTCCAAGTATCTCAACATGATGCTTGGATCTCAACGAGCTGTGTACAACAGATCCGGACTCGGGTATAAGGCTAAGTCCACCTATATATCATACATGTCATTACTTAGCCGAAATGCTAAGAATCGAGTCCAAACATGGGTTCTTAAGTCTAGCTTAGTCAACCAAGTTGGACCAAATCGCTTTTGGGTTCCCAAGAGTCAAGTTCACTTAGTGAACAAAACTCAAACTAGCTACAATTTAGGGGGAGCTAACACTTTGCTTGTTTCCCTATTTAGTTAAACACTTGCATGTCTTAGTTTACTTTACTTGCTTAATTTAGAACGGACTAGATTGGAAACAAAGTAGTTTAAACTTGAACAACCTAGTACAAAGACAAGTGAACTGATAGTAAGTTAGGGAAGCTCTTCGAAGTGCATGTCTAGGAAATGGTCGTTGTCACGCCCCGGGAGTATGCCGTGCCGAAAAGCAAACGGACGGCATCTCCCCTGTACGTGGCAATATATCGGGTTAATACAAGGCCCGTAGGCCCACAACAACAATATATAAAAGGACAATACCAAACAATATATCCAAAACAACACGAGAGGTGCGCACCGGTGCGACTCTAACATACTACACATGACAACGTACAAATCCACAGCCAGATACAACACTGATTATACATGGCCATAATACAAAATAACAGCGGAAGCAAATACGTGGAAAACCCCAAATGTTCGGTGTGAGATGGGATCAGCTGACGGAGCTCCGAACATCCAAGGAATCTTCTACCTGTTATCTGGGCGACAGGAAGCCCAGGGTCCCGGGGTGGTGAGTATAAATTTAGGGGTAATATATAGAAAGTGCATGAACATATAGGGTAAAGAAATCTACAAGTATACATGTGAAGATCTACAGGTATACAACATGAGTCCAATAGACATACAGTCCTATCCAACTCTAATAACAAGTAACTACAGTAAAGTCATACGCAATGTATATACTAAACTGATCAACTGAACATAAAGTAATGTACCAACGTACCTGACGGTCTGCAACACCCTAAGCTATATCATCCTGACAGATATACCATAACATAACCCATATAATATATCAAGTCAATCTCATACCTGACCAATACTCCAACATATGAACAATATACGATCACCTGTAATAACAACCCGGTCCGTACCACACAATGACATGATGCTAATCAAATGCATATAACAGTCTGAATCAACGCATGTATCATGCTCAACACATAGCAGTAAATAAAAAAATGCAAATGGCATGTATCATGATGTACAAGCATGTGCAACAATCATAGCTCAATCAAATGCAGCATCTCACAGGCATATGTAAAACATATATCAAATACATGCATACATATATATCAGCAATGCATATGCATGGTCACTGTCTGCGGACCCGTCCAACCACGACCCCAGAGTGGCCAGGGTGGCACGACAAATGACAACTAGCCCGACTCCAGCTGCCACCACTCTCGAGTGGCCGAGTTGGGTAGTATGACTGAGTAGTGTATAAGAGTAAAAAGCTAACTACTCCTAGGGGCCCCTGCTGCAAGCCACGCTGTCCCTACCCATGAGTAGACAAACGCCGCACACAGGACAACAGCACCTCACACAACCACCGTCTATAGTGGGCGAGTGCTAACACCACTCTGCACAGTGGCCAGGTGCGCATCTCCAGCTACCACCATCCCTAGTGGTCGAGCGCGACACATCCAATGCTCTGCCCTCAACCCTGCTACCACTACCCCGAGTGGCCGGGGAGGCAGGATGACTGACGACCCGTCTCATCCACAAGGGAGACCCAGTTGTCAGCATGCATGCAAATGTAATGATGCATAGCTCCATACATGTATCCTAGCGACACTCCCTATCCCACGGGGAGTCCTGATCAACTAAAAGTCAACTATGCAAGGACTACAATCCACAAGACTCTCTCTATCGCATAAAGAGTCATACTCATCTGACAGTCAACCACGCTAAGACCTCTAGTCAGTAGCGATATACAATCGACCGTCCATATAACCATACACAGGCACACAATCCATAATGGATATACCATCGCGCTAGGACCTCTAGTCCATGGTCACATACTGACAACCATACACTTATCTATGTACAGACAACTAGATCCACCATAGAATCACAATTAATATGTGTATGATACAACGATCGACTCCATAACCCAATTCATCACCTAACCCTAGTGATGTAACACAGTAACCCAATCTGAGGTCACAAAGATAACCCTAACCACTTGTACTTACTGAACATCCATCAGCTAATACGTAATAGGGTTTATAGTTCCTATCCGTGCTAGATAATCAATGAGTAACAGAGTATATATCTCAAAGGTCAAGGCAGTACAAGCATATGATTAAATAAGAGTGGATTTAAGGTAAACAGGTATAAACATAAATCCAAGATCATGCACAGGAATTTGATCAAAACTACCGGACCAGGTAGATATTACCCACCTGATACATAATCCGTGTTATCCATCTCCACGTTCATGTATCCATCACCATCAAAGTCCTGTAACAATAGGATACAGTTAAGTATCATCATACATCTAATGACCGAATCAAATCCTACATCAACCAGGTATCTCGATCAACTAGATTGATCTATTTATCTAATTAACCTAAATACTAGTTAGATCCATATTAATGGTATTGAAGCATTACCATACGAAATAGAACACTTGGCTATTATCGAGGTCAGAAGCAAGCAATCACAGATCCAAGCCCCCACCTAGCACAATGATAGTTGCACTGAATTGTTTGCAATCCTGATCAACCCAAATTAGGAAACTATATCATGGATTGAAGATCATCGAAGAGAACTACAGCCTTACCAATTCAATTCAACGTACAGACTCACCATAAACACAGAAATACAGATGAAACAATAAGCTTACCCAAAACTTACCGATCAGCTCATCTCCGGCAGCCCTTTCTCATGTTCACCGGAGTAATCCAATGACGCCAATCCCCTCTTCCCCGATCTGTTCGTTCTGCTCAATGGATGCTGCCCAGTTCACCAGAGAAATCACAGCTCCAAAAACTGCTGAACTCTACGGCCAACAGCAGCTCACAACCAAGGATTTCATCCAAATCGAGGGAACAAATCAATCGCTTACCGATCAAATCTCCTCCGGCAGCACCCCCTTATTTTCCGGCGCAACACCAACTCCAACACTATGCCGATGATCAAACGGCGGAAGAGAAAAGGCGACGGCGGCTGAGCTCGAGCGTCGATGATGGCGGATCTGAGCTCGAGCGACGGTGACGACGAGCAACTCTGACCTGGCCAGCGACGGAGAGCTCCGACAGTGGTGATAAGGCAGCATTGAGCGGAGATCGACTAGCTCAGCGTCGACGGTGGCAAATCATCGACAGAAGCGAGCTGCGACAACAAACAGGGGAAAGGGAAGAGCGGCCGATCAAGGTGATCAGAGGAGCTGGCTCGATGGTTGCATGGATCGCCCCCTGTGCTGAAACAAACCCGATGGCTAGAGGAGCTCGTTGTCGCCGAGATCGGGAGGGAGAGGCGACAGAGTGAAGGCGTCGAAGCGGCGGCCGTGCGTGGTGAGATCTCACGGCAGTGGTGGAAGAAGAGAGCAACGCCGAGCTGAGCAAACCTCATACAGGATCTTGACACCGGAGAGAAGAAGAGGTGTCGCTGTCGAGATCGAGAGGGAGCCATCGGCGATGGTGAGGAAGAAGAATCGGGGAAAAAGTCGGCGAAGAAATCGGCGCGCGATGAAGGGAGGAAGAAATCGCGATGAAATAGGAAATTGGGATCGGGTTCTTATAAGCTAACCGATTCATTTGTGTTGACTCAAGCTTGACCCAAATCTATCCTAACCCAATCCAGCTCAAGCCAATCAGCCCAAGCCCAATACAGCCCAAGCCCAATTAAGCCCAGGCCCAATAGATTCAGCCCAATTTCAAACCCATTTCTAGCCCAATTTACCCACTAATTAAATCCAAATTAATTAAAGGGGTTAATCCATTTTTTTTTTCGTATTTTACATTCTCCCCCACTTATAAAAATTTGGTCCTCAAATTTCTGAATTATATACTTGTACGAGATGTCACAATAACCATCTTAAGTATCCGGAGCAAAGTCACACCTCAAGTGACTAAGTGGGGTACTGAGCTCGAATATTACATTCCAGCTCTTTTATACACTCTCTATCAACATATTAAGAGGTCAATAATTGTACCAAAATAGAGCTCTATACCCGTAACTTGTGGAAGACTTTGCTAGAATGTAAGGTGAATCATGAATCACTATCAAAAATGATACTCAAGGATACTCCATGGATATCATTCAGTCAAACGATCCAGCGAAATCCATCTTACGGCTCGGAAGAAAATGAGCGGACCTAGCTAATCGACCATCGACTACCCAAATCCTATCAAGTTCTTTCCGAATTCTAGATAATCTCCCAACACAGTCTAACGTACTAGGCTCCCACTTCATCACGGTACGTGCCCCTATCGATCACAATATTTCACCTTTGCTTGTTGGCATACCCAACATCAAACTACGAAATCAACCGTGTCCCATATCTCGTTCCACCATAATGAACGTCTCAATACTCACTATTTTCGGATACACTCCGAATAAATCATCACCCTCGAATGAAGAGTCTCCTGAAACAACTCTTCCTAAATCGAAATACAACTCTGTAACCCACTATTCTCCTAGGAAACGGAGAATTACTTTCTCACAAGAGAAACCAATCTAATGTCCAAAATTCACTCTGTCACACAGAACTGAAAGTAACTGGAAGACTATAATGACTAATCTCGTTAGTTTCTCAACTAGTATACACATAATATACGTTTCATTCAACGACATCAGAATCGCTCCTAATCCCTGAAATGATGCCTCTGTGTACAATACCCTTCCATCCATATCGGACAGATTAATTAACACTGACACAAAAGTCAGCCATCGTCTAGGCCTTGAAACCTAGCTTCACAAACTTCCAACCAGGTGATTGCCATCACCTTCTTGGTCCTACAAGTCGACAGTATAGTATCGCTAGAACATCCTATCCTCATCTATGGTAAATACCAAATCAATCTAGGGAACCATAACTTCCCTTAAGATCGTGAATATATCCATAACTATATCATCCACAGATGTGATGACAATCAATCTCAAATACTCCAAGAGTACTTGATTCCTCCAATCCATGAACGATTAAATTGTCGATAAGTCTAACAACATTATCAACATCTCCTAAAATTCATACCAAGTATGAAATATTGTCTTCTACACACCTGTATCCCTTTTACTCTAAGCTACAGATAGCTTAATCATCACACCGACAATGATAATTGTATGACACTAAGTCACTACAATATCAAACCTCCAGTCGTAGGCTAACCCTAGGATATACACAGGTGTCATTTAGCTGATCTAACAGATTCTCTATCCACAACGAAGGATACTCATTCTCAACTATTGCGTTCAAATCATCGATAATCGATGCATAACTCAAGGTCTGACTCTCTTCTAACAAAGAGTTACAAGTCTTTTCAAAAAGAAACACTTAGGCAGATAAATCTCCAATAGTGTTTAGCAACACTGATACCCATAAAATCATCTCCCGGTATGAGGTCCCCAATATCAGGACTATTCCCGAAATCACCTCAATCGCATATTCCACTTGCCCATGCAGTGGCAAGCTCGAGAGTCTATCCAAAACTATATCCAAATACTCTCGGATTATACGTACATCCGAGAGTCCTAGTATACCAATGTTCCAACAATCCAACTATCTGTAAGGATATGTCTATAGTGGAGGTATGTCTAACAAAGGCTAAGAGTATCCTTTGACTTCTTGATTGTTGATCAACATCTCACCTGACGGTAGAGAAAATTACCAACGCACAAGTCAATAGGAACCCTTCAAACCCTATCCAAGAATGTTCTAGACAAAGATACCTGTAAACTACCAGTATCTCTCGATATATCTGCAAATAGGATAACCTAAAGTAATACCCCGAAGGACCTATCCTTCGGTCTTCTATACTTCTTCTCGAGTAATCATGTAAACTTGTCCAACATCTGTTCTGGACGGCTGAGCTCATGTAGATGCAAAAGACTATCATGGAGGAACTGAAATCAACTGCTGAAAATGGAGGTACAAACTGAAACAACTGCACGGGGATGATAACCACTGTTGTACTGGCAAAAGATACACATCCGGCTATAAAATACTAAAGAATTGTCAACATCGTAGCACGCTCCAACTCTGTGAAAGGTATAGCTGCAACTGGAGAATACTGCATAGATACGACTATCGTCGTAAAATCTCTCTCCTCTATATAAATCATAACTACGCCTGGGAAGGTAACAGTTGTTGTCTGAATGTCTGAATCTTCTGCGATGTCTTCGGCTGATACTGCTGAGTAACTTACTTCTTCCGGATGAAAGTATCAAAGAACTCCAACTATATCTGGGGTAGTAGATCGCTGCTGATGTGATAACCTAATCTTCTGTAATAATCTCGGCTTTCGAGGTTGTGGATCGTCCGCTCGAAAGCATCATCCATAGTCTTCAACTGAGTCTTCAAAATACATACTCTCCTCGTAGATACCGGCTGCTTATAGTAGGAACAGATACAATGGTCCATCGAATAATCTGACTCGGTCTCGTCAGAACCCGACCGCACACACATAATCTCCCTTCGGAGTCTTTCCTCTGAGTTCACTGATAAACATGAGAAGCTACTGACAATCTGCAATCGGTCTTCTATGATCGGAAAGCTCTCCAATAGTCGCTCGTGACTTACGACTTTAATCTTGCTCCTTTTATCCAACATTTGGAGATTTCGAATTCCAATAATTTGACTCGCAATATCTGCTTATCAAATCTCCAACTCTTTAAAACACTTACTACGGAGTCATTTCTATACACATGACTCGGTCTATACACTTCCGGTAGGATCTAGTAGGAGATCCAAACATCATGATCAAGATGTCAACCGATAACCCGTGGGTGGTCAAAACCAACCCAATCACATTCTTGGGCTATTAAATAGTCGTAACCTTCGCAAGTCTAACGACTCTGCATGGTACCTTCGTCACCAAACGATCACTCGACCTAAAGCCCAAGAATTCCTTGACAATGAGTCAAAGAAAATGATGTGGGAAAATACTCTCACAACATCACTTCACCGTGGCCAAGTGATGTGTGATTTCCCGTAGGTTATTTCCTATATCTCCCACCAATTACCGGCTAAATCCGGATAATGGTATTCTCTAATACTACTATCTTCGTATAACCCGAGTCAAGTACTCTAAAAGTACTCCCAATATTATACAACCTAACATGACCAACTCAGGGATCAAAATCCCTATGATTATCTCCAAACAAAACCTCTACTATCTGCATCAGCAATAGTGTACTCGCTTGTCCATTACCCAATAGGTAATGATCTGACTAACATAATTAGTGAAAATCTTAGGACTGTAATCCTTGATCTCCACAAGAGATGTGACTACCTAATCTCTGCTATCCGACTCGGTATCAGTCGGCTCTCAAAGGTAATTACCTTTTCGATAGCAGGTACATGTTTAATAACCTCAACATATCGTTCCCGTGGTCAACTCAAACCACGGTTACGAATATTGATTAACATACTACAAGTCATGCACTGTTATAAGCAACTAAATGCATAGCCAATAGAAGGATATATAATAACAATTAACATACCTTAAACCTTGTAGCTCGGAGATGTCCGCAACAGCCAGATCCCAGAACTCACAAAACCAAAATCGAGTAAAGCAAAACTCGATGCCCGAACGAAATAAAATCCGAAAATGGACTTCGCAACCTAGGGCTCTGATACCAATAAAATTGTCACGCCCCGGGAGTATGCCGTACCGAAAAGCAAATAGGACGACATCTCCCCTGTACGTGGCAACATATCGGGTTAATACAAGGCCCGTAGGCCCACAACAACAATATATAAAAGGACAATACCAAACAATATATCCAAAACAACACGAGAGGTGCGCACCGGTGTGACTCTAACATACTACACACAACAACGTACAAATCCACAGCCAGATACAAAACTGATTATACATGGCCATAATACAAAATAACAGCGGAAGCAAATACGTGGAAAACCCCAAATGTTCGGTGTGAGATGGGATCAGCTGACGGAGCTCCGAACGTCCAAGGAATCTTCTACGTGTTATCTGGGCGACAGGAAGCCCAGGGTCCCGGGGTGGTGAGTATAAACTCAGGGGTAATATATAGAAAGTGCATGAACATATAGGGTAAAGAAATCTACAAGTATACATGTGAAGATCTACAGGTATACAGCATGAGTCCAATAGACATACAGTCCTATCCAACTCTAATAACAAGTAACTACAGTAAAGTCATATGCAATGTATATACTAAACTGATCAACTGAACATAAAGTAATGTACGAACGTACCTGACGGTCTGCAACACCCTAAGCAATATCATCCTGACAGATATACCATAACATAACCCATATAATGTATCAAGTCAATCTCATACCTGACCAATACTCCAACATATGAAGAATATACGATCACCTGTAATAACAACCTGGTCCGTACCACACAATGACATGATGCTAATCAAATGCATATAACAGTCTGAATCAACGCATGTATCATGCTCAACACATAGCAGTAAATAAAAAAATGCAAATGGCATGTATCATGATGTACAAGCATGTGAAACAATCATAGCTCAATCAAATGCAGCATTTCATAGGCATATGTAAAACATATATCAAATACATGCATACATATATATCAGCAATGCATATGCATGGTCACTGTCTGCGGACCCGTCCAACCACGACCCCAGAGTGGCCAGGGTGGCACGACAAATGACAACTAGCCCGACTCCAGCTGCCACCACTCTTGAGTGGCCGAGTTGGGTAGTATGACTGAGTAGTGTATAAGCGTAAAAAGCTAACTACTCCTAGGGGCCCCTGCTGTAAGCCACGCTGTCCCTACCCATGAGTAGACAAACGCCGCACACAGGACAACAGCACCTCACACAACCACCGTCTATAGTTGGCGAGTGCTAACACCACTCTGCACAGTGGCCAGGTGCGCATCTCCAGCTACCACCATCCCTAGTGGTCGAGCGCGGCACATCCAATGCTCTGCCCTCAACCCTGCTACCACTACCCCGAGTGGCCGGGGAGGCAGGATGACTGACGACCCGTCTCATCCACAAGGGAGACCCAGTCGTCAGCATGCATGCAAATGTAATGATGCATAGCTCCATACATGTATCCTAGCGACACTCCCTATCCCACGGGGAGTCCTGGTCAATTAAAAGTCAACTATGAAAGGACTACAATCCACAAGACTCTCTCTATCGCATAAAGAGTCATACTCATCTGACAATCAACCACGCTAAGACCTCTAGTCAGTAGTGATATACAATCGATCGTCCATATAACCATACACAGGCACACAATTCATAATGGATATACCATCGCGCTAGGACCTCTAGTCCATGGTCACATACTGACAACCATACACTTATCTATGCACAGACAACTAGATCCACCATAGATACACAACTAATATGTGTACGATACAACGATCGACTCCATAACCCAATTCATCACCTAACCCTAGTGATGTAACACAGTAACCCAATCTGAGGTCACAAAGATAACCCTAACCACTTGTACTTACTGAACATCCATCAGCTAATACGTAATAGGGTTTATAGTTCCTATCCGTGCTAGATAATCAATGAGTAATAGAGTATATATCTCAAAGGTCAAGGCAGTACAAGCATATGATTAAATAAGATTGGATTTAAGGTAAACAGGTATAAATATAAATCCAAGATCATGCACAGGAATTTGATCAAAACTACCAGACCAGGTAGATATTACCCACCTGATACATAATCCGTGTTATCCATCTCCACGTTCATGTATCCATCACCATCAAAGTCCTGTAACAATAGGATACAGTTAAGTATCATCATACATCTAATGACCGAATCAAATCCTACATCAACCAGGTATCTCGATCAACTAGATTGATCTATTTATCCAATTAACCTAAATACTAGTTAGATCCATATTAATGGTATTGAAGCATTACCATACGAAATAGAACACTTGGCTATTATCGAGGTCAGAAGCAAGCAATCACAGATCCAAGCCCCCACCTAGCACAATGATAGTTGCACTGAATTGTTTGCAATCCTGATCAACCCAAATTAGGAAACTATATCATGGATTGAAGATCATCGAAGAGAACTACAGCCTTACCAATTCAATTCAACGTACAGACTCACCATAAACACAGAAATACAGATGAAACAATAAGCTTACCCAAAACTTACCGATCAGATCATCTCCGGCAGCCCTTTCTCATGTTCACCGGAGTAATCCAACGACGCCAATCCCCTCTTCCCCGATCTGTTCGTTCTGCTCAATGGATGCTGCCCAGTTCACCAGAGAAATCACAGCTCCAAAAACTGCTGAACTCTCACCAACAAGATTTCATCCAAATCGAGGGAACAAATCAATCGCTTACTGATCAAATCTCCTCCGGCAGCACCCCCTTATTTTCCGGCACAACACCAACTCCAACACTGTGCCGATGATCAAACGGCGGAAGAGAAAAGGCGACGGCGGCTTAGCTCGAGTGTCGATGATGGCAGATCTGAGCTCGAGCGACGGTGACGACGAGCAACTCTGACCTGGCCAGCGACGGAGAGCTCCGACAGTGGTGATAAGGCAGCATTGAGCGGAGATCGACTAGCTCAGCGTCGACGGTGGCAAATCATCGACAGAAGCGAGCTGCGACAACAAACAGGGGAAAGGGAAGAGCGGCCGATCAAGGTGATCAGAGGAGTTGGCTCGATGGTTGCATGGATCGCCCCCTGTGCTGAAACAAACCCGATGGCTAGAGGAGCTCGCTGCCACCGAGATTGGGAGGGAGAGGCGATGGAGAGCTGGGCGTCGAAGGCGGCAGCGGCTGCGTGGCTGAGATCTCTGACGACGAAGTGGTGGAAGAAGAGAGCAACGTCGAGCTGAGCAAACCTCATACAGGAGCTCGACACCGGAGAGAAGAAGAGGTGTCACCGTCGAGATCGAGAGGGAGCCGTCGGCGATGGTGAGGAAGAAGAATCGGGGAAAAAGTCGGCGAAGAAATCAGCGCGCGGTGAAGGGAGGAAGAAATCGCGATGAAATAGGAAATTGGGATCGGGTTCTTATAAGCTAACCGATTCATTTGGGTTGACTCAAGCTTGACCCAAATCTAACCTAACCCAATCCAGCTCAAGCCAATCAGCCCAAGCCCAATACAGCCCAAGCCCAATTCAGCCCAAGCCCAATAGATTCAGCCCAATTTCAAACCCATTTCCAGCCCAATTTACCCACTAATTAAATCCAAATTAATTAAAGGGGTTAATCCATTTTTTTTTCGTATTTTACAGTCGTTGCTCTGATAATCAAGAAGGCCATGTGCCTTGCCACGACCTAGTGCACTAAGTCGAGTGGAACTGACCGAAGAGAACTCACTAAGTCTTTAACTAGTTAGACCAAGGCTTAATCTAAAGTGAATCAAGTACTTGATTCCTTTATTAACTTTGTCTAGGAAGTGGTCGTTGCTCTGATAACCGAGAAGGCCATGTGCCTCGCCACGACCTGGAAGTCAATACTAGAAAAACCTACTTGACTTGCTCAAACCAAGCTTGAATCTAACACAAGTTTAAACACTTTGAAATTTCTCATTAAATTTAATTAAGATAAAAGAAATCCTCATCTCATAAAACTCATATGAATAAGTGTATTGAAAACCTAGCTTGGGTGAGATGATTTAGACCTTAGTTAGTTTAATGTAGCTTAACTAAACCTAATATACTTAAATAAAGATTAATAAATTTAGCTTAACAACTTACCTTAATTAAATTTAACGTAATTTAACTCTTTAACTAAACAAATATAACTAACTTAATTTAACTATAATTAATTTACAACTTAAATAGAATTTAAGGAAAATTCATCCTACTCAAGGTATGAATTATCTTAAAATTTACAATTCATGTAGCACTCCAGAATGGACTAATGGATTTTGGATAGTGGTTGTGTCATGCCCCGAGAGCATTCCGAGCTGAAAATCAAACGGACGACATCTCCCCTGTACGTGACAATATTTCGGGTTAATACAAAGCCCGTAGGCCCACAATAACAACATGTAAATATGTAAACAACCACAACAACATAACAAACTAACTACAACAACTTTACAGCGGAAACATAAAACACAACAACATCACAACTACACAGTGCATACCGGTATGAATAACACATCACAACACAGTACATCAGGAAAACTCCAAATACATAACACAATGTACGGAATGCCCAAAACAAACACGGGAGCCTCGGAGGTGAGATGAGATGTCAGTCAGCGGTGCTCTAAGCCATCAAGAAGACTTCTACCTGTTACCTGGGCGACAGATAAACCCAGGGTCTGTGGTGGTGGCAAGTTAAACTCAGTAGGTAATAGAAAAACATGTATATATATATTATCACATGTAATTCAATAACATAATCTAGAGGTATGACAGGTATATCAGTATAGTATATAAATACAAGCATATACCATCTAACCAAGTGAATAACGTAAAATGCAGACATACCTAAAGTCTGCTATGCTACTCTGATCCAACTTGAACATATATCCAACATATATATATAATAGGAAGAGTAAGATCAACTAACAATATACTCAAGCTACAGGTCAAGGTATCTAATGGTCTGTCCAACACATATACCAGTACTCGACACAACCGTATAACATATGCAAGAAGCATGCATGAATATGATGTACAACCAAATGCAGCAAGAATAGTACAATCAAATGCAACATCACAATAAGCATATATATATAGACTACAACTATATATATATTAATCACAACCATCCATATATATATATATATGGTAATATGCAAAGCGCCATAAGATACGGCAATGCAGCATGCATGGTCATGCCTGCTCCCCCTACTCGCTACCACGACCCCAGTGTGGCCTAGGTGGCACGACATGATAACTATCCCAACTCACACCAACCACTGCTCTAGAGTGGCCGAGTGGGTAGTATGATCAAGTAGCATATGAGCGTAAAGAGCTCTCTACACAATGGGGGTCCTTGTTGCTGGCCACTCCCACTAACACTACCAATGAGTGGTCGAGTACCACGTACCCAGGACAACTGCACACAACTCCAACTACCACCATCTATAGTGGTAGAGTGCGACACAAAGATGCTCTGCCCTCACACCAGTTACTCCTCGGGGAGTGCTCTAGGAGGCAAGATGACTGACGACTCTCTCAACCCCAGGGGAGACTATGTTGTCAGAATGCATGCAAATGACATGAGTATGTTGTCACACGTACAACTATCTACCACAGACTCTCTGCTCAACAAAGAGTCATAACCATCTGATCAATACACTCTCTATCCTGTAGAGAGTCGTACTCAACTGATCGACAGACTCTCTATCCTGTAGAGAGCCATACTCAACTGATCATAACTCTCTATCCAATAGAGAGTCGTACTCAACTAATCGACGCACACTCTATCCTGTAAAGAGTCGTACTCGACTGTTCATAACTCTCTATCCAATAGAGAGTCATACTCAACTGATCGATGCACTCTCTATCCTGTAGAGAGTCGTACTCGACTGATCATAACTCTCTATCCAATAGAGAGTCATACTCAACTGATCGACGCACTCTCTATCCTATAGAGAGTCGTACTCGACTTATCATAACTATATATCCAATAGAGAGTCGTACTCAACTGATCGACGCACTCTCTATCCTAAAGAGAGTCATACTCGACTAATCATATCAAGCTAGGACCACCGGTCCATAGCAACACACTAATCACCCTTCACTTAACCATTACACAACACATGGTTTGTAACAAGTATGCAATATACGAGTATTGGAAATAAATCCTACATTTAGGGCATTACCTACCCCCGGATGGCCTTTTTGCCAATTTATAAATTGGGTCATCACCCGTACTAACATTTACACCCTACTAAACATCTAGGCCAATTTACATCATATCTATAACTCCTAAATCATGATAGGGAATATGTGATATCAACAATTGAGCATAAATACATCCAACGATAAGTTCAAGCATAAGATAATAAGAGCAGGGTCAAGGTAACATGAACACCTAACATGCTCATATCTACAACTAAATCTGAATGTGATACATCTACCTGACCAGGGTAGGAAATTACCCACATGCTTTGTAGACACCAATCGTCTTCACGTCCGCGAATATCTTGAACCAAAATCCTGCAAACAAAACATATATGATTCAATCATATACCAATTCTAATATTAGGATCAAATCATAATCCTACATCAACTTTATATCTCGATTCGTAGCCCAAACAAAACTACTACTTCACAACCCTTACAACGACACAACAACCCATTTACAACTCAACTCCAGCCTTACAACTTCTCACACAGCCACCCACACTCAAGCACTAATTACCAGTCTTGAAATGGTGCTTAACAACCCACCAATCCGAAAAATAATAGAACAAACGAATCCATATCCAATCAGCATATAGACAAATCACGCACCAACACCTCAATATGTAAATAACCATCCACCGTCGATAAATCTCTAACACACGGCCGATTCACCCCTTCGTACCCAAAATCCCCTTCATTAATAGCCACACTAATTTAGGGATCTAACTTTTTAAAACACTTTGTTAAAAATCATAACTTAACTGATTCGTTCATTCACAACTCTATCACAACCCATGGTTACACTTACAGAACCTCAATGCCCCTTTTACGACTAATCACAACCACACCTTCATCGTCAGCATAGCTTCACAGCCCACTAACAACCCCTAAACAAACCTGATTCACAGCAACAACCCAATCTTCACAGCGATTGCAAGGCTCCCCCAAACTCACAGCCGACAACCCTTTAAATCACAGCAACCACACAACCAACACAGAACCGTAATGGACTGCAAAATACAAAGGGAATCATGATGTATACCAGCAATAGAACCTCCCCTCGGCAGCTCTCCTCCCCAATCGCTCAGTCCGTCGGAAAAATCGTGCTCAACCTACTGCCCATCACAAACGGAACGCATCACAGATGGACCCCTTCAAAGATCGAGGGAAAATAAGGAACGGGCAGCCAAGGGGTATACCTGAATTCAACTTCACCGGTGACCCTCCCCCTTTATCCCTTGTCCACCAGCTCACAACACTTGCTTCGACAGAACTCATCACTTCTGAATGCTTACTGCGACCCAATGAAAACAGCGAGATCGAAGTTCCGCCTTCGACCAAAACACACCACAGATATCGTCGATCCAAGCTCGCTGCTGTGGCTCTTCCGTGGCCACCGTCAAGGCCAGTCGTCGTCTTTTGCAGCGAAGGGGTAGCTGTGGTCAATCGTCGCTGGCAGAGAAAAGGGATGGCAGACTTCGGACGGGCCACGAGAGGAACAAGGAGCTCGCGAGAAGAAAAATAGCGAGGAGGAGAGGGAAATGCTTCGGCCGCCAATTGCTTCGGAGACGAAGAGAACCTGAAATGGGAGGCGTCGCGATGGGGAAAAGAAATAAAGAATGAAAGATCGCGGCTGGAAACGCTCGTGCAGAGAGAGATGGTAGAAACAGCTCAGAATTGGGTCGAGTAGAAATATGGATTGGATTTGAAAATGTCGATCGGATTTTTACCCTATAAGACCATGCCTAGGTTTAATTAACTCCTATCCTTTAAACCTAGATTAGGTTTTAATTAGAGTCCTAAATTTATTTTTTTCGCCGTATCTTACATTCTCCCCCACTTATAAAAATTTGGTCCCCAAATTTCACACTAACATGCAAAATTATTTCAAGCATGTTTCCGAAAGGACCACATACCTTCCTCAAGTGAACAGATGAGACTATCGAGCTCGGATAGTGTCTTCTAGCTCCCAAGTAGCCTCCTCATCAATATGATGCTGCCATCCAACCTTTACGAGTCGGATGGTCTCCGTCCCCGGTCTACGTAACTCTTCTGTCATTATAGGCAGATTCCACTGAATGAACGTGGTCCTTCTAACTGCCTCTGAAATCCATGACACAGGATCTCAATAGATTCTCCAATGTTTGAATCATATGCTCAAACTGTCCATCCGTCTACCGATGAAAGGTTATAATGAGTCGAAGCTCTATGCCCATGGTCTGGTGCAGACTCTACCAAAATCGTGAGGTAAATTGTGAATCTCTATCCGATATGGTACTTAAAAGTATTAGGGCAATCTCTTGTCGTAATATGGTTTTGATGGTGTGGCAAAGGGTTTAAGTTAGTTTGATATGTTGATTTGATATGTGTGTTGAAGTCATGCAGGACTTAGTAATTCGCACATGGAGCCGTGGCGAGTTTCACATCTCATGACTCGTGACTTGAGTCGGTGAAGGATAGCTTTGCGGAAGTCGTGCGCTTGGAGCATCCGAGGGACCGCCGGACGAGAAGCTTGGAGTGAAGCCGGAGGAAGTAGACTTCGAGGCAAGAGACGTGAAGGAGCATTGCAGAGCCATGTGCACGATCTTTGAGGGGGCGTGGCCACGAGCGAAGAGAACTTCAAGGCGAGGACTCAGGGATCGAGTGGCGTAACCCGGAAGGGTAGCTCTTAGGTGAAACTTGGCCATTTGGCCAAGTGTCGGATGGGTTTTCGACACGGTTATTTGCCATGTCATGGCGGTCGGACCTCTAAGTCGATGGTTCGATCGGTGGTCTAATAATGGTGAATCAAGTTGATCGATCATTTGCCCGGCATGGGCGGTCGGTGATGTGATCGATCGGCCCCGCAGGGCAGCGGTCGGGAGTCGACCTCGTTGAGGACTCGGATGGTTGACATCGATCGGATCGATGGGTGCCATCGATCGTGATGCGATCGCTGGATAGTATCCAACGTGGAAAGAGGCCGTTATTGGGCAATGGCTACGACTCGTCGATGGGTGCCATCAGATCGCTTGTCAACGGGAAGAAACCCTCTTCCTCTATAAAAAGGAAGGGGATGGGGCTTTGGGGGGGGGTTAATGCTTGAACGCCCAACTACTCCCAAAGTGCCCTAAACGATTTCCCACTCTTCTACTTTCTCTAATCTTCATTCCATTGTAGAAGAGTGATCTTTGTGTAAAAGAGGTTACCTCCACCTAGCTTTGTGCAAAGGAGAGATCTAGTGGATAGATTGCGGAGTGATTCACCGTGGACGAATCGGACCATGGATTAGCGGCGTAGCCGTGAACCACGTTACATCTTCTTGTTAGCATTTGTTTTCTTGTAACTTCTATTTGCTTGTCTTTATTTGCATATTCTGCTTGCGCTAATCCTTTGTAGACGAGAAAATTACGACATCTATCGTATGAGGGCTATTCACCCCCCTCTAGCAGGCCAATCGATCCCCAACAAGTGGTATCAGAGCCAGGTTGCTTGTCACCGGACTAACCACCGCAACAAGCTCTACATCTCAAATGGCCGGCTCAAACATCCACCCACCGAAGTTCGACGGCGAATTCTCTTGGTGGAAAAAGGGAATGGAGGTATTTTTCGAAACCGACTTTGAAATATTGTTAATTATGGAAAACGGTTTCGAGTTACCTAGGAACGAAGATGGGGAGCCATTGGAAAAATCGAGATGGAGCAAAAGACAAAGAGAGGAGTATTTGGCAAATTCTAAGGCCAAGCACCACCTCTACAATGTGCTCCCTCAACAAGAAGTCAATAGGATAGGGGAGTGTGCTAGCGCCAAGGAAATGTGAGAGAAATTAATAGAGATTCATGAAGGCACATCCGAGGCAAAGCTAGCAAGGAGAGATGTCATTCGCTCCCAATTGTCCAATATCAAACTCGAAAAGGGAGAGAAGGTAAAATCCCTACACTCTAGATTTAAGGAAATTCTAACCGGTTTAACAAGTGTAGGTGAAAAGCTTTCCAACCGGGATATGGTAATGAAGGCCATAGATGCCTTTCCCCGGTCCTCAAGATGGAGTTCCATGGTGGATTCATTTTACATCTCCAAGAACTTGGAAGTAAGTACCTTGGAGGAGTTCTTCTCAACCATGGAGCTCCACGAAACGAGGCTGGAAGGAATACAAGAAGAGCCAAAAATCCAACCTTCAAGAGGAGTAGCTTTGATAGCGAACAAAGGGAAGAAGAAGATGGAAATCCCCTCCTCCTCAGATGATGAAGCCTCTTCCTCCTCCTCCATGGATAGCACCGAAGAAGCCTATATGGTAAGGAGGGTAAGACGTGTTTTAAAAGGTTTTCATTTTCATAAATCTAATGATAGGAATAGAAGACCAAGGGGGAAGGTCATATGCTACAATTGCCAAGGAGAGGGGCACATAAGGGATAATTGTCCCCTCCTAAACAAGAGCAAGGAAGAGAAGAAAAAGAAGGAAGAAAAGAAAAAGAAGAAGGGGAGCAAGAAGAAAGAGGACAAGAAGGTCAAGGAAAAAGGAAAGTCCATGGCTCTCAAAGCAAAGACATGGGATGACCTTGCCTCCTCTTCCTCATTCGATGAAGAAGAGCATGTCTACTCCAACCTAGCACTAATGGCTCTTCATGACTCGGATTGCTCCTCCTCCTCAAATGAAGAATAAAGCTCAAGCGGGGAGAGCTAAAATGAAGGGGGAGCTTCTACATCCTCATCATCCGAAGAAGAAGAGGACATGGAAACTATGGTAACGAATGCCTCTCCTAAGAAAATAGTTTCCATAATTTCTAGTTTAACTAAGGACTTATTTGGAATGAAAAAGAAAAATAAAAGCATGCTTGATCAAATTAAGGCATTAGAAAATAAGCTAGAAAATGCATGCTTAAATAATAATGATATTTCTTCTAGCTTAAATGATGCATGTTCACATGACTATATGCCTTTGGATGTTAATGATGCATGCATAGAGGAAAATAGGGCTTTAAGGGAAAAGGTAGACTATTTGACAAAAGCCCTAGAAAAATTCACTATTGGTTCCAACACATTGAACATGATTATAGGGAGCCAAAGGGCAAGCTTCAACAAAAGGGGCCTAGGATACAAAGAAAAGAAAAATGAAAAGGCCTATAAATGCCTAATTGCTAGGGGACAAGATAAGAAGAAAGTAATAGCTAGAAAATGGATCCCCAAGGAATACTTAGTGAACTCAATAGGAAAGAACTTATTTTGGGTTTCAAAATCCATCCTTAAGGGTTAGGATAACTCTAGGGTAGTCAACCATATGCAATTGACCTATATCTTATTTTGGTTGACTTAGGATGGCGGGACAACATTTTTAAATAGTGTTGGGTGATGATAACATGCCCATAAATAGATAATAATGCTTAAATCACGATGATTAATGTAATTGCTATGTATGTTAGCAATCCTGATTTATGCTATTGATATTTGGCACATAATCATGGGAAATAGGGTTGAATCATGCTTTAGGTGATACTTTGTTTATTATCATCATATAATACCTAATGCATGACTATTATTTGATGAATACATGAGTTTCATGATCATAATGTAGAATTCATTCATATATGCCTTTATGATCATGAGGATTATTAGGTTGATACTTAACCTTGATAGAATTGCATGAATATATTGGTTAAGTATACACCAATACCCCCTAGGATGCATCTCACACTCACCATAGGCTACCTTGATTGAAAACTTAGCATGAGTGAGATGTTAGGATGATACAAATGTCCACTAATGCCTATGGCATTTAGATGGTCATTTAAAGTATCAAAATAGCAATAATAGACCAATCATGGGGAAGGCTTATGTTTAATTCATAGATATATTAACCAAAGATCATGGTTGGATATTTCATATGTTTTCAAAACAATTTCTTACTTTAAAATACAAGTATTCATGTTTTGAAACAATTGGATGCAAGACTAGGTGTTAAAATGGATACTCTTATGATCAAAAACCTAGTAGTTTTTAAAGCTTTTGGATTTTTGGCAAATACGTGGAAATATAATGATTTTTCATGAAAACATATTTTTCACTGATAGATACACTTAACAGAAATGTGTTCCCCAAATTTCATGATTTTTCAAATTTTTTAGAATTTTTAATGCATTTCTGAAATTCGGTCTGAAAATCAGAAAATCCCGAAAATCACGTGCCAGTCGACTGGTATCTGAACCAGTCGACTGATGGCCTGAATATCAGACCAGTAAAGGCTAAATTCCAATTTTAAATCAACTTGTGGTATTTTCTTTCTATTAGACTTGATGCCATGTGCTTTTAACTTAGTGATAATCTTTTTGATGGTGTCAAAGGGGGAGAAATGATTGTTTAAGTTAATTATGATAGGGGGAGAAATTAAGGGGGAGTTTCATGGATTAAGGGGGAGTTGCATGTTGCTATATCATGTTTATGTTTACATGCTTTCTTTCCTTTAAAATTTATATCAAATGTTTTTACCTAACTTAAACGGATTGCCACACATCAAAAAGGGGGAGATTGTTAGGGCAATCTCTTGCCGTAATATGGTTTTGATGGTGTGGCAAAGGGTTTAAGTTAGTTTGATATGTTGATTTGATATGTGCGTTGAAGTCGTGCAGGACTTAGTAATTCGCACATGGAGTCGTGGCGAGTTTCACATCTCATGACTCGTGCCTTGAGTCGGTGAAGGATAGCTTTGCGGAAGCCGTGCGCTTGGAGCATCCGAGGGACCGCCGAACGAGAAGCTTGGAGTGAAGCCGGAGGAAGTAGACTTCGAGGCAAGAGACGCGAAGGAGCATTGCAGAGCCGTGCGCTGATCGCCGAGGACATGGCCGTGAACGAAGAGAACTTCAAGGCGAGGACTCCGAGGATGAGTGAGCGTCCGTAACCCGGGAAGGGTAGCTCTTAGGTGAAATGGCCATTTGGCCAAGTGTCGGATGGGTTTTTCGGCATCGGTCATTGCCATGTCATGGCAATGCTCTAAGTCGATGGTTCGATCGACCGGTCTAATGTGGTGAATCAAGTTGATCGATCAGCCAAGATGGGCAATGATCGATGAGGATACCGATCGCTAAGGGGCGGTGATCGATGTCACCGCGGCCGCAGAATGGAGTCGACCTCGTTGAGGACTCGGTTGACATCGATCCCGATGGGTGCCATCGATCGGCCCGATGCGATCTGCTGGATAGTATCCAGCGTGGAAAGCGGCCGTTATTGTAACGACTACGGCTGCCGGTCGGTGATGGGTGCCATCACCGATCGCTCTGTCAACGGGAAGAAACCCTCTTCCTCTATAAAAAGAAAGGGGATGGGGCTTAGGGGGGGGGGTTAATGCTTGAACACCCAACTACTCCCAAAGTGCCCTAAACGATTTCCCACTCTTCTACTTTCTCTAATCTTCATTCCATTGTAGAAGAGTGATCTTTGTGTAAAAGAGGTTACCTCCACCTAGCTTTGTGCAAAGGAGAGATCTAGTGGATAGATTATGGAGTGATTAACCGTGGACGAATCGGACCGTGGATTAGCGGCGTAGCCGTGAACCACGTTACATCTTCTTGTTAGCGTTTGTTTTCTTGTAACTTCTATTTGCTTGTCTTTATTTGCATATTCCGCTTGCGCTAATCCTTTGTAGACGAGCAAATTATGACATCCATCGTACGAGGGCTATTCACCCCCCTCTAGCCTGCTAATCGATCCCAACAAAAAGTACCCCACACAATCTGATAATCTTTCGGTAATACAACGCTGTCGGATGGTCCAACGAGTACTATCCACGAATAGGAAGGAAATGAACTGATTTGGTCAGTCGATCCAAAATCACCCAAATCGTATCACGTCCTTTACGGGTTCTAGACAAAGATACCTATAAACTAAAAGTATCTCTCAATATATTAACTCAGAAGGTAAACTAGAGTAATACCCTGAACGATCAAATATCTGTTGATCCGATCCAAAAGGCTCCCCGCAGGTATCGGCCTTTCTCCGAAGAGAACCAGATCAGATCCAACAGTTCACGACAAAGCGGTCACATTTCTGCGACAAATGCCTCGGGGATTTTTCCTAGATCATCTGATCCCATCCCTAAATCCTATGAGCTGCAACTGTAGAATACAAAATAGATACGACCATCATCGTATACTCTCTCCTCTAAACAAATCAAATCACATCAGGAGGTAACTGTTGTTGTCTACATGTGTCTTCTACGATGTCTTCTGCTGATACTGTTGCGTAAATCACTTCCCTTGAAGGGAAGTATCATGGAACTCCACCCATGCCTAAGGTAGTAGGTTGCTGCTAATGAGATAACCCAATCTTCGGTGCTGATCTCCGCTGTCGAGACAATGCATCTTCCTCCCAGAATACCATCGATAGTCTTCAACTGAGTCTTTAAAGTACACCTCCTCCACTGTACTGGTTGCTTACAATAACAACAGATGAACTGATCCAACAGATAATCTGACTTCATGTCTCTTCGTGATCTGTACTGCACGCACACAATCCCTTCGAAGTCTTTGTTCTGATCTTGCTGATATCCACGAGAACATTCTGATGATCTGCGGTTGGTCTTCTATAATCGAAAAGTAGCTCAAGGCCTGTGACCTTGATCTTACTCTTTTTATCCAACAGTCGGAGACTTCTGACTCTATTAAGTTGACCTGCAATATTTGCTTATCGGTCTCCAACTCTTAAACCCTTGTAGGGAGTCATATCTAAAATCCTGTCTCAATCCAACGTCTTCCGGCAGGATCTGGTAGAAGATCCCGACATCCTAATCCAACTATAAGCCAATAACTCTGGGTGGCTTAAATCATCCATTCATCTTCTTGAGCTATTAGGTGGTCGTAACCTCGACAAGTCTCACAACTCTACACTGTACACTATTACTAACCAATCACTCTACTTGAAGCTCAAGAATTCCCTACAATGTGTCACTGAAAGTGACACGGGGAAATACTCTCTTTCTACATCACTAGACCATGATCAAGTGATATATTATTTCCCCGAAGATTATTTTCTGCATTTACCACCAAATACCAGCTTGATCCCGATAATGGTATGCAAACAACTCTACTTTCTCTGTATAACATAAGTCAAGTACTCAAAAGTATCTTCAAAGTTATACAACCCAGTACGAACAACTCAGGGATAAAAATCCCTATGAAACACCGTAATCTAGTCTTCCACTATCTGCATCAACAATAGTGTACTTGTCTTATCCATTACCCATAAGGTAATGATCTGACTAGTACCGTTAGTGAAAATCCCTAAGACTATATAGTCTTTGATTTCCACAAGAAATGTGACGACTTGACCCCTGTTTTCCGACTCGGTATCAGTCGGCTCAAGTAAATCACCTTTTCGACACAGGTTCAAGACTCACAGACTTAACATGTCGTTTTTGGGGTTAACTCATACTACAGTTACGAACAATAACCAACACACTACAGATTATTCCCTGTTATTAACATTAAAAGCATAGTCAACTAAAACCGGGAGTATAAACCCTAAAGGCCACTCCGGTTGGTCGCCTCGGTGGACGACCCCTACTATAAGTCTGTACAGGTGTCATAACTCTATTGTATACACCTACTGATCAAGTTTAGATAAATATCTACTAAACCATAAGTTATCAGGAATTCTTACCTCGTGTTGCTTGGAGCTCAGGCCGCTGTCAATCTCATCTCAGAACCAAAACCGAATAAATCGACTCCCGAGAATCCAAGACTTGACACAAAAACAACATTGTATGGCATCGCAGAACCTAGGGCTCTAATACCACTAAAGTTGTCACGCCACGAGAGCATGCCAAGACGAAAATCAAATGGACAACATCTCCCCTGTACATGGCAACATTTCGGGTTAATACAATGCCCGTAGGCCCACAATAACAACATGTAAATATGTAAACAACCACAACAACATAACAAACTAACTACAACAACTTCACAGTGGAAACATAAAACACAACAACATCACAACTACACAGTGCGTACCGGTATGACTAACACATCACAACATAATGGAATAGCGACAAAAATCTGAATCCACTAGTCCACAACACAGTACATCAGGAAAACTCCAAATACATAATATAATGTACGGAAAGCCCAAAACAAACAGGGGAGCCTCGGAGGTGAGATGAGATGTCAGCCAGCGGTGCTCCAAGCCGTCATGAAGACTTCTACCTGTTACCTGGGCGACAAAAAAACCAAGGGTACATGGTGGTGGTGAGTTAAACTCAGCAGGTAATAGAAAAACATGTATATATGTAATATCACATGTAATTCAACAACATAATCTAGAGGTACAATAAGTATATCAGCATAGTATATAAATACAAGCATATACCGTCTAACCAAATGAACAACGTAAAATACAGACATACCTGAAGTCTACTACGCTACTCTGATCCAACCTGAACATATATCCAACATATATATATAACAGGAAGAGTAAGATCAACTCACAATATACTCAAGCTACAGGTCAAGGTATCTAATGGTCTGTCCAACTCATATACCAGTACCCGACACAACCGTATAACATATGCAAGAAGCATGCATGAATATGATGTACAACCAAATGCAGCAAGCATAGTACAATCAAATGCAACATCACAATAAGCATATATATATAGACTGCATCTATATATATATTAATCACAACCATCCATATATATATATATACATGCATATATGTATATATATATATGGTAATACGCAAAGCGCCATAAGATATGGCAATGCAGCATGCATGGTCATATCTGCTCACCCCTACTCGCTACCACGACCCCAGTGTGGCCTAGGTGGCACGACATGACAACTGTCCTAACTCACACCAACCACTGCTCTAGAGTGGCCGAGTGGGCAGTATGATCAAGTAGCATATGAGCGTAAAGAGCTCGCTACACAACGGGAATCCCTACTGCTGGTCACTCCGATTAACACTATCAATGAGTGGTCGAGTACCATGCACCCAGGACAACTGCATTCAACTCCAACTACCACTGTCTATAGTGGTAGAGTGTGGCACAACAGATGCTCTGCCCTCACACCAGTTACTCCTCGGGGAGTGCTCTGGGAGGTAAGATGACTGACGACTCTCTCAACCCCAAGGGAGACTATGTTATCAGAGTGCATGCAAATGACATGAGTATGCTGTCACACGTACAACTATCTACCACAGACTCTCTGTTCAACAAAGAGTCGTACCCATCTGATCAATACACTCTCTATCCTGTAGAGAGTCATACTCAACTGATCGATGCCCTCTCTATCCTGTAGAGAGTCGTACTCGACTGATCATAACTCTCTATCCAATAGAAAATCGTACACAACTGATCGACGCACTCTCTATCCTATAGAGAGTCGTACTCGACTAATCATATCAAGCTAGGATCACCGGTCCATAGCGACACACTAATCACCTTTAACTTAACCATTACACAACACAAGGTTGGTAACAAGTATGCAACATACAGGTATTGGAAATAAATCCTACATTTAGGGCATTACCTACCCACAGATGACCTTTTTGCCAATTTATAAATTGGGTCATCACCCGTACTAACATTTACACCCTACTAAATATCTATGCCAATTTACATCACATCTATAACACCTAAATCATGATAGGGAATATATTATATCAACAATTGAGCATAAATACATCCAACGATAAGTTCAAGCATAAGATAATAAGAGCAGGGTCAAGGTAACATGAACACCTAACATGCTCATATCTACGACTAAATCTAAATGCGATACATCTACCTAACCATGGTAGGAAATTACCCACCTGCTTTGTAGACACCAATCGTTTTCACGTCCGCGAATATCTCGAACCAAAATCTTGCAAACAAAACATAAATGATTCAATCATATACCAATTCTAATATTAGGATCAAATCATAATCCTACATCAACTTTATATCTCGATTCATAGCCCAAACAAAACTACAACTTCACAGCCCTTACAATGACACAACAACCCATTTACAACTCAACTCCAGCCTTACAACTTCTCACACAGCCACCCACACTCAAGCACTAATTACCAGTTTTGAAATGGTGCTTAACAACCCACCAATCCGTCAAATAATAGAACAAACGAATCCATATCCAATCATCATATAGACAAATCACGCACCAACACCTCAATATGCAAATAACCATCCACCGTCGATAAATCTCTAACACAGCCGATTCACCCCTTTGTGGCCAAGAACCCCTTCATTAATAGACACACTAATTTAGGGATCTAACTATTTAAAACACTTCGTTAAAAATCATAACTTAACTGATTCGTTCATTCACAACTCTATCACAACCCATGGTTACACTTACAGAACCTCACTGCCCCTTTTACCACTATTCACAGCCACACCTTTATCGTCGGCATAGCTTCACAGCCCACCAACAACCCCTAAACAAACCTTATTCATAGCAACAACCCAATCTTCACAGCGATTGCACGACTCCCCCAAACTCACAGTCGGCAACCCTCTAAATCACAGCAACCACACAACCAACACAGAACCGAAATAGACTACAAAATACAAAGGGAATCAAGATGTATACCAGCAATAGAACCTCCCCTCGGCAGCTCTCCTCCCCAATCGCTCAGTTCGTCGGAAAAATCATGCTCAACCTACTGCCCATCACAAACAGAACGCATCACAGATGGATCCCTTTGAAGATTGAGTGAAAATAAGGAATGGACGGCCAAAGGGTATACCTGAATTCAACTTCACCGGCGACCCTCCCCCTTTATCCCTTGTCCACCGACTCACAACACTTGCTCCGACAGAACTCATCACTCCTGAATGCTTGCTGCGATCCAATGAAAACAGCGAGATCGAAGTCCCGCCTTCGACCAAAACATGCCGCAGATGTCATCGATCCAAGCTCATTGTTGTGGCTCGTCTGTGGGCACCGTCACGGTCGATCGCCGTTGTTTGCAGCAAAAGGGCAGCTGTGGTTGATTGTCGTTGGCAGAGAAAAGGGACAGCAGACTTCGGAGGGGTCGCGAGAGGAACAAGGATCTCGCGAGAAGAAAAATAGCGAGGAGGAGGGGGAAATGCTTCGGCCGCCAGTTGCTTCGGAGATGAAGAGAACATGAAATGGGAGGCGTCACGATGGGGAAAAGAAATAAAGAACAAAGGATCGTGGTTGGAAATGCTCATGCAGAGAAAGACGACAGAAACAGCTCAGAAATGGGTCGGGTAGAAATACGGGTTGGATTTGAAAATGTCGATCGGATTTTTACCCTATAAGACCAAGCCTAGGTTTAATTAACTCCTATCCTTTAAACCTTGATTAGGTTTTAATTAGAGTCCTAATTTTTTTTTTCACCGTATCTTACAGGCTGCTTCAGATATATGACTGGAGATAGTCAAAAGTTCTCGGAATTAAGCTATAAGAACCTAGGAACAGTTGCCTTTGAAAATAATGGAAAACTTAAGGTAATTGGATCATGTAACATTGAATTAGAATCTAATTTTGTTATACAAAAATTTCTGCTTGTAGATAATTTTAAATTTAATTTGCTTAGTATAAGTCAGTTGTGTGATGCTAGTTATATAGTAAAATTCTTATCTAATGAATGTTTAATTAATGATATTGAAAATTCAAAAATATTACTTAAGGGAGTTAGGGATAAAAATATATATTCAATAAATTTAGAAAGATCCTCAATTAAGTGTCATATGACATGGCAAGAGGAGTGTTGATTGTGGCATAGGCGACTGGCTTACACCACCTTTAGGAATATAACGAAGTTAAGTGAAACTAATCTAGTTAGAGGGTTGCCCAAACTTAAAAATATTGAAAATAAAGTTTGTAATGCTTGCCAACAAGGAAAACAAACTAAGTCTTAACATAAATTAACTAATCAAGATAGAACAAGCTCAATACTTGAGTTAATCCACATAGATTTATTCGATTCATATGGAGTAAAATCACTAAGTGGTAATCTATACTGTCTAGTAATAATAGACGATTATTTTAGATTTACATGGGTAAAATTTTTAAAACATAAAGATGAAACATTTGAAGTATTTAAAAATTTTAGTAAACAAATAGAAAACGAAAAAGATCGTAAGATAAAAAGAATACGGAGTGATAACGGAGGTGAATTTAAAAATGAAAAATTTACAATAATGTGTTCAAAAAATGGATATCATCATGAATATTCATATCCTAGAACACCTCAACAAAATGGTATAGTAGAAAGAAAAAACAGAACTTTATAAGAAGTCGCTAGGTCAATAATAAATGAATATAAACTACCTAGTTATTTATGGGTCAAAGCAATAAACACTGCATGTTATGTGCAAAATAGAGTAATAATTAATAAAATACATAACAAAACTTCTTATGAAATTTTTAACAATAAAATACCTTCAATAAAATATATTAAGGTATTTGGATGTAAAGTATTTATTTTAAATATGAAAGATCACTTAGGAAAATTCTCTTCAAAAACCGATGAAGGGATATTTTTAGGGTACTCGAACACTAGTCGAGCCTATAGGATTTATAATAAGAAAGCCCTAAAAATTGAAGAAACAACAAATGTAAAATTTGATGAGGAAGAAATCAATAATAAACAATCAAATACATTGAAAGATAATCAAAATGATCTAAACAAAATTACACATGATGAAGAAGAAGAACTTAATCCTAACCAATGTGAAGAAAACTTAAAGACATCTAGAATTAATCCTAATCTTCTGCTAGATTAGGTATTAGGAAATCCAACTTTAGTAGTTCAAACTAGCTCACCTCTAAGAAACTTAAGTCAAATCGCATTAATATCAAAAATAGAACCAAAATCAATAGAGGAGGCCTTACCAGACACTAATTGGATTATAGCCATGCAAGAAGAATTAGCACAATTTGATAGAAATGAAGTGTGTGTTAGGAATCGTTGGAATAGCTAGAGGGGGGTGAATAGTGTAGATGAAATTCGCTCGCGTTTGTGTCTACAATTTCGTTAGTGCGCAGCGGAAATAGAAATAATAAAAGCGATAACGAAATAGACAACAAGCTAACACAATGATATAACGTGGTTCGGAACCGCACGGTTCCTACTCCACGGATCGAGCTCTAAAGAGCCCTAGTGATGCACACGCACTCACTAATGATAAACACTCCTTCTCGACACAAGTCGGAGGCGGAGAAACCCCTTACAATAGATCTTACAACAGTAAGAATGAAATACAAGCAATATACAATGTAAATATGAAATACAAGTAAAGAAAAGACTTTACAACACTTGTTTTGATTGCTTGAATGCTTGGTTGCTTGCTTGCACTTGGAGACCTGATTTGCACCAACAAATCGCCCCAATAGCCCTCAAGAACCGGTTGCTTTTTCCTCCATCACGAGCTCCATATATAGCTTCAACTGTCTTTGGAAAAGTCTATCGGTCGATCGAGACCATCGGTCGATCGATGCCATTGTCGTGAGACAACGGCTAGTTCCACGTTGGATAAGTCCAACGGAACTACCATCACGGCGATTGTGACCATCATTCGGATCGATGGAGTCCTCACTTGACCAGCTTGAGTCTCGACTCCATTCTCGGCGAATTCTCGAGCACGATCGGTGATCACATGATCGGTCGATCGCTGAGCTCATCACCGATCGCCAACCTATGGCGGATCGCTAGGCCATAATCCGCAATCGAACCCTAGTTGACTCGGTCCACCAATCGCCACATGGCACCCCGACCGCACACCTCAAACATGAGGTTTTAACTCAAGTATGGTTCCCCCATACTTGCTAGACCACCCTTAGCCTAGACCTAAGCCTTCTAGCCACCTCCATCAGCCTCACGCCTCTCGGATCCCTCCAAGTCATCCATGACTTGTTCATCCATCGCGCTGGCCTTCAGGTGCTTCCGTCGGCTATGTCATGCTAACGGTGTCTACACCGCCAAGGCACATTGGACTTACGCCGCCAAGACTCCGCTTGGACTTTACGCCGCCAATATTAAACCCCTTGGACTTCAAATGCTAACCCATGTTAGACTTTCCATGCCAAGACCATGCTTGGACTTTCCTTGCCAACTCATGTTGGACTTTCCATTTGCCAAGACCCATGCTTGGACTTTCCTTGCCAACACATGTTGGACTTTCCATTTGCCAAGTACTCAGGACTTGGACTTTCCCAACTGCCAAGTGTCCAACTTGGACTTTCCATGACAATTATATTGTCATATGTTTTTGTCGAAACATCAAAACACATCAAAACATCACTCGAGCCAAACTCGAATCCTGGTCAATCGTGACCTGGGCCGATTGCACCAACAATCTCCCCCTTTTTGATGTTTGACAAAAACCAAACAAATAATTGAGTTAGAATACTAACTCAAATCCTTTACCAATTATCCCAAATGTTCTCCCCCAAACATTCTCCCCCTTTTTGACTAACATCAAAAAGGTTTTCTCTCCAAGGAGGTCAATGTCTCATGTCCCAATGAGATCTTACAATCTCCCCCTTGATCCAACAATACTTAGGATGCCTACCATCTTCCTAATGATAAGTCCCATATCACTCAAGGAGAGGCAATCCTATTCACTCTCCCAATTTCCAAATTTGGTTTCTAAAAATCCATCAATTTCCCAAATTGATAACATTCTCCCCTTCAAGGAGAAAAACACATCCATCATCCCAAGATGGATATCTTCCCCTAAAAGCTTGCTCCCCCTTGACCATTGCACCAACAATGTCCTTGGGAAGTCCCTAAGCCAATAGGAACTCTAAACCATCAAAATTAAGGTTAGAAATTCAACATTGAACTTTCCACACCTTAAAATTGATACAAACCCTAAACAACTCTCCTAATCCATATCCAATAGCTTTTCACCCTTTATAATGCTTGAAGCATATCCTAGGGTTAGGAGTGGTTAGGGACCTTTGCCATGGTGAACACGGACTAACCAAACTTAGTTTTCGAAATCAGCCTTGGCGATCGACTCTGTCGACTACGATCATTGCCACACTCATCGATCGTGCCACTCAGGCGATCATTGAAATTCGAATTTGATTATCGAGAATCGAGTTTTGAAAATCATAAATAATTATCGTATATCGAAAAATCACGAAATTTGATACGTATAATACCTATAAACATACAATGGGTGAAAAATGTTTGAAAATGATTTTACCCATAAAAGAGTGAATTTGATACAAAACTCAAAACCATTGAAATTTTCAATGTTTTGGCCCTATTTTGTATCAACTTCATCAATGGTGATTGCTATCAAAAGATAGACTTCACCAAGGTTTTCTAAAATGATTTTAAAATGTTTTCAAAACCTTATCTTGGATCATATTCCTTGGGCTCTATGTATGTGACTTGTACACGAGCTCTCCTAATGATCCACAACTAAAATTAGATGAGTTTTAGTTCATCTAGATGCAAAAACTATGCACCTTGAACTTAACTCATATCCTAGCATCTCACATGTATCTATGGTGTATAAATACACATACATGTCAATTAGATGTGAGATGTGGGTTTTGTTCTCCCTAAACTAGGGTTTCATGCATTTTCTAAAGCAACTCTACTTGATTCCCTTATTACTGGGACTCCAAGTCATGCCATAGTCCTTAAATCAATTTTAATCAAGTTAATGCATGAATGTATGATCATGGCATAAGTAATAGCATTATTAAAAAATGGCCAATGATCAAGATGTCATGACATATGATGAAATTTAAAAAAAACACATGACATCTAAGGTAACCCTAAACAATGTCATGACATGGTATATGATAGCAATACAATTATATAAATATTCATTCACACACACAAGATTTTTCAGAAACAAAGATTTCATTTAACTTAAAATTTTTCTTTTACATTCAAAATGGAGATTGGCTATGCTCAATCTCACTACAAAAATGACAACCACAAAAAAAAATAATATCCTCTAATCGTCCGCAGGAGGTGGCGGGAGGAGGTGACTTCGAGTCTAGGCCCGCATCATCTCTAGCATATCGAGTCGGTGATGCTTCTCTATGCGACCACAGGTCTCCTCCATCCTATCGAGGCGGCAAGGAAACTCTGCCTGCAGTAGCTCGACACCTAAGCGTCAACCGATCGATACTCTGAAGTCTGGACTCCGGACCGCCTGACGATCGGACCGGACCCGATGTGTCTCGGCATCCGTCATCCTCATCGCTGGTCTCTGTATCCTCGTGGTCGCTCGCCTCTCGTGGCGAGGAGGCCGTCTGTGTGCCGGGTGGTCGAGGCGCCAACTCCATCTGCCCATCGTAGCGCCGCTAAGGGAAGTTACGAATCGATATCTGATCGTACACTTAGATAGGCGTCGCAGAGCCCTATGGATGTTGATGCCTACGAGTCGAGCCATCTTTGTGATGATATGTCCAAATGGCATATGCACTTTCCCTTATGCGAAGTGAAGTGCAATCTGATGGAAAATGTTCAATGCAAAGTTTATGTCTAACTGATGACGCATGGCATATAGAAGAAAGAGATGAGGAGGCCGAATCTTGGCCAGACCCCGAGTGACAATGGGCAGAAAACACCCAACAATGACCTTGTAGAGGACATTGTCAGGTGCTGATAACTCAGTGATAGGAAATAGATTCTGGGCCAGTGGACGAGGATACCCAAAGATATGCTCATGCATGGACTCCATAGAGATATGATCAAAAGGCGCAGGTAGAGGAAAGTCCATGGTAGGGTAGAAGATAAAGGTGTCATCTGAAGGCCTACACTCGAGAAACTCCTGCAGTATCGCAGGAGTGAACTCTAACTCGCGTTTTGCAACGCGAGTAGTGTATGTAGGGCCGTCATCCACCTTTTTAAGGTTTTGATAGAATTCCTTAATAAGGTCATCATTGATTGGATGCGTGCACAAGACGATTTTCATCAGATTGTAGTATGCAATTAGTTCCATGACGTCACTACAATGCCTATTGAAAAAATTCCTATCGATGTACCTAACCAACATAGGTTGGTACAATCGAGATTCACTCTCGGATGGATCATTCCTACGGGCTCTCCTATTATGAATGTAATGTGATGATATGCAATGCAATGGCAAAAATACACGATTAGATAAACCTACATGGTAATGGAAATGAAAATTAGGGCTCGGAAAGAAAAATCGTTACTTAGGCGCCATGTGTGTGCCGGAGGGAAGACTCAAATGTTGCTGAGGATCGCCGGAAAAGTCACCGGAAAGCTTCAGCCGTCGGAACCCTAAACGGAACAAGAGCAATAAACCCTAAATCGCGCGAACTAGGGCTCCAAGATAGGTCAAAAATGGAAGAGGAGAGATTTGTTCATCAAACCTAGGACTTTGGAAGGTTGGTACGTCGAAAGAGTTGGTCGGAGAGAGCCGGCGATCGGAGACCGAAGGAGGAAAAAGAAACAGTTCGTTGCGTGAAGACGCCGAACCCTAGCGGTTCGCATTTTAAAAATGCGATTGATCGATGTGAAGCATCGATCGATGGCGCGATTTCTTACGGTTTTACCGAGCCGGATCGATCCGCGGCAATCGATCCAACCTTCAGAACGCGGTTACAAGAGAATCGATCGACCGATGTTGCCCATCACGATCGTGATGCACATCACTCGACTGTTCGTCGAGCACTCGACTCATGGCCTTCGGCCTCGGTGAACAGTATCATCAGTCGACTGATGGACCTCATCAGTCGACTGATGTTCGATCAGTCGAGTCATGGAGCTAGCACTCGACTGATGGTCGTATCGTATCACGCTACAGTGTTATCAGTCGACTGATGTCTGATTTCCAGTTCTGAAAATCTGAAAATCTCGATTTTATCATCTTAATTATTCCATTTTATCACGTTAGATCTTGTATTTCGAATGTATTGATGTTATACTTTTATTTATGTATTTGTTAATGTATTTTAATGTTTTATCTCATTTTTGCAAACATTAACATTCAATGATTTCCAAAACCTAACATCTCACCCTTTCTAAGTGTTAAAATACACAATCAAGGTAAAAGACTTGTTTTGTGAGACGTAATCTATCCTAGACATTCCTTCCATGCAAACATATGGTAAAACATATGAAGCATGGTGGATACAAGACATCAAGTTGTGTGGCACTTGAGTATCACTCTAGATATTACCTTTACATCTTAACCACACATTTCTTGATACATGACCTTCCCAAGTGTGCCAATAATCAAAGGTACACACTATGACCTCTAAATCTAGATCGTGTCAATTTTATTGATTTTCATGTTTTCAAGATATATATTGACACAACCTAAAATTCTTTGAGATTAAGACTCAAGGATATTTCCAAAGCAACCTAACCTTGAAAGTAACCTTAAGGTGCCACCTTTATTGTGGTTGAGTTAACTACCCATCCAATCAAGATTGGCACACCCTAAACCCATCTTAGCGTGAATCAATCACGCTCTTAAGAACCCAAAATCGATTTGAGCTCCTAGGGTTAATTAGATATTCCTTAGGGATAACCTCCCTAGATACCTTCCTCATGACCCTCCTAGGCTTATTAGCCTTGGTCATTTTGGTCTTGCCTAGGTTAACCTTAGGGATTGCCTCCCTAACAACCTTCTCAGTGGCCATCCTAGGTTTCTTCGAAACCATGGCCAATAGGTACAAACCTTGGTCAACTCTAGGAATGACTTCCCCATTGACCTTGGTCTTCCTAGACCTAGTTAGTGTCCCATAGTCAAACGGAACACTATGGTAAGTCACCTTGGACTTAGGTTTGTGACCCAAACCATTCTTGCCCTTGGTTGACTTTTGACTCTTAGGTCCTAGAAGTTGATTTTGACTTCTTGACCTAAGAGTTTGACAATTTGACCCTTGAGATTGATTTTGTATTTTGTTTAGGGTCTTTTCCAATTTCTCAAGCCTTGACCTCAAGGCTTGGTTTTCTAATTCTAATTGCCCAATTTTAGAATTTTTATTTAACTCTTGGGCATTGGACTTTCTTGGCAAATGCCTAGTCCATTTTGGATTAAAACCTAGATGTTCTTGGATTTTCTTAATAGATTTCTTAGGTATTGTTTTTCTAAGGACATTAGTCCCAAATTTCTCCTTATTCTTAAGGTGAACATTCTTAGCTCCTAAACATATATGTTTGTTATTTCTAGCATGCTCTTTATGATACATACCACAATTGCTAAAATTAGTTCTAGCATGCTTTAAATTAGACGGAGCATTATTTAAATATACCTTAGGGTTTGCCTTAGTGGCTCCCCCTACTTGTGATGCTCCCCTTTGCCCCTTCTTCTTCTTCTTTGGGCATTGACTCCGGTAATGACCCAGTAGTCAGCATTTGAAGCAAATGACATGCTCCTTGCTCTTTTGTCTTGGAGAACCGGCGTCCTTTGACTTTTGTTGACTTTTAGGCGCCGAAGGAGTTTTCTTGATCCTCTTTGGACATTTGCTCTTATAATGCCCATACTCCCTACACTCAAAGCACATAATATGATTTTTGTTTGAAAATAAAGTGTTTGAGTTACCTAGGGTGGTGGTAGGTGCCGGAGTTGAATTTTGAGCTTCCCCATCTTGATCGGATGTTGAGAGCTCTTCTTGAGGTTGCTCCGGTGTAGAGGATGGTCTATCCTCCTCAATCTTAGAAGTAGATGCTTCTTCCACCTCTTCTACTTCTTCTTTCTCCGATTCGGAAGTTGACTCCATCTCAACTTCCGATTCCTCACTTTCACTTGAGGATGAACTCTCCTCATGGTATCTTGCCAATTTTCTCCATAGCTCCTTGGCATACATGTAATCCCCTAACTTGCACAAAACATCATTAGGGATTAAATCTTCCAAAAGTTTCGTTACCTTAACTTCGGTCTTGAGCTTTTGGCGTTGCTCTTGGGTCCACTTTTTCAATTTTAGGACATTCCCCTTCTTATCCCTAGGGGGTTCAAGACCTTCAATGAGGATGAACCAATCCTCTATGTTCATCATCAAGAATGTTTCCATTCTTGCTCTCCATGCCGGAAAATCTTCTGGATCATATGGAGGTGGAGTGTTGATTTCCCATCCAAGCTTGTCTTGGAATTCCATCTTCACCCTCTAGCCTTTCACCTTAGCTCCCGGTTGTTAATCCGTAGAAGAGCCCCGGGCTCTGATACCACTTGTTAGGAATCGTTGGAATAGCTAGAGGGGGGTGAATAGCGTAGATGAAATTCGCTCGCGTTTGTGTCTACAATTTCGTTAGTGCGCAGCGGAAATAGAAATAATAAAAGCGATAACGAAATAGACAACAAGCTAACACAATGATATAACGTGGTTCGGAACCGCACGGTTCCTACTCCACGGATCGAGCTCTAAAGAGCCCTAGTGATGCACACGCACTCACTAATGATAAACACTCCTTCTCGACACAAGTCGGAGGCGGAGAAACCCCTTACAATAGATCTTACAACAGTAAGAACGAAATACAAGCAATATACAATGTAAATATGAAATACAAGTAAAGAAAAGACTTTACAACACTTGTTTTGATTGCTTGAATGCTTGGTTGCTTGCTTGCACTTGGAGACCTGATTTGCACCAACAAATCGCCCCAATAGCCCTCAAGAACCGGTTGCTTTTTCCTCCATCACGAGCTCCATATATAGCTTCAACCTGTGCTGGAAAAAGTCTATCAGTCGACTGATCGAGACCATCAGTCGACTGATGCCACTGTTGTCGTGAGACAACGGCTAGTTCCACGTTGGATAAGTCCAACGGAACTACCATCAGTCGACTGATTGTGACCATCAGTCGACTGTTGGAGTCCTCACTCGACCAGTCGAGTCTCGACTCCATTCTGGTCGATTTCGAGCACCGACCGGTGATCACGATCACACGATCGCTGAGCTCATCGATCACGCCAACCTATGGCAGTCGACTGCTAGGCCATAACCCACAGTCAAACCCTAGTTGACTCGGTCCAGTCGACTGCCACATGTCACCAGTCGACTGGCACACCTCAAACATGAGGTTTTAACTCAAGTATGGTTCCCCCATACTTGCTAGACCACCTTTAGCCTAGACCTAAGCCTTCTAGTCACCTCTATCAGCCTCATGCCTCTCGGATCCCTCCAAGTCATCCATGACTTGTTCATCCATCGTGCTAGCCTTCAGGTGCTTCCGTCGGCTATGTCATGCTAACGGTGTCTACACCGCCAAGGCACATTGGACTTACGCCGCCAAGACTCCGCTTGGACTTTACGCCGCCAATATTAAACCCCTTGGACTTCAAATGCTAACCCATGTTAGACTTTCCATGCCAAGACCATACTTGGACTTTCCTTGCCAACTCATGTTGGACTTTCCATTTGCCAAGACCCATGCTTGGACTTTCCTTGCCAACACATGTTGGACTTTCCATTTGCCAAGTACTCAGGACTTGGACTTTCCCAACTTCCAAGTGTCCAACTTGGACTTTCCATGACAATTATATTGTCATATGTTTTTGTCGAAACATCAAAACACATCAAAACATCACTCGAGCCAAACTCGAGTCCTGGTCAATCGTGACCTGGGCCGATTGCACCAACAGTGTGGGCTCTAGTACCTCCACCTGCAAATAAATCAATAATAGAGACTAAATGGGTGTTTATAAATAAATTAAACGACCAAGGAGAAATCATTAGGAATGAATCTAGATTAGTAGCTAAGGGGTTTAGTCAGGTAGAAGGGTTAGACTATGATGAAACTTATGCCCCAGTAGCTAGACTTGAGTTAATTAGAATGTTGCTAGCATATGCGGCACATAAAGGATTTAAATTATACCAAATGGATGTAAAATCTTCATTTTTAAACGGAGTAATAAAAGAAGAAGTGTACGTAGGTCAACCTTCAGGTTTTGAAAGCTTAGAATATCCTAATCACGTTTATAGATTAAAAAAAGGCATTATATGGATTAAAACAAGCTCCTAGAGCCTAGTACAAAAGACCATCCTCATACTTGAGTTCTAAAGGATTTAGACAAGGTCAAATTGATTCAACATTGTTCGTAAAATCCTTAAAAAAAGACATTTTTATTGCTCAAATATACATAGATGATATAGTCTTTGGATCAACAAATTCAAATTTTTTAAAAGAATTTATAAACCTTATGGAACAAGAATTTGAAATGAGCTTAGTAGGTGAGTTAAACTTCTTCTTAGGTCTACAAATAAAACAAACAAGAGACGGTAACTATATATACCAAAATAAATATGCAAGAGAATTAATTAAAAAATTTGGGATGGAAAATGCAAAAGATATTAAAACACCTATGGCTATGAATGTTATCCTAAATGAAGACAAGGAAAGTCTGTAGATCTAAAGTACTATAGGAGTGTCATAGGTAGTTTACTATACTTAACTACAAGTAGACCAGACATATTATTTGCAGTAAGTATGTGTGCTAGATATCAAACTTGTGCTAAGGAGTTACATTTAACACATGTTAAAAGAATACTAAGGTACATTAAAGGAACAATTAATGTAGGTATGTGGTACCCAAGATATAGTAATTTTGAGTTAATAGGATACTCTGACTCAAACTATGCAGGGTGTAAACTAGATAGGAAAAGTACTAGTGGAGGATGTCAACTCTTAGGATCATGCTTAGTAAGTTGGTTCAGTAGGAAGTTGTTAGGGCAATCAACCCGTAATATGGTTTTGATGTGTGTGGCAAAGGGTTTAAGTTAGGATGTTTGGATTTGATATGTGCGTTGGAGTCTAGCAGGACTTAGTAATTTGCACATGGAGCATTGGCGAGTTTCACCTCTCATGACTCGGTCCTTGAGTCGGTGAAGGATAGCTTTGCGGAAGCCGTGCGCTTGGAGCATCTGAGGGTCCGTCGGATGAGGAGATTGGAGTGAAGCCGGAGGAAGTAGACTTCAAGGTGAGACACGAAGGATGGCGCTGCAGAGCCGTGTGCTTGGCGCATCCGAGGGATGTGGCCGGACGAAGACAACTTCAAAGGAGAGATACTCCAAGGGATGAGAGTGAGCGAATGTAACCCAGGAAGGGGTAGTGTGCTTAGGTGGAACTTGGCCAATTGGCTAAGTGTCGGATGGGATTTCCCGACATAAGTCGACTGCCATGTAATGATAGTCGACTACTCTAAGTCGACTATGACTCGACTAGTGTTCGAGTCCAGTTTATGTGCCAACAGTCGACTGCCATGGATTGTCAGTCGACTACGAGACCACCAGTCGACTGATGAAGGCATCAGTCGACTGGTCGCAAGGGTTTCGGGCATAGAATGGAGTGCTTGCTTCCGACACTCGACTGATAGCTCCAATAGTCGACTGATGGTAAGATCAGTCGACTGATGTGGGAGCCGTTGGATGGAATCAAACGTGGAAGCAGTCATTATTGGGCAACGACTACGGGATAAATTGACTGATCGGGGCATCAGTCGACTGGTCCTGTGTCAATGGAAAGAAACCCTCTTCCTCTATAAAGAGGAGGGGTAAGGGCCTTTGGGAGGCTAATGCTTATGCTCTAAACTCCTCCAAAGTTCCCAACACGTTTTCCATTCTCTTACTTGAGTTTATTTACATTATATTTGTAAGAGGAGTCTTCTTGTGTAAAAGAGGTTACCTTCACCTAGCTTGGTGTAAAGGAGAGATCTAGTGGATAGATTGAGGAGTGATTCACCTTGGACGAATCGGACCGTGGATTAGCGGCGAGGCTGTGAACCACGTTACATCCCTTGTTAGCATTGTTTGGTATCTTGCTTATCTTTATTGTTGTTTAGTTGTATTTTCTACTTGCGCTAATGATAGTTGTAGACGATCAACGAACGAATTCCATCTACGATGAAAGAGGGCTATTCACCCCCTCTAGCCGCCCACCATCGACCCTACAAGTGGTATCGGACCCAAGATGCTTGTTGAGGACTAACCGCCGCTACAAGCACTATATCAAGAGATGGTCGGCTCTAACATTCATCCGCCGAAGTTCGAGGGGAATTCGCTTGGTAGAAGAAGTAAATGGAGGTATTTTTCGAAACTGACTTCGAAATTTTGTTAATAATGGAAAATGGTTTCGAGATACCTAGGAATGAAGAAGGGGAGCCATTGGAGAAGACAAGATGGACAAAAAGACAAAGAGAGGAGTACTTGGCAAATTCGAAGGCCAAGCACCACCTCTACAATGTACTCCCTCAACAAGAAGTGAATAGGATAGGTGAATGTGGAAGCGCTAAAGAGATGTGGGAGAAGCTAGTAGAGCTTCATGAAGGTACCTCAAAGGCCAAGCTTGCAAGGAGAGACCTCCTCCGCTCCCAACTAACAAATATCAAACTTGAAAGGGAGTAAAGGTAACCTCCTTACACTCTAGGTTTAAAGAAATTTTGATTGGGCTAACAAGTGTAGGAGAAAGACTTTCGAACCGGGATATGCCCATGAAAGCAATCGATGCTTTCCCCCAGTCATCAAAATGGAGCTCAATGGTGGACTCCTTCTACATGTCAAAGAACCTAGAAGTGAGCACCTTGGAGGAGTTCTTCTCAACCATGGAGCTCCATGAAACTAGGCTTGAGAGAGTAATTGAAGAATCAAGTATCAAGCCATCAAGGGGAGTGGCACTATTGGCCAACAAGGGTAAGAAGAAGATGGAGACTCCCTCCTCCTCCGATGAAGCCTCCTCCTCCTCCATGGATAGTACTGAAGAAGCATACATGGTAAGGAAGGTAAGGCGTGCTTTGAAGAATTTTAAATTTAATAAATCTAATGATAGGAGAAGGAAACCAAAGGGGAAAGTAATTTGCTACAATTGCCAAGGAGAGGGACACATAAGGGATAATTGTCCCCTCTTGAACAAGAGCAAAGAAGAGAGGAGAAAGAAAGAAGAAAAGAAGAAGAAGGGGAGCAAGAAGAAGGAAGAGGAGAAGAAGGCCAAAGAAAAGGGGAAGGTCAAGGCACTAAAGGCAAGGACATGGGATGACCCCTCTTTATCATCATCATCATCGGAAGAGGAGAATGCTTTTGTCACCAACCTTGCTTTGATGGCGTTTGATGACCTAGACACCTCCTCCTCCGAACAAGAAAGATCAAGCTCAAGTGAGGAGAGCTCTAGTGAAGGGGGAGCTTCTTCACCATCCTCATCCGAAGAAGAAGAATACATGGAGACTATGGTAACGAATCTCTCACCCCATAAAATAATTTCCATGATTTCTAGTCTTACTAAAGATTTATTTAGGGATAAAAAGAAGAACAAAAGCATGATAGATCAAATTAAGGACTTAGAAGAAAAATTAGAAAAGGCATGCTTAACTATTAATGATAATATTTCTTCTATTCATGATGATGCATGCTCACATGATCTTTATATGCCATTTGATATTAATGATTCATGCATAGAGGAAAATAGGGCTTTAAGGGAAAAGGTAGATCATTTGACCAAAGCCCTAGAAAAATTTACAATAGGCTCCAACACACTTAACATGATCATAGGGAGCCAAAGGGCAAGCTTCAAAAAGAAAGGCCTAGGATATAAGGAAAATAAAAATGAAAAGGCCTATAAATGTTTAATCGCTAGGGGTAAAGATAAAAAGAAAACAATAGCTAGAAAATGGATCCCTAAGGAATTTTTAGTGAACCCAATAGGAAAGAACTTGTTTTGGGTTCCTAAATCCATCCTTAAGGGTTAGGAAAACCCTAGGATATTCAACCATATGGAATTCGCCTATATCATATTATTTGGTTGACTTAGGATGGTGGGACATAATTTTTGAAATAGTGTTGGGTGATGATAATGCACCCTTAAATAGTTTAAATCATGCTCAACACTTAGTGTTAATTGATACTCATGACCTATACATTTTTAGCATAGTGTTGGGTGATGATAATGTTCCCATAAATTGATAATAATGCTTAAATCATGATAATTAATGTAATTGTTATATATGTTTGCAATCATGATTTATGATCTTGATATTTGGCACATAGTCATGGGCATTAGGGTTCAAATCATGCTCTAGGTGATATTTGACTTATTATCATGACTTTATACCTAATGCATGATTATAAATTGATGAATACATTTGTTTCATGATCATAATGTGGAAACAATACATTTATGTCTTTATGATCATGTGGGATGGTAAGATGATACTTAACCTTGGGTAGAATTGTATGAAATTGAAGGTTAAGTATATACAAATACCTTTAGGATACATCTCACACTCACCATAGGCTACCTTGATTGAAAATTTAGCATGGGTGAGATGATAGGATGATACTAATGATCCACTAATGCCTATGACATTTAGATGGTCATTTAAAGTATCAAAATAGCAATAATAGACCAATCATGGGGAAAACTTATGTTTAATTCATAGACATATTGACCAAAGATCATGGTTGGATATTTCATATGTTTTCAAAACATTTTCTTGCTTTAAAATCTGTGTGTTCATGTTTTGAAACAATCTAAAGCAAAACTAGGTGTTAAAATTGATATTAACTTGATCAAAAACCTAGTTGTTTTAAAGCTTTTGGATTTTTGGCAAATTTTCAAAAATATAATGATTTTTTCATGGAAAACTATTTTTCACTGATAAAGGACCTTAAAAAAATGTGTTCCTCGAATTTCATGATTTTTTGAATTTTGTAGAATTTTTAATGTATTTCTGAAATTCACCCTGAACATTAGAAAAATTCGAAATTAGAGTGTCAGTCGACTGGTAGTCTGAACCAGTCAACTGATCGATTGATAACATGTCCAGTAACTTCTTTTATCAGATTTTAAGGCATGTGTTTGGTAGTTTTTTCCCCTAGAATTGATGTCATGCTTATATAAACTTTGTTTAAATATTTTTGATGGTGTCAAAGGGGGAGAAATATGCATGTTTATGTAAGGGGAGAATTGTATTTAGGGGGAGTGTCATGTATTAAGGGGGAGAGTTGATAATCATGTTTATTTACATGCTTTCTTACCTTAATATTTTTATCAAATGTTTACCTAACTTAAACGGATTGCCACACATCAAAAAAGGGGAGATTGTTAGGGCAATCAACCCGTGATATGGTTTTGATGTGTGTGGCAAAGGGTTTAAGTTAGGATGTTTGGATTTGATATGTGCATTGGAGTCTTGCAGAACTTAGTAATTCGCACATGGAGCATTGGCAAGTTTCACCTCTCATGACTCGGTCCTTAAGTTGGTGAAGGATAGCTTTGCGGAAGTCGTGCGCTTGGAGCATCCGAGGGACCGCCGGACGAGGATATTGGAGTGAAGCCAGAGGAAGTAGACTTCAGTGCGAGACACGAAGGATGGCACTGCAGAGCCGTGCACTTGGCGCATCTGAGGGGCGTGGCCGGACGAAGACAACTTCAAAGGTGAGAGACACCAAGGGATGAGAGTGAGCGAATGTAACCCGGGAAGGGGTAGTGCGCTTAGGTGGAACTTGGCCAATTGGCTAAGTGTCGGATGGGATTTCCCAACATAAGTCGACTGCCATGTAATGATAGTCGACTACTCTAAGTCGACTGTGACTTGACTAGTGTTCGAGTCCGGTTCATGTGCCAACAGTCGACTGCCATGGATTGGCAGTCGACTGTGAGACCACCAGTCGACTGATGAAGGCATCAGTTGACTAGTCGCAAGGGTTTCGGGCACAGAATGGAGTGCTCACTTTCGGCACTCAACCGATAGCTCCAACAGTCGACTGATGGTAAGATCAGTCGACTGATGTGGGAGCTGTTAGATTGAATCCAACGTGGAAGCAGCTGTTATTGGGCAATGGCTACGGGATCAGTCGACTGATCGGGGCATCAAACGACTGGTCCTGTGTCAACGGGAAGAAACCCTCTTCCTCTATAAAGAGGAGGGGTAAGGGCCTTTGGGAGGCTAATGCTTATGCTCTAAACTCCTCCAAAGTGCCCTACACATTTTCCATCCTTTTACTTGAGTTTATTTATAAGAGGAGTGCTCTTGTGTAAAAGAGGTTACCTCCACCTAGCTTGGTGCAAAGGAGAGATCTAGTGGATAGATTGAGGCGTGATTCACCTTGGATGAATTGGACCATAGATTAGCGGCGAGGTCGTGAACCACGTTACATCCCTTGTTAGCATTGTTTGGTATCTTGTTTATCTTTATTGTTGTTTAGTTGTATTTTCTGCTTGCGCTAACGATAGTTGTAGACGATCAACGATCGACTTCCATCTACGACGAAAGAGGGCTATTCACCCCCCTCTAGCCGGCCACCATCGACCCTACAGAAGCAACTTTGTGTTGCACTTTCCACAACTGAAGCAGAATACATAGCATTAGGTGAATGTGTTGCACAACTATTATGGATGATGCACACACTTAAGGACATTGAACTAGATTACAAAAAAGTAAAGACTTTAGTTGATAACATAAGTTCAATAAATTTAACTAAAAATCGAATTCATCACTCACGAACTAAACACATTGATGTTAAACATCATTTTGTAAGGGATCTTCTACCAAGAGGTCATATTGAACTCAACTATGTTGAGTCCAAATCAAACCTTGTCGACATATTCACTAAACCACTTCCGGAAGCAGAATTTAGTAAGCTTTGAAGACACTTAGGATTATGCTTGGTAGATTAGGAATTTTTTCATGCTTATCATTTCGGATTATTTTGAAAAGTAATATTATATTTTTTAAGAAAATTAAAAATTAATCTAGATTAGGTCAATCTAGACTTCATGATCCTATAGATCTAGGTAGCCTTCGCATCTCACAATCACCTAGGTTTACTTGTTTATGTATTGAGTCACGAAGATGGGCATGAGATGTTAGGACTACACCCCTGGTTCCAGATGTAGATCCAATGCATCGACATGAACCAAAATAGGGTTTACAAGAGCAAATCGACCACTTGGGTGACTAACTCTAATGGAAAGCTTGATGATTAATTCTATATCATTTGAGCTAGTAAAGAGTTGGATATTTGCTTTAAGGACAATTTTTAGATGTGTATTTTCATAATTTATATATAATATTAAGGAATTCATGCTTGGACTTCTTACCTATCACTTTTGCATCAGAGTTTTGAAAAACTTTGAAAATTTTGAAAATCTTGAAAATTTTTAAATTATTCAGGGGGAGTTTTGAAAAACTTTGAAAATTTTGAAAAATTTTGAAATCTTTTAAATTATTCAGGGGGAGTTCTGAAAAACTTTAAAAAATTTGAAAACTTTTAAATTTTTCAGGGGAAGTTTTGAAAAACTTTGAAAATTTTTGAAATTTTTTGAGAAACTCCAAACCTACCACTTATTTTGATGTATGCCAAAGGGGGAGAGAAGAGATATTATTTTAAATAGAAATATAAGGTTAAGAGGATACAAAATTTGAGGACCTATGCATTTCATACATGGTTAAATATAAGCATGACAAATGTTGTTAGTTCATTTCTTATAAATGTCAAAATATGGAGATTGATATTTGATTCTCCTAACTTTCACTGACGTGTTGTCATATATCAAAAAGGGGGAGATTGTTGATGCAGTGAGCATCACTCCTCAGTTTTGATGTATGAACCACAATTAAGAGTTAGGATTCACTTATGAACTAATATAAGTGTTAAGTGTGCAGGCTTAACCGGAAGTCCTAGTAGGTCATGTTGACCGAATACTAGGCACGCATCTTGACAGATCAGGAGGATCGGACACCAGGCATGAAGTCCAGATGGGTCACGTGGACCGGACATCTGACATGAAGACCGGTTGGGTCAAGAGACCGGACAATCGGCAAAAAGTCCAGCTGGGCCAGGCAGACCAAATAGCTGGTGGAAGCCCTAGTGGGTCAGATCGGATGTCAAGATGGTAAGTCCGGCAGGTAGCTGATAGGTAAGCCTCAAGTGAAGAGGTAAGGCCGAGTCCTCTTTAGGGGGACAAAGTTAGGTGTCGGTCCAACGAAAAATCTGCGTGGGACTTAGTAGTCGAGATCGAGAAGTATTACTACTGCTATCATAATTTATATATCTTATGCTAATCCTATTTTGCAGAGTCAAGTCGACTGGATGAATTCGAGTCGACTGAAGTCCAGTCGACTGGAGATGTATCAGTCGGTTGGAAACCTATTTGGTAGGATCAGCTTGTGATCAAACGGAGATCGTGCGACGCAGATAGAAAGGGCTTGAGTCGACTGAAGAGGTTGAGTTGACTGAAGAGGGAAATTTCTCGATGTAGAGATGAATGACATGGAGTCGACTGAAGAGGATTCAATCGACTGGAAGACCACGAATTCCATATCGACGGGCTGATGTGGAGTCGGCTGGAAGCCATTCCAAATGACTGGATAAAGTTTATAAAAGTTGTACTTGACTAGATCTAGATTGAAATTCAAATACATCGAAGTGCTGCCAAAATACTTGATCGTCCACTATACTTTAATTCCACGGCAAGACGATCCTTCGACACTCTGTGACTACCTCTACGATTATCAAGTGTCAGTATAAAGTCTTGTAATCTCTTTACTTTATTGTTTCACTTGTATACTTAATTCTCCGAGTGGGTGGTTTGTCACCTAACTCTATTATTTGTAAAAAGTGAAACCCTCCGAAGTCGAGAGTTCTCGAATCAGAGGGTATTTAGTGAATTGCCCATCGAGGTAGCTCGCGGGAGAGCTACGAGCCTTGGAGTAGCAACCCAGTCAGGGTTGTGAACCAAGTAATCTACCTGTGTTGATAATTGTCTTTAGATTCCACTTCATACTTTTATTAGAATAGAAAATTAGTTTAAATTGTTAACCACTGAGATTCACCCCCTCTCTCGGCTTACTCGTTCCTACATGGTCGACTGAGGTTATGCCCCAGTCGATTGGTCAAGTAGTCGACTGAGGCTCAATTGTTGATCTATGGCTCTGGCAGTCGACAGCTAGGGTTAAGCAGTTGACTGGACCACAACTGTTGACTGCTAGGGTAGAGCAGTCCATTGGAACTAAGTGTCCAGGGCATAGAATGTCTGTCAGTCAACTGCTTGCCAATGACAGTCGACTGCTAGGTCAGGGCAGTCAACTCATGGGCACTAATCTGACATGGATTAAGCCATTACGAGGCAATGACATTTAGTCCAATTGACTGCTGGGTAAGAGCAGTCGAATGGAAGGTAGAAATCTAGCTTAACTAAAACTTTAAAAGGAGCTCGAGGAGAAAGATTTCCACAGCATTTTTGGGCCAATTTTGAAGGGGAAGTGTTGTTATATTCCAGACCTTCAAGAGCAATCCAAAGCAACCGAAGATCAAGCAAGCAAAGCTCACTTCTTGTAAGTGTTTAGTTCTTTGTTCTTCTATTTCACTTGTATTTCATATTTGGTTACATTTTTATTTTTGTAAGATTTTGTATGAGGTTTCTCCACCTCCGGTGTCATATCGAGAAGGAGAAGTTTGTTAGAGGTGGTGTACATCACTAGAGCTCGACCCATGGAGTTGGTACCCTAGTTTTGAACCACATTAAATCACTCTTGTGTATTGTGTGCACTTGTTGTTTATTCTTATTGTGCATATTTATTCTTGTATATTCCGCTGTGCATTAACAAGTTTTGTAGACGAGCACATGATCGCAATCGAATGAAGTGAAATCTCTATTCACCCCCCTCTAGCATGGTTAACGATTCCTCTACAATTGGTATCAGAGTGAAGCCACTCTTTAAAGGACTAACCTCCAAGAGAGCAAGCACTAGAGGAGAAGAGGAAGATAGAGCCAAGTGATGGATTTGGCTATGACACCCGAACTCCTCCACCGTTCGATGGAGAAGATTTCTAGCTTGGAGGGTGGGAATGGAGACCTTCTTCATGATGGACATAGAGAATTGGTTCATGATTATGGATATATTTGAACCTCCCATGGACAAGGAGGGAAGAGTTCTCAAAATCAAGAAATAGACCAAGGAGAAACGCCAAAAATTTAAGACCGAGGTTAAGGTAATAAATTTTTTAACAAATTTAATACCTAATGACATCTTGTGCAAGCTAGGGGATTATATGGATGCCAAAGAGCTATAGAGAAAGTTGGAAAAAATTCCATGATAAGCACTCATCGGCTCAAGAAGTAGAGAAGGAGCCCAAAGAAGAGAAGTGTTCCTCATCTCAAGCTCATGAAGACTCGAAAGTTGAGAGATGGTCAACATTCGAAGAGGAAGAATCATCATCATCATGTCAAGAGCTTGTAGAGTAGGAGGTTGAGAGGTTCTCAACGTTCGAAGGAGAAGAAGTCGAAGAGGTTGAAGAAGCTTTCACCTCTAGGATGAGGGGGAGGAGAGATCATCACGGGAACCAGACCAAGAACAAGAAGAGCCATCTACATCTGGGAGGAGTGAAGAATCCGACTAAGCTTCCCTTGAAATTTTAGGTAACTTAAGCATGTAAAATAAAAATAAAAATCATATAACATGCTTTGAGTGTAGGGAGCAAGGGCACTACAAGAGCAAGTGTCCTAGATTGAAGAAGAAGACTCAACCGACACCTAAAGTCAAGGACAAGTCAAAGGAGACTGGAGCCCCGATAAGGAACAGCAAGGAGTATGTGGTGTGCTTCAAGTGCCAACAAAAAGGGCACTATAAGAGTCAATGCCCTAGGGGGAGTCACTCCAAGAAGGACATGAGAGAAGCATCATGTAGGAACTTCGGTGAGCACTAGAGGGGGTGAATGGCACATTTTTGTTCAATGATGGAATTTGATCGTGTGCTTGCTACAATTTGATTAGTACACAGCGGAAATAATAGAAAAGCATAAACAAAATACACAAGCACACACAAAACACAAAGATATAATGTGGTTTGAAACCTTAGGTATCCTACTCCACGGGTTAAGCTCAAACAAGCCCTGGCGATCCAAAACACTACTAATCAACCTCTCCATCTCGAAATACACTCCGGAGGTGGAGAAAACCTTTTACAATAATTCTTAAAACAATAAGAAAGAAATAGAAGCAAATACAAGTGAAATACAGAAAACAACATAAAGAAAACTTTACAAATGATGCTTTGAATGCTTGCTTGGTTGATCGCTTGAGCTACACTTGAAGACCCTGACTTGCACCGGCAAATTACCTCAAATCGCCCAAGAAATCGCTGTGAAAAACCTTCCCGTCGAGTTCCTTTTATCCCTCTTTGCGACTTGGATTTCCGTTTGGCAGTCGACTGCCAATAGTGTCGTTGTCTTACAACAGACTTGATCCACCTTGGCATTCAAGCCAACTGATACACTGGCAGTCGACTACCATTACCAGTAGTCGACTGCTCAGTTGGCTATCAAGATTTCTGCCTCACGACAAAACCAGCAGTAGTCGACTGCCCTCCATGGCAGTCGACTGCCCTCCATGGCAGTCGACTGCAAAGGCCATTTGCTCACAGTTAAACACCAGTTGAATGGTCATAATCCCAGTCGACTGCTCAGTGTCGACTCGGCTGCCAAGTGTCAAAACATTTGACCAGTCGGCTGCTCAATGTCGACTCAACTACCAAGTGTCAAAATACTTGATCAGTCAACTAGTCCATAATCTCAGTTGACTGCTACACTTCAACCATGAGGTTTACCCCAAGTATGATACCCTCATACTTGCTAGACCACCCTTAGCCTAGACCTAAGCCTTCTAGCCACCTCCATCAACCTCATGCCTATTGCATCCCTCCAAGTCATCCATGACTTGTTCATCCATACGCTAGCCTTCAGGTGCTTTCATTGGCTATTATCATGCTATGCTAGTCTACACCGCCAAGGCACATTTGGGCTTATGTTGCCAAGACACACGCTTGGACTTTACGCCACCGACCATTGGACTTATGCTGCCAAGACTTCACCCTTGGACTTTATGTCACCAAATTCAATGCTTGTACTTCCCAATTGCCAAGTACCCATGACTTGGACTTTCACCACCAAGACTACACACTTGGACTTACGTGGCCAAGACTACACCCTTGGACTTTCCAAATGCCAAGACCCATGCTTGGACTTTCCATTGCCAAGTACCCAAGACTTGGACTTTACCATTGCCAAGACCCATGCTTGAACTTTCCATGCCAAGTGTCTCACTTGGACTTCTCCATCATATGGTTAACCCCATGTTAACCATATAATCAACCCATTGTCAACTCATCGTCAAACATCAAAACACTACTCGAGCTGGTCAATCGTGACCTCGGCCGATTGCACCAACACATCACATGTAGGGAGAGCTAAGGCAAATCCTAAGGTATATTTTAATAATGCTCATAATTCATGTAATGATAGAAAACATGCTAGGAATGTTTTTAATTCACTTGCTATTGTTAATCATGATAAAAAGAATGCTAAAAATAATAAATATGTTTTTTTAGGTGCTAAAAGTTATGAATTAAGGTCTAAGGATAAATCTAGACAAATTATCTCAAGACTTAGCTCATCTAAGAATAATAATCTAGGCAATAATCCAAAGAAATCTAGACACATGCCTAGGAAGAAGAATATCTTGAGAAATGATGGAAATTCAAAAATTGAGGTATTAGAAAAGGAAAACCAAGCATTGAGGTCAAGGCTTGAGAAATTAGAAAAGACCCTTGCAAAAATGACAAATTCAAGTCAAGTGTCATGTATTCAAAGTTTACAATTTAGTAGGCAAGGCCCATCTAAAGATAGGAAAGATTTGGGTCACAAACCTATGTCCAAGAAGGTAATGCTGACCTACCATAGCATTCCATTTTGTTGGTGCAGGGCCACCATATAATTGAACCTAGTTTTTGATAATTGCAAAGATTTAAAGTTAAGTTATTTTGTTATCTCATATGCTATGTTGAGTGTGCAGGTAATGTATTAGACTTTGCTAAGGTCAAAGATGCCAGGAGAATCTCAGGTTGAGAAACCTCGGTGGTCGAGTGACTAGAAGCTAAGAGACAAGTCAAAAGGACCAAAGGTAAGTAAGATAAGAACCTTGTGTGGAGAGGGCAAATCGCGTCCTCAGTACGAGGACAACCGTAGATGTCTATCCGACTAAGGCTTCCAAAGGAAGACCAAAGTTGAGATTGGATAGTCAAAGGATTGTCACTATTAATATATTTGTATACATTGTATTAATCTTGTGTTACAGGTGTCAAGTTGGAACCTCAAGTATAGCAGTCGACTAGAAGGTTCGGCAGTCGATTGCTAATAGGAGCAGCTGACTGGTGTGCGCGTGAAAAGCCAAGTGGCACCTCAAGGATAATATTTTTGGATAAACTTCTATCTAGATCTTGATCAGATCTAGATCTCAATGTGTTAGGGTTTGGAAGGCTATAAAAGAAGGGGTGAGACACCCCACATTCATCAACAAAAAGGCTCCCAAAGTGCTCCATCAATTCAAAGCTCTCGTCTCCACGCAACAACGTCGTAACGCCGACAAAGTGCTCATCTTTCACTTCTTAAGTCAGTACTTTCATTTCGTTACTTATTACTTACAAAAAGGAGAGGTAGAATTGTTACCTCCTCCTCTACATTTTGTATTGCTTTGTATCTCTTACCTCCAATGAGGAAGAGAATTTTAGTGAATTGCCCTTCGAAGACGATCAGGGATTGCAGTGCCTTAGACTGGCAGCCAGTTGGCTGTTAACCAAGTAAAAAATACTTGTGCCTTTTGTTTTGTCTTTTTCCTTTTCCATTGTGATATACTTTGTGTTTTACATGTTTTACGAAAGAAAGAAATGATTTTAAAAATGCTATTCACCTCCCTCTAGTGTCTTTCTCAATCCTACAATTGGTATCAGAGTGGGGGAGCTCAGATTCCATGCAACCACCGGTCGAGCAATTGCTTTTCTTTTTTTAATATTAGTTTATTCTTTGCTTGTGTTTTATCTCGCACTACTAATCCAAGACCAAGTATTGGAATATATATTTGGTGTTCTTGTTTCGTGTAAGATTTACATGGCTAGTCAAGAGGGATAGCACCGTCTAATCTTCGTATTATTGCGAAGATTACTTCCGTTACTGGAAGGATTGGATGGAATATTTCCTCAAGACTCAAGTCGACATGTGCATCGTTATCCAAAAAGGAATTGATCTGCCTACCTACGAAAAGGGTGAGCTCTTGGAATGTGACTTGTGGACCAATGCAATGAAGAAACAAATCTAAGCGGATGCTAAAGTAACCCAAATCTTACAATGTGGTCTATCTAAAGAGGAGCTCAATCACGTTGGCCCCTTTATCAATGCTAAAGATCTATGGGATAAGCTCACCGAGCTCCACAAAGGAACCTCCGATACAAAGGTATGAAAAGGGATTTACTTTTTAAAAAATTGTTTAATTTAAGAATGCAGGACAACGATACTATGAGTCAACTTCATGCTCGCATCCAATACATCCTAAATGACCTCCTTTCCATCGGATAGAAGGTGGAGAACCGCGATATTATAAGGTACACATTTAAGGCTTTTCCTAGGACTACATTGTGGGCATCAATGGTTGATGCTTACAAAGTGTCCCTAGATCTTTCTAAGATTACATTAGATGAACTTTTTTCTGAATTTGAATTGCATGAACAAACTAATTCATCCCTGGTCGAGAAAAGTATAACTTTGTTTATAGGGCAAAAGAAAACAAAAGTAAACCAACTCCCGAAGATGATGAGTTCGATTCGGATCAAGATGATGTATTGGAAACAGAAATCGTCAACCTTGTTCGAAGATTAATCAATAAAAGAAGACATACAAACAAGTCAACTAAAGAGAAAACCCCCAAAATAAATTAAAAGGTCAAGCAAGACTTCAAGTGCTATGAATGCAACAAGAAGGGTCATTTCGTAGCCGAATGCCCCATGCTAAAGTCCAAATCTACCAAGAAGGCACTTAGAGCAACATGAGAAGAATCCTTAGATGAAGAAGAACGAAATAAAATCAACAACCTCAACCTCATGGCAAGACCCTCTGAATCGGAGTCCAAGTTAGAGTTTGAGCTCGAGTCTAGGTTCGACTCCAAGTCTGAGTCTGAGACAAGCCACAGATCCGTATCCATTTATGAAGGTTCGATAAAGGTACACCATTCCACAATTAGAAACTTATATATTGCAATTAAGTATTTAAATAAAAAATTAACTAAGTTTGAGTCTAAAGTCAAGTCTCTTCTTAAGGAAGTTAAAACCCTTAAGAAGACCAACTTAATTTCTTCAACTAGCCACATTCAAGAAGGAACCTCAACTTGAGTCAAGACACTTGAGGAAGAGAGTTCCTCCTTGAAAGGATATCTTAAGAAAACTTTGGAAAAGTTCACATTGGGATCCAAAGGCCTCGACCTAATACTTGGGTCTCAACGTGCTATATACAACAAGACTGGACTTAGATTTAGACAAACAAATAGGTCCTTTATTTCACTAGCAAATCGTGATCAAACAAGAATCCAAGCATGGGTCCCAAAATCTAATATAATCACAAATGTTGACTTAACTAAGTATTGGGTTCTCCAGGATCAAATCCACTATGTGGATCGTCATTATAGAAGTTATAATCTAGGGGGAATCAATATTAAGTCAGTTTATGTAATTAGATAATCTTTTCTTGCATGTTTAGATTAATTTACTTGCTTAATTTAGAATGGTTAGATAGGAAAAAAGGTTAATTAATATTGACAACATAGAATCAGGATGCAGTGAGATGATAGTACGTTAGGGAAACGAAGTCACGTGTATTCAGGTTAGATAAGGAGTTTTTAGCTTGGTGCACTTGGCTAAGTGGAACTGACTGAAACTACCTCACCACATCCTAAACTAGTTATATCAGGATTTTACTTTAAAGTAAATTAAGTGTATAATTTCTTAAGTTGGCTTTGTCTAAGAAAGTGGTCATTGTTCTGATCAAAGAAGGCCTCTGTGCCTTGCCATGACCTGGAACCCCTCTTTTGAAATGTTCACTTAATTAACTAAAGATTAAATCCAAATCTAATCCAAGGTTAATTAATTTTCAAGTCATTAAAATTTAACTAAGTAAAAATAAACCCCTCATATTGCAATACATATAAGGTTAACATGATTGATCACATAGAATGAGTGAGATGAAACTTAGGATAAAATTTTCTAAAACCAATTTAAAATTTCAATATCCGATCCAACTATTTTATGTGCAGGATCAATGGATATTGTTGGGTTTCCGGCACCGCGGCGAGTGTGTGTTTGAACATGTTTCGTAAACATGTGCTTAGCGAAAGAAATAAAAATAATAAATCAACATTTATTACAACACACACATCACACGCATGTATAGTACAACATGTGTAGACATAACCGTAAATTTAAATTTGCAATAAAAGGAAATTTGACTATGTATACGTATTGCTGACCCCCTGGCCCATTTTTTGGCTTATTTTCTTTTTTGTTTGAATAAATCTCTATCAGTATCACGCCGAGTATCTTAGGATGACTTCACTAAGTCCACGAGCCTCGTCTTACGGGTTACTAGCCTCGTGTTGAAGGCGGCGTGATCGAGAGATGATCACGATCGAATCCAAATTCGGATCCAAGCGAAGTCCTCAAAACTTCGCTTCTCGGAGAGGTATTCGTCAACCGTTTGGGAATCGCCGTCCTCCACCTATGAGGATTACGGAGATCGAATCCCGGTAAGTTAGCGTCGGGCTCTAACCGTCGTCTCCGGCGAGAGAAACAAGCTGTCCAGAAAACTGGACAGCTTTGGTGGAGAAATTAGGGCCGGCCAAAAAGGTAGGATGAAGCTCACCTTGATGCCAAACCCAAAGGAGATCACCGGAGAGTTGCCGGAGGATCACCGGCCGAAGCTTGGACGCCGGCTACAATTTGGACAGCGGCAATGGAGGTGTTGGCGCTGAAAATCTCCAATGAGATGAGGTGGGCGGCAACTTTAGGTCAAGAGAATTGGATTAGGTTAGGGCTTAACAACACCTTAAGCCCTCTTTTATAGAGAACTAATTCTCTTAATGGTTATTGGATCATAACCATAAGGCCCGTTAACCCGCTCCATTAATATAAGTTAAAATAAACCAAACCATGATGGTTTATTTTAAGTTAAAACGAACCGAACCAACTTTTGGTTCATTCGTTTAAAATAAACCAAACCCTTTGGTTTATTCTCCTCCATTGGATTAGAACCAAACCATTTTGGTTCATCCATTATTTCTTCATAAGACATGGCCCATCCACGCTTCCATTGCGACTGAAACGATTTCATGCTCGCTTCTTGTTTGGTCCAAACAAACCTAGTTTCTCTCGGTCTGAGAATCTCATTCTCAAGCTCGTTTTAAATCCTTAGGATTACGCTCTTTGTACATGTGACCAAATAGGTTCTCGGTTTATGTTGGCCGTCTATAATTAACCATTAATTATAGAACGATCATGAGTGGCACCTAGTAGCACATCATGATCCCCAATTAACCGAAAAGATCAACGGTTGATCCAGAACTATTTCTGAAACCCTTCAGCAGCTCGAATGAATCGTGCCCCATTCCCTTCACTCATCTTATACCCACTTGGTTCAGGACATGGTCTATAGTGTCAGTCCTCACTAGGCCGACTATGTCACACCTAGCCCAAGTATCATTTCCTCGTCCTACAGATTCTAGTTACTGCACATGTATCGAAGAGTACCTTACTCTAAACATGTAATGCTTTGGCCAAAGACTTTAGTAACAATCCGACGAGAGGCCATGGGTATACATCTCCTCGCAAGGTGTGGTGAATCCTTTATAGTCTATTCAAACACCTTCGATCACTTCGACTTATACCCAATCATCCCGAGTCCACATCACCTTAGAGATGTTTGCTTAAGATGTCAAAGCATAAGTCTCCATGATCAAGATGACTTGAATACCGCAAGTCAAAGGAATATCACACTTAAGCTACAGTAAGAACTTCATTGACATATCTATATATGCAGAGAACCAAATGAAGTCTTACAGCTGGTCACTCCAATGAACTAGTTACCATAACTAGCATCCACGATCAACTCCGGACATCACAATTTCTCCAGCCAGTGAGAATTAGCTGCTTGGATACACCAAGGAGTACACCTCGTGCTAGTCTCGACAGAATTGATGGTGTCCATATTCATCGATTCATTGACTAGGGATAATTCAGATACATCACAATTACACATGTAGAGATACTCACTAGTTGTGATCCAATCACAAATTCTCTCATGCTGTGAATCGTATCATGGACATTCAGTAAATGAGTTTAAGATCCAATCAAATACATGAAACATGTACACTCAAATAGTGAATCTTCATTTATCATATAAATGGTTCGTACATAAGGCGATTGCCTTAGGACATCTCTCATATATTACTAACAGACTCCCACTTGGCCTAATGCCAATTGCTACGGTATCCAATACCATAAGCTCTAACATGACCCTCAAACTTGCTTTGAGGTAATGCCTTATGTTAGTAAGGTACACACATAAGGCTTTTCCTAGGACTACATTGTGGGCATCAATGGTTGATGCTTACAAAGTGTCCCTAGATCTTTCTAAGATTACATTAGATGAACTTTTTTCTAAATTTGAATTGCATGAATAAACTAATTCGGCCCTGGTCGAGAAAAATATAACTTTGTTTATAGGGCAAAAGAAAACAAAAGTAAACCAACTCCCGAAGACGATGAGTTCGATTCGGATCAAGATGATGTATTGGAAACAGAAATCGTCAACCTTGTTCGAAGATTAATCAATAAAAGAAGACATACAAACAAGTCAACTAAAGAGAAAACCCCCAAAATAAATTAAAAGGTCAAGCAAGACTTCAAGTGCTACGAATGCAACAAGAAGGGTCATTTCGTAGCCGAATGTTGTTGGAATCGTGCTATTCCTCGGAATGCTCATCGGCTCCCACTTCCCCGGATTAAAATTTTCACTAATGAAAACTAATCCGGATGGGATGAGTTTCCTTAGCACAACCAATTCGTCATCGTGCCAATGACTCGAGCGATCGCTTGAACAAACTTGTTGTTCAAGCAATCAACTCTTCTAGTTGATTAGCCGTGGAAGAGACGACGGATGGATCGCCGGTTTTTGTGTTTATCTTCGGGGTCCATGATTATACAAATACATACAAATGTAAACTAGTATAATCAACACATACTAACATAAAGAACATAAGCTAGCATATCAATAAGAACATGTAAAGAGAAATAATAAAAGTTGTAAAACTTTTATACCTCTTGATCTTCTATCGTATGTCCTAACCTCCTTGTAGACTTCGTGTGGGCGAAGATCCTCCACAAGTTGAAGCTTCCTAGATCTTCTTCAGTCCAAAGAAAGAAGAACTATCTTTCCCTTCTTGCTTGAGCCAACCACCAATCCACAAAGGATTGATGGCGCCGGCCCCAAGAATAGAGAGAACATAATGGAAACCACCAAGGAACCAAACTAGGGACAAACCCTAGCTTCTAGTGCCGCCGGCCAAGATGAAATAAAGAGGAGAAGAGGAATGAATTGAGCGCCGACCAAGGTAGAGGGAATAGAGATAGGTCCCGACAACACCTTAGGAAGAAGAAGAGAACCTCTCCTATAGTTGCCGCCCACTCCAACTTCCAAACCCTAGCCGCCCAACCAAACCCTAACCTAGGATTTCTTGCCGCCCAACCAAAGGAAAGGCAAAACCCTAATCTCTTTGAAAACCATCTTCTATGTGCCGGCCATGGAAGAGGGGAAGAAGGATAGAGTGTGGACCGACCAAGGAAGAGGGTAGAAGGAAGGGACCGGCCATGCCTTAGGAAGAAGAAGAAACTCATCTTCCACTTGTTGCCGCCCATCTTTGCTCCCAAACCCTAGCCGCCCAAAAATTCTAAACTAACTAGGGTTTCTTAGCCTCCAAAGGAAGCAAACCCTAATCCCCTAAACCATCCATCATTCTTGCCGCCCAACCCAATAAGCCTTATATATAGAGTTGGGTTTTTGCCTTGGATTAATCTCCTCCATTGGTTCTATAGATTTAATCTCAACCGTCGGATCTAGAGATTTAATCTCAACCGTTGGTTTTTGAGATTTTAATCTCCACCATCGGTTCTAGAGATTTAATCCCAACCGTCGGATCTAGAGAATTAATCTCAACCATCGGTTCTAGAGAATTAATCTCAACCGTCGGTTCTAGAGAATTAATCTCAACCGTCGGATCTAGAGAATTAATCTCAACCGTCGGATCTAGAGATTTGTTTTCCATCATTTGATCTAGACTTCATGAGGTTTATATTAGGCTACGATAGGGACCATGAGGAGGAGTTGGGTCTTGGCCACCCGATGGATCGAAACCACACAAACTTGATCCATTAATGATGTTCCATTCCACTAGAGGATCATCATCGAACTACCTCACCAACCCCCATAAATTAATATGGGCTCCATATATTATTTGTACATCCATCTCCCCGTGTTTAAGATATCGAATGTCCACACCAATTGATTTACTAACCATCAATTAATTAACATCTAACTCCTCGAGTAGTACCACTCAACCTTATCATCATGTTGACTAAGTCAACCTGCAGGGTTTACATGATGAACCTTATGAGCTCCTGAAGGGGACATCATCAACCTAATATATAGGACACGGTTTCCTCCTATAATCAACGGCACACCATGTAAATAATATTATTTCCCAACCTACCGGGCATATTGATTTAATCCATAGAAATCTCACCCTTTGGTAAATCAAAGAAATAAATACTAAGTACATGTGCCCGTTATTATATCGGGATTAAGAGCATGTACAACATAATATCCGAGGTCCGATTTAATTATGTAGTCAGCAATAAATTGAATCACCTCTATGTCGGTCTTGCTCAATACACCGAGGTGTACTAGTGTAACTCTATGTTCAAGATAAAACAATACCAAGCTACACTACAACCATGCCAATGGTTTGTCCAAAACCATCTTGGTTGTGAGCCTCTACTTATATTCTACAAGGGACTGATAACATGATCTTCTGTGCCACACCAAGCACCATGTTATCTACAATATAAAATATTAGACAATTTTGCATAACTATAAAAATATGCAAACAATGATCATGTGATTCTTATTTCAAAATAAAGATGTTCATACAAAAGAGCAAGGCTTTCAGTATACATTCCAACAAATGCCCCATGCTAAAGTCCAAATCTACCAAGAAGGCACTTAGAGCAACATGGGAAGAATCCTTAGATGAAGAAGAATGAAATCAAATCAACAACCTCAACCTCATGGCAAGACCCTCTGAATCCGAGTCCAAGTTAGAGTCTGTCACGCCCGCCCTTCCGGGACCCTAAATGTCCGGAGAGGCGGCGCGTGACGCGACCGTACATACATTTCATACAGCGGAAGACTTTATATGTATACTTCTTATTTCTTACAGCGGAAGATTTGAGACCTAAATACCTTTTTTTTTTCTTTTAAACATAAACATGCATTAACACTTCTTCTTAACATAGAGTATGTTTCATAGCATAGCATGCATAAATACTTCTTCTTACTTCTTCTTATCAACATAAAGCATGCATCATATATATATATAGATACTTAAGGCTTAGTGGGTTCATAACATCATCGTCATAGGGAGACATAAGTAAAGACATCCATAGACATCATCATTATAGGTAATACATGTATAAGTAGACTTAACGGATCTTCTCCACCATGCCACTACCACACACATTGACCCCTCCTGCTGCTCCCTTTAGTTTATCCACCCCTTACCCTTATCTGCAGTACGAGGGAAAATAAACTATAAGCACATAGGCTTAGTAAGATCCTGTCCTACTCACAAAAACCATACATCATCATTAATCATGACTTGTAGCATTTATAACATATAGTCAATATATCATGTAACATACATGGCATCTTCAACTTAACTTGTAGCTTAAGTAACATAAACATAACATACATGGCATCATATGTAACTTAGTAACCTAACATCATAGCGTACATCGAACATAACATGTAACTTATACATCATGACATATCATCTAACAGTAACTTAAACATTATGGCATATCATCTAACATAACATGTAACGTAAACAATCATGGCATATCATTTAACGTAACATGTAACTTAACATCATGGCATATCATCTAACATAACATGTAACTTAAACAATCATGGCATATCATCTAACATAACATGTAACTTAAACAATCATGGCATATCATCTAACATAACATGTAACTTAAACAATCATGGCATATCATCTAACATAACTCAGAATTAAACAATCTGGCATATCATCTAACATAACACGTAACGTAAACAATCATGGCATACATATGCAAGATGCTTTTGAAAACATATATGTTAGGTACGTAAATATAGATCTCAATATATTTGGGCCCGGCATTGTACCACTTCTTCATTATCATAGCGCGCATCCCTAAATAGGCCCGAGGTAGCAAGTCTCGAACCTAATAGGTTCCTAGGCCCGAGTCTTATTCCATCGACCTAGGGGCAATCGTCATAGCATAGAAGCCCATCCTAGGCCCGAGTCTTACTCCATCGACCTAAGGCATCTTGGAGCCCATCCCGTACTAGGCCCGAATCTTATTCCATCGACCTAGGGGCAATCATACATAGAAGCCCATCCTAGGCCCGAGTCTTATTCCATCGACCTAGGGCATCTTAGGAGCCCATCCCTTCTTTGGACCTTGTTAAGGTCTTGGTACAAGCCATGCAGAAAGTAAAATACTTATATGCTTATTTTACAACATAGCTTATTTCTTTAACATAACATAGCAGACTTCATTTCATAACGCATCATGCTTCATTTCATTCACATAGCATAGCATACTTCATGTCATAACATCTTAGCTTATTTCATTAACATAGCATAGCATACTTCATTTCATACACATCATGCTTCATTTCATTCACATAGCATAGCATACTTCATTTCATAACAACTTAGCTTATTTCATTAACATAGCATAGCATACTTCATGGTATGAACTTCATTGTAACCTAAAGAGGTCAAAGGTGGCCGAATGGCCCTTATAGGCTTTTTAGGGTTTAGACCTTTAACCTAATTCAAGTAACATACATATGCATACAAATTCCATAAAATTCATGGTATGAACTTCATTGTAACCTAAAAACTCAAAGGTGGCCGAATGGTTCTTAGGGTTCATTAGGGTTAGCTTTTGTCCTAATCCACTTTAACCCCTAACATCATCATCTAGTTATAGAACATAGTATAAACATAACATGGAGCTTCATTTAGACCCTAGTCCATGACTTGGCCGAATGGTTCATGGAGACCTTTGAGGTTAGATCTTTATCCTAATCCCTTTTAACATGTTATCATCATCATTTGCAAGTAAAGCAAGATATAAACTTCAACAAAAACACCAAAAACCCATGTTGGCCGAATGGTCCATAGGGTTTCCTAGGGTTAACTTTTGACCTAATCCCTTTTTAACCCTAACTACATCATATAGCAATTAAAACATGGCATTCATGAAAACCCTAACCCTAATTTCCTAGGGTGGCCGAAACACATAAGGGCTCAACTAGGGTTAGCTTTGTAACCAACCCTCTTTTCCCATCTTAGCATCATCATATCCTTCCTAAACATAGATTTCAACTTCATTGGTAAACTAAAACATGCTTGGCCGAATATAACATACAAGTTGTTCAAACATTCAATCGCAACTACTCGTATGCAGGTGAGGGATACTTACATCCTTCGCTTTGTTTTGGGTGGAGAAGATGACCTAAGAACCAACCCTAGCCCTTGCTTCTTGCTTGAAGGAGGTTCGGCCAATGGAGGAAATGGAGAGGGAGCTCAAGATTTTCGGTGAGAAGAGGAAGAAGAGAGGAAGTGACCAAATTCAACCTTCCCTCTTCTTTATAAAGGGGGGAGGAAGAGAAGTTCCTCTTTTCTTTTCCATGACTCTTCATTTACTCCTAGTCCCACTTATCTATAGTTTCCCCCTCTTCCTTAATCATATAATCCTATTGGGCTTCTGGTTAGTGGGTGCATCTATAAGGCTTGGCTATCTCTAGAGGTTTGGAGTTCAATTCCTAGGCCTTGCACCCCTTTTCGGCTTATTTTCTTTTATTTTTGAAAAGGCCCACATAAAGCCCATGATCATCAAGCCAAAAATTCTTGTAAAATTGCTAGGAATTTTACGGGCGTTACAATCCTTCATACCTTTAAAAGTTTCATCCTCGAAACTTAGAACAATTGTGGGTACTTCTGTTTCATGTCCTCCTCGCGTTCCCAGGTAGCTTCCTCGTACCGTTGATTCTGCCACAGGACCTTTACTAAGGGCACCTCTTTGTTCCTTAGCCTCTTGATTCCTCGGTCTAGTATTTGGATAGACCGACTTTCAATACTCAGATCCTCTTGAACTTGTACTGTTTGTGGCTCGATCACTTGGTCAGACGAAATGCATTTCTTGAGCACAGAGACATGGAACACGTTGTGAATAGCCGACATCTCTTGGCGGCTCTAGCTTGTAGGCTACATTGCGATCCTCTGCGATATCGGATACGGTCCCACGAACGTGGACTCGATTTACCCTTCCTTCCGAACCTCATTACTCCTTCATGGAGCCACTTTGAGGAATACTAGGTCCCCAACCTCGAATTCTAATGGTCTACGCCTCTTATCCGCATAGCTCTTTGTCGGCTTTGGGCGGTTTCAATCCTCTCAAGGATGTTCCGTATAGCTCGTGGTGTCGCCGATGAAATCCGTCCGAGTCCCATCCTCTTCTTTTCACCACCCTCGCATCAAAGATATGGGAGATCTACATTTCCTCCCGTATAGGGCTCGTAGGGTGTCATTCCAATGGTAGCTTAGTAGCTATTATTGTAGGCGACTGCTGCACATAAGTATCGACACGGCTACCCTTGAAATCCAGGCACGGGCTCTTAACATATCCTCCAAGATTTGATTTACTCTCTCGTGCCTGTCTGTCCGTCTGGGATGGAAGGCGATCTTGAACAATAGCCCGTGCCTAAGGCCTTGAATGCATTCGAAATGGGAGATAAAGCGACCATCTCTCGAAAATGATGGTCTTAGGAATTCCATGTAGTCGATAATTTCTAGCATATAATCGAGCAGTTGCTCTTCGAATAGGTCATCTTGATTGCTAAGAAATGGGCGGACTTAGTCAATCTGTCTACAATTACCCATATAGCATCGTGACCGTTCGTTGTCTTGGGCAATCCTGAGATGAAATCCATAGAAATGTCCTCCCATTTCCATTCTGGAATCTGGATCGGCTGCAGTGTTCCTCCAGGTCTTTGGTGCTCTACCTTAACCCTTTGGCAGGTCAGGCAAGTACTGACATACTGAGCCACATCTCTTTTCATTCCGAACCACCAGAACTTTCGTTTAAGGTCTTGGTACATCTTGGTGGTTCCAGGATGCATCGCATAGGAGTTTTGTGAGCTTCTCAAATATCTCCTCCCGCACTCGATTGCCGGGAATACACAAGCGATCCCCGAGGTAGAGTACTCCATTATCGAGATCCAAACCCATCGCCCTTCCTCTAGGACCTCTTGTTTGATCCTCTCAAGGCTTGGGTCACGTGCTTGCTTTTCCAGATATCATCGAACAATGTCGGCGCTATCGGTCGAGGCTGTCCGGAGATGATTTCAACCCGTAACGCATAATCTCTTTTCTAAGGGTCGAGATAGCATCGAGAGGGACATCAAGGTGGCGCAGACTTCTGCCGAGTGCATCGACCACCTTGTTAGCTTTCCCGGATGGTAAAGAATCTCGCATCATAATCCTCGACGAGCTCGAGCCATCCGCTACTGCCTCATGTTCAGGTCCTTCTGTGTGAAGAAATATTTCAGACTCTGGTGGTCTGTATAGATCCTACACTGAGCTCCATAGAGATAATGCCTCCATGTTTTGAGAGCAAAGACCACGGCTGCTAGCTCTAAATCGTGGGTGGGATAATTCCTTTCGTGTTCCTTGAGTAGGCGTAGGCAATGACCTTGCCATTCTGCATAAGTACACCGAGTCCCAACTTGGAAGCGTCCTTTGTACATGTCCGAAGCCTTCTTTGTCGGAAGAGCAAGAATTGGAGCGCGGTCGATCTCCTTTTTAACTCTTTGAAACTCCTCTCGCAGGTGTCCGTCCACTCATATTTCCTGTCCTTTCTGGTGAGGACTGTCATGGGGGCGGCAATCCTGGAGAAGTTCTCTACAAACTTCCGGTAGTAGCTTGCTAGCCCAAGAAAACCGATTTATTTGGCATTCTTTGGTCGGTTCGATTACTCACGGCTTCAATCTTTATTGGGTCTACCATTACTCCGTGCTTGGATATTACGTGACCCAAAAATGATACTTGTTCAGCCGTAACTTCGCATTTGGAGAACTTTGCGAATATCGCTTTTCCCGAAGAATCTGCAATACCACATTCAGGTGTTCTGCATGCTCCTCGGGGGTTCTCGAATATATTAGTATGTCGTCTATGAAGACGATCACAAACTTGTCAAGGAATGCCGAGAATACCCGATTCATCAAATCCATGAACAGGGCAGGTGCATTCGTTACTCCGAAGGGCATAACTACGAACTCGTAATGTCCATACCTTGTCCTAAGGCCGGCGTCTTTGGTATATCATCTGGTTTTACTTTTACTTGATGATAGCCGGACCTCAGGTCAATCTTTGAGAAGACGGCGGCACCTTTTAGTTGGTCGAACAGGTCATCAATCCGCGGTAAAGGATACCGGTTCTTGATCGTTACGGTGTTCAGCGCTCGGTAGTCTATGCACATGCGCATAGACCCATCTTTCTTCTTCACCAACAGCACTGGAGCTCCCCATGGAGAGCGACTTGGGCGAATAAGTCCCTTGTCGAGTAACTCCTGTAGCTGTCCCTGAAGTTCCTTTAATTCAGCCGGCGCCATACGGTAAGGTGCTTTAGAGATCGGGTTAGTACCAGGAATCAACTCGATCTCAAATTCTACTTCTCTATCTGGGGCTAACCCTGGTAGCTCATCTGGAAATACCTCTGGGTAGTCGCATACCACTCTGACATTCTCTAGCTTCTGGTCCTCATCTTGGCTTGTATCAACCACGTGTGCCAAAAACCCAGTGCACCCACTGTCTAACATCTTACGTGCCTGTAGGGCTGATAAAATCTTATTGACTCTTCTTCTCGGTTCTCCGATAAATTCGAACTTAGGCTCCGCCTCCGGCTGGAATACCACTTTCCTTTTTCGGCACTCGATCGAAGCACCGATTTGCTCTTAGGAAATCCATGCCCAAGATAATGTCATAATCCTCGCATGTCGAGCACTATCGGATCGCAGAGAGTTCTCTATCCGCACTCGATGGTGCGGCTCGCAGCATATGAGTGGAGGGCATTACCTCTCCCGAGGGCAGGGTAGTTAAGAACTTGTGATCTAGGGCTTGTGGTGGTATGTCTATGTTTCCGGTAAAGTGTGTAGAAACAAACGAATGTGTTGCCCCAGTATCAAATAATGCAAAGGGCATCTTTGGTAAAAATAAATATCGACTGTGACAAGCGTGGAGGCGTTGCCACGTCTTCTTGGGTGAGAGAGAATACCCTAGCATCTGTCATGCATGGTGGGGCTTCTAGTCTCCTTGGTGGATTGGGTCCTTCTCTGCTCGTGCATCCGATGTAATCGTGAAGGGGCACCCCGGCCGAGCATACTGAGGAGGTGTTGAGTCCGGATAGGATCCTTGATTCTATGCCTGGCCCATCCACGCTATAACATCGATTTGTGCCTTGGTAGCATACTCGTGATGTATCTTCCCGCAGTAGCACAGAGGAACTGGGCCGCTTGTTTATCGGACCTCCTTTAGGATTCTCCCATTGTCTTCTCTTGCCGGTGGGGTTCCTTCCAAGCACTCTGGTTCCTCCGACCTCCGACCGGGCCTGTCCCTACCTTCACTCGGCTTTCTTCTGGCGACTAATGTTGTTCGTAATGCCTCGTAATTAAGGCACTCTTGAGCGGCTCCTCTGGTCTGCGGTCTATGAACTCCGCCGGCCACATTCAGAGCTATTTCTGGTGAGCATCTTCACATGAGTCCGACCCTTTCCTTCCGTCGACCATCAACTCGGGCACAGCGCAAGTCGGTTGAATCTCTTCACGGCCGACCGAAAGGTCTCCTTGGGAAACCAAGAACTCGTCGTAATGCTTGTTGGTCACCCTCATGTGGAAGAATTCTTCAAGAATTCAGACTCAAATCTGTCCATCTCATCCGATTTACTTGTCTCTTGGTTTTAACCCGTTCCACCACATCCGAGGCATCTCCAGGCGAAATGATACACACTTAATCTTTTATTCGGGCCACCCAAGATTCCCACGATGCTTTCCACCGTCTTGAACTAGGCTTGGGCATCCCATGGTTCACGATGCAGAGAAATTTTCCGCTTTAATCTCGCCCTTTGGATCGTAAGCTTCTGTCGAACCATCGGGCCGGCCCGTTGGGGGCGAGGGTTTCTCGCTGATTCATTAGGTAGTTATTACTTGTTGTTGTTCAGAACTTGTCGTTGGAGTTCTGTGACTATGTGTGTAAGGTCATGCGGGGGTGCTAGCTCATCAGTTCTACTACTGCGTCTTCCAGACATGTTTATCTTCATACATTAAGGTAAAACTAGTATAAGTTCCCGTTCGTTGTCCTACGCATACTTAGACTAACATAAAGTCATTTTAAGCTTAAGGCATCATTCATGTCCTCATGCATAGTTTAAACTTAAGGTATTTTACATCATACATGAACAATCATAAGGGTATCATACATATTTTCGTGCATGTTTAAGCTAGAAGCATTTCCTATCATACATGAACAAGCATAAGGTGAAGGCATTTTATAATTAAGCTAGAGGCATTTCATATTATACATGAACCAAATAATCTAAAGATATTTCGTATCATGCATGATCAAAATTAACAAAATTTATAGTATAGACATAGAATTCTTACTTGGAGCAGCAGGATTTGGAGCTCGATGTGTGTGTAGTGGAAAGGCAGATCCGCTCTGATACCAACCTGTCACGCCCGCCCTTCCGGGACCCTAAATGTCCGGAGAGGCAGCGCGTGACGCGACCGTACATACATTTCATACAGCGAAAGACTTTATATGTATACTTCTTATTTCTTACAGCGGAAGATTTGAGACCTAAATACTTTTTTTTTTCTTTTAAACATAAACATGCATTAACACTTCTTCTTAACATAGAGTATGTTTCATAGCATAGCATGCATAAATACTTCTTCTTACTTCTTCTTTACTTCTTCTTATCAACATAAAGCATGCATCATATATATATATAGATACTTAAGGCTTAGTGGGTTCATAACATCATCGTCATAGGGAGACATAAGTAAAGACATCCATAGACATCATCATTATAGATAATACATGTATAAGTAGACTTAACGGATCTTCTCCACCATGCCACTACCACACACATTGACCCCTCCTGCTGCTCCCTTTAGTTTATCCACCCCTTACCCTTATCTGCAAAGATTTAGGAAAATAAACTATAAGCACATAGGCTTAGTAAGATCCTGTCCTACTCACAAAAACCATACATCATCATTAATCATGACTTGTAGCATTTATAACATATAGTCAATATATCATGTAACATACATGGCATCTTCAACTTAACTTGTAGCTTAAGTAACATAAACATAACATACATGGCATCATATGTAACTTGGTAACCTAACATCATAGCGTGCCATCGAACATAGCATGTAACTTATACATCGTGACATATTATCTAACATAACAGGTAACTTAAACATTATGGCATATCATCTAACATAACATGTAACGTAAACAATCATGGCATATCATTTAACGTAACATGTAACTTAACATCATGGCATATCATCTAACATAACTTGTAACGTAAACAATCATGGCATATTATCTAACATAACATGTAACGTAAACAATCATGGCATATCATCTAACATAACATGTAACTTAAACAATCATGGCATACATCTAACATAACTCAGTAATTTAAACAATCACGGCATATCATCTAACATAACACGAACGTAAACAATCATGGCATACATATGCAAGATGCTTTTGAAAACATATATATTGGAGTGCGTAAATATAGATCTCGACATATTTGGGCGGCATTGTACCACTTCTTCATTATCATAGCGCGCATCCTAAATAGGCCGAGGTAGCAAGTCTCGAACCTAATAGGTTCCTAGGCCGAGTCTTATTCCATCGACCTAGGGGCAATCGTCATAGCGTAGAAGCCCATCCTAGGCCCGAGTCTTACTCCATCGACCTAAGGCATCTTGGGGCCCATCCCGTACTAGGCCCGAATCTTATTCCATCGACCTAGGGGCAATCATACATAGAAGCCCATCCTAGGCCGAGTCTTATTCCATCGACCTAGGGCATCTTAGGAGCCCATCCCTTCTTTGGACCTTGTTAAGGTCTTGGTACAAACCATGCGAAAGTAAAATACTTATATGCTTATTTTACAACATAGCTTATTTCTTTAACATAGCATAGCATACTTCATTTCATAACATCATGCTTCATTTCATTCACATAGCATAGCATACTTCATGTCATAACATCTTAGCTTATTTCATTAACATAGCATAGCATACTTCATTTCATACACATCATGCTTCATTTCATTCACATAGCATAGCATACTTCATTTCATAACAACTTAGCTTATTTCATTAACATAGCATAGCATACTTCATGGTATGAACTTCATTGTAACCTAAAGAGGTCAAAGGTGGCCGAATGGCCCTTATAGGATTTTTAGGGTTTAGACCTTTAACCTAATTCAAGTAACATACATATGCATACAAATTCCATAAAATTCATGGTATGAACTTCATTGTAACCTAAAAACTCAAAGGTGGCCGAATGGTTCTTAGGGTTCATTAGGGTTAGATTTTGTCCTAATCCACTTTAACCCCTAACATCATCATCTAGTTATAGAACATAGTATAAACATAACATGGAGCTTCATTTAGACCCTAGTCCATGACTTGGCCGAATGGTTCATGGAGACCTTTGAGGTTAGATCTTTATCCTAATCCCTTTTAACATGTTATCATCATCATTTGCAAGTAACGCAAGATATAAACTTCAACAAAAACACCAAAAACCCAAGTTGGCCGAATGGTCCATAGGGTTTCCTAGGGTTAACTTTTGACCTAATCCCTTTTTAACCCTAACTACATCATATAGCAATTAAAACATGGCATTCATGAAAACCCTAACCCTAATTTCCTAGGGTGGCCGAAACACATAAGGGCTCAACTAGGGTTAGCTTTGTAACCAACCCTCTTTTCCCATCTTAGCATCATCATATCCTTCTTAAACATAGATTTCAACTTCATTGGTAAACTAAAACATGCTTGGCCGAATATAACATACAAGTTGTTCAAACATTCAATCGCAACTACTCGTATGCAGGTGAGGGATACTTACATCCTTCGCTTTGTTTTGGGTGGAGAAGATGACCTAAGAACCAACCCTAGCCCTTGCTTCTTGCTTGAAGGAGGTTCGGCCAATGGAGGAAATGGAGAGGGAGCTCAAGATTTTCGGTGAGAAGAGGAAGAAGAAGAGAGGAAGTGACCAAATTCAACCTTCCCTCTTCTTTATAAAGGGGGGAGGAAGAGAAGTTCCTCTTTTCTTTTCCATGCCTCTTCATTTACTCCTAGTCCCACTTATCTATAGTTTCCCCCTCTTCCTTAATCATATAATCCTATTGGGCTTCTGGTTAGTGGGTGCATCTATAAGGCTTGGCTATCTCTAGAGGTTTGGAGTTCAATTCCTAGGCCTTGCACCCCTTTTCGGCTTATTTTCTTTTATTTTTGAAAAGGCCCACATAAAGCCCATGATCATCAAGCCAAAAATTCTTATAAAATTGCTAGGAATTTTACGGGCGTTACAGAGTCTGAGCTCGAGTCTAGGTTCGACTCCAAGTCTGAGTCTGAGACAAGCCACAGATCCATATCCATTTATGAAGGTTCGGTAAAGGTACACCATTCTACAATTAGAAAGTTATATATTGCAATTAAGTATTTAAATAAAAAATTAACTAAGTTTGAGTCTAAAGTCAAGTCTCTTCTTAAGGAAGTTAAAACCCTTAAGAAGACCAACTTAATTTCTTCAACTAGCCACATTCAAGAAGGAACCTCAACTTGAGTCAAGACACTTGAGGAAGAGAGTTCCTCCTTGAAAGGATATCTTAAGAAAACTTTGGAAAAGTCGACATTGGGATCCAAAGGCCTCGACCTAATACTTGGGTCTCAACGTGCTATATACAACAAGACTGGACTTAGATTTAGACAAACAAATAGGTCCTTTATTTCACTAGCAAATCGTGATCAAACAAGAATCCAAGCATGGGTCCCAAAATCTAATATAATCACAAATGTAGACTTAACTAAGTATTGAGTTCTCCAGGATCAAATCCACTATGTGGATTGTCTTTATAGAAGTTATAATCTAGGGGGAGTCAATATTAAGTCAGTTTATGTAATTAGATAATCTTTTCTTGCATGTTTAGATTAATTTACTTGCTTAATTTAGAATGGTTAGATAGGACAAAAGGTTAATTAATATTGACAACATAGAATCAGGATGCAGTGAGATGATAGTACGTTAGGGAAACGAAGTCACGTGTATTCAGGTTAGATAAGGAGTTTTTAGCTTGGTGCACTTGGCTAAGTGGAACTGACTGAAACTACCTCACCACATCCTAAACTAGTTATATCAGGATTTTACTTTAAAGTAAATTAAGTGTATAATTTCTTAAGTTGGCTTTGTCTAAGAAAGTGGTCATTGTTCTGATAAAAGAAGGCATCTGTGCCTTGCCATGACCTGGAACCCCTCTTTTGAAATGTTCACTTAATTACATAAAGATTAAATCCGAATCTAATCCAAGGTTAATTAATTTTCAAGTCATTAAAATTTAACTAAGTAAAAATAAACCCCTCATATTGCAATACATATAAGGTTAACATGATTGATCACATAGAATGAATGAGATGAAACTTAGGATAAAATTTTCTAAAACCAATTTAAAATTTCAATATCCGATCCAACTATTTTATGTGCAGGATCAATGGATATTGTTGGGTTTTCGGCACCGCGTCAAGTGTGTATTCGAACATGTTTCGTAAACATGTGCACAGCGGAAGAAATAAAAATAATAAATCTACATTTATTACAACACGCACATCACACGCCTGCATAGTACAACATGTGTAGACATAACTGTAAATTTAAATTTGCAATAAAAGGAAATTTAACTACGTATACCTTTCATATCACGTGTAACGGAAACAGCATCAACCGGAACGATCCTCGCTAGAATCGTCTCTATCCGTATCCACTCCGAGTATCTTCGGGATGACTTCACTAAGTCACGAGCCTCGTCTTCGTACGGGTTACTAGCCTCGTGTTGAAGACGATGTGATCGAGAGAGGATCACGATCCGAATCCAAATTCGGATCCAAAGACGAGTCCTCAAAACTCGCTTCTCCGGAGAGGTATTCGTCAACCATTTGACGAATCCTTCATCCTCCACCTATGAGGATTACCAGAGATCGAATCCTCGGCAAGTTAGGCGCTGTCGGAGCTCTAACCGTCGTCCAAACGATGCTCCGACGAGAGGGAAACAAGCTGTCCAGAAAACTGGACAGCTTTGGTGGAGGAATTAGGGCCGGCAAAAAAGGTAGGATGAAGCTCACCTTGATACCAAACCCAAAGGAGATCACCGGAGAGTTGCTGGAGGATCACCGGCCGAAGCTTGGACGTCGGCTACAATTTGGACGATGGCACAAGGGGGTGGGCGGCGGCAATGGAGGTGTTGGCGCCGAAAATCTCCAATGAGATGAGGTGGGCGGCAACTTTAGGTCAAGAGAATTGGATTAGGTTAGGGCTTAACAACACCTTAAGACCTCTTTTATAGAGAACTAATTCTCTTAATGGTTATTGGATCATAACCATAATGCCCGTTAACCCGCTCCATTAATATAAGTTAAAATAAACCAAACCATGATGGTTTATTTTAAGTTAAAACGAACCGAACCAACTTTTGGTTCATTCGTTTAAAATAAACAAAACCCTTTGGCTTATTCTCCTCCATTGGATTAGAACCAAACCATTTTGGTTCATCCATTGTGTCTTCATAAGACACGGCCCATCCACGCTTCCATTGCGACTGAAACGATTTCATGCTCGCTTCTTGTTTGGTCCAACCAAACCTTGTTTCTCTCGATCTGAGAATCCCATTCTCAAGCTCGTTTTAAATCCTTCAGATTACGCTCGTTGTACGTGTGACCAAATAGGTTCTCGATTTATGTTGGTCGTCTATAATTAACCATTAATTATAGAACGATCATGAGTGGCACCTAGTAGTACATCATGATCCTCAATTAATCGAAAAGATCAACGGTTGATCCAGAACTATTTCTGAAACCCTTCAGCAGCTCGAATGAATCGTGCCCCATTCCCTTCACTCATCTTATACCCACTTGGTTCAGGACATGGTCTATAGTGTCAGTCCCCACTAGGCTGACTACGTCACACCTAGCCCAAGTATCATTTCCTCGTACTACGGATTCTTGTTACTGCACATGAATCGAAGAGTACCTTACTCTAAACATGTAATGCTTTGGCCAAAGACTTTAGTAACAATCCGACGAGAGACCATGGGTATACATCTCCTCGCAAGGAGTGGTGAATCCTTTATAGGCTATTCAAACACCTTCGATCACTTCGACTTATACCCAATCATCCCGGGTCCACATCTCCTTAGAGATGTTTGCTTAAGATGTCAAAGCATAAGTCTCCATGATCAAGATGACTTGAATACCGCAAGTCAAAGGAACATCGCACTTAAGCTACAGTAAGAACTTCATTGACATATCTATATATGCAGAGAACCATATGAAGTCTTACGGTTGGTCACTCCAATGAACTAGTTACCATAACTAGCATCTACGATCAACTCCGGACATCACAATGTCTCCAGCCAGTGAGAATCAGCTGCTTGGATACACCAAGGAGTACACCTCGTGCTAGTCTCGACAGAATTGATGGTGTCCATATTCATCAATTCATTGACTAGGGATAATTCCAATACATCACAATTACACATGTAGAGATACTCACTAGTTGTGATCCAATCACAAATTCTCTCATGCTGTGAATCGTATCATGGACATTCAGTAAATGAGTTTAAGATCCAATCAAATACATGAAACATGTACACTCAAATAGTGAATCTTCATTTATCATATAAATGGTTCGTACATAAGGCGATTGCCTTAGGACATCTCTTCGTTCCGGTTACGTATTGCGCTTTATTAGATCCTTGCTTGAATCCTCTGATATCCGATACGCAGTCGGCTATGATGTGGTGAGATCGCTAAAGTTTCTTCAGGTGAGATTTTCTCGATTTGTATTTCCTTCCTACTGATGATCTCTCTGATAAAATGATAGCGGCGAAGCATATGTTTGGATCATTGATGAGACCACATCAAGTTCAAAGATGAACTTCTTGATCCAAACCGCTTCCTTTGCTGCTTCCAAAGCTGCAATGTATTCTGCATCAGTGGTAGAATCCGCTACAGTGTCTTGTTTGGAACTTTTCCAACTCACTGCGCCCCCATTCAGGGTGAACACGTATCCAGACTGAGACCTGAAATCATCCTTGTCTGTCTGGAAGCTGTTGGTGCAATCGACCCAGGTCACGATTGACCAGGACTCGAGTTTGACTCGAGTGATGTTTTGATGTTTCGACAAAAACATATGACAATGTAGTTGGCAAGGGAAAGTCCAAGCATGGTCTTGGCATTTGAGAAGTCCAACATGGGTTGGCAAGGGAAAAGTCCAAGCATGGGTCTTGGCAATGTAAAAGTCCAAGCATGGGTCTTGGCAATGTAAAAGTCCAACATGGGTTGGCAAGGGAAAGTCCAAGCATGGTCTTGGCATTTGAGAAGTCCAACATGGGTTGGCAAGGGAAAAGTCCAAGCATGGGTCTTGGCAATGTAAAAGTCCAACATGGGTTTGCAAGGGAAAGTCCAAGCTTAAGTCTTGGCATTTGGAAAGTCCAAGGGGATTAATTTTGGCAGCGTAAAGTCCAAGCGGAGTCTTGGCGGCGTAAGTCCAATGTGCCTTGGCGGTGTAGACACTGTTAGCATGACATAGCCGAGGGAAGCACTTGGAGGCTAGCGTGATGGATGAACGAGTCATGGATGACTTGGAGGGATCCGAGAGGCGTGAGGCTGATGGAGGTGGCTAGAAGGCTTAGGTCTAAGCTAAGGGTGGTCTAGCAAGTATGAGGGCACCATACTTGGGTTAAAACCTCATGTTTGAGGTTGGCAGTCGACTGGCAATATGGCCGGTTCGACTACCATGAGTCGACTTGAGTTCGACTGCCAATTTAGAGCTGGAATTGCTCTAGCGATCATTGCTCATTGGGCGATCGGTGATGTCTGACAATCGATCATTGCCAAGTCGTGATCATTGCTAGTTCATGTCGAGCCGCGAAGCGGCCGTAGCCGACTAGCCCGATCGACTACGAGCGTTAGCGATCGGCCGCCAATGTTGGCGATGTTGCCAAAGTCCGTTGGAACTTGTCAGCGTGGATTGAAATCATTGTGTCACAGGCTACGATGCTAGCGATCGGCCGAGGACTTATAGCGGTCATTGCTGGCGGAAATCCAACCCGATGGAGGATAAAAGCAGCTGTTCGTGGAAGGCTCAAGTATCAGTTCTTGGGGAGCTTTCTTGAGGCGATTTGAAGGCGATTTGCAGGTGCATTTCAGGGCCCTTCAACCTCTTCGAAGCAACCAACAAGCAAAGCACTCAAACCCTAGTTTTGTAAAGTGTTCTTTACATTTCCTTTGTATTTGCTTGTATTTATTTCGTTTATTGTTGTAAACGTTTGTAAGAGGTTTCTCCACCTCCGACTTGTGTCGAGAAGGAGTATTTGTGGTTAGTGATTGCATTGGCATTGCTAGAGCTCTTTAGAGCTCGATCCGTGGAGTAGGAACCGTGTGGTTCCAAACCACGTTAAATCTTCGTGTTATTGTGTTTGTGATTGTGTTTTGTTATTGTTTTTATATATATTCCGCTGTGCTAACGAAACTTGTAGACATGAACACGCGATCGAATTCCATCTACGAATGGTCAAACGCTATTCACCCCCTCTCTAGCGGCGTCAAATTTCCTACAATTGGTATCAGAGCCTGGGGCTCTTCTACGGACTAACCGCTGCGAGCTAGGACAAAGAAGCTAGAGGGTAAAGATGGAAGGACAATTGGGATGGAATATTAACACACCGATCCCTTACTCCTTCTATAGACAAGAAGGATTTAAACAATGGAAGGCGAGAATTGAGGACTTGCTAATGATGAGGGATTTCGAAGAATGGTCCATCTTAATGGAAGGATATAGCTATCCAAGAGGACCAAAAGGTGGATTCCTCAAGAAAAAGAGATGGACCGAAGAGCAAGTCCAAGCCTTCGAAAAGAATGAGAAGGTAATGAAGTTGTTAATTGATTTAATACCTAACAATATCTTGTGTATGTTAGGTAATTATGTAGATGCAAACGAGCTATGGAGCCAAGTGGCCAAGCTCCATGAAAGCCCATCAACGGTCCAAGAGGAAGAGACCGAAGAGGCTAATGCATCATCCTCACAAGGAAGTGAGGACTTGGAGGTTGAGAGATCATCAACATCCAAGGAGGAAGAGGAAGTAGAATCGGAAGTTGATAGGGAGTCAATTTCCGGGTTGGTGGAGGAAGTGGAAGAAGCATCCACTTCTAGGATTGAGGAGGAGATTAGAGTTTCCTCAACACCTGAGCATCAAGAAGAAGCTTCGACATCCAGTCAAGATGAAGAAGCCCAAAATCCAATTCCAGTCTCCATTAACCTAGGTAACTCAAACACTCTAATTTTAAATAAAAATAATATTATGTGTTTTGAGTGTAGGGAATTTGGGCACTATAAGAGCAAGTGCCCAAAGAAGATTAGGAAAGCTCCACCGGCACCAAAAGTCAAGGATGCCGGTTCCCCAACACCTAAAGGCAAGAAGCACATCATATGCTTCAAGTGCAATTCAAAAGGACATTATAGGAATCAATGTCCTAGGGGGAGCAAAAAGACCCAAGAAGGAGCTACACATGTAGGGGAAGCTAAGGCTAACCCTAAGGTATATTTTAGTAATGCTCTTTCTAATTCTTATAGTCAAAAGCATGCTAGGAATAATTTTAATAGTCTTGCTATTTATCATAAAGAGCATGCTAGAAGTAAGGAATTTTGTTTAGGAGCTAAAAGTATTAACTTCAAAAATAGGGAGAAATTTGGGACTAATGTCCCTAAAAACAATTTACCTAAGGACAAACCTAGGTCAAATAACTCAAGATCAATTTTACCTAGGGAGACAATTAGAAAGGTGCAAGAGCACCTAGGTCTAAACCCTAAATGGACTAGGCATATGCCTAGAAAGTCTCATGCCCAAGAATTTAATCAAAAATCAATTGGCAATTATAATTAGAAAACCAAGCCTTGAGGTCAAGGCTTGAGAAACTAGAAAAGACCCTTAGGAATATACAAAATCAATTTAAAGGGTCTAGTGGTCAAAATCAAGGGTCCAAAAGTCAAAGTCAACACCTAGGACCTAAGAGTCAAAAGTCAACAAAGGGCAAGCAAGGTTTGGGTCACAAACCTAAGCCTAAAGTGGCTTATCATAGTGTTCCATTTGACTATGGAACACAAACTAGGTCTAGGAAGACCAAGGTCAATAGGGAAGTCATCCCTAGAATTGACCAAAGGGTGTGCCTAGTGGCTAGGGTTTCAAGGAAACCTAGGGTGGCCACTAAGAAGGTTGCAAGGGGAGTTACCCCTAGAGTCAACCTAGGTAAGACCAAAATGATCAAGGCTAATAAGCCTAGGAGGGTCATTAGGAAGTTATCTAGGGAGGTTATCCCTAAGGAATACCTAATTAACCCTAGGAGCTCAAATAGGTTTTGGGTTCCTAAGAGCGTGATTGATTCATGCTAGATGGGGTTAGGGTGTGCCAACCTTGATTGGATGGGTAGTTAAATCAACCATGATAAAGGTGGCACTTTAGGATATTTTCAAGGTTATGGTTACCTTGAAAATACATTCGAGCTTTAATCCTAAAAGATTTTAGGATGTGCCAATATTATTTGAGAAGTTTGATAAAATGATTAAATTGGCACAATTTAGTTTTAGAGATTAGTTTGCCATTTTGGGTTTTTGGCACACTAGGAAGATTAGTGATAATATGGCAAAATATAATTAATTATATGAAATGACAATTAATATTAAAATTTAGGTATTACTATACCTATATATTTTATATGCCATGCTTTGTTTGCCATATGACATGCCATGACATCATGCTTATTCTTAATCATTTTATATGTCATGAGAATGCTTAGGTTTTAGGTTAATGTCATGTATGCTTAGTTTTATATCATATGCCATGACATCATGATTATGAGCATATACTTATTTATATCATTTCTAATGCCATAATCATTCATGCATTTAAGACAATTTGGTTGAAATTGATTTAAGGACTATGGCATGACTTGAAGTCCTATTTATAGGGAATCAAGTAGGGTTGCTTAGGAAATGCATGAAACCCTAGATTAGGATGAACAAAACCCACATCTCACATTAAATTGACATGTATGTGTATTTTATACACCCTAGATACATGTGAGATGCTAGGATATGAGTTAAGTTCAAGGTGCATAGGTTTTGCATCTAGATGAACTCAAACTCGTCTTATATGATTAGTGGATCATTAGGAAAGCTTGTGTACATGTCATGTGCATAGAGCCCAAGGAATATGATCCAAGACATGGTTTTGAAATCATTTTAAAATCAATTTAGAAAACCTTGGTGAAGTCTATCTTTTGATAGCAATCACCATTGATGAAGTTGATACAAAATAGGGCCAAAACATTAAAAATTTCAATGGTTTTGAGTTTTGTATCAAACTCACTATTTTTTGGGTAAAATAATTTTCAAATATTTTTCACCCATTGTAATGACTATAAGTAATATACGTATCAAATTTTATCATTTTTTAAATTACATATAATTACTTATGTTTTTCCAAATCTCGATTCTGATAGTTGAAATTCAGAAATTTCAGCTATCAGTCGACTGCCCTTGGTGGCAGTCGACTGGTATGGGTGGCAGTCGACTGATTACTATCAGGAGTCGACTGTCAGGTCTGATTTCGGGTTAACAAGGTTTGTTTAGCCCGTGCTCAACTATGGAAAAGGTTCCTAATCACTCATAACCCTAGGATATGCTTTAGGAAGCATTATAAAGGGTGAAAATCCATTGGATATGGATTAGGAGCTGTGTTAGGTCAAAGTATCAAATTTAGGGTGAGTGAAAGTTATATGTTGAACTTAGAACCTTAATTTTGATGGTTTAGAGTTCCTATTGGCTTAGGGGCTTCCCAAGGACATTGTTGGTGCAATGGTCAAGGGGGAGCAAGCCTTTAGGGGGAGGTATCCATCTTGGGATGATGGATGTGTTTTTCTCCTTGAAGAGGAGAAGTTATTGGGAGAGTATCATCAATTGGGAAATTGATGGGTTTTTGATACCCAATTTGGAAATTGGGAGAGAGTATAGGATTGCCTCTCTTGAGTGATATGTGAATTATCACTAGGAAGATGGTAGGCATCCTAGGTATTTATTTTTGGATCAAGGGGGAGATTGTAAGATCTCATTGGGACATGAGACATTGACCTCCTTGGAGAGAAAACCTTTTTGATGTTAGTCAAAAAGGGGGAGAATGTTTGGGGGAGAACATTTGGAGAGTGTTTACCAATTTGGGATAATTGGTAAGGGATTTGAGTTAGTGGTCTAACTCAAATGATTTGTTTGGTTTTTGTCAAACATCAAAAAGGGGGAGATTGTTGGTGCAATCGGCCCAGGTCACGATTGACCAGGACTCGAGTTTGACTCGAGTGATGTTTTGATGTTTCGACAAAACACATATGACAATGTAGTTGGCAAGGGAAAGTCCAAGCATGGTCTTGGCATTTGAGAAGTCCAACATGGGTTGGCAAGGGAAAAGTCCAAGCATGGGTCTTGGCAATGTAAAAGTCCAAGCATGGGTCTTGGCAATGTAAAAGTCCAACATGGGTTGGCAAGGGAAAGTAAGCATGGTCTTGGCATTTGAGAAGTCCAACATGGGTTGGCAAGGGAAAAGTCCAAGCATGGGTCTTGGCAATGTAAAAGTCCAACATGGGTTGGCAAGGGAAAGTCCAAGCTTAAGTCTTGGCATTTGGGAAGTCCAAGGGGATTGATTTTGGCAGCGTAAAGTCCAAGCGGAGTCTTGGTGGCGTAAGTCCAATGTGCCTTGGCGGTGTAGACACCATTAGCATGACATAGCCGAGGGAAGCACCTGGAGGCTAGCACGATGGATGAACGAGTCATGGATGACTTGGAGGGATCCGAGAGGCGTGAGGCTGATGGAGGTGGCTAGAAGGCTTAGGTCTAGGCTAAGGGTGGTCTAGCAAGTATGGGGGCACCATACTTGGGTTAAAACCTCATGTTTGAGGTTGGCAGTCGACTGGCAATATGGCCGGTTCGACTGTCGTGAGTCGACTTGAGTTCGACTGCCAATTTAGAGCTGGAATTGCTCGGCGGCAAATGATCATTCGAGCGATCGATTGATGTCTACCGCCGTCGACCGCCAAGGGCGCGAGATCGCTAGTTCTGCGGTCGAGCACAGACGCTTCATAGCCGACGCCACGACTACGCGGCGTTAGGGCGATCGATCGCCAATGTTGGCGATCGTCGCAAGAGTCCCGTTGGAACTTGTCCAACGTAGATTGAGCCGTTGTCTCACAGCTACAGTGCTGGCAGTCGATTGGGGACTTATGGCAGTCGACTGCTAGGCGGAAATCCAGCCCGATGGAGGATAAAAGCAGTTGTTCATGGAAGGCTCAAGTATCAGTTCTTGGGGAGCTTTCTTAAGGCGATTTGAAGGCGATTTGCAGGTGCATTTCAGGGCCCTTCAACCTCATCCAAGCAACCAACAAGCAAAGCGCTCAAACCCTAGTTTTGTAAAGTGTTCTTTACATTTCCTTTTTATTTGCTTGTATTTATTTCATTTATTGTTGTAAACGTTTGTAAGAGGTTTCTCCACCTCCGACTTGTGTCGAGAAGGAGTATTTGTGGTTAGTGATTGCATTGGCATCTTTAGAGCTCTTTAGAGCTTGATCCGTGGAGTAGGAACTGTGTGATTCCGAACCACGTTAAATCTTCGTGTTATTGTGTTTGTGATTGTGTTTCGTTATTGTTATTATATATATTCCGCTATGCTAACGAAACTTGTAGACACGAACACACGATCGAATTCCATCTACGAACGGTCAAACGCTATTCACCCCCCCCCTCTAGTGGCATCAAATTTCCTACAGAAGCTGGCATCCGTATACCCGCGTATCACTATGTCCCCTTCTCCATATATTAGGAACACATCCTTAGTTCTTCTTAAGTACTTAAGAATCATCTTAACAGCCACCTAATGATCCATTCCTAGATCAGACTGGTATCTGCTCGTGAAACTCAGAGCATACGATACATCGAGCCTCGTACATGACATAGCATACATGATAGATCCTATTGCGGATGCATAGGGAATCTTACTCATGCAAATCCTCTCGTCTTCTGTGCGCGGACACATAGACTTCGAAAGGTGTACCCCATGCCTGATGGGTAGGAAACCTTTCTTGGATTCCAACATGCTAAACCTCTTTAGCACTCGGTCTATATATGTAGACTGCGAAAGACCAAACAACCGTTTCGATCTATCTCTATAGATCTTAATCCCGAGGATGTAGGTTGCTTCTCCCAGGTCTTTCATGGAGAATGTCTTGGATAACCAAACCTTAACTGACTGTAAGATTGAAACATTGTTTCCTATAAGTAATATGTCATCGATATACAATACTAGGAACACGACTGCATTCCCACTAACCTTCTTGTACACACAAGGTTCGTTTGGATTTTGTGAGAAATCAAACTTTTTGATTGTCTCATCAAAATGGATATTCCAGCTCCTGGATGCTTGCTTCAATCCATAAATGGACCGTTGCAATTTGCATACCTTGGTTTTATCAACCGATGTGAAACCCTCAGGCTATATCATATACACGTCCTCGAGCAGGTTTCCATTAAGGAAAGATGTTTTCACATCCATCTGTCATATCTCATAATCATAATGAGCCGTTATGGCCAGGAGCATCCGAATGGATTTAAGCATAGCTACAGGCGAATAGGTTTCGTCATAATCAACACCATGTTTTTGATGATATCCTTTCACCACCAATCTAGCCTTATAGGTAATCACATTACCATCCATGTCGGTTTTCTTCTTGAAAACCCACTTGCACTCTATAGGCTTTATGCCTTCAGGTGGGTCAACCAAGTTCGTAACTTGGTTTTCATACATGGAATACATTTCCGACTTCATGGCTTCAAGCCACTTATCCCTTTCTGAACTTGTCAGCACTTCTTCATAACTGGTAGGCTCCTCATCATCAATGAGTAATACGTCGTTCGATTCACTTACGAGAAATCCATATCTCTCAGGAATGTTGCGTGCTCTACCAGATCTACGAAGATGTGGTGTTACAATAGGTCCAGCCGATTGCTCATCACTATGAGTTGTCGGCTGTTGTACTTCACTAGGTATCTCATCAATGTCTATTTGAGTCTCTCGAGCCTCCTCAAGCTCGAAGACACTCCCACTGTTTTCTTGCAAGAGAAACACTTTCTCTAGAAACACATCATGCCTTGAAACAAACACCTTTTGTTCCACAGGATGATTGAATTGGTAACCCCTTGTTTCCTTAGGGTATCCAATAAATAGACATTTATCAGACTTAGCATCCAATTTGTCTGATGCAGTCCGCTTCACATAAGCAGGACAACCCCATATCTTCAAGTAAGATACATGAGGTTTCTTACTATTCCATATCTCATATGGAGTAGTAGAGACTACCTTGGTTGGCATTCTGTTTAACAAGTAAAGAGCTGTCTGAAGTGCATAGCCCCAAAAGGACTTGGGAAGATTCGCATGATTCATCATTGACCTGACCATGTCCAACAAGGTCCAGTTACGCCTCTCAGATACACCATTATGCTGTGGTGTATATGGCGGAGTCCATTGAGACAATATGTCATTGTCTCTTAGATAATCAAGAAACTGTTGACTTAAGTATTCACCACCTCGATCTGATCGAAGTATTTTAATACTCTTGTCATTTTGTTTCTCTACTTCATTTCTGAATTCTTTGAACGTTTCAAAGGCTTCAGACTTGTGTTTTATCAAGAACACATACCCAAACCGTGAGTGATCATCGGTGAAGGTAATGAAGTAGCTATAGCCTCCTAAAGCTTGAGTTGACATAGGTCCACATACATCACTATGTATTAGGCCTAGCAACTCTCCCACTCGTTCACCTTTTCCTGTAAAAGGTAACTTAGTCATCTTGCCTTTTAAGCATGATTTGCATGTATCATATGAATCCAATTCAAACGATTCCAGAATTCCACATCGGTGTAATTCGGACATACGTTTCTTGCTTACATGGACAAGAGACAATGCCACAAGTAGGAGTCTAATTGATTATCCTTTCGAGCACGCTTGTTGCTCGCTTCGATATTGAAAACATCACTGGATACGTCCAACGTATAAACACCATTGCTTAAAGTTCCAGTCCCATAAAGAACTCCATTCAAAGTTATGTAACAACAATTGTTACTAAAAGTCAAATGGTACCCATTTCTATTTAACCAAGAAATAGAAATGATGTTCTTTATCAACGAAGGAACATAAAAGCAACTGTCCAGTTCTAAGACAAGTCCTGCAGGGAGTTTCAACAAATACGTTCCGATGGCGAGTGCAGCAACCTTTGCTCCATTCCCAACAGATATTGGATAGTGGGTGCTCCAAACATATGATCGAAGACCGACTGAAGTTTACGAAGATGAGATTCAAAAACCTAGGATCGATAGCTTTCGAAAACAACAGAAAACGAAAGATCATCGGATCAAGTGATATTGATCTAAATTCAGATTTAATTATACACAAAGTATTATTAGTAGAAAACTTTGACTCTAATATTCTAAGTATCAATCAACTTTGTGATAGTGGGTATAAGGTTAAATTTTCATCAAATTACTACTTAATTAAAAATAATGATTACTCAAAAATTATACTTAGAGGACTTAGGAAAATAACATTTATACTATAGACCTACCAACTTCCTCACTCAAGTGTCTAGTGACACAGCAAGAGGAATCATGGATGTGGCACAGAAGACTAGCCCACATCCATCTAAGACTTATTTCTAAAATAAGTCAAAATGGACAAGTTAGAGGTCTACCCAAGTAAAGCAACTTAGAAGACAAAGTGTGTGATGCTTACCAACAAAGAAAACAAACTAAAACATCACATAAATTAACTAATTTAGATAGAACCAAAAGTACACTTGAGCTCTTACACTTGGATCTATTTGATTCACATGGGTTAAGTCACTAAATGGTACTCAATAGTTTTATAATAATATATGACTACTCTAGGTTCACTTGGGTTAGATTTTTAAAACATAAAAGTGGAACAATTGATCAATTTATTAATTTATGAAAATTACTAGAAAATGAAAAGAATTTTAAAGTTAAAAGAATTAGAAGAGGGGGGGGGGGGGAGGGGAGGAAGGATTTGAAAATCATAGGTTTAATGAATTTTGTATATAAAATGGTTATCACCATGAGTTCTCCTGTACGAGAACTCCTCAACAAAATGGGTTAGTCGAAAGGAAAAATAGAACCCTACAGGAAGCCGCTAGGACAATGTTAAATGAGTATAAATAAACAATAGGTTTTGGGCCAAGGCAATAAATACCGCTAGTTATGTCCAAAATTGGTAACTAAACATCATAATAAAACTCCTTATGAATTATATTACAACAAAATACCAAATATTATATATTTTAGGATTTTTGGATGTAAAGTACATATATTAAATTCCAAAGACGTCTTAGGAAAATTTACCTCAAAATTAGTAGATGGAATATTTTTAGGTTATTCAACACTAGTAAAGCCTATAGGGTATATAATACAAATACATTAAAAATCAAAGAAACTATTAATGTAGTATTTAATGAAGAAAATAGTCCTTCTAAACCTGAAACAACAATCAACTTAACTAATAAAAACCTAGATGATGAAGACAAACCTAAGTTCAACCAACAAGATGAATCTAATACTCACCCTAATACAAGAACTCGTAGAGTAAGATCTAATCATCCAATAGACCAAATTTTGGGTGATCCTACTCAAGGCATTAAACTAAATTAGATGAGTTGTTGCTGTTGTTGTAGGAACTTATGATCTATCTCTGCCCTCTGGGCTTGTACTAGAATTAGATGAATGTTGTTATGTGCCTGCCTTAACTAAGAACATAATTTCAGTTTCTTGTTTGGACAAGAAAGGATTTACATTTATAATAAAAAACAAATGTTGTTCAGTTTATTTAAATGATATGTTCTATTGTAGTGCACCTCTAATGAACGGACTCTACTTTCTAGACTTAGAAAGCCCTATCTATAACATAAGTACCAAAAGGTTCAAGTCAAATGAGTTGAACCAAACCTATCTCTGGCATTGTCTCTTAGGTCACATAAATGAGAGTCGCTTATCTCAGCTCCATAAGGATGGGCTGCTAGACTCATTTGATTTTGAATCATATGAGACATGTGAGTCTTGCCTTTTAGGCAAGATGACCAAGACTCCCTTTAGTGGACACAGCGAAAGAGCAACAAATTTGTTAGGACTTATACATAGTGATGTATGTGGCCCTTTCAATGTTGCTGCTAGAGGTTATTACAGGTACTTCATTACATTTACTGATGACTTCAGTAGATACTGTTATGTGTATCTCATGACACATAAATCAGAATCCTTTGAAAAGTTCAAAGAATTCAAGAATGAAGTACAAAACCAGCTTGGCAAGAGTATTAAGATACTTCGATCAGATCGAGGTGGTGAATACCTTAGCCATGAGTTTCGTGACTATCTAGCTGAGTGTGGGATTCTATCCCAACTCACTCCTCATGGAACATCATAGTGGAATGGTGTATCCAAAAGGAGGAATCATACTCTATTAGATATGGTACGATCTATGATGAGTCACACAGATCTTCCTATATCCTTTTGGAGATATGCTCTAGACACAACATCCTTTACCCTTAACCGTGTACCATCCAAGGTTGTGATAAAGACACCATATACGATATGGACAGGGAGAAATACCAAGATGTCTTTCATGAGAATTTGGGGTTGTGAGGCTTACGTTTGATGTCAAGTCTCAGACAAACTGGGACCCAAATCTGATTGGTGCTATTTTGTTGGATATCCCAAGGACACAAAGGGATATTACCTCTACATTCCCAGTCAGCACAAAGTGTTTGTGGCAAAGACTGGGGTTTTTCTAGAAAGGGATTTTGTTTCTAGAAAAACTAGTAGGAGTACGTTCGATCTTGAAGAAATTCAAGATAAGGACCATAGAACTGAGGCCTTGATGGAGGTTGAATAGGAACCACAAAGTGTTATGGGTGATGATGTTGTTGCACAAAGAGTTGTGGAACAACCACCTATTCAGGTAGACCTACCTCTTCGCAGATCTGATAGGGTACGTTGTCAGCCTGAGAGATACTCATTTCTCTTGTCTGACCATAATGAAGAAATGCTCATTGAGAATGACCCTACCTTCTATCAGGAAGCTGTGATGAGCCCAGATTCTGAGAAATGGCTAGAGGCCATGAGATCCGAGATGGAATCCATGTACACCAACCAAGTATAGAGTTTGGTTGATCCACCTGAAGGGGTCAAAACTATTGGGTGTAAGTGGGTCTTTAGGAGAAAGACTGACATGGATGGACTTACGCATACCTATAAGGGCCGATTGGTGGCTAAAGGTTTCAAGCAAATTCACGGTATTGACTATGATGAAACCTTTTCTCCAGTGGCGATGTTTAAGTCCATTCGGATCTTACTTGCTATTGCAGCATACCACGATTATGAGATCTGGTAGATGGATGTCAAAACCGCATTTCTGAATGGAAACTTACTCGAGGATGTGTACATGACACAACCTGAGGGTTTTGAAGATCCACAACATACTGGGAAAGTATGCAAGCTGCAAAGGTCAATTTATAGGCTAAAGCAAGCCTCTCGGAGCTGGAATCTTCGATTTGATGATGCGATCAAACAGTTTGGTTTCATCAAGAATGAAGATGAACCCTGTGTCTACAAAAGGGTTAATGGGAACATAGTTGTCTTTCTTGTATTGTATGTGGATGACATACTGCTCATTGGGAATGACATCCCTTCTCTATAGTCTGTGAAGACTTGGCTGGGGACATGCTTCTCAATGAAGGACTTAGGTGAAGCAGCCTGTATTCTAGGTATCAAGATCTATAGAGATAGATCTAAGAGATTGCTTGGCCTAAGTCAGAGTACATACATTGACACGATATTACTACGGTTTTCCATGCAGAATTCCAAGAAGGGACTTCTACCGATGTCACATGGTGTGAGTCTTTCAAAGACTCAAAGTCCCTCTTCTAGAGAGGAGAGAGACCACATGGATAAGATCCCTTATGCATCTGCTATAGGATCTATCATGTACGACATGCTGTGTACTCATCCTGATGTCTCATATGCTTTGAGCATGACGAGTAGATACCAGTCAGATCCAGGTGAGCGTCACTGGATAGTAGTCAAGAATATTTCTTGATATTTGGAGGCGATGAGGAGCTAGCTGTAAAGGGTTACAGCGATGCCAGCTTCCAAACTGACCAAGATGATTATAGATCGCAGTCAGGGTTCGTGTTTTGCTTGAATGGTGGCGCTGTGAACTAGAAGAGTTCCAAGCAGGACACAGTTACTGATTCTACAACAGAGGCCAAATATATCGGTGCTTCCATCTCATTCGAGAGATTATCGATAGAGGAGATGTGAAGATTTGCAGAGTAACCATAGAGGCTAACATCGCAGATCCCTTGACCAAGGCTTTGGCACAAGAAAAGCATGATGGTCACACTAGGTCATTGGGTATTATATACTACGGTGATTGACACTAGTGCTAGTGGGAGATTGTTAGTGAAAGCCCTAGAGTCAATCATGTGATGATTTTTGTATGGATTTTATTGTATCATATTCCTATTTATAAAGACATGGTTATTATATTTACTTGTATTGGTGCCAAATAACTAAATATAATAATGTCCTTGAGTAGTAGGTTCTTATCTATATCAATCGATTGGTTGAATCGATAATAAGATGATATAGAGAACAATACTCTTAATCATTCCTAGTCGAGTATTAACATTCAGGGACAATGTTAATGCGTAGAGACTAGCATATAGGTCAACACGATGACTTGATCTCACAAGTCATGGATATGAGATATCAAGTTGACACATGGGTATGCATTGGAGAATGTATACTGAATGACCCGCCATGAGAAAGTATCATGGATCGTTATATGAGTATCATATACTTTCTCATGTGGCTATTAGTATGACTATTAGTCCTTAGACCTGAAGTCACCATGGTTCCCTACATAAGGAGTTGCATACTTTGGCTTCGTCAAACGTCCCCCGTAAATGGGTAGACTATAAAGGCGATTACTGGGTATGTAACAAATTAAGAGGAGGGATGTGAGTGATGTAGATGGGATCTTTCCCTCCTATATGATGGGGGTGACATCGATATTCTTGATAGAGTGAGACCACGAAGTGCATGGCCATGCCTAAATGAGTCAATATGAGATATTGAGCTCATTTGATTAGAGTGAGTCTACTTGGAGTTCAAGATATAGATTGTACCGAGGATGACATGGTCTATGCCTCAATTGGTCAATCTAGATGTCAAGGATAGAGGGACATTGTCACATATTGTGAGAGTCACAATTAGTAGTCACAAAAGTGATATTAAAGCTCAACATTCTTGTAACTTAGGTAGCAATGATGTGTTACTAGATACCGCTCATTGCTTATGTTCCTAAATCGGTTTAGGGACATTGCCAACGTTACAAGAACCTATAGGGTCACACACATGTTAGGATCTTTGTAATGCTAGAGGGGGGGTGTGAATAGCGTTTCTTCATTTCTACAAGCAAGTTAGCGGAAGCAATACAAATAGGAATAAGAATACAAGTAAGAAAACGATGAAAGCAATGCTAACACCCGATGTACGTGGTTCGGAGATGATGCTCCTACTCCACGGCAATCCATAAGGTGGATTAGTCCTAGCCAAGCTTTACTATATTCTCCTTTGGATGAACCAAGGTGGAGAAACCTTGTTTTACAATACTCTCCTCTTCTTTACAATGATGGAAGATTAAAACCTAGAGAAGAGGAGGTTTAGAATCACTAAAGCACTTGAGAAATCTTGGTGAGCATGAGGGTGTAGTTAGGAATGAGAGCACTAACTCCACCAAGCTCCCCAATGCCCCTTTTTATAGAAGAGGGGTTGTTTTTCCCGTTGGGCTTCGATCAGTCGACTGATGCTTACCAGCAGTCGACTGCCGCCAAAGCCAACGACTTCTGAACCGTAATCTCCGCGGAGATTCATAGCCGTAATTTCCAACGGCCAAGTGATCAGTCGACTGATCCCTCCATCAGTCGACTGATGGAGTGATCAATCGAGTGATCGTAGGCCGCAGTCGAGTGCGACTATATTCTGTGCTCGTATTTGCATCGATCAGTCGACTGCCATTGTTGGCGATCGGACGATTCTAACATCGATCGACTTCCACCGCCAAAGAAGTCGGTCGATGGTCGAGGTTTCACTCGACTCGATCGAGCACCGACGGTCGGATCGATACATCGTATCAGTCGACTGATACTCATCAAGTATGAGTAATTCATACTTGATTTTACACCCTAGACCTAGACTCAACCTTCTAGCTCCTCATTAAGCCTTGCGCCTCCAGGATCCCTCCGAGTCCGCGACTTGTTCATCCTTTGCGCTTTGCTTCCAAGAGCTTCCTTCGGTTTCGTCATATCTTGGGTTGCCAAATGCTTGGACTTTACGCCGCCAAGACTACAAGCTTGGACTTATGCTGCCAAGACCTTACTTTGGACTTCCTTTGCCAAGGTTCACTTGGACTTTACGCTGCCAAGACTACAAGCTTGGTCTTACGCTGCCAAGTCCATCCCTTGGACTTCCTTTGCCAAGATCATACTTGGTCTTCCTTTGCCAAGGTTCACTTGGACTTTACGCTGCCAAGACTACAAGCTTGGTCTTATGCTGCCAAGTCCGTCCCTTGGACTTTCCTTGCCAAGATCATACTTGGACTTCTCTTTTACCAAGTCTTCATCCTTGGATTTTCCTGTCACTTAAATATGTTCGTAATTAGATCACAAAATATTTGCCTAACTTAGATGATTATCAAACATCAAAACATATAAATGCTTGGAGCATTGTTGCACCAACAATCTCCCCCTTTTTGATGTTTGACAATCATTTAAGTTAGGCCTTTTAAAGATAATCATATTTTCAATTCTAACTTGAACATTCTTTCTCCCCCTTTGACATACATCAAAAAGAGAAGGATTCATATATGAAAGAAATTAAAGGTGTTGTATCTTGGACTATGGTATAAGATTGATATTAAGCTACCCCTTAATCCAAGATATGCTTTATGATGTGTAAATAATATTTGAAGCAAAGAATAACAAAGATTCAAAAATTAAGTCCTAGCTTTGCACCAACAATGGAAGTTTGGGGATGAAAAGATACATATTATAAAACTCCCCCTAAAACACTGCATTAAATAGTCCTAAAAATTTATTTATACTCAATATTATCATGCTATAGTTTCAGTACATCAAAGATACGCTAAATATCATAAAATTGAGCTATTTATCAGAAAACACAGTGTATCAGTCGACTAGTTTCTGAACGATCATTATGCTACTAAATCGAAATTTCACCTTTTAAATTTAAACTCAAATGCGGTAGAAATTCCAAAAATCTCGAAAAATCACAAAATTTTGCGTACACATTTCTGGAATCATACTTTATTAAGGAAAAATAGTTTGAGAAATATATGTTTACCATATTTCAATATTGATACAAACTTGGAACCTACCAAAAGTTCTAAAGATTTTACAAACTTTGTATCACTTTTGTGGTCCACTTGAGAACTGTTTTTCAAAATATGATGAATATAGTTTAAAATATATATGATTTGGAATTTCCAACCATGTTCTTAGAGCTATGTATTCATTACTTGAATACAAGCCTTCCCAATGATTGGTCCATAAGGTATTTATGTCTCTAGGTGTGTCATTGGCTCATAGTAATGCATCATAACAAGCATGATGAGCCAAGTACACCTTCCCTATCATCTCACATATTTCTAAGTGTCTCAATACAAAAATCAAGGTTTCTTAAGGCTTTTGTGAGATGTATCAAGGTATAAATCTTAACATGGGATCATGCAAACCTAGACTTTTACTCTACAAAGCACATACCAAGCTCTCTCCTTAATGATGAAAATTCGGTTTCGGGAAGACCTTTGGTAAAGATATCAGCAAGGTTAGACTTAGATTCTACATAATTAAGTTCAATGTCCCCTCTTGCCACATGATCTCTTATGAAGTGATGTTTCACTTCAATGTGCTTGGTCCTAGAGTGATGTACTGGATTTTTGGTCAAGTTAATGGTACTCACATTGTCACAATAAACTTTAATGTTAGAGTAGTGTAGCTCATAGTCCACAAGAGTATGTCTCATCCAAAGTAGTTGAGCAACACAACCACCCATAGCCACATATTCGGCTTCGGTGGTTGATAAAGCAACACAATGTTGCTTCCTACTACTCCAACTAACTAGGGAGGACCCAAGAAATTGGCATCCACCACTAGTACTCTTCCTATCCAATTTGCACCCGGCATAATCGGAATCGGTATAGCCAAGCAATTCAAACGACCTAGTCCTAGGATACCAAAGTCCTACATTTAGGGTGCCTTTAATATATCTTAAAATTCTCTTAACGGCTACTAAATGTGATTCTTTGGCACAAGATTGGTATCTTGCACACATACCTACCGCAAATAAGATATCGGGTCTACTAGCGGTCAGGTATAGTAGGCTACCAATCATACTCCTATAAAGTTTAAGATCAATTGATTTACCTTCATGATCACTATCTATTCTAGTGCTAGTGGCCATAGGAGTGGTTACAATTTTGGCATTTTCCAAACCAAATTTCTTGATCATTTCATTTGCATATTTGGTTTGATAAATATGAATACCTTCACTAGTTTGTTTGACTTGTAACCCTAGGAAAAAATTGAGCTCTCCAACTAAACTCATTTAAAATTCATTTTCCATGTTTTTTATAAAGTCTTGAAGAAGATCATCATTTGTTGACCAAAAAATAATGGCATCAACATATATTTGGGCTATAAAGATATCCTTTAATGTTGACTTTATAAACAAGGTTTGATCTACTTGGCCTCTCCTAAAATCCTTCGAAATTAAGAAAGATGACAATGTTTCATACCATGCCCGGGGAGCTTGTTTTAACCCATATAATGCTTTCCTAAGCTTATATACGTGGTTTGGATAATCTATGTTCTCAAACCCGGGTGGTTGCTCTACATATACTTCTTCCTTAATATAACCATTTAAGAATGCCGATTTAACATCCATTTGATAAAGTTTAAATCCCATATAAGAAGCATACCCTAAGAGAATTCTAATAGATTCTAATCTAGCAACCGGGGCATAAGTCTCATCATAGTCAATCCCCTCAACTTGATTGAATCCCCTAGCAACCAACCTAGCCTTATTTCTAGTGATATTTCCTTGGTCATCTAGCTTATTTCTAAAGACCCATCTTGTAGTAATTATGGTGCTACCATTGGGTCTAGGTACTAACTCCCATACTTGACTCCTCTAAAATTGAGCCAATTCATCTTGCATTTCCAAAATCCAATCCGGATCATGTAATGCATCATTGATCGATTTAGGCTCAATTTGTGAAATAAGAGCAACTTGACTAGTATGAGGTCTATGAAATGACCTAGTTCTTACTCCTTGAGATATATCTCCTACTACTTGGTCAAGTGGATGATCTTGATGAATTCTTAGGGTTCTAGAAGGGGTTTCATATTGATCATTGTTATCTTCCACCCTTCTTTCATCATTGGAATCTCCTCTTCCTCCTCCTTGATCATTACCCCTTATGGTCAAATTTTGAAGTTTTTGGGTAATGTCTTGATTATTGTCATTAATATCCTTATCAATGGAGGACTTTCTAGGGTAGGTACTAGTGGTTTCATCAAATTGAACATTGGAGGACTCCTCAATCCCTTGGGTTCTCTTATTGTAGACTCTATACCCTCTACTTATGGATGAGTATCCTACTAGGATTCCCTCATCCGCTTTGGATTCAAATTTTCCTAAGTTATCTTTGGTGTTTAGAATATAAACTTTACATCCAAAGACTTTGAAATAATGAATTGTGGGAATAGTCCCATTCCATAATTCAAATGGTGTCTTTCCTAAAAACCTATGAATTTGAACCCTATTTTAGATATAGCAAGTGGTATTAACCGCTTCCGCCCACAAGTAGCTAGGTAGAGAATATGCATTAAGCATAGTCCTAGCCGCCTCTTGTAGGGCACGATTTCTCCTTTCCACCACCCCATTTTGTTGGGGTGTTCTAGGACAAGAGAACTCATGCTTGTACCCTTGCTCTAAACAAAATTGTGAAAATTTAGAATTCTCAAATTCACCACCATGATCACTACGGATCCAGTTGATTTTGAGACTCTTTTCATTTTCAACCCTTTTACTAAATCCTATGATTATTTCTAAGGTATCATCCTTATGTTTCATAAAGTAGACCCAAGTATACCTAGAAAAATCATCTACTATAACTAAACAATATTTGTTACCATTTAAAGAGGGAGTATTATGGCAATCAAATAAGTCAAGATGCAATAATTCTAACGGTAAAGAGGTATTAGTTAGGGTTTTACCTTTGTGTGATGCCTTTGTTTGTTTTCCTTCTTGGCATGCATCACACATTTTGTTCTTGACATATTTGATCTTTGGTAGCCCTTTGACCAACTCCAACTTGGCTACCTTGGCTATGTTTTTCATGTTGATGTGCCCCAATCTCCTATGTCATAGCCAACTTTCTTCTTCTTTAGCAACAAGACACTTAGTAGAAATGTCAGAAGCATATGAAAGATCAACATAATAAATATTTTACTTCGTATATCCCGCTAACATACAATCATTTAATTCCTTGTGCCTAATCATGCATTTAGAGGATTCAAACGAGACATGATAGTTTGCATCACAAAGTTGACTAACACTTAATAAATTAAATTTCATATTTTCAACTAGTAAAACTTTGTGAATGACAATTTTGGGGGATACCTCAATTGTACCTCTACCTAATATCTTGAGTTTTTCACTATTTCCAAAAGATACCGCTCCCTTCTTCACATACTTAATTGTGGAGAACTTGCTCACATCACCGGTCATATGTGTTGAGCAACCGCTATCCACAATCCACATACCTTGCTCTCCTACCTAAATCACATGAAAAATACAAGCTTTTGGTACCCAAACATTTGGACCGGTAACATTAAGTAAAAGCTTCTTAGGTACCCATGCTTTCTTAACCTTTCCCTTAATGGTTGCTTTCCTATTAATCAATGAAATATAAGCAACTTCTTTTTCTTTTGGCTTATATCCTAAACCGGCCTTGTTGTAAACGGCTCTTTGTCGACTAAGGATCATATCAAGACATTTTGAGCCATTTGAAAATTTTTCTAAACATGTTTTTAATTCACTAACCTCATCCTTAAGTTTGTCATTTTCTTCCTTAAGCATGCAAGAATCAACATGTGAAGGTTTTTCATTCCTAATGGCCTTTAGTTCTACCTTCATGCTCTTAACCTTAGATTTAGACTTATCTAGAGCTTCTTTAAGATAGGCAATTGATTTATAGAGAAGCTTAACTTTGGGAGAGTTCATTACCTCATCGTCACTAGATGACGATTCATCACTTGAGGAGTCTTCTTGGCTTGATGTATCGGAATCATCTCCTAGGGCCATGAGTGTCACATGGTGTGTGATGTGGCAAAGCTCATCATCGGAGGAGGAGTCTTCAACACTTGGTGTGTCCCATGTGGTTTGAGCTACCATAGCCTCCTTCTTCTTCTTCTCCTTCTTGTCCTTCTTTTTCTTTTCTTTTTCCTCCTTCTTCTTTAGCTCTGGGCAATTTGGCTTTATGTGCCCCTTCTTGTTGTAAGCATGGAAAATCACATTGTTATTGAAACTTGAATTACCACTAAACTTACCTTTTGAGGAATGAGACCCCTTCCTTGCTTCTCTACTCTTGAACTCCTTTGATTTCCTATAGAGCTTCTTGACAAAATTGGCCATCTCACTAGATGAGTCTTCATCACTACTTGAGTTATGCTCCGATTCGGATGATGATGATGCTTCTTTTCTTTCCTTCTTCTTCTTTTCCTTCTTTTCAACAAATAGAGCTAAACCCTTTTCCTTAGAGGACATGTTAGTTTGCTCATGTAATTCAAACTCACAAAATAATTCATCAATTTTAATTTGAGAAAGATCCCTAGTTACCTTAATTGCATCAACTATAGAAGTCCATAAAGAATTTCTAGGAAATGCTTGAAGTATGTATCTTACCAAGTCCCGGTTGTCAACTCGCTCACCTATGATGTGAAGTCCATTCACAATCTCCTTGAACCTTCCATGCATTTGGCTTACGGTTTCATGCATCTTCATTTGGAAGGCTTGAAGTTGTCCAATTAGTAGGTCCTTCTTGGCCCTCTTTGACTCCTTGGAACCTTCATTTAGCTCAATGAGCTTTCCCCATAACTCCTTGGCGGATTCGAAAGGCCCCACCTTGTTGAGTTGCTCCATGGTAATACCACATTGAATGGTGAGTACCACCTTTGCATTTGATTCAAATTTCTTATTTATTTCCCTTGTCCAATCCTTGCTTGGAATAGGATTTCCATGTTCATCCACCGGTTCCTCGAAGCCATCTACAATGCTATGCCAAATTTCAATATTACTCATTAGATAGTACTTCATTCTACCTTTCCAATACGCAAAATGACTCCCATCGAAGAGCGGTGGCTTGGCGGTGCTATATCCCTCTTGAAGAGCCATTGATGCCTTGGTTGATGATGAGATCTTCCAAGCTATCCGGGCTCTGATACCACTTGTTAGGATCTTTGTAATGCTAGAGGGGGGGGGGTGAATAGCGTTTCTTCGTTTCTACAAGCAAGTTAGCGGAAGCAATACAAATACGAAATAGAATACAAGTAAGAAAATGATGAAAGCAATGCTAACACCCGATGTACGTGGTTCGGAGATGACGCTCCTACTCCACGGCAATCCGTAAGGTGGATTAGTCCTAGCCAAGCTTCACTATATTCTCCTTTGGATGAACCAAGGTAGAGAAACCTTGTTTTACAATACTCTCCTCTTCTTTACAATGATGGAAGATTAAAACCTAGAGAAGAGGAGGTTTAGAATCACTAAAGCACTTGAGAAAGCTTGGTGAGCACGAGGGTGTAGTTCGGAATGAGAGCACTAAGTCCACCAAGCTCCCCAATGCCCCTTTTTATAGAAGAGGGGCTGTGTTTTCCCGTTGGGCTTTGATCAGTCGACTGATGCTTACCATCAGTCGACTGCCGCCAAAGCCAATGGCTTCTAAACCGCAATCTCCGCGGAGATTTGTAGCCGCAATTTCCAACGGCCAAGTGATCAGTCGACTGATCCCTCCATCAGTCGACTGATGGAGTGATCAGTCGAGTGATCGTAGGCCACAGTCGAGTGTGACTATATTCTGTGCTATTATTTGCATCGATCAGTCGACTACCATTGTTGCGGGCCGATCGATTGCAACATCGATCGATTGCATCACAAAGCAATGATCGATGGTCGTTTTCACTCTAACTCGGCCGAGCACGACCCCGATCGATACATCGACGTCCGATCGATACTCATCAAGTATGAGTAATTCATACTTGATTTTACACTCTAGACCTAAACTCAACCTTCTAGCTCCTCATTAAGCCTTGCGCCTCCAGGATCCCTCCGAGTCTGCGACTTGTTCATCCTTTGTGCTTTGCTTCCAAGAGCTTCCTTCGGTTTTGTCATATCTGGGGTTGCCAAATGCTTGGACTTTACGCCGCCAAGACTACAAGCTTGGACTTACGCTGCCAAGACCTTACTTTGGACTTCCTTTGCCAAGGTTCACTTGGACTTTACGCTGCCAAGACTACAAGCTTGGTCTTACGCTGCCAAGTCCATCCCTTGGACTTCCTTTGCCAAGATCATACTTGGTCTTCCTTTGCCAAGGTTCACTTGGACTTTACGCTGCCAAGACTACAAGCTTGGGCTTATGCTGCCAAGTCCGTCCCTTGGACTTTCCTTGCAAAGATCACACATGGACTTCTCTTTTACCAAGTCTTCATCCTTGGATTTTCCTGTCACTTAAATATGTTCGTAATTAGATCACAAAACATTTGCCTAACTTAGATGTTTATCAAACATCAAAACATATAAATGCTTGGAGCATTGTTGCACCAACAACACAAAAGGGCAATTAGATGGAGATTAGGTTCATATGATGAACCATGAGGATAAGGTTCATGGGATGAACCAAATTGGATTAAGAGTAATCCAAATTAGACTAATTGAGTTGGACTCAATTTGATTCAAGTGTTGAATGAGTCTAATTTAGATTTGATTCATCAAATCAATTTAAATTAATGAATAGAGATTCATTAAATTAAATTGACTTGAATCAAATGGTTGGATTTGATCAACCATGGGAGATAAGAGGTCAAGTTTGACTTGACTTGAGAAGGAAGATGAAAGGTCAAGTTTGACTTGACCAAATGTCATGTCATGATGATGACTTGGCATGGCCGGCCAATGATGATGCTCCACATCATCATTGACTTATCATGTGGTGCCACCTCATGAGGGAGACCAAGAGCCATTGGATTTACATGCATGCATGTAACCTCCCTAGCCTTATTGTGGCCGACCACTTTACTCCATTTGATGGTGAAATTGATTTGGTGAGTTACTCTCCAACTTGATCTTCTTCCTTGGATCATCCTCTCAAGCTCTCTCCCTCTTCTTCCTCATCTTGCCGTGAGCATCTAAGGACTGCTAGCACACTCAAGATTGCTTTTCTCCACCTATTGCTTGTGTGGATACCAATAGAGGAGTGTGCACTTGACGCTCTTGAGTTCCGGCTAAGTTTTTGGACGAGCGGGATTTGCGAAGGGCGTCGCATCGAGGGTAATGATCTCGCCTTTTAGATCTAAGGTAGATCTAGAGTTTTTAGTAAAAACATACATGTTTTACTTTTAATACATCTTCGCACAGATCCGTGGCCGGACTTCCGGGGTTTTCGTAACGCAAAAAGCAGTTTTTGCGGCTCGGAAAGTCCAACAATCGGTTCACTAGAGTCTTATACTGGTAGGATGGTCAAGTGTTTGTCACTTGGCAGTCGAGTCGACACTCAGCAGTCGACTGGGATTATGGTCGGTTCAACTGCTATGAGTCGACTAGTGCTCAACTGATGTTTAAGGATCAGTTTGGTAGCCGATCGATCATTAGATCGGTGATCGATGGCGATCGCCATATATGGAAGTCGATTGCCATATATGGAAGTCGACTGATGGTTTAGTCGTGAGCACAGAATTCTCTGTAGTTGACTGGGCAGTCGGCTACGGGCGTTGGCAGTCGACTGCCACTGTTGGCAGTCGACTAATGAGAGGCCCATTTGAATTTTTCCAGCGTGGATCGAACCGTTGTCTCATGACAATCTTGAAGCAGTTGAACCAGAGCTTTTGGTAGTTGACTAATAGGCAAAAATTAGCACGATTGTATGTTATATAAGGAGCACGATTGGGAGGTATTTGCTATGGTTCTCTTGGGCGATTTGAAGGGGAATAGTTGGTGCTTTCCATCCCTTCAAGGCTAGTCCAAAGCAATCAAAGAGCAAGCATTTAAAGATCTCTTGTAAAGTGTTTTTCTTTACTTGTATTGTATTTCATACTTGTATTTTCTTGCATTAATTGTATTACTTAGTGTAATCATTTGTACGAGGTTTCTCCACCTCCGACTTGTTGTCGAGAAGGAGTATTTGAGTAGTGGTGTAATTGGCATCACTAGGGCTCATTCGAGCCCAATCCGTGGTGTAGGAACCATACGGTTCTGAACCACGTTATATCTAGTGTACTTGTGCTTGTGTTGTGTATTTTTATTATATTATTTCTATTTCCGCTACGTATAACAAGTTTTGTATCAAGCACGATCAAGATCTATCGCACGACGAATATAAGCTATTCACCCCCCTCTAGTGGGTGCACAGGTCATAACACGGGATGTGATGACATGCGAAGTTAGATTTTCCGTTAGATCAGTTCATCTGTTGCTATTGTAAGCAGCCAGTACATTTGAGGTGTACTTTAAAGACTCAGTTGAAGGCTATCGATGTTGTTTCAAGAGTATGATGTACAGTCTCGATAGCAGAGATCATCATAGAAGATTGGGTTATCACACCAACAATGATCTACTACCTCATACATAGTTGGAGTTCCTTGATACTTCCCTCCAGGGGAAGTGATTTACTCAGCAGTATCAGCAAAAAACATCTTAGAAAATCTAAGGATATTTGACTCTAGGGTTGGTTTACGATTGGTGTGTTGATATTGTAGTGACATGGTGTCATACAATTATCATGGTCATTGTGATGATTGATATATCATCAACTTAGAGTAAAAAGGATGCAAGTGTGTAGAGATGGCATTTCATACTTGGTATGAATTTTATGAGCTTTGGGATAATACTATGAGACTTATTGAATGATTTAGTCATTCATGGACTTGAGGAATCGAGTATTCTAGAAGCGATTGGATCAGTTGGTGGTTGTCGTCTTAGACGATATTTTGGATATATTCACGATCTTAAGGGAAGCTAGTGGTTTCCCTGATTGATTTGGTTATTACCACAGGGGTGGATAGGATGTTTTTAGCATTACTAGACCACAGACTTGTTTGACCAAGAAGGTGATGAAATTTACTTGGTTAGAAGCTCATGAAACTAGGTTTCAGAGCCTAAACGGTGGTTGACTTTTTAACTAGTGTTGATAAATCCTTCCGGTGTTGATGGAAGGGTACTGTACACGGATGCATCATTATAGGGATTGGAGCGATTCTGATATAGTTGAATGAGATGTATCATAAGCTTACGTCAGGTGAGGAACTATGAGTTAAGTTGTCATATTCATGACGTGGGTTTAGAAATTTTTATTTTATTTTGTAGATGCATGGAGCAAGAGTGCTCATGGAGTTTTGGCTAGCTACTGAGTAGCTACTATAGAGTTGTTAGGACATGGACAGATGTAACAAGGGAGATTGGTTATTATGGTCTCCCAGTCACTTCCAGTTCTGTGTGGTAGAGTGGATTTTGGACAGTAGATTGATTCTCTTGCGAGAAAGGAATTCTCCATCTCCGAGGAGAATAGTGGGTTACTGAGTTGTACTCGAATTAGGAAGAGTTGTTTCAAGAGACTTGTCATTCGAGATCGGTGATTTGTTCGGGGTAGATCCAAAAATAGTGAGTTTCGAAACGTTCTTGGTGGTGGAACGTCATGCAGGACATGAGTTGATTTCATAGTTTGATATTGGGGGTGCCAACGAGTAAAGGTGGAATATTAGTGACCAGTAGGGTTACATACCGAGATCGAAGTGAGAGTCTAGTATGATGGACTGTGCTGGGAGATTATCTAGAATTCGGAAAGGACTTGATGTGATTTGGGGTAATTAGTGATCGATTAGCTAAGTTTGCTCATTTTCTACCGAACCGTAAGATGGATTTCGTTAGGTCGCTCGATAGAATTATACTGCAAGGAGATTTTCAGTTTTCTTTGAGTATCCTTGAGTATCATTTTCGATATCGATTCATGATTCACCTTACGATTCTAGCAAAGTCTTCAACATGCCATGGATATAAAGCTCCACTCTGGTATAGTTATTTATTTTTTGATAGATGGTCAATATTATGGTACTATTCATACTTTAGAATGAGCATTGACAGTAAGCGTGATAGACTTTAGAATGAGTACCCCCACTAGCTACTTGAGGTGTGTGAGTTTTTCTTCAAGTACTTAAGTCAAGCGGTGTGGTATTGCTTACTCATCGTACTTGAGTAGGAAATTTGGGGACCAAATTTTTATTAGTGGGGGCAGAATGTAAGATATCGAAAATAAAATACCCGTGTTAATTAGGCAAATACCCTATGAGATTTTTTTAGGAATTTTTCTAGATTTAAACAGAGTTCTTATGATAATATATAAGAAAAGATTTAACGGGTTTTTACAAGGCCTATTTGGATTATCGATTATTGAGGAGTTAATAAGTTTTATTAACCTAAGGTTTAAATAGAAAACATAAGTTTTCTTTTTCTTATTTTCTTTCACGCCGTAACTCCTCTTTCTCCTCCCAATTTCCCTTCTCCGCCGATTGCTGCCGCCGCTCCCCTTTCTCCTTCCCTTTTCATCGTTGCCTGCCTTCACTCATCGGTCGATGCTACAACCACCACCACGAGCTCCTCCAGCCGATGTGATCGCCGTCGCCTTCTCCATCTCCGTCGGCCTATTCCTTTTCCCCGATCGGCAACCCTTCCCACTCGCCACTGCCTCGAGTGATCTGCTACCACCGGTCGCGCCTTCTTCTTCCTTGCGGATCGATCTACTCTCCCGATTTTGCTATTGCTCGAGTATGGTCCAGTCACCATGCCATGTCAAAGATCTTAACTAGTTCTCCCGTTCCTTGTTCCCGACAACAAACCAATGTTGCTGGCTTCCCTCTTTGAGAGCTCAATCTACCTCTGGGATCGTCATAGTTGCTCTGCACTGCATCCAACAACTTTTGTAGCAATCAAGACTAACCTCGTGACCCTACAACCTAAACACTATCGGCAGTGTCTGCAGCGTGATCTGATCGGAGGTTGTGATCTGCCAGAAGGTGAGGCGTTCCAGTTACATGTATTGCTCGAGCAAGTCAGACACGATTCCTGGACGTTATAAGCAAGGAAACCTAGGGAGTTAGGGCAACGACAACACAGATTCTTTCTCCAAATGAACGCAGAGCTATTGGGAGAGGCCGCTTGGTGAGGCTGGAAGTTTCAGATATCTCTCATTTTTCCACTTTCTACCGCTGAATTTTATTGATTGATTGTTGTCGTGGTGATTGAGGGAGGGGGGAGGCTATCCAGGGTATTTTATTTGGATTGATGTGTTGGATGGAGCGTCGATATCGATTTGTGAGACAAGGGGAGTGGCAGCACGGTGGATTTGAGTTGTGGATGAGTTGTGTGTTCATCAAGGGTTGGTCAGTTTCCAAATTCCTTATTGAGAATTGTTGGTAACGAGTGATTGAAGATTCTGTTGATGATGCACTGTTCGTGCTTGTGATGGAGCTGTGAGCGATGGATTAAATGGTTAAGTTGACTATTTGGGTTTCGTTCTGTGAATGTGCTAAATGTACAAGCTGAGAATTCAATGATGTGAGTTGGTTGTTGTGATCGGCCATGGATTATTGAGGGTTGCTAATTTGTATTCGATAAGAGGGATGTGAATATAGGAACGATATAGTGGTAAATTAGTATGTTGTCGTGGGCTTGACTTTAATCGTAGTTGATGATATTTGTAGGACGTGGATAAGAGTTAGGTCTGTGGGTGTGAAGACTATTGTTACGAGCTTCGTATCAGGTGGGTAATATCCTACCCTGGTTAGGTAGTAGATAAATCCTGTGCATGATATTTATGTTGACAATACTTTTACCTTGACTCCACTTTTATTTAATCATGTGCTTGATATTTAGTCTTTGCACTTTGAGTTATACTGTTGTTGTTATCTATCGTTCATCGTTGTTATAAATTACCAATGCTATGGTAGGTGGATCTTTAGATGTTTAACCATGGGTATGTAGCTGAGTATGGTTGTAGTCTTGACTTGTGTCATCAGGATTAATCATCCGGGGTTGGGTGATGTCCTTAAGGTAGAGTTGATGCTCGTTTCATCTTCCTTTTTGTTGTATATATATATATATATATATATACCTACTATGGATCATGTAGTCGTGTATGGACATGTGGTTTCATGATAGTGTCGCTACAGACTGGAGGTCCTAGCTTGGTTGTTGTCAGTTGTATATGCCTCTCTATAAAGTAGAGAGTCACTACAAGAAAAATGGAAAATAGCGACGAATTATTTTCGTCGCTAAATATATTTTGCGACGAAAGTAATTTGTCGTAATAAGCTTGTCGCTAAGACACATTAGCAACGAATTAAAATAATTTCGTCGTTAATATTACCAATGGAACATAAAACGTCGTAAAAAATAAATCTTTCATCGCAAAATCTCGACACCGGAAACTACGAAATTCACCAATATTAGCGACGAAATATACACAAATCGTCGCTAATAATTAGAAACCTTAACGATGAAATATCTAATTTCATCGCTAATATCTATTTTTTGGCCAGCCATAGAAGCAAGGAGCACCTCGACTGCCGCCTCGATTGGAGATTATTTTTACGACGAAAGTTATAAACTTCGTCGCCAAAGTCCTACAGCAGTCGAACGCGTCAACTGACGACTCGACTGATACTCCAACTCTAGCGATGAAATCTATATATTCGTCAATAACCTATAAAATCCTGAAGTCATATATCGACAGTTAGCGATGATATTTCAAAAAATCATCGCTAACTATGAAAATATAGATTTCCAGAATCTATTTTATTTGTATTCAAAATCCTATAATATAATATCAACCACACAATTTAAATTAACAACAAACCACTCACACAATAAAACCAATATATACAATTAAAAACAACTAACATAACATCAAATTTAAGAATCCAAAACATCCATTTCCACAAATTCATAGTATTGAAATGCAAACACATTCAAATCAAGCACAATTTCACTAGCTCAAAATTTAAATGGTCACAAACTCTAAGGAGGAGGAGGAGGTGGAGCTGAAGCTGAAGAGAACTCATGCATCAATGATTATAATGCTCCAGGTGCAAGTCGATTCAGAATTGCTTCGAACATATCTTGTCTTGATCTCAATGATGTCAACTCATCTTCGGTGCTAGCTAATCGAACTTGAGTGTTTGCTAGCTCATCTTTTGCCCCCGCCAATTCTTATTGGGTGGACTGAAGTTGTTCACGCAGTGCTACGTTAGTTATTCTAGAGGAGGAGCTAGCATCTGAAGAAGTGGATCTAACTGGTTTTGGCCCACTTCCAAGTCCTCTGATATATCCAGAGCGAACACCGAGTACTTGATCACACACCTGATCTACAATCTGAACTGCATCGATGTCATCTCCGGTTTCATGTGACTGGATGTGTTCATCTCCCAGTCTCACCATTTCACCCTAAGAATAACAAACACATTATCAATATGTTTATAAAGAATTACTAATATTTAAAAATAACTTTACAAAATTTTATGGATTATATCTTACGTATACAGCCTCGGCTCTCTCTCCACTCCATCCCTTTGACAAAGTACAGTGGGTTGTATTAAAGACAGTAATCCGATCTTTTCTTTGAGATTGATTGGTCTGAAAAATATTATAATGCGTTAATATTAAAAATACCAACCAATATACTGTACCTATAAAATTTGTACTTACACCGTCGTAATTGTACTGAATGAAGGATTTTGAGCCACCTTGATGGGTAAATGGTAGTTGTGCTCGATTTTGGGCATTTATTGCTGATCGTGTCTACAATATCAAAATTTGTTAAGATAAAACTTAAAACATGAGTTGCACATATTTTAATTTACATATAACGCAGGTAATTGGTATAGATTGAGTTACTTGAAATTTCTCTGATTCAAATAGATCACACATGTAGTTTTAATCTTCATGTGTCTCACAAAACTCGCTTGGCATATGAAGCCGCCACTCAGTGGGGGGAAGATGCAGTAGACTCTTATAATGAGTGTGCATCTTATTTCGATTATCTCTATACCTTACACTCATTAATCTGTCGGTCTCCTTCCTTACAGACGTTGCCTCCTCGGCAAAACTTATATCGAAAACAGCCTGAAAAAAATATCAATATTGAATTTTAATAATGAATGATGGTTGAATCTTTAATTAGAAAAATACTTGTACTTACTGATAATTGGTCATATATCATCTGTTTATTATCCGCAGGGATATGCTTCCAGCTCTTAGCTTGTAGGGGAGTGAACATCTTAATTGACAAATCTAACTCTATCATAAAAGCAACTACATTGGTCTCGATAGGGTGACCATCGCTCTTACAAAATGTAATGGGTAATCTACCCCGTTCCTCGATTTGCCGTCGGAGCCGATCAGAGTGTGTGCCCCGTGTCTCTCTACGTGCCAGATGAACTGTAAATCAAAAGATGCTAACAATTAACAAGTTAAATAAATGGATGATCGGTGGCCGGGTAGAGGGGGTGAATAGCCCTCTTTCATAGATGGTAGAATTCGCTCGTTGATTGCTTGTCTACAAACTCATTAGCACAATGGAAATGTAATGCTAACAAAAGATTTAAACAATTAAGCTAAAGCAATAAGAAAAGAAACACAAACACTAATACAACTACGTAACGTGGTTCACGACCCTTGCCGCTAGTCCACGACCCGATTCGTTCCAAGGTGAATCACTCCTTAACCTTTCCACTAATCTCTCCATTGCACAAAGCTAGGTGGAGGTAACCTTTCTTACAAGAATCTCTCCTCTTACAATAAGATGAAATTAAACACAAGGAAGAGGAGGAAAATCATGTTGGGCACTTGGGAGATGTTTAGCAATGAAGCATTAGGCTCCTCAAGTGTCGAAAGGCCTCTTCTTATAGGGAAGGGGACATTATTCTCCTTGAGTCAGGAGCAGTTGACTGATGCCCCAATTAGTTGACTGTTGCTGTAGCCGTTGTCCTCTAACGACTTCTTCCACGTTGGATTTTAAACAACGACTCCCACATCAGTCGACTGATGGAGTCAAATGAGTGCTAAAGTGAGCGATTGACTCTCCAATATTCTCAGGTTCGAAATCGACACGATCATGATCGCTCCATAGCGATCGACTGATGGAGCTATCAGTCAACTACCACGAGATGGCAGTCGACTGTTTGGCCAGAACTTTGACTCGAATACCAGTCGAGTCTCCAGTCGACTTGGATCAGTCGACTGCTACCTATAGCAGTCCACTGGTGTCGGGAAAACCCATCCGACACTTAGCCAATTGGCCAAGATCACCTAAGAGTTACCCCATCCCAGGTTACAATCGCTCACTCTGATCTTTCCTTGGAGTTTCTCGCCTTTGAAGTTCTCTTCGTCCAGCCACGTACCTCGGATGTGCCAAGCACACGGCTTCACAGTGTCATCCTTCGCATCTTGCTCTAAAGTCTACTTCCTTCGGCTTCACTCCAATGCTGCTCGTCCGGCAATCCCTCGGATGCACCAAGTGCACGACTTCCGCAATGCATCTTTCACCGACTCAAGGATCGAGTCATGAGATGGTGAATCTTGTCAATGCTATCGTCATCCATGTACAAATTACTAAGTCCTGCATGACTTCAACGCACATATCAAATCCATAACAACCTAACTTAAACCCTTTACCACACACATCAAAACCACATCACATGGGTTGATTGCCCTAACAATCTCCCCCTTTTTGATGTGTGGCAATCCATTTAAGTTAGGTAAAATAATTACATAAAAACATAAGGCAAGAAAGTACGTAATTAACATGAGTATAAAAACTCCCCCTTAAACATGCAACTCCCCCTTAAGACATGCTAACTCTTCCCTTAGCATGATTAACTTAAACTCACAATTTCTCCCCCTTTGACACCATAAAAAACATTAGACAAATGTTATACACGCATGACATCAAGTCTAATGGAAGAAAAATACCAAAATCCAACTCAAAACCTAATAAAACAGGTTACTGTACTTGTGCACAGTATATCAGTGGACTGAATCAGAGCATCAGTCGACTGGCACCCAGTTTTCAGAAATTCTGATTTTTGAAATCCAATTTCAAAAATGCATTAAAAATTCTAGGAAATTCAAAAAATCATGAAATTTGGAGTATATATTTATAATGAGGAACAGTGAAAAATTGTTTTTCATGAAAATTCATTTTATTTTTTGAAAATTAGGCAAAAACATAAATGTTGTAAAAAGTCTAAAGTTTGTATTATCTTTGAAGCCTAGTTTTTGCCTTGAAACTTTTCAAAACATGAACTCACTGTTTATGAAACATAAAATGTTTTTAAATCATTTAAAATATCCAATTATGATATATGGGCAATATGTCTATTGATTAAACATTTTCTTTCCCCATAGTTGGTCTATTATTTCTATCATGATACTTGTAATGACTCATCAAAATGGGATAATCATAAGTGAGTCATTTGTATCATCCTATCATCTCACCCATTGCTATGTCCTCAATCAAGTTAGACTTATAGTGGGATATGAGATGAACCTAAAGGTATTTATACGTAACCATTAATTGATGCAATTCTACCCATGGTTAAGTGTCATGCATTCTAAAACCACCCAACATGATCATAAAAACATGCATTATCAATCATGATCAAATGTTATCCATAATTGCATATCATGATCAAAAATCAAATATTTATTATGATTCCATATTATGATCACATTATCATCACCCAACACTTAATTCAAAAACTATCACCCACATCCTTACAAGTCAACCATTTTACATGATATAAAGTAAATTCGCTCATGGTTGACTATCCTAGGGTTTTCCTAATCTTTAAGGATGGACTTGGGAATCCAATACAAATTCTTCCCAATAGGGTTCACCAAGTATTCTTTAGGGATCCATTTTCTAGCTACCATTTTATTTTTAGCTTGACCCCTAGCAATTAGGCAATGATAGGCCTTTTCATTTTTGTTTCCCTTATAACCTAGGTCTTTTTTTTTATTAAAACTTGCCCTTTGGCTCTCAATAATCATATTTAGGGTGTTGGAGTCAGTGGTAAATTTTTCTAAGGCCTTGGTTAAGAAATCTACCATTTCCCTTAAAGCCTTGTTTTTTCAATACATGCATCATTAACATTAAAAGACATGTAATCATTATGTGAGCATGCATTATTGATGCTAGAAGAAGCATTATCATTAACATTTAAACATGCTTTTTCTAGCTTTTCTTCTAGGGCCTTAATTTGATCAAGCATGCACTTATTCTTTTTCTTAGCCCTAAATAGTTCCTTAGTTAAACTCGAAATCATAGACATAATTTTCTTGGGAGGGAGATTTGTTACCTCACTTACCAAGTCTCCTTCTTGTGATGTCGATGAGGATGAGGATGAAGCTCCCCTTTCACTTGAGCTCTCCTCACTTGTGGTTGTTTCTTCTTCGGAGGAGGAGGTGTCTAAGTCTTCTATTGCCATTAGAGCAAGGCTTGTGAAGGCTTCTTCTTCATCCGATGAGGATGAAGGATCATCCCATGTTGCCTTGTGTGCCTTGGCCTTCCCTTTCTCCTTGGTTTTCTTTTCTTCCTCCTTCTTCTTGCTCCCCTTCTTCTTCTCTTTTTTCTTTCTCTTTTCCTCCTTGCTTTTGTTCAAGAGGGGACAATCATCCCTTATGTGTCCCTCTCCTTGGCAATTATAGCATATGATTTTTCTTCTAGGCCTTCTCCTCCTATCATTAGATTTATTAAATTTAAAATTTTTAAGTGCACGTCTTACCTTCCTTACCATGTAGGCCTCTTCATTGCTATCCATGGAGGAGGAGGAAGAATCTTCATCGAATGAGGAGGGTGAAGGCATCTTCTTCTTTCCTTTATTTGCTATTAGTGCAACTCCCCTTGGTTGACTCCTTGGTTCCTCTACTATACCTTCAAGTCTAGTTTCGTGAAGTTCCATAGTAGAGAAAAATTCATCTAGAGTACTTACCTCTAGATTCTTGGAGATATAGAAGGAGTCCACCATTGAGCTCCACATTGAGGACCGGGGGAAAGCATCTATCGCCTTCATGATCATATCCAAGTTAGATAGCTTCTCACCTACACTTGATAACCCATTAATAATTTCTTTAAATCTAGAGTGTAGTGATAATACCTTTTCTCCCTTGTCAAGTTTGATATTGTTCAATTAGGAGCGGAGGAGATCTCTTCTTGCTAATTTGGCTTCCGAGGTACCTTCATGAAGCTCTACCAATCTCTCCCATATTTCTTTAGCACTAGAGCATTCTTTTATTCGATTTACTTCTTGTTAAGGGAGCACATTGTACAAATGGTGCTTGGCCTTTGAATTCGCCAAGTACTCCTCTCTTTGCCTCTTTGTCCATCTTGATTTCTCTAGTGGCTCCCCTTCCTCATCCCTAGGCAACTCGAAACCGTTTTACATAATTAACATAATTTCAAAGTCAGTTTCGAAAAATACCTCCATTCGCTTTTTCCACCAAGTGAATTTCCCCTCAAACTTTGGTGGATGGATGTTGGAGCTAGCCATCTTTGTTGTCATGCTTGTTGCGGCAGTGAGTCCGGTGACAAGCAACCTTGGCTCTGATACCACTTGTTGGATGATTGATGGCCGGAAATGGTAGAATTCACTCATTGATTGCTCGTCTACAAACTCGTTAGTGCAGCGAAAATGTAATGCTAACAAAAGATTTAAACAATTAAGCTAAAGCAATAAGAAAAGAAACACAAATGCTAACATAATTGCGTAATGTGGTTCACGACCCTTGCCGCTAGTCCACGACCCGATTCGTTAAAGGTGAATCACTCCTTAACCTTTCCACTAATCTCTCCTTTGCACAAAGTGTAGGGGATCGATTGGCCGGCTAGAGGGGGGTGAATAACCCTCTTTCGTTGGATAACGGAATTTGCTCGTCTACAAACAAGATTAGCGCAAGCGGAGAAACAAAACACTACAAGCAAATAGAAATGACAAGAATACAAACACTAACACAATATGTAACGTGGTTCACGGCTACGCCGCTAATCCACAATCCCGATTCGTCCAAGGTGAATCACTCCTTTGCCAAATCCACTAAGTCTCTCCTTTGCACCAAGCTAGGTGGAGGTAACCTCTTTACAATCCCTCTTCTTACAATAGAATAAAGATTAGAGCAAGTAGAAGAGTGAGAAATAGTTTATGGCACTTTTGGAGCTGTAAGGAGTTCAAGCATTAAGTTCCCAAAGCCCCACACCCTTCCCCTTTATAGAGGAAGAGGGTTTCATCCCGTTGACACAGGAGCAGTCGACTGATGTCTCTATCAGTCGACTGGTCCTGTAGACGTTGTCCAATAACGACTGCTTTCCACATTGGATTTCATCCAACGATTAATCGACATCGGGCCGATCGATATTGCCATCAATCGATCGATGCTCGATCGTCGAGTGCTCGTGAGCTCGACTCCATTCTCGTGTCTGCACTGCTGCTATCGATCGATTGTCATCCCTTGGCGCTTGATCGATGTCGATAATACGCCATCCGGTCCATGGCGATCGCTGGGCCAAAAGCCCAACAGTCGGATACCAGTCGAACCCATTCAACTCAGATCAGTCGACTGCCATTCTATGGCAGTCGACAGATGTCGGGAAATCTCATCCGACACTTAGTCAAATGGCCAAGTTTCACCTAGGAGCTCTAACCCTTCCCGGGTTACATTCGCTCACTCTCATCCCTCGAAGTTCCTCGCCTTTGAAGTTATCTTCGTCCGACGACGTCCCTTGGATGCGCCAATCGCACGGCTCTGCAGTGCCATCCTTCGCGTCTCGCCCTGAAGCCTACTTCCTCCGACTTCACTCTAAGCTCCTCGTTCGGTGGTCCCTCGGATGCTCCAAGCGCACAACTTCCGCAAAGCCATCCTTCACCAACTCAAGAACCGAGTCATGAGAGGTGAAACTTGCCAAGGCTCCATGTGTGAATTACTAAGTCCTGCAAGACTCCAACGCACATATCAAATCATAATAACAACCTAACTTAAACCCTTTGCCACACACATCAAAACCTTATCATGTCAAGAGATTGCCCTAACAATCTCCCCCTTTTTGATGTGTGGCAATCCGTTTAAGTTAGGTAAAAACATTTGATAAAACTATTAAGGAAAGAAAGCATGTGAATAAACATGATTATCAACTCTCCCCCTTAATACATGAAACTTCCCCTAAATATATTCCCCCTTACTTAAACATACACATTTCTCCCCCTTTGACACCATCAAAAATAATTAACAAAGTTTATACATCATGGCACCATGTCTAGAGGAAAACATATACCAAAACATGCCTTAAAATCGGATACAAAAGGTTATTGGGCATATTATCAGGCTACCAGTCGACTGGTTCAGACTACCAGTCGACTGGCACATGGATTTCAGAATTTTTGATTTTCCGGGGTGAATTTCAGAAATGCACTAGAAAATCTATAAAATTTGAAAAAAATCATGAAATTCGGGGAACATATTTCTTTTAAGTATATCTATCAATGAAAAATGGTTTTTCATGAAAAATCATTATATTTCCAAGTATTTGCCAAAAATCCAAAAGCTTTAAAAACCACTAGGTTTTTGATCATGTTAGTATCCACTTTAACACCTAGTCTTGCTTTGGATTGTTTCAAAACATTAATACACAGATTTTAATGTAAGAAATTGTTTTGAAAACATATGAAATATTCTACCTTGATCTTTGGGCAATATATCTATGAATTAAACATAAGTCTTCCCCATGATTGGTCTATTATTGCTATTTTGACACTTTAAATGACCATCTAAATGCCATAGGCATTAGTGGACATTTGTATCATCCTAACATCTCACCCATGCTATGTTTTCAATCATGGTAGCCTATGGTGAGTGTGAGATGTATTCTAAAGGTATTTGTATACACTTAACCATTAATTTCATACAATTCTATCAAGGTTAAGTATCATCCTATCATTCCACATGATCATAAAGATGTATATGAATTAATTTTACATTATGACTATAAAACACATGTATTCATCAAATTGTTATCATGCATTAGGTATTTCATGATGATAATAAAACAAATATCACCTAAAGCATGATTTATCTACTTATAGGTGCATTATCATCACCTAACACTATTTCAAAAATGTTGTTCCGCCATCCTAAGTCAATTAAAAATATGATATAGGTAAAGTCCATATGGTTGACTATCCTAGGGTTTTCCTAACCCTTTAGGATGGATTTTGGAACCCAAAATTAGTTCTTTCCTATTGGGTTCACTAAATATTCCTTGGGGATCCATTTTCTAGCTATTACCTTCTTTTTATCTTGTCCCCTAGCAATTAAGCATTTATTGGCCTTTTCATTTTTCTTTTCCTTATATCCTAGGCCTTTTTTGTTAAAGCTTTCCCTTTGACTCCCTATGATCATGTTCAAAGTGTTGGAGCCTATTGTAAATTTTTCTAGGGCCTTGGTCAAATAGTCTACCTTTTCCCTTAGAGCCCTATTTTCTTCTATGCATGGATCATTAACATCCAAAGGCATATAGTTATCATGTGAGCATGCATCATCATTATCATCATTAAAACATGCTTTTTCTAATTTTTGTTCTAAATCCTTAATTTGCTCAAGCATGCATTTATTATTTTTCTTTGCTCTAAATAAATCCTTAGTGAGGCTAGAAATCATAGATATTATTTGCTTAGGGGGTAGATTTGTTACCTCACATACCAAATCCTCTTCCGATGATGAGGATGTAGAGGAGGCTCCTCCTTCACTTGAGCTCTCTCCACTTGAGCTTGCTTCTTCACAATCGAAGATGGAGCAATCTAAGTCGTCAAAATCCATCAATGCCAAATTTGTGACAAAAGCATTTTCTTCCTCGGATGATGATGATGAGGAGGAGGATGGGTCATCCCAAGTCCTTGCTTTTAATGCCTTGGCCTTCCCTTTTTCTTTGGCCTTCTTTTCTTCTTCCTTCTTTTTGCTCCCCTTTTTCTTCTTCTTTTCTTCTTTCTTCTTCCTTTCTTCTTCCTTTCTTCTTTGCTCTTATTTAGGAGAGGACAATTGTCCCTTATGTGTCTCTCTCCTTGGCAATTGTAACAAATAATTTTCCCCCTTGGTCTTCTACTCCTATCATTAGATTTATTAAATCTAAAACCTTTTAATGCACGCCACTCCCTCCTACCATATATAGGTTTCTTCTGTGACTATCCATGGAGGAAGAGGAGGATGCTTTCTACCTGGGAGGAGGAGGATCTCTCTTTCTTCCCTTGTGTGCCATCAAGGCTACTCCTCTTGAAGGTTGAAACTTTGGCTCTTCTTGTATTCCTTCAAGCCTCATTTCATGGAGCTCCATTATTGAGAAGAACTCCTCCAAGGTGATAACTTCTAGGTTCTTGGACATGTAGAAGGAGTTCACCATTAAGCTCCATTTTAATGACCGGGGAAAAGCATCAATTGCTTTCATGAGCATGTCCCGGTTGGAGAACCTTTCTCCTACACTTGTTAGTCCAATCAAAATTTCCTTAAACCTAGAATGCAATGATGTTACCTTTTCTCCCTTTTCTAATTTGATGTTTGATAGTTGGGAGCGGAGGAGGACTCTTCTTGCAAGTTTGGCCTCCGAGGTACCCTCATGAAGCTCTACTAGCTTCTCCCACATCTCCTTAGCACTAGAGTATTCCCCAATCCAGTTAACTTCTTGTTGGGGGAGTACATTGTAGAGGTGGTGCTTGGCCTTTGAATTTGCCAAATATTCTTCCCTTTGCCTCTTGTTCCACCTTGATTTTTCCATTGGCTCCCCATCTTCATTCCTAGGCATCCCGAAACCGTTTTCCATTATCAATAAAATTTCAAAGTTGGTTTCAAAGAATACCTCCATTCTCTTTTTCCACCAAGAGAATTCACCTTCGAATTTTGGTGGGTGAATGTTTGAGACGACCATCCTTGAATGTGCTTGTTGTGGCGGTTAGTCCTCGACAAGCTTTCCTTGGCTCTGATACCACTTGTAGGGGATCGATCGGCCGGCTAGAGGGGGGTGAATAGCCCTCTTTCGTTGGATAACGGAATTTGCTCGTCCACAAATAAGTTTAGCGCAAGCGGAAAAAAAAACACGCCAAGCAAATAGAAATGACAAGAATACAAACGCTAACACAATATGTAACGTGGTTCACAGCTACGCCGCTAATCCACGATCCCGATTCGTCCAAGGTGAATCACTTCTTTGCCAAATCCACTAAGTCTCTCCTTTGCACCAAGGTAGGTGGAGGTAACCTCTTTACAATCCCTCTTCTTACAATAGAATAAAGATTAGAGCAAGTAGAAGAGTGGGAAATTGTTTATGGCACTTTGGGAGCTGTTAGGAGTTCAAGCATTAAGTTCCCAAAGCCCCACACCCTTCCCCTTTATAGAGGAAGAGGGTTTCTTCCCGTTGACACAGGAGCAGTCAACTGATGTCTCTAACAGTCGACTGGTCCTGTAGCCGTTGTCCAATAATGGTTGCTTTCAACGTTAGATTTCATCTAACGATCGGATCGATCGATGCTCGATCGATCGAGTGCTCTGCGAGCTTCGACTCCGTGCATGCCCGTGCAGCGTCTTATCGATCATTATCATCCCTTAGCGATCTCGATGTTGACAACGATCATTGCGATCCATGGCGATCGGCTAAACAAAAGCCCATCGATCGAGATACCGATTGAACCCATTCGACTCGGATCGATCATTGCCATTCCATAGCGATCGGTGATGTCGGGAAATCTCATCCGACACTTAGCCAAATGGCCAAGTTTTACCTAGGAGCTCTACCCCTTCCCGGGTTACATTCACTCACTCTCATCCCTCGGAGTCCCTCGCCTTTGAAGTTATCTTTGTCCGACCACGTCCCTTGGATGCGCCAAGTGCACGGCTCTGCAGCGCCATCCTTCGCGTCTCGCCCTGAAGTCTACTTCCTCCGGCTTCACTCCAGTCTCCTCGTCCGGCAGTCCCTCGGATGCTCCAAGCGCACGACTTCCGCAAAACCATCCTTTACCGACTCAAGGACCGAGTCATGAGACGTGAAACTCGCCAAGGCTCCATGTGCGAATTACTAAGTCCTGCAAGACTCCAATGCACATATCAAATCATAATAACAACCTAACTTAAACCCTTTGCCACACACATCAAATCCTTATCATGGCAAGTGATTGCTCTAACACAAAGCTAGGTAGAGGTAACCTTTCTTACAAGAATCTCTCCTCTTACAATAAGATGAAATTAAACACAAGGAAGAGGAGGAAAATCATGTTGGGCACTTGGGAGATGTTTAGCAATTAAGCATTAGGCTCCCCAAGTGTCCAAAGGCCTCTTCTTATAGAGAAGGGGCCATTCTTCCCATTGAGCCGGCAACAGTCGACTGATGCCCCGATTAGTCAACTACTGCTATAGCCATTGCCCTTTAATGACTTCTTCCATGTTGGATTTTAACCAATGGCTCCAACATCAATCGACTGATCATCCCATTAGTCGACTGATGGAGCCAATAGTCGAGTGCTCGAAGCGAGCAGTCGACTCTCCAACATTCTGTGCCCGAAACCCTCGACATCAATCGATTGCTCCACTTGGTAGTCGACTGATGGAGCTATTAGTCGATTGCCACGAGATGGCAGTCGACTGTTCGGCCAGAACTTTGACTCGAACACCAGTCGAGTCTCCAGTCGACTTGGATCTGTCGACTGCTACCTATAGCAGTTGACTAGTGTCGGGAAAATCCATCTGACACTTAGCCAATTGGCCAAGATCACCTAAGAGCTACCCTGTCCCAGGTTACAATCACTCACTCTGATCTTTCCTTGGAGTTCCTCGCCTTTGAAGTTCTCTTCATCGGGTCACATCCCTCGGATGCGCCAAGCGTATGTCTTTGCAGCGCCATCCTTCACATCTCGCCCTGAAGTCTACTTCCTTCGACTTCACTCTAATGCTCCTCGTCCGGCGATCCCTCGGATGCACCAAATGCATGGCTTCCACAATGCATGTTTCACCGACTCAAGGACCGAGTCATGAGATGGTGAATCTTGCCAATGCTATCGTCATCCATGTGCGAATTACTAAGTCCTGCATGACTTCAACGCACATATCAAATCCATAACAACCTAACTTAAACCCTTTGTCACACACATCAAAACCACATCATATGGGTTGATTGCCCTAACATAGCAAACAAAATAAACGTATTTAAAACCATATAACTAAACAGTAGGAGCAGGAGCACTATCATCTTTAGGCGTAGGCACAACTGGGGGTGCTCAATTCTCTTAGGCGGCATAGTTGTGACATAAGCATTATATAAAGATCGACGTATAATAAAAGATTATATTAAATACATGAAATATAAATGAAGAACAATATAAATACCATGTAAATACATCTAATCACTATCATCATCTGAAAATGATAAATAATCATCTACCTCAGTGTCAATTTCACTATCTCCACCATCGGCAATACGATTACTTTGAGCGCCCATATCTAGATCCACTTGTGCATTTGCCATATTAATTTGGTGATGTTAAACATCTAATCGACAAAGTTGAGTTTTTTTCTATGTCTTCACCGACTACTGAAGTTGAATCATTGGATGAAATCTCTTGGTTTGGCTCCATGATCAAGATATTACCACCCTCAAAATCTTCAGATACTTCATCAACTTCAGTTACTTCATATATATCACGGTGGTGAACCCTTTGCACGACCTTCCAATGACCTCCACATTTGATATCATTCAAATAATACACTTGATTTGCTTGGTTTGCCAAAATGAATTGGTCATCATCATACCATATTTTAGAAGTGTCAATACATGTGAGATCATAATCTTGCACCAACGATTTTTTTAGATTAAATTGGAACCATTCACACCAAAATAATTGAACTTTATACTGGAAAAAGTAAAATATTTGGACCACATCCTTCAACATACCGAAAAAATCCAAATTGTCTCCATCGTCAGAGGATGGTACACTGACCCCACAATTCTGAGTAGTTCTGTGTGAATCATGGGACGTCAAATGATATCGGATCCCATTTACTATGCATGTATATAGTTGAACTTCAGCATCAGGTCTCATTGCTAAATAATACAACTCATCTACGATATCTGAATTTCTTAAATTTTGTAGGGCTACAATTTTATCCCTAAACCACAATGGGAAATCTCGCTCGTGATTTTACATCACTTGATCAACATGAACCTTTTGGGACACAAGTTGTAGATGCTCACTGTATAAAACTTAATCGATTTAAACTCTGTGAATGAAAAAGAATTAAAGTAATAACTTAATGTAAACACTTACTTTCGATATCGATCGACTTCTTTACAATTGTTTAGAATGTACCAATGTGCTTTCTTAAACAATGACAATGACAATTTTTGGCATTGTTGGTTGCCAAAGACTTTTGTTTCCTGTGAGAAAACACTTAATTTGCATTTTGATGGTTGGACATCTTTATTCCGTTCCGGTCTAGAAAAACTTGTCTCAATCTAACTCATATACAATGAACTGAAAGTCAAGGCCTCATTTACAATATACCCCTCTGCAATAGATCCTTCAGGTTATGCTTTATTACGAACATATTTTTTTAGCCTTCCCAAATATCGCTCAAAGGGATACATCCATCGTGATGAAACTGGCCCAGCCAACATAGCTTCACGAGGTAAATGGACTGTCAAATGGACCATAATGTCAAAAAATGCCGGAGGAAATATCCATTCCATCTTACACAATATCAGGACTATTTGCTCCTCCATTTTACATAGCTCAATCAGTGGGCTACATATGTCCTTTAGGAAAAAATTACGTACAACAACGGGAAGTATTCTTTGCAACAATACATGACAATCATGTGATTTTAGTCTATATATCTTTCCTTCATTTGCATTCACATGTCTAGTATTAGCAGCATAACCATCTAGAAACTTAACTGATTTCAAAAATTCACAAAAATTCACGCTTTTCTTCCAATGTCAACGTGTAACTTGCATACGACTTCCTGAATTTGTCTCCTACCAGATGTAAATACAACTCACTCCTTATCCCCATATCTTGCAAGTCTAATCTTGCTTTGAGAGTGTCCTTTGACTTTTCATCTATATTTAATAATATGCCAATTAAAGCATCACAGACATTCTTTTCAATATACATCACATCTAAATTGTGTCTCAACTTTAAACCTGACCAATATGGTAACTCAAAAAATATAGACTTCTTTACCCAATTTGTATCATTCGAAGATCGCTGCCATTTTTTACTGAATAAAGGATGCTTATTGAATGTCAATTGGGGCAAGGCATCTAACTGCGCTAAAATCTCATATCCATTCATTAATTGTGGTGGTCCTTCTTTTTCAACCTTTCCATAGAAATCTTTGTTTCTACACCATGGGTGGTGCACATCCAAGAATTGACGGTGACATGTGTAGCATATTTTACTCCTTAATCCTTGAGATTTGGATTCATTCAGACATACTGAACATGCCTTATAGCCCTTTGTGCTCCATCCAGAAACTATTTCGTATGCTGGAAAGTCGTGAATGGTCCACATCATAGCAGCATGTAATTGAAAGACTTGTTCAGTCGATGCATCATATGCTTCCACCCTGTCATCCCATAGCTCCTTCAGTTCATTTATTAGAGGTCGTAGGTATACATCTATCTCTTTGCCAGGTGATCTAGGTCTAATAATTAACAAAGACATAATCATATATGGCAGCTTCATCATTTTTCATGGTGGCAAATTATAATTCACAAGTATAACATGCCACATACTATAAGCATTTGACATGTTTCCAAATGGATTAAACCCATCAGTAGCTAACCCTAAACGAATATTTCGTGGATTACCTGCAAATATTTCATGTGCATTGGCAAATTCTTTCCATGATTCACTATCAGCTGGGTGTCTTAATACACCATCTGTTTCAACTCGCTTTTCTTTATGTCATCTCATCTCTTTACTCATATGCTTTGAAATAAACATCCTCTTAAGTCTCGGTTTCAGAGAAAAATATCGAACAATTTTTTGAGGATTCTTTTTCTTATTCATCCCTTCATACTTGTATCTGGGCTCCTTGCACACTGGACATGCATCCTTATTCGCGTGCTCATCCCAAAATAATATACAATCATTCTTACATACATGTATCTTCTCATATGTCAATCCTAACTCTTTCAATAATTTTTTGCCTTCATAATAAGAGTTTGGAATCACATTCGATTTAGGAAACACCTCTTGCAATAACTGAAGTAACATATCAAAATATTTATTGCTCCAACCATTTAACACCTTCACATGCATTAGCTTCACCACAAAATTGAAAATCGAAAAACTAGTACAATTGGGATAGAGTTCTTTTTGTGCTTCTTCCAACATTGAAATATAACTTTGTCTACAATCATTTGTATTTGTGTTTACATTTATATCATCTGATTGAGGCTCGTTGTTGGTTATATTTTCTGCATTTTGTAAATTAGTAAACATGTCTTCAAAATCGTCTTCGAAATCATCTACTTCAATATCAAAATCATTCTCATCTTGATTGACAATATTTATACTACCGGATGATGTAGAAGCTTCTCTATGAAAGTTCCAGACTTTATATAGTCCATCGAATCCCCACCTATACATATGTCCTCGCACATAATCTAATTCAAACTGAAACAAATTGCCACACCATCGACATGGACAACGAATTTTCGATAAATTCAGACTAATCATGTAATTTTCTGCCATACTCATAAATTGATTCAACCCATTTATATATTCAGGACTAATCTGATTCTGATTCGTTATCCAACTTTTATCCATATTTTTGAACCCTGGTTAAACATATATAAAATAATTTATCAACTTAAATGTAGTTATCAAATACAAAATAATTAAAAAAAATCATAATTTAAACCTCACACAACATAACTTACAATTTGCATTATAACTCTTATTTGTCATCGAACATTATAATCTAAGAATAAAAAAAACCTAAACTTATCATATAACCTGAGACTGTGTGTCTTGCGAAAACCAACACACAATGAGTAATTAATCTTATGAAAAACAACACACAATGAGCTCTTAACCAAGTTTGAGATACTATTGTTGAGCACAAGGTGCATGAATTTAAAAGTTGACTAGCTTCAGATCGGCAAGGTTAGGTAGTGCACTAGTGTAGAAAGATGACTCCCATTCAATTGCACAAATTTAGCTTAATTTTACCAAGAATGAGTCCAAATCTAAATGATAAAAATACCCTAAATTCTTCATCTAATCCCATTCAAAATCCTAATGATATATGATTAATCTACAATAACCTTATACCATCACAAAATCCTAAATTCATCATCTAAATGCTAAATTTATCAAGCGAATTGACAGATGTAATTTCATGTGCGACAAATAGATATCAAAATAGAGTTGTTACTATTAGGGCAATCAACCCGTGATATGGTTTTGATGTGTGTGGCAAAGGGTTTAAGTTAGGTTGTTATTGTGATTTGATATGTTCATTGGAGTCTTCCAAGACTTAGTAATTCGCACATGGAGCCTTGGCGAGTTTCACATCTCATGACTCAGTCCTTGAGTTGGTGAAGGATGGCTTTGCGAAAGTTGTACGCTTGGAGCATCCGAGGGACCGCCGGACGAGGAGCTTGGAGTAAAGCCGGAGGAAGTAGACTTCAGGGCGAGATGCGAAGGATGGCGCTGCAGAGCTTTGTGCTTGGCGCATCAGAGGGATGTGGCCAGACGAAGACAACTTCGAAGGCGATGGACTCTGAGGGATGAGAGTGAGCAAATGTAACCCGGGAAGAGGTAGTGATCTTAGGTGAAACTTGGCCATTTGGCTAAGTGTCGGATGAGATTTCCCAACATCAGTCGACTGCCATGGAATGACAGTCGATTGCTCTGAGTCGAACGAGGTTCAACTAGTATCCGACTAATGGGTTTTTGGCCCTGATCAAGACCATCGATCATTCATGGCATGCGTGATCGGCGTCGAGAGGGTTTTGGGCATAGAACCTCTCATAGCCGACTGGGCAGTCGACTATGAGGCATTAGTCGACTGATGGATACATCAGTCGATTGTCAAGGATTCCGTTGGACTATAACGGTCGAGATCTGATGTGTTCGGAGGCTGTTGTAGTTGCGACAGTCGACTGCCAAGGGCGGCAGTCTACTGCCGAGGGCAGCAGTCGACTAGTGGCGGCCAACGTGAAGAAATCAGCCCTCTCTATAAAAAGAGAGGGTGTTGGGCTTTGGGAGCCTAATGCTTCTATTCTAAACATCTCCCAAAGTGCCCAAATGAATTTCCTCCTCTTCCTTGTGCTTATATTCATCTTATTGCAAGAGGAGTTATTTTCTAAGAAAAAGTTACCTCCACCTAGCTTTGTGCAAAGGAGAGAATAGTGAAAGCTTGCGGAGTGATTCACCGTGGACGAATCGGATCGTGGATTAGCGGCGTAGCCATGAACCACGTTACATCCTTTGTTAGCGTTTGTACTCTTGTTATTGCTTTTGCCTTTAATTGTTTGTATTTGCATATTCCGCTTGCGCTAATAGTTTTGTAGACGAGCAACGAACGAACGAATTCCACCGTCTACGACAAAGGCTATTCACCCCCCTCTAGCTAGCCAACACAATCACATCGATCGATCCCCTACAAGTGGTATCAGAGCCAAGTCGCTTGTCGAGGACTAACTGCCGCAACAAGCACTTCATCAAGAGATGGCCGGCTCTAATATTCATCGGCCGAAATTTGAGGGGGAATTCGCTTGGTGGAAGAAGCGAATGGAGGTATTTTTTAAAACCGATTTCGAGATTCTTTTAATTATGGAAAACGGTTTCGAAATGCCTAGGGATGAAGAAGGGAAGCCATTGGAAAAATCAAGATGGAGCAAGAGGCAAAGGGAGGAGTACTTGGCAATCTCAAAAGTCAAACATCACCTCTACAATGTACTCCCCCAACAAGAAGTCAACCGGATAGGACAGTGTGCTAGCACCAAGGAGATGTGGGAGAAACTAATAGAGATTCATGAAGGCACATCTGAGGTGAAGCTAGCAAGGAGAGATGTCCTTCTCTCCCAATTATCGAATATCAAACTCGAAAAGGGAGAGAAGGTAAAATCCCTACACTCTAGATTTAAGAAAATTCTAACTGGTTTGACAAGTGTAGGTGAAAAACTCTCCAACTGGGATATGGCAATGAAGGCCATAGATGCCTTTCCCCGGTCCTCAAGATGGAGCTCTATGGTGGACTCATTCTACATCTCCAAGAACCTAGAAGTTAGCACCTTGGAGGAATTCTTCTCAACCATGGAGCTCCACGAAACAAGGCTTGAAGGAATAGTAAAAGAGCCTAGAATTCAACCTTCAAGAGGAGTAGCCTTGATGGCCAACAAAGGAAGAAGAAGATGGAGACCCCCTCCTCCTCCAATGAAGCATCCTCCTCCTCCTTCATGGATAGCACGGAAGAAGCATACATGGTAAGGAAGGTAAGGCATGCTTTGAAAAATTTTAAATTTAATAAATCTAATGATAGGAGGAGAAGACCAAGGGGGAAGGTGATTTGCTATAATTGCCAAGGAGAGAGACATATAAGGGATAATTATCCCCTCTTGAACAAGAGCAAAGAGGAGAAGAGAAAGAAGGAAGAAAAGAAGAAGAAAAAGGGGAGCAAGAAGAAGGAAGAAGAGAAGAAAGCCAAAGAAAAGGGAAAGGTAAAGGCACTAAAAGCAAGGACTTGGGATGACCCTTCTTCCTCATCATCATCATCATCCGAGGAAGAAAATGCCTTTGTCATAAATTTGGCATTAATGTCATTTGGCGACTTAAACTCCTCCTCCTCCGAAAATGAAGAAGCAAGCTCAAGTGAGGAGAGCTCGAGTGAAGGGGGAGCCTCTTCTACATCCTCATCATCGGAAGAGGATTTGGTAAGTGAGGTAACCAATCTTTCCCCCAAGAAAGTTATGTCAATTATTTCTAGCCTCACTAAGGACTTGTTTAGAGCAAAGAAAAAGAACAAATGCATGCTAGATCAAATTAAAGACTTAGAAGAAAAACTAGAAAAAGCATGTTTAATGATAATGAAAATATTTCTTCTAGTCATGATGATGCATGCTCACATGATCACTATATGCCATTTGATGTTAATGATGCATGTATGGAAGAAAATAGGGCCCTAAGGGAAAAGGTAGGCCATTTGACCAAGGCTCTAGAAAAATTTACAATTGGCTCCAACACCCTTAACATGATCATAGGGAGCCAAAGAGCAAGTTTCAATAAGGAAAAGAAAAATAAAAAGGCTTATAAATGCTTAATTGTTAGGGGTCAAGATAAACAGAAGGTAATAGCTAGAAAATGGATCCCTAAGGATTTTTTAATGAACCCCATAGGAAAGAATTTATTTTGGGTTCCTAAATCCATCCTTAAGGGTTATGAAAACCCTAGGATAGTCAACCATAAGGATTTCACCTATATCATATTTTTTGGTTGACTTAGGATGGTGGGACAAAATTTTTGAAATAGTGTTAGGTGATGATAAAGCACCCATAGAAAATTTAAATCATGCTTTGGGTGATACTTTCCTTATTATCATAATGTAATACCTAATGCATGATCACAATGTGATGAATACATTTGTTTCATGATCATAATGTGGAAACAATACATATATATCTTTATGATCATGTGGATTGTTAGGATGATACTTAACCTTGTATAGAATTGCATGAAAATAATGGTTAAGTATATACAAATACCTTTTAGATACATCTCACACTCACCATAGGCTACCTTGATTGAAAACATAGCATGAGTGAGATGTTAGGATGATACAAATGTCCACTAATGCCTATGACATTTAGATGGTCATTTAAGGTATCAAAATAGCAATAATAGACCAATCATGGGGAAGACTTATGTTTAATTCATAGACATATTTCCCAAAGATCATGATTGGATATTTCATATGTTTTCAAAACAATTTCTTACTTTAAAATCTGCATGTTCATGTTTTGAAACAATCTAAAGCAAAACTAGGTGTTAAAATGGATACAAACTTGATCAAAACACTAGTTGTTTTTAAAGCTTTTGGATTTTTGGCAAATCTTTGAAAATATTATGTTTTTTCATGGAAAACTATTTTTCATTGATAAAGAACCCTAAAAGAAATGTTTTCCCCAAAATTTCACTATTTTTTGAATTTTCTGAAATTTATAGTGTATTTCTGAAATTCATCCAGAAAATTCGAAATTTTGATTTCCTTGTGCGATCATTGCCATACGATAATGATCGATGTCTGTCTGCAGCACAAGAACTTGATTTTATCAGGATTTTAAGTGTTTTTGATTTTTTTTCTTCTCTCTAGACTTGATGTCATGCCATATAAACACTGTTTAATCTTTTTGATGGTGTCAAAGGGGGAGAAAGATATATGTTTAAGTAAGGGAGAATTTATTTAGGGGGAGTTTCATGTATTAAAGGGGAGAGTTGCTAATCATGTTATTCACATGCTTTCTTTCCTTAATATTTTATCAAATGTTTTTATCTAACTTAAACGGATTACCACACATCAAAAAGGGGGAGATTGTTAGGGCAATCAACCCGTGATATGGTTTTGATGTGTGTGGCAAAGGGTTTAAGTTAGGTTGTTATTGTGATTTGATATGTGTGTTGGAGTCTTGCAGGACTTAGTAATTCACACATGGAGCCTTGGCGAGTTTCACATCTCATGACTCGGTCCTTGAGTCGATGAAGGATGGCTTTGTGGAAGCCGTCCGCTTGGAGCATCCGAGGGATCGTCGGACAAGGAGCTTGGAGTGAAGCTGGAGGAAGTAGACTTTAGGGCGAGACACGAATGATGGCGCTGCAGAGCCGTGCGCTTGGCGCATAAAAGGGATGTGGCCGGACGAAGACAACTTCGAAGGCGAGGGACTCTGAGGGATGAGAGTGAGCGAATGTAACCCGGGAAGGGGTAGTGCTCTTAGGTGAAACTTGGCCATTTGGCTAAGTGTCGGATGAGATTTCCCGACATCAGTCGACTGCCATGGAATGGCAGTCGACTGCTCTGAGTCGAACGGGGTTCGACTGGTATCCGACTGATGGGTTTTTGGCCCAGCAGTCGACTGCCAAGACCATCAGTCGACTGCTGATGGCAGCAGTCGACTGGTCGAGAGGGTTTTGGGCACAGAACCTCTCATAGCCGACTGGGCAGTCGACTACGAGGCATCAGTCGACTGATGGATACATCAGTCGACTGCCAAGGATTCTGTTGGACTACAACGGTCGGGATCTGACGTGTTTTGAGGCCGTTGTAGTGGCGGCAGTCGACTGCCATGGGCAGCAGTCGACTGGTGGCGGCCAACGGGAAGAAATCAACCCTCTCTATAAAAAGAGAGGGTGTTGGGCTTTGGGAGCCTAATGCTTCTATTCTAAACATCTCCCAAAGTTCCCAAATGAATTTCCTCCTCTTCCTTGTGCTTATATTCATCTTATTGCAAGAGGAGTGATTTTGTAAAAAAGGTTACCTCCACCTAGCTTTGTGCAAAGGAGAGAATAGTGAAAGCTTGCGGAGTGATTCACCGTGGATGAATCGGACCGTGGATTAGCGGCGTAGACGTGAACTACGTTACATCCTTTGTTAGCGTTTGTATTCTTGTTATTGCTTTTGCCTTTAATTGTTTGTATTTGCATATTCTGCTTGCGCTAATAGTTTTGTAGACGATCAACGAATGAACGAATTCCACCGTCTACGACAAAGGATATTCACCCCCCTCTAGCCGGCCAACACAATCACATCGATCGATCCCCTATAGTTACTGATCAAGCCAGAGTGTCAAGCTGTCACTGGTGATGGAAAAGGAGGCCAGAGGGCCGAGCTATCGCTGGCGCTGGAGAAGGAGGGCGGAGGCCGGAGGGCGGAGCTGTCGCTGGAGTCGATCGTGGGAGATAAGCGCCGAGAAGAAGTCGATCACGTGCGAGAAGAAGCTAGGGGACGGGGCCAGAGTTGGTCGCCAGAGAGTCACACGGAGAATCACCAGAGAGCAGAATCACTGGAAGAGATGAGAAGTCACGCGGAAAAAATGGGAGAATCGGCTCAGGCTAGGGTTTTTACACGTATATTAGCGACAAAATATGATTTATTCGTCGCTAATATTTATTATATTAGCGACGAAAATTTAATAATTCGTCGCTAATATTGATCATCAGTCTACCAGTGGGATTTACGACTCGACTGGCAATAATTTGGCCATAGGTACAGAATCGAGTTAACTCGATTGGTGCCTCGACTGAATTGTTTGCGACGAAATTTAAATATATCGTCGCTAATGTTCAGTTGATTGGTGGGATTGATGACTCGACTGCCTGACTTTTGGCCGACCACAGAATTCAGTTTACTCGATTGGTGGCTCGACTGAATAATTTGCGACGAAATATTAAATTTCGTCACTAAATAATTTACAATGAATATATATTTATTCATCGCTAATAACATTTTACGACGAATATTTTTATATCGTCGTTAATATATACTATATTGGCGACGAAATTTTATTGTTTCATCACAAATATAAAATTATTTGCGACGATTGATAAATTCACCATAAATATCTAGTGTTAGCGACGAATAACTAATTTGTTACTAATATTTTGTCGCTATTTTTCATTTTTCTTATAGTGAGTGTGTTGTGGACATATGTATGTGTTGTCGTGCATTCATTTCATTTACATGCATGTTGGTTACTTAGTCTCCCTTGTGGTTGACAGGGTCGTCAGTCATCCTACCTCCCAGGTTACTCGTGGAGGAGTAACTGATGTGAGGGCAGAGCATTTGTTGTGTCGCACTTGCCCCACTATTGACAGTGGTAGTTGGAGTTGTGTGCAGTTGTCCTCAGTGTATGACACTCGACCACTCATGGGTAGTGTCAATCGGAGTGGCCAGCAGCAGAGACCCCCGTTGTGTAGCTTATAGCTCTTTAGCTTATCGCTACTTATTCATATTGCACACTCGGCCACTCGAGAGCAATGGTTGTTGTTGAGTTGGGACAGTTGTCATATCGTGCCACCTAGGCCACACTGGGGTCATGGTAGCATGTGGGGTGCGTAGGCATGACCATGCATTTGCATTGCCATGTGTAAGGGCATTTGTATATATATAGATATGCATATATTTATGTATATATATATGTGTGTGAGTGTGAGCAATATATATAGATACGATCTATATATATATGCTTGTTGTATTGTTGCATTTGTTTGTGCTATGGTTTGTTGCATTTGAGTATACATCATCTTGCATGTTATTTGCATGATTTATACTGTTGTGTATGGGATACCAGTGTATGACTCGGACCGGATGGTTATATGTATTTGATCAATACCTTGATGTTGAGTAGGTTGGATCATGTTGGGATGTATACTGAAAGTCTAGCTCTTTTGTATGAACATTTTTATTTTGAAATAAGAATCACATGATCATTGTTTGCACTTTATATTTATTATATGTGTACATATTGTCTAATACTTTACATTGTAGATAACATGGTACTTGGTGTGGCACAGAAGATCATGTTATCAGTCCCTTGTAGAATATAAGTAGAGGCTCACAACCAAGATGGTTTTGGACAAACCATTGGCATGGTTTGTAGTGTAGCTTGGTATTGGTTTGTCTTGAACATAGAGTTATACTAGTACACTTAGGTGTATTGAGCAGGACCGACATAGAGACGATTCAATTTATTGCTGACTACATAATTGAATCGGACCTCGGATATTATGTTGTACATGCTCTTAATCCCGATATAATAACGGGCACATCTACTTAGTATTTATTTCTTTGATTTACCAAAGGGTGAGATTTAAATGGATTAAATCAATATTCCCGGTAAGTTAGGAAATGATATTATTTACATGGTGTGCTGTTAATTATAGGAGGAAACCGTGTACTATATATTAGGTTGATGATGTCCCCTTGAAGAGCTCATAAGGTTCATCATGTAAACCCTGTAGGTTGACTTAGTCAACATGATGATAAGGTTGAGTGGTACTACTCGAGGAGTTAGATGTTAATTGATTGATGGTCAGTAAATCAATTAATTGACGGACATTCGATATCTTAAACACGGGGAGATGGATGTACAAATAATGTATGGAGCCCATATTAATTTATGGGTGTTGGTGAGGTAATTCAATGATGATCCTCTAGTGGAATGGAACATCATTGATGGATCAAGTTTGTGTGGTTCCGATCCATCGGGTGGCCAAGATCCAACTCCTCCTCATGGTCCCTATCGTAGCCTAATATAATCCTCATGAAGCCTAGATATAAGAATAGAAGGAAAAGAAAGGGGAGGGAAAGGAAAGGGGAGGGAAAGGAAAGGAAAGGGAGAGGAGAGGTTGGATGTGGTGGGCGGCAAGTTTAAAGATTGATAAAAAAAATTTATTTCCTAATTCTATGCCACCTTAGGCGGCAAGATTTGAATTAGTTAAAAAAAAATTTCAAGATTAGAATTGGTAAAAAAAAAGTTTTTCTATTTTCTATGCCACCTTGGGCGGCAAGATTAGAGGAGGTAGAAATTTTTTTTTTTACTAATTCCTTGCTACCTTGGGCGGCAAGAATAATTAGGAATTAGTTCCTAATTTTTTGGCCACCTCATCAATAACCAACTTTCTCTTAAGTTCTAAAAAAGGGAGGCTAAGGGGGTGGCACGATGAGGATCAAGAATTAGGGTTTAGGTTTCTTTGCTTGGCCGACTCTATCCCCTTGTGGTTGGCGGCACAAAGATATATGAAACCCTAAGTTTTCTTCCTAAGAATCTTCTCCTCTTCACTCCCTCTAGGGCCGGTGGCACAAAGGGGTTGTAGAGTCTTCTATTGCTCCCCTTTGGCCGGTCTTTCTCTCATCCTTTTCCTCTTGGCCAGTGGCACTAGGAGTTAGGGATTGTTCCCTTGTTTGGTTCTTTGGTTGGCCATCTTGTTCTCTCTTTTCTTGGGGCTGGCGGCAACAAGCTTTTGTGGCTTGGTGGTTGGCTCAAGCAAGAAGGGAAGGAGAGTTCTTCTTTCTTTTGATTGAAGAAGATCTAGGAAGCTTCAACTTGTGGAGGATCTTCGTCCACACGAAGTCTACAAGGAGGTTAGGACATACGATAGAAAATCGAGAGGTATAAAAGTTTTACAAGTTTTATTATTGATCTTTGCATGTTCTTATTAATATGTTTGTATGTGTTGGTTTTACATGTCTACATCCATATGTATTTGTATAATCATGGACCCCGAAGATAAATACAAAAACCGGTAATCCGTCCGTCGTCTCTTCCGTGGCTAACCGACTAGAAGAGTTTTGTTGCTTGAACAACTAGTTTGTTCACGCGATCGCTCAAGTCATTAGCACGACGACGAATTGGTTGAGCTTAGGAAACTCATCCCATCCGGATTAGTTTTCATTAGTGAAAATTTTAATCCGGGGACATGGGAGCCGACGAGCCTCCGAGCATGCCATCAGATCAAGTATGTTGTTGTATTTATTGTAGTATGTTCGCAAGACCATGTATTAAATACAAAGGTAGTTTTACTCTATCCTGTTGTATGGGCTATATTGTTGTGTATCTGTTCAGGTTGTGTAGGTTGTGTCATTGCAGACCATTGAGGTATGTCAGTACATTACGTTATGTACAGTTGATTAGATGGTGGTTTATGCTCTGTTTAGATTTACACTGATAGTTGTTTGTTATCACCTTTACGATTGTATACCGTTGATCATATATATATATATATATATATATATGTTCATCTCCATTTGTATATTTGTTGCTCTACATATGTTATTTGTTCATGCACTATCTGTATATATTACCGCTGAGTTTTATGCTCACCACCACAGACCCTAGGTTTTCTTGTCGCCCAGGTAATAGGTAGAAGATTCCTTAGATGCTCGGAGCACCGCCAGCTGATCCTATCTCACATCAAGTATTTGGATTGTAATCCATATTGGTGTTGTATATTTTGGATTTTTATCCTATATTGTTTCCATTGTTTGGTAAACGGTTATGTTGTTATGTATTTGATTCTAATTATATTTCCTTGTTGGGTCAAGTCGTACCGGTACGCAACTATTTGAGTCTTGTGTTTTATTATTTATTGGTGTATTCCGCTGTGACTTTGATTATATTCTTTTATATATTGTGTGGTTTGTTAGTAATATATGAGAGATGTCCTAAGGCAATCGCCTTATGTATGAACCATTTATATGATAAATGAAGATTCACTATTTGAGTATACATGTTTTATGTATTTGATTGGATCTTAAACTCATTTACTGAATGTCCACGATACGATTCACAAAGATGAGAGAATTTGTGATTGGATCACAACTAGTGAGTATCTCTACATGTGTAATTGTGATGTATCGGAATTATCCCTAGTCGATGAATTGATGGATTTGGACACCATCAATTCTGTCGAGACTAGCACGAGGTATACTCCTTGGTGTATCAAAGCAGCTGATTCTCACTGGCTGGAGACATAGTGATGTCCAGAGTTAATCGTGGATGCTAGTTATGGTAACTAGTTCATTGGAGTGACCAGCCGTAAGACTTCATATGGTTCTCTGCATATATAGATATGTCAATGAAGTTCTTACTGTGGCTTAAGTGCGATGTTCCTTTGACTTGCGGTATTCAAGTCATCTTGATCATGGAGACTTATGCTTTGACATCTTAAGCAAACATCTCTAAGGAGATGTGGACCCGGGATGATTGGGTATAAGTCGAAGTGATCGAAGGTGTTTGAATAGCCTATAAAGGATTCACCACTCCTTGCGAGGAGATGTATACCCATGGCCTCTCGTCGGATTGTTACTAAAGTCTTTGGCCAAAGCATTACATGTTTAGAGTAAAGTACTCTTCGATACATGTGGAGTAACTAGAATCCGTAGGACGAGGAAATGATACTTGGGCTAGGTGTGACGTAGTCAGCCTAGTGGGGACTGACACAATAGACCATGTCCTGAACCAAGTGGGTATAAGATGAGTGAAGGGAATGGGGCATGATTCATTCGAGCTACTGAAGGGTTTCAGAAATAGTTCTGGATCAACCGTTGATCTTTTCGATTAATTGGGGATCATGATGTACTACTAGGTGCCACTCATGATCGTTCTATAATTAATGGTTAATTATAGACGGCCAACATAAACCGAGAACCTATTTGGTCACACGCACAACGAGTGTAATCCAAAGGATTTAAAACGAGCTTGAGAATGGGATTCTCTGACCGAGAGAAACTATGTTTGGTTGGACCAAACATAAAGCGAGCATGAAATTGTTTCAGTCGCAATGGAAGCGTGGATGGGCAGTGTCTTATGAAGACATAATGGATGGACCAAAATAGTTTGGTTCTAATCCAATGGATAAGAATAAACCAAAGGGTTTGGTTTATTTTAAACGAATGAACCAAAAGTTGGTTCGGTTCGTTTTAACTTAAAATAAACCATCATGGTTTGGTTTATTTTAACTTATCTTAATGGAGCGGGTTAACGGGCTTTATGGATATGATCCATTAACCATTAAGAGAATTAGTTCTCTATAAAAGTGGGCTTAAGGGATTGTTAAACCCTAACTAATCCAAACCCTAGCCCCCCCTTGAGTTGCCGCCCACTCCTTGGAGGAGTTAATCGGCGCTAACCCTAAAGCTGCCGCCAGCTTTGTGCCGCGCCCAAGACCCTTGCCGGCGTCAAGCTCCAGCCCGGTGAACCTCCAGCGACCCTCCGGTGATCTCCTAAAGGTTCGGCATCAAGGTGAGCTTTTTCTCTCCTTGTTTTGGCGGGCGCTACTCCTCCACCAAGCTGTCCAGTTTTCTGGATCCCTTCTCGCCGGAGCGCCGCTTTGGACGACGGTTAGTGCTCCGACAGCGGCTAACTTACCGGGATTTGATCTCAGTAATCCTCTGAGGTGGAGGACGGCGATCTGGCCAAACGGTTGACGAATACCTCTCCGGAGAAGCGAGTTTTGAGAACTCGTTTTAGGATCCGAATTTGGATTCGGATCGTGATCATCTCTCGATCACGTTGTCTTCAACACGAGGCTAGTAACCCGTACGAAGACGAAGCTCGTGACTTAGTGAAGTCATCCCGAGGAGCTCGGCGTGGATACGGATAGAGACGATTCTTACGAGGATCGTTCCGGTTGATGCCGTTCCCGCTACACGTCATACGGAAGGTATAACGTAGTTTAATTTTCTTTTATTGCAAATTTTAATTTACGGTTATGTCTACACTTGTTGTAATAGCATGCGTGTGTTGTGTGTGTTGTAATAAATATAGATTTATTATTTTTAATTGCTTCCGCTGTGCTCATGTTTACGAAACATGATCGAACACACACACGCCGCGGTGCCGGAAACCCAACAGTGGTATCAGAGCCCAGGTTGTGTTTCGACATAATCGTAAAATTGGTTTTGCGATAGTCATAATGTATTTCTGGAAATTTTCTAATTTTGGAAATTTAGAAGTATTTATGGAAATTTTTCAATTTTGGAAAGTCTAGAAGTATTTATGGAAATCTTCCACTTTTGGAAAGTTGGAAGTATTTATGGAAATTTATATTTTCCATAAATAAAATATTTGATTAGATTCTGGAAATTTTTTTCCTAATTTAATCATGATTTGATTTGGGAAATCAAATCTTAAAATATTTTATTTCCATAAGTAGTTTTAATGATTTAGGAAATTGGTTTCCTAAATAGATTTTCCTTAATCAAATAATTCCATGAATAAAATATGTGATTAGATTTGGAAATTTGTTTCCTAATTTAATTATGATTTGATTTGTAGAATCAAATCTTAAACATATTTTATTTCCATAAATAGTTATGACATATAAGGAAATTATATACATGACATAATTGTATGCCATGTAATTGCATTAGATGCATAACATTATGCCATGCGTGTCGTGACATGTAGATGTATGCCATGTATGCCATGCCATGTAGATAATAGTTATTTGCATGCAAAGAGGATGAGACATAAAAACCCTTAATAAATATTAAAGCCTACACCTTCCATGAACCAGAGTTCTGTTTCTTGTTTGGGTTGTTGGACTCTCTCCAAGCCCGGCTCGAACCTGAATATGTTCAAACCATGGAATAGTTTAATACTAATATGGTAAGAGTCAGAGGTCAATCGTTAGCTTTGGTTGTTGGACTCTCTCCAAGCTGGGCTAATTGGTTGAATGCGCTCTAACCATATTAAAACTATGTCCCGATTAATGGGTTGGCTTTAACCTGGAGCATCGGCTTGTTGGACTCTCTCCAAGGTCGATGTAAAGGGAGGTGAAGTTGGGTGCTATGCATATGATGCATACTTGTTAATGTGTTAACAACCCGATGTATGTGTGAACATTCAATTAGTTGATAGCACATTGTGATAGTTGCATATACGGGATATGCAATCGGTATAGATGATACCTACCGTCGTAGTTATGAATGGCTTGTTGGACTCTCTCCAAGGTTGTTCATAACTATGATGGATATCAGCCCATTCGGAGATGGACCTACAATCTCCCAAAGTGATTTTGGGGTTTTTGAAATTCGAAAAAATGAATGGGATTTATAAATGTATATTGATGCAATTTTAAAATCATCTTTCTCATATATGCTCGTTTTGTATTTCTAAGTTAATATATTGATCATGATGTGTTTGAATTTGCGTTCCATTTTGGATTCAAATAAATTGACTGGGCCGAACTTCTTGGACTGGCTTAGAAACTTGAGAATTATTCTCAAGGTGAAAAGCTTGTAAATGTCCTCGAAGCGCCTCTTCACTTGATCTAGTGACGATGCAACTCTGGACCAATTGTTGGCCTATCAGAAACATGTGAGTGATTCTGAACAAATGAGTTGCATCATGCTAGCCACGATGGAACCCAAGCTACGAAAGCAGCATGAGCATATGGATGCTCATATCGTAGTCCTTCATCTTTGTGAGTTGGTTGATGAGCTAGTGAGATTCGAAAGGTTCGAAGTCTCAAAGCTCCTCTTCAACTCTGAGATGCTAGGAGGTTCATCTGTGGTACTGCTCAATATGTTGAAGACTGTGGAGTCTTCTGAGAAGCATGAGAAGGGGACGGTGCTGTTAGTTGATTCCTCGAAGAAAGGTTCTAAGAGGAAGTCAAAGGAACAGCAGAAGGGAAAGAAGAGAAGGGCTAAGAAGGTAGAACTAGCACAAAAGGAAACTTGCCATCATTATGGCAAGGAGAGCCATTTGCGAAGAAACTGCAAGACTTATCTTGAGTCCATGAAGAAGAAGAAGGCATCCGATGCCCCATCCTCTTCAGGTATCTTCGTTATTGATTGTCATTCTATTTCCTTAGACACTTGGGTATTGGATACTGGGTGTAGCTCACATATATGTAATGACATACAGGGGCTAAGGAATAGAAGAAGACTTGTCAGAGGGGAGTCAAATTTGCGAGTTGGCAATGGAGCAAAGGTTGCATGCGCCATCGAAACTTATTTGTCAAGCTCCTAGTGGACTAGTCTTGGAACCGGACAATTGCTATTATGTTCCTTCTCTAATAAAGAACATTGTTTCTATTTCTGCTTAAATAGAAATGGTTTCCATTTAACGCTTTAGTAACAATTGTTGTTATATAACTTTGAATGGCGTACTTTATGGAACCGGAACTTTGAGTAATAGCATTTATCGTTGGGCGTATCGGTGACATTTTCAATATCGAGCGAGCAACAGCGTGCTCGAAAGGATAATCACATAGACTCCTATATGTGGCATTGTCGTCTTGGCCATATAAGCAAGAAGCATGTCGAATTACACGATGTGGAATTGGAATCGTTGAATTGGATTCATACGATACATGCGAATCATGCAAAGGCAAGATGACTAAGTTACCTTTCTTTGGAAAGGTGAGCAGTGGGAGAGTTACTAGGTCTAGTACATCTTGATGTATGTGGACCTATGTCAACTCAAGCATTAGGAGGCTATAGCTACTTCATTACCTTCACCGATGATCACTCACGGTTTGGGTATGTGTTCTTGATGAAACACAAGTCTGAAGCCTTTGAAAGGTTCAAGAAATTCAGAAATGAAGTAGAGAAACAACATGACAAGAGTATTAAAATACTTGATCGGATCGAGGTGGTGAATACTTAAGTCAGAGTTTCTTGATTATCTAGAGACAATGGCATATTGTCTCAATGGACTCCGCCCTATACACCACAATAATGGTGTATCTAGAGGCATGTAGGACCTTGTTGGACATGGTCAGTCAATGATGAATCATCGACTCTTCCCAAGTCCTTTTGGGGTTATGCACTTGACATATTTACTTGTTAAGCAGAATGCCTACAGGTAGTCTCAACTACTCCATATGAGATATGGAATGGTAAGAAACCTCATGTATCTTACTTGAAGATATGGGGTTGTCTGCTTATGTGAAGCGGTATGTATCGGACAAATTGGATGCTAAGTCGATAAATGTCTATTTATTGGATACCCTAAGGAAACAAGGGTTACCAATTCTATCATCTGTGGAACAAAGGTGTTTGTTTCAAGGCATCTTTGTGTTTCTAGAGAAAGAGTTTCTCTTGCAAGAAAGCGATTGGGAGTGTCGTCGAGCTTGAGGAGGCTCGAGAGACTCAAATAGACATTGATGAGATACAGTGAAGAACATAGGCAACTCATAGTGATGAGCAATCAATTTGGACCTATTGTAACACCACATCTTCGTAGATCTGGTAGAACACATAATATTCACGAGAGATATGGATTTCGTAAGTGAATCGAGCGGCGTGTTACTCATTGATGATGAGAGCCTACAGTTATGAAGAAGTCTTGACAAGTTGAGAAAGGGATAAGTGGCTTGGTGCCATGAAGTGAAATGGATTCCATGTATACGAAAACCAAGTTTGGAACTTGGTTGACCCACTGAAGGCATAAAGCCTATAGGGTGCAAGTGGGTTTTCAAGAAGAAAACCGACATGGATGGTAATGTGATTACCTATAAGGCTAGATTGGTGGCGAAAGGATATAAATCGTCAAAAACAAGGTGTTGATTATGGCGAAACCTATTACTTTGTAGCTATCTTAAATCCATTCGGATGCTCTGGCCATAGCGGCTCATTATGATTATGAGATATGGCGGATGGATGTGAAAACAGCTTTCCTTAATGGAAACTGCTCAGGGCGTGTATATGATACACACGAGGTTTCACATCGGTTGATAAAACCAAGGTATGCAAATTGCGGCGATCCATTTATGGATTGAAGCAAGCATCCGAGGCTGGAATATCCGTTTTGATGAGACGATCAAAAGTTTAATTTCTCACAAAATCGACGAACCTTGTGTGTACAAGAAGGTTAGTAGAAGTGCGATCGTGTTCCTAGTATTATATGTCGATGACATATTACTTATAGGAGCGATGTGTCAATCTTCTGATCGATTAAGGTTTGGTTGTCAAGACATTCTCCATGAAAGACACAGGAGAAGCAACCTACATCCTTGGGATTAAGATCTATAGAGATAGATCGAAGCAGTTTGCTTGGTCTTTCATGATCTACATATATGGGCCGAGTGCTAAGAGGTTTAGCATGTCGGAATCAAGAAAGGTTATCTACCCATCGGGCATGGGGTACACCTTTCAAGTCTATGTCCGCGCCTGAAGGCGAGAGGATTTGCATGAGTAAGATTCCCTATGCATCCATAATAGGATCTATCATGTATGCTATGTTATGTACGAGGCCCGATGTATCGTATGCTCACGAGTGTCACGGCGGATACAATCCGATCGAGAATGGATCATTGGGTGTATTAAGGCGATCCTTAAGTACTTGAGAAGAATTAAGGATGTGTTCCTAATATATGGAGAAGGGGACATGGTGATCTGGCGGGTATACGGATGTCGGCTTCGAAGACAAGGATGATTCGGTCTCGATGCGGATCGTGTTCACCTTGAATGGGGCGCGATGAGTTGGAAAAGTTCCAAACAAGAGGCATGTAGCGGATTCTACCGAGGCGAGAATATATTGCGGCTTGAGCGGCGAAAGAGGCGGTTTGGATCAGAAGTTCGTTCATGAACTTGGTGTGATTCGGCCATTGTTGAAGCAATACAGGTCTCTGCGACAACAATGGAGCAATTGCGCACGAAAGAGCCAAGGTCTCATCAACGATCCAAACATGTAGCCGCTATCATCTTATCGAGAGATCATAAGTAGGAGCGAAATACAAATCGAGAAAATTCTCCTTTGAAAGGAACTTAGCGGATCCTTTGACTAAGCATTACCTCAAAGTAAGTTTGAGGTCATGTTAGAGCTTATGGTATTGGATACCGTAGCGATTGGCATTAGGCCAAGTGGGAGTCTGTTAGTAATATATGAGAGATGTCCTAAGGCAATCGCCTTATGTATGAACCATTTATATAATAAATGAAGATTCACTATTTGAGTATACATGTTTTATGTATTTGATTGGATCTTAAACTCATTTACTGAATGTCCACGATACGATTCACAGCATGAGAGAATTTGTGATTGGATCACAACTAGTGAGTATCTCTACATGTGTAATTGTGATGTATCGGAATTATCCTAGTCGATGAATTGATGGATTTGGACACCATCAGTTACATCGAGACTAGCACGAGGTATACTCCTTGGTGTATCCAAGCGGTGATTCTCAGGCTGGAGACATAGTGATGTCGAGTTAATCGTGGATGCTAGTTATGGTAACTAGTTCATTGGAGTGACCAGTAGTAAGACTTCATATGGTTCTCTACATATATAGATATGTCAATGAAGTTCTTACTGTGGCTTAAGTGCGATGTTCCTTTGACTTGCGGTATTCAAGTCATCTTGATCATGGAGACTTATGCTTTGACATCTTAAGCAAACATCGTTGAGGAGATATGGACCCGGGATGATTGGGTATAAGTCGATGTGATCGAAGGTGTTTGAATAGCCTATAATGGATTCACCACTCCTTGCGAGGAGATGTATACCCATGGCCTCTCGTCGGATTGTTACTAAAGTCTTTGGCCAAAGCATTACATGTTTAGAGTAAGGTACTCTTCGATACATGTGGAGTAACTAGAATCCGTGGGGACGAGGAAATGATACTTGGGCTAGGTGTGGCGTAGTCGACCTAGTGAGGTGACACAATAGACCATGTCACTGAACCAAGTGGGTATAAGATGAGTGAAGGGAATGGGGCACGATTCATTCGAGCTCTTGAAGGGTTTTGAAATAGTTACGGATCAACTAGTTGATCTTTTGGTTAATTGGGGATCATGATGTACTACTAGGTGCCACTCATGATCGTTCTATAATTAATGGTTAATTATAGACGGCCAACATAAACCGAGAACCTATTTGGTCACACGCACAACGAGTGTAATCCAAAGGATTTAAAACGAGCTTGTGAATGGGATTCTCAGACCGAGAGAAACTATGTTTGGTTGGACCAAACATAAAGCGAGCATGAAATTGTTTCAGTCGCAATGGAAGTGTGGATGGGCAGTGTCTTATGAAGACATAATGGATGGACCAAAATGGTTTGGTTCTAATCCAATGGATAAGAATAAACCAAAGGGTTTGGTTTATTTTAAACGAATGAACCAAAAGTTGGTTCGGTTCGTTTTAACTTAAAATAAACCATCATGGTTTGGTTTATTTTAACTTATCTTAATGGAGCGGGTTAACGGGCTTTATGGATATGATCCATTAACCATTAAGAGAATTAGTTCTCTATAAAAGTGGGCTTAAGGGATTGTTAAACCCTAACTAATCCAAACCCTAGCCCCCTTGAGTTGCCGCCACTCCTTGGAGAGTTAATCGGCGCCAACCCTAAAGCTGCCGCCCCAGCTTTGTGCGCCCCAAGACCTTGCCGTCAAGCTCCAAGCCGGTGAACCTCCGGCGACCCTCCGGTGATCTCCTAAGGTTCGGCATCAAGGTGAGCTTTTTCTCTCCTTGTTTTGGCGGCGCCTACTCCTCCACCAAGCTGTCCAGTTTCTGGACAGCTTCTTCTCCTCTCGTCGGGCGTCGTTTGGGCGACGGTTAGTGCCCGACAGCGGCTAAATTAGGATTTGATCTCCGGTAATCCTCTGAGGTGGAGGACGAAGGATTCGTCAAACGGTTGACGAATACCTCTCCGGAGAAGCGAGTTTTGAGAACTCGTTTTAGGATCCGAATTTGGATTCGGATCGTGATCATCTCTCGATCACGTTGTCTTCAACACGAGGCTAGTAACCCGTACGAAGATGAAGCTCGTGACTTAGTGAAGTCATCCCGAGGAGCTCGGCGTGGATACGGATAGAGACGATTCTTACGAGGATCGTTCCGGTTGATGTCGTTCCCGCTACACGTCATACGGAAGGTATAACGTAGTTTAATTTTCTTTTATTGCAAATTTTAATTTATGGTTATGTCTACACTTGTTGTAATAGCATGCGTGTGTTGTGTGTGTTGTAATAAATATAGATTTATTATTTTTAATTGCTTCCACTGTGCTCATGTTTACGAAACATGATCGAACACACACACACCGCGGTGCCGGAAACCCAACATGGTTGTGGCCGATAGTCTTTGTATCAATAGGGAATTGTATCATGTACAAGGGAGATGTTGTCCAATTTTCGGGCTCGACATACTCTCGGGGCTTGACAGCAGGAAAGTAATAGTACATCCAATTGGAGAACCGACATCATGGCTTATTTGCAACATGGAAATATTCCAACTGAAGGTGGAGCAACATCAGTTTTGTTAAAAAGAGTGAAGAGGTTTGTAATTATTGATGGAACTCTATATAAGATGTCTTTTGGCCGACCTCTGCTGAATTGTTTCGGGAAAGAGGACGCCGAGTGGATACTCAGAGAAATACATGAAGGATGTTGCAACAACAATTTGGGAGGAAGGGCGCTGACTCGGAAAGTGCTATTAGCCGGATACTTTGGCCAACTCTTCATCAAGATGCACCAGGCCTAGTGCAGACTTGTCCAACCTGTCAAAACCATAGAAACAGGTCAGAGCGGCCCGCCGAGTTGATGAGGGTCATAGTTGCTTCTTGCTCTTTTGATCAGTGGGGAATGGGCATAGTCGACCTAATGCCTACAACCCCTTTACAAAAGAAATTCTTGTTAGTGGTTGTGGATTACTTCTCCAAATGGGTGGAATATGAACCTTTAGCCAAGATCTCGAAGAGTGCAGTGATACAATTCCTTTGGAAGAATATCATCTATCGTTATGGAGTTCCACGAAAGTCTCAATATTCAATAGGTCTTCACCTCAATAGCTCATCCTCAAGCCAATGGTCAGGTGGAAGTAGTTAACAGAATTCTAATTCAAGGATTAAAAATCAAGTTGGGGGTCAAGCGAGGAAATTGGGTTGACGAGTTGCCCGAGATATTATGGGTTTATCGAACCACACCCAAAACTATCACTGGAGAACTCTCATTCAGTCTGGTGTATGGAACTGAAGTAGTAATCCTGGTGGAAACCATTTTGAATAGCGCTCGAGTTGTAGCTTACAAGCCAGAGAAGAACCAAATTGTGAGATATACTGAATTAGATTTATTAGAAGAAAGGCGGGAACAAGCTCGATCCCCGGCTGAAGCATACAAGCAAAGAATACAATAAGTCTTCAACAAGAAGGTAGTACCGAAGAGTTTTCAAGAAGGTGACTTAGTTTTACGCAAAGTTAATCCTATTAGAGGTTCTAAAAAGCTAGCCCCTAATTGGAAAGAACCTTATACAGTTACTCGTTGAGTTGCCGAATCAATGTACTACTTAAAAGATGCGGAGAGCAAGGAGCTGCCTAGGCCTTGAAATGCTATGTATTTAAAATATTTTCATACCATGTAACTGAGAGGCATCAATGAGAGGAGTTATCTGTTACATGTTTGCTATTAATCCCACAAAGAATCAATGCAACTTGAATACTGTTTCATATCATTGCAATTAGTAGGTGTTTACAATTATCTAAAAAAAAATTGAAAGTAAGGAAATTACAGCCTAAAAGGCTCAGGAGGGTATCATCTGAAACCAATCTTCCAATTTAGAAAAAGAGAAATCAAGGGACATCAATGAGAAGAGTTATTTGTTACTAGTTGCTATGAGTCATTAAAAAGGAGAAATGTAATTTTAGTAGTTGAAGAGCTATAAGTAAAGCTTCATATTCAACCTCATTATTAGATACTCTAAAATGCAATCTAACTGCCAATTTAACCTCTTCCCCTTGCGGTGATATCAAAATAACCCCGACTCCACAACCTTGTTTTTAGAGGACCCATCTGCATATATAACCAACGTATCCAACTCCTCTTTATGTATAGTTTCCACCAAAAAATCAGCCAACGCTTGAGCCTTAACAGAAGTGCGAGGTTGATATGTAATATCATATTCACTAAGTTCAGTGGCCCATTTAATGAGTTTCCCAATAGCCTTTAGATGAGTGAGTATTCTATCCAAAAGAGTATAAGTAAGTACTACTAACGGATGCGATAAAAAATAAGGTTGCAATCTCCGAGAAGTCAAAACTAATCCCTAAGTTAATTTCTCCATATTAGTATAACGAACTTCGGGTCCCTTTAACGGATAATTGACATAATAAATTGGATGCTGCTGACCATGCTCCTGTCTATTAGTGCTTATAAGATCCACATATCTCTACAATGGTATGATATTGTCCACTTTGGGCCCAAGCCCTCATGGTTTTATTTTTGGGCTTTACCCAAAAGGCATTATACCAATGGAGATATCTTTTCATCTTATAAGCACATGATCTTTTCTATGTCTTACCAATGTAGGACTTTGATTGTATTTCCAATACTCCAACAATCCCCCCTCAAACGAAGGACCACATTGATTCCCCCTCAAGCCTATCCATCCTCCAATGACATCATCTACTTGATGTCCGATCGTCAACCCACCAGGACTTCCTACCAGTTGTTCGGTCCTCCCGACCCAACTAGACTTCCTGCTAGTTGTTCGGTCCTCTCGACCCAACTAGACTTCCTGCCAGTTGTTCGGTCCTCTCGACCCAACTGGACTTCTTGCCAATTTTCCGGTCCTCCCAACCCAACTGAACTTCCTGCCTAGTGTCTGGTTCTCTTGATCCGGATATGGGAGCTCAACTTCCTTCATTCGAGGTTCATGGTTTGACATGGACCATGACTCTGATACGAATTGTTAGTGCCTATAAGATTAACATATCTCCATAATGGCATGATATTGTCCACTTTGGGCCTAAGTCCTCATGGTTTTGTTTTTAGGCTTTACCCAAAAAGTCTCATGCCAATGGAGATATATTTTCATCTTATAAGCATATGATCTTTTCCATGTCTTACCAATGTGGGACTTTGATTGTATTCCAATACTCCAACACTGTCGAACTAATATTGAACTTACAATAACCTTAGAATGAGACAAGTATACCCATAACGTTTCCCCAGGCTGAGGCTTAGGCAAAAAGGGTGGCTCAGACAAATACTCTTTTAAAGATTGAAAAGTCCTATCACAATGCTCATTCCATTGAAACCGAGTAGATCTTTTAAATATCTTAAAAAAGGGAAAACTCCTATCTGTCGACCGGGATATAAATCGAGATAAAACAGTAATTCTTCCTAGCAATCTTTGCACTTCCCTTAAATTTTTTAAAGGTTGCATTTACTAAATAGCATCAATCTTACTAGGATTAGCTTTTATGCCCTTCTCAATAACTACATACCCTAAGAAATGCCCCTGTGTGACTCCAAACACACATTTTTCCGAATTAAGCTTCATTTTATATTTATGTAAAGTACTGAAAGTTTCCTCCAAATAAGGTACCAACTGCTCGGGATATTAGGTTTTAACAAGATATCATCAACATACACCTCTACATTTCTTTCCAATTGTTTTTTAAAAATTTTATCCATTAACCTTTGATAAGTAGCCCTAGCGTTCTTTAATCCAAAGGGTATAACCACATAACAAAAAGTTCCTTCAGCCGTAATAAAGCTAACTTTGTCTTGATCCTCCAATGCCAATGGTATTTGGTGATATCCCTGATAGGAATCCATCATCGAAATAAATTGATGTCCCGTAGAAGAATCTACTAATTGATCTATGCGAGGCAAAGGATAACAATCTTTAGGGGAGGCCTTATTGTGATCGCGAAAATCCACATACATTCTCCATCTTCCTGATGGCTTAGGCACCAACACTACATTAGACAACCAGGATGGATAATGTACCTCCATAATATGTCCTGCTCTCAATAATTACTACTCCTCCTTAATGATAGCATCCTTTCCAACTCCAAAATGATGATGTTTCTATTTTACCAACGTTATAGTAGGTAAAATATACAACTGATGCTCCATGATAGTAGAATCAATTCCTGTCAAGTCTTGAGGTGACCATGCAAAAATATCAACATTTTTAACAAGGCATTTTATTAAGGAAGCTTTAATCTATAAAGGAAGATATTTATCTATAAATGTAACATGTTCGACACACTTAGTATCAAACACAATGTTGGATCGAGAAGCGTTGATAGAAGGAGGGGGTGAATAGCGAGCGTAAAATTTTCGATTCATTCGTTCGATATACTAGAAAGCACAGCGGAGAAGTAAAAACACAAGTTTATTTTTTACTTGGTTCACAACCCAACGGTTGCTACTCCAAGGCCTTAATGGTCTTAGACCGCGTACGAAGGGCAAACCACTATAAGATCTCCTCCTTGTTAGAGGTAGGAGACAACGATCACAAAACCGAAAGTATGAGGATGAGGCAACAAGCCTACCTCACCTCGTTATGATTAAAACAAAGGATACAATAACAAAAACAATTACTTCCTGCTGCTACCGACGAAGAAGATTAGAACTTGTCATCGTGTCGGCGTTATGATGGTGTTGGAGCTTTGGCATTGTAGGAGCACTCGAGAATAATATTGATGAATGAATGGGTTGGAATCCTCCCCTCCTTTTATAGAGTTTGGCCTTTGAATAAGTCTCCTCATCTTTTGGAAAAGATCATGAGGTGGTACCAAATTTTATCGCGAAGTGGCCACGTCAAACATTATCCATTTTGACCTAGCGCAAAGGCTGATTCGTTGCCATTAGTCGACTGATGAGCATCAGTCGACTGCCAGCCTAGCCACTTCCCTACAATAAGAGGTTAGCATGGAAAATGGTAAATACGATAGTTTTTTACCATCCGATCTCGACCTAGACCTTCCACAGGAAGTCTTAGTCAGATCACCGCCTATGGTCGTCCCCGTACAGAGGACTCGACCATACCATCCTCATTCACACAAGCTTACCTTTGGTCCTTTAAGATCTGTCGCTTTGCATCCGGTCTTCCACCTAGGTTCTTTGACTCTCATGAAGTTCCCTCGGTGTCGCCCGACCACCACAGTTCCCTCTGGGTGTCGCTGACCTTTGGCTTAGCTTAGCCTTTCTGCACACTTGATTTAGCTCATGAGACAACGATGTAAACTTAACTTTGTATCTTTGTCATAATCAAAACACAGGTTTGATTATCTAGTGCCCCTGCACCAATAATCTCCCCATTTTTGATCTATGGCAAACCAACACAAAGTTAAGGGAAATTAAAGCATAAAATAAGTATAGTAAATGATGAATTCTATTTCCAATAACTCCCCCTCAACCAAAACTCCCCATTAACCCTAGGTGAGTTTTGAAAGAGATAAATTAAATTTTGTGTTACTCCCCCTTAAGTGGTACTCCCGCTTAACTTTATCTCTTCTCCCCCTTTTACCATAAATCAAAACAAATGTTGGGGTTTTTGTATAAAATAGGGGTTTAAAAACAATATTGTATAGTTATGCATCAATAAATCAACTATGAGTCCAAGCATGCATCATCTAGTAGTAGTTAGATAGATTGGTTCGAGGTGTATCCCTCTGCACCAATAATCTAAAGGTTTGTAATATAACCCTTAGGGTTAGTTTGCTCTCCCCCTTAGTCAAACATATGAAGTATAAGAGATGTAGGGGGCGCTAAACTTTGGCTTAAAGGATTGTAAATAGTCATTAAGTACAATAGTTGAGAAAATAAGTAGTATTTTGAAAAGGTTATTTTAAGTATAGTTCAATTATCCTTAACATCTCACCCATTCTCTGTGTCTCAGAATTTGTTCACCTTATATGTTTTATGAGATGATTTTAAATTGATTAAAGATGGTCAACCTGTAGGGAATTGCTTCGGAGGCTCATTGGCTCCCATGTCCCCTGATTAAAATTTTCACTAATGAAAAAATAATCCGGATGGGATGAGTTTCCTAAGCTCAACCAATTCGTCGTCGTGCTAACGACTTGAGCGATCGCTTGAACAAACTAGTTGTTCAAGAAACCAAGCTCTTCTAGTCGGTTAGCCGCGGAAGAGACGACGGACGAATCGTCGGTTTTTGTGTTTATCTTCGGGGTCCATGATTATACAAATACATACAAATGTAAACTAGTATAATCAACACATACTAAGATAAGGAACATAATAATAAGAACATGCAAAGATCAATAATAAAAGTTGTAAAACTTTTATACCTCTCGATCTTCTACCGTATGTCCTAACCTCCTTGTAGACTTCGTGTGGGCGAAGATCCTCCACAAGTTGAAGCTTCCTAGATCTTCTTCAATCGAAAGAAAGAAGAACTCTCCTTCCCTTCTTGCTTGAGCCAACCACCAATCCACAAAGGATTAATGCCGCCGGCCCCAAGAATGGAGAGAAAAAAATGGAAACAACCAAGGAACCGAACAAGGGAACAATCCCAAGCTCCTTTGTGCCGCCGGCCAAGAGGAAAAGAAGAGGAGAATAGGAATAGATCGAGCGCCGACCAAGGAAGAGGGAAGATATCTAGGAGCCGGCCACCCCCTAGGAAGAAGAAGAGATCTTCTCCTATAGTTGCCGCCCAATCTTCCTTGCAAACCCTAGCCGCCCAACCAAAGAGCCAAACCCTAATCTAATTAGGGTTTCCTCCTTAGGGTTTCTTGCCGCCCAAGCTATTGATAGGCAAAACCCTAATCTCCAAAACCAACCAACATCTTCTCTTGCCGCCCACCCTAAGCCACCCTTGTATAGAGTTAGGGATAAGCCTTGGTTTAATCTCCACCGTCGGATCTAGAGACTTAGTCTCCACCGTCGGATCTAGGGTTTCATCCCAACCGTTGGATCTAGGGTTCCATCCCAACCGTCAGATCTAGGGTTTCATCCCAACCATTGGATCTAGTGTTTCATCCCAACCGTCGGATCTAGGGTTTCATCCCAACCGTCGGATCTAGGGTTTCATCCCAACCGTCGGATCTAGGGTTTCATCCCAACCGTCGGATCTAGGGTTTCATGAGGATTATATTAGGCTACGATAGGGACCATGAGGAGGAGTTGGATCTTGGCCACCCGGTGGATCGGAACCACACAAACTTGATCCATCATTGATGTTCCATTCCACAAGAGGATCATCATTGAATTACCTCACCAACCCCCATAAATTAATATGGGCTCCATATATTATTTGTACATCTATCTCCCCGTGTTTAAGATATCGAATGTCCGTCAATTAATTGATTTACTGACCATCAATCAATTAACATCTAACTCCTCGAGTAGTACCACTCAACCTTATCATCATGTTGACTAAGTCAACCGGTTTACATGATGAACCTTATGAGCTCCTCAAGGGGACATCATCAACCTAATATATAGGACACGATTTCCTCCTATAATCAACGACACACCATGTAAATAATATCATTTCCTAACTTACCGGGCATATTGATTTAATCCATAGAAATCTCACCCTTTGGTAAATCAAAGAAATAAATACTAAGTACATGTGCCCGTTATTATATCGGGATTAAGAGCATGTACAACATAATATCCGAGGTCTGATTCAATTATGTAGTCAGCAATAAATTGAATCACCTCTATGTTGGTCCTGCTCAATACACCTAAGTGTACTAGTGTAACTCTATGTTCAAGACAAAACAATACCAAGCTACACTACAACCATGCCAATGGTTTGTCCAAAACCATCTTGGTTGTGAGCGTCTACTTATATTCTACAAGGGACTGATAACATGATCTTCTGTGCCACACCAAGCACCATGTTATCTACAATGTAAAATATTAGACAATATGCACACATATAATAAATATAAAGTGCAAACAAAGATCATGTGATTCTTATTTCAAAATAGGAGAAATGTTCATACAAAAAAGCTAGGCTTTCAGTATACATCCCAACAATCTCTCACTTATACTAAAAGACTATGCTGTCCTCATTCTGCCATACATTTGATTCCCCTTCCCTCCACATGCCTATCAAAGCTCTCGCTAGAAGGGCCTTAGGTAAAGGGTCTACTAGGTCATCCTCTGATGCAATCTAGGCGACAGCAACTTCTACCTCGTTTACGATTTCTCGTTTCAGGTGGTACTTACGCTCTATGCATTTACTTACCTTATGGGCTCCTGGTTCCTTCGAGTTTGCAACTGCACCATTATTATCACAATAAATTGTGATAATTCTGGGCAAACCAGGAATCACATCCAAGTCCTACAGGAAGTTCCTGAGCCACCCAGCTTCTTTGGCCTCCTCATAGGCTGCCACATACTTAGCTTCCATGGTGGAGTCCGCCACGAAGTCCTGCTGGACACTCCTCCATACAATGGCTCCACCTCCCAAAGTAAACACAAAACCTGAGGTAGACTTACTGTTATCCCTTTCTGATTGGAAGTCGCAATCCATGCAACCCACAGGGAGTAATTGGTCTGCCCGGTAAACTATCATATAATCCCTAGTCCTTCTCAGGCACTACAATATATGCTTTACCACAGTCCAATGTCCCTGTCCTGGATTACTCTGATATCTGCTGACCATGCCCACGGCAAAGCAGATATCTGGCCTCGTATAGAGCATCGCATACATGAGGATTTCTATTGCCGAAGCATAAGGAACCTCCTTTCATCTCCTCTATCTTTTTTGATGTTGGGACACATCTCTTTAGATAAAGGTACTCCATGCCTAAAAGGTAGAAAACCTTTCTTGGAGTTCTGCATGCTAAAACGAGCAAGATTGTGTCTATGTATGAAGCTTGGGATAAGCACCACATCCTTTTCCTGCGATCCCTTATAACCTTGATCCCAAGGATGTGTCCTACTTCTCCCAAGTCCTTCATATCAAACTGTTTGGACAACCATACCCTTACGCCCGATAACACTTTGATATTGTTGCCAACTACCAAAATATTATCTACGTATAGTATAAGAAATACCACTACGTTTCCGTCACATCTCTTGTATACACAAGACTCATCCGGACTTTGAATAAATCCATAAGTCTGGATTTACCTCATCAAAGCGGATGTTCCAAGACCTCGAAGCTTGTTTCAATCCATAAATGGATCGATTAAGCTTACATACAAGATGCTCTTTTCCCTTAGCAATGAATCCCTCTGGTTGCTTCATATAGATGTTTTCCTCAAGACTTCCATTAAGGAAAGCTGTCTTGACATCCATCTGCCACACCTCATAATCCATATGAGCTGCTATGCATAAGAGCTCCCAGACCTGTCTTGAATCCATAGATTCAATCTCAGTATTCATTGAACTTTGCTAAGATACTGCATCTTTATCTTGGATTGCCTCGTCATATGTCCAGGGATCAGGTTCATGTTTACCAGGGACTAAGTCCGAAGACTCTCCCAAGAACATGAATCTCTCGAGTTGTCTAACAACCCTCCCACTACGACGAGGTGCCTCATTGTTAGTAATATATGAGAGATGTCCTAAGGCAATCGCCTTATGTATGAACCATTTATATGATAAATGAAGATTCACTATTTGAGTATATATGTTTAATGTATTTGATTGGATCTTAAACTCATTTACTGAATGTCCACGATACGATTCACAGCATGAGAGAATTTGTGATTGGATCACAACTAGTGAGTATCTCTACATGTGTAATTGTGATGTATCGGAATTATCTCTAGTCGATGAATTGATGGATTTGGACACCATCAATTCTGTCAAGACTAGCACGAGGTATACTCCTTGGTGTATCCAAGCAGCTGATTCTCACTGGCTGGAGACATTGTGATGTCCGGAGTTAATCGTGGATGCTAGTTATGGTAACTAGTTCATTGGAGTGACCAGCCGTAAGACTTCATATGGTTCTCTGCATATATAGATATGTCAATGAAGTTCTTACTGTGGCTTAAGTGCGATCTTCCTTTGACTTGCGGTATTCAAGTCATCTTGATCATGGAGACTTATGCTTTGACATCTTAAGCAAACATCTCTAAGGAGATGTGGACCCGGGATGATTGGGTATAAGTCGAAGTGATCGAAGGTGTTTGAATAGCCTATAAAGGATTCACCACTCCTTGCGAGGAGATCTATACCCATGGCCTCTCGTCGGATTGTTACTAAAGTCTTTGGCCAAAGCATTACATGTTTAGAGTAAAGTACTCTTCGATACATGTGGAGTAACTAGAATCCGTAGGACGAGGAAATGATACTTGGGCTAGGTGTGACGTAGTCAGCCTAGTGGGGACTGACACTATAGACCATGTCCTGAACCAAGTGGGTATAAGATGAGTGAAGGGAATGGGGCACGATTCATTAGAGCTACTGAAGGGTTTCAGAAATAGTTCTGGATCAACCGTTGATCTTTTCGGTTAATTGGGGATCATGATGTACTACTAGGTGCCACTCATGATCGATCTATGATTAATGGTTAATTATAGATGGCCAACATAAACCGAGAACCTATTTGGTCACACGCACAACGAGTGTAATCCAAAGGATTTAAAATGAGCTTGAGAATGGGATTCTCAGACCGAGAGAAACTATGTTTGGTTGGACCAAACATAAAGCGAGCATGAAATTGTTTCAGTCGCAATGGAAGCGTGGATGGGCCGTGTCTTATGAAGACATAATGGATGAACCAAAATGGTTTGGTTCTAATCCAATGGATGAGAATAAACCAAAGGGTTTGGTTTATATTAAACGAATGAACCAAAGGTTGGTTCGGTTCGTTTTAACTTAAAATAAACCATCATGGTTTGGTTTATTTTAACTTATCTTAATGGAGCGGGTTAACGGGCTTTATGGATATGATCCATTAACCTTTAAGAGAATTAGTTCTCTATAAAATAGGGCTTAAACCCTAATCCAAAAAACCCTAATTGGAGTTGCCGCCCAACCTTGTTGTGCCGCCCCCTCCATCATCTCATCTATTCGGCGCCCAACCCTAAAGTGCCACCATCCAGCTTTTGTGCAGCCGTCCATCTTGTTGCCGGCGACCAAGCTACAGACGGTGAACCCTCCGGCGATCCTCCGGTGATCCCCTATAGGTTTGGCATCAAGGTGAGCCTTTTCTTTCCTTGGTTGGCCGGCGCCTATATCCTCCACCAAGCTGTCCAGTTTTCTGGACAGCTTCTCCTCGTCGGGCGTCGTTTGGGCGACGATTAGTGCTCCGGACAGCGGCTAACTTTACGATTTGATCTCCGGTAATCCTCTGAGGTGGAGGACGAAGGATTCGTCAAACGGTTGACGAATACCTCTCCGGAGAAGCGAGTTTTGAGAACTCGTTTTAGGATCCGAATTTGGATTCGGATCGTGATCATCTCTCGATCACGTCGTCTTCAACACGAGGCTAGTAACCCGTATGAAGACGAAGCTCGTGACTTAGCGAAGTCATCCCGAGGAGCTCGGCGTGGATACGGATAGAGACGATTCTTACGAGGATCGTTCCGGTTGATGCCGTTCCCGCTACACGTCATACGGAAGGTATAACGTAGATAATTTTCTTGTATTGCAAATTTTAATTTACGGTTATGTCTACACTTGTTGTAATAGCATGCGTGTGTTGTGTGTGTTGTAATAAATATAGATTTATTATTTTTTAATTGCTTCCGCTGTGCTCATGTTTACGAAACATGATCGAACACACACACGCCGCGGTGGCGGAAACCCAACACTCATGTGTATGCTCAGTGACCCGTGGTGCAGTGACATGTGGTATTTCCTCTTCTACCGGTGGTACTGAAGTCGGGACTTCCCCTGTTAACTCCTCAAGAACAATCCTACTCGTGGGCTTGTGGTTCATCACATAGTCCTCCTCTAGAAATCTGGCATTTGTACTCATGATCACCTTCTGATCTCTAGGACTATAGAACAAACCACCCTTCGTTCCCTTAGGGTAGCCAACAAACAAGCGTACTTCTGTACGAGATTCCAACTTACTAGCATCTCCCTTCAGCACATGTGCTGGACTACCCCAAATCCGAATATGTCTTAGACTAGGCTTTCGCCCAGTCCACAATTCTGTGGGAGTAGAGGGTACTTACTTAGATGGAACCAAGTTACGAATGTGTGCTGTCGTTTCCAGAGCAAACCCCCAGAACGAATCAGGTAACTCAGAATAACTCATCATCGATCTGACCATCTCCATAAGAGTCCTATTCCTTCGCTCCGCCACACTATTCTGTTGGGGTATGACAAGTGCGGACAATTGGGATTGAATCCCAGCCTCTGATAAGTAACTCCTAAACTCTCCCAAGAGGTACTCGCCACCACGATCAGATCGTAGTGTCTTGATACTTTTACCTTGATAGTTCTCCACATCAGCCTTGAATTCTTTGAACCTGTCAAAGCATTCAAACTTGTGGCGCATCAAGTAAATGTATCCATACCTTGAATAATCGTCTATAAAAGAGACAAAGTATTCAAAGCCACCTCTAGCCTGGATAGACATAGGACCGCACAAATCAGAATGAACCAATTCCAATACATCTTTGGCTCTATACCCCTTAGCCTTAAAAGGCCTCTTGGTCATCTTTCCTTCCAAGCAAGACTCGCAGGTTGGGAGATCTTCCACCACTAATGAACCCAAGGGTCCATCAGCTATCAACCTTTGAATTCTACTCAGGTTAATATGACCAAGTCTTAGCTGCCAAAGATATGTCTGGTTCATTTTTGAAGGTTCTTTTCTCTTATTAAACTTAGAAGATGAGTTATTCACTTCTATATGCATCGTGGGAGTTTTCGGTTCAAGAGTGTAAAATTGCCAACCAATGTACCAGAACAGATAATCTCCCTATTCCTTTTTATAACAACTTTGTCATTAAAAGAAACAGAATATCCATCCAGAAACAATTTAGAAACTGAAATTAGATTCTTTCTAAAAGTAGGTACGTAAAGACAATTTCTCAAAACCAAAACTTTATTCTTATCAAAAGATAAATAAACGTCTCCCACTGCAATAGCCGCCACCTTTGAAGCATTGCCCATGATGACGGTAATCTCTCCCTCAGCTAGTCGTCGGGTTTCCTAGAACCCCTTTGTTCTTTTGGCGAGTACAGTCCGCCTTCCAATGTCCAGTCTGCTTGCAAGTGAAGCACTTGCCTTTTGGCTTCTTCATTCTTGCCTGAGGTCCTACTGCCATTTTCTTTGCTCCACCTTGCTTCTTCTTCTTCTTCCATTTCGGTTTAGAAGTAGAAACCTTCTGAGCAACCATGGCTTGAGCGCTTTGAAGAAAAAGCCCCTCTGCCGCCTGGAGTTCTGTCAGAAGCTCCGCCAACGAATACAACCTCTTATTCATGTTGTAGTTGAGGCGGAACTGCTCAAAACTCCTAGGCAGAGACTGAAGAATGATATCGACCTGGGTTTCCCCATCGATATCAGCTCCGAGGACTCCCATCTCATTCAGATGAGCCATCATCTTGAGAACATGGTCCCTGACGGGTGTTCCCTCGATCATGGTGGTCGTCATCAAGTTCCTCATAGCCTCCTGTCTGGCTGCCCTACTCTGATGTCCGAAAAGTTCCTTGAGATTGAACATCATGTCATAAGCCGTGGGCATGGCCTGATGCTGATGTTGCAGCACATTTGACATAGATGCCAAAATGTAACACCACGCCATCTCATCTACCTTGATCCATTTTTTATAACTTTCTTTCTTCTTTTCATCAGAGTCATCGGTGGGCTTAGGAGGACAGACCTCGAAGAGTATAAATTTGTACTCCTCTACAGTTAAGACAATATCCAAATTTTTTTTCCAATCAATATAATTTGTTCTAGTAAGTTTATTTTCTTTTAATATCACAGCAAGTGAGTTGAAAGCCATTTGAAAAACCTAAGAATCACAATGATCAAAATATTATATTTCAAATATTATTGATTTCTCAAATAATAAAATTTTGAAATCAACCAACACCTCAAAACATAGAGAATATCGCATGCCACGATAGTGTGGACATATACGAATTCTACATTTGTAAGAGGAGGTTTAACCCTTTAATTTTATTATCTTGTCAACCTTACTTTTTGACAAATAAAATTAATAGTTGGTTCCTCTTTGGCCCTACAAATAAAAGCAGTGACTCCGATGGAGAGGATACTTTTTATTTGCATCTAAGTGTGCACCATTACACGATACTAAGGGAATTATTTCGGATTATGTGTCTTACCGCTGTGAAAGTACACACGCTCCTAGATAATTTCCTATAACCATTATTTGACCTAGTGATCCGCAAACAAACCCATCCAGAGGGAGGAAGACACTCAGAGCCGACACGCAAGTTTGTTGCATCACACGTCAAATTGTAATGGAGGCCGCGGGAATTAATTAAAATATCCCTCTCCCACTTAGTAAATTGACAGTGAGGAATTTTCAAGCACACACAACATGCATATAAAACAAATCAGCAATAAATATGGAAAAAATCAAAATTTTCCCAACTATTATGGCATTGTTCTCCAATATGCGTCCCGTCATGTCGCCACCTTGTCCGCTCCACCTTTTCCCGTGTGCAAGTCACCAAAGAGATCCGTGCCAAGACAAACTATTTTAATTTACATCCATCGATCCTATACTCCATGAAGGAGTGTACAAATAATCTAGATCGAAAGTAAACTAAAATGAGTGGCTAAACAATGCCGTATTCAATTACTAAAATTAAATACTAATTTAGCCTCGTCAACCCTGAGGATTCAAATAATATACAATCACACACACATGCAATCACATACACACATATATAGCCATAATAGTTGGAACTTATGCCTGCAACCAAAAAGTTATGCTACACATATCCTACTATCATCCGGCATACACAATATATGATAAGTGCGTGAAAGTAACCGAATCCAAACACACAAAACCGGAAACCGTGGCTCTGATACCATTTGTAGGGAATTGCTTCGGAGGCTCATTGGCTCCCATGTCCCCGGATTAAAATTTTCACTAATAAAAAACTAATCCGGATGGGATGAGTTTCCTAAGCTCAACCAATTCATCGTCGTGCTAACGACTTGAGCGATCGCTTGAAAAAACTAGTTGTTCAAGCAACCAAGCTCTTCTAGTCGATTAGCCGCGGAAGAGACGACGGACGGATCGCCGGTTTTTGTATTTATCTTCGGGGTCCATGATTATACAAATACATACAAATGTAAACTAGTATAATCAACACATACTAAGTTAAGGAACATAATAATAAGAACATGCAAAGATCAATAATAAAAGTTGTAAAACTTTTATACCTCTCGATCTTCTACCGTATGTCCTAACCTCCTTGTAGACTTCGTGTGGGCGAAGATCCTCCACAAGTTGAAGCTTCCTAGATCTTCTTCAATCGAAAGAAAGAAGAACTCTCCTTCCCTTCTTGCTTGAGCCAACCACCAATCCACAAAGGATTGATGCCGCCGGCCCCAAGAATGGAGAGAACAAAATGGAAATAACCAAGGAACCGAACAAGGGAACAATCCCTAGCTCCTTTGTGCCGCCGGCCAAGAGGAAAAGAAGAGGAGAAGAGGAATAGATCGAGCGTCGACCAAGGAAGAGGGAAGAGATCTAGGAGTCGGCCACCCCCTAGGAAGAAGAAGAGATCTTCTCCTATAGTTGCCGCCCACTCTTCCTTGCAAACCCTAGCCGCTAAACCAAAGAGCCAAACCCTAATCTAATTAGGGTTTCTTGCCGCCCAAGCTATTGATAGGCAAAACCCTAATCTCCAAAACCAACCTACATCTCCTCTTGCCGCCCACCCTAAGCCACCCTTTTATAGAGTTATGGATAAGCCTTGGTTTAATCTCCACCGTCGGATCTAGAGACTTAGTCTCCACCGTCGGATCTAGGGTTTCATCCCAACCGTCGGATCTAGGATTTCATCCCAACTGTCCGATCTAGGGTTTCATCCCAACCGTCGGATCTAGGGTTTCATCCCAACCGTCGGATCTAGGGTTTCATCCCAACCGTAGGATCTAGAGTTTCATCCCAACCGTCGGTCTAGGGTTTCATCCCAACCATCGGATCTAGGGTTTCATCCCAACCGTCGGATCTAGGGTTTCATCCCAACCGTCGGATCTAGGGTTTCATCCCAACCGTCGGATCTAGAGTTTCATCCCAACCGTCATATCTAGGGTTTCATCCCAACCGTAGGATCTAGGGTTTCATGAGGATTATATTAGGCTACTATAGGGACCATGAGGAGGAGTTGGATCTTGGCCACCCGATGGATCGGAACCACACAAACTTGATCCATCAATGATGTTCCATTCCACTAGAGGATCATCATTGAATTACCTCACCAACCCCCATAAATTAATATGGGCTCCATATATTATTTGTACATCCATATCCCCGTGTTTAAGATATCGAATGCCCGTCAATTAATTGATTTACTGACCATCAATCAATTAACAACTAACTCCTCGAGTAGTACCACTCAACTTTATCATCATGTTGACTAAGTCAACCTGCAGGGTTTACATGATGAACCTTATGAGCTCCTCAAGGGGACATCATCAACCTAATATATAGGACACGGTTTCCTCCTATAATCAACGGCACACCATGTAAATAATATCATTTCCCAACTTATCGGGCATATTGATTTAATCCATAGAAATCTCACCCTTTGGTAAATCAAAGAAATAAATACTAAGTACATGTGCCCGTTATTATATCGGGATTAAGAGCATGTACAACATAATATCCGAGGTCCGATTCAATTATGTAGTCAGCAATAAATTGAATCACCTCTATGTCGGTCCTGCTCAATACACCTAAGTGTACTAGTGTAACTCTATGTTCAAGACAAAACAATACCAAGATACACTACAACCATGCCAATGGTTTGTCCAAAACCATCTTGGTTGTGAGCCTCTACTTATATTCTACAAGGGACTGATAACATGATCTTCTGTACCACACCAAGCACCATGTTATCTACAATGTAAAATATTAGACAATATGCACACATATAATAAATATAAAGTGCAAACAATGATCATGTGATTCTTATTTCAAAATAGGGGAAATGTGTTGGTGCAATCGGCCCAGGTCACGATTGACCAGACTCGAGTTTGACTCGAGTGATGTTTTGATGTTTGACAAAGGGATTTGACAAAGTGGTTTGGCATTGATGTTTGACATTAATGTCGGTTAATATGTTGGGGAGATTGTTGGAGCAATCGACCCGGTTTGACTCGAGGAAGACCTTGATGGTTGACTGGGGTTGACCATGTGATTATGGGAAAGTCCAAGCATGGGTCTTGGCAAGGTAAAGTCTAAGTCATGGGTACTTGGCATGGAAAGTCCAAGTGGGACACTTGGCATTTGGTAAAGTCTAAGTCTTGAGTACTTGGCATGAAAAGTCCAAGTGGGACACTTGGCGCATGGAAAGTCCAAGTCATGGGTACTTGGCATTTGGGAAAGTCCAAGTCTTGAGTACTTGGCATGAGAAGTCCAAGCATGGGTCTTGGCAAATGAGAAGTCCAAGCATGGGTCTTGGCAAATGGAAAGTCCAAGCATGGGTCTTGGCATGGAAAGTCCAACATGGGTTGACAAGGGAAAGTTCAAGCTTGAGTCTTGGCATTTGGAAGTCCAAGGGGATTGATTTTGGCAGCGTAAAGTCCAAGTGGAGTCTTGTCGGCGTAAGTCCAATGTGCCTTGGCGGTGTAGACACCGTTAGCATGACATAGCCGAGGGAAGCACCTGGAGGCTAGCGCGATGGATGAACAAGTCATGGATGACTTGGAGGGATCCGAGAGGCGTGAGGCTGATGGAGGTGGCTAGAAGGCTTAGGTCTAGGCTAAGGGTGGTCTAGCAAGTATGGGGGCACCATACTTGGGTTAAAACCTCATCTTTGAGGTTGGCGGATCGGCCCGCATTATGGCGGTTCTGATGGAGTCAACGAGTTCGATTTGCCGTTTAAGAGCCGGAGCGCTCTGCGGTCGCCATCGCTCATGGGAGCGATCGGCTGATGTCTCTGACGATCGCCAAGGGTTGGCAGTCGACTGCTAGTTTAGCCATGAGCACAGAATGCTCCGTAGCCGACTACGCGGCTGGCAGTCGACTGCCAAGAGATCTGTTGGAGTTTTTCCAGCGTGGAACGAGCCGTTGTCTCACGACAACAGTGGCATCAGTTGACTGGGGACTTATGGAAGTCGACTGATAGGTGGAAATTCAGGTCGCGCACAAGGATAAAAGGATATCGACGGGAGGGTTTTTGCAACCGATTTTCTTGGACGTTTTGAAGCGATTTGCTGCTGCAAATCAGGGCTTTCAAGTGCTAGTCCAAGGAAATTAACAAGCAAGCTTCTAAAGAGTTTTTGTAAAGTTTTCTTTACTTCTCTTGTTGTATTTCTTCTTATATTTGCTTGTTGTATTTAGATTATTGTTGTAATCTTATTGTAAGAGGTTTCTCCACCTCCGACTTGTGTCGAGAAGGAGTATTTGTGATTAGTGAGTGCGTGTGCATCACTAGGGCTCTTTAGAGCTCGATCCGTGGAGTAGGAACCATTCGGTTCTGAACCACGTTATATCCTTGTGTTCGTGATTGTATCTTTTCATTATTGCTTTTATTATTTCTATTCCGCTGCGCATAACGAGTTTTGTAGAGACGATCGCGAACGATTTCCATCTACGTACGAATTCAATGCTATTCACCCCCCTCTAGCGCCCTCAAATCTCTAACAAGTGGTATCAGAGCCCGGGGCTCTTCTACGGACTAATCGCTGGGAGCTAGGAAAAAGAAGCTAGAGGGTGAAGATGGAAGTCCAAGATCAATTAGGTTGGGACATCAACACACCGGTGCCCTACACCCTATACGGACGAGAAGGATTCAATTCTTGGAAGGGAAGAATTGAGGATTTTATTATGATGAAAGACTTTGAGGAATGGTCCATTTTGATGGATGGATTTGAATATCCAAGAGGACCAAGTGGTGGATTCCTCAAAAAGAAAAGATGGACCGAAGAGCAAGTTAAAGCATCCGAGAAAAATGATAAGGTGATAAAATTTTTAATTGATTTAATGCCTAACAATATCTTATGTATGTTAGGTAATTATGTAGATGCTAAAGAGTTATGGAGCCAAGTGGCAAAGCTCCATGAAAACTCATCATCGGTCCAAGAAGAAGAAGAAGAAGAAGAGGAGTGCTCACCCTCTCAAGCTCAAGAATGTTCACCATCAATTCAAGAAGATAAGGAGGGTGAAGAAGAGAGATCATCCTCACAAAAAAGTGAGGATTTGGAGGTTGATAGGGAATCAACATCCGGATCAGAAGAGGTGGAGGAAGTGGAAGAAGCATCCACTTCTAGGATTGAGGAGGAGATTAGGGCATCCTCGATACCGGAGCAATAAGAAGAACCATCTACATCCGGTAGAGAGGAAGAGCAAGCTCAAGAATCCACTCCAACCACCACAACCACCCTAGGTAACTCAAGCATGTCAATTAATAATAAAATGAATATTATATGCTTTGAGTGTAGGGAGAAAGGACACTACAAGAGTGTCCTAAACGGGTTAAAAAGACTCCACCCGTGCCAAAAGTCAAGGAGACCGGTGCCTCAATGAAAAAGAGCAAGGAGCAAGTGATTTGCTTCAAATGCCGACTACTGGGTCATTACTGGAGTCAATGCCCGAAGGGGGAGAAGAAGGGGCAAAGGGGAGCATCACAAGTAGGGGGAGCTACTAAGGCTAACCCTAAGGTATATCAAGTTAATAATGCTCTTTCTTTAGTTAATAGACAAAAGCATGCTAGAAATTTCAATTCCCTAGCAATTTGCCATGAAAAGCATGCTAATAGAAATAAATACTTTTGTTTAGGAGCTAAAAATATTCACTTAGATAATAGGGAGAAATTTGGGACTAATGTCCCTAAAATCAACTTATCTAAGGACAAATCTAGGTTAAATAACTCAAGATCAATTTTACCTTGGGAGACAATTAGAAAAGTGCAAGAGCACCTAGGTCTAAACCCTAAATGGACTAGGCATATGCCTAGGAAGTCCAATGCCCAAGATTTAAATCAAAATTCTAAAATTGGGCAATTAGAAAAGGAAAATCAAGTCTTGAGGTCAAGGCTTGAAAAACTTGAAAAGACCCTAAATAAGATACAAAATCAATTTAAAGGGTCTAGTGGTCAAAATCAAGGGTCCAAAAGTCAAAGTCAACACCTAGGACCTAAGAGTCAAAAGTCAACCAAGGGCAAGCAAGGTTTGGGTCACAAACCTAAGCCTAAAGTGGCTTATCATAGTGTTCCATTTGACTATGGAACACAAACTAGGTCTAGGAAGACCAAGGTCAATAGGGAAGTCATCCCTAGAATTGACCAAAGGGTGTGCCTAGTGGCTAGGGTTTCAAGGAAACCTAGGGTGGCCACTAAGAAGATTGCAAGGGGAGTTACCCCTAGAGTCAACCTAGGTAAGACCCAAATGACCAAGGCTAACAATTCTAGGAGGGTCATTAGGAAGGTATCTAGGGAGGTTATCCCTAAGGAATACCTAATTAACCCTAGGAGTTCAAATCGGTTTTGGGTTCCTAAGAGCGTGATTGATTCATGCTAGGTGGGTTTAGGATGTGCCGACCTTGATTGGATGGGTAGTTAACTCAATCATGGTAAAGGTGGCACTTTAGGATGTTTTCAAGGTTATGGTTACCTTGGAAATAGATTTGAATCAATATCCTAAAAGATTTTAGGATGTGCCAATACACATTTGAATTTAAGAAAAATCAATTAAATTGGCACAATTTAGGTTTAGAGGTAGTGTGCCATTTTGGGTTTTTGGCACACTAGGGAGATTAATGATAATATGGCAAAATATATCTAATTATATCAAATGGCAATTAATATTAAAATTTGGGTATTACTATACCTATATATTTTATATGCCATGCCTTGTTTGCCATATGCCATGTCATGACATCATGTGTATTTCTAATCATTTTATATGTCATGATTATGCTTAGGTTTAAGGATTTAAATGTCATGTGTTTTAGATTTCATATTATGTCATGACATCATGGTTATGAGCATATGTTTATTTATGTCATCATTAATGCCATAATCATTCATGCATTTAAGAAAATCTCAATTGAAATTGAATTAAGGACTATGACATGACTTGAAGTCCCATTTATAAGGGAATCAAGTAGGGTTGCCTTAGAGAATGAATGAAACCCTAGATTAGGATGAACAAAACCCACATCTCACATCCAATTGACATGTATGTGTATTTATACACCTTAGATACATGTGAGATGTTAGGATATGAGTTGAGTTCAAGGTGCATAGTTTTTGCATCTAGATGGACTAAAACTCATCTTGTTTCATTTGTGGATCATTGGGAGAGCATGTGTACAAGTCATGTACATAGAGCCCAAGGAATATGATCCAAAATAAGGTTTTGAAAACATTTTAAAATCATTTTGAAAAACCTTGGTGAAGTCTATCTTTTGATAGTAATAACCATTGATAGAGTTGATACAAAATAGGGCCAAAACATTGAAAATTTCAATGGTTTTGAGTTTTGTATCAAACTCACTATTTTATGGGTAAAATAATTTTCAAATATTTTTCACCCATTGTGTGTGTCATAAGTATTATACGTATGAATTTTCATGATTTTTTGAAGTACGTATAATTATTTATGAATTTTCAAAATTAATTTCTGATAGCTGAAAATTGAGATTTTGATTATCGATCGGCCTTCTAATGTGGCGATCGATGATGTGAGTGGCAATGATCGATTCATCGTCAGAGTCGATGTTTGTTTAGCCCATTTTCAGTCATGGTAAAGGTCCCTAACCACTTCTAACCCTAGAATATGCTTTGGGAAGCATTATAAAGGGTGAAAATTCATTGGATATGGATTAGGAGCTGTGTTAGGTCAAAGTATCAAATTTAGGGTGAGTGAAAGTTCTATGTTGAACTTAGAACCTTAATTTTGATGGTTTAGAGTTCCTATTGGCTTAGGGGCTTCCCAAGGACATTGTTGGTGCAATGATCAAGGGGGAGCAAGCCTTTAGGGGGAGGTATTCATCTTGGGATGATGGATGTGTTTTTCTCCTTGAAGAGGAGAAGTTATTGGGAGAGTCTCATCAATTGGGAAAATTAATGGGTTTTTGATACCCAATTTGGAAATTGGGAGAGAGTATAGGATTGTCTCTCTTGAGTGATATGTGAATTATCACTAGGAAGATGGTAGGCATCCTAGGTATTTATTTTTGGATCAAGGGGGAGATTGTAAGATCTCATTGGGACATGAGACATTGACCTCTTTGGAGAGAAAATCTTTTTGATGTTAGTCAAAAAGGGGGAGAATGTTTGGGGGAGAACATTTGGAGAGTGTTTACCAATTTGGGATAATTGGTAAGGGATTTGAGTTAGTGGTATAACTCAGATGATTTGTTTGGTTTTTGTCAAACATCAAAAAGGGGGAGATTGTTGGTTCAATCGGCCCAGGTCACGATTGACCAGACTCGAGTTTGACTCGAGTGATGTTTTGATGTTTGACAAAGGGATTTGACAAAGTGGTTTGGCATTGATGTTTGACATTAATGTCGGTTTAGAAATTGATGGAGCAATCGAAGCAGAGGTCATGTTGGCCAGGACTCGAGTTTGACTCGAGGAAGACCTTGATAGTTGGTAGGGTTGACCATGTGATTATAGGAAAGTCAAGCATGGGTCTTGGCAAGAGTAAAGTCAAGTCATGGGTACTTGGCATGGAAAGTCAAGTGGGACACTTGGCATTTAGTAAAGTCAAGTCTTGAGTACATGGCATAGAAAAGTCCAAGTAGGACACTTGGGGCATGGAAAGTCAAGTCATGGGTACTTGGCATTTGGGAAAGTCAAGTCTTGAGTACTTGGCATGAAGTCAAGCATGGGTCTTGGAAAATGAGAAGTCAAGCATGGGTCTTGGCAAATAGAAAGTCAAGCATGGGTCTTGGCATGGAAAGTCCAACATGGGTTGGCAAGGGAAAGTCAAGCTTGAGTCTTGGCATTTGGAAAGGGGATTGATTTTGGTAGCGTAAAGTCAGCGAAGTCTTGGCGTATGTCAATGTGCCTTGGCGGTGTAGACCTTTATTAGCATGACATGGCCAGGAAGCACACGGAGGCTAGCGCGATGGATGAACAAGTCATGGATAACTTGGAGGGATCCGAGAGGCATGAGGCTGATGGAGGTGGCTAGAAGGCTTAGGTCTAGGCTAAGGGTGGTCTAGCAAGTATGGGGGCACCATACTTGGGTTAAAACCTCATCTTTGAGATTGGCAGTCGGTGGCATTATGGCGGTTCATTCGGCTGGTGAGTCGACGAGTTCATTTGCCGTTTAGAGCTGAACTGCTGCAGCGTTCGACTTCTCATGGGAACCGTCGAACGATGTCTCTGGTCGGCGCCCAATCGGCGTCATTGCTAGTTCGACTCACGAGCCGAGAATGCTCCGTGGCCGGTAGGCGATCGACTCGCGGTTAGCGATCGGCCAAGAGATCCGTTGGAGTTTTTCAGTGGATCGAGCCGTTGTCTCCGCAACAGTGGCATCGATCATTTGGGGACTTATGGCGGTCGGTGATAGGCGGAAATCAGTGTCGCGCAAGGATAAAAGGAGCTCGACGGGAGGGTTTTTGTAACCGATTTTCTTGGACGTTTTGAAGCGATTTGCTGCTGTAAATCAGGGCTTTCAAGTGCTAGTCCAAGGCAATCAACAAGCAAGCTTCTAAAGAGTTTTTGTAAAGTTTTCTTTACTTCTCTTGTTGTATTTCTTCTTATATTTGCTTGTTGTATTTAGATTATTGTTGTAATCTTATTGTAAGAGGTTTCTCCACCTCCGACTTGTGTCGAGAAGGAGTATTTGTGATTAGTGAGTGCGTGTGCATCACTAGGGCTCTTTAGAGCTCGATCTGTGGAGTAGGAACCGTTCGGTTCCGAACCACGTTATATCCTTGTATTCGTGATTGTATCTTTTCGTTATTGCTTTTATTATTTCTATTCCGCTGCACATAACGAGTTTTGTAGAGACGATCGCGAACGATTTCCATCTACGTACGAATTCAACGCTATTCACCCCCCTCTAGCGCCCTCAAATCTCTAACAAAATGTTCATACAAAAAAGCTAGGCTTTCAGTATACATCCCAACACAACCTTGGGTTAGATTCGGATTTAACCTTTAGATCGTTAAGTAACTTTTCAAGAAACTGGCTTCCAGGTCATGGTAAGGCACAGGGGTCTTCTTTGATCAGAACAACGACCACTTTCTTAGACAAAGCCAAATTCAAGAAAATATCATTTAAGTCACTAAGGGTTATTTCCTGGTCTAACTAGTTTAGGATACGGTGAGATTGTTTCAGCTAGTTCCACTCGGTCAAGTGCACCAAGCTAGATACGCCTTATCTAGCTCGAATACACGAGACTTTATTTTCCTAACGTACTATCATCTCACCGCGTCCTGATATTATGTTGTCAAGAGTTGACTAACTATTTTCCCAATCTAGCCGTTCTAAAAATTAAAGTAAAATATGCAATGATTTTGCTAAGTAAGCGGGTATACTATTTTAGTGTTAGCTCCCCCTGGACCATTGAACTAATATGGTCTATTCAAATAATGAACTTGATCCTGGGAAATCCAATACTTATTAGTCCTTATATGTGAGTTAAATAAAACTTTTGGGACCCATGCTTGGACTCTTTGATGACTACGATTCACAATAGACATGTAAGATCTATTCATAGTCGTCGACTTAAATCTGAGTCCGGCTTTGTTGTACACGACTCTTTGGGTTCCAAGTAGTTGGTTAAGGTTTTTAGATCCCAACGTGAACCTTTCCAACCTAGCCTCGACCTCTTGAACTCGGTCTTTCAAGAGAGAATTCTCCTCCTCAAGTTTTTCAACTTGAGTTGAGTTTCCCTCTTGAACTTGACTAGTGGAAGAGGTTAGAGTAGCCTCTTGCTTGAGGGTTTCAATCTCCTCAAGTAATGACTCAACCCTAGACTCGGACTTAGTTAATTTCCTAGTAAGCATTTTAATTGTAAGGTAAAGTGTACTAATTAAATAGCGGGTAACCTTGACTTTCCCTTTTGGTCCGGTTTTTAGTTTCCTCTCGAAGTAGTTTTCGGGGTCGGAGTCAGAGTTGTAGTTGGACTCGGCTTCGGATTCTGACTTGGACTCCTCCGGTCTTGCCATGTAAGCTATGTCTTCTCTGTTGTCCCAAGTTGCATGGAAGGCTTTCCTTGCTCCCTTTTTCTATTGGTTCTTGTTCTTCAATTGCCTTCTTTCTTGTCGAACTATTCTCCGCACAACGTTCACTATTGCTTCCACCTCTTCAGATTTGGACTCTGACTCGTCTTTGGGTTTGAGTCCATCTTCTTGCCTGGTATGTGGCTTGCTTCTTTGTCCTACAAGTAGAGCAATTCCTCTCTCAGCCCGGACCACGTTAGTCTGCTCGTGAAGTTCAAACTCGAAAAATAATTCATCTAACCTAAGCTTCGAAAGGTCTTTAGAGACCTTGTAGGCATCGACCATGGATGCCCACAAGGTAGTCCTAGGAAATGAATTAAGAACGTACCTTAGGAGGTCGCGATTTTCGACCTTGTGTCCGATGGTGTGCAGGTCGTTGACAATGTCCTAGACGCGAGCGTGTAGTTGCATCGCCGTCTCGTGTTCCTGCATCTTAAGGTTATACAACTTATTGAAAAGAAGGTCACGTTTACATACCTTAGCATCAAGTGTTCCTTTGTGTAGCTCGATTAATTTGTTCCACAGGTCCTTTGCGCTAATGAAGGGTCCGATGAGGTTGAGCTCCTCTTTGGACATACCGCACTGCAACATTTGGGTCACCTTTGCATCGGCTTCGATTTGCTTCTTGGTTGCATTGGTCCACTTGTTGAAGTCCAAGGGCTCATCTTGATCATTGGTGGGTAGAGCAAAGCCGGTTTGGATAATTATCCAAGTCTCGACTTGTGTTTTTAGAAAACACTCCATCCGACCTTTCCAATAACGGAAATCATTTCCTTTAAAGAACGGAGGTCGGGTGGTGTTATACCCCTCAATGTGAGCCATTAAATATCTTGCAAAATATGAATAAAAAAAAAAGGAATTCCAAGACTTAGTCTTGGATTAGTAATGCAAGAAATAATAAGAAATAAACAGAAATAAATAAAAAGAATAAGAAACTAACAAAAACTAGAAACTTATGACCTTCAATGTCCCCGAAAGGGTACTAGACATTGATTTTTGGGGATGAAAACAGCTTGTTATGAGGTTAAACCATAGTAAGAACTGTAGATATTTCAGAGAGCTTCGATTTGGTAGGTAGATCATTTTGTGAGTCCACTTGTGCGAAAAGTTATGGTCATTTTGCAGTCAACTACTCCAAAAGAGAATACTTGCAAACACACAACCAAAAGAAAGGTACTAAGACTTCATCTTGGATTAGTAATGCGGAAAGAAAAAAAACCTAAAAAAAACACAAATCGAAAAATACGAAAAGAAAACCAAAAAGTGCTAGATTGGTGGTTTCACCAAATCTTAGCGCCCCCGCTCTGATTCTAATTGTTGGATCGAGAAGCATCGATAGAGGGAGGGGAGTGAATAGCGAGCGTAAAATTTTCGATTCGTTCGTTTGATATACTAGCAAGCACAGCGAAAAATTAAAAAGACAAGTTTATTTTTACTTGGTTCATAACTGAGCAGTTGCTACTCCAAGGCCCTAACGGTCCTAGACCGCGTACGGAGGGCAAAGCACTATAAGATCTCCTCCTCGTTGGAGATAGGAGACAACGATCAGAAAACTGAAAGTACGAGGATGAGGCAACAAGCCTACCTCACCTTGTTAAAATTAAAACAAAGGATACAATAACAAAAACAATTACTTGTTGCTACTGTCGACGAAGAAGATTAGAACTTATCGTCGCGTCAGCATTATGATGGTGTTGGAGCTTTGGCATTGTCGAAGCACTTGAGAATAATCTTGATGAATGAATGGGTTGGAATCCTCCCCTCCTTTTATAGAGTTTGGCCACTGAATAAGTCTCCTCATCTTTTGGAACAGATCACGAGGTGGTACCAAATTTTTTCGTGAAGTGGTCGCGTCAATCATTATTCGTTTTGACCTAGCACAAAGGCTGATTCATCGCCATCAGTCGACTAATGCCTTCCATCAATCGACTGATGAGCATCAGTCGATTGCCCAATGACCAGCAGTCGACTGCCAGCCTGGCCACTTCCCTGTAATAAGAGGTTAGCATGGAAAATGGTAAATACGACGGTTTCTTACAATCTGATCGCGACCTAGACCTTCCACAGGAAGTCTTAGTCGGATCGCCGCCTACGGTCATCCCCGTACAGAGGGCACGACCTTACCATCTCTCACTCACACGAGCTTACCTTTGGTCCTTTAAGATATGTCGCTTTGCTTCCGGTCTTCCACCTAGGTTCTTCGACTCCCACGAAGTTCCCTCGGTGTCGCCCGACCACCACTGCTCCCTCTGGGTGTCACTGACCTTTGGCTTAGCTTAGCCTTTCTACACACTTGATTTAGCTCGTGAGACAACAATGTAAACTTAACTTTATGTCTTTTCCATAATCAAAATACAGGTTCGATTATCTAGTACTCCTGCACCAACACACAATTGCTTCCTTGTCAGATTCCTCTATGTCCTCAGAACCCCCCTTCTGAATGACACACACTGTACTCCCATACTGATGAGATTTTTGAAAGGATCTACTGATGGCTTTCCCTTTCTGCCTCATTCGAATAGCATCTACATAACACTTTCGGGAAAGCCATTGATCCCCTCTAACTTCTCCTACTTCATTTCCTACATAAAATTTAATCTTTTGATGATAAGGAGAAGCCATTGTGTGCAACCTTCCCAAAACAAGTCGGCCTAGAATAGCATTATAAGAGGAAGCCATATCTATCACTGTAAAATTGATAAGTACTATTTTCCTCCTTGGCTCTTCTCCTAAAGACAGAGGAAATTTAATTTGACCAATAAGCTACACTTCATGACTAGAAAACCCAAACAAAGAAGTGCCTACCGGTTGTAAATCATTCACACTAACTCCCATTTGCTATAATGCAGACCAATATAAGATATCCACTTAGTTGCCTGGATCCACAATACATCAAAATTGGCAATAAGAGCTCAAATTACTAAAGTATCAGTATGAGGAGTCATCACTCCCTCTAAATTAATAGGACCAAAACCCAAAATAGGTCATCTTACTCTGGGCAAAGTTGTCACATATACACATTCTTCTTGGTTATTTCTTTTCCGAGCCCTGTTTGAATCTCCATTAGTGGAACCACCAGAAATCATATTAATATCACCCCTCACAGGAGGCTGGTTTGCAAGAATTATTCTATCAGAAACCATTTCCCTTGGCTGAGCAGGCAGTAAAGGTTAGTTAATAGGGGGTCTCAAATGATTTCCTCTGCCATAATTTCTAGCCGAGGCCTTTATTGATACGGGGCTTGATTAATAACCATAGCTCTAATTCTGGGATGAGATCCCATAATCCTTTGTAACTCAGAACCTAACTGTTGACAATTCTAAGAACTATGTCCATATTCTTGATGATAAGAAACAAAAGTCGAGGAAGGTAGTCTTCTATGCCCTCTAGTAGCTCCCATTGGTCCTCTCAATAATTGTTGCTCTTCACAGATATTCAGAACTCGTTCCTTAGAAACCCTCAACTGAGGAACATACAGAGATCATTCTCTTGAGGGACGAGCGGGTCTCACCCATTCAGCTCGTCGCTCTAGCATTTCCACCATTCGATAATTCCTAGAATCTTGCTGAGACTTCTGAGCATCCTCTAGATTAATAAACTTCTTAGCTCTTGACAATAAGGCATCAAAATCCATAGGGGGCTTCTTAGCTAAGGATTTAAAGAAATATCCTTCCCTCAACCCTTGTGTAAATGCTCCTACTACTATTCCAGGTTCTACAGCAGGAATCTCTCGCTCTTATTGAGTAAATCTCTGTGGGGGAGAATTGCTTCTCCTTTGGTTCCTTGTGCATGGAGACCCCGTCTACATCCTCGAATTAAAAAATTAATCCAAGACGAAGAGGGATTACCCAAGCTACCGATCCATCATCATGCTATTCGATTAGAGTGGTCTCTTGAACAAACTAATTGTTCAAGCAACCTAACTCTTTTCCTCGACTAGCCGTGGAATAGATGATGTACGGATCGCCAATTTTTGTGTTTGTCTTCGGGGTCCAAGTAAATTAGTCATATTCAATTACATACATCATACAAAGAAATAAAAGGAAACCAAAACAAGAATTATACCTCTTGTTTACCTTAAGGTCTTCTATTGTATGTCCTATCTTCCTCTTGGACATTGTGTGGGCAATGATCCTCCAAGATATGAAGCCTCCTAGATCGTGTATCTTCCTTTCCTTGTTCGCTCCGAACAAAAGGAAGAAGAAAAACACCCTTCTTCTCCTTACTTGCGCCAACCACCAAAGACTAATTCCTTGGTGTCCGCCGGCCCTAAGGAGAGGGAGAGGGTTGAGCGCCGACCTTACTTCAAGGGATGAGCACCGGCCTTGCTTCAAGGGATGAGCGCCGACCAAGCTTCAATGGATGAGCACCGGCCTTGCTTCAAGGGATGAGCGCCGACCAAGCTTCAATGGAGGGCGCCGGCCTTGCTTCAAGGGATGAGCGCCGGCCAAGCTTCAATGAAGGGCACCGACCAAGGGAAGAGAATAAACCAAACCCTAGTCGTCGGCAAAGGATACAAAACCCTAGCCTCCAATACCTTGCCGCCCAAAAACCAAGGAAGCAAAACCCTAGAATTCTCAATTCATCTATGCGCCCAAGCCTTGGCCCCCTTTTTTTATAGAGTTAGGCTTAAGCCTCCTTTCAATCTCCACCATCGAATCTAGAGATTTAATCTCCACCGTCGGATTTAGAGATTTAATCTCCACTGTCGGATCTAGGATTCATGAGGTTTTTAATATGCTACAATAGGGCCCATGAGGAGGAGTTAGATCTTGGCCACCCAATGGATCCGGCCCACATAAAATCTGATCCATTAATGATAATCCATTCCACTAAAGGATTATCATTGATCTACCTCACCAACCCCCATAAATAAATATGGGCTCCATATATTAATTGTAAAAATATCTCCGCGTGCTTAAGATCTCGAATGCCCATCAATTAATTAATTTATTGACAATTAATTAATCAACATCTAACTCTATAAGTAGTCCCACTCAACCTTATCATCATGCCGGACCAAGTCCACCTTCAGAGTTTACATGATGATCCTTATGAGCTCCTCAAGGGGAGATCATCATCCTAATTTATAGGACACAGTTTCCTCTTATAATCAACGACACACCATGTAAATAATATCATTTCTGACTTACCGAGCCTATCGATTTACTCTATAAATCTCGCCCATTGGTAAATCAAAGAAATAAATACAAAGTACATGTGTCCATTATTATATCGGGATTAAGAGCATGTACACCATAATATCTGATGTCCGGTTCAATTATGTAGTCAGCAATAAATTAAATCACCTCAAAGTCGGTCCTGCTCAATACACACAAAGTGTACTAGTGTAATTCTATGGTCAAGACAAACCAATATCAAATCACACTACAACCATACCAATGGTTTGTCCAAAACCATCTCGGTTGTGAGCCTCTACTTATACTCTACAAGGAACTAATAACATGATCTTCTGTGTGACATCACACACCATGTTATCTACAATGTAATGTATAAGACAATATGCATAACCACAAATATGCAAACAATGATCATGTGATTCTTATTTCAAAAATAAAGATGTTCATACATCCCAATAATCTTTGCACATATTGTCATGAGTCTCCTGTTCTCTCTCTGCTTAAGCTTAAAATGACTCAATGGTGGAGGAGGATATTTTATAGAACTAGAAAAATGCATAAGGAATAATGTAGAAAAATCCTTAAATGAAGCAATACTTTGCGATTTCAAAGTATTAAACCATTGCTGTGCAAACCCAACTAGTGTAGTAAGAAAAACTCAACACTTAATTTCATCAATATAACGATATAATAATGTTGCATTCTCAAATCTACCCAAATGATCTTAAAGATCAGAAGAACCAGCATATTCGGGCATATGAGGAACTCGAAAATGTAGAGGTAACACTTCATTGAGAATACCATCCATAAAAGGATTCTACTCCTCACTCTTTAAAACATTACTCACAAAAGGAAATTCCCCATCAGATCTTTCTTCCCTCGGATAAGCTATATATTCTCTTTTTCCTTTTGGTCACTTACGAATATGAGAAGAATCATTCTTCGGACGAGAGATTTTGATTAATTCTTCTTCAGAGACATCCCCAGAGGTATCATCTTCTTTCGCCTCCCTAAATACAGTTCTTTGTGACATCTGATCCATCACAGTGGTTATCACTTGCATGAGATCCTCTTTACACATTAGCTTGTGATGTCTTCTTCTTGTACCTCCCTTAAATATACTAGATACAGATTTCTCCTCCTCTACCAGCTCCTTCATTGTCCTTCTAGTATTAGCCATCATAACTTTTTGTTCAGATTCCCACAGACAGCGCCAATTTAATGGCGTCCTCTTCTTCGGTTCACTCAGATCCCCTTCTTCTTCCTTAAGAGATGATGGATCTTGGCACCTTTGATGCAATACAAGATCTTTCACTCAAAAAAGAAATATTAAAGATGGGTCGGCTGGACCGGCAAGACCCCTCCAATGCTCAACTTAGAATCGTGAAGAAAGAATAAGATTTTCTAGAACAGGAATTAGAAAGAGATCTTTGTGTACCGCTTATAGAAGGAAGAACCATCCCCCTTTTCCTTACACCTCCGCCCATTTTATAGGAGATTCAAATTGACTTGTTCCCCAACAAATTTACTTTAATACTTTTGCCAATCAATTAGAGTGTAATTGCTTTTCCCACTTCTTTTCAAAATAGCTCCCTTTACTCTCTCCACATGTCCCCTATCTTTCCTACCAATCATTAATCAAATAAACTAACACATAAATAAATAATAACAAAATATCTCCTATCAACAATATCCCCTATTCCAGAAATTCTCCGTCACCTCCTGTACCCAAGAATACCCATATCTCCTTCTTCACTTCATTTAGAAAATACCCAATAAATATATACATTACTCGGGAAATGAACATATTGCTCGGGAAATACACTGACTGCTTAGGAAATATACTTACCGCTAAAAAAATACTGCTCGGGAAATATACTAACGACTCAGAAAACATACTTTATCACTTCTATATCTCAGATACCAACTTTCTTACTTAATTCTAGAAATATGCTACTTGCTCGGGAAATACACTCATCGCTTAGAAAATATACAAACTGCTCGGGAATTATACTGATTGATCAGGAAACACACTAACTACTCGAGAAATATACTAACTACTCAGGAATGAATTATACTAATTGATTAGGAAACACACTGAGTGCTCGAGAAATACACTAACTACTCTGGAAACATACTAACCAATCCAGAATCATATCTAGGACTCGGGAAACATACTAACTAGCCGGGAACTATACTGTTCACTCGAAAAACATACTAATTGATCAGAAATCATACTCACAGCTCAGGAAACATATCACCTACTCGAGAACTATACTGATTACTCAGGAAATGGACTAACTGACTAAAGATTACATTCATGGCTCGGGAAATATGTCAACTGCTCTGAAACCATGCTAATCACTGAAGAAACATACTGACTTACCAAAGATAATACTGCTGACTCTACAAACATGCTAACTACTCAAGTATTACACTGATTATTCAAAAAATACACTAACCAGAAATGATACTGACAACTTCGGAAGACACACTGACTGCTCAAGAACTATACTGATCATCCAAAAAATACACTGATAGCTCGGGAAACATACTAACTGATCAAACAATCCTCAATACATCCCGAAAATGTACTAAGTACCCTGACTGAAAATCCTGACCCCATCAATCATCTACTACTATAACCATTAATAGTACACCAAAATACTTTCCAATTGGGTGTGTTGCTTCAATTCCAATTAATTTACAAAGATATGCTCAGAAAATTCTTCCACAGGTGCCAAAAGCCCAAAAATAATGCTGGAATTGATTATCGCTATTTGTCTTCAATGTAGTGTATGTATCTAGGTCTCTATATCTTGTCTATCACCTTCTCCATAATCCATATCAAAATCACCTATCACACTCTTTAGAACTTTCTCACATGCACAATATGCCTTTCAATATGATATATGCACTCCAAATTGTGTTTTCATCTCTCTTTGAATTATTCTGGATCTATAATCTTCTAATGACACAAAATACCCTTCAACTTGAGAAGCTACAAAAGAAGATATGCATGTAGATTGATAGGCTATTATCATGCCAAGACGACACAGATGACATTTTAAATATTTTATAACTGTGAACTTAATATCCCCCTGCAAGTATTGTTCATGTATAATTTTCTTCCTCATAAATTGTCTTCTCGGTGTCTTTTGTCTTGTATGTGAAGCGTCTTCTCATAGCATTCTTATCAAGTGCATCTTAAAATCTAGTCACATTACGAAAATCTATAACAAAAATGGATATATATTTATGTTAGTATTCTTGAAATTCGGTAGAGTTGGCATTATAAAGTTTATAATGTATGTTTACCTAACCAATATAAAATTCATTAATTTCAACATGTTCTTGTCTTTGAAATAGAACAAGTCTTGAGTTCATCACATATGCATCTTCAGGTAATATAAATTGCTCTTCTAGGTTGTTATATTAGTTGGTGTAAATAGGCTCATCAAATGTATAGTGCATATTTTTGCTAAGAATCCATCATTAGAGGCATCCATTTCAATTTCGGCTTCAACTCTATTATCGTTAATTTCTTGTTGAGTCCACGTATTCTTAAAAATGTCTTCTAATCTGCTACTCATATAGTCTTTGTTATCCTTAAAACTTAGTGCTTGCTCATTCAAATTGAATATGTAATTAATAGTCTCTCTAGTATTCACCGTAGCACTATAGTCAGTTATAGATATTATATCGGTAGTATCCAAATTTATATTTGGAGAAATAGACACGTGTTGCTCTAATTTTGATTCAATAGATTTAATGAATGAGATCACTTCATCGTGAATAAGTTCTTCCCTACAATGATTCAATAAAAAAATAATAATAAGTTCAATTATCTGTTAGAAAAAAATATAAATTATATCCGATATATTTAACCATATTGCTAAACAAAACCTATTGAGATCGTGAAGATTTCAAAAACCTACTAATCTAAGTGGAAGAAAAAATGAGAGAAGTCAATAGACCATCAATGCACAAACAAAAAAAAAATCAAATATGATATTTTAGGGCTCAAAGTTTTAGAAACAGATGAGTCCAATGAATATATATGTTTTTGATTATTTAATATGGTAATACCAATTGCACTGGTCGATACAACTTTAAAAGCACAAACACTATAAAAATACATTAAAGTAGCGATGAATTTTAACAATGAAAATAATTTATTACAAATCTCCAATGAATTTGGCGATGAATTATTAAATCATTATCAATTAGTAACGAAATTTTCAACAAAAGAAATTTTATCACAAAATTAGCAACAAAATATATATTTGATGCCAAATTTGTAAAAAATTAAATTTCATCGCAAATATTGTGGGGACCGATATGGTCGCGCTAGATGGGGGTGAATAGCGATTCGTCGATTTCATCATTTCAGTTGCATTTGTGCTTGTCTATAATTCGTTAGCATAGCAGAATATACAAAATAGCATAAACAAAAACAAAGATAAAACACAATCACAAGATAAGAAGATTTAACGTAGTTCGGAACCTTAGTTCCTACTCCACGGGTCAAGCTCAAGACGAGCTCTAGTGATGCACACCACTGTTATCAAACTTCTCCTTCTCGAAAAATACTTCGGAGGTGGAGAAACCTCTTACAACAAGATTGCAAAAGTAATACACCAAGCAAATACAAGTATACAAATGAAATGCAAAGAAAACTTTACAAGAGTGCTTTTGATTGCTTGTTTGTTACTTGCTTTGGATTGCTCTTGAAGGTCTGGAATGCAATACCACTTCCCCGTCAAAATCACTCCAAAAATAGCTTGCAAAATCCTCTCCAAACTACTCCTTTTATAACTTGCATTAGGTTGATTTCTCACCTAGCAGTTAATTGCTAAAATGCCCCAGTCGACTACCCAGAGTGTCGTTGTCTCACAATGATTTAATCCATGTTAGAATCTGTCCAATGAATACACTGGAAGTTGACTGCCATTATCATCACTCGACTGCCAAGCTTGGAGTCAACTGGCCAGTCGACTATGAGCTATTCTATGCCCTTGTCCACAACCACCAGTCGATTGCCCATTATTGGCAGTTGACTATCGTGGATCAGTCGACTGGAATAATCTCTAATCAACTGCCATAGTACTTAGTCAATAGTCGAGCCTTAGTCGACTACTCGATTGGTCATAATCCCAGTATACAACTCCTAGTTAACTAGGCTTCGAGTGCTTACACACTCAATCAATCGACTATTTAACCCAAGTATGATCCCCTCATACTTGATAGACCACTCTTAGCCTAGATCTAAGCCTTCTAGACACCTCCATCAGCCTCATGCTTATCAGATCTCTCAGAGTTCTCCACGACTCGTCCAACCATCGTGCTAGCCTTCAAGTTCTTCCATCAGCTATGTCATTCTAACCAGTTCCCTTAGCCTAGATCTCTACCTTCTAGCCACTTCCATCAGCCTCAGCCTCTTGGATCCCTCGAGTCTACAAATCTTCATTCTTGTGCAAGCCTTCAAGTGCTTCCATCAGCCTAGTCATGCTAATCGGGTCTACCTTTTCCAAAGTTCACTTAGACTTTACATCGTCAATACTACACACTTGGACTTAAGCTGTTAAGACTTCACCTTTGGACTTTTCCCTTGCCAAGTATCCATACTTGGACTTTCTTTGCCAACTCTGTTGGTGCAATCGGCCTGGACTCGAGTTTGACTCAAACTATATTTTGATGTTAGACAAAACGCATGACATGGGATTGTCATGGGAAGTCCAACATGGGTTGGCCATATAAATCCAAGTGTGTAGCCTTGGTGGTGAAAAGTCCAAGAATGGGGCTTGGTGTTAGGAAAATCCAAGCATAGGGCTTGGTGTTGGAAAGTCCAACATGGGTTGGCCATGTAAGTCCAAGTGTGTAGCATTGGCGGTGAAAGTCCAAGCATGGGGCTTGGTGTGGGAAGTCTTGAGGACTTGACAAGTTCACTAGGCTCGGGGTCCTTGAGTCGGTGAAGGATGACATTGCGAAGCCGTGCGCTTGGTGCATTTGAGAGACCGTCGGACGGGGAGCGAATGGAGTGAGGCCCAAGGAAAGAATACTTCGAGGGCAAGAAATGCAAAATATGACATTCCAAAGTCGTACGCTTGGTGCATCCGAGGAACGTAGGTCGAGGGAAGAGAGCTTCAATGGGGAACTCCATGAGAGGATGAGGTGGCTAAGACTGAGTGTCGGATGCTCAAACATGGTGTTTGAGGGTTTACCCAATGGTCGGATGCTCAAACAACTTGGTGTTTGAGATTTTACCCGACATCAGTCAACTGGTATTGGTACCAGTTGACTGCTCTAGGTCGATTAAACTCGATCGGTGTTCGACTGGACTCGATCGATGTTCGACTGACCAAGTTTTGGCTGAACAGTCTATTGTTGAGGGAGGGTAGTCGACTGCCGACATGATCATTCGACTGGTGAGGGATATCAGTCGATTGATCGTGATGAATTCGAGCACAGAATGGTCTGTAGTCGAGTAATCGTGCCGAGCACTCGACTGATGGTGTTACCAGTCAACTGATGGGTATGATCAGTCGACTGATGGTTATTCATTGGGTTTTTGCCAACGTGGATTCGACCGTTGTGAGACAACAGCTACAGGAGCAATCGACTGGAGGTCATGAGCAGTCGACTGATTGACGGGAAATCAGCCCGAGACAAGAACAAAAGGAGGAGCTTGGGGAGGATTTCAACAAGACTTTTTTAGGGAGATTTTGGAGGGAAATTGCTGTTGCATTCCAGACCTTCAAGAGCCAAACCAAACCAAGCAACAAGCAAAAGTGATCAAAGCCATTTGTGTAAAGATTTCATTTGTGTTCTTTGTATTTGCTTGTATTTTTATATTACCTTGTAATTGCTTGTACGAGGTTTCTCCACCTCCGATGTGTTGTCGAGAAGGAGTTGTTGTTAGTGTCGTGCGCATAACACGAGCTTGTTGAGCTCACCCGTGGAGTAGGAACCCTAAGGTTCCAAGCCACGTATGTCGTGTGTTGTCTCTTGTATTCTTGTTGTGTATTTATTTTATTATCATTCTGCTGCGCATTAACAAGAATTGTAAACGAGCACGCGAAGAAATGATCAACTTTTACCGTATACGCGAAAGAGGGATATTCACCCCCCTCTAGCCAATCACTGATCCTCCAACAAGTGGTATCAGAGCGAGGAGCTTGTCGAGGACTAATCGCCAACACAAGCACGACAAGATGGCTGACTTCAACCTCTAACCACCAAAATTTGAAGGGGACTTTCAATGGTGGAGAAGAAAGATGGAGGTATATCTAGAAACTGATTTTGATATTATGTTAATTTTAGAAAATGGTTTCAAAATGCCTAGGGATGAAGAAAATAGGGAAATTGAGAAGTAAAGGTGGACCAAGGACCAAATCAAGGACTTCAAGACAAATCTCAAGGTAATCAAATTGCTTAGTGATTTGATTCCTAACAACATTTGGTCTAGGCTAGGTAAATATAGGGATGCAAAGGACCTATGGCATAAGGTGATCAAATTCAATGAACATCCCGAACCGGAACAAGTAGAGGAGGAAGACGAGGAAGAATGTTCATCAACATTCGGATCCAAGGATGTTGAAGAATCACCATCCACATTCTAAGATGTGGATGACTTGGTGGAAACCTCCACCTCTAGCATTGAGGGGGAGGAGAGGGTTTCCATTCCGGAGCAAGGTCAAGACGAAGCATCTACCTCCGGGAGAAATGATCAAGAGGCTTCCACCACCTCCCTAGGTAAATCATGCATTATAATCAAAAATAAAAATCACATAATATGCTTTGAGTGTAGGGAGCAAGGGAACTATAAAAGTAAGTGTCCCAAGAAGGTGAAGAAAGCTCAACTGGTACCAAAAGTGAAAGATGTCGGAGTTCCCTCAACTAGAAGCAAGGAGCACATTGTGTGCTTCAAATGCAACCAAAAGGGACATTATAGAAGCCAATGCCCTAGGGGGAGGAAGAAAGGGCAAGAAGTGGCATCTCATGTAGGGGGAGCTTCCAAAGTTAACCCTAAGGTAAATTCAATCAATACAACTTCAATTCCTAAGGTTAATAAACATGCTAGAAACTATTTTAGTTCACTTGCTATTATTAATGAAAAGCATGCTAGTAGGAATAAATATTTTTGTTTAGGTGCCAGGCATGTTAGTTTACCTAAAAACAAACCTAGACATCATAACTCTAGACCAATTATACCTAGGGAGTCCATTAGGAGAATTGAGGAAAATTTGGGAATTAACCCCAAGAAATCTAGGCATATGGCTAAGAAGAAAAATAATTTCCAAAAGAAGAATGAAAGGTCAACATTGAGAAAATTAGAGGTGGAGAACCAAGCCTTGAGGTCAAGGCTTGAAAAACTTGAGAAAACCCTAGCAATAATTACAAATTCATTTAAGAGGTCAAAGGATCAAAATTTAAGGCCTAAGAAACAAGAAATGTCCAAGGGCAAGAAAGGTTTGGGTCACAAACCTATGTCCTACCATAATGTTCCATTTAATTATGGAACAATTTCTAGGTCTAGAAAAACCAAGGTTAATAGGGAGGTTATCCCTAAGACTAACCATGGTATGTGTTTAGTGGCTAAGGACTCAAGAAAAACTAAAGTAACCACTAAGAAGGTCAAAGGGGGAGTCACCTCTAAAGTTGACATAGGAAAGACCCAATTGACTAAGGCTTCAAAGCCAAAAAGGGTCATTATGAAGGTATCTAGGGAAGTTATCCCTAGTGAATACCTTGTTAATCCAAGGAGCTCCAATAGTTATTGGGTTCCTAGGAGCGTGATCGATTCACGCTAGATGGGTTAGGGTATGTCAACCCTAAGTGGATGAGTAGTTAACCTAGCCATGGAAGAGTTGACACATTAGGATGTGCCAATGTAGTTTGAGAAGATGAAAAATGATTAAATTGGCACAATTAGATCTTAGAAGTTATAGTGTGTCATTTTGGGTTTTTGGCACACTAGGGGGATAATTGGCATTAAGGCAAAAATGGATTTAATTTTAGAAATGACAATTTGGGCTTAACATTTAGGTATTATATACCTTAGTATTTTATAATTGTCATGCTTTATTTTGTTGGAATGTATACTGAAAGTCTAGCTCTTTTTGTATGAACATTTTATTTTGAAATAAGAATCACATGATCATTATTTGCATTTTATATATTCATTATATATGTGTGCATATTGTCTAATATTTTACATTGTAGATAACATGGTGCTTGGTGTGGCACAGAAGATCATGTTATCAGTACCTTGTAAAATATAAGTAAAGGCTCACAACCAAGATGGTTTTGGACAAACCATTGGCATGGTTGTAATGTAGCTTGGTATTGTTTTATCTTGAACATAGAGTTACACTAGTACACTTAGGTGTATTGAGTAGGACCGACATAGAGGTGATTCAATTTAGTACTTACTACATAATTTAATCGGACCTCGGATATTATGTTGTACATGCTCTTAATCTCGATATAATAACGGGCACATGTACTTAGTATTTATTTCTTTGATTTACCAGTGGGTGAGATTTAGATGGATTAAATCAATATGCCCGGTAAGTTGGGAAATAATATTATTTACATGGTGTGCCGTTGATTATAGGAGGAAACTGTGTGCTATATATTAGGTTGATGATGTCCCCTTGAGGAGCTCATAAGGTTCATCATGTAAACCCAGCTGGTTGACTTAGTCAACATGATGATAAGGTTGAGTGGTACTACTCGAGGAATTAGATGGTAATTAATTGATGGTCAGTAAATCAATTAATTGACGGACATTCGATATCTTAAACACGGGGAGATTAATGTACAAATAATAAATGGAGCCCATATTGATTTATGGGGGTTGGTGAGGTAGTTCAATGATGATCCTCTAGTGGAATGGAACATCATTGATGGATCAAGTTTGTGTGGTTCCGATCCATCGGGTGGCCAAGACCCAACTCCTCCTTATGGTCCCTATCGTAGCCTAATATAATCCTTGAGAAGTCTAGATCCAAGAATGTAAAATAAAACCTAGAACCAACGGTTGGGATTAAATCCCTAGATCCGATGGTTGGATGAAACCCTAGAACCAACGGTTGGGATTAAACCCCTAGATCCGATGGTTAGGATGAAATCCTAGAATCGACGGTTGAGATTAAATCCCTAAATCTGACGGTTGGGATAAAATCCTAGATCCGACGGTTGGGATGAAACCTTAGATCCGACGGTTGGGACGAAATCCTAGATCCGATGGTTGGGATTAAACCCTAGATCCGACGGTTGGGATAAAACCCTAAATCCGACGGTGGAGATTAAATCCCTAGATCCGACGGTGGAGATTAAAGGAGGCTTAAGCCCTATTCTATAAATAGATGCTTAGGGTTGGGCGGCAAGAATAATCAAGGATTTGAATTAGAGAATTAGGGTTTGGCTTTTGGAGAAGTGGGCGGCTAGGGTTTGGAGCAAAAGTGGGCGGCAACTTTCTTCTTCCTTCTAGTTGTTGCCGGCGTCCAATTTCATCCATCAATACTTGGCCGGAACCCATCATTAAGGCCTTTCTCTTCTTCCTTAGCCGGCGGTTCTCCTTCCATTGGTGGCCGGTGTTCTTCCTCCTTCCATTCTCCTTGGTGGCCGGCGGCAACTCCTCTTCAAGTTGGCCGGTGCTTCATTCAATTGTTTCCTTGGCCGGCGGTTGCACCAAGTTCCATAATTTGGTGGCCGGTTCTAGATAGGAAGGTATTTGTGGTTTCTTCTCTTTGTTCGCAGCGGACAAGGTAGAGAAGAAAGTGATCTAGAAGGCTTCTACTCGTGGAGGATCTTCGTCCACACGTCGTCCACGAGAAGGATAGGACATACGATAGAAGATCGTAAGGTATAAAGTTATTTTAACTTTATTTACAGATCTGAATATATTCTTTAATATTTTGATTATGCATGTGTGTGTATGAATATATATTGTATAATCATGGACCCCGAAGACAAACACAAAAACCGGCGATCCATCCGTCGTCTCTTCCGCGGCTAACCAACTAGAAGAGTTGTGTTGCTTGAACAACTAGTTTGTTCAAGCGACCACTCAAGTTGTTAGCACGACGACGAATAGGTTGTGCTAAGGAAGCTCAACCCATCCAGATTAATTCTTTCATTAGTGAAAATTTTAATCCGGGGACATGGGAGCCAATGAGCCTCCGAAGCGACTCCCTACAATTGGTTTCAGAGCCACGGTTTCCGGTTTTGTGTGTTTTGGATTCGGTTAATTTTTTATGCACTTTTTCATATATTATATGTGCCGGATAATAGTAGGATATGCGTAGTTTAACTCTTTGGTTGCAGGCATAAGATCCGACTATTATGGCCATGTGTGTGTATGTGAATGGATGTGTGTAAAAATTTATTATTTGAATCCTCGGGGTTGACGAGGCTAGATTAGTATTTAATTTTTGTAATTAAATACGACATTGTTTAGCCGATCATTTTAGTTTACTTTCGATCTAGATTATTTGTACACTCCTTCGTGGAGTATAGGATCGATGGATGTAAATAAAATGATTTATCTCGGCTCGGAACTCTTTGGTGACTTGCGCATGGGAAAAGATGGAGCGGACGAGGTGGCGACACGACGGGATGCATATTGGAGGACAATGCCATAATAGTTGGAAAAATTCTGTTTTTTCCATATTTATTGCTTATTTGTTTTATATGCATGTTGTGTATGATTTAAAATTCCTCATTTGCAATTTACTAAGTGGGAGAGAGACATTTTAATTAATTCCCGCGGCCTCCATTACAATTTGACGTGTGATGCAACAAACTTGTGTGTCGGCTCTGAGTGCCTTCCTCTCTAAGGACGGGTTTGTTTGCGGATCACTAGGTCAAATAATGGTTATAGGAAATTATCTAGGAGCATGAGTACTTCCACAGAGGTAAGACACATAATCCAAAATAATTCCCTTAGTATCGTGTAATGGTGCACACTTAGATACAAATAAAAGTATCCCCCCCATAGGAGTCACTACTTTTATTTGTAGGGCCAAAGAGGAACCAACTATTAATTTTATTTGTCAAAAAGTAAGGTTGACAAGATAATAAAATTAATGGGTAAAACCTCCTCTTACAAATGTAGAATTCGTATACGTCCACACAGAGTGGCATGCGACATTCTCGGTGATTTGAGGTGTTGGTTGATTTCGGGATTTTATTGTTTTGAGGAATCTATAATTTTTAAATCTAATATTTTGATCATTGTGATTTTTAGGATTTTCAAATGGCTTTCAACCCACTTGCTGTGATTTTAAAAGAAAACAAACTTACTGGTCCAAACTACATTGATTGGAAAAGAAACCTGGATATTGTCTTAACTGTGGAGGAGTACAAATTTGTACTCTTCGAGGTCTGTCCTCCTAAGCCCACCGATGACTCTGATGAAAAGGAGAAAGAACGTTATAAGAAATGGGTCAAGGCAGATGAGATGGCGCGGTGTTACATTTTGGCATCTATGTCAAATGTGCTGCAACATCAACATCAGGCCATAGCCACAGCTTATGACCTGATGTTCAATCTCAAGGAACTTTTCGGACATCAGAGTAGGGAGACTAGGTAGGAGGCTACGAGAAACTTGATGACGACCTCCATGATCGAGGGAACACCCGTTAGGGATCATGTTCTCAAGATGATGGCTCATCTTAATGAGATGGAAGTCCTAGGAGCTGAGATCGATGGGGAAACCCAGGTCGATATCATTCTCCAGTCTCTGCCTAGGAGTTTTGAGCAGTTCTGCCTCAACTACAATATGAACAAAAGGTTGTATTCGTTGGCGGAGCTTCTGACAGAACTACAGGCGGCAGAGGGGCTTTTTCGTCAGAGTGCTCAAGCCATGGTCGCTCAGAAGCTTTCTTCCTCTAAACCGAAAGGTAACAAGAAGAAGAAACAAGGTGGAGCGAAGAAAGTGGAAGTGGGACCGCAGGCAGGAGTGAAGAAGCCGAAAGGCAAGTGCTTCACTTGCAAGCAGACTGAACATTGGAAGGCGGACTGTCCTCGCCGAAAGAACAAAGGGGTTCCAGGAAACCCGATGACTAGCTGAGGGAGAGATTACTGTCTTCATGGCCAATGCTTCAAAGGTGGCAGCTATTACAGTGGGAGACGTTTATTTATCTTTTGATAGGAATAAAGTTTTGGTTTTGAGAAATTGTCTTTATGTACCTACTTTTAGAAAGAATTTAATTTCAGTTTCTAAATTGTTTATGGATGGGTATTCTGTTTCTTTTAATGACAAAGTGGTTATAAAAAGAAATAGAGAGATTATCTGTTCTGGTACATTGGTTGCCAATTTATATACTCTTGAACCAAAAACTCCAACGAAGCATATAGAAATCAATAACTCATCTTCTAAGTCTAATAAGAGAAAAGAACCTTCGCAAATCAACCAAACATATCTTTGGCATCTAAGGCTTGGTCATATTAACCTAAGCAGAATTCAAAGGTTGATAGCTGATGGACCTTTGGGTTCATTAGTGGTGGAGGATCTCCCAACCTGCGAATCTTGCTTGGAAGGTAAAATGACCAAGAGGCCTTTCAAGGCCAAGGGGTATAGAGCCAAAGATGTGTTAGAATTGGTTCATTCTGATTTGTGCGGTCCTATGTCTATCCAGGCAAGAGGTGGCTTTGAATACTTCGTCTCATTTATAGACGATTATTCAAGGTATGGATACATTTACTTGATGCGCCGCAAGTCTGAATGCTTTGACAAGTTCAAAGAATTCAAGGCTGATGTGGAGAACCGTCAAGGTAAAAGTATCAAGACATTACGATCTGATCGTGGTGGCGAGTACCTCTTGGGAGAGTTTAGGAGTTACTTATCAGAGGCTGGGATTCAATCCCAATTATGCACTTTGGCACACCCAGTGAGAATGGTGTGGCGGAGCGAAGGAATAGGACTCTTATGCAGATGGTCAGATCGATGATGAGTTATTCTGAGTTACCTATTTCGTTCTGGGGGTATGCACTGGATACGACAATGTACACTCTGAACTTGGTTCCATCTAAATCAATACCTTCTACCCCTGTAGAATTGTGGACTGGGTGAAAGCCAAGTCTGAGACATATTCGGATATGGGGGAGTCCAACACATGTGCTGAAGGCTGATGCTGGTAATTTGGAACCTCATACAGAAGTGTGCATGTTTGTTGGCTACCCTAAGGGAATGAAAGCTGGTTTGTTTTATAATCCTAGAGATCAGAGGGTGATCGTTAGCACGAATGCCAGATTTCTAGAGGAGGATTATGTAATGAACCACAAGCCCAAGAGTAGGATTGTTCTTGAGGAGTTGACAGGGGAAGTCCCGACTTCAGTACCACCGGTACAAGAGGAGACACCACAAGTCACTGCACCGCGTGTCACAGAGCATACACAGGAGGCACCTTGTCGTAGTGGGAGGGTTGTTAGACAACCCGAGAGATTCATGTTTTTGGGATAGTCTTTGGACTTAGTCCCTGGTGAACATGAACCTGATCCCTGGACATATGACGAGGCAATCCAAGATAGAGATGCGGTATCTTGGCAAAGTGCGATGAATTCAGAGATAGAATCTATGGATTTTAATCAGGTCTGGGAGCTAGTAGAGCCACCCAATGGTGTAAAAACCATTGGATGCAAGTGGATCTACAAGAGAAAGAGAGGAGTAGACGGGAAGGTTGAGACCTTCAAAGCTAGGCTTGTTGCGAAAGGTTATACTCAGAAAGAGGGTATCGATTATGAGGAGACCTTTTCGCCGGTAGCTATGCTTAAGTCTATCCGGATTCTCTTATCTATAGCTGCTCATATGGATTATGAGATTTGGCAGATGGATGTCAAGACATCTTTCCTTAATGGAAGTCTTGAGGAGAACATCTATATGCGGCAACCAAAGGGATTCATTGCTAAAGGCAAAGAGCATCTTGTATGTAAGCTTAATCGGTCCATTTATGGATTGAAGCAAGCTTCTAGATCTTGGAACATCCTCTTTGATGAGGTAATCCAGTCATATGGATTTATTCAAAGTCTGGATGAGCCTTGTGTATACAAGAGATGTGACGAAAACGTAGTGGTGCTTCTTGTACTATACGTAGATGACATTTTGTTAGTTGACAACAATATCAAAGTGTTATCAGACGTAAGGGTATGGTTGTCCAAACAGTTTGATATGAAGGACTTGGGAGAAGTGGGACACATCCTTGGAATCAAAGTTATAAAGGATCGCAAGAAAAGGATGTTGTGCTTATCTCAAGCTTCATACATTGACACCATCCTTGCTCATTTTAGCATGCAGAACTCCAAGAAAGGTTTCCTACCTTTCAGGCATGGAGTTCCTTTATCTAAAGAGATGTGTCCCAAAACATCAAAGGAGATAGAGGACATGAAGGCGGTTCCTTATGCTTCGGCAGTAGGAAGCCTTATGTATGCTATGCTATGTATGAAATCGGATAACTGCTTTGCTGTGGGCATGGTTAGCAGATATCAGAGTAATCCTGGACAAGGACATTGGACTGCGGTAAAGCATATATTGAAGTACCTGAGAAGGACTAGGGATTATATGCTGGTTTACCGGGCAGATCAATTAGTCCCTGTGGGTTACACGGATTCGGATTTCCAATCAGATAGGGACAAGAGTAAGTCTACCTCGGGGTTTTTGTTTACTTTTGGAGGTGGAGCCATAGTATGGAGGAGTGTCAAGCAGAAATGCGTGGCGGACTCTACCATGGAAGCTAAGTATGTGGCAGCCTCTGAGGCAGCTAAGGAAGCTGTATGGCTCAGGAACTTCTTGATGGACTTGGATGTGATTCCTGGTTTGCCCAGAACTATCACAATTTATTGTGATAACAGTGGTGCAGTTGCAAACTCGAAGGAACCATGAGCCAATAAGGCGAGTAAACACATAGAGCGAAAGTACCACCTCATACGAGAGATCGTAAAGCGAGAAGTTGCTGTCGCCAAGATTGCATCAGAGGATAACCTGGCAGATCCATTCACTAAGGCCCTTCCAGTGAAAGCATTTGATAGGCATGTGGAGGACATGGGGATCAGATGTATGGCAGAGTGATGACAGCATAGTCTTTTAGTATAAGTGGGAGATTATTGGAATATATACTGAAAGCCAAGCTCTTTTTGTATGAACATTTTATTTTGAAATAAGAATCACATGATCATTATTTGCATTTTATATATTCATTATATATGTGTGCATATTGTCTAATATTTTACATTGTAGATAACATGGTGCTTGGTATGACACAGAAGATCATGTTATCAGTACCTTGTAAAATATAAGTAAAGGCTCACAACCAAGATGGTTTTGGACAAACCATTGGCATGGTTGTAGTGTAGCTTGGTATTGTTTTATCTTGAACATAGAGTTACACTAGTACACTTAGGTGTATTGAGTAGGACCGACATAGAGGTAATTCAATTTAGTACTGACTACATAATTGAATCGGACCTCGAATATTATGTTGTACATGCTCTTAATCCCGATATAATAACGGGCACATGTACTTAGTATTTATTTCTTTGATTTACCAGTGGGTGAGATTTAGATGGATTAAATCAATATGCCCGGTAAGTTGGGAAATAATATTATTTACATGGTGTGCCGTTGATTATAGGAGGAAACCGTGTTCTATATATTAGGTTGATGATGCCCCCTTGAAAAGCTCATAAGGTTCATCATGTAAACCCAGCTGGTTGACTTAGTCAACATGATGATAAGGTTGAGTGGTACTACTCGAGGAATTAGATGTTAATTAATTGATGGTCAGTAAATCAATTAATTGACGGACATTCGATATCTTAAATACGGGGAGATTAATGTACAAATAATAAATGGAGCCCATATTGATTTATGGGGGTTGGTGAGGTAGTTCAATGATGATCCTCTAGTGGAATGGATCATCATTGATGGATCAAGTTTGTGTGGTTCCGATCCATCGGGTGGCCAAGACCCAATTCCTCCTTATGGTCCCTATCGTAGCCTAATATAATCCTTGCGAAGTCTAGATCCAAGAATGTAAAATAAAACCTAGAACCAACGGTTGGGATTAAATCCCTAGATCCGATGGTTGGATGAAAGCCTAGAACCAACGGTTGGGATTAAACCCCTAGATCCGATGGTTAGGATGAAATCCTAGAATCGACGGTTGGGATAAAATTCTAGATCCGACGGTTGGGATGAAACCTTAGATCTGACGGTTGGGATGAAATCCTAGATTCGACGGTTGGGATTAAACCCTAGATCCGATGGTAGGGATAAAACCCTAAATCCGACGGTGGAGATTAAATCCCTAGATCCGACGGTGGAGATTAAAGGAGGCATAAGCCCTATTCTATAAATAGATGCTTAGGGTTGGGCGGCAAGAATAATCAAGGATTTGAATTAGAGAATTAGGGTTTGGCTTTTGGAGAAGTGGGCGGCTAGGGTTTGGAGCAAAAGTGGGCGGCAACTTTCTTCTTCCTTCTAGTTGTTGCCGGCGCCCAATTTCATCCATCAATACTTGGCCGACGCCCATCATTAAGGCCTTTCTCTTCTTCCTTAGCCGGCGGTTCTCCTTCCATTGGTGGCCGGTGGTCTTCCTCCTTCCTTTCTCCTTGGTTGTGGCAACTCTTCAAGTTGGCTTCATCCAATTGTTTCCTTGGAGTTCCATAATTTGGTGGCCGGTTCTAGATAGGAAGGTATTTGTGGTTTCTTCTCTTTGTTCGCAGCGGACAAGGTAGAGAAGAAAGTGATCTAGAAGGCTTCTACTCGTGGAGGATCTTCGTCCACACGTCGTCCACGAGAAGGATAGGACATACGATAGAAGATCGTAAGGTATAAAGTTATTTTAACTTTATTTACAGATCCGAATATATTCTTTAATATTTTGATTATGCATGTGTGTGTATGAATATATATTGTATAATCATGGACCCCGAAGACAAACACAAAAACCGGCGATCCATCCGTCGTCTATTCCGCGGCTAACCAACTAGAAGAGTTGTGTAGCTTGAACAACTAGTTTGTTCAAGCGACCACTCAAGTTGTTAGCACGACGACGAATAGGTTGTGCTAAGGAAGCTCAACCCATCCGGATTAATTCTTTCATTAGTGAAAATTTTAATCCCGGGACATGGGAGCCAATGAGCCTCCGAAGCGACTCCCTACAATTGGTATCAGAGCCACGGTTTCCAGTTTTGTGTGTTTTGGATTCGGTTAATTTTTTATGCACTTTTTCATATATTATATGTGCCGGATAATAGTAGGATATGCGTAGTTTAACACTTTGGTTGCAGGCATAAGATCCGACTATTATGGCCATGTGTGTGTATGTGAATGGATGTGTGTAAAAATTTATTATTTGAATCCTCGGGGTTGACAAGGCTAGATTAGTATTTAATTTTTGTAATTAAATACGACATTGTTTAGCCGATCATTTTAGTTTACTTTCGATCTAGATTATTTGTACACTCCTTCGTGGAGTATAGGATCGATGGATGTAAATAAAATGATTTATCTCGGCTCGGAACTCTTTGGTGACTTGCGCATGGGAAAAGATGGAGCGGACGAAGTGGCAACACGACGGGATGCATATTGGAGGACAATGCCATAATAGTTGGAAAAATTCTGTTTTTTCCATATTTATTGCTTATTTGTTTTATATGCATGTTGTGTATGATTTAAAATTCCTCATTTGCAATTTACTAAGTGGGAGAGGGACATTTTAATTAATTCCCGCGGCCTCCATTACAATTTGACGTGTGATGCAACAAACTTGTGTGTCGGCTCTGAGTGCCTTCCTCCCTGAGGACGGGTTTGTTTGCGGATCACTAGGTCAAATAATGGTTATAGGAAATTATCTAGGAGCATGTGTACTTCCACAGAGGTAAGGCACATAATCCAAAATAATTCCCTTAGTATCGTGTAATGGTGCACACTTAGATACAAATAAAAGTATCCTCCCCATAGGAGTCACTGCTTTTATTTGTAGGGCCAAAGAGGAACCAACTATTAATTTTATTTGTCAAAAAGTAAGGTTGACAAGATAATAAAATTAATGGGTAAAACCTCCTCTTACAAATGTAGAATTCGTATACGTCCACACAGAGTGGCATGCGACATTCTCGGTGATTTGAGGTGTTGGTTGATTTCGGGATTTTATTGTTTTGAGGAATCAATAATTTTTGAAATCTAATATTTTGATCATTGTGATTTTTAGGATTTTCAAATGGCTTTCAACCCACTTGTTGGGTTTTTCCGAGCCGCAAAAACCGCTTTTTGCGTTGCGGAAACCTCGGAAGCCCCTGGCCACGGATCCGTGCGAAGTATAAAAATTATAATTACATGTATGTTCTTACAGAAATCCTAGATCTACCTTAGATCTATGAGGTTAGAACGTTACCCTCGTAGCGACGCCCTTCGCTTATCCCGCTCGTCCAAAAGTCCGTCGGAACTCGAGAGTGTCAAGTGCACACTCCTCTATGGTATCCACACAAGCAATAGGTGGATAAAAAGACACTTGAGTGTGCTAGCACTCCTCTATGGTGTCTCGGCAAGATGAGGTTGGAGAGGGAGAGCTTGAGAGAGAAATTCCCAAGGAAGAAGATGAAGTTAAGAGTGTGTAACTCACCAAATGAATTCTCCACCCATAACCCCAAAGTGGCCGGCCACTTCATGGAGGGGGGGTTACATGCATGCATGTAACTCCCATGACCCTTGGTCTCCCTCATGATGTGGCACCAATTGACCAAGTCAATGATGATGTGGAGCATCATCATTGGCCGGCCATGCCTAGTCATCATCATGACATGGCATTTGGTCAAGTCAAACTTGACCTTTCATCTTCCCTCTCAAGTCAAGTCAAACTTGACCTCTAATCTCCAATGGTTGATCAAATCTAACCACTTGACTCAAGTCAATTTAATATAATGAATCTCTATTCATTAATTTAAATTGATTTGATGAATCAAATCTCAATTAGACTCATTCAACACTTGAATCAACTTGAGTCTAACTCAATTAGTCTAATTTGGATTACTCTTAATCCAATTTGGTTCATCCCATGAACCTAATCCTCATGGTTCATCATATGAACCTAATCTCCATCTAATTGCTCTTATGTGTGTGACCCTATAGGTTCTTGTAACGTTGGCAATGTCCCTAAACCGATTTAGGAACATAAGCAATGAGCGGTATCTAGCAACACATCATTGCTACCCAAGTTACAAGAATGTTGAGCTCCAACATCACCTTTGTGACTACTAATTGTGACTCTCACAATATGTGACAATGTTCCTCTATCCTTGACATCTAGATTGACCAATCGAGGCATAGACCGTGTCATCCTCGGTACAATCTAAATCTTGAACTCCAAGTAGACTCACTCTAATCAAATGAGCTCAATATCTCATATTGACTCATTTGGGCATGGCCATGCACTTCGTGGTCTCACTCTATCAAGAATATCGATGTCACCCCCGTCACCATCTACATCACTCACATCCCTCCGCATAATTCGTTACATACCCAGTAATCGCCTTTATAGTCCACCCATTTACGGGTGACGTTTGACGAAGCCAAAGTATGCAACTCCTTATGTAGGGAACCATGGTGACTTCAGGTCTAAGGACTAATAGTCATACTAATAGCCACATGAGAAAGTATATGACACTCATATAACGATCCATGATACTTTCTCATGGCGGGTCATTCAGTATACATTCTCCAATGCATACCCATGTCAACTTGATATCTCATATCCATGACTTGTGAGATCAAGTCATCTTGTTGACCTACATGCTAGTCTCTACGCATTAACATTGTCCCTGAATGTTAATACTCGACTAGGAATGATTAAGAGTAGTGTTCTCTATATCATCTCATTATCGATTCAACCAATCGATTGATATAGATAAAGAACCTACTACTCAAGGACATTATTATATTTAGTTATTTGGCACCAATACAAGTAAATATAATAACCATGCCTTTATAAATAGGAAAATGATACAATAAAGTCCATACAACAATCATCATATGATTGTCTCTAGGGCTTTCACTAACACCACTTGCTGTGATTTTAAAAGAAAACAAACTTACTGGTCCAAACTACATTGATTGGAAAAGAAACCTGGATATTGTCTTAACTGTGGAGGAGTACAAATTTGTACTCTTCGAGGTCTGTCCTCCTAAGCCCACCGATGACTCTGATGAAAAGGAGAAAGAACGTTATAAGAAATGGGTCAAGGCAGATGAGATGGCGCGGTGTTACATTTTGGCATCTATGTCAAATGTGCTGCAACATCAACATCAGGCCATAGCCACAGCTTATGACATGATGTTCAATCTCAAGGAACTTTTCGGACATCAGAGTAGGGCGACTAGGCAGGAGGCTATGAGAAACTTGATGACGACCTCCATGATCGAGGGAACACCCGTTAGGGATCATTTTCTCAAGATGATGGCTCATCTTAATGAGATGGAAGTCCTAGGAGCTGAGATCGATGGGGAAACCTAGGTCGATATCATTCTCCAGTCTCTGCCTAGGAGTTTTGAGCAGTTCTGCCTCAACTACAACATGAACAAAAGGTTCTATTCGTTGGCGGAGCTTCTGACAGAACTCCAGGCAGCAGAGGGGCTTCTTCGTCAGAGTGCTCAAGCCATGGTCGCTTAGAAGGTTTCTTCCTCTAAACCGAAAGGTAAGAAGAAGAAGAAACAAGGTGGAGCGAAGAAAGTGGCAGTGGGACCGCAGGCAGGAGTGAAGAAGCCGAAAGGCAAGTGCTTCACTTGCAAGCAGACTGGACATTGGAAGGCGGACTGTCCTCGCCGAAAGAACAAAGGGGTTCCAGGAAACCCGACGACTAGCTGAGGGAGAGATTACTGTCTTCATGGGCAATGCTTCAAAGGTGGCGGCTATTGCAGTGGGAGACGTTTATTTATCTTTTGATAGGAATAAAGTTTTGGTTTTGAGAAATTGTCTTTATGTACCTACTTTTAGAAAGAATTTAATTTCAATTTCTAAATTGTTTATGGATGGGTATTCTGTTTCTTTTAATGACAAAGTGGTTATAAAAAGAAATAGAGAGATTATCTGTTCTGGTACATTTGTTGGCAATTTATATACTCTTGAACCAAAAACTCCCACGATGCATATAGAAATCAATAACTCATCTTCTAAGTCTAATAAGAGAAAAGAACCTTCGCAAATGAACCAAATATATCTTTGGCATCTAAGGCTTGGTCATATTAACCTAAGAAGAATTCAAAGGTTGATAGTTGATGGACCTTTGGGTTCATTAGTGGTGGAGGATCTCCCAACCTGCGAATCTTGCTTGGAAGGTAAAATGACCAAGAGGCCTTTCAAGGCCAAGGGGTATAGAGCAAAAGATGTGTTAGAATTGGTTCATTCTGATTTGTGCGGTCCTATGTCTATCCAGGCAAGAGGTGGCTTTGAATACTTCATCTCATTTATAGACGATTATTCAAGGTATGGATACATTTACTTGATGCGCCGCAAGTCTGAATGCTTTGACAAGTTCAAAGAATTCAAGGATGATGTGGAGAACCGTCAAGGTAAAAGTATCAAGACATTATGATCTGATCGTGGTGGCGAGTACCTCTTGGGAGAGTTTAGGAGTTACTTATCAGAGGCTAGGATTCAATCCCAATTGTCTGCACCTGGCACACCCCAACAGAATGGTGTAGCGGAGCGAAGGAATAAGCCTCTTATGGAGATGGTCAGATCGATGATGAGTTATTCTGAGTTACCTATTTCATTTTGGGGGTACGCACTGGATACGACATTGTACATTCTGAACTTGGTTCCATCTAAATCAGTACCTTCTACCCCTGTAGAATTGTGGATTGGGCGAAAGCCTAGTCTGAGACATATTCGGATATGGGGGAGTCCAGCACATGTGCTGAAGGCTGATGCTGGTAAGTTGGAACCTCGTACAGAAGTGTGCATGTTTGTTGGCTACCCTAAGGGAACGAAAGGTGGTTTGTTTTATAATCCTAGAGATCAGAGGGTGATTGTTAGCACAAACGCCAGATTTCTAGAGGAGGATTATGTAATGAACCACAAGCCCAAGAGTAGGATTGTTCTTGAGGAGTTTACAGGGGAAGGCCCGACTTCAGTTCCACCGGTACAAGAGGAGACACCACAAGTCACTGCACCGCATGTCACAGAGCATACACAGGAGGCACCTCGTCGTAGTGGGAGGGTTGTTAGACAACCTGAGAGATTCATGTTTTTGGGAGAGTCTTCTGACTTAGTCCCTGGTTTATATGAACCTGATCCCTGGACATATGACGAGGCAATCCAAGATAGAGATGCGGTATCTTGGCAAAGTGCGATGAATTCATAGATAGAATCTATGGATTCTAATCAGGTCTGGGAGCTAGTAGAGCCACCCGATCTACAAGAGAAAGAGAGGAGTAGACGGGAAGGTTGAGACCTTCAAAGCTAGGCTTGTTGCGAAAGGGTATACTCAGAAAGAGGGTATCGATTATGAGGAGACCTTTTCGCCGGTAGCTATGCTTAAGTCTATCCAGATTCTCTTATCTATAGCTGCTCATATGGATTATGAGATTTGGCAGATGGATGTCAAGACAGCTTTCCTTAACGGAAGTCTTGAGGAGAACATCTATATGCGGCAACCAGAGGGATTCATTGCTAAAGGCAAAGAGCATCTTGTATGTAAGCTTAATCGGTCCATTTATGGATTGAAGCAAGCTTCTAGATCTTGGAACATCCACTTTGATGAGGTAATCCAGTCATATGGATTTATTCAAAGTCCGGATGAGCCTTGTGTATACAAGAGATGTGACGGAAACGTAGTGGTGTTTCTTGTACTTTACGTAGATGACATTTTGTTAGTTGGAAATAATATCAAAGTGTTATCAGACGTAAGGGTATGATTGTCCAAACAGTTTGATATGAAGGACTTGGGAGAAGTGGGACACATCCTTGGGATCAAAGTTATAAGGGATCGCAAGAAAAGGATGTTTTGCTTATCTCAAGCTTCATATATTGACACTATCCTTGCTCGTTTTAGCATGAAGAACTCCAAGAAAGGTTTCCTACCATTCAGGCATGGAGTTCCTTTATCTAAAGAGATGTGTCCCAAAACATCAAAGGAGATAGAGGACATGAAGGCGGTTCCTTATGCTTCGGCAGTAGGAAGCCTTATGTATGCCTTTATGCGTGGGCATGGTTAGCGTGATATCGTAGTAATCTCGACAGTGACATTGGATCGCGGTAAAGCATATATTGAAGTACCGAGAAGGACTAGGGATTATATCGTTTATCGGGCAGATCAATTAGTCCTCGTGGGTTACAGGATTCGATTTCCAATCGATAGGGACAAGAGTAAGTCTACCTCGGGTTTGTGTTTACTTTTGGAGGTGGAGCCATAGTATGGAGGAGTGTCAAGTAAATGCATGGCGGACTCTACCATGGAAGTGAGTATGTGGCGACCTCCGAGGCGCCTAAGAAGTTTGTATGGCTCAGGAACTTCTTGATGGACTTGGATGTGATTCCTGGTTTGCCCAGAACTATCACAATTTATTGTGATAACAGTGGTGCAGTTGCAAACTCGAAGGAACCACGAGCCCATAAGGCGAGTAAACACATAGAGCGCAAGTACCACCTCATACGAGAGATCGTAAAGCGAGGAGAAGTTGCTGTCGCCAAGATTGCATCAGAGGATAACCTGGAGGATCCATTCACTAAGGCCCTTCCAGCAAAAGCGTTTGATAGGCATGTGGAGGACATGGGGATTAGATGTATAGCAGAGTGATGATAGCATAGTCTTTTAGTATAAGTGGGAGATTGTTGGAATGTATACTGAAAGCCTAGCTCTTTTTGTATGAACATTTTATTTTGAAATAAGAATCACATGATCATTATTTGCATTTTATATATTCATTATATATGTGTGCATATTGTCTAATATTTTACATTGTAGATAACATGGTGCTTGGTGTGGCACAGAAGATCATGTTATTAGTACCTTGTAAAATATAAGTAAAGGCTCACAACCAAGATGGATTTGGACAAACCATTGGCATGGTTGTAGTGTAGCTTGGTATTGTTTTATCTTGAACATAGAGTTACACTAGTACACTTACGTGTATTGAGTAGGACCGACATAGAGGTGATTCAATTTAGTACTGACTACATAATTGAATCGGACCTCAGATATTATGTTGTACATGCTCTTAATCCCGATATAATAACGGGCACATGTACTTAGTATTTATTTCTTTGATTTACCAGTGGGTGAGATTTAGATGGATTAAATCAATATGTCCGGTAAGTTGGGAAATAATATTATTTACATGGTGTGCCATTGATTATAGGAGGAAACCGTGTCCTATATATTAGGTTGATGATGTATCCTTGAGGAGCTCATAAGGTTCATCATGTAAACCCAGCTGGTTGACTTAGTCAACATGATGATAAGGTTGAGTGGTACTACTCGAGGAATTAGATGTTAATTAATTGATGGTCAGTAAATCAATTAATTGACGGACATTCGATATCTTAAACATGGGGAGATTAATGTACAAATAATAAATGGAGCCCATATTGATTTATGGGGGTTGGTGAGGTAGTTCAATGATGATCCTCTTGTGGAATGGAACATCATTGATGGATCAAGTTTTTGTGGTTCCGATCCATCGCGTGGCAAAGACCCAACTCCTCCTTATGGTCCCTATCGTAGCCTAATATAATCCTTGCGAAGTCTAGATCCAAGAATGTAAAATAAAACCTAGAACCAACGGTTGAGATTAAATCCCTAGATCTGATGGTTGGATGAAACCCTAGAACCAACGGTTGGGATTAAACCCCTAGATCCGATGGTTAGGATGAAATCCTAGAATCGACGGTTGGGATTAAATCCCTAAATCCGACGGTTGGGATAAAATCCTAGATCTGACGGTTGGGATGAAACCTTAGATCCGACGGTTGGGATGAAATCCTAGATCCGACGGTTGGGATTAAACCCTAGATCCGAAGGTTGGGATAAAACCCTAAATCCGACGGTGGAGATTAAATCCCTAGATCCGACGGTGGAGATTAAAGGAGGCTTAAGCCCTATTCTATAAATAGATGCTTAGGGTTGGGCGCCAAGAATAATCAAGGATTTGAATTAGAGAATTAGGGTTTGGCTTTTGGAGAAGTGGGCGGCTAGGGTTTGGAGTAAAAGTGGGCGGCAACTTTCTTCTTCCTTCTAGTTGTTGCCGGCGCAAAATTTCATCCATCAATACTTGGCCGACGCCCATCATTAAGGCCTTTCTCTTCTTCCTTAGCCGGCGGTTCTCCTTCCATTGGTGGCCGGTGGTCTTCCTCCTTCCTTTCTCCTTGGTTGCCGGCGGCAACTCCTCTTCAAGTTGGCCGGTGCTTCATCCAATTGTTTCCTTGGCCGGCGGTTGCACCAAGTTCCATAATTTGGTGGCCGGTTCTAGATAGGAAGGTATTTGTGGTTTCTTCTCTTTGTTCGCAGCGGACAAGGTAGAGAAGAAAGTGATCTAGAAGGCTTCTACTCGTGGAGGATCTTCGTCCACACGTCGTCCACGAGAAGGATAGGACATACGATAGAAGATCGTAAGGTATAAAGTTATTTTAACTTTATTTACAGATCTGAATATATTCTTTAATATTTTGATTATGCATGTGTGTGTATGAATATATATTGTATAATCATGGACCCCGAAGACAAACACAAAAACCGGCGATCCATCCGTTGTCTCTTCCGCGGCTAAAGAACTAGAAGAGTTGTGTTGCTTGAACAACTAGTTTGTTCAAGCGACCACTCAAGTTGTTAGCACGACGACGAATAGGTTGTGCTAAGGAAGCTCAACCCATCCAGATTAATTCTTTCATTAGTGAAAATTTTAATCCGGGGACATGGGAGCCAATGAGCCTCCGAAGCGACTCCCTACAATTGGTATCAGAGCCACGGTTTCCGGTTTTGTGTGTTTTGGATTCGGTTAATTTTTTATGCACTTTTTCATATATTATATGTGCCGGATAATAGTAGGATATGCGTAGTTTAACTCTTTGGTTGCAGGCATAAGATCCGACTATTATGGCCATGTGTGTGTATGTGAATGGATGTGTGTAAAAATTTATTATTTGAATCCTCGGGGTTGACGAGGCTAGATTAGTATTTAATTTTTGTAATTAAATACGGCATTTTTTAGCCGATCATTTTAGTTTACTTTCGATCTAGATTATTTGTACACTCCTTCGTGGAGTATAGGATCGATGGATGTAAATAAAATGATTTATCTCGGCTCGGAACTCTTTGGTGACTTGCGCATGGGAAAAGATGGAGCGGACGAGGTGGCGACACGACGGGATGCATATTGGAGGACAATGCCATAATAGTTGGAAAAATTCTGTTTTTTCCATATTTATTGCTTATTTGTTTTATATGCATGTTGTGTATGATTTAAAATTCCTCATTTGCAATTTACTAAGTGGGAGAGGGACATTTTAATTAATTCCCGCGGCCTCCATTACAATTTGACGTGTGATGCAACAAACTTGTGTGTAGGCTCTGAGTGCCTTCCTCCCTGAGGACGGGTTTGTTTGCGGATCACTAGGTCAAATAATGGTTATAGGAAATTATCTAGGAGCATGTGTACTTCCACAGAGGTAAGACACATAATCCAAAATAATTCCCTTAGTATCGTGTAATGGTGCACACTTAGATACAAATAAAAGTATCCTCCCCATAGGAGTCACTGCTTTTATTTGTAGGGCCAAAGAGGAACCAACTATTAATTTTATTTGTCAAAAAGTAAGGTTGACAAGATAATAAAATTAATGGGTAAAACCTCCTCTTACAAATGTAGAATTCGTATACGTCCACACAGAGTGGCATGCGACATTCTCGGTGATTTGAGGTGTTGGTTGATTTCGGAATTTTATTGTTTTGAGGAATCAATAATATTTGAAATCTAATATTTTGATCATTGTGATTTTTAGGATTTTCAAATGGCTTTCAACCCACTTGCTGTGATTTTAAAAGAAAACAAACTTACTGGTCCAAACTACATTGATTGGAAAAGAAACCTGGATATTGTCTTAACTGCGGAGGAGTACAAATTTGTACTCTTCGAGGTCTGTCCTCCTAAGCCCACCGATGACTCTGATGAAAAGGAGAAAGAACGTTATAAGAAATGGGTCAAGGCAGATGAGATGGCGCGGTGTTACATTTTGGCATCTATGTCAAATGTACTGCAACATCAACATCAGGCCATAGCCACAGCTTATGACATGATGTTCAATCTCAAGGAACTTTTCGGACATCAGAGTAGGGCGGCTAGGCAGGAGGCTATGAGAAACTTGATGACGACCTCCATGATCGAGGGAACACCCGTTAGGGATCATGTTCTCAAGATGATGGCTCATCTTAATGAGATGGAAGTCCTAGGAGCTGAGATCGATGGGGAAACCCAGGTCGATATCATTCTCCAGTCTCTGCCTAGGAGTTTTGAGCAGTTCCGCCTCAACTACAACATGAACAAAAGGTTGTATTCGTTGGCGGAGCTTCTGACAGAACTCCAGGCGGCAGAGGGGCTTTTTCGTCAGAGTGCTCAAGCCATGGTCGCTCAGAAGGTTTCTTCCTCTAAACCGAAAGGTAAGAAGAAGAAGAAACAAGGTGGAGCGAAGAAAGTGGCAGTGGGACCGCAGGCAGGAGTGAAGAAGCCGAAAGGCAAGTGCTTCACTTGCAAGCAGACTGGACATTGGAAGGCGGACTGTCCTCGCCGAAAGAACAAAGGGGTTCCAGGAAACCCGACGACTAGCTGAGGGAGAGATTACCGTCTTCATGGGCAATGCTTCAAAGGTGGCGGCTATTGCAGTGGGAGACGTTTATTTATCTTTTGATAGGAATAAAGTTTTGGTTTTGAGAAATTGTCTTTATGTACCTACTTTTAGAAAGAATTTAATTTCAGTTTCTAAATTGTTTATGGATGGGTATTCTATTTCTTTTAATAACAAAGTGGTTATAAAAAGAAATAGAGAGATTATCTGTTCTGGTACATTGGTTGGATATTTATATACTCTTGAACCAAAAACTCCCACGATGCATATAAAAATCAATAACTCATCTTCTAAGTCTAATAAGAGAAAAGAACCTTCGCAAATGAACCAAACCTATCTTTGGCATCTAAGGCTTGGTCATATTAACCTAAGCAGAATTCAAAGGTTGATAGCTGATGGACCTTTGGGTTCATTAGTGGTGGAGGATCTCCCAACCTGCGAATCTTGCTTGGAAGGTAAAATGACCAAGAGGCCTTTCAAGGCCAAGGGGTATAGAGCCAAAGATGTGTTAGAATTGGTTCATTCTGATTTGTGCGGTCCTATGTCTATCCAGGCAAGAGGTGGTTTTGAATATTTCGTCTCTTTTATAGATGATTATTCAAGATATGGATACATTTACTTGATGCGCTACAAGTCTGAATGCTTTGACAAGTTCAAAGAATTCAAGGCTGATGTGGAGAACCGTCAAGGTAAAAGTATCAAGACATTACGATCTGATCGTGGTGGTGAGTACCTCTTGGGAGAGGAGTTACTTATCGAGGTCGATTCAATCCCAATTGTCCGCACTGCACAACAGAATGGTGTGGCGGAGCGAAGGAACAGGACTCTTATGGAGATGGTCAGATCTATGATGAGTTATTCTGAGTTACCTGTTTCGTTCTGGGGGTATGCACTGGATACGGCAATGTACACTCTGAACTTGGTTCCATCTTGTTAGTAATATATGAGAGATGTCCTAAGGCAATCGCCTTATGTATGAACCATTTATATGATAAATGAAGATTCACTATTTGAGTATACATGTTTTATGTATTTGATTGGATCTTAAACTCATTTACTGAATGTCCACGATCAATGCATTCACAGATGAGAGAATTTGTGATTGGATCACAACTAGTGAGTATCTCTACATGTGTAATTGTGATGTATCGAATTATCCTAGTCGATGAATTGATGGATTTGGACACCATCAATTCACAAGACTAGCACGAGGTATACCCTTGGTGTATCCAAGCGGTGATTCTCACCGGGCCGGAGACATAGTGATGTCCGAGTTGATCGTGGATGCTAGTTATGGTAACTAGTTCATTGGAGTGACCAGTAAGACTTCATATGGTTCTCTGCATATAGATATGTCAATGAAGTTCTTCTGTGGCTTAAGTGCGATGTTCCTTTGACTTGCGGTATTCAAGTCATCTTGATCATGGAGACTTATGCTTTGACATCTTAAGCAAACATCTCTAAGGAGATGTGGACCGGGATGATTGGGTATAAGTCGAAGTGATCGAAGGTGTTTGAATAGCCTATAAAGGATTCACCACTCCTTGCGAGGAGATGTATACCCATGGCCTCTCGTCGGATTGTTACTAAAGTCTTTGGCCAAAGCAATACATGTTTAGAGTAAGGTACTCTTCGATACATGTGGAGTAACTAGAACTGTAGGACGAGGAAATGATACTTGGGCTAGGTGTGACGTAGTCACTTAGTGGGATGACACAATAGACCATGTCCCAACCAAGTGGGTATAAGATGAGTGAAGGGAATGGGGCACGATTCATTCGAGCCATCGAAGGGTTTGAAAATAGTTCGATCAACTGCTGATCTTTTCGGTTAATTGGGGATCATGATGTACTACTAGGTGCCACTCATGATCGCTCTATAATTAATGGTTAATTATAGGCCAACATAAACCGAGAACCTATTTGGTCTACACGCACAACGAGTAATCCAAAGGATTTAAAACGAGCTTGAGAATGGGATTCTCGCATCGAGAGAAACTATGTTTGGTCGACCAAACATAAAGCGAGCATGAAATTGTTTCAATGCAATGGAAGCGTGGATGGGCCGTGTCTTATGAAGACATAATGGATGGACCAAAATGGTTTGGTTCTAATCCAATGGATGAGAATAAACCAAAGGGTTTGGTTTATATTAAACGAATGAACCAAAGGTTGGTTCGGTTCGTTTTAACTTAAAATAAACCATCCTGGTTTGGTTTATTTTAACTTATCTTAATGGAGCGGGTTAACGGGCTTTATGGATATGATCCATTAACCATTAAGAGAATTAGTTCGCCTAACTCTAAGCCGTTGCCCACCTTTTTGTGCCGCCGCCCAACTCCTTGCCGGCGACCAAGCTTCAGCCGGTGAACCTCCGGCGACCCTCCGGTGATCTCCTATAGGTTTGGCATCAAGGTGAGGCTTTTCTCTCGTTTTGGCCGGCGCCTACTCCTCCACCAAGCTGTCCAGTTTTCTGGACAGCTTCTCCTCCTCTCGTCGGAGCGTCGTTTGGACGACGGTTAGTGCTCCGACAGCGGCTAACATACCGGGGATTTGATCTCCGGTAATCCTCTGAGGTGGAGGACGGCGATTCGGCCAATCGCTGACGAATACCTCTCCGGAGAAGCAAGTCTTCGAGGACTTGTTTTAGGTCCGAATTTGGATTCGATCGTGATCATCTCTCGATCACGCCGCCTTCAACACGAGGCTAGTAACCCGCATTTAAGACGCTCGTGGACTTAGCGGTTATCCCGAGGAGCTCGGCGTGGATACGGATAGAGACGATTCTTACGAGGAATCGCTCCGCTTGATGCCGTTTCCCGCTACACGCCATACTGGAAGGTATAACGTAGTTTAATTTCTTTTATTGCAATTTTAATTTACGGTTATGTCTACACTTGTTGTAAAAGCATGCGTGTGTTGTGTGTGTTGTAATAAATAGGAGTATTTATTATTTTTATTGCTTCCGCTGTGCTCATGTTTACGAAACATGATCGAACACACACACGCCGCGGTGCCGGAAACCCAACAGTGGTATCAGAGCCCAGGTTGTGTTTCGACATAATCGTAAAATTGGTTTTGCGATAGTCATAATGTATTTCTGGAATTTTTCTAAATTTTGGAAATTTAGAAGTATTTATGGAAATTTTTCAATTTTGGTAAGTCTAGAAGTATTTATGGAAATGTTCCAATTTTGGAAAGTTGGAAGTATTTATGGAAATTGATATTTTCCATAAATAAAATATTTGATTAGATTCTGGAAATTTGTTTCCTAATTTAATCATGATTTGATTTGGGAAATCAAATCTTAAAATATTTTATTTCCATAAGTAGTTTTAAAGATTTAGGAAATTGGTTTCCTAAATAGATTTTCCTTAATCAAATAATTCCATGAATAAAATATGTGATTAGATTTGGAAATTTGTTTCCTAATTTAATTATGATTTGATTTGGAGAATCAAATCTTAAACATATTTTATTTCCATAAATAGTTATGACATATAAGGAAATATTGTACATGACATAATTGTATGACATGAAATTGCATTAGATGCATAATATAATGCCATGCGTGTCGTGACATGTAGATGTATGCCATGTATGCCATGCCATGTAGATAATAGTTATTTGCATGCAAAGAGGATGAGACATAAAAACCTTTAAACAATATTAAAGCCTACACCTTCCATTAATATGGTTTGAACCAGAGTTCCGTTTCTTGTTTGGGTTGTTGGACTCTCTCCAAGCCCGGCTCGAACCCGAACATGTTCAAACCATGGAATAGTTTAATACTAATATGGTAAGAGTCAGAGGTCAATCGTTAGCTTTGGTTGTTGGACTCTCTCCAAGCTGGGCTAATTGGTTGAATGCGCTCTAACCATATTAAAACTATTCTTGATTAATGGGTTGGCTTTAACCTGGAGCATCGGCTTGTTGGACTCTCTCCAAGGTCGAGGGGAAGGGAGGGGACGTGGGGTGCTATGCATAAGATGCATACTTGTTAATGTGTTAACAACCCAATGTATGTGTGAACATTCAATTAGTTGATAGCACATTGTGATAGTTGCATATACGTGATATGCAATCGGTATAGATGATACCTACCGTCGTAGCTATGAATGGCTTGTTGGACTCTCTCCAAGGTTATTCATAACTATGATGGATATCAACCCATTCGGAGATGAACCTACAATCTCCGAAGTGATTTTGAGGTTTTGAAATTGAAAAATGAATGGGATTTATAAATGTATATTGATGCATTTTAAATCATTCTCATATATGCTCGTTTTGTATTTCTAGGTCAATAAATTGATCATGACATCTTTGAATTTGCGCACTATTTTGGATTCGAACAAACTGACTGGGCCTAACTTCCTGGACTGGCTTAGAAACCTGAGAATTGTTCTCAAGGCGGAAAAGCTTGCATATGTCCTTGAAGAGCCTCTTCCTGACCGTCCTAAGGACGATGCAACTCCAGACCAAATGTTGGTCTATCAGAAGCATGTGGCAGATTCTGAGCTGGCGAGTTGCATCATGCTAGCGGCGATGGTACCGAAGCCGCAGGATGAGCATATGGATGCTAACACTATGGTCTTCCATCTTCATGAGTTGTTCGATGAGCAAGCGAGATCCAAAGGTTCGAGGTCTCTAGGCTCCTCTTCACCACGAAGATGCAAGAAGGTTCGCCTCAGGGCTTTGTGCTAAAGATGAATACATCGAGCGCTAGCTACCTCGGTTTTGTGATGGATCATGAGTTAAGTATTGACTTAATTCGCATTGTTTGCCCAAGAGTTTCTCGCAATTTGTGATGAACTATCGGATGAACAAATTGGAATCCACCATTCCCGAAGCTCCTCAATATGAAGACTGGAGCCTTCTGAAGCATGAGGAGAAGGCGGTTTCATTAGTTGATTCCTCAAAGAAAGGTTCTAAGAGGAAGGCAAAAGAAAGAAAGGAAAGAAAAGGGCAAAGAAGGCGAACCAAATAAGCAAAAGGGCACTTGCCATCACTGGGCAAGGAAGGCCAGCTAAGAAACTGCAAGATTTATCTTGAGTCCATGAAGAAGAAGAAGGCATCCGATGCCCCATCCTCTTCAGGTATCTTCGTTATTGATTGTCATTCTATTTCCTTAGACACTTGGGTATTGGATACTGGGTGTGGCTCACATATATGTAATGACATACAGGGGCTAAGGAATAGAAGAAGACTTGTCGAGGAGAGTCAAATTTGCAGTTGGCAATGGAGCAAAGGTCAGGCCGCCATCGAACTTATTTGTCAAGCTCCTAGTGGACTAGTCTTGAATCGACAATTGATATTATGTTCCTTCTCTAATAAAGAACATTGTTTCTATTTCATGCTTAAATAGAAATGGTTTCCATTTAACGTTTAGTAACAATTGTTGTTATATAACTTTGAATGGCGTACTTTATGGAACTGGAACTTTGAGTAATGGCATTTATACGTTGGACGTATCCAAAGGACATCTTCAATATCGGGCGAGCAACACGCGTGCTCGAAAGGATAATCACATAGACTCTATATGTGGCATTGTCGTCTTGGCCATATAAGCAAGAAACGCATGTCCGAATTACACCGATGTGGAATTCTGGAATCGTTTGAATTGGATTCATACGATACATGCGAATCATGCTTAAAAGGCAAGATGACTAAGTTACCTTTTACGGGAAAAGGTGAACGAGTGGGAGAGTTACTAGGTTTAGTACATACTGATGTATGTGGACCTATGTCAACTCAAGCATTAGGAGGCTATAGCTACTTCATTACCTTCACCGATGATCACTCACGGTTTGGGTATGTGTTCTTGATGAAACACAAGTCTGAAGCCTTTGAAAGGTTCAAAGAATTCAGAAATGAAGTAGAGAAACAACATGACAAAAGTATTAAAATACTTCGATCGGATCGAGGTGGTGAATACTTAAGTCAAGAGTTTCTTGATTATCTAAGAGACAATGGCATATTGTCTCAATGGACTCCGCCTATACACCACAAAGATAATGGTGTATCCGAGAGGCGAATCGACTTGTTGGACATGGTCGTCAATGATGAATCATGCGACTCTTCCCAAGTCCTTTGGGGTTATGCACTTGCATATTGCTTACTTGTTAAATGTAATGCCTACCAAGGTAGTCTCAACTACTCCATATGAGATATGGAATGGTAAGAAACCTCATGTATCTTACTTGAAGATATGGGGTTGTCTCGCTTATGTGAAGCTATCAGACGCATAAACCGGATGCTAAGTCCGATAAATGTCTATTTATTGATACCCTAAGGAAACAAGGTTACCAATTCTATCATCCTGTGGAACAAAAGGTGTTTGTTTCAAGGCATGCCGTGTTTCTAGAGAAAGAGTTTCTCTTGCAAGAAAAGGTGGGAGTGTCGCCGAGCTTGAGGAAACTCGAGATACTCAAATAGACATTGATGAGATACTCGGTGAGCACAACAAATAACTCATAGTGATGAGCAATCTACCGACTTATCAGAACACCACATCTTCAGAGATCCGTAGAACACGCAACATTCCTGAGAGATATGGATTTCTCATAAGTGAATCGAACGACGTGTTACTCATTGATGATGAGGAGCCTACCAGTTATGAAGAAGTGCTGACAAGTTCAGAAAGGGATAAATGGCTTGATGCCATGAAGTCGGAAATGGATTCCATGTATGAAAACCAAGTTTGGAACTTGGTTGACCCACCTGAAGGCATAAAGCCTATAGGGTGCAAGTGGGTTTTCAAGAAGAAAACCGACATGGATGGTAATGTGATTACCTATAAGGCTAGATTGGTGGCAAAAGGATATCGTCAAAAGCAAGGTGTTGATTATGACGAAACCTATTCGCCTGTAGCTATGCTTAAATCCATTCGGATGCTCCTGGCCATAGTGGCTCATTATGATTATGAGATATGGCAGATGGATGTGAAAACAGCTTTCCTTAATGGAAACTTGCTCGAGGACGTGTATATGATACAGCCTGAGGGTTTCACATCGGTTGATAAAACCAAGGTATGCATGTTGCGACGATCCATTTATGGATTGAAGCAAGCATCCAGGAGCTGGAATATCCGTTTTGATGAGACGATCAAAAGGTTTGATTTCTCACAAAATCCAGACGAACCTTGTGTGTACAAGAAGGTTAGTGGGAGTGCAGTCGTGTTCCTAGTATTGTATGTCGATGACATATTACTTATAGGAAACGATGTGTCCATCTTACAGTCAGTTAAGGTTTGGTTATCCAAGACATTCTCCATGAAAGACCTGGGAGAAGCAACCTACATCCTTGGGATTAAGATCTATAGAGATAGATCGAAACGGTTGCTTGGTCTTTCGCATTACATATATAGACCGAAAGTGCTAAAGAGGTTTAGCATGTCGAATCCAAGAAAGGTTATCCGCCCATCGTGCATGGGATACACCTTTCAAGTCTATGTGTCCGCGCACGTAAGACGAGAGGATTTGCATGAGTAAGATTCCCTATGCATCCGCAATAGGATCTATCATGTATGCTATGTTATGTACGAGGCCCGATGTATCGTATGCTCGAGTGTCACGAGCAGATACTACCGATCCAGAATGGATCATTCATTAAGACGATCCTTAAGTACTTGAGAAGAACTAAGGATGTGTTCCTAATATACGGAGAAGGGGACATGGTGATACGCGGTATACAGATGCCGCCTTCCAGACAGACATAAGGATGATTCCGTGTCTCACCGATACGTGTTCACCTGAATGGGGGCGCAGTGAGTTGGAAAAGTTCCAAACAAGAGATCAGAGCGGATTCTACCATCGAGGCAGAATATATTGCGGCTTGCAAGAAAGGAAGCGGTTTGGATCAAGAAGTTCGCTCATGAACTTGGTGTGATTCCCATTGTTGAAGCAATACCGGTCCCATCGCGACAACAATGGAGCAATTGACAGCGAAAGAGCCAAGGTCTCATCAACGATCCAAACATGTGCCGCCGCTATCATCTTATCGAGAGATCATCGAGGGAACGAAATACAAATCGAGAAAATTCCCACCGAAAGGAACTTAGCGGATCCTTGACTAAGCATTACCTCAAAGCAAGTTTGAGGGTCATGTTAGAGACTATGGTATTGGATACCGTAGCGATTGGCATTAGGCCAAGTGGGAGTCTGTTAGTAATATATGAGAGATGTCCTAAGGCAATCGCTTTATGTATGAACCATTTATATGATAAATGAAGATTCACTATTTGGGTATACATGTTTTATGTATTTGATTGGATCTTAAACTCATTTACTGAATGTCCACGATACGATTCACAGCATGAGAGAATTTGTGATTGGATCACAACTAGTGAGTATCTCTACATGTGTAATTGTGATGTATCTAATTATCCTAGTCGATGAATTGATGGATTTGACACCATCAATTCACAAGACTAGCACGAGGTATACCTTGGTGTATCCAAGCACCGATTCTCACCGGGCCGAGACATAGTGATGTCCGGAGTTGATCGTGGATGCTAGTTATGGTAACTAGTTCATTGGAGTGACCAGCCGTAAGACTTCATATGGTTCTTTGCATATATAGATATGTCAATGAAGTTCTTACTGTGGCTTAAGTGCGATGTTCCTTTGACTTGCGGTATTCAAGTCATCTTGATCATGGAGACTTATGCTTTGACATCTTAAGCAAACATCTCTAAGGAGATGTGGACCCGGGATGATTGGGTATAAGTCGAAGTGATCGAAGGTGTTTGAATAGCCTATAAAGGATTCACCACTCCTTGCGAGGAGATGTATACCCATGGCCTCTCGTCGGATTGTTACTAAAGTCTTTGGCCAAAGCAATACATGTTTAGAGTAAGGTACTCTTCGATACATGTGGAGTAACTAGAATCCGTAGGACGAGGAAATGATACTTGGGCTAGGTGTGACGTAGTCAGCCTAGTGGGGACTGACACAATAGACCATGTCCTGAACCAAGTGGGTATAAGATGAGTGAAGGGAATGGGGCACGATTCATTCGAGCTACTGAAGGGTTTCAGAAATAGTTCTGGATCAACCGTTGATCTTTTCGGTTAATTGGGGATCATGATGTACTAATAGGTGCCACTCATGATCGTTCTATAATTAATGGTTAATTATAGACGGCCAACATAAACCGAGAACCTATTTGGTCACACGCACAACGAGTGTAATCCAAAGGATTTAAAACGAGCTTGAGAATGGGATTCTCAGACCGAGAGAAACTATGTTTGGTTGGACCAAACATAAAGCGAGCTTGAAATTGTTTCAGTCGCAATGGAAGCGTGGATGGGCAGTGTCTTATGAAGACATAATGGATGGACCAAAATGGTTTGGTTCTAATCCAATGGATAAGAATAAACCAAAGGGTTTGGTTTATTTTAAACGAATGAACCAAAAGTTGGTTCGGTTCGTTTTAACTTAAAATAAACCATCATGGTTTGGTTTATTTTAACTTATCTTAATGGAGCGGGTTAACGGGCTTTATGGATATGATCCATTAACCATTAAGAGAATTAGTTCTCTATAAAATAGGGATTAAACCCTAACCCTAAACCTAATCATTGAGTCAACCCCTCCCTCTCCTATTCGGGCGCCCAACTCCAGCCGCCGCCCCTAAGGTCCTCCAACCGCGCCCGTAAGGTTGCTTCCTTCCTCTCGCCGGCGTCGAGCTGCTGCCGAAGAGTTCCGGTCATCCTCCTTAGCTTTGGCATCAAGGTGAGCACTTTGCTTCCTTGGTTTTGGCCGGCGCTACTCCTTCCACCAAGCTGTCCAGTTTTCGACAGCTTCTCCTCTCGTCGGAGAGTCGCTTGACGACGGTTAGTGCTCCGACAGCGGATAACATACCGGGGATTTGATCTCCGGTAATCCTCTGAGGTGGAGGACGAAGGATTCGTCAATCGGTTGACGAATACCTCTCCGGAGAAGCAAGTCTTGAGGACTTGTTTTAGGTCCGAATTTGGATTCGGACCGTGATCATCTCTCGATCACGTCGTCTTCAACACGAGGCTAGTAACCCGTACGAAGACGAAGCTCGTGGCTTGGCGAAGTCATCCCGAGGAGCTCGGCGTGGATACGGATAGAGACGATTCTTACGAGAATCGTTCCGGTTGATGCCGTTCCCGCTACACGTCATACGGAAGGTATAACGTAGTTTAAATTTCCTTTTATTGCAATTTTAATTTACGGTTATGTCTACACTTGTTGTAAAAGCATGCGTGTGTTGTGTGTGTTGTAATAAATAGGAGTATTTATTATTTTTATTGCTTCCGCTGTGCTCATGTTTACGAAACATGATCGAACACACACACGCCACGGTGCCGGAAACCCAACACATCTAAATCAGTACCTTCTACCCCTGTAGAATTGTGGACTGGGCGAAAGCCTAGTCTGAGACATATTCGGATATGGGGGAGTCCAGCACATGTGCTGAAGGCTGATGCTGGTAAGTTGGAACCTCGTACAGAAGTGTGCATGTTTGTTGGCTACCCTAAGGGAACGAAAGCTGGTTTGTTTTATAATCCTAGAGATCATAGGGTGATCGTTAGCACGAACGCCAGATTTCTAGAGGAGGATTATGTAATGAACCACAAGCCCAAGAGTAGGATTGTTCTTGAGGAGTTGACAGGGGAAGTCCCGACTTCAGTACCACCGGTACAAGAGGAGACACCACAAGTCACTACACCGCGTGTCACAGAGCATACACAGGAGGCACCTCGTCGTAGTGGGAGGGTTGTTAGACAACCTGAGAGATTCATGTTTTTGGGAGAGTCTTCGGACTTAGTCCCTGGTGAATATGAACCTGATCCGTGGACATATGACGAGGCAATCCAAGATAGAGATACGGTATCTTGGCAAAGTGCGATGAATTCAGAGATAGAATCTATGGATTCTAATCAGGTCTGGGAGCTAGTTGAGCCACCCGATGGTGTAAAAACCATTGGATGCAAGTGGATCTACAAGAGAAAGAGAGGAGTAGATGGGATGGTTGAGACCTTCAAAGCTAGGCTTGTTGCGAAAGGGTATACTCAGAAAGAGGGTATCGATTATGAGGAGACCTTTTCGCCGGTAGCTATGCTTAAGTCTATCCGGATTCTCTTATCTATAGCTGCTCATATGGATTATGAGATTTGGCAGATGGATGTCAAGACAGCTTTCCTTAACGGAAATCTTGAGGAGAACATCTATATGCGGCAACCAGAGGGATTCATTGCTAAAGGCAAAGAGCATCTTGTATGTAAGCTTAATCGGTCCATTTATGGATTGAAGCAAGCTTCTAGATCTTGGAACATCCGCTTTGATGAGGTAATCCAGTCATATGGATTTATTCAAAGTCCGGATGAGCCTTGTGTATACAAGAGATGTGACGGAAACGTAGTGGTGTTTCTTGTACTATATGTAGATGATATTTTGTTAGTTGGCAACAATATCAAAGTGTTATCAGACGTAAGGGTATGGTTGTCCAAACAGTATGATATAAAGGACTTGGGAGAAGTGGGACACATCCTTGGGATCAAAGTTATAAGGGATCGCAAGAAAAGGATGTTGTGCTTATCTCAAGCTTCATTCATTGACACTATCCTTGCTCGTTTTAGCATGCAGAACTCCAAGAAAGGTTTCCTACCTTTCAGGCATGGAGTTCCTTTATCTAAAGAGATGTGTCCCAAATCATCAAAGGAGATAGAGGACATGAAGGCGGTTCCTTATGCTTCGGCAGTAGGAAGCCTGATGTATGCTATGTTATGTACGAGACCGGATATCTACTTTGCCGTGGGCATGGTTAGCAGATATCAGAGTAATCCTGGACAGGGACATTGGACTGCGGTAAAGCATATATTAAAGTACCTGAGAAGGACTAGGGATTATATGCTGGTTTATCGGGCAGATCAATTAGTCCCTGTGGGTTACACGGATTTGGATTTCCAATCAGATAGGGACAAGAGTAAGTCTACCTCGGGGTTTGTGTTTACTTTTGGAGGTGGAGCCATAGTATGGAGGAGTGTCAAGCAGAAATGCGTGGCGGACTCTACCATGGAAGCTGAGTATGTGGCAGCCTCTGAGGCAGCCAAGGAAGCTGTATGGCTCAGGAACTTCTTGATGGACTTGGATGTGATTCCTGGTTTGCCCAGAACTATCACAATTTATTGTGATAACAGTGGTGCAGTTGCAAACTCGAAGGAACCACGAGCCCATAAGGCGAGTAAACACATAGAGCGCAAGTACCACCTCATACGAGAGATCGTAAAGCGAGGAGAAGTTGCTGTCGCCAAGATTGCATCAGAGGATAACCTGGCGGATCCATTCACTAAGGCCCTTCCAGCGAAAGCGTTTGATAGGCATGTGGAGGACATGGGGATCAGATGTATGGCAGAGTGATGACAGCATAGTCTTTTAGTATAAGTGGGAGATTGTTGGAATGTATACTGAAAGCCTAGCTTTTTTTGTATGAACATTTTATTTTGAAATAAGAATCACATGATCATTATTTGCATTTTATATATTCATTATATATGTGTGCATATTGTCAAATATTTTACATTGTAGATAACATGGTGCTTGGTGTGGCACAGAAGATTATGTTATCAGTACCTTGTAAAATATAAGTAAAGGCTCACAACCAAGATGGTTTTGGACAAACCATTGGCATGGTTGTAGTGTAGCTTGGTATTGTTTTATCTTGAACATAGAGTTACACTAGTACACTTAGGTGTATTGAGTAGGACCGACATAGAGGTGATTCAATTTAGTACTGACTACATAATTGAATCGGACCTCGGATATTATGTTGTACATGCTCTTAATCCCAATATAATAACGGACACATGTACTTAGTATTTATTTCTTTGATTTACCAGTGGGTGAGATTTAGATGGATTAAATCAATATGCCCGGTAAGTTAGGAAATAATATTATTTACATGGTGTGCCGTTGATTATAGGAGGAAACCGTGTCCTATATATTAGGTTGATGATGTCCCCTTGAGGAGCTCATAAGGTTCATCATGTAAACCCAGCTGGTTGACTTAGTCAACATGATGATAAGGTTGAGTGGTACTACTCGAGGAATTAGATGTTAATTAATTGATGGTCAGTAAATCAATTAATTGACGGACATTCGATATCTTAAACACGGGGAGATTAATGTACAAATAATAAATGGAGCCCATATTGATTTATGGGGGTTGGTGAGGTAGTTCAATGATGATCCTCTAGTGGAATGGAACATCATTGATGGATCAAGTTTGTGTGGTTCCGATCCATCGGGTGGCCAAGACCCAACTCCTCCTTATGGTCCCTATCGTAGCCTAATATAATCCTTGCGAAGTCTAGATCCAAGAATGTAAAACAAAACCTAGAACCAACGGTTGGGATTAAATCCCTAGATCCGATGGTTGGATGAAACCCTAGAACCAACGGTTGGGATTAAACCCTTAGATCCAATGGTTAGGATGAAATCCTAGAATCGACGGTTGGGATTAAATCCCTAAATCCGACGGTTGGGATAAAACCCTAGATCCGATGGTTGGGATGAAACCTTAGATCTGACGGTTGGGATGAAATCCTAGATCCGACGGTTGGGATTAAACCCTAGATCCGACGGTTGGGATAAAACCCTAAATCCGACGGTGGATATTAAATCCCTAGATCCGACGGTGGAGATTAAAGGAGGCTTAAGCCCTATTCTATAAATAGATGCTTAGGGTTGGGCGGCAAGAATAATCAAGGATTTGAATTAGAGAATTAGGGTTTGGCTTTTGGAGAAGTGGGCGGCTAGGGTTTGGAGCAAAAGTGGGCGGCAACTTTCTTCTTCCTTCTAGTTATTGCCGGCGCCCAATTTCATCCATCAATACTTGTCCGGCGCCCATCATTAAGGCCTTTCTCTTCTTCCTTAGCCGACGGTTCTCCTTCCATTGGTGGCCGGTGGTCTTCCTCCTTCCTTTCTCCTTGGTGGCCGGCGGCAACTCCTCTTCAAGTTGGCCGGTGCTTCATCCAATTGTTTCCTTGGCCGGCGGTTGCACCAAGTTCCATAATTTGGTGGCCAGTTCTAGATAGGAAGGTATTTGTGGTTTCTTCTCTTTGTTCGCAGCGGACAAGGTAGAGAAGAAAGTGATCTAGAAGGCTTCTACTCGTGGAGGATCTTCGTCCACACGTCGTCCACGAGAAGGATAGGACATACGATAGAAGATCGTAAGGTATAAAGTTATTTTAACTTTATTTACAGATCTGAATATATTCTTTAATATTTTGATTATGCATGTGTGTGTATGAATATATATTGTATAATTATGGACCCCGAAGACAAACACAAAAACCGGCGATCCATCCGTCGTCTCTTCTGCGGCTAACCAACTAGAAGAGTTGTGTTGCTTGAACAACTAGTTTGTTCAAGCGACCACTCAAGTTGTTAGCACGACGACGAATAGGTTGTGCTAAGGAAGCTCAACCCATCCGGATTAATTCTTTCATTAGTGAAAATTTTAATCCGGGGATATGGGAGCCAATGAGCCTCCGAAGCGACTCCCTACATGTTTGCCTTGCCATGTCATGACATCATATTTACATTTTATCATGTAAAATGTCATGATCATTTTTAGGGTTATTTTTATATGTCATGTATGCTTAGATTTCAATCACATGCTATGATATCATGATTTTGGCACATGTTTTCATTTTTGTATCAATTATGTTATAATCATCATTCATACATAAATAAAATGGATTTAAGGACTAAGACATGATTTGAAGTCTCATGCATAAGGGAATCAAATAATGTTGCCTAGAAAAATACATGAGACCCTAAATAAACAAAGCCCACATCTCACTATAAATTGACTTGTATGTGTTTTACACATTTATATACGAGTGAGATGTTTAGGAAAATGGAATTAAAGATCTTAAAAATATTTCAAAAATATTTTGAAAAATCTTGGTGAAGTCTATCTTTTGATAGCAATCATCATTGAATGAGGTGATACAAAGAGGGCTCAATATTGAAGCTTTTCTCAACTTTTGAACTTTGTATCAATCTCACTATTTTGTAGGTAAAATAATTTTCTAATATTTTTCACCCTTAATGATTGTAATAAGTAATATACATATAAATTTTCATGATTTTTCAACTTATGTATATTTACTTACGAATTTCAGAAATTCATTTATGAAAACTAAAAACTGCACTTTGCAGTTATCAGTCGACTGCCATCCATGGCAGTCGACTGATGTGGGAAGGAGTCGACTGATAATGCTGATTTTGAGTAAACCATGGTTGTTAGGCCCATTGGATATGGATTAGGAGAAGTGTTTAGGGTGAGTATCAATTTTAAGGTGTGTGAGAGTTCATTGTTGAACTTTGTCTTAATTTTGATTGTTTAACGTTCCTATTGGCTTAAGGACTCTCCAAAGACATTGTTGGTGCAATGGTTAAGGGGGGAGTAAGTCTTTAGGGGGAGGTATCCATCATGGGAAGATGGATGTGTGCTTTTTCCTCATGGGAGGAAAATTGGGAGAGTGTCTCTCTTAAGTGATATGAGACTTATCACTAGAAAGATTGTAGGCATGTGTTCCTCCAAGGGAGAGATTGTAAGATCTCAATGGGATATGAGACATTCATACC